>CM040402.1:66492974-68892974 GCA_022702515.1 Ilyophis sp. 1 JC-2022
TGTATGAAAATTATTTTAGGAATTTACATACGCAACTCATACGTTTCTCTCATACGCAATAGTGTGACAGGGCCATAACAATAAATCCACTTAGTCCAGTCCCTGAGGTTATCAGAGTACCCTCATTATATCGTGACTTTATCTCCAGCAAAGGCAGTATGGAACCATGAAAAAGCAAGAAATTACTCTGCTTCCATCAATTATAGTTTGGTTATTAAATGTTTAGCATAATTAGTGTTGTTGTTGTTGATGATGATGATGATGATGATGATGATAATCAAATAATGGAAATAGGATAAAAAAGTTAGAAATTCAAACCGGAGTAATGATGAAAAATCTAAATCTCAACATCAGCACCAAAAAAACATTACAACCAGGAGTCAAAACATGATGAATGAAACAAAATCCTTAAAACAACCATAGCAGACATATGCAGGATTTGCTCTTAAAATTGCTTAAAGATGATGCAGCTAATTTCCTTTGGCAGATAATTCCAAAGTATGGGAGGATATAAAGGAAAAAACAGCTCCTCTTTTTTTCTATATTCTTTCTTTGAATTCGCAATAATTATTATTCATAATTCAGCTAGGTAGCCTATTTGTGTGCTCACCCACACTACTTGAAAAAAAAAGGATGAATGGCTCTTAAAATAAATGTTAAACTCTGACAACCAGTTCCAAAGCTGATATGTTCTTTCAACGGTAATAATAATTAGAATTATTCATTCAATTAAATTATTTGTTAGCCTTATTGGTCAATTAATGTATATCAAAAAACAACATGAAGTCAACGAAATTTCAATGCAATTTAAAAATTTTCATCGAGCATACATACAAATCGTGAGAGTAGTAGCCTATTTTACATTTGTTCATAAAGTTTAAAACTGGTGAAACTCTTAAAACTTTTCAAAATAATCTAACGTTACTGACATATTCAGGAAACATATTTTACCAAGTTAACGTTACATTGCTATAACCTTAGCCCTTTTTGAAAAATTATGCAATTCCTGTTTAATTCACAGCATAGTGATAACCATCGTTGCGTCAGGTTACCATGCAGGTTACATCGATATAAATGTTTTTTAAACTTTATTCCTTTTACGAATTATTTCTTATGTTCCCTGTTATGTTCAAAATTCCCCTGACATAAATATTACAGCATATTACAAGCTTGCTAAATATAGCTAATATGCTAGCTAATATGAAGCAAAGTATTCTCACTCAAATAAAATAATAAGGTTGTAACACTGTGTCACAAATGTTTGTTTAACCTTAAAACCAACAGTTATGTTCTATGAAAGACGAACTAAAAGATTCCCCAAACCAGTGTTTCAATTAAACTTTCTATGCAATGTTTTCCAACGATACCCGTTTAAGCTTTTATTTGGATAGAAATTGTCACGTGATCTCCACAGAAGCGTTGCGAGCTTCACGGAGCTTTGTCAGTGTCACATGACCACAGTCACATGATCATTATTGTCAATTAAAGTTGACTTTTTAATATTTATTATTCTCGCTAGTCTGAGGCTCTGGTGGACACAACTTTCAGTTGGCTCCGCGCGACAAAAATGAACAGGCTCCGCGCGTCAAACTGAACAGGCTCCGTGCGTCAAACTGAATAGGCTCCGCGCGCCAAACTGAACAGGCTTCGCGCGTCAAACTGAACAGGCTTCGCGCGTCAAACTGAACAGTTTGTGATGATAATAGAGGGGGACACTAATAATATACCATCCAACAGTAGCGAAGCATGACTATTGGACCCAGGCCCTCAACCATTCCCATCAGCAAAGCAATGCAGCCTAGTGCATTGTGTCTCCTACATCGCCAACATTGTTTATTACACTTGGAGCTCTAATACAAGTAATACAAGATTTCTCTTGAAAATAACATAATTGAGAAATTGCTGTAGGCAGGGCTGTCTCCTGACTGCTTTGATTGGGGAAGAATCAAGAGATATTGTTCGGGACCGAAGTATTGGGGGGTCTGCAGGTCCTCGCCCAGAAAAATTTGAGCCTTTTAAAACTAATTTCCTGTCTTTCTACACAACCTCACACAGGAGTTGCGCGGGGCTAGTTCCGGGGCAGGTGTTTGGGCCACCTGCAGAGGCTGTCTTGGAGCAGTCACGCAGGGTGAGAGCGATGTTGGGGCAGTAGGATGGGCTCCAGCCCCGTGGCCCCCAGTGCGGGGCATTTGGGAACCGTTTTTTTCCTGAGGCCGGTCCTGTCGCTTACGGTTACCAGCCTCCGGCACCGTGTTGTTTCCCTCTTCATCTCACAAAGTGGCGCCTATGTACCCAATGTCTTTGGGTGCTCAGCACATTGGAGTCAGGGTACAGTCTGTCCCATTTTGTCGCAGTGCGGCAGGTGACAGTAAAACATTATCAGAGGCTGCTCGGCCTGATGGCTTCAAGCGCCCAAGTTGTGCCACTTGGGCTACAGCATTGGGCGACGGCACAAGGAGTGAGCCCACACAAAAACGGGCAGTGAATCTTCCCTATTACCCAGAAGTGCCTGAAATTAGTGCATTGGTGGCTCCCTTGGGGTCAGTAGGTTCAAGGGTGACAATCACTACGGGCGCCTCCAAGACCGGCAGGGCAGGGAAACATATCAACCAGCTAGAAATGGAGGCAGTGCTTCAGGCATTGAACCATTTCCTCCCAGTGGTCTGGCGCAGACACATTCTCGTCCGGACAGACAGCTCCATGGTAGTCTCCTACACCAACCGCCAGGGTGAGGTTTGATTCCCCAACACTGCATGCGAATCCTGCTATGGGCACATGCCTAAGGCAGTCATGCAGTCCATTTGGTCCCTCTTCGAGGCACAGGTGGACGTCTTCGCATCCAGGGAGAATGCTCACTGCCCCCTGTGGTACTCAATGGTGGGCACGGCGGGGACATTGGGTGTGGACACGCTGGCACACCAGTGGCCTCTAGCCCTGCTATATGCTTTTCCCCCCTTGCCTCTCCTGCCCACAGTTCAGGCAAGGATCAGGAACTCAGGGGCACAAGTTCTGCTGATTGCCCCCAACTGGCTCCAGCAGAAATGGATGGCGGACCTAAGGGAGTCCCTATGAGGCACCACTTGGCGCCTCCCAACCAGGGCGGATATGCTGTCGCAGGCCCAGGGCCTGATGTGGCATCCGAACCCAGAGTTTTACAGTCCCGCAGGGCCTAGAGTCAGCAGTGCTATGCCTTCACGTGGGCAAAATGATTGGCTGGAAAGACGCGACCTGTGTTTTTAAATGACTTTGCCTCTAAATACAGATCTAGGATCAGATTTTCTTATCTCAATTCGTATATGTGAAAAGGCAAAACGGATCATGAATCAGCAGCCAGGGATTTTAGTAAATCCATGCACTGTTTTTGTGAAATGGCAAAATTATCGTACATTTGGGCACTTTTTGGCATTATTGATTTTACATCGTACAGAGGGTAAAATTATGGTACAAATACGATAATTATCATACACCTGGCAACGCTGACTGGGTTGTTCCCTTCCCGGTTGCCTGCCAGTCCAACTAGCCTTAGGTTACAACGCCTCTCTCGGTCTCATGGGCGTAGGATTATGGAGGGACACGGAAGACATGTCCCCCCCAATGTTTGGAAAGAGTTGAATTGTCTCCCCTAACCATAACCGATCCCTCTTCCATGTAAATCTTACATTCAATAAAGGCTGCAAAAACTGTAAAAAATTACTTAAAATTATGCGGAAAGATATGTAACGCCCGTGAACATAGTATGAATTATTGACCCACCCCCTCGCTACTTCAAACAGTAGCAATGGTTTATCTCATGGCTAAGACAAATTTGAGTTTATGAAAGCACAAATGGGATATGTAGTCAAAAGTTAGAGGTGATTGCTCAAGCCAATACTACTATGGACTGCAATTCCCATAACCCAGTGTTTTAGCCAGTGTTTTGTGTAACGTTATGGAATATGGATATATTGTAATCAGGTTGGTTGTAATGGAGAAGTCAATTTCGCGAAAATGAATCAAAATTGATCTCGTTATGAAATCTCATTAGGTTAAAATCTAATCAAAATCCCCACAGTGAATAAAAGAACCGCAGACCGTATGGGTCATCCTTGTCGAGAGGAGGAGCTGTTAGGAGACTGAATAGCAAATTAACTACCACTACGGGTGGACCCACGTCACGCCATAAATATGGCGCTTGTACGCCGCCCGACCTGTTTTTGCCTCTTCGAGAGTTAAGACTGTTTTTTATGGTTCCCTTTGGAACCCGCGGAATCATGACTTTTCTTGCCTCTCCTGATTTCCCGGAGCTACGTCCTAATGGAGTATGCTTCCTGGGCTTTCCCTCCATAGCAACGCGGAATCGCGGTTTGTTGCTGTTCGTTTGGCTAAACGTTTCAAGGTAAGTTCTTACCTAGTATTAGGCAGTTTACTTGCAGAACTAGATCGGGTTATGTCAATATATTCTGATTGTATTTAGCCATGTTGAGGCATTGAATTGTCATTCTACTCGTTGTTACTAAGAGAAAGAAGGGAAGCCGGAGGTAGCCTCTGTGTCAGTAGACACACGCTACCTGAGGTTTCAGCGCCCTCTGGCGGCCCTTCAGTGCTACTGATTCGGGCTCTTGGCTGGGCACTGAATACGCTGGTACTGTGTAGTAGGCAGATGACTGCTGTTTTTATACAGAAGTTATATTCATTAAATACTAATACCTTTCTGTTCATACTAGCCGTATTAGGCAGTGTGTTGGTTCCCTTGTTAGTTGCACAGCAACAATAACTAACAGTAACAACAACAAATTAAATGAGTAAGAATAAGTAAATAATTAAGCCGGAAGTAGCCTCTGTGTCAGAGAGGCCTTAAGGCTTCCGTACCGCCTTGTGCCCTTCAGTGCCACTGATTTGGGCCCTTGGCTTGGTGTTAGGCACACCTTATAATCGATGTACGTCGCTGCACGTCGCTGCTGTGCCTTACAGAAGTTATAGTCATTTAAACTGATACCCTTCTGTTTTATACTAGCCGCACTAGGCTTGGGTTGTTTCTCTTGTTAGTTGCGCAGCAACAACAAGAATATCAACAGAAAAAAACGAGGCTTCCACACCCCCTCGCGGCCCTTCATTACTGTTGTTTTTGGGAAGCTCACTGCCGTTCTTGCAGAAACTATATCCATGTAAAACGATACCTTCCTGCATGTGTTAACCGGTGTTAGGGCTTTGGAGTGCCTTTTGTTGGTGGCATTACGACAGCGAAAAAAACTAAAAAAAACGAACACCCCCTCTGTACCACTGATTCGGGCCCTTGGCTTGGTGTGGGACAGATTCCATTTCTGTTGGTTGTGGGCAGCGTGCTGCTGTTCCAGCAGAAGTAAAAAAGCGTGAAGGGGCCTTTTTGCTCGTGAGAACAGACGCTGCCTGAGGCTTCCACACCCCCTTGCGGTCTCCATTGACTGACCAGGAATACTGTTCATCTGAGCCCCTTGCCCCTGGATCTCTCAGATGGGGCGATGATTCTCAGGGGGGCTAAACATGCACTCTTTTCCCCGTTAGCTCCTGCTTCCTCATTGTTCAGCCATGGTCTCCACCCCCTTGTGGCCCTTCAGTGGTACTGATTCGGGCTCTTGGCTTGGTGTCGGGTACACTTCAACATCAGGGATGTCTGAAGGTGTGCAGAATCAGGGAACGTGATGAGGAACCGCATGCCCCTCGCCTCTGGGTCCATGAGGACATACATTTCCTGAGGCTCTGCCCCCCCCTCCCCCCTCCCCCCTCCCCACACTTCAGATGATGCGGCAGGCAGCCTCTGTCTGTGAAAGCATACACTAACTGAGGCTCTTCACCCCGTTGTGGCCCCTCAATTGTACTGATTCGGGCCCTTGGCTCTGTGCTGTGCACACTTCAGCGATAGCCACGTAGGCCCCATAACTCATGGGAGCCTGTTGATAGACACCCCGGCGTTGAACCATTGGCGTTGCTTGCTGGGTTGCCAATGGGATTCCCGGCTTTTGATACCGCGGCCTACTGCTAGCCACCTGCGCCGGGCTACTAGGCCTCTACCTTGTAGGCTTAGCTAGACAACACTAATGTGTAGCCAAGCTCCAGTTCAACTCAGGAGAAACGGGGCTACTGCGCGAACTCTCCCAGATGAGATTCTAGTGTTTCTGAAAAGGGAGCAATAACACCCCTGTCTTAGGTGGCAATGGGTTTTATTTTCCGTATTTCCCGGCACCTAAGATGGATAGAGGCTTCCACCCCATCCTAGGCCAGAGAGGTCTGAGCCATTTTCTAAAGTCCTTGCCCTTCCGCATGCTCCGCCTTTATATACTATGCGTATACTTCCATATCCCTATACACCGGGATCACCGGAAGTACCTGTGCTTTTCCTTCCAAGGCAAAGGGTACGATCACTCAGTCCTCCCCTTTAGCCTAGCCCTAGCCCCACACACTTTTTATGAAGTGCAGGGAGGCCACGCTGTTCCACACTGTCACCAAGGGATTCGCACTGCAAACTACCTGGACGACTGGCTAATCTTCGCTCCTTCAGAGGAGCAAACCAGAAGAAATACAAGGTCAGTACTGGCCCAGTTAGCCAGCTTGGGCCTGACCCTGAACAAGGGAAAAGAGGCCTTTTTGACCCAGGCCTTATCTGGCAGCCATATCAGACTGCCATGAGTGTACTGAGGGCCTGACGGTGGGATCGCACCCTCTCGCCAGCCAGTTTCCTTGAGGAGCCAGGCAGCTTCTCTCGTCTACGTCGAACTCAGTGCCTTCATGGAGCTTACAACTGGCTTTGAATCCCCTCACTGAGCCTCCCTTCGAGCAGGCCGGACTCAGTCTAACCTTGAAAACTGCCTTCCTGCTTGCTATCGCCTTTGCGAGGCATGTGAGCGAGCTGCACGCACTGTCAGTATACCCTTTCTGTTTGCTGTGGGGTGACAGTAGCTCAACGGTCTCTCTGCTTCTTAACCCCGCATTTCGGCCCGAGGTCTTCTCGCGGTTGTACATCTCTGGCTATGGTGTTGGAGGCGTTTCACCCTCCTCCCCACAAGACCCCTGAACAAGCCAGGCTGCATGCACTGTGCCCTGCCTGGGCTCTATGGTCTTATACCTCCCACACAAGTGCAGTGAGGTAGACCAAAAATCATTTTATTGTTGTGGAGGGGCTATGCGGGGCTTCACCCTATTGTAGTGCTTGGCCCTCTGGATCGTAGAGACGATTCCACGGCTTACAGCAGCTCTTACACATCCCCTCCCACAGGCGTGGTAGCTCACCCCACTCGGGCATAGCTACCTCCTGAACTTTACTATGTGGCGCCCGCTCACTAACATTGTGCAGCGGTGGCCTGGGCCTCATCCACCCACGTTCGCCAGGTTTATCACCTGGGCATTGTGTCATTCACATTGGTTGCCTCCCCTGACCTCGGGTCAGCGGCGCAGACGTGAATATGATTAGGGTTCTATCACCCCGTGGTTATTTTCATTGTTTCTCACTTGAGCTTCTGGTAGAACAGCAGCCAATAGTGCATTTTTTACAGGATTCCTGGTACCCCAATACATCCCCTTTATTTGGTACTATGGTGGCGTATTGACCATTATGAGATAGAATGTATGGGTTACGGAGGTAACCCTGGTTCTATGAATATGGTCACTAGCCACGGTACGCGGTCAGGTGGGGAACCTTGCGCCCTCAGGACGGCAAGTGCCCTCAAGTCGGCAAAAGAGGTCGGGCGGTGTACAAGCGCCATATTTATGATGTGGGTCCGCCCATCGTGGTAGTTAATTTGCTATTGAGTCTCCTAACAGCTCCTCCTCTCAACAAGGATGACCCATATGGTGGCGTGTTGACTGTATTCATAGAACCAGGGTTACCTCCGTAACCCGTACGTTTTCGTTCCAACCACAATTGCAATCCCAGACTTTTAACAAGGTGTTTTTCTTAATTGATCAAATTAAACAAATGAAAGACTGAGGTGAGTCAATAGGCTCCTAATTGGTGAAATTGTGGACACATGGCAACTAAAGCTACTTGGTAAATAAAGAACAATTCAAAAGACAAAGCAAATGATAATGAGCCAAACCTGCATTGCGTTAATAAGTTTTAAAAAAAGGAACTTACTTTTAGGTTAAGTGTTCAACTACTGAATTAGGAGCCTATTGATTTACCTCAGTCTGTAAATTGATCAGTTAAACAAATTGTTACCATGTATTATTTTTTGCAAGATAGCACTGTAAGAACAATGTGAACATAGTATAGTCTTCATGGTAGGCATAACTATTTCTGACATAATTTGTCTTAAGAGGGTAAATAATCCCTCTATACATGAAAAACACCTAATTAAGAGATATTAACAGCTTGTTAAAATTTTGGGATTGCCATTGTGGTTGGAACGAAAACCAGAATACACAGGGAGCCCTCAGTTTGAGAACCACAGAGTTTAAAATGCTATAAACTTACCTGATGTACTTACTAATGTACTGATTAGCCTACCGTAGCTTTAGCTTTATATGAAAGCATCTGAATTCTCGCCTAGTGCTTTGAAAAAAAATAATAACTTTCATAAATAAAACATTTTATTTTAGAAAATTCCCTGTGTGTGGTTGTGTAGAAATGCAGGAAATTTGTTTTAAAAGGCTCACATTTTTCTGGGGGAGGACCCCCAGATCCCCTGATACTTTGTTCCCACCTTGTGTCCCACCAACATCTCTTGATTCCACTAAATCAAGCCACGTAAGCCTTGGTCACCTTCTCAAGGAAATCCTTGATGATCTGTAACACATCAAACACAAAAAAACACAGGGACAGAATACTTATTGCACTTTAACACTTACTGCATTTGAATCTTGACATTTTAGGTTGCCTTTAAACATCAAACAAAAATGTTATACTAAATAAGGCATTCTTAATACAAACTATTTCACACACTAACCGGGTGTTTTGGACGGGCTGCTGCCATGTTTTCTGCCACTTTCCCAATGTAGATCTGGGAATACAGTGTCCGGTCGGCCAAGTCCAATTCCATCAATGCTTTGGTTGACATCTTCAGATACTCCGGTTTGACAAAGCAAGCGAGAAAGTTGACGAACACTTCAAGCTGCTTGTCATGTAGCTTGTGGACCAGGGTTCGACTTCCCTTAAACGCACACAGAAATGTCAAGTGTCATTAAATACTGAACCAGCTTTTGTTTATAAAAATGCATGTTATTTATGTGTTGCATGCTGCCACACATAAATTAAAAAATCAGACTTGTATATATATATATATATACAAGTGTGCATCTAGGTAGCGTTGATTTTTTCTGCCGACGGACTGGTAAAGTATCTTTTGAACTTTCGGTTTCAGCCGTGCATTTGGTAAATTGAACCACCTTGTAGTGATCTGTGTAGTTGAAGTAAATAGCAATAGTTAGCGATTTGTTTAAAGTTGATTGTAGCTATCATTAAGCCTACAATCTGCGCTTTTGTGTTGCTAATGTTAACTGGTTTCACCGGAGCGAATATATAGCGTGTAAACCACCTCTCCTTCAGTGTGCATCTAGGTAGCGTTGTTGATTTTTTCTGCCGACGGACTGGTAAAGTATCTTTTGAACTTTCGGTTTCAGCCGTGCATTTGGTAAATTGAACCACCTTGTAGTGATCTGTGTAGTTGAAGTAAATAGCAATAGTTAGCGATTTGTTTAAAGTTGATTGTAGCTATCATTAAGCCTACAATCTGCGCTTTTGTGTTGCTAATGTTAACTGGTTTCACCGGAGCGAATATATAGCGTGTAAACCACCTCTCCTTCAGTGTGCATCTAGGTAGCGTTGTTGATTTTTTCTGCCGACGGACTGGTAAAGTATCTTTTGAACTTTCGGTTTCAGCTGTGCATTTGGTAAATTGAACCACCTTGTAGTGATCTGTGTAGTTGAAGTAAATAGCAATAGTTAGCGATTTGTTTAAAGTTGATTGTAGCTATCATTAAGCCTACAATCTGCGCTTTTGTGTTGCTAATGTTAACTGGTTTCACCGGAGCGAATATATAGCGTGTAAACCACCTCTCCTTCAGTGTGCATCTAGGTAGCGTTGTTGATTTTTTCTGCCGATGGACTGGTAAAGTATCTTTTGAACTTTCGGTTTCAGCCGTGCATTTGGTAAATTGAACCACCTTGTAGTGATCTGTGTAGTTGAAGTAAATAGCAATAGTTAGCGATTTGTTTAAAGTTGATTGTAGCTATCATTAAGCCTACAATCTGCGCTTTTGTGTTGCTAATGTTAACTGGTTTCACCGGAGCGAATATATAGCGTGTAAACCACCTCTCCTTCAGTGTGCATCTAGGTAGCGTTGTTGATTTTTTCTGCCGACGGACTGGTAAAGTATCTTTTGAACTTTCGGTTTCAGCTGTGCATTTGGTAAATTGAACCACCTTGTAGTGATCTGTGTAGTTGAAGTAAATAGCAATAGTTAGCGATTTGTTTAAAGTTGATTGTAGCTATCATTAAGCCTACAATCTGCGCTTTTGTGTTGCTAATGTTAACTGGTTTCACCGGAGCGAATATATAGCGTGTAAACCACCTCTCCTTCAGTGTGCATCTAGGTAGCGTTGTTGATTTTTTCTGCCGACGGACTGGTAAAGTATCTTTTGAACTTTCGGTTTCAGCCGTGCATTTGGTAAATTGAACCACCTTGTAGTGATCTGTGTAGTTGAAGTAAATAGCAATAGTTAGCGATTTGTTTAAAGTTGATTGTAGCTATCATTAAGCCTACAATCTGCGCTTTTGTGTTGCTAATGTTAACTGGTTTCACCGGAGCGAATATATAGCGTGTAAACCACCTCTCCTTCAGTGTGCATCTAGGTAGCGTTGTTGATTTTTTCTGCCGACGGACTGGTAAAGTATCTTTTGAACTTTCGGTTTCAGCCGTGCATTTGGTAAATTGAACCACCTTGTAGTGATCTGTGTAGTTGAAGTAAATAGCAATAGTTAGCGATTTGTTTAAAGTTGATTGTAGCTATCATTAAGCCTACAATCTGCGCTTTTGTGTTGCTAATGTTAACTGGTTTCACCGGAGCGAATTAGCCCTGCAAGCAGCTGAATGCAATCGGCAATTAGCAAATAGTGCATAAATTAAAGCCGAGGCTGCCGTAAGTACGGCAGCCTCATCAGCAATTTGTACGACTTTGTTCTTATCTCTTCACCACCTACCATGTGTTTAACCCCCATTCCTCTGTGCTATATACCTCGAGCCTGGAGGTCCAACCACCGCAGGCGCTGCCCGGCTAACCAGGTCTGCCCACCCCTGTCCCTTCATAAGGAACTCTCAGTGGTGGGTGGACTATGGAACTGCCGCTCAGCTGTCCAGAAAACTGACTTCATCACTGCCTACGCTAAGGTGAAGTCCCTCCACTTCCTGGCTCTCACTGAGACCTGGATCACTCCAGATAACACAGCCACTCCCGCTGCTCTGTCTGCTGGCTATTCCTTCTCCCACACCCCCAGGGCCTCTGGCCGAGGCGGGGGTACTGGTCTGCTGATTTCCACATCCTGGAAATTCTCTATTCCCACTGCACACTGCCTGAATTTCTCCTGTTTTGAGTTTCATGCAGTCACTGTAACCCACCCGTCTACACTTAACATTGTTGTTATCTATCTATCCGCTCGGCGCTTTCCTGGATGAACTGGACACTCTCCTGAGCTCCTTCCCTGAGGATGGCACCCCTGTAATCCTACTGGGAGACTTCAACCTCCATCCAGAGAGTTCCCAGCTATCCAGTGTCGCCTCACTCTTCCAGTCCTTCGCTCTCACTCAATCCCCATCGCCTGCCACCCACAAGGCTGGTAACCAACTTGACCTTGTACTCACCAGGAGCTGCGCCACATCTGAACTCACGGTGACCCCGCTCCACGTATCGGACCATTTCTTTATTTCATTCTCTCTTTCCCTCCCACTCTCCCTCAACCCTACTAACGACCCGCCCACTGTTATGTTCAGGAGAAATCTCCGCACTCTCTCGTACTCCTCTCTCACTACTTCCGCTCTCTCTATACTTCCTCCTCCTGCGTCTTTTGCTAATATGCATGTTGATGTTGCCACCTCTATGTTTAACTCCTGCCTCTCTCAGTCTCTCAACTCACTTTGTCCGCTTGTCTCCAAACCAGCTCGACCATCACCCCCTTCCCCGTGGCTGACAGATTCTCTCAGATCCAACAGAACCATACTGCGAGGCGCTGAGAGAAAGTGGAGGAAATCCAGATCCCCAGATGACCTGGCCTCCTATCACACACTGCTGGCAGCCTTCACAGCTGCAACTACATCGGCTAAGACTTCTTTTTTTCAGACTAAAATTAATGCATGTGTGTCTAATCCACGGAAACTCTTTTCCACCTTCTCCTCCCTGCTTACCCCCCTCCACCCCCTTCACCCTCCTCCCTCTCTGCAGATGACTTCCTGACCCACTTTGAGGGGAAGGTGGCCATGATTCGCAACTCCTTCACACCTCAGGTGACACCCCACATCCCCCGTACCGAACCTATCGCCACGCTGTCGTCCTTCAAGACTCTGGAGGACGCAGATGTGCTCCAACTTGTGACGCACCATCGCCCGACCACCTGTCCACTGGACCCCATCCCGTCAGCAGTCCTCCAGTCAATATCTGCTGAGCTCGTTCCATATCTGTCCACTATTATCAACACCTCCCTAACCTGTGGCCATGTCCCTGCTGTTTTTAAGACTGCCCGTGTATCCCCACTCCTAAAAAAACCTAGCTTAGACCCCTCTGATGTCAGGAACTACCCCTCTGATGTCAGGAACTACCCATCTCTTTTGCCCTTCCTGTCCAAAACTCTGGAACGAGCTTTCCATAACCAACTGTCTGTTTTTCTCCACCAGAACAACCTGCTTGACCCCCATCAGTCCGGCTTCAGAACCGGACATTCCACAGAAACTGCTCTCCTGGCCGTGACTGAGGCGCTCTCCACTGCCAGAGCCTCATCCCTCTCCTCTGTCCTGATTCTACTTGACCTGTCTGCAGCGTTCGACACGGTCAACCACAAACTCCTGATTTCCACACTTTCTGAGATGGGCATTTCTGGGACTGCCCTCTCCTGGTTTGTATCGTACCTCACTGATCGATCCTACCAAGTCTCTTGGAAGGGTTCTGTGTCTGCACCCCATCCCCTGTCTACAGGAGTCCCGCAGGGATCTGTACTGGGTCCTCTGCTGTTCTCCATCTATACAAAATCTCTTGGTTCAGTAATCAATTCACATGGCTTCTCATACCATAGTTATGCTGACGATACTCAACTCTTCCTCTCTTTCCCTCCCTCTACCCAACAGGTGAAGGAGAGGATATCTGCTTGTCTGGCTGACATCTCTGAGTGGATGACTACCCATCACCTGAAGCTCAACCTCGACAAGACAGAGCTCCTCTTCATGCCACACGAAACCTCCCCGCTACTTGACCTCTCCATCACCGTTGACGGGACCGTGGTGGCTGCCTCCCGCTCTGCAAAGAACCTGGGGGTGGTCCTGGACGACCAGCTGAACTTCAAAGACCATATCAGGGCGACGGCACGGTCCTGCAGGTTCCTCCTGTACAACATCAGGAGGATTCGACCGTACCTGACCACCTATTCCACCCAGCTTTTGGTCCAGACCATGGTCAACTCACGCCTTGACTACTGTAACTCCCTGCTCGCAAGCCTACCGGCCTGCGCCATCCTGCCTCTTCAACTGATTCAGAACGCAGCTGCCCGGCTTGTGTTCAACCTCCCGAAATTTTCACGTCACCCCCCTGTTGAGGTCACTCCACTGGCTGCCAGTTGCAGCCAGGATCAGGTTCAAAGTTCTGACCCTGGCCTACACTGCAGCCAATAGGACAGGCCCTATCTACCTGCAGGACTTGATCCAGAACTATGTTCCTGCTTGACCGCTTTGCTCATCTACTGCAGGGCGACTTGCACTTCCCCCCCTCCGTGTAAATGGTACTCGCTCGTCCCGACTGCGGAGCTTTTCCACCCTAGCTCCCCAGTGGTGGAACGAACTTCCCATTCCCCTACGTTCCATGCCAACCCTGCCTACTTTCCGTCGTGGCCTGAAAACGCACCTTTTCAGACTCCACCTGGACTAATACTTATCTAGGACCTCATGGTTTGTGTTCTTGTTGAACTATGTACTCAAGATAGTCAAGTTTATAATGGTTAGAATAGAATTGTATTAGAGCTGATTTACCCAGTTCACTGTGAACTGCATTGTGTTCATTACTAGGGATAGCTGCTACTGTATGTGAAGAATGTGCTTTCTTATCTGTTGTGTAGTTACTTCGATGACCTTTCTGTATGCACTTACTGTACGTCGCTTTGGATAAAAGCGTCTGCTAAATGAATGTAATGTAATATATAAAAGAAACACTCACCTGGAACACCATCACATACTCCTTAAGTATTGGGAGTACACCGAGGTACACACTGAGGTGCAGGTCAACGTTTTGGTTCTCAAACCAGATCTTCTGCACCACTCGGCTCTTCCTCTTCTTCCCTAATTCAGTCATAGCTTCAAGAAGGAAAACAGTTTAAACTAACGTATCATTCCTCATTTAAACTAACATCAAATTCTGTTTAAATATTTTACAATATATACACTATGACATACCTTTCTTGCTGAGGTCTTGGTGCACAAATGCGATCCTTTGCTGTGCCTTCTCGCTGACATGGTAGTCTTTGTATAGCTGCTGCAGTAGATCATTGTAGCCGCCACCCCCCCCCCCCCCCCCCCCCCCCGCCCGCAACGACTTCGGGTAGTTCTCTCTTTTTTCACCATAGTTGTGTTTGCATCCCTGATCATATGCAAGTCATATAGCTAAACTATACTGGATACTTGGCAGGACCCCAACGATCACCGTCAAGTATTTCTTTAAACGTTTTCTTGCAGCTAATTGAATACAAATAAAAATGTATCCCCTATATAGCACTGACTATTGCATGCTTTGACCCTCCAAACACACAGCGGTCACGTATATTTTTCCCAAATGTAAGTCATTTTATGCTGGAGTCAAGAGTGTTCTATTTCCTGGCACGGCTGCTTTTCCAATTGCCGTGAAATGCACCCCCTCCTAACTTTGACTAGGAAGATCCATGAAACTCACAATGGTGATGGTGACAATGGTGACCACATACATGAAACTCAGTGGTAACTCATTTTGGCTCCATATGTATGCCCTAAAAAGCATTTTATGTTGTGCAATCCACGGCAGGGGTGCATTCTACGGCAGAACACCGGCTAGTTTGGTTGATTATTTAAAACTCCGGTGTATTTGGAGCTGCCATGGAGCATTAAAGCGGGATCTACTGCCTCGTACTCATAAAAATAAAGTACGCATACAAGTCACCTACCAGTAAGATAGAAGTGGCAGCAAGTAGGGGATTGTGCAGCGTTTTTCATTGGTAAACTACACCTTTTCATTGCTAAACTTTGGTTGTGCAAATGCTTCGAGGTAGTGATTTTAGCTTTAAATGCTAACTGTCACTGTGAACGACTTGGTCCTGCGCAACTCTCGCCAGTGTGTCCAAGCCTGCGGCCGCTCCATGGCTCTCTCCGTAGCCGGCGAGCGGGCGCTCTGGCTTAATCTCTCTGGTCTGCCCGACAGTGAGAGAAGGCGCATAGCCGGCGCCCCTGTTGAGCCAGGCCAGGCTCTTTTCGGCCCCGCGCTGAGCCTCATGCAGCAGCGGTGCGACGACAAAAGGAAGGAGGATGAAGCCGTCAAACTCTGCCTCCCCCGCAGAGTGACGCCTCACTTGCCGCCACCCATGCGGCCTCCACAGCCCCCAGCGGTGAACCGCCGTGTCCAGCCAGGACAGGGCAGGGGCAAGCCCCGGGGCAGAGCCCCAGGCCAGCAGGGCAACCCCCCTGCTAAGCCTTGGGAGAATATGTCCTTTGCCGCAGCCGCGGCAAAGAAACCCTCTCCCACCCCCGCCGACCAGAAGCGGAAGCGGCCAACCTGACACTACCGCTATTGGGGGGCTAAGTCCATGTTCTGGGGCAGTCAGCCCCTTGGACACAGGCTCATCTCCTCTCTTCCCCCCCATGAAGAGAAGGAGACTCCCAATTCAGGAGGACAGCCCTCCTCTGTTCGCTGCTGTGTTACCCACATTCAGTGTACAAGCGAACACCAGGCCATGCCTAATAAAGGCTCCCGCCCTGAAAGGCCAAAAAACACAAAATGTGTTAAGAAAAACCCCTTCTTATCACATAAGGCCTCCCCTGGTTTCACCACTAGGTGGAGCGCCAGCCCCATTCAGCACGGCCGCACTCGGCCGTTCCCCCCTGCGGTCCTCCGCACCAGCAGGGGCGCTCACGAGCCACATACAAGCCTGGCAGGCTACGTTTGCCCCCGAGTGGGTACTACGCACAATAGCCAAGGGCTACAGACTCCAGTTTGCAGGGAAACCCCCATGTTTCAACGGAGTCATTTACTCTCAAACCGAGAGGAGTGCGGCCCATGTTTTAGAGGAGGAAATTTCCTCTCTATTACAAAAGGGGGCGATACGTGTGGTTCCCAGAGATCAAGCCCAACACGGCTTTTATTCTCGCTATTTCCTGGTCCCAAAGAAGGACGGTTCCCTCCGTCCGATCTTGGATCTCAGAGTGTTGAACAAGCATTTGAGGCGGTACAACTTCAAAATGCTAACTTACAATACTCTTTCACGTTCAATACGTCAGAGCGATTGGTTCACATCAATCGATCTGAAAGATGCTTTCTTCCACATAGGCATCTATCCTCCCCACACAAAATTCCTTCGCTTCGCCCACCGCGGTGTTTGCTACGAATACACAGTTCTACCGTTCGGCCTCTCCCTAAGCCCACGGGTGTTCTGTGTCTGTGTGGAGGCGGGCCTGGCCCCGTTAAGACTAACGGGGGTCAGAATACTGACTTATATGGACGATTGGCTAATCATTGCCAATTCGAGAGTCAGAGTCGTGAAAGACACGCAGTTAGTTTTGGCACAACTAGCTGCGCTCGGGTTCAGGGTAAACCTCCCCAAGAGCAATTTCTCTCCTTCACAGAGTGTAACGTTCTTGGGGCTGGTGCTAAACTCTGTTTCGATGCTAGCCCGCCTGTCAGCGGACCGCATTGTATCCCTGCGGGACTGTCTCTCTCTGTTCAAACCGGGCTTAAGAGTACAGTACCGCACATGCCTCAGACTGCAAGGGCTGATGGCCTCAGCCTCGCAGGTTTTACCCCTGGGGTTACTGAGGATGAGGGGCTTTATGAGGTGGGTTTCATCACTACACCTCAGCCCCGTACGCGATCTCCATCGCCGTCTCACAGTGACGCACGAGTGCGCGGCAGCTCTACGTCATTGGGAGAACACAGACTTTTATACTCAGGGAACCCCTCTCGGGATCGTTCTCATGAGAAAAGTCGTAACGACAGATGCATCCCTTTCTGGGTGGGGGGCCACTCAGGAAGGGCGTGTAGTGAATGGGATGTGGCCAATCCAGCTGCGCTCAGCTCACATCAATTATCTGGAGCTCCTGACTATATGGATAGCTCTCAGATATTTTCTACCCCGCTTAAGGCGACGGCATGTGCTAGTACGTTGCGACAATACGACTGCTGTAGCATACGTCAATCGCCAGGGGGGCATGCGCTCTCTCCATCTCCACAGTCTAGCCCACAGACTGCTGGTATGGGGCAGCCATCACTTTCTGTCGTTACGTGCGACCCATGTTCCAGGCATTCTGAACACGGGCGCAGATCTGCTGTCAAGGGGAAACCCACTGTACAGGGAATGGCGACTGCATCCCCAGACTGTGGAAATGCTATGGCAGAGATTTGGCCACGCAGCCGTCGATCTCTTCGCCTCGCACGAAAACGCCCATTGTCGTATGTTCTTCTCGCTACGGGACAAGAACGCGCCTCTAGGCGTAGACGCACTAGCCCACCCTTGGCCCAATGTGCTTCTATATGCGTTTCCCCCCCTCGCTCTCATCTCTCCCACTCTAGCCAGAGTGAGAGAGCAGAGTTTGACACTGATCCTAATAGCGCCCAGGTGGGCGAAATCGCCGTGGCTGGCGGAGATAATTCCTCTCCTTTATGCACAGCCGTGCGCGCTCCCGTTACGCACGGACCTGCTGTCTCAGGTGAACGGGGAAATATATCACCCCTGCCCAGAGCGAATAGCTCTTTGGGCTTGGCCCGTGAAAGGCACAATCTCGACGCTTTAGGGCTCCCCCCTCGCGTGGTGGCAACCATTCAGAGCGCGAGAGCGTCTTCTACCAGATCACTTTATGACAATAAGTGGCAGGTATTTGAAAAGTGGTGTGCCTCCCGTCAGTCAGTGCCCTATCAGTGCTCTGTTTCTGACGTGCTGAGTTTTTTACAAAACCTGATGGATGAAGGGAAATCCTTTTCTACCATTAAGGTTTACCTGGCAGCTATCACTGCTTGTCATATGGGTTTCAATGACAATACAGTGGGGCAGCATCCCCTCGTGCGCAGGTTCATGAAGGGGGCTCGCCGTTCTCTGCCTGTTGTTAAAAAGCTCATTCCCTCATGGGATTTATCACTGGTGCTGGAGGCTCTGTCCCAACGGCCATTCGAGCCTATACACGGAATAGAGTTAAAATTACTGTCTCTGAAGACAGTACTGCTGCTCGCATTAGCCTCTGCTAAGCGGGTCAGCGATCTCCATGCGCTCTCAGTGCATCCCTCGTGCACAATATTCTCCCCTAATATGGATAAGGTTTTCCTCAGACCTAATCCTGCCTTTATGCCTAAAAGCTTCCCAGCTTTCACATGTGAGGTGTTGGAGCTTTCCGCTTTTCACCCACCGCCGTTCTCTTCTGAGGAAGAGCAAAGGCTACATATGCTGTGTCCTGTGCGTGTTCTCCACACGTATATAACAAGGACTAGGGCTTTCAGAAAGAGCAACCAGCTCTTTGTGGCCTGGGCCCCCGCCTGCAAAGGGAAAGCCATCTCTAAGCAGCGGCTGTCCCATTGGCTTGTGGAAGCTATTGTTATGGCATATGGTTCAAAGGGGGTATCGCCTCCCTCGGGTCTGAGGGCTCATTCTACGAGGGGCGTGGCTGCATCATGGGCCCTATTTCGTGGGGTCTCCATGCAGGAAATTTGTTCAGCCACAGGCTGGGCTTCTCCACATACTTTTGTGAGGTTTTACCGTCTGGATGTTACCAGGACACCGGTAGCCCACTCAGTATTGGGGGTGAGCTCTGTGTGAGCCACACACATCTCACTATGGGTGTAGTACTTCACACTGTTCCCGGACCCCAGTTACTACACTGGACAGTGGATTGTGTTTTGTACTTGCCTACAGGGGATGCGCTAGGCACAGCTGTGAGCATATGGCAATCCGGGAGTTGGCCAAATCTCCCATAGGTGGATCTCGAAACGAGATGATGAAAGAGAACTTTAGGTTACTGTCGTAACCCCGGTTCTCTGAAACATCGAGTGGAGAGATCCACCAACATTGCCCTGCTTGCTGTGCGCGAGAAGCGAATATGTTCACTGAGGAGTAGTAGCGTTACAGTGTCATATATGCTCGTACAAGGAGGGCGGAGCCTCCTTCGCATTTGACACGCTACTGTCTGTCAGGGCCAGACTTGGTGCAATTGGATGCTTCTGTGGTGGTCATGACCGGACGTCATTCCCATAGGTGGATCTCTCCACTCGATGTTTCAGAGAACCAGGGTTAAGACAGTAACCTAAAGTTTTCACTTTGTCATTATGGGTTATTGAGTGTAGATTGATTTTATCCATTTAAAATGAAATCTACAACACAATAAAGTGAGCAAAAAGTGGAAGGGTATGTATGATGGACTTCTTTGCACTGTTTCGTCCCAACGCCCCACCCAATCCTGCCCCGCCCCATGGACTGTGATTGTACAGTTGATTACATTTCATTTTGGCACTGAAACACCGGAGTACTTCGATAAAAGCAATGATAGACCGTTTTGCAGGTCAATAAATACAATCATGAGGATTGCTTTGAATTGTACCCAGTGGTCACAGAGCGAAATGCAATGGGTGTTTACATTTAAATTTTGGCACAGAAACCGTGCACTGGCGTTGAAAAGTAATACACCCTCTATTGTATTTCAGTGTGAGTGTTTTTAGAGAACATGCAATGAAATTCAATGCAATATGCGTTTTGTTTTTAATTACGGCATGATGAATGCACATCGTTATGTGAAAGCAAACACAGATTTGTATTACAATTCTCGATGTGTCATTAAAGCGATTGCATTTAATAAAGTCACTTACAATCTGTAAATTACACTGGAACAGTATGGAACACATGGTTGGCTAAATGGCTCCAAGTCATCAAGGGTCTGACATATCAAACAAGCCTTAAACCATCACTCTGCTGCCAGAAATACAGTAGATATGGATGGATAACTTGAAGGGTTTCTTCTCTATTTTTCCATAGAGTTCAATAGGAAAATGTGTCAGGAGAAACAACCCTTAAAGTGATCCATCCATATCTACTGGATATCTGGCAGCAGAGTGATTGTTTGAGGCTCGTTTGATACCTCAGACCCTTGATGACTTACAGCCATTTTACCAACCATGTATTCCATACTGTTCCAGCATAATTTGTAGCTAAATCTAGTCCCACCCCCCAATTCCCATAGAGATCCATTCAAATGCAGAGAGGTTATAGTATCGCTTGTAAGAGTACCAGAAAATAAGATATCAAGAGTTTTTTGATGTTGTTGGGTCACAGACTTCAGGAAGTCATTGCATGCAAAGCCAAAGGATATGTGACCAAATACAAAAAATTTAAAGGTGCAGCCAACTTAATGTGTAAACATCTGACCCACTGGAATTGTGATATAGTGAATTAAAAGTGAAATAATCTGTCTGTAAACAATTGTTGGAAAGATTACTTGCACAAAATTACTTGTCATGCACACAGTAGATGTCCTAACTGACTTGACAACACTATACTTTGCTAACATGAAATCTATGGAGTGGTTAAAAATGAGTTTTAATTACTTCAACCTAAGTGTATTTAAACTTTTGACCACAACTAAGTAATTTTGGGGAGCGTACCCCATTGTATTTGCATAGTGGGAATACTAGTCACATCAGCTGTCCCTGCTGACCATTAACGGCATCGCAGTTTCTCCCAGTTGTCAGGCTCCCAATATACTACCATTCATTTTTGGGACCTTGCAGAAATTTATTGTTTTAAAGCACAAACTAAGTACCGTGGATAATACATAGATAAAAGAGAGCACTAGGATAAAAAGGTACATGTTTATTTTGGTATTTAATATATTTTCAATGTTTTATTGCCATATAAAAAAAAACAAGATCTGGCTTAAACTTGAAAACAGCTTATCAGCTCAAAACAAACATTTGCCTTTTGACCCTAGCACTCTCTTTTTCAATGTATCTGTTACGATCCGCTCCTGCCTTCCCTTCCTTTTTGTGTTTTCCTCTGTTTCCCTGAACCTGATTGTGTCATGTGTTCATTGCCTTATTGTGTCTACATTGCACATTTACTACTCGCACCACATCTTAATTACACAATTCACACTTAATTGCTTTCACCGCATTCCTCACGTGTTTTCTAATTGTTCAATCAATTCGCTGATTTCGCACGCATTTCCCGCAAGCTGCAGTTTATCAGCTCTAATGACACTAGTTATATTAACCGTGCTGTTCCTGTGATTTCTTGTCAGAGTATTACGGTCCTTGTCTCGTTTGTTACTTGCTTCCTGATTCTCTAGCTTGCTAGACTCTGGCTATACTAACCCAGGTCTGGATGCCACACGCCCTGGCTTCCCTGTGTGGATCCTGACTTGATCCTTCGCTGCGAACCTGGCTAAAGACCGCTCCTTGCTACTTCGCCTGTTCCTGCTCACCAGTTTGCTGTACCGCTTCTGCTCTGAAGTACTACTTGGATAGCGAGCCCGCCAGGGGCTGCTACTTCACCTGTCTACCCGGACACAGTCTGCTGTAGCCTCACCACCGCTACCGCGGTATACAGCTCCGCCCGGCTGGGCTGCTGTATCTGCTTACTCAGCACTGTGTCAGTTCACTGTGGGTTCCACAGTGGACATTTACGATTTTGCCTACTGAAAATAAAAACTCTTTATTTTCAAGTTCTGTCTCGTCGTGCATTTGGGTCCGTCCCTGCCAGTATCATCCGTTTGTGCTTCAAAACGATTAATTTTGGCGAGGTCCCGAAAATTAATGGGAGTGAATTGGGAGCCTGACAACCGGGAGTAACGGCGATGCTGTTAACGGTCAGCAGGGACAGCTGATGTTGCTAGTATTCACACGATGCAAATACAATGGGGAAGGCTCCTCAAAATCACTTATGTTGTACCAAAGTGAAATAAACCTTTAAAATTGATGATCTAGACATTTATACCAATGTGCATGAATGTTGGTATGCTACAAAGCTGAATATCTTTAAATGTTATAAAGTTGATATGTTGATGGTGTATTCTACTATGCAATCTGAAACTGTCTAAAATGTAGAAACCTTGTCAATTGTTCTTGAATTATATAAAAATGTTTTGCCATCAAAACAAAGACAGTGTCTCAAAAAGTCAAATAAAGTCTGTACTGTTTATTACTGTGTTGCAGTCAATGTTTCTAGTTGATCAGTGTCTCGTCTGCTCTGAAGATTTTAGCGGGTGCTGCAGTGACCCCTCAAACCTATGAGTTTTTCAACAACATTATTTTTTATTCTGAACGACTGTCCTGAACTTGATATCACCATGAAACTACAAATTTTAGGCATGTAAAACCAAGGACGCTTGTTATATTTGGTTCTGTGTGGTCAAGGGAAAGGTAAAAATGCACATTATCTAAATTAAATGACCAATCTAATCCACTTGAGGGATCAATCATATAGTGACCAAGTTAAGCTTTCAGTTTTAAAAAAATTTGCAGACTGCCTGTGAAATGTGTTTTTGCACAGTATTTGCACTTAAAAATGTTTAACTGCACTTGGGATACTCTGCACATTTACTCTTCAAAAACTGTTGAATAAATTGGTAAAATGGATATTGTTTTTATTTAAATTTACCAGATTTAAAATGTTTATAGGTGTGATAAAATTAGTTAAAAAGGCAAATTTACAGTATTTCACATTCCAGTTTAAACAGAGTAAATTAGCGTTCACTGAGTTGCATTACTATTACAGTTGATATGTTAAAATATAAGTGATTACTGTAATTTAGAATCAGCCGAGTACTGTAATTCTACAGCAGCATACAGCTACATCACAGTAATTTCATGGGCAAATTAACTGTGAAATCACAGTATACAGTTGTCATTTTATTGTATTTTACTGTAAATTCAGTTAAATATTTTAATGTGAAAATACAGGTGATTACTGTAATTCTACAGCAGCATACAGCTACATTACAGTAATTTCATGGGCAAATTAACTGTGAAATCACAGTACACAATTGTCATTTTATTGTAATTTACTGTAAAAATATACAGTAAATTACTGTGAAAGTAATGCAACTAGTAACCTGTAATTTACTGTGAATTTACAGTGCAGAGCTTTGTAAAGGCGGTTGTCCAATGGGGAGGCAGGCAGATAGGCAGGAAAAAGAATAAGAAGAAGAGGAAAGAGAAAAACCGACAAAATAACCTATGTTTGGGGCTTTATTGTGTAGATGTGTGAAGTTGTATCTGAATGCTGTGTGGTTACATGAGGTCAGAACATACAGAAGTTCATGTTTTAAGGGCTGAGAGTGTCATTGCTGTGGTCATTGTGGTTACTTCTGTAGGAAACCCTGAAAAGTGACAAACTCTCGGTGCTGCATAGTTATGGGGCATGCCCCGCCAAGCCGTAACTTAGTGTATTGGGATGGCAGGTATGCCATCCCCTAAGTTTTCATTCTTTTCTGTTCGGAAATCTGTTGAAATATTGTATATCACCAAATGGATGAGGGACTTAAAAACAATGATACAACATACTTATATATTTCTTATGAATTTAATGCATACTCATCATCTTTTAATTGAATGAGCTATATGTCTTATACTTGTCCATTCATAATAAAACATGATTACATACATTATTCCTAGAATTGATATCCGGAAGAATACTCACAAAAACATGTAAACATCATCTTTATTCATACATTTATAAACATTGATTTGTATTGTGATGTAATTCATGATGTAATTGCTGTTTTGCTGTTTTTGACTGATATTATTCGTTACTGTAATTACCGTGAAATATTTAAGATGATTTTACAAAGCAAAAAAAAAAAAGATTATTTGGACTAGAAACATGTTCACTTTCCCTTAACTATGTATGAGTAGGATTAAAATGAGACTCTTCTGAACCTATGTAAAACATAGCTGTTGATGCCAACAAATTGTCATTGGGTGTGACCAAATCTTAAAACACAGACAGAATGTTATGAAAAATAATATTAAAAACTATCACACCATGACCACATGTATATCATGACAGATAATTGACCAAGAGTCTGGTCAAAAAATAGTGAAATGTGTGGTCTTTTTTACTAAGAAAATTGTTGGCCATGTCCATTTTATTGGCCTTATATACAATTGCATATTAGTCATATTTCCATTTATATATATTTGATGCATGTAATCATCTTCATTCTTCAGAAGAGGAAAAGGAGAGAATGACACAAGAAACAGTTAACCCACACAAAACTTTTTAATACCCTTTGTCAAGGGACAGGTGGTCCAAAATTTCATATACTAAATAAGAGAGAAAATGTGATGAACAGGTTTTTAATGTAAAAACTTCATTCAACAGTCAAATGCTTTGAAAAAAGTAATGTAGCATATGACTTCCTTATATATTTAATACACATACACAGATATGTTTTATATATTTATACTTTGTTTTGTGTCTGTTGTTTTCCTGTTTGTTGTTGTTTTATCTAGACCAGCCAGATACAATACCTATTAATATCATACAGCCACATTTGGAACAATACTTATCAATATCATACAGCCCTGTCAGCAATGTAGAGTTCACAGGTTCCAGCAGTCCTTCCAGGAATCATCTCTCTGTGCCAATATATATGAAACCAGTATGTGTATAGATCTATTTGTATTTTTTCTCTCATTGTACAGACTGGTGTGATACTTGTCTTTTGAGCTCGTGTCTTCTGTGCAAAAAGTCTTATAACAACCATTGGGAGGGGTACCTTCCTGTCCATTTTCACTGTCTTGATGTTTCTTTTGTTGTCATTGTTTGTGTAAAAAGGAAACAAAAACAGTAATTTCCTTTTGGCCACAACTGTTATTACCATCACCTAGAAAATGGGAAAACTAAAAGCACCCCCCCCCCCTCCAAAACGGGGGTAGAGGGTGCAGGGGGGAGGAGGGGGGCTGTGTGTCAAAAGGTAATGAATGTGATTAAAATGTAGCAGCATCCTCCACTGGTACATCTCTTTGAATAAGGCACCGCTGAGTATGAAACTGGAGTGGCCTGCGACCCTCCCTGCGTGCCTAACAGAAAGAACCGGTGAAGCTGGGCTAATAAACTCTGTTAAACAGTGCTCTCCAGCATCCACTCAGTGCTGCTGAACATCACCTTGCGGTTGGCCAGGGGCGAGGAGTCCATGTTGAGCTGGTTGGAGGACTTGTGCCTCCGTGCCCGACGAGGGTAGCTGTGGCTCTGAAACAGAGAGTAGTCCCGTCGAAGGAGAACCGGTGCCTAGTTCTTGCCAGCTCTCTGGGCAGCAGCCCAATGTTGACCAGTGCAGCCTTTTTGTCCTTGAGCCGGGGGGCCTCCTTTGTGCCTGCATTTGGCCCAATGAGGCACAGAGACATGGTGGAGCCAGTGAGGCTGCTGTCCGTCTGTATGTCCTCAGAGAAGAAGCCTGAGTGCTGGCCGTCCAGGCTTGTGCGCCTGCCATTATTGTCTCCGGCGTGAGGGGGCAGGGGTGGAAGCTCCACCTCCAGGATGGCGGTAGTCGCAGATGGGCCTTCCCTGGTCTCGCAGTCTACCTTCAGCACCAGGGCCTTGCATTGCTTGGCCTCCTCGTAGTGGACATCCTCGGCCAGCTGCTTGGAGGTAGAGCGGTGGATGGCAGCCTGGTTCCCATTGGTCTGCGAGTGCATGTTGCTGACCTTGGCCTTGCTGTCATCGGAAGCACTGTATGCCTTGTAGCGGATCATGAGAATGATGATGAAAACCAGCACGGACACCACGATGATGCCGCCAATGATGATGATCATGGTGCCACCCAGAAATTGGCTGTGGATGAAGGGGCACTGGCTGGATACGCTGGCTGTGTTGAACTGGACACAGCCCACAACACGAGTGGCTGTTAGGGATGTGATTCCATCATCGTAGACAGCCAGCACACAGAGGTCATACTCCCGACCAGCCGCGAGGTCATTTACCAGGAAGGTCTTGCTAGTTGAGGGTATCATTCTGAGGAGAGAAATATGAACATTAGCATTTCTGATGACAAAAACAGGGAATTCGGCCGATCCAGTCCGAATATTTTGCCTACTGTGTAGAGCAGTGGTGCCCAATCGTGCCACGGAGGGCCGAGAGTATACATCTCAGGTCTCATTCTGTTGAAATCAGTTCTAGCCAAAATTCTGCTAACAAACATAAGCGTAGTAAATATGAAATTGGACATTTTGCATTAGGAGTGCATAGTATATTATACTTATTATATAATTATATAGTATTTTGTAATATATAACAATGTACAACATTATTCTGCTTTAATAGCCAGGCTAATTAAGTGACCCAGGAATTGTTTGAAATGAAAACAAACACCCGTAACCTCGGTTTGAGACACACATTTCAAAGCCACAACTGAAGAAAAAAAAAAAAGCCACAACTTGTCAGGGCGTTGTAGTGGTACAACGATGAGCCAAATGCGAACAGAGAAAAAACAAAGTGAAAGAACTTCCCAGCCGTAGCCGAAAACCAAAAACACCCTTGATAAATGGGATAGCCACGTAAACACGGGCGAACTAATACTAATAAAGATAGTACAGCAAAAACAAGGACACCCTCGGAACGTGACTATAACGCCCGATAATTGGTGAAAGAAATGAAAATAAAATAACACTCACACCCTCCAACGACACAGAGAGCGGGAGTAGAAAGGAGAAGTGGAAAGGGAGAAATACAAAACAAATCTCCCTGAGCTTCTAAGTAATTCTTTGAAAAGCTCTGCTACGCGAATAAAGAATAAATCTTTTTATACTTGCGTGTAGAGGAAACAAACAACGACCGAAAACATTCGCGAAGGCACGAAATGATAAAGAAGCGTCAGGAAGCGGAACTCAGGGATATAAATACCTCCTGACGCGGACGACAGGTGAACCAAATAATCACCTGGGCGAAAGGAAAATCCCGCACGGGAATGCGGGGAACAAATCCGATAGACCGAAAAAATGCGAGGCGTGGAATTTAGAGGGAAGGAAGGGAAAACCATGACACAACTAGAAAAAGTTACGTGATGATATGAAGATGGAGACCCAAACTTAATTGAATCAAGTGAGATGGCTCTTGGCCGACATTGAGGAATGGCAGTATCAGCATGTAAATATGGTGCAGGCAAATGTTAAAGCACCAGGTGATGCATAAGGGAGGGGCATCAGCAAATACAGTGCAGTTCAAAAGTGACACATTCTTTGTTTTTTTTGGCTCTGTACTCCAGCACATTGGATTTGAAATGGAAACGTGATTATAAGGTTAAAGTGCAGACTTTCAGCTTTAATTTTAGGGATTTTACATCCATATCTGGTGAACCGTGTAGCAATTGTAGCCATTTTTTTACACCCCCCCCCCCCCCCTTTTTTTTGGGGACCAAAAGTAAAAAAATGTACATAAACTTAAATAAAGTCATTGTATTTAATATTTGGTTGCACATTCTTTGCGTGCCATAACTTCCTGAAATAAAAAAAATTAAATAAAAAGACTCTTAGAATCTTATTTTCAGGTACTCTTACAAGCGATACTATAACCTCTCTGCATTTGAATGGATCTCTACGAAAATTGGGAGGTGGAACTAGAAGAAGCTGCAAATTACACGGGAATCGTATAAAACACATGGTTGGCTAAATGGCTGTAAGCCATCAAAGGTGTGTGGTATCAAACGAGCCTCAACCCATCACTCTGCTGCCAGATATGCAGATATGGATGGATCACTTTAACCCCTTTGCGCAGAGGCTTAATTTGACCCATTTTTGGCTGTTTTTTACCATTCTGTTTAAAGCTTTATAACTCCAGATGTCAACATTACACAAACACCAATAATAGCTTAAATTAAAGAAGACCCTTGTACCATTTATCATTCCTTAAATTCATAATTCATATGTAAATTATGAGCAATTAATACACAACCCCCAGTGAAAAGGTTCCACCACTCTAGTTTACAGTGCCCCCCACAATTATTAGCACCCCTGGTAAAGATGAGTAAAAAGGGTTATAAAATTTTTTTCCGTTTGGTGAATTAGCTTAATCTCACACTGAAGAAATGAGAAAAATCCAACTTTTAATTAACAAAACCACGTGCGCCACAATTATTGTCACCCCTTCATTTAATACTTTGTACAACCTCCTTTTGCCAATAAAACAGAACTGAGTCTCCCGTAACATCTAATAACATCTGGACATCTATGGCAAGCCGTTTTAATATTTATTCCTTCGGTAGCTAGCTACCTATTAGCTCTAGCTAGCTAGCCTATTTGTCCTACCTAGCAAGCCATATGTCCCAGCTAGTTCACTAGCTAATGAACAAAGTGCAGCTAGTTTGTTAGCTACACAGAAAAAGGGGCAGCTAATTACTAGGTAGCTGATGTGGTGTTAAGGCCAGCTAGTTAACTAGCTAAGTTTTAAAAGGAACATTTGTGACTTAGCTCGGTAGCAAGCTGGCTCTTATAACCAGCTAGTTAACTAGCTACACGTTGTGGCACACTGTTTTAATATATATTCGACTTTGATAGCTAGCTTGTCTTAGTCCTCGCTAGTTGGCCATTTGTCCTAGCTAGCTGATCATACGACCTAGCTAGCTACCACAATTGCTCTAGCTAGCTGCCATTTGGGCCAACTAGCTGGCCATACGACCTACCCAGTAAACATGCGTTGGCTAGGCCAACGTTGGTTAATGGTCATTATGGTTGGCGACGGTCACCGTCTCCTGCCAACGTTGGCACGCTGTTGGAATGTGACTGTAGCCCAACAGTTAAATATTTTGTCGTGAGCCAATATTGCTACAACGCTGGAATACCGCTCTTAACGAACCGTCACATCATCGTCATGAACCAACGTTGCCACACCGTTGGCATTGTGATTTTAACCCAACCATCGCATTTTAATCGTAGACCAACCTAGATGGCATATCCAGACCAGTGAACAATCACGATGACAACTGAAAATTTGCCAGACGGAGAGAGACAGTCTCTTCCAGTCTCACTCTGAAGGGAGAAGCTTCTAACATTAGTAGCCTAAAGCTGCATTTTGGTAAGATAATAGCTAATTGTCTGATATTTCCCTATCTAAACATGTCATGTCCAATTTGAATTGTATGCTTAAAGTTACTTTAAGATGTTTTACCCAATTTTAGTCAAATGGATTTTCATAATGTTACCGTTGACGTTAGCTAGCTACCTGGTTCTGAGGTAAATTAGCTAACTGTTCGCTAACATAGTAGCTAACTGCTGGTAGTTTGCTAAAGTTAACTTATACAAAAGGTGAAGTGGTTAAGTGACTAGGTCACGCTGGTTTCAGAAGTAAATTCCCCATTCATTTAGAGCGTAGACATTAACTAAAGCTTACTTTTAAACCATTTCTAGTGATTATGTCTTGCCGTTAATTTCCCGGATTGTTCAATATAACGCCCGTTTGCAAAACTGTTTTTCTGGACCAGCTTCGAGTATATTTTACGTTTTAGTATTTTTTGTGAACATACCAGCGCTGGCACTGTTTAAAAACTCCACCTTCCTATAATTTCCTCTGAACGTGCAGCCTTGTCTCCATAAGATGATACCTTATTGGTTGAGAACCACCCGTGCGTAGCAGTACTGGATATGTAGTCTGTTAAAGTGGACTACAAGTCAAACTACATTCATTAATGCATTACTTTAAAAAATAAAAATTGGAACATACGATATATGGAATATATCCTTGTACCACACAAGTTAATCCAGGAACGTTTCGGCTCATTCTCTAAATCAGATTTCAAGAAATAGTCGATAGTCTCCGAAGCCCATTCGATCTTCCATAGGGAATTTACTTCCGAAACCAGACTCCGCCCACTTGAGTACTCTATAAGGGTGCCACAAATGAGATCATGTCAGCACACTGTCATCAGTCCGCTAGCTATTTTGAAGTGGCATGCTACTGAATGCCTGGTACGTTATGCCTCATTGCCTCGATCTGTGTGGGACCTGCCGCAGAGGAGCATCTGTGTGGGACCTGCCGCTGGTCCAGAGGTCGACTGTGCATGTGTATCGTAATCTCCAGATCATTCATGACGTTACTATTATGCTCTGAAGTTGGGATAAGCCATTGAAATACCCTCTTTTAACGGTGAGTGTTCATATATTAGTTTAACTTGTGTTTTTGTCCCAATCACACCCACACAATACTGAGGTTTTTTCTAGTACATTCGCTGTTGTTAGCCACAGCGTCTTGGCATTAAAGAAAGGTGCAAATGCAGGTTTATAAATCTGTTTGCCATGCAGTAGCTAAGCCACACATGAGCTTTTTGCCATTTCGAAAATTGCGATGTTTTTAATATATAACTAGATTTTGTCGTAGGTGGAAGGCTTTTTTTCTGAGCCCAAAATACACAGCCGGATCCATAGTACAATCCGGGACGGTTTCAGCATGAAACTGTGCCCCGGTGTTGTGCCGTAGAATGCACCCCTGCCGTGGATTGCACCCCCTGACGGGAGCGCGCGCGCTTACGTCATTCGGTTTGAAAAGTTTCTGAATTCGCTTAGTTTCATTATCGTACCAATATAATATGAAGGAGGTATTCATATTATTGTACTATAATGCTTTGTGAAGGGTATCCTTGTTTTAAAGGTGGTAAGCAACCTTCGATTTTATACTCATTTCAATTTAGACTCAAAACACGGAATTGGCCAGGGGTATGTTAGACGCAAATCCATAGCTACTTTTCTTATGGCATGATCGCATTATGCGAAAATATAGCCCAGCTATAATTACAAAATTAGCTGGAATTTTACTGGGGTTAGTCTGTATGTAGCTACTCGTAGCTGGATTTCCACTTGTGAAAAAATATGGGACCTTATATAGGCAGGTGTTGGCAATCCCCAATCATGTCCCATCAATTCAATTTATCACAGGTGGACTCCAATTAAGTTGTAGAAACATCTCAAGCAGTATTAGTGGAAACAAAATGCACCTCGGCTCACTTTTGGGTGTCATATCAAAGGGTGTGCACACTTGTGTACATATGATATTTTACATTTTGATGTTTAATAAATGAGCGCAAATGTCTAAACCTTTTTTTCACTTTGTCATTATGGGCTATTTTGTGTCGAATTTTGAGACAAAAAATGAACTCAATCTATTATAGAATATGTCTAATGTAATAAAACGTGGAGAAGGTGAAAGGAGTGTGCAGACTTTCCGGCTTGACTGTATGAACATAGACATATAGGCTACTCATATTTCAAAGAAGATTTAGGGATGAGGGTTCAAATTCCCTATGTACTTCAGTAAAAAATAAATTCTGTATCTGTGCCAAATAAAATGCTATCTTAGTGTTTATGAGTACATAAAAGCTACATAAACAATAAAATAGGTGTCGGGCCAACAGGAACTACAATTCCATACAGTCCACAGGAGGCTGCTCCTCCACGTTACTCTATGGCGCAGAACGTTGTACCAGTTGTGATTTCCGCTCTGTAATGTGATACTGCGCAGCGGAAATGCGCGACTGACAATATATTTTATCTTCTTCTGTCGTATGTCCTTAGACCTTCAGCTCCGTTGCAGCAAGCCAGTCCAGTGTGTCATTGTCTAGGTCAATTAAGCCACGATCACCATTCGGTGGACGGTACATAGGACAGCTGGTCATCACATGCTCAACTGTCTGTGATGGATCTCCACATTCGCAGTGGGCACTGTCTGTGAGACCCCACTTCTGCATTGCTGCACCGAAGCGTCCCACACCTGTCCTCAGGCGATTGAGGGTTGTCCACTCCTTACGGGGGAGGTGCTGGCCAGGAACATCCGTGGGATCCTCAATGAATTGGTGAAGCCTGGATGGTTCTGCTGCCTTCCACTGGTCCCTCCATCTTGCCTTCACCCAGGAAGCCTTGGAGGTGTCTGCTGGTGTTGTGCGGAGCAGTTCCTGGGCCTGCGTGGCAAAGGGGCGCCGGGACTTCAGGCGCATGCGCTGTGGCGTCTCCGTGACGACCTTGTGGAGGAGGTGGGATTCACTCATCTGTGCCTTACGAGCGAGGGCCAGTGTGGCTGCTTCTCGTCTGACCTCGGCTGGAGCGATTCCAGCGAGGACAGGCAGTTGGTTGGTTGGAGTGGCTTTTAGACATCCGGAGACAGTCCGTAGGGCGGTGTTGAGGGCAGCGTCCAGCTTCTTGGCATGAGGGCTACGGCTCCAGACTGGGGCACAGTACTCAGCGGCGGGGAACACCAGGGCCTCGGTGGAGATGCGCAGTGTCTTTGTGGAGGCTCCCCACGTAGTACCGGCTAGACGCCGTATCAATGCGGCACGGGCGGTGGTCTTTCCCTTGACGCTTTCCAGGTGTTGTTTAAAAGACAGTGTTCTGTCAAGCTTCACTCCAAGATATGTCGGGGAGGACTGGGACTGCAGACGGGAATCTTCGACCATGATGTTAATTTCGAGGGTTGCTTCCTTGTTGTAAAGGTGGAACATTGTGGATACGGTCTTCTCAACACTGAGCTTGAGGCGCCAGTTCTTAAGGTATGAGGACAGAATGTTCATGTCCTCAGATAGGCCCTCTTCCACTGCTTCCCAGGATGGCTTGCTGAGCAAGATGGCCAGGTCATCTGCGTAACCGTACTTCCGGGATGTTGTTTCGGGTAGGTCGTGGATATAGATGTTAAAAAGCATCGGTGCTAGCACTGAGCCCTGCGGGACGCCGTTCTTGAGCTTTCTCACCCTGCTGCTTTGGCCGTTGCTGGTGTGGAGCCGAAAGCTGCGGTTGCTCAACATCTCCATAATGAAGCTCACCATGTGCTTGTCTGGGATGGTCTCCAGAAGCTTCATGTGTAGCCCACGCAACCAGACAGTGTCATAGGCTGCCGTGAGGTCCAGGAAGACGGCACCAGCTTTCTCTCCTGCCTGGAAGCTGTCCTCTATGTCGTGGCACAGAAGGGTCACCTGGTCTGTTGTTGACCTACCGCTTCGAAAGCCAGCCTGTTCTTTGGGCAGCTGGGGGTCGATCACTGGGGTGAGGCGTGCCAGGATGAGGCGCTCAAGGAGCTTGAAGGGTACGCACAGCAGTGAGATGGGCCGGTATCCCTTCGGGTCATCGCTCGGCTTGTTTGGCTTCGACAGGGCAATCACCTTGGCACGACGCCAGATCTTTGGCAGCTTTGAGTACTGAAGGCATGCAGAAAGGAAGGAACGGAGCCAGTCAGTTGCCTTCTTGCCTTGGTGTTTCATGTACTCTGGGTGGATGCCGTCTATGCCTGGTGCCTTACCAGTCTTCAGGCGTTGTATGGCCAGATCTGTTTCCTGCATCGTGAAGTTATATATTTATATATATTTTATAAAAAGGCAACACAGGCACTCTTCACCCAGTTCTTCCAGTACATGTTCGCTCAAGTCGCCAGGGCCTTCACTGTCTCGTCTCCCCGCCCCGTGCGGCCTGCACGCCCGGGGAAGAGCCCTCGCTCCACAAGAAAGCATAAGTGAGGCGGGCTCATATACCCCCAGCTATCGGCCACAGAGGACCGGAGACGAGACACAAGGAGGCATCGCACCCACTGATCCTGCAGCACAGCACCACCGGTAAGTCCCCAAAGAGGCAAGCGGTCTGCAGTAGGATCACGCTGCATATTTCAGGAGAAATAATGCAACCGGTTCCATTATCCACCCCTACAAACTGCACCCCTGACAACGAAAGAAACCAGTTCCAGGGACCCAAGATGAGGCGTCCTGTTCCCTTATCGCAACCTTGCGAACTTGCCACCACAGCATCAGGCTACCGGCTTTTCCATTTTCATTGTGAATGTGCAATCCAATAGAGGAACTATTCAAAAGACTTGATTCAAGTAAGGCTGTAACATGGGCATAGTATATCCGTTAGCAACCGCGACATGTTTGTGATAGGATGTACTGTATGTAACTGATATTGAATGGTTAAGTGTTGTAAAGGTTTTGTGTCACCATTTTACTTTGGATCCAGCGCGCTTTTTTATGTTCTGTGCATGATGCATTAAATCTTGCATTTGATCCGTCGTAATTAAACACTAACCGGTTGTGTCTTAACACTGCACGCTGATCTCAACGCACATGCACAAATAATCTTACGGTTGTCCTTATGTGTTTGGTATGATCTACACGCCATTCACTAGCTCAAGTTAAAGCTAGGTTCAAACCTCCCTCCATTTTAGTTTCTTTGTTCTTTCTTTGCCTGTCCGAGGCAGGAGAACATGGAAACCCCCACGTGCACCCAACGCATGCACTCACACGCATACGCACACACACACACACACACACACTCGCACATAGTTTATTGTACATTACAGTAGTGAATCGTGCTTTGTGTTCAATAAACTATTACATTTTCCAAGATTGTGTGTATTAATGTTGCTCTTGTGTTGAACTGAGTCAGCCAATGCTAATCGTAGGGATTCCCCAAATGCCTTCACCTTAGCTGAATCATTTATATAAATTCGGTATCAACTGAGAACATAATATTGTGATTTTGCTAAGATAATTATAAATGTGTATTTTTATTGGTAATTCATTTAATTATTGATTCAAGTTACCCATTTTTAGTTAGTATATTCTTTTTTGAGAATTTGATTGTATGAGACTGATTGATTAGACAAAACTATGCCACCAGTCAGTGTCGTAGGTCTCGAGACCACTTTTTCCAGGTCTCGGTCTTGGTCTCGGTCTTGGCTCTCTACGGTCTCGGTCTTGTCTCGGTCTCGGAGGTTTGCGGTCTCGAATATGCCGGTCTCGTCGAGACCGGTAAAAAATATATATGATATCTTGGTGTAAATTGAGACAAAATGTGCTGACGTTTGTCATTTAAAATACGCAGTTGAAACTGTTTTTCATGGGTGCTGACATATCGCGTTATCAAGTAAATGCGCAATGCAGCAAGCAATGAACTTATATACCTTATATACCCGCAACTGCCTCCCATAAAACACGTCGCACGCAGCTCACAGCATTATTTCGGCGTTCAAATTCCGTTGATCGCGTAGGGATTATTGTGAGTCTATTATATTTCAGTACAATAGTACAAGTTCGTACACCCCTACAATTTGTGTATACGCGTGCGTGTGTGTGCACACCACGTAACTCTATGGTGCACGCGTCACTTGCAAGAAAAGCGTCCAATCCCAAACACGTGAATACAATACAGTACCTGGCCGAGATAGCGTGCATGTATCTTGTAAGTACGTTTTGCAGATCCCGCACAATTTACCACTACGCTTCTGTCACGTCAGCGTTCGAACTTTGAAGAATTCTGTGCTGGGTACGACGGGTATCTTGGAATTTTCACATCTATTCTAAGAAATTCCTGCTGAAATTAACATGTCCAGCAGATCTGCTGTTATCAGATTTGGTTACAGAGACCATAAAGAGTTTGCTGATGAGAAAGCAGGGAATAAAAAACACTCTGCTGTGTGTATTTTCTGTCCGGGGACAAGGCGGATCACCGAGACATGCGGAACGAGCTCGGCGTTTACAAGGCATTTGAGTCGGCACCAGTAGAAAGAATTTTCAGCAGGGGTGGGATTATCATGAGACCGCACCGTGCCCGGCTTTCAGCTGAGATGTTGTCAATGCTTATGTTTTTGAAATGTAATGAACATGTCCTAAACTGAATATTAATAACACACCAAAGGAAACTTTTTTATTGTTCTGTTTAACTGGCTGTTTCATTAAAATAAAACATTGTCCACATGGGCTATACAAAATTAAATCTGCAAAAGTCTTAGGAGTATGACAAGTTAACATTGTTTTTTTTTTTTCTTCAAATAACTGAACAATGTGCCTTTATCTTTAGGCTTAAAATAAGATCCTTTGCATTTTCACTTAAATAATGTACTTATAAATGTTCTTACATTACATACATAGGAGTGGTAATTTTGTGGATAAGACACTGGATACCCTTTGTTGTACTTGTGATTTACAAGTTAGTACATCAGGCATCTTGATTTGTAATAAGATATTTATGAAAGCGGGCATAATACCTTTTAAAATATTTTTTTCCCCCAGAATAATTCTTAATTTCTGTTGAGCATATTTCATCTGTCTTCACAAGTAATTGAATGCATGGTTGTTTTACAGTTGCATAGTACACGTTGCTACAAAAGAAAGATATGTTGCATATGCATACACATTACATTTACTTTGGTGCAGTGTGCCGTTTGAGTAATGTTGCTATCAGTTCATACGAAATAGTGTTGAATATTCATCATGAACTTATTTTTCCTCATTTGAAATTGGATTTATTTTATGGAGTGAAACTTAAGGTTGGATAATATATTATGAAGCAGTGTGCAATAAGCCAATAAATGTTTATTACCATTGCATTTCGATATTGGTCACTTTTGTTTATTTGTGCCATATTAGACATATATTAAATGTAAGTGCACACGGTCTCGAGGTCTCGTCTTGGTCTCGGACCATTCAGGTCTCGGTCTTGGTCTCGGACCATGGGTCTTGGTCTCGGTCTTGGTCTCGGACCATGAGTCTCGGTCTTGGTCTTGGTCTTGGTCTCGGGCATGGCGGTCTCGACTACAACACTGCCACCAGTTGTAGCTACAAGGATGGAAGTGGCGTACTTGAGTACATAAGTGATGCCCCATGTATAGATTTAAATGAATATTCCCTACATAGGTATAATGCTGTCCTGGACATTGTCTACATTGACCTTAATGAAGAATCGTGTTCCCAGAGCTTGTAGCTGTCAAACTGCGATGAGGCCTATTTTGTGTTTCACTACATTAATGCCGCTTTTAAAAAAACTAGCCTACTTTACATTAATTTCATCCGCTAATGATTTTTGCAAAATATGCTGCTTAAATTGTCAGAACGCCAAGAAAATCGAGAAAAAGAATAGGCTGTCGGGACAGTGACATAGAATGCTCTATATATCCGATCCAAAATCCAATATTGGTCGGAAATTGCAAAAGGAGAACGAACAGAGTTGCAAAGAAGGTAATGCAGAGTGGGCACACGTGCACACGAGAGAGAATCAAATTCTGGCTGGCAGTCAAATTTCGGCATGGGAGCCATAAAGCCATTAACCATTAAAATGGTAACATGTTGGTTGAATGTGACACATGCCAGTTATCTTTAGATAACATCAAAGTGAATGTGTCCATCAATGTTGTTATTCAGTCATTTTTAAGGACTATAAAACTGCTTTTTATATGCCAAAATTTCCCATTCTACAAGTTCACCTTGTTTTGTAGGCGTATCAATGAGACTGTCAGTCAGATAGTTACCATAGTTACCCCGAGGCTGGATTTACCCGGAAGTGGGTAAATATTAAGTCCTTAACTCCTTTCTGCAGATGGTCTCGCTGGCGAGACCTTTTTGCTCAACTGAGACATTCGTTGCTCCTGCAGCCAAACTATTAGTGGAAAACACAAGCACTGTGTTTTAGCTTTATTGGTAGACGATTTGCGATGATTTCTGGCCAATGCATAGTTTCTAAGTGTCACAATTTTTCCATAGCAAGTCCATTTAACAAGCACCCCCTCCTCCACCCAGTCTATACCTACCCATGCATGACATTGTGGACAATAGCGTCTATGTTTTAGTTCAAATATATATTTATTCATCGTATAAAATTAATTCTGTCATAGCAACAAGATAAACCAAACAATCGCCTGATCGTATGCCAGAAAAGCTGTGAAAAGCCCTGCTAACTCAAATGCAAAATAAACATGTGAAAGTATTCTCTCATTCTACCATGTATTGTACTACCAATATATGCTACTAAATATGAAATTGATATACAACCCTACCATTGGTTTTACACAGCGCGATGTTCCTTTCAAAATTCAGTGGTCATTTATTGTCTGGTACAATCGGTTTGACAAATGTACAGCACTTTATACCGCAATTACACTGAAACGTCGACTCGTAATACCCCCCATGCTCTGCAAGCCTGTCTCGTTCATTACAGTTCGTTCTGGTTTAATTGTCGGCTCTTTTATCCAACAGAGTGCATTATAACCTTAGCAATGGCATATCCCAAGTATTCTGGGGTGCTTTGAACAATTTATTACCGTCCTGCGTATCGGCAGATTTCGTTTTCAAGGTCTCATATTAGGAAGCTCTCTAAATAACGCATCAGGATGGAAAGTTTTCTTTTACTGTTATGTAAAACAATTCGCGTCTAAAATCCTGTTGGTCTCGCTGGCTACAGATAATAAGTTAAGTAAGTAAATTTTTCCGGCGAAGGTTTACCTTCCAACATGACAACGACCCGAAGCACACAGCAAAGAAAACAAAGGAGTGGCTTCGGAGAAAGTCTATGCATGTCCTTGAGTGGCCCAGCCAGAGCCCAGACCTGAATCCAATTGAACATCTGTGGAAACAGCTGAAAATGGATGTGTACCGACGCTCCCCATCCAACCTGACGGAGCTTGTAAGGATATGCCAAGAGGAATGGGCAAAAATGTCCAGAAACAAGTGTGCCAAGCTCGTAGCTTCTTTCCCAAGACGCCTTGAAGCTGTAATCGCTGCCAAAGGTGCAGCAACCAATTGTATTAGGCTGTGTACAGATATGTAACCCCTAAATAACCTATTTTTGTCAGTAAAATAAAATTGCATATTTTCTAAAAACCTGTTTTCACTTCATAATTATTGGCTATTGTGTGTAGATGTTTGAGGCAAAAAATTTACTCAATCTATTGTAGTATAAGTCTGTAACGTAATAAAACGTGGAGAAGGTGAAAGGGATGTGCAGACTTTCCGGCTTGACTGTATACAGTGCCCTCCACTATTATTGGCACCCCTGGTAAAGATGAGTAAAAAGAGTTATACAAAATTTACCGTTTGGTGAATTAGCTTAATGTTACGCTGAAAAAATGAGAAAAATGCAACCTTTAATTGAAGTAAATTTATTATGAGAAATAAAAATCCCTCATCAAGAAATAATTATTTTTAACAAAACCACATGTGCCACAATTATTGGCACCCCTGCATTTATATATAGAATAAAGTAATATTTTTTTATATTTGGTCGCATATCCCATATGACTTCTTGATGTCTGTGACCCAACAAAATCAAAAAACTCTTGACTCTTTACAAGTGATAAACCATCATTCTGCTGCCAGATATGCATGGATGGATCACTTTAAGGGTGGTTTCTCCTGACAAATGTTCCTATTGAACTCTATGGAACAATAAGTCAGGAGAAGAAACCCTTCAAGTTATCCATCCATATCTACTGTATTTCTGGCAGCAGAGTGATGGTTTAAGGCCTGTCTGATACGTCCCTTGATGACTTACAGCCATTTTACCAACCATGTATTCCATACTGTTCCAGCATAATTTACAGCTGAATCTAGTCTCACCCCCCAATTCCCATAAAGATCCATTTAAATGCAGAGACGTAGTATCACTTGTAAGAGTACCAGAAAATCAAGAGTCAAAACAAAAAGTTGTTGGGTCACAGACATCATAATTTACAGAATTTTAACTCCTATAACTCAGTACAGATTTTGTTTTGGCCAGCCACAAAGAAAGACTTAATTTGTTGTGTCTCGATCTGTTCAATAAGGTTTATGTTGTTTTTGGGTGGAATTGCTAGCAAGCTAATATTATCTCTAGGCTATCTAATATGTTTGGGCCACCAAAAACCCCATCTGGGCCACTAAATTCATTGGCCTGGTGGTCTGGGTGGCCAGTGGGAATTTTTTTTTAGTGTCTAACCCTGTTATTATTAGTAGTGTTTTCAATACATTTTCTGCACAAGTATGACATGTTCGGAGGCTGTTGTAATTTAAGTAAGTAGCCATGAAGCCGATATGAGGGTATATAATACAAATTCAATAATTATAGTTTGGAGACGTAAGACATGTACTGTAAGTTCTTTATTTTCTCGCGCCACGTTCACGTTTGGTAACCTGAAAGTCTGGAAGTAAAAGTGACTACAGTTTGTCTTTAATATTTCTTTAGTTTGGGGGAGAAGGGTAGTGCCCTGCCTATGTCCGACTCAGTTTCAATGTAACATTGGGGGAGACAAATAAGGCTTTCTTAGACATTGTGGGGGGACACGTCCCCCGTGATAATAACGCCTATGTTGCGTAGCTAGGTTTTCAGTCTGCGTAGCGCCGAGAAGGATCGCTCAGATGCCACAACAGAGGGGGGGGGGGGGGTTGTTACGTCATTTGGTTTGAAAAGTTTCTGAATTCGCTTTGTTTCATTATCGTACCAATATAATATGAAGGAGGTATTCATATTATTGTACTATAATGCTTTGTGAAGGGTATCCTTGTTTTAAAGGTGGTAAGCAACCTTCGATTTTATACTCATTTCAATTTAGACTCAAAACACGGAATTGGCCAGGGGTATGTTAGACGCAAATCCATAGCTACTTTTCTGATGGCATGATCGCATTATGTGAAAATATAGCCCAGCTATAATGACAAAATTAGCTGGAATTTTACTGGGTTTAGTCTGTATGTAGCTACTCGTAGCTGGGGAAATAACAGCTTCCTTATCCAGCAGATCGGTTCGACTGAAAATTAAATGTGATCCACGGTTATCATATGCAAGTCATATAGCTAAACTATACTGGATACTTGGCAGGACCCCAACGATCACCGTCAAGTATTTCTTTAAATGTTTTCTTGCAGCTAAATTAATGCAAATAAAAATTTATCCCCTATATATCACTGACTATTGCATGCTTTGACCCTCCAAACACACAGCGGTCACGTATATTTTCCCCAAATGTATGTCATATCATGCTGGAGTCAAGAGTGTTTTATTTCCTGGCATGGCTGCTTTTCCAATTGCCGTGAAATGCACCCCCTCCTAATGAAGGTCTCACATCCATGAAACTCACAGTGGTAACTCATTTTGGCTCCATATGAATGCCCTAAAAAGCATTTGATGCTGGGGTCACCAGAAACATAATTACAAGGGGGTGCATATTCCGGCAGGGCTGCATTTCCGATTGCCGTGAAATGCACCCCCTTCTAAATTTGGCTATGAAGGTCTCACATCCACGAAACTCACAGTGGTAACTAATTTTGGCTCCATATGAATGCCCTAAAAAGCATTTGATGCTGGTGTCACCAGACACATAATTACAAGGGGGTGCATATTCCGGCAGGGCTGGATTTCCACTTGTGAAAAATATGGGACCTTATATAGGCAGGTGTTGGCAATCCCCAATCATGTCCAATCAATTCAATTTATCACAGGTGGACTCCAATTAAGTTGTAGAAACATCTCAAGCTGTATTAGTGGAAACAAAATGCACCTCGGCTCACTTTTGGGTGTCATATCAAAGGGTGTGCACACTTGTGTACACGCCCCGGGGGGGGATTGCAAATATTGACAATGTATTTGTTATTTCAGACAGGTGGAACAGGGGGAAGCTGAATTGAACATTGGACGGCCAGTCTTGAGGGACATAATTATACCAATTATGATATTTTGATAGCGCACAAATAGAAAAATAAATAAAGAACACTCTAAAACACAAATTAATTATAAGTGTAGCTACAAGCAAAAAAAATAATTAAAAAAAAACCTTACAAAAGCACCGTGTGTGTTTTTACATTAACTACTAGTCTACGTTGATGTCGTTATTTCAGCCCTATATGCGATAGGTCACTGTGGAAATAGGTCGACTGTATGGGACTTTGGCGAAACTTAACAAGATAAATTCTTCAGGGTTCATCATAACACAGTGGTAGCTGGATACAGCCTACAAGTAAGATATTTGGTTTCATTAACATTTTTATAGCTACAAAAGATTTTGTAGAAAAAAATGAGGTGTCTTCTAAACCGAAAGTGCATCAGGTAGCCAGTAGCCTACAGTAAGCAATGGAAAACGCCGAATGCTTAGGCCTATTTGTACAACGTTTTAAAAAAATATTATTGTTTCTAGCTATATCTGAAAATGATTTTTCTTGTAAACTATGCATTTTACAGTCTGTGCAGTGGCAAAACGGGAATAGCACCCAATATATACAATATATTGCACTGCAGTATCAATCCTGCGGGTTTTCTTAGAATAGAATAGAATAGAATAGTCTTTATTGTCATTGCACAGTTCCCCATACAACGAAATTGTGAGTGCTACAGCTGACGGTGCATTAAAATCAGACGAAAATAATTAAAAACATTTAAGAAAAACAAAACAACAACATTAAGAACAGATAAGGACACATGACGGGGGGCAAAAAGCAGGTACAAAGCAATAATAAATACAAATTTAAAAAAAAATAAATACAAATAAAATACTGCTGAGGTAGTAAGAAAAATATTGCACGTTGATGTAATGTATTGCACAAGTTAATGTATTGCACTAACGGAGAATTAACGGCTGCTGCTGTGGTTGTTTAGAGTCCGGGCGGCCCATGGGAAGAAGCTGTTTTTTAGTCTGTTTGTGCGGCTCTTGATGCTCCTGTACCTCCTGCCCGAGGGCAGCAGGCTGAGCAGGTGATGACCAGGGTGGAGGTGGTCGCGGATGATCCGCACTGCCCTGGAGAGACAGCGGGAGTTGGCTATGGCATCTAGGGAGGGGAGAGGACAGCCAGTTATCCTCTCGGCTGACTTGATCACCCTCTGTAGCCTCGTCCTGTCAGCTGCGGTGGAGCCAGCGTACCACACTGTGATGGCATACGCCAGTACACTTTCGATGGTGGATCGGTAGAAGGTTACCAGCAGCTTCTCCTTCAGATTGTTCCGTCTGAGTACTCTCAGGAAGTGGAGTCGCTGCTGGGCCTTCTTTACCACCGCTGCGGTGTTGACTGACCAGGCGAGGTCCTCGGAGATGTGTGCTCCCAGGAACTTAAAATGGGGGACCCTCTCCACACAGTCCCCATTGATGTAGAGCGGGGCAGGGGCAGTCTTATTCTTCCTGTAGTCAATGACCACCTCCTTGGTTTTCTTGATGTTGAGGGAGAGGTTGTTCCTGGCGCACCACTCCACCAGCCGCTGCACCTCGTCCCTGTACGCGCTCTCATCGTCATTTGAAATGAGCCCCACCAGGGTGGTGTCATCCGCAAATTTGATGATGGCGTTGGTGGGGTGGGTGGGAGTGCAGTCATGGGTGTAGATGCCATACAGGAGCGGGCTCAACACGCGGCCTTGTGGGGAGCCGGTGCTGAGCGTCAGGGTGGAGGAGCTGTGTGTCCCGATTTTAACAGATTGTGGGCAGTTTGTGAGGAAGTCTTTGATCCAGGCACAGGTGGATGAGGGGAAATCCAGGGCAACCAGCTTGTCCACTAGAATGTCAGGAAGGATGGTGTTGAATGCCGAGCTGTAGTCGACAAAGAGCATCCTGACGGAGGACCCTGGATGTTCCAAGTGGCTCAGGGCAGTGTGGAGAGCTGTGGAGATGGCGTCGTCGGTGGATCTCTTTTCCCTATATGCAAATTGATGTGGGTCAAAGGCAGGGGGGAGGCAGTCCTTGATGTGGGCTAACATCAGTCTCTCAAAACATTTAGCCACCACAGGGTAAGTGCGATGGGCCTGTAGTCATTGAGACACGTGATGATGTTGCTTTTAGGGACCGGGATTATAATGGCCGTCTTGAGGCAGGGTGGGACAGAGGCCTGTGCCAGGGAGAGATTGAAGATCTTGGTAAAGACCCCCGAGAGCTCATTGGCACATGCCTTGATGACACTGGCAGGGATCCCATCCGGCCCTGCAGCCTTCCTCGTGTTGACAGACCTGAACACGTGTCTCACCTGATGTTCCTGTAGGGTGAGTGGGCTCGTGGACTGTGGGGGTAGAACGGCTGAGTGAGGTGGTGTTGTCTCAAAGCGGGCAAAGAAATGGTTCAACTCCTCTGCCCGACTAGCATCGACGCTGCCCGCCGACGAGGTGTTATAGTTTGTGAGGTGTTTAAGACCCTGCCACACCTGTCGTGGATTGTTGTCAGCAAGGTGGTCCTCCACCGACCTTTTGTACACCTCCTTGGCACCTTTAATGCCTCTCCGCAGGTCTGCTCTTGCCGTGCTGTACAGGGCCTGATCTCCTGACCTGAATGCAGTGTTGCGGGCTCTCAGGAGTGCCTGGACGTTGCTGGTCATCCAAGGTTTCCGGTTTGGATAAACCCGGATCCGCTTGTCAACCGTGACCTTGTCAATGCAAAACTTGACATAGGATAGAGTGGAATCAGTGAAGCCCTGGAGGTCCTGTTGTTCGAACATGCTCCATTCGGTGTTAGCAAAGCAGTCCTGTAGCTCAGCGAGAGCATCCACTGGCCAGGTTTTAATACACTTAGTGATGGGCCTAGTTTTCCTCCTGAGAGGAGTGTACGCAGGGATGAGGAGCAGAGATAGATGGTCAGATAGGGCCAAATGAGGGAGGGGGACTGCTCTGTACGCGTGCTTCATGTTAGAATAAACACGGTCCAGTGTATTATGCCCTCTGGTGGAGCATTTGACATATTGTACAAATTTAGGGAGGACAGTCTTTAGGCATGCTTGATTAAAATCCCCGGCGATGATATGGGCACCTTCAGGGTGGGCTAGCTGCTGTTTGTTTACAGTAAAATGCAAGTGGGCAAGAGCTAGGCTAATGTTAGCATCGGGAGGAATGTAAACAGACGTAATGGATACCACTGTTAGCTCTCTCGGCAGATGGAAGGGTCTGCAAACAACAGTCATAGCTTCGATATCCGGAGAGCAGAAGGTGCTAATGATCTTGCTGTTAGTGCACCAGTCATTATGGACATAAACACATAGACCCCCTCCTCTGCTCTTACCGGAATCTCCGTTCCTGTCGTGGCGGTGGATGGTGCGACCGGCTAGCTGTACTGTAGCATCCGGGATCAGCTGATGTAGCCATGTCTCCGTAATGATTAACACACAGCAGTCCCGAACGGAGGCATTTGCGGTGATATGTAATTCCAGTTCATCCATCTTGTTGACGATGGATCTGGCGTTAGTCAGGAAGATGCTGGGCAGGGGGGGTTTGAGTGGTTGTTTCCTTAGCCTGGCTAGCAGGCCCGCTCGGCAGCCCCGCTTCTGCTTGCGCTCTCGGCGCCTTCGGCGTCGCTTGCTCTGGCCGACTACCATCCAGGCAGAGCCCGGGGGTCTGGCTATATCCAGCGGGATGTTGTTAGCCTGCTGGAAATCGCTCATGACTGGTATTTGGCATCGGAATCCAATATTTAGAAGCTTACTGTAGCTGTAGCCATGTTTGGCATGACACAAAATGCTAAGACAGACTACATGAACAAACAACGCAATAATAATACAACTCGTCAGAGAGCTAAGAGCCGCTGCGACTGTGCGCGCCGCCATCTTGTACAAAAAACCTTAAACCTAGTTTATAACATAAATACTGTAATTGGGACCGATACATCTACCACTATAGTATGGGGCGCCAATGTGGATCGGGCTAAAGCTTTTACCTTTTCAGAAGTTAGGGCTTCAAAGGTAGCCTAATTCAAAATTGGAGCGTGTTCCATCCAACTCGCTGCGTACGCTATGTCTTTCTACCGAGTCGCCCCAAAGATTTAGGTTGCACTCTGCCACAGAATAGCTGAGCCGCATTTCTATACAGTCTGTGGTTCTGCTTCTTCTACTCATCTCCTAGTACTGAAATCTTGAAGGCGGCTAGTACAATATACATCGCCATCCGCTAGTCGAAAGACCATATTGGACCCAAAACATTTAATTAATTTGGATATTAATTTATTTGCCGTTTTCTCAATTATTGTAATTTTGGCGGTCGCGATTTCCCTTTGGCGGTCCGTGAAATAATTTATTTAAAACAAACCCATGACTGAGGTTGGTTCAAACACTGCTACATGACAGTTAATTCATGATACATGCAAAAAAATTAAGTGTATTTCAATAAATTATTCTCACATGTTACGTATTACATTAGCTAACTCGCTATCGAGACAATAAGACAACATTAAAACTACTGTGGTGCGATGGGACCGTTCTTTTAAGTTCAGTGGATGGGACACAAGACCTCGACCATATTCCACTGATTCCCACATTACTAGCAAAAGGTATCAACGCTAACGATAGCTAGTTGGCACATTTTCAGCTGCTAAATAGTTCAAGCATAGATAGACCCTACTTGCCAAATAGTGTCAAGCAATTTCTAAATCTCATTAATATCAATATAAAATTAAAATTAACAGTATATTTATACTTTGTTTGGCCACATACCTGATGTCTGCCTCAAAGTAACTCATCACACTGACTGACTCACGACTGTCGAGTGCCTATGCATGCGTATGCGTGCAATTTTGCGTGCGTGCCTTCTTTCACCATAGAAAGGCTCGGTGCCCACACTGTGCTCGCAGCTGCGGCGGAAACCAAGAGGGAGGGTAGAGGTAGAGGGCATCGCCGGAGAGCACCAATCTCCCGACCTGATATTTTGATTCAATCAATATATCTGTTCGGCAGGGCAGGCTGTGCGCAAACAGGAATTTATTTATTTATTTAAAAAATAATAATAATTAAAAATTGTACTGAAAAAGGGCACTTCTCTATAGCAGGCCAAACGGCAGGTGCTCAAGCCCCCTTTGAGGTCTATGTGTGCACGTGCCTGACTGAGCGGCTCTCGGACCCTGAGCCACAGCTGTCATAAGTTAATCAGCGCCTCACGGTGATTTGTGATTGAATAATGGTTTAATTGTTTCCTGATTACTATGGCAGTGAGCTTGGGCTTGAAAAGGAGAACCTGGCGAACAGACTAGGCTAGAGACGGGAGAAGACGGATGAAGCACGGAAAGCCGAAAAGCCCGTAGCCAGCTGATGAAGGAAGACGTAAAAACAATATTAAAAATAAAAGCTGAACGTTTTCCCCAAGCTCTTCTGTGTGGTGTAACAGTCTTCCACGAGAGGTGGCACTCGAACTTGCCACACTGGTAACAATGTTTTAGATTTTCATAGCAAAATTATACCTGAACATAATGAGGATGGCATCCCTTTAGTGATATCAGACTATTATCTATCAGTGAATCTAATACATTTTGAACCTTCCAGTACTCAGAATAGACCTGCAGCTGGAATTAACCACCACTTACGTAGATCAGCGCGACGCAGCGTGGAAAAAAGGGAACCGGGAGGCGCAGTTGTAGTGCGGTAAGCTTCAAGACTCACATTAAACATATACAATCGATATAGAGGTTTCCCCTCCATAGGTTGTGTAGTTATTAGCCAGTAGTGAACAAGCTGTGGGCCATGTTTGAAAGATTTAACTTTTTCCATAACTTGTCGGCAGACAAAATAAGTCTCGCTTGTCCAGTAAATATTTCAAACAAAGGCGTTACAGTGGTTTGAAACTTTGAATAGAATGTATCCTACTAATTTGTGAAATAATCCAGTTCAAAAGTTCGTCTGTAATCTCCATTGCATTCTCGTTCGAAAAATTGCCTATCGGACTAGAAACACAACAGAAATCCGGAAAGGGAAGGCTCTTTCTGCAGATATGGTAGCTGGTACTTCCGAGCCCTGAGATTCACTCTACGCTCCCAGAGGCTAAATCATTTAGCCGATGGGTTCCAAGATTGGATAAAGGGTGACCCATGCCTATTTAAATAGACATAACAGGGTTGAGTTCAGTTGACTTTCAACTAATTGAGGAAGTGGATTTCCTTCAAAATTTCAATGTTAGAGGGCTTTAATTATTTCAAGATGCTTAGATCCAATCTGCAATAAAGGAAATTATAATGTATTGTAATTGTACAGTTCTACTGAACATTGAATTGAAGGTACTGTATATTGAGCCCAGTTAAACAACCATTAAGACCATGACATCTGAATTGAGTTGGGCAACCTTTTCCCCCGCATAACCTGTAAACATACACTATGGTTTTTCAGGCACTTCATAAGAATAAACCAAGGGGCACTGTCAGGCCAAAACGTGTCCGGGTGCCAAAATGTGTCCGGGCACGTCATCGGAATGCTTGGAATGTCGTTGCTATGCCAACATGACGCGCTAGCATTGTGACGCGCTAGCATTGTGACGAGCTCGCACTTGCTTTTACCTCAGAATCGCCAAAATGTGTCCGGGCACATTTGAAACCGTTAATCACATTCTTCAATAACCAAATCGTATTTTAAATGCCGCTGAAATGTGTGGCACTTTGCGCCTTGCATTATGAACATTGCACATTATCCTACAAAACATGACACCAACTCACTAAATAAAAGTAAACAAATAACATTTATTGAAAACAATATTCAACGTAACAAAACATTTTTAGGAAACGTGCCTGATTATTACAACGGCATTTTCATTGGGTGAACGCGATCGCATAGCAAATACAGTAAAAAATAATAATCGGTCATCAGAAAAACTACCAATAATAGGCCCACAAAAAAATAACAATTCGGCGTACTGATCGACGTGACATTAGATTTGTTTTATTGGGCTATTCAACAACGCGATAGGCCTACTTACTCTTTCCACCTCGCTGGTTTAACTTGCAGGGCGAACAGGCTAATGCGTTTAGTTTTTTTCCTTGTTTTTATTTTGGAATCCGGCGTTGTTAACATTATTAACGGATGCTCGTTTTTTTATAAAGCAACATTTGACCAGGAAAACATGACATTTCAGTGCAAATTATGTCAATATGTAATTTAAATGTGTACATTAATAAAATAATATGTTTAACTGACTAGTATTTCTGGTGCTCTTGAATGCGGGAGAAAAGAACCCAACAATCTTACCCAAAGACAGCCACGTCTCCTTACTGCTGGCAAGACACCATCACAACCAGGTGAAACACTAAGGCCGCCACCTGACGGAGGGAGCAGTAAGAGCTGCAGGCCTGTGGATCTTGGGTGAAAAGACACTGATCAACTAAGTAATACACAAATGTGTGACCCGCAGAAAGCTCCGCGGAAAACTCCAAGAGCAACGTATGGCAGACTTACCTCCAGAGCGCCTCCAAACCTGCCCCCCTTTTACCTACGTGGGGCTGGACGTCTTCGGGCCCTGGTCCGTTGTCACTACACGCACACGAGGAGGACAAGCAGATAGCAAGCGGTGGGCAGTAATCTTCAGCTGCATGAGTTTGAGAGCTGTCCACATTGAAGTGATCGAGTCGCTGAACACATCAAGTTGCATCAACGCTCTTAGGCGCTTCTTCTCAATCAGAGGACCTGCAAAACAGCTGAGATCAGACTGCGGTACTAACTTTATAGGAGCCTGCAATGAGTTGGGTCTGAGCATAGACCAGAGCGACAGCAGCATACAGAGGTTCCTTAGCCAAAGAGGGTGCTCTTGGGAGTTCAACCCCCCTCACAGCTCACTCTTGGGAGCGTATGATCGGCATGGCTCGAAGGATCTTCGATTCCATGTTGCTCCAAGAGAACATCCACCTGACCCATGAAGTATTATGCACACTCATGGCCGAAGTGACAGGGATTATGAACTCAAGACCACTCATCCCCGTATACACCGACCCAGACTCTCCATTCATACTTTCGCCTTCTATGATCCTCACCCAGAAGGCTGCAGTCTCACCCCCTCTAGGAGACTTCACAGAAAAGGACCTCTACACCAAACAATGGAGACAAGTTCAAGCTCTGGCCAACCAGTTCTGGGCACGTTGGAGTCGCGAATATCTACCAACTTTGCAAAAAAGACAGAAGTGGACAGAGTCCAAAAGAAACCTTCAGGAAGGAGATGTCGTCTTGCTGAAGGACAATCAAGTTGCTTGCAACAACTGGCCGACGGCTAGGATCACCGCCACCTTCCCTGGAAAAGACGAAAGAGTTTGGAAGGTGGAAGTGAAGACCATGGACTAAGGTTGTGCTAAGACCTTCTGCAGACCGGTCACTGAATTAGTTCTGCTTCTACCAACAGAGGACTGATGTTCAGAACCCGCATAGTAATAAGATAGTGACCTCATTAAGGTCAAGCGGGGAGTGTGTTGACATTTTGTGTTGATTTAAGACATTTAAAACACGTAATTGTAACGTTTATGTCATTTCTTTAAGAGAAACTTTATTTTGACAGACACTTCTTACAGAAGTACTTTTATTTTGAAAAGTCCTCTCCTGAAGGGAGAGGAAGTGTAACTGCGATGCAGGAAGCAAGAAGAGATTACACCTCGTGTTTGCTAGTGTTCAGCTCTCTGTTAATCTACCTACCAACACTAAGGAGGCAATACCGTGAGTTAATAATTCATGTTACATAAATAAGCTAATGTTGCAACAATATTTCATTGATAAATAACATGGTTATTTTGCATTAAAAAACGATTTATTTTACAAGCTATTTACATTGAAAGGAGGACAGGACAGCATGTGATAGTGTTCTGTTTGTGTTTATTTAAGTTTTTACTCCATGTCCTTGTACCAAATGAAGAGCTTACAGTAAATGGTCATTCTTGGAGTGGAGTTTAGCTCGCTGTTGAGCTGAAGTAAACGCACACTTTAGTAGGAACAGCACAGATAGTGTTCAACATCGTGACACTTTACAATTTGTGGTTCATATAGCTATGCTCGTACCACAATTCACAGTATAATCGTTTTAATTTTAACAGGAGAAGTTAAGCAAAAGAAATGCGCAGAGCGTTCATAGCATATTGTGTAATGTTAGTTTGACGAGCCCATTCACGTGAATGGGAGTTGAAAAACTGCACAACGTGGACCAGAGCCGAACTTTTGAAAAACTACTTTCGATCGTTTTTTTTCTTCTGTTAGGCCTATCTTTGCAGCGATGCTTTCGGTTGCAGCAAAATTAACAGATGGCACTGCAGGGTTGCCAGGTCTTTGTGACAAAACCAGCCCAATTGCCAATCAAAACTAGCCCAAAACCAGCCCAATACCAGCCCAATACCAGAACTCTAAATACGGCCCTGCCAAACACTATACACAGCGCAGGGCCAGGCTCACTCTGTGTGCCAACCAGTTAGGGGCGTGTCCCATGGCCATGTGTGTAAGTGCTGATCTGGAGTCAGTTTGGCTTGTTTCTGACTAATGGTTAAGATTAGGATTTGAGTATAATTAGCTGATCTTATATCAGTGTTTAGGACTGAGTCAACGCTGAATGACGAACAATAGATGTGTAAATTACTGAATTTGAAATGTTTAATTAAAAATATATATTTTTATAATTTTATTGAAATATATATAATTTATGTAATCTGCATGCAAAACCACAACCCGCGGACAAAAAATTCAACCCGCGGCAAAAAAAAAAAACGCGGACCTGGCAACACTAGCACTGGTAACATGACCTGCGCAAATGACGTGCACCTAACCAGAAAGACTTTTTCGCGCACATTTCAATGTGCACTAGGCCAGAGACCCTCCCACTTTATGAGAAAACCGCTGGCTCGGCTACATTGTGCATGATTTAAAATTTTTAAAACCTTCATTGATTGAAATAAGTTTTAATTAGGTTTTTTGTATTTTTTTTTATATGAAATGATTTTATAAATATCGAAAGATATTTAGTATTTTAATATCATTTATTTTTTTACAGGCCTTAAGTTGATGTCTTTAACCCCTCTGTCTGGGCCCCCCTCCGGCAATAAGAGCCTAGGCAGCTGCCTAGTTTGCCTATGCCTAGATCCGGCTCTGCACCAAATAAGACATGGCATATACTGTTGCAAAGGTTATAATGTACTCTATTGAATAAAAAAGCTGACAATTAAACCAGAATTAACTGTAATGAATGAGACAGGCTTCTTGCAGGGCATGGGGGGTATTACGAGTCGATGTATCAGATAGTGTAATAGCGGTATAAAGTGTTGTATATTTCTGAAACGGATTGTACCAGACAATAAATGACCACTGAATTTTGAGAGGAACATCTCAATGTGTAAAACCAATGGTAGGATTGTATATTTATTTCATATTTAGTAGCAGATATGCATTGTAGAATATGTGGTATAATGAGAATCATTTTACATGTTTATTTAGCATTTGAGTGAGCAGGGTTTTTCACAACTTTTTTGGCCTATGATCAGGCTATTAGGGGTGCGACAATGCACCGAATGTGTAAATACAACTGCATCGATCTGTAAGATTCGAATCGATAAGCATCGATTAATATCGCATTTTAAATGAATGTGCACATGTACATTCATTTATTCAAAAATTATTTAAAATATATATTTCTGAGACACGACTACTTTTAAAACTGTTTTGACCAGCTTCAATCCATGTTTCTGCACCAACCCCCACATAAGCATGAGTTGAAAGTAGGGACAGGCGGGAATCAAGCGACAATGAGACGGACAGATCTGAGCGAAATGGCTAGCTGCGTGCTCGCTGATTGCGACAAAAGAGACAGAAACTTACAGAATTTGCGATGTTCCGAACAGAAAATCAGTGGTATGGAAGCATTTCGGGTTTAGAAAGAAGGAGGGTGTACTTGACAAAACTGCTGCAATATGCAAGATCTGCCAAGTAGAAATCAGATACACAGGCAACACCACAAACATGATAAACCATTTGAGCCGACGATACACAATTGACGTGAAGGACAGCAAGCGCGTTAGCAAGCTGGTTAGCAAGCTAAACTCGGGAGTCATTGACACTTCCCCTGAGTTTCCTGGAGAAATGGACAAACAGTTCTATTTTTTTGCATAATTGTTTTTATTATTTTTTATACACATACCGTGTCCAGACAGTTAATTGTAAAGTGCTTTCTGATATTTAAATTTAAACCATTTTCTATTCAAAATCAAGTAGACGTTAGAGACAAAAAACAAAAATAGTAAGACTATTTCCAATGTCTTACGTTCAATTAATTATTACTACGTTAACTGTCCGATTCACAAAATGAATGTCGTGGAACCTAGATACACCATACCATGCAGAAAATATTTGAGTGAAAAATGTATACCTGCTCTGTATGAAGAGGTGAAGAAAACTGTTCGACTGTCCTTGCAAAATGCTACGAGAGTAGCTTTAACTACGGATGGATGGGCATCTTGCCCCACCGAAGTTCTAGATCGTACTAAGATTTAGGAAAGTACTATGCATGACACTAACCTATAGGCTATTTAATTTTTCTTGGCCCAGTTTTGTAATTGTTATACATTTTGCCATTTTCATTTTGTAAATAAAGGAAATGTATTAGGGTACCATGTCTGACACTTTTTGAAAAACAATAACCTAAATAGGGCAACTTTAGAAAATACACTGTTAGTCATGTTTATTGCTGCATTATTTGCTGCAAAATGTATGGCATGCCTTAACAATAAACATAATGCTGTGAACTTGGTGTAAGGTTCTAATTGAATATTTAATTACTGCTGAATGTATCGGTTTCAAATCAAATTAGCATACCTATTAAATTTTTTTAAAGTATCTAAATTAATCGAACCGAATCTTATCAAATCGAATCGTGGTCAAACGTAAGATATTATGATGCATCGAACCTTTGCCCAAAGAATCGTAATCGAATCGTTATGGGATTGAATCGTCCCACCCCTACAGGCTATTGTTGGGTTTATCTTGTTGCTATGACGGAATTCAAATTTTATATGATAAATAAATATAGTTACGAACTCAAACATAAATACTATTGTCCACTATGTCATCCATGGCTAGGTATAGACTGGGTGGGGGGTTGCTTGTTAAATGGACTTGCTACGGGAAAATAGTGACACTTAGAAACTCTGTATTCGGCAGAAATCGTCAAGAATCATCTACAAATAAAGTTAAAACACAGAGTTTGTGATTTAAACTAATAGTTTGGCTGCATGAGCAATGACTGTCTTTGTTGAGCAAAATCTCACGCCGGCGGCATAGTCACTAGGCATCTGCGCAAAGGGGTTAAGGGATATTTATGATGAGTTCTGTGCTTTATTACCACACAGCTAGGCTGGTGGAAGTAATTCCAGTACAGGGGAAAGGAGCTGCATAGTACACCACATTCAACATAAGAGAAAAATTCACAGTATACATAAATATAAAAAATATTTGAGGTGTACATTAATGATTAGGCTGACCTGGGGAAAGAAGCTTAGGTTGAAGCAATCTATATCTTCTACCAGAAGGCATAGTGGAGAGGGTTCTCGATAATTTTGGTTTCATGTTTGACGATGTGTTGTGTGTATATATGGAGTCCAGTGTGGGGAGTTTGTAGAATTCAACCCCCCCCCCCCCCCACCCCCCAAAGGATATGCGACCAAATATTAAAAATTATTACTTTATTCTACATTAAGTTAAACTGTCCAATATATATTGTTGATGCCCGAAAATGGGGGGACTATGTATAAAAGGTTATATAATTTCTAAACGGTTCATCCGATATGGATGAAAATACACTCGTTAAAGCTGACAGTCTGTACTTCAACCTCATTGTCATTGTATCCTTTCAAACTCAAAGTACAGAACCAAAATAATAAAAAATGTGTCACTGTCCAATTAATTATGGTGCTCATTGTATTTATGGGAATTAGCCTTCTTTTACCAATGCAATTAATGTTTTAGGCTATTATACAATTTTTTAATTTATCATTTAGGCTACCGTAGGCTATATACTTCATGTCAGAAATACAGCGTCCAGTAAAACAGTAGGCTAGGCTACCATTTTCAGTGCAAAAACAAGCTCTGAGACGAGAACAATCTGTTAAATGCCCACTGACAGATGATACAGCTGTGCAACGTCATTTGTAATTGACATTGCTTAAACTGATGCTTGACTGGGCAAGAACTTCCCATTTGCATAATACATGTTGCCTCGATTCCTCCATCCTCGTATCTCATCCTTTCATCTCTTTCTCACGTCTTCCGTTGGGTGGAGCTAATGGTTGGATGGTTGGGCGACGGACGGAGGGCAGCACTCTGCCGCCCTAGGCGACCACCTATAGTTGCCTAGTAGGCATTATCTGTGTACTTCAGAATCCTGATGGAGTTAGATGTGGATCTGAAGTCAGTTTTTTGCATTGCAGGGCAATAAAAGATCAGGGTGCTATTAATAGCCCAAAGCGCCTACGACCCTCGTCTTGCCACAACCACAGACTGTAAAATGAACTGTATACACGCTAAGAAAATCATGTTTAGATATAGAAAGAATAATATATTTTTTAAACGTTGTACAAATAAGCATTCAGTGTTTTCCCTTGCTTACTGTACAATATACAGTACCTGATGCACTTTCGGTTTAGAAGACACCTCATTTTTTTTCTCAAATTTCTCGTATAAATATGTTTATGAAACCAAATATTCTACCTGGTAGGAAGCTACAATTGTTTTCTGATTATGAAGAGTTTATCTTGTTACATTTAGACTACATATTTTATGCGTATTGCATATCTACTGTATGTGACGATTCTGAAATGTATTCTGTTTCAAATTTCTGAATGATACAGCCTTTCCTTCAATTTGAACCATGAATGTGCAGTGAATATTTTTTTGAGATATTGACACTTAAATAATACTAGTAGAAACTATGTGGAAAGGGCCAAAGTCAATAGGGTTAATAAACAAGTGCTTTACACGTTACATTACATTACATTATAGACATTTAGCAGACGCTCTTATCCAGAGCGACGTACATAGTGCCTTACACATGAGTGATACACAAATAAATCTGGTTATTGGGGCGCCGCAGAGTTTTGCCATATAAAACATGGAAATATGCTTTTTTGAGTCATGAAGGAGGTAACTTCAGCCTTCAATAAACTCCAAGAAAATGTACAGTGTCTCTAACAAAAACAACTACACATGCATCTCCACGTCAGGCTGATTTGTCAGTGTCGTCCTCAGGGTCAGGATCTGTGTTGGAGTTCATTTCAGGAGGATAATTGTTGGCCTCATTCACCTCCATCTCATGATCCTGCAACATACAAGTCAACATCCGATTAGAAGACCTTGTTGTACAAAAATGAAGTCAAATACGATACAAACAATGCCCACATAAATAACTTGGAGTCATACTGTTGTTTGGGTTTCTCATGATGGGGTGAGGACATCCCCAATGCTGCTGTCCACCCGGCGGCATGCACCTACAGTATAGGAGACATAAAAAAACGTTTGTCAGCACAATCTCAAGACCTGAAGTCTAGTACACATATTTTATATTCTGTCCTATTTGGTCAATTGAATGTACACTGCTCTTGAGGTAAGGTGAGGAGTCTAATGAGTCTCAATGGTGGCATGATAGGCTATAGCCTTAATGTTTTGGTAGACAAAATTCCCAATTGAAATCAATAAAATTCCCAGATTGCGGCAGGCCCTATAAATAGGCTAGCATTCATATATTGTCATGAATGGAAGTACACTAATGGGCATAATAGTCTTATGTTGCAGCTTTGTCTGACCGCCTCCTTACATTTTTTTTTTCTGTTCAAACTGCTAGGCCTACCTGTCAAATGGAAATATACACACGATGAAACAAACATGAGGATGTGTGTTGCAGAAAGACCGTGGTGTCAGGCTGAATAGGCGAGAGAAAGTTTGTGTTTCAGTGAATATGAAGCTCAACAGTGAGTAGTGAGTAGCACTTTTGACTGGGAGCACAATTAAATTGATTAAAGAGTTTAAATCTTATGTGTGGGGTTTTGCATGTTTTCCCTATCTTTTTGTGTATTTCCTCCAGGTGCTCCATTTTTGTTCCACAGTTTCAAAGACATGCAGGTTAGGTTAATTGGACAGTCTAAATTGCCTTTGGGTATGAATGTGTGAGTGAATTGTGTGTGGGCCCTGCGATGGATTGTTGACCTCTTCAGGGTGTATTCCTGCCTTTCACCCAGTGTCAGCTGGGATAGGCTCCAGCCACTCCCCCACGAGCCTGACCAGGAATAATCGGCTTAGAAAATGGATGAAAGTCCTTCTGCATTACAGCTTTTAATAATCTTCTTTGGAACTTAAAAGATGACCATGACACTTTTTAACCAACTGAAGATTTTTTAAAATGAATTAATAGGGCTGCCCCCAAATAGTCGACTAAACCATTAGTTGATCAAAAGCACTTAGTCGACCAAAATTCTAATTGGTCAAATCGTCAATGTGTGAAAAAACACGAGAGTGGAACTATTCATTCCGGACGTGCGCCTTGTAACAAACACTTGGTGTCTATTAAGGAATAGATCAGTTGGATAGAATGTCTGAGAGAAATAAGAAATATTGAGCGTCTAAAGCATAGGTGTCAAACTCCCGGCCCGCCACGTCATTTTTTGTGGCCCGCGAGAACTTAATTATCTGACGCGGAATCCGGCCCGCCACGTCTTTTTATGCGGCCCGCGAGAACTTAAGTATCTGACGCGTGTTAAGTACCCCCCCCCCCCCCCGTCAACAATTACAATCGAGGTCCGCGAAAATCCCAAGTATGGTTATATTTATAGTCTTAGAGTTACAACCGGCCCTTTGAGGGTAACCATAATGCTAATTTGGCCCGGGGTGAAAATGAGTTTGACACCCCTGGTCTAAAGGATGACCCCAAAAAAGTTCAATGTTAACTCTGCAAGCAACTATTCGCCTATCATTCATCCAAATCAAACATGGCGTATCACTTGAAACGAGTAAGTATATCGTTAGCCACCTAGAATGCCCAGTTCTACGTAACCTAGATAAAATAGAGCCTGTAGTGCGGGCTATTATCAAGTCTTTATATAGCCTCCATTAAAAACACTTTTACGTTGCTAATAGCCCGTTTAATAATTTGTTTGGACTGTTGTTGATATTTCGTATGGAGGTAGATTTCTATCAAAAATAAACAAACACAAACATATAATCCACAAATATTTTTACCATCCACACGCAAACACCTCAATTTGTGTTTCGTAAAAATAATCCACAAATGTGTTTGCCATCCACACGCAAACACCTCAATTTGTGTTTGTAAAGTTAACCCCACGCTAATCTTGCGATGGGAAGTTTTTTAAACAGTCATTGCACAAAACTCCTATCAGATTGCATATAGCTAGCTAGCTAGATTACATTACAGAGGGGTAGGTCCGTACACAGTAGCTACATAACTCTTCCGCCCCTCATGGGAAAGATTATGTAAAACAAACTCAACCATGTGAAGTAATGTTATTGCAGCCAATTAAATAAATTTGACAGCTATTCTCACTGATGAATGTCTTCTATGAAATCTTTTATTTGTTCAGCTAGCTAGCTAGTAGATAAGACACCTAAATGAAAATGATAATTCAAATTGCATGGAGTGCTCTCCTTATTTTAGCTCATAGTGTTATACTTCCTAGTTCCTATCAATGGTTTTACATCTCTGGTTTCTATTTTCGAGAAAGATTTGGAAACTAAGCTAATGTTGGCTTTTTAAAAAACTTTTAATGTAAAAGTGGCCGAACACACATTGCCGTGTTAGGTAGCGCTGAAGAAGAAGTTTTGCTTGTGAATTACAAGTAAATCATGTGTGAATCGACACAGGAAAAAACAGTGGAATATTTGTCTCAAAATTCCGTATGTAAAGCCAAGCAGATCAAGCGTTTCCTTCGATCGCCAAATGTAGATTCGCCAGTTCGCAAGCCAAGCTTTTGATTTGTAAATGTGAACATTGGAAACATATCTGAAAATGTTATTTGCATTTGTGAATATAATTTTTGCATTCATCCAAATGATTTACGAAACACAAGTTGAGGTGTTTGTGTGTAGATGGCAAACACATACTTGTGGATTATTTTTACGAAACACAAATTGAAAGGAGTTTGTGTGTGGATGGTAAAAATAATTGTGGATTATACTTTTGTGTTTGTTTATTTTTGATAGAAATCTACCTCCATCATTTCTCTTTTAAATGTTTCAGTTTGCTGTGTTTTTTATTTATTTGTTTGTTTATAGAATTTATAGCCTATTTATTTGCATTTTAAAAAGAAAAGAAAATGTAAAAAATTTCCCCCATCTAGTTTTGATAACCGTGAAGTTGTTAAATTAAATTGTTCTTGCTCTTTCATATCACCGGACAAAAGGCTGTTTTTTAATTTAGTTATTCGCTATTTTTAAGTTGTGTGTTGTTATAAAGAGTGGAAATAAAAATAACAATGTTAAATGTCTCATTGCTTATTGCTTGTTGTTCCGACACATTCATTTACCACTTTGTCGATGCCGTTAATACAGCGCGGGCCATAAGCAAACCGATGCCATTAATAGGCAGAGCAGGCCAGCAAATCGCAGCCTGTGCTTGTAAAATTTATATTTTAAATGTTCATAATGACAGTTTTGTATTACTCTGTAATACAGTAAACTTACTATAGATCAGCTGGAAGTCAAACCATTTTCTGATGCTCAAAAATACATGTATAATAATTCAATTAATATCATAAATGTGTGACGGTTAGTCGACTATTGGTTTGAACTGACGAACTACAGGTCGACTAAGCAAATCTTTGGTCAGGCGCAGCCCTATTAATTAATGAAGACCTGATATACATTTCAAAGCTGTTTATAGTAAATAGACTTTATTTTTAAACATTTGTTTTTATAAACATAATTAGCAATTGTGCACAGTAGTCCCATGCCTTCATAGGGCATTACTAAACCCACTTACATAAGTCTACAAATCTGAAAACTGTATATCTTAAAATAGCTCATGCTCTTTTTTGATATTGGATTACAAGTGACATTTATTACTCAAGAAATTATTCTTTCTCTTTGTCTTCTGTGTTCAGGAACAGTGAGCTGATATACCATGGAACGGCTAGTCTTGTGTGTGCTGGTGTTTGGTGCATTGGTGAAGGGACACAACTGCCCTGGCCGTTGTATCTGCCAGAACATCTCCCCCACCCTGACTCTGCTGTGTGCCAAAACGGGGCTCCTCTTTGTACCGCTAACCATTGACCGTAAAACCGTGGAGCTGCGACTGACAGACAACTTCATCACCATCATACGGAGGAAAGACTTCTTTAACATGACTAGTCTGGTCCACCTCACCCTGTCCCGCAACACCATCAGCCAAATCACCCCCCAGGCCTTCACTGGACTTCGATCCCTTCGTGCCTTACACATGGATGGAAACCGTTTGAGCACTATCAAGAGTGACCACCTCAAGGGACTGATCAACCTTCGACACCTTATCTTAGGCAACAATCAAATCCACCATGTGGCCCCCACCGCTTTCGATGAGTTTGTTTCCACAATTGAGGACTTGGACCTGTCCTACAACAACCTCCGGACACTCCCATGGGAGGCCATCGCCCGGATGACCAACATCAACACACTCACCCTGGATCACAACCTCATCAATCACATTGAGGCTGGAACCTTCAACCTCCTCACTAAGCTAGTGCGCCTGGACATGACCTCCAATCGGCTCCAGAAGCTTCCCCCAGACAGCCTGTTCCAACATGCCCAGGTTCTGTCTGATGCTAAGGGCTCCAACCCCTCCTTTCTAGCTGTAAGCTTTGGGGGGAACCCCCTTCACTGCAACTGCGAGCTCCTGTGGCTCCGCCGGCTCTCTCGCGAGGACGACCTGGAGACCTGTGCCTCCCCAGAGCACCTCATGGAGAAATACTTCTGGTCCATCCCGGAGGAGGAGTTCATTTGTGATCCACCCTTTGTCAACAATACCGGCCACACTGTTGGCACTGTGTCCTGGTGCTTGCTTTTAGGTCCGAGATCTTCGTTTGCTCTCCAGGTTTATACATGTGTGTTGTGTTTTGTTTATTTCTGTTTGTATACTTATTGTTAATATTTCTTATTAGTACTACTACTGTTTTATATCAGTTGTATATTATTATTATTATTATTATTATTGTGTATTTCCTTTTCTGCTATGACTGTTTTGTATTTGAGCCGGGGTCTGTTGAGGGTGGGGGTGTTTGTGGGGAGGGGGGAGGGAGGGCGTTTTGTATTTGTTGTTTCTTTTTTTTGATATTCTCTTTTTATTGCAGTTCAAGGTCAATTACACTCAAAATTTACATCAACAGCTTTCGCATTTCTTCCCCCTGCTTCTTCTCTTTTTTTCCCTTTTTTTTTCAACAAAACCAAAAAGAAGCCCAACAAATGATTCCCCCACAAAAATTCAACCTCCCATAGAGGATAAAACAATTGAACAAATTTCAAGCTTTTGTACATCTCTTTGAGAGAAAAAATAAAAAAAAGAAAATAAAAAAACATTACAGGAAAAAAATAAAAAATAAAAAAAATAAGTAAAGACACAGACACATGTGCAGCCGAATACCAGAGGACTGATTCCATCTCCACCTCATTAATTCAAACAGAAGTCAGGCCTAAACGGTTTTACAAAATCAATCCATCCTCCCCAATATCGAGCGAAACAGTCGGTCTTGAGTCTTAGATCAAATGTCATTTTTTCCATCACAAATATGCTGAACATTACATCAAACCAGTCAGACAGAGTAGGTGCAGCTCGGTTTAACCACTTTTTAGTTACTGCTTTTTTACTCGCAACCAGCATTATTTTAAACATGTATTTACCTGGTGTGCCAAGATTCAGTTCCTGCATGTCACCCAAGTACATCACCCTAAAGGATAAATCAACCTTCAACTCTAAAACTTTCTCCATAGAGTCCCTAACTTTCCTCCAAAACTGACTAACCCCGGGGCACTCCCAAAATATGTGGTAGTGGTTTGCTCTCTCCCTACCACATCCCCTCCAACAGCTGGTCTGTCCCCCCCTTGACTGGACTGGCGTTAAAAAGAACCTGGACATATTTTTCCATTGAAATTCTCTCCACGACAAGGAGTTGGTGGATCTCCACTGTCTTTCAATTATTGTTTCCCACTCCTCCAATGACAGAGAAAAGCCCCCCTCACCTTCCCACTTTACTTTTATGTAAGAAGTATTTCCCCCGCCCAGTCCTTGGATGCCCCTATAGAGCTTCGAAATAATTTTCGAACCTTGGTCCGCCCTATATGCCGAAACAAAAACTCTCAAAACCCCCTCCCCCACCCCTGGTCTTTTAAGCTCCTCTTTGTTAAATAAGCTAAATAATTTCTCTACATGGCTTCTTAGTTGCAAAAATCTGAATAGATCCCTATTCTCCAAACCATGCTTATCTTTCAGTTCCTGAAAGCTTTTAAATGACCCCTTCTCGAAAAAGTCCCAGTAAATAGACAAGCCCTTCTCCTTCCAAGCCTTAAAATTTGCGTCCCACCTACTTGGGGCAAACCCTGTATCATACCCCACCCAGGAAATCAACGAATAAGGTTCCCAAATGCCAAAGGCTTTTGTCACTCTAAACCAGATTGTGAGGGAGAGGTCCAACCAAGGGTTCGGGTTATCCCCAAGACTATGTTTCAGCTTGTTATTACCAATTATGGCCTGCAAAGGGATGTTGGGCGAGTACTGACATTCAATTAGCTTCCACAAAGCCGAGTATCCAGGGTTACATATATTAACCAGAGGTTTGATCTGAGCTGCTTGATAATAAGCTCTAAAGCATGGGAGTGCCAAACCCCCCTTTTCCCTAGGCACCTGGAGAGTCTTAAACCTCACCCTTGGTTTTTTACCCTGCCACAGAAACCTAGACAGCCACTTATCCCATTCTGAAAATGTCTGGTCCGATATCTCTACTGGCAGGGTCTGAAACAGGTACATCAACCTCGGGAGTGTATTTGTTGTTTCATGTGTGAAAAATGATAAAAGCAATAAAAATCGTTGAGGGGGGGAAAAAAAAAAAAACTGAACAATACATGATTATCTCTCTGGAAAGAGTGTATAATGTATGTTCCAGTGCCCAGACTAGTTCCAGTGTATACTGTACAATGTAGCAAAAGTATCAATCACATCTGTATGTTTTTAAGCTTTTTGAGGACAAAAGCAATCTATACCATGTTGTGTTGTGTGTGAAAATATGTTTAAGGACAGAGATTTGACCTGCCCTGGTAACGCCATATGGCACTGTTTGTGTGCTTGTCTTTACGACAGTCCAAGCGTTTCTTCCAAAGTTATGACGTAAAGTTATGATGGAGACATTCTTTGACGTCATAAACTTCACGCCAGATGGTCCCAGCAGACTTTACGGCACCGAAGTTACAGGCTTCCACCCCCGGTGTTGTGTGTCCAGGTGCCCTGGGATCTCAATTCCAGTCTTACACAGGTAAAAAATATTCACTGTTCACTGTATATATCCTTTACTTGACCAGTCTGTTCAGATTTCTTTTCACACTAAAACATTACATAGCATACATGACTCAGCTACTCATAATGTCAGTGTTTATGATTTATTCAAATTACATGACAACAGGTGGTCTGACACTGGACCCTGACAATGAACTTGAATTGAATGCCATACAATGTCTTTAACCAGATAAATTGAGTTTGTATGAATAAATAACTAATATAGTACATATTTGGACATTGGGATACTGGGAGTCGTTATGTGTTTTGAGGGAACAATTTCAAGAAAGATTACATTTTCCTTGCCAGTTATGGTAATGTACAGGCTTGGAATTTCGTCATTTTAGGGGCAAGGCCATTTAGCCTTTGGTGTCAGAAAATGTTTTAGGGCACAAAGGCCATTGAGTGAAATAAGAGGATTTGGAGTGTACAAATAAATAACTTGACTTTCCGATTAGAAAAAACACAAATGACATGAAAAACATAAATTATGAACTTTTTTAATATCAATTAAAAACACAAACATTTAATATCAATTAAAAACACAAACATTTGAAGTTGTCTTGTAATATTATATGCCTCCTTAATGTTATGCAATACTCTGTGTGTGAGAGAGAGAGTCTTTAATCTGACTCATCATCACTTGAGGATGGAAAAATTAACAGCTTGTTAAAATTCTGGGATTGCGATTGTGGTTGGAACGAAAACCAGCATACACAGGGAGGCCCCAGGACCGAGTTTGGGAACCACTGAGCTAGGCTATCTGCAAGCTATCTGCAACCTAGAATATATAGAATATGCCATGTTCCAACGTTGCTGTTCAGCAGATAAAATAGGTAGCAGTTTAACGTTAGCTGAAAAATGGATGAAAAAAAATTATTCAACCTGAGTTGGCAACCGTTGTTGAACCATGGAAATGCAACTTTAGAACCTTTTGTTTGACAAAGTCATCCAGTTGCATGCACTTTGCTGCCGAATCTCGCAAACATTTAAAATTTATTTTCTGAATTCTCTTAAATCGTGAGATTTTTCTGGAAAGGCGATAGTGTAGTGTTAGAAAGCCAGATAATAAAACTGGCTAATTAGCTTAGGTAATAAGTACGAACCAGACAAGTGCTAATCGGATTCTAACTAGCAAGCTAGTAAATAGCTGTCAATTTGAACTTACGTTAACGTTAAGTGGTATTAAAAACATAGAGGATTGATTCAGTTAAGCACTAAATAAGTCCGCTATCTCTATCGATAACTAGCTAGTTTGCGTACCTTCATATAGTCCTCTGTTCTTCTTTTTCTTTTTTAAGTTTCGTTTTGCTAGTGGCTTTGATGCTATGTGACGCTTGCACGCATCCAATTCAAGCTGCAAGGAAATGCTGCAGTTCTACGAGATCACTGACCGACGAGATTTTGACAGTAGCAGGGCACAAATGCCATGTTAGCCGTATGATTTTCGTGGCATCACGGCCAGAGCAAGGGGCAATGACAACCATGGAAATTCCTACCCTGGTAATGTATGTAGAATTGTACACTGCTCAAACAAATTAAGGGAACACTTAATCGTCACAGTATCAAGTCAATTAAACCAAACCGTCATGCTGGATGATGTTGCAGGCAGCATATAATTCGCTACAGCGTCTGCAGACTTTCACGTCTGTCACATGTGCTCAGTGTGAACCTGCTCTCATCTGTGAAGAGAACGGGGCGCCAATGGCGAACCTGCCAATTCTGGTGTTCTCTGGAAAATGCCAATCGAGCTGCACGGTGCTGGGCTGTGAGCACAGGTCCCACTACAGGACGTCGGGCCCTCATGCCACCCTCATGGAGTCTGTTTCTGACAGTTTGGTCAGAAATATGCACACGAGTAGCCCGCTGGAGGTCATTTTGTAGGGCTCTGGCAGTGCTCCTCCTGTTCCTCCTCGCACAAAGGAGCAGATACCGGTCCTGCTGCTGGGTTGTTGCCCTTCTACGGCCCTGTCCAGCTCTCCTCGTGTAATGGCCCGTCTCCCGGTATCTCCTCCACGCTCTTGAGACTGTGCTGGGAGACACAGCAAAACTTGTTGCGACGGCACGTATGGATGTGCCATCCTGGAAGAGCTGGACTACCTGTGCAAGCTGAATGGGCTGCAGGTACCGCCTCATGCTACCAGTAGTGACAAGGGCACTAGCAAAATGCAAAACTAGAGAAAAATCAGTCAGGAAGGATAAGGAGAGAGAAATGGTCTGTGGCCACCACCTGCAAAACCATTTACTTTTTTGGGGTTGTCTTGCTGTTGCCTCTCCTGTCCATCTGTTGTCACTTTCATTTGCACCAAAGCAGGTGAAATTGATTAAAAATCTTTTACGCTTCCTAACTGGATAGATCGATATCCCAGAAGTTTAATTGACTTGGTGTTATACTGTGTTGATTAAGTGTTCCCTTAATTTCTTTGAGCAGTGTATTTGCATAAGATGTATTCTAATATCAACATGTCATCTTCCTTTTACCTGTCACCAATCATTCTTCATATATTTCTGATTTGACAATAAACATACAAAATGACAGAAAGAACCCGGTGTCATTGTGGCTTGAATGGTGGGGGGGGGAATAGTCCTACAGTTTATTTACCTTTTGTGAATGTCACCATATTGTGTGAAATAAATAATCTGAAAATGTTGTCTTTGTTTAATTGCTGGTATAATTTATGTTTTGTTTTGGAGACCAGACCACCTAACCAATTGCCATAATAACAGTTTTAGATCTTTAATCTCAATCATTAATCTTACAACAATTTGCAAGATGGATGTACAGCATTGTACCCAGGTTTTGTTGCTTAATATTGTTTAATTGTTAATACCCTTCATGTTATTATGGCATTGGGATGTTTGTATGTGATCCCCTCTGCTGGCATGCAGAGGTCTGGCTATACACTCCCCCATGTGGATAGAGGGAAAACTCCACTTCTCAACACAATGTGACAGCAGGTCATACCTTCAGATCTTGATAAGGTGTCTTACTGATAACAAGAAATATTGATTAGGTAATAGTTTCTTTCCCATCAAAAGACATCCAAATACTTTAAAATAAATTAATGAGTTATCATTTGGTGGTCGTGCCTTAATGTTCTATATGTTAACAGCAAATGTTCTGGAGAAGACACTTTTTTGACAACAGTCCAATTAGGATTTTACACATAAACTAGCTGTTGCAAAAACAAACCACTCCTTATAACAAAGTTGAATCTTTACTTTTCTATAGAATATGGTATAATTACAAATATAGTTGAATAAGGTATTGAATAAAACATTAAGTTGCCTATATTTGGACAGGCATTTTTTTGTTATTTATTTTTTTGTGGTTTAGTCAACAGATTTTATACAGGCCTACTGTTTTTTTAAATTTTTCTTAATTTATCTCAAGACATGGATTACAGAAGAATGCGAATTGGCAACTTTGTTTGTGTAGCATTACCAATATTGTACTTTTCGCACTCATATGTATGGTAAAGTATATAATAACCTGAGTAGCAACCTTATGTTACTCAATCCCACACTCTCAAAACGCATTTATTTATGTATTTATTTATTATTTGCACGAATAAAGAACAAATGCAAGTACACAAAGCCATTTACAGAAATATAGAGAGCTTGGATTAAGCAGGTGAAATTGATTAAAAATCTTTTACGCTTCCTAACTGGATAGATCGATATCCCAGAAGTTTAATTGACTTGGTGTTATACTGTGTTGATTAAGTGTTCCCTTAATTTCTTTGAGCAGTGTATTTGCATAAGATGTATTCTAATATCAACATGTCATCTTCCTTTTACCTGTCACCAATCATTCTTCATATATTTCTGATTTGACAATAAACATACAAAATGACAGAAAGAACCCGGTGTCATTGTGGCTTGAATGGTGGGGGAGGGGAATAGTCCTACAGTTTATTTACCTTTTGTGAATGTCACCATATTGTGTGAAATAAATAATCTGAAAATGTTGTCTGTTTAATTGCTGGTATAATTTATGTTTTGTTTTGGAGACCAGACCACCTAACCAATTGCCATAATAACAGTTTTAGATCTTTAATCTCAATCATTAATCTTACAACAATTTGCAAGATGGATGTACAGCATTGTACCCAGGTTTTGTTGCTTAATATTGTTTAATTGTTAATACCCTTCATGTTATTATGGCATTGGGATGTTTGTATGTGATCCCCTCTGCTGGCATGCAGAGGTCTGGCTATACACTCCCCCATGTGGATAGAGGGAAAACTCCACTTCTCAACACAATGTGACAGCAGGTCATACCTTCAGATCTTGATAAGGTGTCTTACTGATAACAAGAAATATTGATTAGGTAATAGTTTCTTTCCCATCAAAAGACATCCAAATACTTTAAAATAAATTAATGAGTTATCATTTGGTGGTCGTGCCTTAATGTTCTATATGTTAACAGCAAATGTTCTGGAGAAGACACTTTTTTGACAACAGTCCAATTAGGATTTTACACATAAACTAGCTGTTGCAAAAACAAACCACTCCTTATAACAAAGTTGAATCTTTACTTTTCTATAGAATATGGTATAATTACAAATATAGTTGAATAAGGTATTGAATAAAACATTAAGTTGCCTATATTTGGACAGGCATTTTTTTGTTATTTATTTTTTTGTGGTTTAGTCAACAGATTTTATACAGGCCTACTGTTTTTTTAAATTTTTCTTAATTTATCTCAAGACATGGATTACAGAAGAATGCGAATTGGCAACTTTGTTTGTGTAGCATTACCAATATTGTACTTTTCGCACTCATATGTATGGTAAAGTATATAATAACCTGAGTAGCAACCTTATGTTACTCAATCCCACACTCTCAAAACGCATTTATTTATGTATTTATTTATTATTTGCACGAATAAAGAACAAATGCAAGTACACAAAGCCATTTACAGAAATATAGAGAGCTTGGAAACCCTACAGGGCTTATGCTAGAAGCTCACTTTACGAAACAAAATCACATTAATTGAAGAACAATAAATTGTATTGGATTGTATTATATAAAAGAATGTTTTAAAATACAGCAATAATAAGAACAAACTGAATAAATATTAATTGTGAAATTAGAAAAGAGAACAGATAAGGGAAAGAGGAAAATACTGCTATTACATTGTAGGATTTAATAAATAACCCTTATACCTGTGTCTGAACACTTCGGGAGGGGTAAATTTCATTTAGATTTTTAGTTTTTAGAGTAGAATCAATACGCCGAGATAGGTGGCGATATTGTGAAATGAAACACCTCGCTCTTTAACCAATACTGTCGTTGGTTTGTTTGAAGGCACGGCGATGTTGTTGAAGGCACCCGAGAGCTGCTACACCACCTGGCAAGGCACCTGCTTAACCTCCTGTTGTCATTTCCGCCTTAGTTCACGCAGCACCGATTTTTCAAAGGGTATGGACCCTATTTACGCGGCAGCCATATTGAAATCGAAAGTGAGGCTGAGATGGTAAAATTCCAGAAGTGAATTTCAACAACAATGGCTTGGACTACCAACCAGGAGCTCTTGCCGAAATTCCCTGTCAGTACGATTTAAACTTGAGCCGACAAGGGGTTCTCTAGTAGTTAACGTATACAGATTTGCGATGCAAATCTATCGCAAAACGCAACCTGTTGTGTTCATGACTGTGTTTCTTGTCAGTCAAGAAACAGTTTTATGATAAACTAGCCTAAATGTAACTATGTATACTTATTAAATGTTATATTTAATAGTATGGTTGTAAGCCAGTGAAACGCATTGTAGTTGATAATTACCGGGTTAAAATGTGTTTGTTTAGCATCTGCCAGTTTATTGTTTAGGCTACTTGTCTTAGCCAGTGGCGTAGCGCAGTTTGTTGGGGCTCCCCTACAAGGTTCACATCTGTCAACCCATAGTTTGTCCGTATAAAATATGGTTGTTCGAAGGTAGCCTATACGGGCATAAGGTTAATGATACGGGAAATCTAGTTTAATACGTTTTCCAACATAATTAAATCGCAACAATCACCTTTTTTCCCCTCCCTCTCTCTGCTATTTGAGGCCGTGGGAAAAGCAAGTAGCTGCATCAGGACTGTATGACATAAAAATGCCCTTTATGACAATGAAGAACAAAGACACAGTAGCGTCTAGGCTATCAAACCTGTTATGTAGGCTAGTAAGATAGCAAAACTGCTAAAAAAAAAAAAGTGCCACAAGCTCATGCGATACGAATGCATAATTTAGAAAATTGTGATCTGTATCTCTCTTGCACTGGCTTGTGTGTGGGGTAGGCTAAATCTGTGACTGTTTAATTTTTTTTTTTAACTGAGTTTAGTTACAGTCATTATTATGTGAAAGCTAAATACAGGAATATATTAAATAAACTTGAATCAGACAAATAACTGTATATATAACTTTAATAGATAGCTACATAATGTTCTATAAGGTTTTTGGTGAATTTATACGGTTTTGCATGTGTCACAATAAGGGCAGCTCTCTCCAGAGGTTGACACCTATGGGTTCAAGGTAAATAAATTAAATCAGCCTAACGTTACTCCAATTTGAGATTCCTCTAGTCCTGTACTCCTGTCCTGCTATAAAGTAGGCTACTAGCCTAACGTTACTAGTACTACTAATTAAACTAAAATAGTAGTAGCCGAGTGGGTGCGTCGCCCTAGTTCTTGATAAGTTTCAGTTTTGAAAATGGTCTCTGCTGCCACAGTCACAGGAATTGTTAAAAAGAGCTTAAATGCCGGGACAGGTGGAAGAAGGAACAGGTGCTTTGAAGCAGTTCAGCAAGATCTGAGCCTTTTATTCTTTTTAAATTACAGCCTCAGTGTGTTACAAAAACAGATGAACTGTGTATAATGTGGAAACTCTGATAATGTTTCTGCTGTATCCTTTTGGAAGCACCACTATTCCAATGTTTGTTGTCCATATTTCAGAACCAGTGTGAGGTCCCTGTGTTCCGTCCCTTGTTTTCCCCTCGTCTCATAGTCCACCCCGTGTTTTCCCCTCGTCTCATAGTCCACCCAGTGTTTTCCCTCTCTCCTTCCTCTTGTGTTTCTCACTCACTGCTCCTGCATTGTGTTTCCCTCTCGTGTCCTCATTTCCCTTCCCCCACCTGTTGCTCGTTCTGTCCTCATCGTGTTGTGTATATAGTCTGCCCCGATTTTTTGTTCGGGGCCAGACCATCTTGTGTTGCTTGTGTTCACTTTGTATACCTTGTGTCTCTCGTGTGTTCTCATGTGTTCTCGTCGTGTCTTGTCCGTTCCTGCCCTGACCTCCAGTTCCTGCCCTTACCTCCGGTTCCTGCCCCGGCTTTCAGTTCCTGCCCTGGTCCCCTCTTCCTACCCCCGCACCTGTTCCCGACCCCAAGGCTGAGAGTGCCTGTCCTACCACCAGGCTGAGAGTGCCTGTCCTACCCCCTGGCTAAGAGTGCCTGCCCGACCCCCAGGCTGAGAGTGCCTGTCCTACCCACCCTGGCTGAGAGTGCCTGTCCTACCCCCTGGCTAAGAGTGCCTGCCCGACCCCCAGGCTGAGAGTGCCTGTCCGCGGGAACCCCACATCTTTTCCTGACCTCCAGGCTGTGCGCCTGGCCCTGACCGCGTGCCCTCGCGCCCTCTGCGGTCCCCCACATCTGTTCCTGACCCTCCTGACCCTAGTTCTTGTCCCGCCTGGTTCCTTGCCCTCCCAAGTTCCTGACCCTCCATGTTCCTGACCCTCCAAGTTCCTGACCCGTCCATGTTCCTGACCCATCCAGTTCCTAACCCATGTCTGTCTGTCATGCCTGTGTCCCATTAAATGTACTCCCTGGTGGAGTTTTCCCTTGAGCTGTCTCAGAGTCTTGCATTTGGGTCCCTTCCCCTCACATGAACGTAACAACTAGTGTGCTATTTATATGAATATATTTATAGCATATGTCAATACTTATTAAATAATAATTGAATTAATATATATTAATAATGACAACACCCTTCAAATACTGTTGTTGAAAAATACAATCAAGTGGTAGTATTTTATAGTCTACTTGTACCTAAAAGCAGCTTTGAGTAGATAAAAGAAAAAAATTGAAAAGCACATAAAAGTAAATAACCCTAACCCTTTAAAAAGGTTGTTAGAAAATAGCCCTTAGGAGGGTTTGTTGAAAAAGCCTTTAAAAAGCCTGTTGTTTTCGAAAAAATTTAAAAAAAGTTTCTGAATATATAACTGTGACGTATCAAGCAAGAATACAGGCATCTGTCTGTGGCTTTTCCTACCAAAAAATGTCACAGAGAGAATTATGTTGCTTGAAATTCAAAAGATACATTTTTTCATTGGATGAACAACCAACAAAGGTTTCTGATAAGTCAGTGAAATTACTTGCTGGAGACTATGCACATAGGCCACACCCCATCGATTGGGGAAGGGGGAAAAAATACCTTGTAAGAGCTGTCGACAATTTGAATGTCAACGTTAGCATTATCTACCTCCGTGGAACTAAAAACACGGTCTGTGGAAAAAATTTATTGGGTTTTTCTTTAAAGTATGGGCCTCTTATATATGTGTTAGTGGATGAACAAATATAGCTTTTGGCATATTTTTTTAATGTTTCACAAAACCGCTAGCTAATAAGCTCTCAATGAGATTTTTATTCCCACAGCCACAGCATCCCATGTTTTGAACTAATAGCACGAATAGTTAGTAGCTTTGATTTAAGCATCATGACTATGGCATGCTGTTTTAACATTTATTCAACGCACTCACACAGACGACCCACAAACAAATGTCACCTAACTAACTAGTTAAGTTGTGTGCCACCTAACTAATTAGAGGGCTGAGTTTTAGGCCGATAACTTATTAACTAGCTGGCTTTTTAGTGCAGCTAATTTGGTTGTTGGTTGCACATTGAAGCTCATGTGATGCAAAATGCTAGCCACAGTCAGCAAAAGCTGAACACAATGAACATTGTGTCATTGATTAAACACAACGACTCAAAATTGAAGACACTTGTTGCAAATGATGTGACCACACCTATATAGGCCAGTGCAGAGTGCACAGTTTACTGAAGGTTCCAAACAGCAACAATGGATGGAGGAGGCAGAGGAAGAGGAGTTTGTGTCAGAGGAGCGAGAGGAGCAGGCCAAGGAGGAAGAGGAGGGGGGCAAGGAGGGAGAGCAAGACCACCACGCACCGTCATTACAGATGAAATGAGAGCAACAGTCATTGACCATGTCATTGTCCACGGCATGTCAATGACCGAAGCGGGACAAAGAGTCCATCCAAACCTTAGCAGGTTCTCAGTGGCCACCATTATCCGGGCATTCAGAGAACACAACAGGTACTGTATGTAGTAGTTTTTTGGTCACTACAGTAGATGTTTATAGTATAGTGGAGTGCAATTGGTTTCACCACAGTATCCTTGCTGTAAAAAGATTGCGGAACATGTCCATTGATGTTTCTATTGAATGCATGTCTTTCTTTTTTACAGAGTATATGTACAATTCAGTAAAATGCATGTTTGTTTCTCTTGAGTTGAAAGAATGCCACATGGAGGTGGGAGGGCTGCCATATTCTCACCAGTGCAAGAAACCCTCATTGTGGATATGGTTCGGGAGAACAATACAATCAGACTCAGAGAAATACAGCAGAGAGTCATTGCTGACAATGTCAACTGTCAGAACATTGACAATGTCAGTCTGACAATCATCGACCGAGTCCTCCAGCGCCAGAGGGTGCGCATGAAGCAGGCCTATAGGGTACCCTTTGAGCGCAACTCGGATAGAATCAAAGACCTCCGTTACCAGTATGTGCAAGTAAGTATACATCCATGTACACGGTTCACAGTACAGTGGGTGCACATACTGTATTGCTCAGTGGCCTACAGTACTGTACAATACTATACTAATGTATTGACTGTCTTTCTGAACACCTGAAAACACTTCATTTCCACAGAGGATATTCGGGTTGGATTCCATAGCCAGACCTCATGAATACATCTTCCTGGATGAGGCTGGCTTCAACCTCACCAAAAGAAGGAGGACAGGCCGTAACATCATTGGACGGAGAGCTATCGTTGATGTTCCAGGCCAACGTGGAGGGAACATCAGTCTTTGTGCTGCCATGAGTTCTGGAGGGCTTCTCCACCGGCATGCTGCCCTCGGCTCATACAACACCCAACGTCTCCTCACCTTCCTGGGGGAGCTCCGAGACATCCTGCATGACCGCGACCAGCAGAATCCTGGGCCAGCTGATCTTCCCATCTACGTCATCATTTGGGACAATGTTAGTTTTCATCGCACCAACCAGGTCAGAGAGTGGTTTAACATCAACCAGCAATTTCTCAATGTGTGTCTGCCACCCTACTCACCTTTCCTAAACCCAATAGAAGAGTTTTTCTCGTCATGGCGGTGGAAGGTCTATGACCGCCAACCTTACTGCAGAGAGAACCTTCTCAGGGCTATGGACCTGGCCTGTGATGACGTGGCTGTGGAGGCGTTCCAAGGCTGGATGCGGCATGCCAGGGCATTCTTCCCACGTTGCCTGGCGAGGGACAATATTGCCTGCGATGTAGACGAGGTCCTGTGGCCCGACCCAGCCCGACGACGTGATGCTGCCCAATTATTTCAGTCTTGTGTCCTTCTACTGTACAACATACAGTACACTGTAGCACAGTTCATTTTGAGTCCCGTGAACTTCGTGATTTTTCTTTTCTTCTTTGGGGGTGGGGGGGCAAGAAGGATGTGTACAAAATGCATTATAGTAGGCCTATATCGTACATGTATAGGTCATGTTTCCAAATGCAGTATGCATACTGTTACTGTATTCAAATTGCTTACAAAAAACTGTGACATATTGATAAGGATAGTGGAGTTATGTAATAAAAAAAAATCACACCCTGAACATTGTGTTTTCCATTTTTACATGTATTGTTGTGTGTAATGGATCCTCCGTAGTGTTTACACATTTTGGAGTTAACCCTTTCCAGCCTAAGCAAATATTTTGTGAACATTCTATTCCATTCTATTTCTTAACATGCGTTGCAAAAATGTTTGTGGTGTGATAATCTTACATCAGATACCTAAACTTTATTTACCATTGTAAACAGGATAACTGGGGCTTTCAATTGATATAAAAAACAATAGGATTACTTAATGGCAATATCATCAATTATGGAGAGACATTCAACAACTAAATTTATAAAATGTTCTAAAATGTTCTAAATGGCTATTTTCTAATGAGAAACCTACATTTTTACCCATTTCATGTTTAAGATATAGGAAAACCTAGAGTGTATGGTATCTTCACCATTTTGTGAGTGAAATATAATAAAAATGATTATTTATCATACAAAACTTTCTAAATGGCTATTCTCCATGCGAAACCTATAGGGTTTTAAACATTTCATGTTCAAGATCGAGGGAGACAAACTGTGTAGCATCTTCACTATTTTGTAAGTGATATAGAGTACAAATCAGAAGAGATGTATCTTCTACTGCTCAAAAGTTATAACCACTTCAGTGATGGGTAAGAAAAGGCAAAAAAACTTTAGAATGTTAGGTTCATTGAAAATATGACATGCGTATGAAAAACTGCTTGAGGTGTGATCACATTATGTCACACCCCTAAAGATAATATACCATTTTAAACAGGATAACTGGGGCTTTCAAAATATATCAAAATTATATGCTTGCTTTAACCCTTATTAATCAATTATCAAAAATATTCACTAAATACATTTTAAAAATGTTCCAAATGGCTATTCTTCATGAGCAACCTAGGTTTTTGATCATTTCATGTTCAAGATAGAGGAAAACTTTCACAAACTTTTCACCACCGTATCTTCACCATTTTGTGAGTAATAGAGTATAAATTAGATTAATCATTTACTGCTCAAAAGTTATAACCACTTATGTGATGGACAGAAAAAGGCAAATAAAATGCTTTAGAATGTTATGTTCATTGACATTTTACATTACCACTTATCTATACTCCTCATGAGCCACTGTTGAGAATCAATTGATATAATGCAAAATTAAAAGACACACTGAAATACAATTTATGCATTCAATGGAACACACACTTTATTTAAAAAAATGTCATCTGAAATACAACAAATTGATGAACTGTGAAAAGTGAACAACATTGCAAAACTAAAACAAAAACAACATCAGTTACACGTCAAATTAATGCATTGAATTTATTTACAGTAAAATCATGAATGTTTTAGTAGATACAGCAGATAAGTCAACAAGTCTAATACCTGTGGAGAAAATATAACCAAAAAGATAACCAACAACAAGTCTAATACCTGTGGAGAGAATATAACCAAAAATGTAACCAACAACAAGTCTAATACCTGTGGAGAGAATATAACCAAAAATGTAACCAACAACAAGTCTAATACCTGTGGAGAGCAAGAAGATAACAATAATTGTAATACCTGTGGAGAGAGAGACAGAGGGAGGGAGGGAGGGAGGGAAACAATGGACGGCACAGGCACAACCTCTCGTTTTAGCTCAGGATCTAGGCCTCTGCGCGTAACTGGTCACACTCAGCCGAGTGCCAGGCTTTGAAACAATTCCTGCTTTGAACGATGCAAAACCTTTTACCATTGCATTCAGGAGCCATGCAAGCAAATTTTGTCTTATGTTGAACTCTGCTTTTTCTGTAGCAGAGCCAACAGTTCCTGGATGACTTCTGCAATTCAGCGGTATGGGTAACGTGAAACGACGAGGCCACAGGCTTAAGTGTGTGGCACGGGGAACTTGCGTGGATGTCCAGGCCTGCTAGCTGACGACAGGTTCTCTCTGAATGTTATCTGGCTATAGTCAGCTAATCTATGCTTATTACCTGGTGCGGCCTGACTGCGTTGCCACTCCTGAAACAACAAGAAGCTATTGACGACAGCAATGTCAATGAAGTGGAAAAAAAGAGTCTTCCACCACTTCTGTGTTTTTTGTAAGACACTGTAGCTGCTGATCATTTGGTCTGACCTATCAATGCCCCCCATGTGTTTATTGTAATCACTGATTACAGCAGGCTGGCGGACCACTTGTCTGCTCCAGGTGGCATCTTTTTTCACTAGCCTAGTCACATCAATAGAGTCATTCGCATTGTGGAAATTGGAGAGGCATGAAACTGCACGCGTGTCCTTCCACTGGATGACAAGGATACCATCCTCTACCCTACACCACCTCATGTCCCCACGGTCGGTCTTTCGTTCCCATTTTTTTACATCTTTGAATTCTTCTGGGAATTTCTTACGGTTAATTCTACATGTCCCACAAGCATTAATCCCAATTTGTCGTAATTTAACCATAAGTGCTGGGGATGTGTAAAAGTTGTCCATCCAAAGATTGTAACCCTGATCTTTGTAGGGCTGTATTAAAGCCTCTACAACTTTTGCGGCCAAATCAGTAACCCGACCGTCACGACTACCCGTGTAAACATTGAAGTCCAAGGTGTAGCCTGAATCCGATGTTGCTATCACCCACAACTTGAAACCCCAACGAGTAGGCTTGCCCTTCATAAACTGCCTTAGCCCTGACCGACCTTTAGACTTTACCATACGCTCGTCTATTGCCAGATTCTGATTTGGTTGAAACAGCTCTTGGCACTTTTGTTTGAGGTGGTCCATGAGGTAGCGAAGCTTCCTAAGACGATCCTGGTTATCCTCTGTGGCAGGATCTACAACATGCAGAGCTGCCAACAGAGCCTTAAAACGGTCACGCGACATAAAAGATCTCGCCCATGAACCCTGAAGAGACTTAGTTCCCCAATACCGATGCATGTCAGGAAGAACGTGGAATCCCATGTAAATGAGTAATCCCATGAATTTGTAGAACTCATCTGGGGTCACCTCATTCCACACTCCTTCACTGCTGGCATACGACGCGTGATTTAAAACAAGCTCCCACCCCTGCCGGTTTGTAAAGCCGCAAATATCCGAAACTACAGCCTGGGTGAAGAACAGCATGAAAAAGTCTATTTCACGCAGCATCAAACTCGTCGTCAACCGCACGGCCCTGCGCACGCTCCCTAAATCTATACCAAGCGGACGGCTGGGTGTGAACAGGAGAGGTTCTGGTGCCTGTGCATCCACATCAGCATAGGAAGGGTACAAGACAGAGTCAGAGAAGCATTTACGCTTTCTAGCTGACTTAGGACCTGTGTGAGAATGGCTAACCATTCCCAAAATAATCATGGGAGGAACTAAGTTAGTAATGTGAATATTAGCCATATGAGAAAGCTAACCATTATCAATAAACAGTCTACACACATACATACTGCATCTAGCTGCTGCAATTTCTACTATCATGGATATTGGCAGTCAGTTTTGACCATGCTGGTCATTAAGATCTAGACCCTGAGCCGACCTGAGGAGAATGGGTTCCCCCCTTGAGTCTGGTTCCTCCCAAGGTTTCTTCCTAGTTACTCCAGTTCCTTGCCACTGTTGCCTCTGGCTTGCTCTTGTGGGGGTTTAGGCTGGGTTTTTTCTGTGAAGTGCATTGTGACAACTAGTTGTGAAATGCGCTATATAAATAAATATTGATTTGATACCCTTTTGATGCTGGTCTGGGCTCAAGATCAAAGTCCATCTCGTCATCCTCCTCTTCCTCCTCCTCCTCAGTCTGCACTTGTGCCCGCAGCAGCTCTGCATCCAGTGCATCCTCCTCCACACAGTGCATGCCCTGATGGTCCTCAATGTCATGCTCTGCTATGACCCTCAGCTCATCGGATGTCAGTGCCCTCCTCCTCTTCAGGGACTGAAGCAGGCCGCTGTATCCATCTGCATCGGCATCCATGCTGCGAAACAAATATATAATCAGTTGCCTTTTCATTCATCCATAACATACATAATTTTATTTATATAAATAATATAAGACTGTTAGTCACTGTTTTTAGCTTTAGTTATTATTTAGTTATCAAAGTCGACAGTAAACACGGAAAATATTCACATATCAGTACAATTATGTTAATTGCACGACAGACTTTTTCACAATTTCAAAAATTCACAGATAGCTAGACTAACAGCAGAGCTACAACCTAGGGGAAAAAAATCTGAAAAATAAAAAGAACGACTCACGATTGCTGTTGGCGCTGAGAGCTAAAACTAACGTTACAGTCACTGTTTTTAGCTTTAGTTATTATTTAGTTATCAAAGTCGACAGTAAACACGGAAAATATTCACATATCAGTACAATTATGTTAATTGCACGACAGACTTTTTCACAATTTCAAAAATTCACAAAGATAGCTAGACTAACAGCAGAGCTACAACCTAGAAGAAAAAAATCTGAAAAATAAAAAGAACGACTCACGATTGCTGTTGGCGCTGAGAGCTAAAACTAACGTTACAGTCACTGTTTTTAGCTTTAGTTATTATTTAGTTATCAAAGTCGACACTAAATACGGAAAATATTCACATCGATCACTTCACTTATGTTAATTATATGATAGACCTTTCACAATTTAATCTCGAAACAAGAAACAAGCTGGGGAAAGAATGACACAGTGGCTTCTCATTTGAAGCGAGAGCTTACACGAATGTTCGCGAATTTCAAGTGAAGATCTGAAAAAGTCTGCGGTACAAAAACAGGATTTTATTCAAAATAAAACCATTTCTGAAGTAATATTTATGGTTAATTAATATCTTATATGTGTTTTACCTCAGTTTGTTGAGTTTGTTGAGTTTTCTTCAGGTCGCGTCGCGTCAAGTCTTCAAACGATGGTCTCTTGTCCGATGTAGTAGCTTCGTCCGCGGTGAGGCAAATGGAAAGTTCCGTGTTTTACGGGCGCTTTTATGTACCGGTCAAGCAAGAAATCCCCGCCCACTAAGCTCACCAACCAGTTAGATGTCATTGTAGCTTATTTTGTCATCTTTAATGAGCATTTTTCCACAAAAAAAATCCGTGATTGGACGGCAGAGATATTAAACGTCACACCATCGTAACAATTATGCTGAAATTAGAGCGGTCCGGCTGGAAAGGGTTAAACAACGAAATTTCGGGAGTAGCATGAAAAGATGGTATACCGCTTTAAACGCTCATCCTACCAATCTACGACCAACCAACCACGACAGCCCATGTAAGGGCCTGTCATTACTCACAGCGCATTTAAGGAGCACGGTCTCCCTACTTCCTCATTCGAAAATCCAGCGCCCCGCCGCTGCCCCGCTCTCCAGCCGTTCCGCCTAGCGCCGGTGCCGCTCCGCTCCTGAGGGCTTCCCTGCCCACGACAGCACATGCACAAGCCCTCAGCCTGAGCCCCCTGCGTACTTTCCGCCGACCCACGCCGCCTCGCTCTTCAGCTGTTCCGTCCCGCAGATGGTGCCGCTCCGCTCCTGGGGTCTTCCCTGCTCACGACGGAGCATGCACCAGCCCTCAGCCTGAGCCCCCGCATACTCACCCCCTCAACCCGCGCCGACGCGCTGCTCCGCCTCCAACCGTTCCGTCTCGCAGGCAGTTCCGCTCGGCTCCTGACGGCTCCCCTGCTCGCAACGGAGCATGCACCAGCCTCAGCCTGAGCCTCCGCCTACTCATCCCCCCCAACCCGCGCCGACGCGCTGCTCCGCCTCCAACCGTTCCGTCTCGCAGGCAGTTCCGCTCTGCTCCTGACGGCTTCCCTGCTCACTACGGAGCATGCACCAGCCCTCAGCCTGAGCCCCCCCCCCCTCGCCGACGGCGCCGCCCGCTCCTGAGGGCTTCTCTGCTCCACGGCTGCGCATGCGCAAGCCCTCAGCCTGAGCCACGCATCTGGCCCACGACGGGTCCGGTCGCTTCTACAGGGCCTCCCCTGGCGACCGGGGCGTCCCACACCTTAGTCTGACCCCATGGCCGGCCCCCGCAACTGCCCCCCCCCCCAGCGCAACCGCTTAGTCGGCCAAACCTGCTCCTCCCCAGGGCCGCGCACCCAATAGCCCCCCGGCCTCGACCGCCGTAGCCTGGGTCGACGGCAGCGCTGGGACGCGAGAGCCTCGGCCGCCCTGACCCTCCCCCCCCCCTCCTCCTACCCGGCGCCGTCGCTCCCCTCTGGCCTGCTCCTGATGGGCTACCCTGCTCCACGGCTGAGCTTGCGCTAGCACATCAGTCAGGCCCGCGTGTCTGGCCTGTTACGCCCCGCCGGAAAACAGGACATAAACAAACGGAGACCACACAGGACATACGTTTTAACAATAATTTATTAAATAGAAAAAGGTTCGGTATAAGCTCCCCGTCTCGCAACGCCTTGCGAGAGAGGCCTTGCTGGATGTGTGAGAGAGAAGCCGCCATCTTAGTGTGTAGGAGCAGCCTCTTTATCCAGGCTTCACAGGTGGCGTCGGTTTCCCAATCAAGGTGGTGCACTCACCTGACAGAGAACCGACGCCACCCCTCCAGCAGGGGTCACCCTCACCCCCTCTACATCATAGAGACAAACTGGAGAGAGAAAGAAACACAGACAAACACCCTGGGGAACAGGGAATAAGGGGCGGGCGCAACACCTCCCCCCTTAAAGCGAAGCCTCCACGGCTTCAAGAGCTCCACCCCCCAGCGGGCATATTAGTCACCCATGCACCAATACATTACACCCAAGTACAAGAAGCACACTCCCAGCCATTACAATGCTAGAGGTTAGTTACCAGACTTGGTATCTCATGGGTCCACCGGCCCGTCCCGGGCTCCCTGTTCGACACCAACTCATCTCGGGCCCTGAGAAGAAGTCGGCAACAAAAAGGAGACCCGGTCCGGACCGGCTTCAAGACCACTTAGAACCCAATTTGGTAACAAAAGCAGCACCATATAATTAGGCAAGGAACCACCATGCTTCACATTCTTACCCTATACAATAAACTTATCTATAAATATTCCAATATACACAACATTCCAATAACGATAGTCAACCATAGTACTCAACACTGCTAGTCAGGACACAATAATATACCCTGTAGGACATTAACTTACCCAGCACCATAGCTCAAGGAATACTAAACGGTATACTAATACTGATACTCTAAAGAGCAATAACCTGACCTACTAAATATCAGCCATGAAAGGCATAGGCGCCCGGGAGAGCGCGTCAGCCACCACGCTTTCCCGGCCCCATATATGCAGAATCTGGAGCGAGTAACCCTGCAAAAATAAACTCCAGCGCATTAACCTCTGATTCGCGTTCTGATTTACAAGGCACTGCCGAGCAGGTAGCCGAAACATATGGCTTCAATAAATTAATATGACATAATTGCAAACATTTTCTCCTGTCCGGAGTCCGAATCAAATAGTTTCGTTCAGAAACACACTTCTCTACGGTATAGGGTCCACTGAACCGGGTTTGAAATGGAGAGCCAATCACCGGCAACAGAGCAAGGATTTGATCCCCAGGCTGAAAGTGACGGCTTTCAGCGCGGCGATCAAACAGACGTTTCATTTTGTCTTGGGAGACAACCATATTGTCTCTAGCGGTTTTACAGGCTCGGTACAGTCGCAACCGAAAATCATTTACATAGTTAATAAGCAGATGGGAAAAAGGTTTCTCCACCACTGGAATAGGATACAACGGAGCAGCACGAATTTTCTTATTATTCTTACCCGAGATCTGACAAGCATGACACGCTTTACAAAAAGCAGCTACGTCCCGCTTTAAACGTGGCCAAAAGAATTGACGCAGAATTCTATTGTAGGTCTTTCTCACACCCAAATGACCAGCTATGTTCTCATGCGAGGCGCGTAACACGAGATCTCTGAAGTTCAAGGGCACTACAATTTGTGTAACGTCATCTCCTTGGGTAGGAACCTACTTTAAATCCCCATTTACGGACCAATAAACCATCGTTCAAATAATACCCCGAAGGGGCATCCATTCGACCAGCCTTAGGGCTAACCATTGTCAATAATGGTTGGAGCGTAGAATCACTCTGTTGAGCAGCGATCACTTCCTCGCGAGAAATTAAGAGTAATGGCTCAATTAATGGAAAATATTCATCTTTTACCTGTGGTGGTTCAGGGGCACAGGTTTGTGGAAGCAAGCTAAACTCTTTACTGTGATCTGATCCATACTCTCCGTGCTTTTTGGCCATCGCTCGCGTGATTACACACGCCGGAAACACCGAAGGGTAACGTTTAGCCAGGTCGTCTAGCTCTCCAGACCACGTGGGCTTCGGGGTAACCACCACAGAGGTCTCTCCCCACACCAACGCACCGGCTAAATCATTTCCCAGTATCACATCAACACCTTCCACGGGCAGCTCAGGCAAAACTCCAACCACTACCTCGCCCCGGACGAGATCAGACTCTAATTTAACGCAGTGCAACGGAACATTTAGCTGCATCGACCCGATACCACGGACCAACACGCTGTCCCCAGTAGCCGACTGCGAAGAAAAGGGCAGAACAGTTCCCACCACAAAACTCTGGGCAGCTCCTGTGTCCCGGAGAATATGCACAGGGAATTTAGTGGAATTACCTATCAAAGAGACAAAGCCTTCAGTGACAAACGGAGTGTACTCTTTTACCAAAACGTTATTCTCAAAAGAGGGTCGACCGGACGACTTCACATGGACAACAGCCGGGTTGGGTGTATTAATCGCATGTGCTACAAAAGCAGCAACTTTAGTAACTGGAGTTACACCAGGAACAGACTTCGCATCTTTGTGCACGGGACACTCTCCCTTCCAATGACCTCGGTTTTTACACGAATGACAAATACGGGAAGCATCATACTTGCCATTTGTACCGGGAACAGATCTTATTTGGGGCGCGCTATCAGTTACACCCGGACGCCGATTAAATCTAGGAGCATCCCGCTGCTCTTGACCCCGAAAGCGGGAGCCAGTTAAACTGTTTTTATGGGTTAATACGAAGTCATCAGCCAAAACAGCTGCAATAGCAGCAGTTTTAGGAGCCCGTTCACTGAGGTAGGTTGCGACCGAATCAGTGACCGAATTCCTTAACTGCTCAAGAATTACCAACTCGCATAACCCATCGAACGTCTCCACCTGGGACGCTTTACACCACCGATTAAAGTGAGATTCCAACTCCCTCACAAAATCCACATGTGTCTGTTTATCACCTCTTCCATTTCCTAAAGCGTTGTCTATAACTCTCGGGAACACGTTCATAAGCCCTAAGCACAGCCTCTTTCACTTGCGCATAAGACGACACCTCAGTATCCAGGGCGGAAAACGCTTCCTGAGCCTTTCCGCTTAACACACATTGTAACATTAATATTTGATCACAATCTGGCCACTCTCTATTCCTCGCCAAACGTTCAAACAAAATGAAAAAGGTTTCAGGATCACGTTCGTTGAATTTTGGAACTAAACGAAGGTTAGAAGATAGGCCACAATTTCGTTCTGATCTAGACACAGCAGAAAAACTTTCATTCATTGTGCGTTCCTCAGCGGGCAATGTCTCTTGCCACTCACGAAACCTTACAGACTCTCGCTGTTTATCTCGTTCAAGGGACAATTTATTTTCCTCTAACTGCAATTTAGCAAGCTCCAGATTATTCTGCAGTTTTAATTTCTCTTTCTCCAGCTCTATCTCCGCCAAGCGGACTTGCAGGGACACGCTATCTTCTATGTCAGACATCTTTTTAATTATTAAACCTCTGGTTACGGCAAGCGCAAACAACAAGTCTTTAAGTGCCGATATAGGTAAAGATTCTATTAATGACACCTCCCAATAAGCCGCAAGCAAGCACAGCTCACTCCGATTTAGCAGGTGGAAACTGGTAGGGGAGGGACGCAACAAGAATTCATTTACTTTTGGGTCGGCATGCAAGCTAACTAACCCAGCGCGTCTACTCTGCATGAACACCTCACAGCGTAAGAACGTGCAACAATGTATCAATACTACTTCACAACAATGTAACCATGAAGCCTACAGTTTTTCCAACTATGTCCTACAAAATACAACCGGTGCGCCTTTCTTCAGGCCACACCCCCAAAGCTTAACAAGCCCTGACAACATCAGCTATTAAACAGGCGCCACCTCCTATTGGTCAACGCCACCACGGAACAATTTTATCGGAAACCTCTGTTTACAGTTACCGAATAAAATATTTATAGCAGACGTCAGAAAAACACAGAACTTATTTCTCCTGCGTCGAGACTAGCCCAATCTAAGGAGTACACTTATTGCACTACTGGTATTTGTGCACCCCGTTTTAGAATACCACAACACAAGTAGGAAGCGATACGATCATGGACAAACACCCGGTCAACTTCCAATGTTTAGAGTAAATTCCCTTTTCCCCGCACTGCTAACCTATCAGGCCCCCCCGTGGGTTTGCGGTGGGTTACTTTAAACCTGAAACTCGCTGGCGTATGAGCAGACCATTTAATAATCCGTCAACACCGCCACGACAGGTACCCAAGCACGTAGCTTCAGCCGCTAATACCACGAAAATTAACAAAATGCCAAACGGGCTTCTGCGGAACCCGTCGCTTGCCTACCAGGGAATACTGCAATACTCCAAACTTGACCGATGCTCGTGCAGGATGGTTCACTTACCTACCGTGAAAACAGGTACGGCACACGTCGCCCCGATAACAAACAGAATCCGGGTGACGTCATTGCTTCCTCTCTCCACACATCCGAACCTTATCTCCTGCATGTCTCCACGCAAAATATACTCAACGAATTCCGACAAATAGGTTTTGTCCGATAAACCAGCTATATTCACCAGACAATCCCTCCGCTGCTACCATTTGTTACGCCCCGCCGGAAAACAGGACATAAACAAACGGAGACCACACAGGACATACGTTTTAACAATAATTTATTAAATAGAAAAAGGTTCGGTATAAGCTCCCCGTCTCGCAACGCCTTGCGAGAGAGGCCTTGCTGGATGTGTGAGAGAGAAGCCGCCATCTTAGTGTGTAGGAGCAGCCTCTTTATCCAGGCTTCACAGGTGGCGTCGGTTTCCCAATCAAGGTGGTGCACTCACCTGACAGAGAACCGACGCCACCCCTCCAGCAGGGGTCACCCTCACCCCCTCTACATCATAGAGACAAACTGGAGAGAGAAAGAAACACAGACAAACACCCTGGGGAACAGGGAATAAGGGGCGGGCGCAACAGGCCCGATATGGGTCCGGATGCCCCCTCGTCGGCTCTGGGTCTGACCTCGGACCGTGTCCGGGTCTCCCGTCCCGTGCGTTCCCTCCGCGCTGTTCAGTGCGTGGTAGGACCTCTGGGCGGGCCGTGGGGGACCCTGCACGCGGGGCATCGGGCGGGACATCCGGAACGCCACGAAAACTCGACCGCCGAAGCCTGGGCCGAGTGGCGCCAACTGTTGTGCTCTCCCGGCCGTGCTGGGTTCCCGAGCCCTCGGCCATCCCGGATCGGACCAGGCCCCTTTCTCGCTGTTTTCATCGTCTGCTCCCGAGACGCGGCCCCTCTGCGAGCTCCCCTCGTCAGGCCCGCAAAAGGTCCAGTTGCCTCCCCGGCTGGCGTTCGGGTCGGACTCGGATACGGAGCCTGAGCCCCCCAGCCCAGGCGGCCTCTCCTCACTGATCAGTGCGTCGTCGGCCGCCTCGGGCTGGGCCGCAGAGGGACCCAGCATGCGGCGCCCCCGGGCATGGCAATCGGAGCGCTCCTCCCGGCTCGACCGTACTGAGCTCAGGTTGAGCACGGCAGTCCCGGCTGCGAGCACTCCCCCGGCTGTTGTGCCGGACCGTGGGGGCCTGTTTTGTACCTGTCAATTGTCTTGTTTGTTATCTGTTTTTCCACTGTTCCCTTCCCTCTTTTAGGGAAGATTTTACAATTATGAAAGTTGACCTCCCAAGAGGAAGGGGGGAAAAAAAAAAAAAGAAAGCAACACAGACTTCAAACAATAATGGAACATGGTTTTGGACACACAGATTTCTGGATTTCTGAAATGAACTGTTGGTTCCAACCAGACACCTAAGGCATCATGAAAGCGGCCGCTGCCTGCCTGCCAGGATCCACCACCTTCGGCTCTAAAGACCTATTGGAGTAAACATGCAAGCTATATGATGTTGCAGTCGAGAATGCAGAATTCACTGTGTTTATTCAGCATATCAGGCGTAAAGTACAAACGGAACAGAAAAAGTACCCAATGCTCGTGGAAGTAATAGACAGTTGTCCTGCGGATATTTTTCCAAATGTAAATGCACTGCTGAGAGCCATGATTACCTTGCCGATGACTCTGTGCACTGTTGAGAGACTTTTTTCAGCAGCAAACCGCATCAAGACTCGCTTATGATCATCAATGTTCACTCCTGGGCACAGCAACCTCTCTCTTTTATCCCTGGAATGGGAACTTGCAGACTCTCTGGACAGTCATGAAATTATCACATTGTTCAATTCCAAGCCTCGCCATCTCCGACTTGTTCTGTAGGCCCACACCAGCCAAGATGCTTAAAAAATAGGCATACTGTTTTATTCTTATGTCTGCTGTGGCATTTCTGCCTTAAAGTGACTGTCGTGTGTTGTTGATTAAACATCAGCTTGCCTTTTATATTCATTCTGTAAGTTTTGATGTACTTTCATGTAGGCTATATTGCTTTTGCTGCTACCCGCTCAGTTTATGTTTGCTGGGGGTCACGTTTATTATTAGCCTATGTTCATTCATGGGAGCATGCCTATGTGATTTGTGAGGAAAAAAACGGCAAGAAAGCTCTCTCAAGTAATGGCCTACTTTGCCATTTGTGAGTAATGGTGGGTTAATCCAGTCTGTTAACGTTGTCTCCACTATGTGACTGATGTGATTGTATTCTATTAAAAACTTCCGTATCATTAGGCTCTATGTCACTGTGTTCATCTGTAATTTGAAATCTGTGTGGTCATAATTCTGCACAACTTGCTTGGTTTTTAAATACAACAGTAAAATGTGCCGTTAGGCTATATATGGTTACATATACACTGCTCAAAAAAAATGAAGGGAACACTTAATCATCACAGTATAACACCGGTCCTGCCGCTGGGTTGTTGCCCTTCTACGGCCCTGTCCAGCTCTCCTCATGTCCCATCTCCCGGTATCTCCTCCACGCTCTTGAGACTGTGCTGGGAGACACAGCAAACCTTCTTGCGACGGCATGTATGGATGTGCCATCCTGGAGGAGCTGGACTACCCGTGCAACCTGAATGGGCTGCAGGTACCGCCTCATGCTACCAGTAGTGACAAGGGCACTAGCAAAATGCAAAACTAGAGAAAAATCAGTCAGGAAGGATAAGGAGAGAGAAATGGTCTGTGGCCACCACCTGCAAAACCATTTACTTTTTGGGGGTTGTCTTGCTGTTGCCTCTCCTGTCTATCTGTTGTCACTTTCATTTGCACCAAAGCAGGTGAAATTGATTCACAATCGTTTTCGCTTCCTAACTGGACAGATCGATATCCCAGAAGTTTAATTGACTTGGTGTTATACTGTGTTGATTAAGTGTTCCCTTAATTTATTTGAGCAGTGTATGTTTAGACTTGAGCTACGCCACTGATGTCAACTAACAAATATTGCGTCATGAAATAATTGTTTTACACAGTTGAGGAGAAATGACAGTTGAGGAGAAAATATGTGGGTAACACTTTACAATACTGGTGCGTAAATGAGCATTTCGTAATACTTTAACTAATGCTTGAATAATGATGAATTAAAGCATTAATATATCAAGAATTAATGAAGCACCTACCTGTGCAACTAAATTAATCATACTCACCTTTTAGTGAATTAGCTTAATCTCACACTGAAAAAATTAGAAGAATCCAACCTTTAATTGAAGTAAATTAATTCTGAGAAAAAAAAATCCCTCAGTAAGAAATAATTATTTTTTAACAAAACCACATGTGCCACAATTATTGGCACCCTTAGAAATTCTTAAAAACAAAATGTAACTGAAGAATTTTTTCCATTTATATTTTACTTTTTAAAGTTGATCAGAGAGTTTAGAAACTTTCAAGCAGTAATCCATGACTTCCTGTTTCACTGGGGTATAAATATGAGGTGACACAGAGGCCATATTCCTTTATTCATACATCAACATGGGAAAGAAAAGAGAACAATCAAATGAGGGAAAATTGTGTTGAGCTTCATAAGTCAGGGAATGGCTATAAGAAATAGCTACTCACCTGAAAATGCCCATATCTACCATTATGGCAATACTGGAACTGTTACAAACTTGCCTGGAAGAGGACCTAAGTTTATTTTGCCCCCACACACAATGAGGAGGATGGTAAGAGAGGCAAAAAAATCCCCAAGGATCACTGTTGGAGAATTACAGAGGAAAGTAGCATCTTGGGGTAATCAAAACTACCATTAGACGTCACCTATATGCCAACAAACTATTTGGAAGGCATGCCAGAAAAAAAGCCTTTCCTGTCATTTCACCACAAAGGTAAGCGCCTGGAGTTTGTTAAATGCTACTGGAACTTTGTTGGAACTGTGTTCTATGGTCAGATTAAACTAAAATTGAGTTTTTCGGCAACTAACACTCAAGGTGGGTTTGGCCTAAAAAGAAGGACGGCTATATCGAAAATAACCTGATCCCCACTGTTAAGTATGGTGGAGGTTCCGTGATGTTTGTGTTTCCTCCAAAGGTCATGGGAGCCTTGTTAGAGTACACGGCATCATGAACTCCATGAAATACCAGGACATTTTTTATCAGAATCTGGCAGCCTCTGCCAAAAATAAAACTGGCTTGTCATTGAATTTTCCAGAAGGACAATGATCCAAAACGTACGTCCAAATCAACACAAAAATGGTTAACCGAACACAAAATCAAGCTTCTGGCATGGCCATCTCAGTCCCCTGACCTAAACCCCATTGAAAACCTGTGGGCTGAACTGAAAAGGAGAGTGCACAAGAGAGAACCTAGGACTCTGGATGATCTGGAGAGATTCTGTAAAGAGGAATGGTCTCAGATTTCTTGTTCTGTATTATCCAACCTTATTAGATGTTACGGGAAAAGAAAAGAGTGCTGTTTTATTGGCAAAGGGGGGTTATACAAAGTATTAAATGCAGGGGTGCCAATAATTGTGGCACACAAGGTTTTGTTAAAAATAATTACTTCTTGATGAGGGATTTTTTCTCTGAATAAATTTACTTCAATTAAAGGTTGGATTTCTCAAATTTTTTCAGTGTGAGATTAAGCTAATTCACCAAATGGTGAATTTTTTATAACCCTTTTTACTCATCTTTACCAGGGGTGCCAATAATTGTGGCCGGCACTGTATATATATATATACAGTCAAGCCGGAAAGTCTGAATACCCCTTTAACCTTCTCCACGTTTTATTACATTACAGACATATTCTACAATAGATTGAGTTCATTTTCTGTCTCAAAATTCTACACAAAATAGCCCATAATGACAAAGTGAAAACATGTTTTAAATTTTTTTTGCAAATGTATTAAAAATCGAAAACTGAACTCTCTCATTTACATAAGTATTCATACCCTTTGCTTTAACATATTTTTAAAGTATCATATTTTATATTTGGTCGCATATCCTTTGTATGCTGTTACTTCCTGAAGTCTGTTACAAGCGATACTATAACCTCTCTGCATTTGAACTGATCTCTATGAGAATTGGGGGGTGAGACTTGATTCAGCTGTAAATTACACTGGTACAGTATGGAACACATGACTGGCGAAATGGCTGTACGTCATCAAGAGTCTAAGGTATCAAACGAGCCCCAAACCATCACTCTGCGGCCAGATAGGGAGTAGATGTGGATGGATCCCTTTAAGGGTTGTTTCTCCTGACCTTTTCCCCATAGAGTTCTATAGGAAAATGAGTCAGGAGAAATAACCCTTGCCGTGATCCATCCACATCTACTCCATATCTGGCAACAGAGTGATGGTTTGGGGCTCGTTCGATAGCTCAGACCCTTGATGACTTACAGCCATTTAGCCAGCCATGTGTTCCATACTGTACCAGTGTAATTTACAGCTGACAGTACCTGAAAATAAGATATCGAGAGTCTTTTGATGTTGATTGGTCACAGACTTCAGGAAGTAACAGCATGCAAAGGATAAGCAACCAAATGATACTTTACAAATATGTTAAAGCAAAGGGTATGAATACTTATGTGTGGGGGATCTCTATGTCAGAGACACGGAGGAAATATTGGAGGTCCAGATGCGATAGCTGTGGAATCTTAAAGTGTTCCAAAGAACACCACTGAGATGGATAATAATCCGTAGTGGAATAGGAGAAAATAAAAAGAACACAAATAACCTTGCGATAAAAACGAGGAACTCTATCTCCGAGCAAAACAAGGAAATAAGCAGTAACGCTTATCTAACTCCCGTTTGTGGAGCGAAACAAAAGAAAGAACAGAGAACTCAAAAGACCCCAAAGACTTTGGGTGAGAGCACTCGTAGGTATGAGTGGAAAACAAAAGAAACGAAAAAACCTCTGCTCTGAAATAAGAGCGTAAAGAGAACTTGCTTTCTTTCTAAATTGTACTGCTAACAAGTCCCGCGTTGATGAGCAAAGCGGTCGATAGCAGCACAACTTCCAATACCCTTTTTATCGGTTCGAATGTTACGTGAAATAACATGGAAGCAACGAGAGAGGCAGGAAGCAGGGTATAAATAGTGAGCTGAAATAAATTACAGGTGAACTCACTAATGACGAGTCGAAAGCAAAACCCGTAGCGGAACACAGGAAAATCCAATAGATTACCGGGAAACGACAAAAAAGAATAAAGAGACGCGGAGATAAGGGAAGGAAAGCAAGGTCCATGACACTCATGTAAATGAGAGATTTCAGTTTTCGATTTTGAATACATTTGCAAAAATTTGTAAAAACATGTTTTCACTTTGTCATTATGGGCTATTTTGTGTAGAATTTTGCAACAAAAAATGAACCCAATCTATTGTAGAATATGTCTGTAATGTAATAAAACATGGAGAAGGTGAAAGGGGTGTGTTACGTTTCTGTCATGTTTATGCCACGTTTCATGTTTAGTGTTTGTCACAGTTTATTTTCTGTTCATGTCATGCTTGTGTTCTGTTTATGTTACGATGCAGTTCATTGTTAGCATACACATTTCCATGTTTTTCCGCAGCCTTGCGTTCATGCTGTTTCTTCTCTTGCTGTCGCTCACGCTTCCCTAATTGTTTCATTCTCTCATGTCTATTTACTAATCGACTAACATTAGATCAGGATTGGGTAATACTAACTCTCTAACTATGTGTTCATGTTTACCTTACGTCTCTCATGCATGTCATTTACTCATTTACTAATGTCAGGTCTAGGATAGGATAACTAATAACGATTTACTAATTGCCTTGTTACGTGTCTCATTTTCTCAAGCTGTTTTCCATTTCCTGCTGCTCTCAAGCTAAGTGTCTGCACCTGTCTACACCTGCATATAAGATCAGTGTTCATGTCATGTCTTTGCGAAATTGTTGCCTTTAGTTTACTACTGTCACTTTTGAGCATTTTCCATTGTCTGACTACCGTTATTGATCAAGCCTGTTTACTGACCATCGTTACTGCCAGCCTATCGTATCTACTGCCTGTTTTTTGACCACAAGTTTTGCCTGCTGTTTTGTACCTCTGCCCCGCGGATAGGACTTCGGTCTGACTCCTGCAACGCCCCACGACCAACGAACTCTGCTTTACCCCTGAACTGTACTTCTGCTCCACTGACAGCTACTCTGGTTACCAAACTTTTGCATGGATACTGATTTTGAGACTGCCTTCTCCTCTGGTACTGTATTTTTTATTATTGGCTGCATTTATTGGTTTTTGGACTTTGCTTGTGTGACTACAATTTTTGGATTTCCCCATAATAAAGCCCTTGCGGGTATTTATTATTACGTCCGTGTTCTGAGTCGTGCATTACGGGTCCAACCCGCACACACCCGTCTCAGGGTGGGCAGACTTTCCGGCTTGACTGTATACTCATTTATTGCCCTTCCAAACAAAAAGTACTTTGAACTTTGCTTTTATGAAGTCAGTGCTTTAAGAAGGTTCCTTCAAATATTTTCAGATGCCTCTAATGAAGATATATGGAAAACTTGGGAGGTGGACTCTTCTATCCCCCAAGATGTATTATATATTGTGGTAAAGTTTTGGACTGGGAGAATAGCCGATGCAGACATCGAGCTATACTTAAGTAGGTTTTGTGACATTCTGCAGCCTCCAGAAAAACCAGTGGACCAATTTGGAATTTGGTACGGGATAAGGAGGTACAAAGTTAAGTTACACCGTGGGAGTGACGGGAAAGTTGCTGCAATCCCCAACTCCATTGCAATGGGCCCTTACAACGGCGGAATCACATACTCAAAGATGTTTTGTGTGTCGTTCAACAGAACAGCAAGTGAAAGACTGTGAGCTGATGAAATGTTGGATGTGTGGTGTACTAGGCCATAAGGGAAAGGACTGCAGAAATATGGGAAAATGCAGTCTTTGTGGAGAAGTTGGACACTCATATTTTACATGCCCGAGCTCCTACAGCAACCGACAGAGGCGCGAGGAACTGTGGGAAGAACAAATTGCAGCAGCTAACGTAAATCCTGAAACTGCACCCGACCTAGAGATCAACAGCAGCAAGCCATTAGCAGTACAGGAAACGGCAACTGGTGACGTTGAAGACCCTATCCCGGTGAACCAGGAAGCACTACAAAAGGACAAAGGAGAGGACATCCTGACCCGGGAGAGTGCGTCCAGTGAGTCCGAGAGCAAGGAGTTCTCATCATCCGTAGGAGATGGGGAATCCTTTGAAAGTGCCAGTGAATCGGAGATAAGCAAGGATTCATTATCTCCCCTGATGAAGACGAAGACACGGAGCTGACACGCTTCCACCATCTTCAGCTGACGTAAGTTTGAATCTTCCATTATCCTATGTGAAACCAACTTTAGGCAGAGGGAAGAGATGCTTAGTTGTTGCTAACAGTAAAGACGTAATGATAGGCTAAGTCCAAATTAGTTCCTGTAATGGATGAGCCAAATACATTTTGTTATGGCGTACATCTCTGTTGTCTCATGTAACGTCTGTGGTATCAAGTCCCTGTCTTATAGGCATGAGAAATTAAATGCTTTTGATCTAACAAAATATTATATCATATGCATGCAAGAGTTGAGACTAACTGATGGAGATGATATACAGTAAGTAACACGACCGCCATGTGGTCTAAGGGGACTGCAGTACTTTCAATAGGATGTGATAAAGCAGATGCTGTTGGGATTCTTTTTAAAAACAAAACTGAAATTATTAAGGTGTGCAAAATTATTCCTGGTCGGATACTACTTGTAGACTGTTTTTGTAAGAATCAGGAATTAAGAATTGTAAATGTATACACCCCACCTGATAGAGCGGGGAAAATATTTTTAACAAATTGTACAAATTATTGTGTGTTGGTTTTTGTGTCATACTCTGTGGTGATTTCAACATTGTGACCGATACTAATGATAGAGAGGTACAAACTGCTTTTAAAATGTCTAGAGAATGCAAAGCGTTAAAAAGAGTGTGTGAAACATGCGAATTGCGAGACGTATTTTGTGTGCTTTATCCCAACAAGGTTGGCTATACGAGGATTGAATCTGGCACTAAAGCAAGAATAGATCGTATATATGTTTCTAAACAATTTATGATAGGTGAGGATTGGTCTGGTTTACCAAATAAAATTATTTATAAAATTGTGAACAAACATCTTCATGGTGGAATAGTTAATTTTAAAAGCCTGACCATCACAGGAAGTAAAGAATGCATTAAAAATGTTAATTCCGAAGTATTATCAGAAAACTTAAGGGGATACAGCTTGGCTGATATCGGTTGGCAGACTACTAGTCCATGTCATAGTTAAATGTAGCTGTTTCGTTACAACTAAAATATGTTGAGGAAGAAACAATTGAACACTTGTTGTTGGACTGCCACAGAACAAAAGAAATATGGAAGATCATGTTACAAATTGGTATGGAAATTGATGTATGTATGGAAACAATTACGTATGGTATTTTTGAAGAGAACTTGCAATCTGAAACTAAACAATTTTTTTGGATGATTATCTGTATAATCCATCCATCCATCCATCCATCCATCTTCGCCCGCTTATCCGAAATCGGGTCGCGGAGGTAGCAGTTCCAGCAGGGGGCCCCAAACTTCCCTTTCCCTGGCCACATTAACCAACTCTGACTGGGGGATCCCAAGGCGTTCCCAGGCTAGCGTGGAGATATAATCCCTCCACCTAGTCCTCGGTCTACCCCGTGGTCTCCTCCCAGCAGGACGTGCCTGGAACACCTCCCTAGGGAGGCGCCCAGGTGGCATCCTTACAAGATGCCTGAACCACCTCAACTGGCTCCTTTCTATGCAAAGGAGCAGCGGCTCGACCCCGAGTCCCTCACGGATGACTGAGCTTCTCACCTTATCCCTAAGGGAGATGCCAGCCACCCTCCTGAGGAAACCCATTTCGGCCGCTTGTATCCGCGATCTTGTTCTTTCGGTCATGACCCACCCTTCATGACCATAGGTGAGAGTAGGAACGAAGATTGACCGGTAGATCGAGAGCTTTGCCTTCTGGCTCAGCTCTCTTTTCGTCACAACGGTGCGGTAAAGCGAGCGCAATACCGCTCCCGCTGCTCCGATTCTCCGGCCCATCTCACGCTCCATTGTCCCCTCACTCGCGAACAAGATCCCGAGATACTTGAACTCCTTCACTTGGGGTAAGGACTCATTCCCTACTCGGAGAAGGCAATCCATCGGTTTCCTGCTGAGAACCATGGCCTCAGATTTAGAGGTGCTGACCCTCATCCCTGCCGCTTCACACTCGGCTGCGAACCGATCCAGTGAGTGCTGAAGGTCACAGCTCGATGATGCCATCAGGACCACATCATCTGCGATGCAATCCTTAGCCCACCGAACTGCAACCCCTCCCCTCCATGACTACGCCTCGAGATCCTGTCCATGAATATCACAAACAGGATAGGTGACATGGCGCAGCCCTGGCGGAGGCCAACCCCCACTGGGAACGAGTCCGACTTACTGCCGAGAACCCGGACACAGCTCTCGCTTTGGGAGTACAGAGATTGGATGGCCCTGAGAAGTGACCCCCTCACCCCATACTCCCGCAGCACCTCCCACAATAGATTCTGGGGAACCCGGTCATAAGCCTTCTCCAAATCCACAAAACACATGTAGACTGGATAGGCATACTCCCAGGCCCCCTCCAGGATCCTTGCGAGAGTAAAAAGCTGGTCCATTGTTCCACGACCAGGACGGAATCCGCATTGTTCCTCTTCAATCTGAAGTTCGACTATCGGCCGGACCCTCCTTTCCAGCACCTTAATTCAAAAATATGGAAAACAAGGTGCAAGGTAATAATTAACCAGACATACATCAGTAGTGAAACGGTGACAACACAAATAATTATCGACTTAAAAAGAAGAAGAACTCTGGACTTAAGACTGAACAAAAAAACTCTGTGAACACTTTTGAATTTGTAATTTTTCCTGTGTAATGATGATGTAATTTGTACAGAACGTTTTATATCATGTTATTTAATGTATATGTAATGCACTGTAATCTGTATCGTGCTTGATAATTTAATAAAGCACTTTTAAAAAGCAAAAGGAGCTTAAGGCTTGGTGAACCAGAACCACAGCAACCGGGTGATGTAAGACGTACCTGAAGGCACCCAGACAGCTTAGGGGCTAACCCAGATCTCCCCTTCTGGCTGTAATTTAAAAAGCTATACATTTGACAGGACAAGGTAATTTATAAAGGTTTAAAAATGCATGCAACTTGCCAGGTTCACAAGACTCTCCCCTGGTGTCTGAGTGGTTGCCAGTGACCATCCAATGTAGCTATAATTTGCGTGAAAAGCCCTGTGCTGGGGGAACTACCAGCGGCGCAGGAACAGTGTGGCGGCGGCAGGCCGATCACTCCAGCTGATAAGACATGCAAAACTGTTACTGCTGTACCAGGAGTCAGATTCCTTCCAACAAAGCCGTGTTCCCCGGGGAGTTGGGCGGAGCCATAAGTTCAGATCCCGGGGGAGGGTCTCGCCTTGGGGGCGAGTTAAGTCTTCGATTTTATCATAACCTAATTAATCATTTGGTCTGTATAGTCTTGTCCTCTGTTAGTGTTCCCTGTTAAATATTTTATAGCGTGGGGTAGAGGGGAAGCTCTGGGGGAATTGCCAGGTAGCCTACTTGTAAAGGGTTTCTTAATGGTTCGAAGATTCAAACGCGAAGTCGGCTCACAACCGTGAGGACCAATAACTGGGAGAGAAAATAATAAAGGAAGAAAGAAAAGGCAGGAATGTAATTCCTTAAGGCTAAACAGCCAAAAACGAAAATCAACCCACAAAAACGGGCGAACTAGTAAACTAGTGAATTGCCAACTAAATCTCAAGTAATGAGCCAGAACGGGAAACTTAGCAAACAAAGGAACACCTTTGGCCACCTTAGCTCAGAGCCGGAAGAGTGTAAAACCAAAACAAAGGTACAAAGAAAAACTGTCTCCTAGAGAACAGCAATTGTCGTGTCTTTTTCTCTTGAAAGAATACTTGTAGAGACAGGCGCTTGTATTTTTTATCAGGCTTTAATAGCAAATAACAAAGCCGGGAGATTCCATGAATTTAACCAACCTTCAGTCTTTTTCTTCATCTTTTATACAATTTGAATATTCTTATGATGTCCAATGTCCTTTCTTATGATGTCCAATGGCCAATCACCTTATTCCAAATAACGATAACTCTCATTAATAAGTAAATAACCAACGCCTGGTTTTTTACATGACCAGTAGAGAGATACACAGTATGCTAACAAAAATTTTCCTATATATTCTCCCCTTTGGGACTTACATAGTTCCAACAGAAAATTTTGTTCTGAAAATGAATAATGAGGAAAAGCAACCTTTTCAAAACCTATGGAGTTAAATAAACCCCTTTTTCTTACCAATCATTGCCTCTCGTCGTCATTCATTCCAGTGAGTATGTAGAGCCAAAACTCTCCCCCCACCCTTGGCTAGGGAGGAGTAGAAGACTTACAACTCTAGCCACATTTTATTCAATTTGTATGTAAGCGTGTGCAGGTATCATAGGCAGCCTTGCATCATGTAGTTTCTTATACAAATAGAAATTACACTGTATATAACAAACAATAAAAATATATAACTATATAAGAGAATACAATTTCCAATTATACTATGTGTAATGTATTTATGTAATGATAGTCGATCTTCTGGCTATCTTGAGGAGCTCCTTCTTAGTAGGTGGACCAACTAGCCGTCTCAGATGCTGGCTGATCTAACCCACTGTCCTCTTATTTTATTTACAGTCTATTATATTATTAATAAGTAAATAACCAACACCTTTTGGCGATGTGCCACTATTGTCCCTTAACTTATATAACCACATTACATAGTCTCACTTTTGACCCACTTGGCGTTTTCCCCCAGCACATCTGGTTTCTTACAACAACACACATCACCCTATGTGTGCCTGCTCGTGTACTGATTTCACCTCTCTTCATGAGAGTCTACATGACCATTAGAGATACACAATATGCTAACATAAATTTTCCTATACAATGTACAAAATAGATAGGGCCGAATGCTACCAGGAGGAAAACAATCCTATATCTGACTAAGTAGCTCTAGCAAGTCCCCCCTGAACATAAACAAAGTTTAATATCAGGAGGTCGCTAGTACCTGGCTATACCTGGCTCAAATGCAATGTCGAAAGACAAACAAGCACCGGAGGAGCAGAAGTGAGGAACTTAAATACCCTGCAGGTAGAAGCACAGGTGAAAACAATAATGAGGACTTACTGAGTTTCTACTTACCCAAATCCAATCCTACGAATGTTTATTACAGTATGTACTAGGTTAACTCACTCAGTGCCAGAGGCGCCTTAAAGCGCCCCAACTATGAACGTTCCAGAGTGCCAGGGGCGCAAGGCGCCCTGAACTCATATTTTACATACTCTTTTTTTTTGCCAATTAAATAGGTTAAATACAACAAATACATGTTGTTACAGTAATAAATGGACAATCTTATTGGTTAAAACAATTACTATGTAACATTGGCGGTCTTTTTGTGCAGTTATAAATACGAGCTGACAACTTGAAAAAAGTGTCGCGAGTGTCATGGATCTGACCTTTCTTCCCTTATCTCCACGTCGTTTTATTCGTTGTTATCGTTTATCGGTAATCTATCGGATTTTCCTGTGTTCCGTCACGGGTTTTGCTTTCACCTTGTCATTAGTGAGTTCACCTGGCAGTTAATTCCGCTCACTATTTATACCCCGCTTCCGGACTCTCTCGTTGCTTCCATGTTATTCCACTTAACATTCGAGCCGGTAAAGAGGTATAAGAATTAGTTACAAAGCTAGTTTAAAAACGAAAGGGTTAGAAAGTAGGGTTTTTAGAAAGAAAGAAAGTTTATTTTAGCTCTCATTGCTGAGCAGAGGCTTTCTCGTTTCTTTGATTATATACTCTGACTTACGAGTGCTCTTACCCAGGAAAAGTTAGGGTTGTTGAGTTCTCTGTTTCCTTTAGTTTTCACTCCAATAACGGGAGTAAGATAAGCGTGTCTGCTTATTTCCTTTTTTACCGTTTCTACCGACTAGCGCTCTAACTGCGCTGACTCCAGTTATTAAAAGGGGTCTTATAGTTTTGGTTTCCTTTGTTCGTTCGCTCCACAAACGGAGTTAGATAAGCGTTATTGCTTATTCCTTTGTTTTGCTCGTTTAGCGAGCTCCTCGTTTATAGTGCGAGGTTTATTGTTTTTTCATTTCTAGTTTTCTCCACTACGGATCATTGTCCGTTTCCAGTGGTGTTCTTAGGAACACTTTAAGATTGCCCAGCTATTGCAATTGGATCTCCAACACTCCCATCTCTGTCTCTGACAGAGATCCCTTACAGAACATGGAAGCCACAGAGGAGTTTCCAGCGATAGTTGACCATCTTAAAGTGGTCATTGCCACTCAGGAAGCAGCCCTGGCGGACCAGAGAGAGAGTATTCGTGCCTTGCAACAATCACAGCAGGCCTTACATGAGCAGATGCAGCTACAAGCTGTAACGCTACGAGATCTGGTTGAAAGCATCCTTACTCTCTCTCAGGTCCGATCTTCCTCCAGTTACACAAACACCTATACAGGCTACCTCCCCAACATTTACACCTGAAGCTAGGGAGCCGAAACTCCAACTCCCTTTGCGGTATAATGGAGTTTTTGGGGAGTGTCCGGGGTTTTTAACACAATGTTAAAAAAAAATTTAAGTACAGCCCTCGCGGTTTCATGCACAAGAGTCCAGAGTAGCCTTCATTCTCTCTCTCTTAACCGGTAATGCTCTCGCATGGGCCGACCCACTTATTAGGGCTAATTCACCCATTGTTAGCAATACAGAGCGGCTTATGGCAGAGATGGTGTCAGTGTTCGATCAAGACGTTTCTGGCAAGGAAGCTGCCATGCGATTAACCCGTCTCCGTCAGGGCACTGACACCGTGGCTGCATTCGCCATTACTTTCCGTGCGCTAGCGGGAGTAACAGGGTGGTCCGATGAGCCTCTATGTGCTCTGTTTCTAAATGCCTTATCGGAAAACATAAAGGACGCCATTGCGGGTATCGAACCACCCGCTACATTCGGGGCTCTAGTATCTACGGCCATTCGGTTGGATAACCGGTTTAGAGAGAGAGAGAAGGAGAGGGCTTATAAGGGTTTTAAACAGCACCTACCTCGTTACTCTTCCCCTCATACGCCAGCACCGGCTCACAGTCCTTTTGTAGCTTCCATTAAACAGGAGGAGTCCATGCAGGTCGATAGTTCCTCCGTGCGCGAAACAAGGGATACTAAGTCCCGTGAATGGCGGTGTAGGTATTGTAAAAGGAAGGGCCATTTAAGGGACCACTGTCCCAAACTTCGGGGGAAAAGATTAGCCCCGCTAGTGGAACCGAGTCGCCTAGCGGGACTAGATTTAAATTACCCTCGGACCTGCCTGTCGGTGTATTTGCGTTGGAACGACCGCCAGATTTCCTGCAATGCGTTTATTGACTCCGGGGCAGTCGAGTGCCTCGTCGATTCCAACTGGGTTAAATCCCACAAGATCCCTACCCACCCACTGTCTCTACCTCGCCTGGTCACGGCTTTAGATGGCCGGCCCTTAGGTACTGGCACTATCTCCCGGGTTACCGCCGCTATACGCATGCGCGTTCCGTTTCGTAAGCATACGGAGGAGATTAAATTTTTTTTAGTGGATTCCCCAGCTTATCCGCTGGTTTTGGGTCATTCCTGGCTTACTCGCCATAACCCACACATTAATTGGGGGGGGGCGGGTTCCGTTATTCAGAAATGGGGTCCCAAAATACAAACGCCACTGTTATGCCACCAGTCATTTTTTGTTGAGAGAAGGGGGTGAGGATTATACACAGTCTGACTCAGAGAGTGAGGAGAATTACGCTGTTAACCAGCAGTCCTCTCATGTTCCCTCCGAGAATGGAGAGGAGAGTTTAGACTGGGATTACTCAGATGAACGACCCACTGCGCGGCAGGAGTTGACGTCCGAGTCAGATATTGATTGGGATATTCACTCTGTCTCGGACATTGAGGGTGTTGAAGTGGGAGGGGCACTCGAATTCCAGCTGCCCGCTAATGTCCCTAAACAGTACGCCGATCTGGCAGAGACGTTTAGCAAACAACGTTCCACTTCACTACCACCTCACAGACCTTACGACTGCGCTATAGAGCTATACCCAGGCACTACCCCCTCTAGAGGGTCTCTTTATTCGCTATCCATCCCTGAGAGCGCAGCCATGCGTAAATATATTGAGGAGGCTTTGGTCAATGGGTTTATTAGACCTTCCACCTCGCCTGCAGGGGCGGGTTTTTTTTTTGTTAAAAAGAAAGACGGAGGTCTCAGACCCTGTATTGATTACAGGTCCTTAAATAACATAACGGTGAAGAACAGGTACCCCCTTCCTCTTATGAACTCCGCTTTCGAGCGCCTCCAGGGGGCGTCTGTTTTCACTAAACTAGACCTACGTAATGCCTATAACCTCGTTCGCATTCGCGAAGGCGACGAATGGAAGACCGCTTTTAACACGCACAGCGGCCACTACGAATATCGCGTCATGCCATTCGGGCTCACTAGCGCCCCCTCTGTGTTTCAGGCGTTTATTAACGATGTGCTGAGGGAAATGCTGGAGAGATTCGTCTTTGTGTATCTTGACGATATTTTAATATTTTCGCCCGATTTTACCACACATGTCGGTCACGTTCGTCAGGTTCTTGCTGCACTTCTCAAAGCCCAATTATTTGTAAAGGCAGAGAAGTGCGTGTTTCACACTGGCTCTGTTTCATTTTTGGGTTTCATTATTAAAGAGGGTAAGGTACAGATGGATCCGGAGAAGGTTTCCACTGTAAAGAACTGGCCCACGCCGTCTTCCGTAAAACAGGTACAACGTTTTTTAGGTTTTGCGAATTTTTATCGGCGTTTTATTCGGAATTTTAGTGCGGTAGCAGCGCCCATTACTGCTCTCACTAAGAAAAACCTTGGCAGCCAGTTCCAATGGAATTCTAAGGCAGGGACAGCATTCTCAGAATTAAAGAGAAGGTTCACTTCCGAACCCATCCTGGTTACACCCAACCCCTCCCTTCCCTTTGTGGTAGAGGTGGACGCCTCCGAGCTAGGAGCCGGAGCCATTCTTTCCCAATGTTCGCCACTTGACCACAAGATGCACCCCTGCGCTTATTTCTCTCGCGCCCTAACATCGGCAGAGAGGAATTATGACGTAGGGGATCGAGAATTGCTTGCGGTCAAGTTGGCTTTGGAGGAATGGCGCCATTGGCTCGAAGGAGCGGAACATCCATTTACGGTCTGGACAGACCATAAGAATCTGGAATATGTTCAGCTGGCTAAGAGGCGTAACTCACGGCAAGCTAGGTGGCCGCTATTCTTTTTAAGATTTAATTTTATTATCACGTATCGCCCCGGGTCTAAAAACGTCAAACCTGACGCTCTCTCGCGGATTTACGACCATTCTGAGACAGACTCAGTTCCCGAGCCTATTATCGCCACTGACCTCATTGTTGCCCCGGTTATATGGGAGGTTGAGGCAGCGGTGCAGAGAGCTTTGCGCTCAGACCCAGGTCCAGGTGGGGCACCGGCAAACTGTCTTTTCGTGCCTCCTCGTCTTAGGTCGCGGGTCCTCCAATGGGGTCACGCCTCCCAACTCACCGGTCACCCAGGGGTTCATCGAACTAGGGACTTTTTATCCCGGCGTTTCTGGTGGCCTAGTCTGGAGAGAGACGTACGCTCATTTGTCGCGGCTTGCCCGGTTTGCGCTCGCAGTAAGGCCTCTCACCTTCCTCCCTCAGGTTTTCTCCGCCCGCTACCTATTCCCACCCGTCCCTGGAGTCATATTTCCCTGGACTTCATCACGGGGTTGCCGTTATCTTCAGGCAATACTACCATTTTAGTGGTGGTCGACCGTTTTTCCAAAGCGGCCCATTTTATTGCGCTGTCCAAGCTGCCCTCGGCACCTGAGACAGCGCAACTTATGATTGACCATGTGTTTCGCCCGCATGGCCTTCCGTCGGATGTGGTGTCCGATCGCGGTCCTCAGTTCGCCGCCAAGTTTTGGCGGGCGTTTTGCTCTCTGCTGGGGGCTTCGGTTAGTTTATCTTCCGGGTTTCACCCGGAGACTAACGGCCAGACAGAGCGTACTAACCAGAGTCTAGAGAATACTCTTCGCTGCCTTGCCGCATCCAAGCCTACCTCCTGGAGCCGTCACCGCGCCTGGGCGGAGTACGCTCATAACACGCTGCGCAACGCCTCCACCGGCCTCTCCCCCTTCGAAGCTCAGCTGGGTTACCAACCACCTCTTTTTCCTGAGCTTGAGAGGGAGGTGGAGGTGCCCTCCGCAGGGTCTTTCGTTCGGCGGTGTCGGTCGGTTTGGAGACAAGTGCGGTCGTCTCTTATACGGGCTTCGGCTAAACAAAAAGTTGCGGCTGATAGGCATCGTCGAGCTGCACCATCCTATAGAGTTGGACAACGGGTTTGGCTTACTACTCGGGACCTTCCGTTGCGGGTCGAGTCCCGCAAACTCGCCCCTCGTTTTGTGGGCCCCTTCAAAATTATAAAGAAAATCAACCCAGTCACATTTCGACTGCAACTGCCGCGCTCGATGCGCATCCACCCCACGTTTCACGTCTCCCGTCTTAAACCAGTACTCGTAAGCCCCCTCGCCCCGGTTGAGAGACCACCTCCGCCTCCCCGACTCATTGAAGGGGGTCCGGCTTATACTGTTCGCCGCATTGTGGCCGAGAGACGTGTGGGCAGAGGGTGGCAGTTCCTTGTTGACTGGGAGGGTTATGGTCCGGAGGAACGTTGCTGGGTCCCATCGAGAAACATCCTGGACCCTCAGTTAATCACCGACTTCCGCAGAGATAAGGTTGTGGAAACGTCCGGTGCCGTTCCTTAGAGGGGGGGTCCTGTCATGGATCTGACCTTTCTTCCCTTATCTCCACGTCGTTTTATTCGTTGTTATCGTTTATCGGTAATCTATCGGATTTTCCTGTGTTCCGTCACGGGTTTTGCTTTCACCTTGTCATTAGTGAGTTCACCTGGCAGTTAATTCCGCTCACTATTTATACCCCGCTTCCGGACTCTCTCGTTGCTTCCATGTTATTCCACTTAACATTCGAGCCGGTAAAGAGGTATAAGAATTAGTTACAAAGCTAGTTTAAAAACGAAAGGGTTAGAAAGTAGGGTTTTTAGAAAGAAAGAAAGTTTATTTTAGCTCTCATTGCTGAGCAGAGGCTTTCTCGTTTCTTTGATTATATACTCTGACTTACGAGTGCTCTTACCCAGGAAAAGTTAGGGTTGTTGAGTTCTCTGTTTCCTTTAGTTTTCACTCCAATAACGGGAGTAAGATAAGCGTGTCTGCTTATTTCCTTTTTTACCGTTTCTACCGACTAGCGCTCTAACTGCGCTGACTCCAGTTAAAGGGGTCTTATAGTTTTGGTTTCCTTTGTTCGTTCGCTCCACAAACGGAGTTAGATAAGCGTTATTGCTTATTCCTTTGTTTTGCTCGTTTAGCGAGCTCCTCGTTTATAGTGCGAGGTTTATTGTTTTTTCATTTCTAGTTTTCTCCACTACGGATCATTGTCCGTTTCCAGTGGTGTTCTTAGGAACACTTTAAGATTGCCCAGCTATTGCAATTGGATCTCCAACACTCCCATCTCTGTCTCTGACAGAGATCCCTTACAGCGAGAGGTGATATCAGAATGGCGAACGGTGACGAGAGCGTATTTGTGTTTAACTGGGTTGAGGGAGTTTTTTTTGAGGAGAGAAAAGATGAGGAGAGGGAGTGTGAGAGGAGGGCGGAAGAGAGGGAGTGTGAGAGGAGTGGCGGAGGGGAGTGGTGCCGTGTACTTGCTGGTGAGAGGCAGACTGAAAGGAGGGAGTTTGCCAATACCCCGTGGCCAGGCCCTCAGAGGGTCTGGGCAAGCAGAGAGCCCCTGGATTTATTTTTGCCTTTTTTTCCCCAGAGGTAATCCAATTGATAGTGACTGAGACCAACAGATATGTGGAGGCAATCTGTGCCATCACCGTATTCGGCCCACATGCGCGGTTGCAAAATTGGAAGCCCGTGGATGAGGAGGATGTAGAATCCGCAATTACTTGACCAATGAGGGAATAGCTCTGAGCGAAGGTTTAAACGTGATGTATTCCACTATTGCTGTGGGAAAAGGTAAAAGTTATTTCGAAATATTATTATTTTATTTACTCGTGTATCTGACCATTACTTCAACATATGCTTGCCGGAATCAGCATTATTGCTGAAGCTCAGTTCGGTGGAGAACGCAGAGGTTGGGGGTCTAGCCAAGACAATACATGCATTATATTTATCATAGATAGTTGCGAGCCCAGGTCTGAGTGCATTTAAAGGGCTCCTTAAGGCGAATTTGACAGAACTTGACTGCCTTTCCCAAATTGAGAACGCCACTTTCTGTACCAGGCCGCTGATCAGTCGGTCCTTGGTCAGAATTGTCCCCCTGAGTCTTCAGTCGTAATTTAGGCTGAAAAGGGTATAAAATGGATGAGAGTCATGGAGTCCACGCAAGTTAAATATAAAAAGAATTGAATAACAGGCAGGGAGGTCATTAGCTTAGAATTAGCCCCGAGTGAGATGCAGGAGTTCTGACTCTGAGACTCAAGCATACACACCAGTGCTTGGAACGCTGCAGCTCAGATCATGCAGGCAATTGAAGCTGGAAAAAGGGATTAAAAGAAAGATGCAGTTGATGTGAAACATGGTAATTTATTAATGACAAATAATCACTGGTTAAAACTGTGAGAGAAAACACGAACACATTCAATGCCTATAGCTAAACACAGGATAACATGCTGCTAAGACACATAAACATGAACAAGTTCACTAACAAAGTATATAACCAAATGATTCCGTACGGCGTGACTATGGTACCAGGAGAACTGTTAAGCAGTTTCTCCTTGAATATCCCTTTGGGCTTCCTTTAAATGCAGTCTTGCGCAGGTCTTAACCTGCTTGACCCCCATCAGTCCGGCTTCAGAACCGGACATTCCACAGAAACTGCTCTCTTGGCCGTGACCGAGGCACTCTCCAATGCTAGAGCCTCATCCCTCTCCTCTGTCCTGATTCTACTTGACCTGTCTGTAGCATTCGACACGGTCAACCACAAACTCCTGATCTCTGCACTTTCTGAGATGGGCATTTCTGGGACTGCCCTCTCCTGGTTTGTATCATACCTCACTGATAGATCCTACCAAGTCTCTTGGAAGGGTTCTGTTTCTGCACCCCATCCCCTGTCCACAGGAGTCCCGCAGGGATCTGTACTTGGTCCTCTGCTGTTCTCCATTTATACAAAGTCTCTTGGTTCAGTAATCAATTCACATGGTTTCTCATACCATAGTTATGCTGACGATACTCAACTCTTCCTCTCTTTCCCTCCCTCTACCCAACAGGTGAAGGAGAGGATATCTGCTTGTCTGGCCGACATCTCTGAGTGGATGACTACCCATCACCTGAAGCTCAACCTTGACAAGACAGAGCTCCTCTTCATGCCATACAAAACCTCCCCACTACTTGACCTCTCCATCACCGTTGACGGGACCGTGGTGGCTGCCTCCCGCTCTGCAAAGAACCTGGGGGTGGTCCTAGACAACCAGCTGGACTTCAAAGACCACATCAGGGCGACGGCACTCCTGCAGGTTCCTCCTGTACAACATCAGGAGGATTCGACCGTACCTGACCACCTACTCCACCCAGCTTCTGGTCCAGACTATGGTCACCTCACGCCTGGACTACTGCAACTCCCTGCTCGCAAGCTTACCAGCCTGCGCCATACTCCCTCTTCAACTGATCCAGAACGCAGCTGCCCGGCTTGTGTTTAACCTCCCGAAATTTTCACATGTCACCCCCCTGTTGAGGTCACTCCACTGGCTGCCAGTTGCAGCTAGGATCAGGTTCAAAGTTCTGACCCTGGCCCACACTGCAGCTAACAGGACAGGCCCCGTCTACCTGCAGGACCTGATCCAGACCTATGTTCCTGCTCGACCACTTCGCTCATCTACAGCAGGGCGCCTCGCACTTCCGCCCCTCCGTGTCAATGGCGCTCGCTCCTCCCGACCGCGGAGCTTTTCCACCCTAGCTCCCCAGTGGTGGAACGAACTTCCCATTCCCCTACGCTCAATACCAACCCTGCCTGCTTTCCGTCGTGGCCTGAAAACACACCTTTTCAGGCTCCACCTGGACTAATACTTATCTAGGACCTCATGGTATGTCTTCTTGTTGAACTGTGTACTCAAGTTTATACTATTTAGAATAGAATTGTAGTAGATTGATTTACTGATTTACCCAGTTCACTGTGAACTGCATTGTGTTCATTACTAGGGATAGCTGATACTGTATGGGAAGAATGTGCTTTCTTATCTGTTCTGCAGTTACTTCGATGACCTTTCTATATGCACTTACTGTACGTCGCTTTGGATAAAAGCGTCTGCTAAATGACTGTAATGTAATGTAATGTAATGTCTTCCACACTCCACAAGTCCCTTTGTCCAAATAAGGTCTGGCAGGAAGAGAAGTTTCACCACCCAGGGACCCCCCTCCAGGGAGAGAAACAGAGTCTACCCCTCCCAATCTAGTGATAGTAATAAGACTCTTTGAACGACGGCGCGTGATCTTATGATCTTCTCTATCATATCTAGATATCAGGTGAGGTCCCGGTGATGGCCACTCTAGGTTCCAGATACTTATATGGACAAGCGCATCCCTGATAACCTATACAATCCTCCTTCCACATTCTTTATTTCTCCCCCTCACATACCACACACTTCAATTAGTATTATCCAGGTTCACCACATTTATCATATTATCCACAATTACTTTATACTTCCACAATTACCAATTTACATGCACATACATTTACATTACATTACATTTATTTGGCAGATGCTTATCCAAAGCGACGTACAATGAGTGCATATTGAAGGTCATAGACACAATCTACAAAGCAAATCCAACAAAGCACAACTTTCTCACAACGTAGGAGCTATCGCTAGTAGTCAACAGAATACAGAATACAGTCGGCTATACATTCTAAGCTATGAAATAGCAAAACCAAATAGAAAATAAACAGAAAGAACATACTATATATTTGGCCTTATATATGTAGTTAATCAAGGTGGAGTCTGAAAAAGTGTGTTTTCAGACCACGACGGAAAACAGACAGCGTTTCAGCAGAGCGCAACGGAGTGGGGAGTTCATTCCACCACTGGGGAGCTAGAGTGGAGAAGCTCCGCAGTCGGGACGAGCGAGTGCCGTTGACACGGAGGGAGGGAAGTGCAAGTCGCCCTGTAGTCAGGGGGCCAAAACTGATATTAAAACTTTGTCGGACACTTTTTGGTACAAGCATACAACCTATCCAGTATGAATATTTAACCCCTTAACATGTGTTCTAGCCAGGTCGTCAGCTTAGAATTATTTTTTTTGTCCATTTTAACACTATATTCTTAAAAGTGGTAAAATCTGATTTTTTTTCCAAAGTGCTTCCTCTTTCTTCCATGTTACCTCCTGTAATTTTGGGCAAATGTGCAATATAATCCAACTTATGTGCAAGCATGATCTTTAAAAAATAATAATCAATAAATACCACAAGAGTATCACACCACAAGGGGCACTGTTGTGTCAGCACAGCTGTGATTTGACATGAGGCAGCAGATCCAGTGAAGATGATCACAGCAGGTGTCAACAGTCTGAACAAAACTTTATAAAGAAGTGAATTTCACACAACAGATTAACTTGGTCTATTTGTCTACAAAAACATTTACCTCAAGATTCTACCATCAAATGTTGCCAGAAACAGGTAGGCTAAACTGTTTTCCAACTAGCTATACTTCCCAGACAGATAGCTAGGCTAATGTACTTTCATAACTACTAGCCTATTACTAATAGGTAAATTAAGTTTTGTGCAGATGTGTAATGGAAATATTATGTTTATAATTTATTTACTGCACAGCAGCCTATTTTACAGTCTGCTAGCTAAAAGTGTTAACCAGTTTGTTAGGTAGCCAAGCACTCAGCTTATGTCAGATGACATTGTAGTGATCCACTCAGAAACCAATCAGACTAGTGCAGTGAAACATTTCTTTGCCTTTCAGATGAGCTAACATGGATCCAGAGGGAGCTGTAAGCCTAGCGTCCAAAGAAAAACAAATAGTAACAGATATTGATTGGGAAAAATGTTTAATTTGTCAAGACAAATATGGAAAATACAGCCAAGATAAAGCCCTAAGAAATCCTTCTGAGAATGGGCTAAAGTGTATTAGATTGAGAGCAAATGAACGGGCGAAATACCAAGACGTGGAGTATGCTGATACTCTGGAGAGAATTGAGGAGTTTCTGGACACAGAAACTGAAAAGATATAATGGCACAAAACATGCTATGCAGCTTTTACAAATGTGACTTTTATTTCCCGCCTGAAGAAGCGGTTTGAAAGTGAAAAGAAGTCACTAAATCTTGCAAGCAACTGCCGGCCGATCACCACTAGAAGTTCGATGCCTTCAGTGTCTTGGGAAAAATGTTTTTTCTGTCAGAAAGACAAGCCTGAGGACAAACTTCAAAACATCCAAGTCATGACTACATCTAAAAAGATTCTTGATCTAGCTCAACAAGACACAGAATTGCGACTGAGGCTTGCAGGAGTCAATGACTTGATTGCCGCAGAAGGTATCATCTTATCTGCTACAGGGAGTTCCTCAGGAAGTATCAGAGCACTTCATCAAGAGCAGGTGATCCATATTCCATTTGCTTACACAATGTGGCAGATGAACTTAAAGCAGGACTTGCCAGAGGTGAAATATACTCGTTGAAAACAGTTTGGGAAAGATACTGTACATTTCTGGGAGACTTTGATTTGGAACCAGGAATATACAAAGGTCAGCGTTTCAAGACAAAGCTTGAAAAGTTGCTTCAGGGAAAAGCACTATTTGTTCAATCATTAAAACCAACTGATTCCATCATGATATTTCCTGAAATGACTGCTGGAACTGCTCTTCTTAACATGAAGAAATGAATGGATGACAAACAAGATGACGCTAAAGGGATGACAATGGCTAGCTGTGGAACTGACAAGGACACTGAGATACTGAGTTGGCTGTATCGGGTGTCGGTAAAGGTCAAGGCAGACATCAGGGAGTCCCCAAGACATGATGTTATTGGAGGGATAGATCAGCATCATGCAGAAAAAAACTGTGCCTGACAGTCTGTACATCCTCTTACGGCTCCTTTGCGTTAATGACGATGACTCAGAAAATGAGAATGAACAATCCCGTCACACAAAGCTACTCAGTATTGCTCAAGACATTGTTTTCCTGGCATCTGTTGGATGAAGACCAACACCAAAACACATTGGAATTGGAGTTGCTGTACACCAAGCTACACGCTCAAAGGACTTAGTGCAGTTACTTCATGCTGCTGGGCACAGCATAAGCTATGAGTCAGTATTGAGAGCAGATACTACCATGGCAAATGAGGCTATGAAGCGATACTTTGAGAATGGTGAAGTATACATTCCACTGAACTTTGTCAATGCTAGTCTCCCTGGATACATAACGTATGCAAATGACAACATAGACATAAATGAGGAGACCCTTGATGGGAAAGGAACCTTTCATGCCTCCCAGACTGCTGCTTTCAGACGAAGTAAACCTGAAGAAGAAATCCCAAAAATAATGCTGAAATCTGGGAGATTTTGCAGTGGGGCATGTGGGTGTGCCTGTGCAGCTTGGTGCAAGAATACTCAGGTACTCACATCATTATTATTGAGTGTTGCCACATTATATGCAACTGTATTGTTTCAGATTATTTGGCATGATATTGTTTTTCCTGTTTTGTAGATGAGATTTATATTATGCCCTTTGGGGTAATGCATGTTTTGTATTGTGAAGGTATTCATTATCAAAACAGTAAACTCTTCTTTTGTGTCCCTGACCAGGACTCAGACTGAGCACATGGACATGGTCCCTGGGTGCCTTCTGTTGGCTGCCTACCTGAGTGCCACTGCTTGGATGGGGAAAAACATACCTTTGCCATACGACTATTACATAGTTATTACTACTAACTAGTTACTAACCCCTAACCCTAAAGAAGTGAGAGAGCAGTTATATTAGGATGGAATTAATAACTATAGTGATATGTCAATTAATTATAATTTGTGTTACAACCTGGTACATTAATGAAGTCAAATAGCACCATAGACCAACATCTAGAGTTCTACATTTCCGCCTGGACATTAAAGTATTATAACTTGTGCAGCATTGCACTGTCTCTCCCTACAAGCTTTAAACTTGGCATGACTCATTCCCATAGATAGGGGTACTGATTGATAGAGGTTTTGGGATACTATGTTATGTTTCCAAGCTGATATTCACTTTGAAAACTGGTTCTCTTTAGGCGGAGATTGATTTTTTCATGTTCTAGTTCTGTTTTCTCTTAAACTGTACAATAAATGTTCATTCTGACTGTTACGTGCCTGTGTTATTCTTTTGTGGACTTCCCTGCCTTCGCCTGCCACCACCTTCATTCGCTGTGCCGCCTGTCAATCATCAATCAAGTCCCGCTGTCATCTATCCAAGCCCTCTGTCATTTCAATCATCCAATCAGAACCCGCCACCTCTGCTATATAAACTGGACTGTTTGCCATTAGCGGGAGTGTGGTTTTTGGGGTCAAGTGTGTGTGTTGGTGTTCTGTAAATCCCAAGTTTGTTTACCATAAGTTTTGTTTGAACGTGTTCTGTTTTATGTACACTTGCAGGTCTTTGGACAGGTAAGACTGGGGGCTCCTATACATATGCCCGTAGGTTGTTTATGTATAGAACCACTAGTCCTTAGGGGTGATTGCCAACCACTGTATTTTTCAGTCTGCTAGTTAGAGTAGTTAGGCTTTTGTTTTGTGTACTTGATACACTAGATAAGTTACTACTCTCTGTGTTAGCTAGTTTCGTTTTGGGTGTTCTTTTGGCAACATCCAGCGTCCCTTGAGCCTGGTTGTGTGAGTCTGGTATTGTGTATTATGTATTTAGTGTTGCACTGTTTGTATACTTTTCTTTACCACAGTAAATTTATGCACTGAGTTGCTATCCGGTCTGTTTCCAATATTGTTATTACTAGTTCATTATATTTTACATCACCCGGTATATATAACATCTAGTTACCTACCCCATGCACCCCTAGGCCCATGGGGATCGTAACACTGACACTTCAGCAGACATCCCATGAGTGTTAGCTTTCATTTTATACCATTTTTATGTATATGGTCCTTGTGGTTGTGGAGATATTCAACATTTATTGTTGGCATGTCGTGTTGAGCAGGAAACCTAAAAATTGGCCTGAAATTGCTTGTAAAAGTCACAAAAATATTTTTTCAGCTTGACAACCACCCTAATATCTTACCTATGGGTGTCTTCTAACTAAAAAAATAGGGTGACAGCTTGTACCAAAACATGTCCGCAAAAGTCTTAACGGAAGCCCTTTTCAGAATTGGCCCCCTGACTACTGCACCAGCAGAGCGAAGTGGTCGAGCAGGAGCATAGTGCTGGATCAAGTCCTGTAGGTAGGAGGGGCCTGACCTTTTGGCTGCAGTGTAGGCCAGGGTCAGAACTTTGAACCTGACCCTGGCCACGACTGGAAGCCAGTGGAGTGACCTCAGCAGGGGGGTGACGTGTGTGAACTTCGGGAGGTTGAACACAAGCCGAGCAGCCGTGTTCTGGACCAGTTGAAGGGGCAGAATGGCGCAGGCTGGCAGGCTTGCGAAAAGGGAGTTGCAGTAGTCCAGGCGTGAGGTGACCATGGTCTGGACAAGGAGCTGGGCAGAGTAGGTGGTCAGGTACGGCCGAATCCTCCTAATGTTGTACAGGAGGAACCTGCAGGACCGTGTCGTTGCCCTGATGTGCTCTCTGAAGTCCAGCTGGTCGTCCAGGACCACCCTCAGGTTTCTTGCGGAGCGGGAGGCGGTCACCATAGTTCCGTCGACAGTGATGGACAGGTCTAGAAGTGGGGATGTCTTGTGTGGCATGAAGAGCAGCTCAGTCTTGTCCAGGTTGAGCTTCAGGTGATGGCTAGACATCCACTCAGAGATGTCAGCCAGGCAAGCAGATATCCTCTCTTTAATCTGTGGGGTAGAGGGAGGGAAAGAGAGGAAGTGTTGAGTGTCATCAGCATAACAGTGGTAGGAGAAGCCATGTGAGTTAATGACCAAACCAAGAGACTTAGTGTAAATGGAGAACAGCAGAGGACCCAGTACAGATCCCTGCGGGACTCCTGTAGAAAGAGGATGAGGTGCAGAGATAGAGCCCTTCCAGGAGACTTGGTAGGATCTATCTGTGAGATAAGAAGTAAACCAGAGAGCAGTTCCAGAGATGCCCATCTCAGCCAGTGTGGAGATCAGGAGTTTGTGGTTGACCGTATCAAATGCTGCAGACAGGTCAAGGAGAATCAGGACAGAGGAGAGGGAGGAGGCTCTAGCAGTGGCGAGTGCCTCGGTCACAGCCAGGAGTGCAGTTTCAGTTGAGTGGCCGGTTCTGAAGCCGGACTGATGAGGGTCGAGCAGGTTGTTCTGGTGGAGAAAAACAGACAGTTAGTTAAGGGCAGCGTGTTCAACAGCTTTTGACAAGAAGGGCAGGAGAGACACAGGACGATAATTTCTGACATCAGAGGGGTCCAAGCTAGGCTTCTTAAGGAGAGGGGTAACACGGGCAGTTTTGAAAACAGCAGGAACATAGCCACAGGTTAAGGAGGTGTTAATAATGCAGGACAGATATGGAAGGACCTCACCGGATATAGATTGGAGGACTGCTGAAGGGATGGGGTCCAGTGGGCAGGTGGTTGCACGCTGGTGTGATATAAGTTTGAGTACATCTGTGTCCTCCAGAGTCTTAAAGGACAGAAATGTAGCAGTGGGTTCATTTAGGGGAATTTGGGGCGTTACCGGATGTGTCAAAGAGTTTCTGATCTTGGCTACCTTCTCCTCAAAGTGGATCAGGAAGTCATCTGCAGAGAGGGAAGAGAGTGAGAGGGTTGGTGGAGGGATCAGCAGGGAAGAGAAGGTGTAAAAGAGTTTACGTGGGTTAGACACACATGCATTAATTTTTGACTGAAAAAATGAAATCTTAGCAGATGTGGTTGCTGATGTGAAGGCTGCCAGCAGAGTGTGATACGAAGCCAGATCATCTGGAGATCTGGACTTCCTCCACTTTCTCTCAGCAGCTCGCAGCGTGGTTCTGCTGGATCGGAGAGAATCCGTCAGCCACGGGCAGGGGGGTGATTGTCGAGCTGGTTTGGAGACAAGAGGACATAGTGAGTCGAGAGACTGAGAGAGGCAGGAGTTAAAGGTGGAGGTGGCAACATCAATAGGCAAATTAACAAAATCTGCAGGTGGAGGAAGGGCAGAGAGAGCAGAGGTAGACAGAGAGGAGTGTGAGAGAGTGCGGAGATTTTTCCTGAAAGTTACAGAGGGCAGGTTGTTAGAGGAGTTGGGGGAGAGTGGGTAGGAGAGAGAGAAGGAAATAAAGAAATGGTCCGATACAGGGAAGGGAGTCACCGTGAGTTCAGAGGTGGCGCAGCTCCTGGTGAATACAAGGTCTAGTCGGTTACCAGCCTTATGGGTGGCAGGCGATGGGGACTGGGTGAGGGCGAGGGACTGGAGGACTGAGGCGACACTGGATAACTGGGAGCTCTCTGGCTGGAGGTTGAAGTCACCCAGTAGAATTACAAGGGTGCCATCCTCAGGGAAGGAGCTCAGGAGAGTGTCCAGTTCATCCAGGAAGGCGCCGAGTGGACCTGGAGGGCGGTAGAGAACAACAATGTTAAGTTTAGACGGGTGAGTTACAGTGACTGCATGAAACTCAAAGGAGGAGATATTTAGGCTGTGTAGAGGGGGCATGGAGAATTTCCAGGACTGAGAGACGAGTAAACCAGTGCCCCCGCCTCGGCCAGAGGCCCTGGGGGTGTGCGAAAAGGAGTAAACTAGATCTAATTAGCAACACAAAACACAGGTAGCCAGCCCAATCACAGCGCAAGCTACAAACTTTCTATTAAGCAATTCAAAATAAACTAAGTAACCGAGTGGCTGCAATCTGTTCAAACTAACTAACAACAGCTGAAAGCAATGAAATAAGATACGCTTATCTGAATCCGAGCGTAGACGATCCTCAAATCTGCAAAATGCACTCTGCACTCTCAACTCTGCAAAATACATATGATGCAATATACATATACAGCTTTGTTTCAGTCAATAGTCCAAAAAGCCATTCAGTTCAAGAGCCTTTGATCCTGTGAAAAACCTGGGTTACTCATTATGAGGATCAAACCTCCTACAGGATGCCTTCTAAAGTCCAGTTGTAGGGTTAATTCCAGCTGTAGTTTACGAGGCCATGAGAGGTCAGAGGAAAAATGTTCTCAGGCCACCTGGTAAATTGTTTTATTGCACCCTCAAGGAAGTCACCACCAGCTCCAAGGGTTTATGACTGATAATCCCTTTTTCAGCCTTACAAGGAGATTAGCATTTTTTTGGCAATTCAGATCAGCATGGGCATGACCAAAAAGCCAAAGTTATCTGACTACTGGAGCAGTAACAGCGACTCCCTGAACTGGACAGGAACAGGTACCAGCTGATAAGCAGCTGCCTTCACTTTAGTGACAACAGTTTGCGTCTCGACCGTCAGCATCCCAATTACGACCCTCTATTTAAAATTCGTCCTTTGCTGACTGCGGTACTCCAAAACTTTGCCAGTGAATATTACCCCCATCAGGCCATCTCCATCGACGAGTCCATGGTGTCTTTTCGAGGACGTGTGTTTTTCCGCCAGTACATCCCGACCAAGCGCCATCGTTTTGGCATGAAGAATTTTGTGCTGACAGACGCCAGCACAAACTACACATATCTGTGGGATGTGTACACCGGGGGGGCATTTTTGTTTGATAGGGAGGTAGGGATTGGGCACAGTGTTGTGGCGAATTTAATGGGAAAGGCAGGACTCCTGGGAAAGGGCCATGTTGTCTATACAGACAATTTTTACACATCGCCGGGTCTTTACAAGTCGTAAAGATTCCCCCTCAGCTCCGGGACATGAAAATGAAACTGGGTGACACCCCCATCTTCTTCACCAATCCACCACTCCTCACTGCCTCTTTCAGAGATGCTGGTACAGTGACAGTCCTCTGTACAGGTAAGGTTTATACAATTTCTCTCTGTTTATGTGATAGATAAGTTACCTTCTTTATAATAGACAAAACAACGACATGCTCAGGTTAATAACGTTAACGATTTCAAATATTTATAAAGACGTAACGTTAGTCAACTGTTTACGGCAAGCTAGCTAAATGTGTGTCTTAAATTTACCTCAGCGAATGTGCTTTCTGATGTTAGCTAGCTTGCTAACCTGAGGTAATTTTAGTTAGCTTGCTAACCTGAGGTAATTTTAGTTGGCTTGCTAATCTGAGGTAATTTTAGTTTGCTTGCTAGCCTGAGGTAAAACGTCATGCAATTGTAGCGTGCTTGTGAGTTCAGCAATGCTCCTGTGCGTCGCGATTCGGTCAGGTAATATTATATACAGGTCATATGGGAACCAGTGCCATACTGCTACCGGGTTTCTGTAGCCAACCCTAACATTACTTGTAAATATATTTTATTTCCCTTATTCTGTAAAACACTTTGAAGTGACGTGTCATTAATTGTGCTATACTAATAAACTTAATTTGACTTAACTTGACTGCAGAGCATGACACAACTGTCATCTGCAAATGCGTGCGCTGCAAGGGCCCCACCGGTTTCAGGAAAATCCAGAAGCCACTTTGTGTCGAGGAATACAACAGGATATGTGTGTAGCCTATGCATTATAAAGTAAACTACATTACTTTTCTGCAATATAAATCAATTTTGTACAATAGCCTTGTGGCGAAGTGAGCCGTACCGCTCGCGTGAATAAAGTCAGAGTCCAGCCCAAGCTTGGGTAAGGAGAACAGGGTTTTTATTTTCAGCCTTTCCTCACCACACCAACACAGTAAGACCTCTAGATCTTAGTCATTTCTCCCCCTCAACTCCCAGAAGGCTCCTTTTTATAGGTTCTCAGGCTCACTGTTGAACAATCAAGGCAATTGGTTAATTGATACAAACAATACCACAATCAATCGTCACCAATTGCCTGATTGCTAACAGCTGTGCCGGTTCCATAAACCACCTGAGTTCACTCTCTCTCTTGCCGGCCTCGCCTAAAACCACGCCCCCCTACCACATACCCCCACCGCCCGACTTAGGCCGGGAATGCTCAACTCACCCCCCCCTCCTCCTCCTCCTCCATCGGACAGGAGAGAAAGTCAGCCACCACCATCTGCGCTCCCGGCCTATGAACCACCTTGAAATTAAAAGGCTGTAAAGCCAGATACTAACGAGTGATTCGGGCGTTGGTATCTTTCATGCGGTGAAGCCATTGGAGGGGAGCATGGTCCGAGCAGAGGGTGAATGGGCGACCCAGTAGATAATAACGGAGGGACCCGACCGCCCGTCTAATGGCCAGACACTCCTTCTCGACTGTGCTGTACTTAGCTTCTCGTTGTGACAATTTCCTGCTAATGTACAGCACTGGTCGGTTAACCCCCTCCACCTGCTGAGTCAAAACGGCCCCCAGCCCCCTGTTCGATGCGTCAGTCTGCAAATTAAAGGGGAGAGAGAAGTTAGGGGTGAACAAGAGAGGTTTCAAGTCGGTTAGGGGACTGGTCAGCTCAGAGAAAGCCGGAATAAACCTTCTGTAGTAGCCGGCCAGTCCCAAAAACCTCCTCACCTCTTTTTTGGTCTTGGGTCATGGACAGGTCGCAATCGCTGCGGTTTTGTCCACAAGAGGCCGCACCTGTCCACTTCCCAAGTGGTACCCCAAATACCGTACCTCCGCTCAGCCAATCGCACACTTCTTTGGGTTAGCCGTGAGTCCCGCCTGTCTCAGGGACTCCAGTAACGCCCCCACATGCCACACATGCTGAGCCCAGTTGTTACTGTGGATGATGATGTCATCCAGATAGGCTGCAGTGAAAGCCGCATGCGGACGCAGCACCCTGTCCATGAGACGTTGAAATGTGGCAGGGGCTCCGAATAAACCAAACGGAAGTGTCCGGAATTGGTACAACCCGTCCGGAGCGGAGAAAGACATTTTTTCCTTGGACTCTGGAGACAAGGGAATCTGCCAGTAGCCCTTAGTCAAATCCAGTGCCGAAAAAAAACGAGCTGTGCCCAGCCGATCCAAGAGGTCGTCGACCCGAGGCATTGGATAGGCATCGAATCGTGACACTCCATTTACCTTGCGATAGTCTACACAGAAGCGAACAGATCCATCAGGCTTACTCACTAGCACGATGGGGCTATTCCACGCACTGTTAGACTCCTCTATTACCCCCAATTCCAACATTGCCTTTATTTCTGCCTGAACCACTTTATTTTTATGTTCAGGCAGTCTGTAGGGGCACGAACGCACCGTCACCCCCGGGGTTGTCTCAATGTGGTGGAGGGGAAAACACATCAGCAAACTGCTTTTGCAACAAGGCAAGATCCGCTCTCTGATTCGGTAAGAGATGGCTATCAGAAAGGGGGGAGGTTTGATTGTTAGAATTTGGAACCTCCGGCCCCAGCTCATCTCACTCCTGATCTACCGATACCAGGGAGACCTCTTTCCATACTTTTAATAGATTGAGGTGATAAATCTGTTTCGCCCCCTCTATCAGACCGCTCCACCTCATAATCGACTTCCCCCACTCGTCGTGTGACCACGAAGGGTCCTTGCCACTTGACGAGTAACTTTATGCTGGAAGTAGGTAGCAATACCAGGACTTTCTCTCCCGGTGAAAATTGCCGTAGCTTAGTTCCTCTATTGTAGTGCCTCTGCTGACGTTCCTGAGCCTCGAGCAAATTCTCCCGTGACAATCTACTCAGTGTATGGAGTTTTGCTCGCAGGTCCATATTAATTAAATTAATCTCATTTTTACTGGGACTTGGACCCTCCTCCCAGTTTTCTTTAACTAGGTCCAAGACACCCCTGGGTTGTCTACCGAATAGCAATTCAAAGGGAGAAAATCCTGTGGAGGCCTGGGGAACCTCTCGCACTGCGAAAAATAGAGGAACTAACCACTTATCCCAATTTCTGCGATCATCGTGTACGAACTTTCGAATCATAGATTTCAAAGTCCTATTAAAACGCTCAACGAGCCCATCCGTTTGTGGATGGTACACCCTCGTTTTAATGGACTGAACACCGAATAATTCATACAATTCGTGTAATGTGCGTGACATAAACGAAATGCCTTGATCCGTCAGAATCTCTTTCGGTATTCCGACGCGGGAGATTATTTGGAACAATGCCTGCGCAACACTCTTGGCCGAGATATTGCGTAACGGCACTGCTTCGGGATATCGAGTTGCATAATCCACAAGGACTAATACAAATCGGTATCCCTGAGTGCTCCTGTCAAATGGTCCGATGAGGTCCATGCCCACTCTATCAAAAGGGACCTCAATTAATGGTAGAGGGCGCAACGGCGCTTTTGGGATGGCCGGGGAATTCACTAGCTGACATTCCGGACAAGATGCACACCACCGACGTACGTCCGCCCAAATGCCCGGCCAATAGAAACGGGCCATTATCCGGTCTAGTGTTTTTCCATATCCTAAATGACCAGCCATGGGGTTGTAATGAGCCGCCTGAAAAATCATTTCCCAGCAGCTTTTTGGTACCAACGACTGGGTAGTCTCCTCACCTGTCTGAGTATCACGACTCACTCTGTATAACCTGTCTTTAATAATGGCAAAATATGGGTAAGAGCGTGCAGCGTCAGGGCGCACCAGCTGACCATCAACATATATCACTTGGTCGAAGGCAAAGCGTAGGGTATCGTCTCGAGACTGAGCGAGTGGAAAATCCTCCATGGGTTGGAACACCGGCACCTGGGGAGTCTCCACTGGAGGCTCTCCCGGAGCTGCCACCCCCCCCCCCACCACCCCCGTCAGTGTCGGACGACCCCGCATCACCACTTTCCACTGCACACACCTCACACTTCCCTATCTGTCGTGATCGTACCCCCATCAGCTTCTCAGCTACTGAAACCCCGGCCAATCTGTGCCCAAAATCAGAGGGCGCGAGAGGCGGGAGCTAACCACAGCCTCTATAATATGCTTTTTCCCTTTTACATGAATTTCCACTTGTACTATAGGATACTTGTGCCGATCCCCATGCACACACCTAATAACTACCCATCGTGCCGATACCAAAGCCTCAGGTCGAATCAGGCTCTGTTGGATCATGGTCTGCATCGCCCCCGAGTCCAACAGCGCCTGGTGTTCACTCCCTTGCACCCTTACCGGAATGCAGTACGCTCCATCTGGATCGGGAGCGGAGGTGGGCGGCCCGATGACCCGGACCACCTGCCCCACCTCCATGAGTGGACAATCGCGGTGCAGGTGGCCCAGTCGCCCACACCGCCAACACTCCGGTCCAGGTGTTTGAGGAGCTCCCTGTGGGCCAGACTGCACCGCCACTGAGCCTGAGTTGGGAGAAGGGAAATAAATTATATGGGGATAAACACCAGGGAAGGAGGGGTTCTGGGGACGGGAAACAGAAATGGGGGCAGAACGAGGGGGGAATATTTTCCGGGGCGCCGGCTCCGACTTCCGCTGCTGGGTGAAGGGGTGTTGTGCCAGGTGGTCCTCCGCCAGGGTGACGGCGGCATCCATGTTGGTGGGTCGATGGCACTGGACCCATCTGGCTGTATCCGCCGGCAACCCCGCGATAAATCGCTCTAGGACCACCTGCTCCACTACTCCAGCTGCTGATCTTATTTCTGGCCGGAGCCAGCGCCTCGCCTTGTCCATCAGCCGCTGGGCGTATGCAAACGGTCGGTCCTCTCCCGTCAGGTCACTCTCCCGGAATCGACGTCGGTGGTCCTCCGGGGTGAATCCCGTTCGGTCGAGGACCGCCTTCTAGATGTTTCTGAAGTCCGCCCTAGCAGCTGCCGGCAGGCTATGCACCGCTTGTTGCGCCTCGCCTGTTTGGAGTGGCAGGAGACGCACAGCCCACTCCTCCAGTGGCCACCTGCAGGTCTCCGCTGCTATTTCGAATGCCTCTAGGAAGGCCTGAGCGTCATCATCCGCCGTCATCTTTGGGATATAAAATTTTGGGGATGAGACGCTCTGCCTTCCCAGAGGATCCCCGCTTGCAGTCAGCTGGAGCAGCACCTGAGTCTGGAGGCTAGACTGCTCACGCCTTTTCCAAACTTCCCTGTTCGGGCCACCACTGTGGCGAAGTGAGCCGTACCGCTCGCGTGAATAAAGTCAGAGTCCAGCCCAAGCTTGGGACACAGGAGTGTTCTGTGGCTGTGAAAAATCGAAATAGGGCTTTTAGGGAATTAAAAAGGACTCACAACTTCCAGAAACTAATAAATTATAAAAGGTGCCAAGCAATGGTCCGGAAAACCATTAAAGAAGAAAAAAGGAAATATTGGAGAAATTATTGCAATACACTTGGGAGAAGCACACCAATAGAAGAGGTGTGGGGAACGATAAAAAAGATGAGTGGAGTGAGGAAAGAATGGGGGTATCCTGTGTTAGAAAGTGATGGAATATTAGCAGTAGAAAATGAAGAAAAGGCAGACATGTTAGTTAAAGCTTTAGTTAAAGTATATAGTTCTGATAACATGTCAGAAGAGGCAAGGCAAAGAAGGGAAAAAACAAAGGAAGATAATTTAGAAATGGTGGATTGGAGAAATGAAAACAATGACACAAGCATAAATGTAATTTTCTCATTAGAAGAGATGAAAAGGGCAATTGGCAAATCTGGATTAACATCTCCCGGAAAAGATCAAGTGTGTTATATAATGTTAGAGCATCTAACAGATACAGCTTTGGAAGTTGTATTAGAACTTTTTAATAAAGTATGGCAGGAGGGTAGAAACACAAAAATTGCACCAATAATTACACATAGAGTTCGTACAACTGGAACACATAATCCCATTAACGGCGCTGTCACATATGAGTATGAGGATCAGCAAGTTCATCGCGATCTTACAGTCAGAGTTGACTACACTGCAACAACAACTCCCACATGGGACGGAGTTAGTGACCCGACTGCTGTTGTTGATAAGGTGCAAGCGCTACAGCGAATGCACTCACTAACTGACAAGGACTGTTGTAAATTATTACAATCTGTGCTTCCTACATCGGTGACTATTCCGTCAGAATTTGTACAGGGTCATGGAGACCCTGTTTTCCCCAATCATGACACAAGGTTAAGATTAATGAGCGAGGCTGTGGGTTATCGTGTTATAGCTGACATGAATAAAATTCTTGAGTTTGTAGGGCAGCATCCCACTGATTTTCTTAGAACATTTGTTAGTGTGTATAATCGAAACAGAGGTGGAGGGACCAGAGCATTACTGACAGTCGACGACCCAATCTTCTGGAGTTTAGTAATCAATAAATACAAAGATCGCGTCTCCCCTACCTGCCAACATTTATTGTTACAACTCAATAGGGAATTGAGTGCCCAGCCAATCAGACAGCACATAGGCAGAGATATCCAAGACTGTTTAACTGCATGGAATGAGTCTCAACTCAGTTCGTCACAGAGCTCTAGAAAAAGTATTGCTCTACTAGCATCAAATGAGGGCCAGGTCAAAGTTCTGTGTTTTAACTGTGGGAAGCCAGGCCACATTCAGAATGAGTGTAGGAGCCCCCGTGTGTGTGCCAATTGCAAGCGCGTTGGTCATTCCAGGCGACAGTGTTGGTCAAAAGGAGGGGGGATGGAAGGAAAAGGGCCAAAACATCTGGGTGCACAGCAGCCTCAGACGGTACAGTCACAGACTGAAAGTCCTCCTACATTGACTGACCTATTGGCTATGGTTAAGGCTATGGCACATACTGATCAGAGCACCCAGAACAGCTCTGAGCAGTGCTTATGCAAGAAGTTCATGGCAAACATATTCCATTTGGTTACTTCTCACGAGTACTTACACCTGTTGAAAGATCATTTGATCAGTGCACAAAGCAGATATTGGGAGTACACTGGATAGTTACACACACTGAATACATCTGTGGTTTCAGCCCACTCATTCTACACACACCACACACTCCAGTATGCCCCCACATAGAGAGTGACTTTTGAAATTGGGGATCAAGTGATGCTTAAATGTTTTTTGAAAGGAATTTTTTTTGAAATTGGCTATACAAAAGCGGGGTAGACTAATACAGTATTTCTGGTATCATGGGGATCAATGCAAAGTATACAACAAAGCTGAGCTTAATACCAATACCAATGTGAAAAATACTTAAAACTGCATAAGAATATACACTCACACTTGGTCTTTCTCCCCCCTACAGAAATAATCGGGATAAGGACGATGCTCCTGGTTGTTCCTGTCATATGAACAAGACACGATGTGCCAAAAAATAAAATAAAAGACAATAAGCCCAGTTGCCATTCACCACTTGGACTAAAGACATGGTGGAACAAGAAAAACCATAAAATGTCCCCACAGCAACCTATTCCAAGGGAAGGAATCATTTTTAGACCAAAAAAAAAGATGTAAATATTATACTATGATAATGTAATATGTATGATTTAGCTAATGTCATTGTCATATCTGATCAGCATTGTGAAATGTTTTATCTGATAAGAGAATGGTTTTTAAAAAATAATAATGTAACCCCTTTTTAAGGTCCCTTCTAACCTGAGAAGACAGGGTGTTACGCTCAGAGTTGCTTAGCGCGGTGCCTCCACCTGGAATGACTAGGCACAGCACTATGTGTCTGATTGTCTCCCAGGATATTACAGTGTAACAGGAATGTATCTTGTCAAGGAAAAAACAACAATGTGTATATTTTAGTTCAACAAACTGACTCATAGAATTCACAGACACCAAAGAATTAGGTTAAGAAGAATTAGAATGTATTGTGTAACATACAATATGTAATCTAATATAGTAAAATAATATATAATTGATATTTGGGAATCTCACAAATCCAAGGCACTTAAATCGTCCTATAGTAATTTTAAATCAAACTCAATACATTTCCAAAGAAACTTCAACTATCATATAATGACATTAAATCAAACTCAATACATTTCCAAAGAAACCCCAAGAATGTTAAATCTCTCTTAAATGCTTTAACCATTAACCTTTTGAATGCTTTTGGTTTTAAACATCAACCAGTAATTTTAAATGAGTGCACTCAGTAAAATAAAATAACGTGGAGCTCCTTAATATTATTTAAACCCAAACACATACGTATTGGCGGTGGCGCGCTTGATGAGTTGTGGGAGCGACCCTTTTGAGTTCCGGGGGGGAAACGTTCCGTGACAACGAGATCAGTTCACTTCCGCGAGTGATGGAAATCAGTCCATGCGCTCGAGTGGCGTAGGCACTCAGTTCACAAGCGCCGTTCACGTGCACAGTCCCTTAGCATTCAATTCATCCACGCTAGTGTTTTAACCCAGTTCGTTTTCGTGGAAAAGAACGTATCTCCGCAAAAAAACCTAAGTTGTGCACAACTACTAACTATAAAACGTTCGAAAGGCGAAAGCAATAATGATTGATGATCAGTACATTACCAACACCGGGGCGGAAAGAAGAGTAGACTACTGTCTTATGTACAGCGCTGTCCTCACTGGCAGTGACGGTGCAAAACACAGAAGCAATGGCGTCCGAATGCAGTAACGTTAGCAGTGAAAGTCCTCTTGCAATTACTTAACACACAAGTGGTTCTACTCGAAAACACCACAGCGTGCAGTTACACTAGATAACATGATATACGAATATTAACTCCTCCAGTAAATTCTATAACTTCACGTTATCTATTGCAAGTAAAGACGATCAGCGGAGGCTTCATCGGTGAAAGCTAACTACCATTTTTTTACGTTCTTCTTCTTCCTCTCTCGTCTTACATAAAACCCTCCCCCTTTTACCCATGACCCATGAGAAACATGGGAACTGTAGTTTGGTTACATGAACTGCATTAGTACATTAATCAACACAGGGTTTATGTTTTTAAAATGAACAGGTTAACAATTATAGATAAATATAACCCTTAATATTTAACACAGAGTAATGCATTTTAGACTGTATTACATTCTCCCCCTACCAAATTACCAGCATGCCCCCATGACTGGGTTGAAAAAGAATATGCATTGGTAACTCAAACTTGTCACTTAGTAAGAAAGTACAGCACATGGCAGAAGTTTTGGTATATTTACGCATACCCTACACAGAGCTTGCGGGTGACACCACCATGCATGGTGCCAAAGGCTTGGTTCTGTAGCAGGTCTGATTTGTGTTTTAGTCCGACACGCACTGCAATGAGGAGTAGCAGTTATCAATTCTTGACTGATCTCGCCTAGACGATTAAAAGTGGACCTCTCAGGCGGTCTCCTTTCACGTTGCGATCTCCGTAAGCAAGGAGCTTCCTCTTCTTGGGGCTTAGATGCACTGACACCCTCACCTACGTAAGTATCCTGAGGCAAGTCCAATAATTCATCCCGGACTGTAGATGTCTCCGCAGCATACTCAAATACTGGTGCATCACCATTCCAGGTTGTGGGGCTGACTGACCTGTTAGGTGTTCTTATTTGAACGGGGTGCTCTGCTGCCTCTTGCTGCTCTGCTGCCTCTGGTTGCTCCGCAGAGAGAAAGAACAATTCACCAGGATAATAGTCAGCTTCTGACTCTGAGTCTGAAGAAAGGTACGTGTCTTCAGAGACATCTGGTTCTCTAGTGCCCAGGGGTGGTTGCTCCGTCCCCGCAGTAATCCTCTTCCTGTCTTTCCTCTTTCCACTTCGGAGAGCTCTTGAACATGGTGTGGGCTCTGGATCAACTTCAGGCTCCATTCTCACAAATTGCCCCAGGGGTAGAATGTGATTGCGATGCAATACCTTTGTTGGCCCTTCACCACTCACTGGTTTCAAGCGGTATACTGGAAGCTCCGACATCTGGCTTTCCACGATGTAGGGCGTTGGACTCCACCGGTCTGCAAGCTTATGTTTCCCTTGAAATCCCAGACTCCTTATGAGAACCCTGTCCCCGGGACTCAAATTCTGGCAACGTACTTTCTGATCGTACCTCTCCTTGTTTCCCTGGTTCATTTTAGAAGATGTTGTTTGGGCTATTTGGTACACAGCTTGTAAGTCTTGTTGCATTTCTGAAACATACTTCAGATACGTAGGGTGGGAAGTTCCATCAGCAGAAACCCCAAAGCACAAGTCCACCGGCAGTCTGGCTTCGCGGCCAAACATGAGCAAGTAGGGGGAGTAGCCTGTAGCTTCGTTTTTTGTACAATTGTAGGCATGCACTAGACGCGTTAGGTGCTGACTCCACTTTGACTTCTGCGTGGGATCCAAGGTGCCCAACATGTTTAAAAGAGTTCGATTAAACCTTTCCGGTTGGGGGTCTCCTTGTGGGTGATATGGCGTGGTTCGGGACTTTTTCACACCCAGCATGGCTAGCATTTGTCGGACTAGTTGGCTTTCAAAATCCCTGCCCTGATCAGTGTGGATCCTTGCCGGTAGGCCATAATGTACGAAGAACTTTTCCCACAGTGTCTTTACCACCGTCATGGCCTTTTGGTCCTTCGTCGGAAAAGCCTGTGCATAGCGTGTGAAATGATCAGTGATGACTAATACATTACACACGTTCTGGGAGTCTGGCTCAATGGAGAGGAAATCCATACACACTAAATCCATGGGCCCAGAGCTTCGCATATGGGCCAGTGGGGCTGCTCTCTGAGGGAGAGTCTTCCTCTTAATGCAGCGAGAACATGTTTTGCAATACTGTTCCACATCAAGTTTCATTCGAGGCCAGTAGAACCGGTCACAAACTAACCCATAGGTTTTGTCACATCCCAAGTGACCCGTGTCATCGTGAAGGGACTTTAAAACAACTTTGTGAAACTGTTTAGGAAGCAATAACTGTCTTCGCTGGCTTTGGTCTGAATGTTTCACCGTGCGGTAAACCAACCCCTGGTCCATGGAAAGTCTATCCCATTCTCTCTTAAGAAGGGTAATGTCTGGGTGGGATGTCAGAATACTACTTGCAGGATCATTTTGTGTAAGAGCCCTCCACACTTCTCCCATGCTGGCGTCGTCTCTTTGAGCAGTCTGCAGTTCACTTGCAGTGATGTTGGGCAGCTCATTGCTTTCCACGGTGGTGAGGTGACAGTAGACCTTGGGCATTGCTTCCCGGGGTGCGCCTAACTGTTCAATAGCAGGGCAAGGTAGCATCTCTCTTCCTCCAGTGGACAACATCTGGCAGAGGGCTCTAACACCCGGGGCCGGAATCTCTTGCCATTCATCATCTGCAGAGTCACTGGGATGCTGGCGTCTAGACAGGGAGTCTGCATCAATGTTTTTCTTTCCTGGTCTGTACTTTAAGGTGAAATTGTAGATTGAAAGAGCAGCCAACCACCGGTGTCCAGTGGCATCCAACTTCGCAGAGGTCAGGATATAGGTCAGGGGATTGTTGTCAGTTCTAACTTCGAAGGTTGCCCCATAAAGGTAATCATGTAGTTTGTCCCCAATGGCCCATTTCAAAGCCAGAAATTCCAGTTTATGGGCAGGATAGTTCTTTTCTGAGGGCGAGAGACTTCGACTGACGAACGCAACAGGGCGCAATCCATCTTCCTTTTCCTGATATAGAACACCACCCAACCCGTCGAGGCTGGCATCGACGTGGAGGATGTATGGCTGGCTGGGGTCGGCAAAGGCTAACACGGGTGCATTTGTCAAACACTTCTTGAGCTCCTGGAAAGCCTTCTCGCAATTGTCATCCCACCTAGGACCAAACGGTTCAGACGGCATGAAGTAGGTCTTATTAGACCGCCGTTTGTCAGACTTGGTGTCTTTCTTAGTGTCTTTCTTTCGAGGGTGAGGTGGATAGCCTTGTAATAGTTGATTCAAAGGTCGGGAAAGCTGAGCAAAATCCTTTACAAAGCGGCGATAATAGCCACAGAAGCCTAAGAATGAGCGAAGAGAAGAGACAGTTTGTGGTCGGGGCCAAGTTGTAACGGCTTCTATTTTCGCGGGGTCAGTGGCTATCCCCTGCTGCGACACAATGTGGCCAACATAAGTCACGGAGGTCCGGCAGAATTGACACTTATCAATTGACAGTTTCAACCCCTCTTCTTTTAGTCGATCCAGAACTTTCAGGAGCCTTTCCTCGTGTTCCTCTAAAGTGCGGCCGAAAATGATTAAATCATCCAGGTACACCAACACTTCCAGAAAGTTCATGTCCCCAACCGTCCTTTCCATTACCCTCTGAAATGTCGCTGGGGCCCCGCATATCCCTTGTGGCATGCGTTCAAATTGATAGAATCCAAGGGGGCAGATAAAAGCGGTTTTCTCTTTGTCTGCATCATTCATAGGAATTTGGTAATAGCCACTTCTCAAATCCAGCACACTAAACCACTTGCTACCATTCAGACAATTGAGAGCATCCTCAATCCTTGGTACCGTGTACTGGTCGGGAATGGTGTGTCGGTTCAATGTACGATAATCCACGCACATTCTTACAGCCCCAGATTTTTTTCGCACCACTACAATCGGCGAAGCATATGGACTTCTTGAGTCTGAAATGACGCCATGTTTCTGCAGCTCCTGCAGGTGTTGACGTACATCTTCCATATCAGCTGGAGCAATGCGACGCGATCTTTCACGGAAGGGCCTTGAGTCAATCAACCTAATTTCATGTTCTGTGCTTTTGGAGCATCCCACATCCCATTCATGGTAGGAGAACACATCCCGTCTTTCCATCAACTTCTCGCCAAGCCGACGTTTCCATTCCACCGGCGCAGTAGAGTCCCCAAAGTCAAAAGATGCGGGTGTAAGTGGCGTATCTTCCTTGAAAGATGGGGTCTGTGGGGGCACTAAGTTCACAGGAAAGATATGAGCTATGGGAGACCCACGGTTTAAGGTTACTGCCTTGGTTGAGATGTTCTTCAAGGTAACAGTGACTCGTTTGGCAGCCACCACAGTGGCAGGTTGGACTTCAGGCCTTACTTCCAAGGCACCAGGGAGAAAAACCTCTTTAGGCTGATCAATAAGCACCATCTTATCAGTGAGTTCTCCAGGGAAGTTAGCAATACCAGTGACCTGGAGCTCTTTTCCTGGTTGTAGAGTAAGGGGCCTACGCTGGGTAAACCACACAGTACCATGCTGCTCACTGTTTCCTTCTTTGATGTGTTGAAGGTTCTCATATGCTTCCTTAATCACAGGGTGTATGGTGAGTGTGTTCAAGAATTTTTCTCCTGCTTTGGCCTTGCAGGACTCAAACAGTTTTTGCACTAGATGCGTGTTAGTCCCTACCAAGATGGACACTTTTCCATGTCCCAGGGGGTCAGGACATACTAAAGCTAGAGTGTCAATCTTCTGGGGCACTCCAACAACAGCTCCAGTGAATTCAAGTTGAATGGGTAAGTAGCCATCATATGGGTACTGGTGTTCACTCAACCCCCATATCTCCAGATTCTGCACAGGCCGAAGAGGCAGGTGCTTGAGGTACGTTTCGTAGAAGGTGCGGTACAATATTGTGACCTGAGACCCACTGTCCAGGAGAGCTTTAGCATAGACACCTTCTATTTGAACAGGCACCTCAGAGGTGGGGCCCACTAAGCCAGCTGGCAGAGAGTTTTGACCTTGAAACAGTGATGGGGGGCATTTGGAAGAGTATGCATCATGTGGAGCACCGGTCTGCCCCTTCACCGGGCTCCACCTTCGTTTCCCGTCTGTCGAGACTGTTTAATCAGCTTCTGGTTGACTTTCCTCAAGTCTTCAGCCCCCCGACATTCTCTCCTAGTGTGGCCATCCTCACCACACTTGTAGCAGAAAACTCCAGATCGACCAGGAGGTCTGACAGCAGAACCAGGGCTGTGGGTGAAGGGCGTGCGGTGAGCTGAGGCCTCAGATACATTGCCTACAGGTCCAGTTGGTTGGGGAGGAGTCTCAAGTGCTGGGGTGGCCAAACTCAAAAGTCGAGTTACCTGGCTAGACAGCTCTCTCACTTCTTTCTTTAAGGCATCCAAGCCAGACACATCAGCTGCTGGAGGCACAGTGGTTACAGCAACGGAAGCTTTTACGTTGTCTCTGGCGGTTATAAGATCTTCTTCTTCCCTCACTTCTCTCAACAGCAGTGGGAATGAGGGAGGATCGCAAAGCTTGTGTGTCATTCTGAGGCGTAAGGCTACCATGTCGTTGGAAAGCGCCCCCTTTACCACTTGCTCCATCCTCAGCCTATTCATTTCTGCAACAGCCACCCCCCCTTTCAGAACAATTCTATGTAGCAGTTTATCCAAGCGGTAGAGGTATGCAGAAAGTTTCTCTCCCCCCTCCTGGAAAGTACTTCTGAACTTGACCATGAGATCCTGTCCACTCTCAGTAGTGCCATAGGCAGTCTCCAGAGCAACAAGATAGTCTCTAGCTGTTGCGGACGGGTTACCAACTTTCATAAATCGAACTATATCTGCAGCTGGGCCCCTCAGACTTTCAACGAGTCGCTGCCTCTTGGCAGACTCAGAGCACTGCCACTCATCTACCATTTGGGATGCTTGCTCCATCCAAGCATCGTACTCCTCTTCTCCAGGAGGAACAGGCTTTAGGCTTGAAAACAACCTCAGCTTTCTGTAGCTAAGTCCATCTGTAGGCACCTGGCTACATTTATCCACAAGGCGGCCTATGGCTGCCACTAGATCTGTGTTTATATCAATGGCTGGGGAGGGATTGGGCTGAATAATGCCTCTCACATCCTCAAAAGACTTGCCTTCATTCTGCAGCAGCTGACATAACTTGGTGTGAAAGTCAGTGTCTCCCTGGGTAGCAGGTTCAGCGGGTTCATCTAACTGTTGGACGAGGTGCACCGTCCAAGGGCCTTGGTTGTCTAGCATTCCAATTTCTGAAGGTACAGTTTTGGAGTCCAGGTCTATGGAGCTCTCAACAAGAATGAATAATGCTTTGCCAGAAGAATCTCCACGACGACCACATATTTTTGTGCGGCCGAGGACCTTAACTGTGTCCAAAACTTCAGCAGTAGTTTCATTGCTAACCTCCAAAGGCACATTACTCAGTACTAAAGCCCGAGCTATGATAACATTTTCTTCCTTGCACCATTCCACTACCTGATTAAGCTCCATGACGTCAGACGTACAATTAAAGTAGAATAAAAGGGGTGATCAGAGTTGAATAGTTGGTATGCAATAGTACTAGATAAGAGGTCAACACATATGAGTGACCGAATCCCAGCGGTGCCTCCAAAATGTAACCCCTTTTTAAGGTCCCTTCTAACCTGAGAAGACAGGGTGTTACGCTCAGAGTTGCTTAGCGCGGTGCCTCCACCTGGAATGACTAGGCACAGCACTATGTGTCTGATTGTCTCCCAGGATATTACAGTGTAACAGGAATGTATCTTGTCAAGGAAAAAACAACAATGTGTATATTTTAGTTCAACAAACTGACTCATAGAATTCACAGACACCAAAGAATTAGGTTAAGAAGAATTAGAATGTATTGTGTAACATACAATATGTAATCTAATATAGTAAAATAATATATAATTGATATTTGGGAATCTCACAAATCCAAGGCACTTAAATCGTCCTATAGTAATTTTAAATCAAACTCAATACATTTCCAAAGAAACTTCAACTATCATATAATGACATTAAATCAAACTCAATACATTTCCAAAGAAACCCCAAGAATGTTAAATTTCTCTTAAATGCTTTAACCATTAACCTTTTGAATGCTTTTGGTTTTAAACATCAACCAGTAATTTTAAATGAGTGCACTCAGTAAAATAAAATAACGTGGAGCTCCTTAATATTATTTAAACCCAAACACATACGTATTGGCGGTGGCGCGCTTGATGAGTTGTGGGAGCGACCCTTTTGAGTTCCGGGGGGGAAACGTTCCGTGACAACGAGATCAGTTCACTTCCGCGAGTGATGGAAATCAGTCCATGCGCTCGAGTGGCGTAGGCACTCAGTTCACAAGCGCCGTTCACGTGCACAGTCCCTTAGCATTCAATTCATCCACGCTAGTGTTTTAACCCAGTTCGTTTTCGTGGAAAAGAACGTATCTCCGCAAAAAAACCTAAGTTGTGCACAACTACTAACTATAAAACGTTCGAAAGGCGAAAGCAATAATGATTGATGATCAGTACATTACCAACACCGGGGCGGAAAGAAGAGTAGACTACTGTCTTATGTACAGCGCTGTCCTCACTGGCAGTGACGGTGCAAAACACAGAAGCAATGGCGTCCGAATGCAGTAACGTTAGCAGTGAAAGTCCTCTTGCAATTACTTAACACACAAGTGGTTCTACTCGAAAACACCACAGCGTGCAGTTACACTAGATAACATGATATACGAATATTAACTCCTCCAGTAAATTCTATAACTTCACGTTATCTATTGCAAGTAAAGACGATCAGCGGAGGCTTCATCGGTGAAAGCTAACTACCATTTTTTTACGTTCTTCTTCTTCCTCTCTCGTCTTACATAAAACCCTCCCCCTTTTACCCATGACCCATGAGAAACATGGGAACTGTAGTTTGGTTACATGAACTGCATTAGTACATTAATCAACACAGGGTTTATGTTTTTAAAATGAACAGGTTAACAATTATAGATAAATATAACCCTTAATATTTAACACAGAGTAATGCATTTTAGACTGTATTACAATAATAATAAATAAATAAATAAAAAAGACTATGCATGAAACATGCTGCTATGAACCAAACACTCAGGTAGCATGTAAATGTGATGCAATTGTGTATATTCATTATAATCTGACCACAGAGATGGAAGTTCACCAATTAGAGGAAATGAAGAGGGTGGTATGGGTGGGTCAGTATCATTGGTGTATTCTGAGTCATCTCACAGAATTTCTGTATGGTAATATAAGGTGTAAATCACCTGGTTTCTGTTTTGCACTCTTGCACTGTTCAGATGAGGACTATTTTCATACCTACCCCTAATGCCAGTGAGTTCAACATCCTGACCATGTGGGATGGGACCCACCTGGCTCCTGAATCAAATGTGTTCACAGGTATCCACGCTCAGGTGAAGAAAGCTCTTATGGAGAATGATTCAACACTTTTCTAAGCTAAAGTGGAGGTGAGCTTGGCTCAGGCAGAGGCCACAGTCCTGAAGCAATATGGATGATCTGGTGAAAACAACACATTTTGCGACTGGATATTCCTGGCAATTGTAGGTCTTAGAATAGTAATTCCTGTCCTCAGAAATCTAATACAGTGTTGGTGGTGGTATAAACAAGAACAGTTGGAGAAAGTCATTGATAGAAATGAAACTGTGGGCTGGCTCAAAAATAACCTTAAAATATATTTCTTTCATTTTATTGGTATTTTAGTTTTTTAATTTATTAATTTTAATTATTTAATATTTTTTTGCTTGCATTTTTGTATATATTTTTCATGTCAACCTTTTATTTAATTGAAACGCCAATATGAGATAACCTCGTCTAGCTCCCTTCTTTGTTATGCAGTATACATCCTCTACGCCGGATGGGGCCAAATTAGATGACTTCGTCTAGCCCCTAATCCAGTTAAATTTCCTTCTTTGATATGCAGTACCTTTTTTTGACATCCTGATGTGTTCTCATTCAAGGGGATGACCATTTGGTCTTTTGTTTCCAGTGTGGGACAGAGTATAAGTGTTGACATTCTCCCTTACTTGTTGGTTTTTGTTGATCTGTACTTGGGGAACAGACCCACTAGTTCCTTCTACTCTATTAAACAACCTATTTTGAAACGAAGACGTGCCTGCATGTATTTTTCTACCGACAAACGTACGAAGGAATAAATTGAACTCTTAAAAATTCTACAGTGTCCGGGCGGCGGAGGGAACGTAAAGGCGTGTACCGGGATTGGACCTGGGATCGGGCTCATCACGTAGCGCCTTCTTGATGACGGCCTCAATCCTCCAGGACACCGAAGCAATGGTGCAGGACCCAGGGAGGATGTTCTCCGGAGTCTCTTGCTCGGAACTGGCCATGAACTGTCGGGACAGGGCATCTGGCTTGACATTTTTGGAACCAGGGTGGTAGGTCAGTGTAAAATTTAACCGGCTAAAGAACAGGGCCCATCTGGCTTGGCGGGAGTTCAACCTCTTGGCTGTCTGTAGGTATGCCAGATTTTTATAGTCGGTCCAGACCACAAATGGTTTCTCGGCGCCCTCCAGCCAATGCCTCTACTCCTCCAATGCTAGCTTGACAGCGAGTAGCTCACGGTTTCCCACATCATAATTCCTCTCCGCCAGAGACAGCTTACGGGAGAAGAATGCGCAGGGGTGTAGAAGGTTGTCAGTGGGGGAAACCTGAGAGAGCACGGCCCCTACTCCAGTGTCGGACGCATCAGTCTCCACGACAAACTGATGAGTGGGGTCGAGGTGCACCAGAATCGGAGCGGAGGAGAACAGTTTCTTGATCTTTTTGAAGGCGTTTTCAGCCTCAGGGTTCCAGCGGAATGGCATGGCAGTAGACGTGAGCTTGGTGAGAGGGGCGACAATCTGGTTGTAGCTCCGGATAAATCTCCGGTAAAAGTTTGCGAAACCCAAGAAGCATTGCAGATGTTTCCGAGTGGCAGGCGTGGGCCAATCTGTGACCGCCTGGATCTTCTTGGGATCCGCCCTGATTTGTCCCCTCTCCAAGATAAAGCCCAGGAACTTGACCGTGTCGGTGTGGAACACACACTTCTCAGCCTTAACATAGAGTCTGTTCTCCAAAAGTCGTTGGAGAACCTGCATGACGTGGCCTTCGTGTTCCTTGATGTTGGTGGAGTAAATCAAAATATCGTCCAGATACACAAATACGTAGCGGCCCAATAGGTCCCGTAGGACGTCGTTAACTAGCGCCTGAAAGACGGCGGGAGTGTTAGGAAGGCCGAAAGGCATGACTAGATACTTAGTGTCCTAACGAGGTGTTGAAGGCGGTCTTCCATTCGTCCCCCTCACGAATGCGCACCAGGTGGTAGGCGTTGCATAGGTCCAGCTTGGTGAATATGGTGGCTTCGTATAGAGGGTGAAACGCGGAATCAATTAGGGGCAATGGGTACTTGTTCTTGACCGTGATATTGTTTAGTTCTCTGAAGTCAATACAAGGACGCAGCGAGCTGTATTTTTTCTGGACGTATATATTTCTTCATGGCTTCCCTTTCAGGTTTGGAGACATTGTAGAGTCGGCTTGAGGGAAGAGTGGAACTGGGTAGAAGCTTGATCGCGCAATCATTGGGTCTGTGAGGGGGAAGTGTCTGTGCTTGCGTCTTGGAAAAAACGATGCCCAGGTCGTGATAAGGGGCTGGCACATTTTCAAGAGATGGCTTGGTGTCTTGAGGTGGGGTAGATGCGCCCCCGGCATGTGCAGGTGCGGACCGAAGACAGGCTTGGTGACACTGGCGGCTCCAGGCTTGAACGTGTTGGGACTTCCAGTCAATGATGGGGTTGTGTACTTGAAGCCAGGATAGTCCCAGAATGAGCGAGTCATTGGGGGAACGGATGATGTGGAACTGGATGAACTCATGATGGTTGCCAGAAATAATAAGTTGGACGGGTTCCGTGACGTGGGTCATCCTGTAGAAAATCTTGCCGTCCAACGACCGAGCATTCTTGGGGTGGGGCAGTGGAAGGGTGGGAATGTCCAGATCTCTGACCATAACTTTGTCTATAAGATTAGCGTCCGCTCCAGAGTCTATGAGCACGCTCACTTGAACCTCCCTCTCAGGTAGCATGATTGTGGCAATGAGGGCGAGTATCGCTCTTGGAGATCTTCTCCTGGTGGGTTGAAGACCTCACTCCCACGGACAACTCGGATTTCCTGGACCGGGCAGTGCACTGTGCCTGAGAAGGCCCCATCTTTCCGCAGTAGAAACATGCCCCGGTCTCCCTCCGATGTCTCCGTTCCTCGGGCGAGATCTTAACTCCGGCACGGGAAAGATCCATAGGTTCGATTACCCCATCCTGGTTCTCCTCCGTCAATGAGGCAGGTACTCGTCTGGGGTACGGCCGACCGGGCGGAATCGTCAATCCGTCGCTCGTCAGTCGGATATGTCAATGGCTGTTGTCGGAAGACAAAGTCACACTGTAGCAGAAACGCCTTGCATCTCTCCGGCTCACCACCGAACCTCGCCGGGGGGGGGCTGTTGTGGCTCCCGGAATTGCCAGGTTCCCATGGGGTTGGAGGGTGGGATAGCAGGTGGCTTAGCAGGTTGCTCTGGAGTGCGTGGTTGAACTGCAATGGCCAGTCTCCTCATCTCCGCGCACAACTCTTTAATCTCCTCCCGGAGATCGGAAATCCCCTGGGTGTGCTGCTGCACAATGAAGCCTTGTTGTTGGAGAGCGTGGAACATGGCAGTTGAGTCAGCAGGGTCCATCATGGCGAAATTGTTCTGAGACAGGTGTGTGCGGGTTGGACCCGTAATGCACGACTCAGAACACCGACGTAATAATAAATGCCTGCAAGGGCTTTAAAAAAAACAAAAATCGTAGTCACACAAGCAAAGTCCAAAAACCAATAAATCCAAGCCAATAACCAAAAATACAGTACCGAGGGAGAAGGCAGTCTCGAAATCGGTATCCATGCACAAATTTAGTAACCAGAGTAGCTGTCAGCGGAGCAGAAGTACAATACAGGGGTAAAGCAGAGTTAGTTGGTCGTGGGGCATTGCAGGAGTCAGACCGAAGTCCTATCCGTGGGGCAGAGGTACAAAACAGACAGCAGGCAAAACTTGTGGTCAAAAACAGGCAGTAGAAATGATAGGCTGGCAGTAACGATGGTCAGTAAACAGGCTAGGATCTATAATGGTAGTCAGACAACGGAATAAACGCTCAAAAGTGACAGTAGATAAACTAACAGGCAACAATTTTGCAAAGACATGACATGATGCAGACACTTAGCTTGAGAGCAGCATGCGAAGGGAAATCAGGTGTGGAGGGCTGACAAGGTAACAAGATAATTAGTACTCGTTAGTAATAAACTTATCCTGACCTAGCGTTAGTAAATTAGTAAATGACATGCACGAGAAACGTAAGGTAAACATGAACACATGGTTAGAGAGTTAGTATTACCCAATCCTGTTCTAATGTTAGTAGATTAGTAAATAGACACGGAAGAATGAAACAATTAGGGAAGCGTGAGCGACAGCAAGAGAAAGAAACAGCATGAACGCAAGGCTGCGGAAAAACACGGAAATGTGTATGCTAACAATGAACTGCATCGTAACATAAACAGAACACAAACAAGACATGAACAGAAAATAAACTGTGACAAAAGTTGTTTCCTGTTGTTGCCTGTTATAGCGTCCCTCGCTGCAACACTCTGGTTTGTTTTTCACAAATGTCATGGCAAAAAAAATAAAACTGTTCGCGTAGCTAAAAGCGTCCACGTTCGCGTATGTTTGTGGCTTTAGTTTTGTCAGAGAAACGTCAGTCAGCTGCTAGTCAGGAAGCAAGTACAAGCTAGGCTACTACGAAGCGAATCAACATGCCTTATACATCCATTGCACTACGGAAAACTATACTAAACGTAGTTACATGGTCCGGTACCAAAAGATTTCCCGCAGGTAACGTTAGGCTACACTACCTGAAAAAAAACTGTGAAGAAATTATGCTGTGCTTATGAACTCGGCAGCTCGTAGCCCAGACATGGAAGCTTGGAGTTACACATCCGGCAAGCCAGTGTTGAATAGCCTAACCTTAAATGTATTTCTATAGAATACTAAAACGTCTAGTTTACAACTGTATTTCCATATTTTACTTTTGCAAACTATTTAGGCTGTACTAACTATTTAGGCTGTATGTCTTTCTTTCAGCTAGAATGTGTTTGCGTCTAGCCTATTGTGCATGCATGTCTCCATATAGACTTGATTAATTAATTTACATGCTTCCTCATGATCCATAGCTCAGGTGGTGCTGTTCATTGTATTTCATTAGACATTAAATACAGCTCATCTACAAACTTTATTAATGTAATTGTGGGCTATCGGTAATAGGAGAAATGTTCTCATTCTGGTCAGTAGAGGGTGTTATTTATTTGGAATGCATGGATACTGTATGCATGTCTCTCTTGATGTCATTATCTTCATGCATTATTTATCATTAGTTAGTTAACAAAAATAAGTGATATCTGATCAAAAACGTCTCAGACTAAATAACAATAACTAACAATATTGCCTGTCATAGCTCACACTAAATACACTAGCTCTATTCCAAAGCAATGCTATCCAAACTTTTCTAAATTATTTAATGCAATGTGGCCCTGTGTTTCTTCATCTTACCATCTCAAGAGAACATGGTCTGTATGTTCCACATCAAACTGCAAAATGAGAATAATTTATATTGGAAATACTCTGATTCAGATGTGTTGCAGAAATTAAAGTGTTAGAAATTAAACTGAAAAATTGCTACACTATAGGGCATGTTTGAACAATTGTCTGCATCCCTGCTTTGGGTCTATGAAAAGCACAGAATTAATAAAATTACTATTTTAAAATTAATAAATTATTATATTGTGTATTTATTGTTTTATCCTTGTGTGAGTAACTTGGCTTTTTTTTTTTTTTTTACGTCGGAGACGTTTTTGATCAGATAGTATAAACAAAATATAGCCAACATCTCAGCATTAAACTACTTTGTAATGAGATAAAAGCACTACATCCAACTCATGACATGAAACGATTCACAAATCAATTAATTTTATGAGATTTGTAAAAGTTGTTTATTGAACAAGTTGCCCTACCATAACTTCCAAAATTCTGGCCTTTTATGAACATTATTTAGTTAAGTACAGTGTAGGCTACAGTAGCCTAGGCCTATATTAGGCTATAGATACAGTACACTACATTAGTACTGTAGCCTACACATTAGCAGCATATACATAACTTTTATGTATAGTCAAGTCAAGTCCTCTCATTCACTCAAGAGGACTCCTCTGGATACAAGCTCTTCTGCCATCCCGCATTCCCACCAGGTTTGCAGCCGAGTGAGGCTCGCGGACGGAGCTTGCAGCACGAGGCTTGAGAAGCACGAATGATCAACAACAGTGCATTCCTCCGCATATAGACTGACGAATTCCTCCATTTTTTTCTTATTCTTATTTTTTCGCTAACAGCTTGTTACTGAGAGTCTAGTTGCCTATCCAGCTAGCTAGCCTGGAGGCTAGCCTCTCAACTTAAAACGCCCAACTTTTGTGCACAAATTTAAAAAATAAAAACAAAAAACACAGAGAGAGGAGATGCCACCACCTTCCCGCTCATCCTGTGCAAACTGCCCTCTCCTACAAGAGAAGATTAAAGAGCTGGAGAGTCGGATCCAGAGGGACGAGACCCTGATAGACTCCATGCTCACCATGAACGCAGGGGCTATGGCAGGAGGCGTGCTAGATGAGTCTGGTTCTTGGATACCAGGATCTTCAGATGCCCCAAATCCACTAGATCCACTAACCGCCAGCTCAACTCCCTTGCAGACCCAGCAATGGTCCTCTGTTCGTAGCAAAAACTAAACTAGCAGTCGCTCCTCCACAAAGTTCCTTCCATACTACATCGCTTTAAAGAACAGATTCGACATATTAGATGTTGAGGAATTCCCCCCGCTTCAGAGTCAGGCCAACGGTTCGTCTCCGTCTGTGCCCCCTAGTCGGCGACATCCTGTCGCTGTACGCTACCCTTCTCATGGGGGCTGTTGTCCGGGACTGGCATCCGGGGAGCATTGCCCAGTCTCTCCACTGCATCTGTCGTGGTTTCCAAGCGACAAGAATTTCGAAGTTCTCAATTTCTCACTTTCGGTCCCAATTTCTTTATAAGTTCTCAAATAAAGAGAATGAGGCAAAATCTTTCAGAATGCTAGACTTTACTTCATACACCGCGTCATAAAGCCGTAGCGCCCCTGCAGAGTCGCTCAACAAACATCAATTACAGTCTCTTTTTATACAGTTTTCTTATCTCTAGGACCCTCCCAATTCTCCACCCAACAGGTCTTCTCAGGCCACAGTAGTTTTCCAGACTCCCACCTCCCCCCCTTCGGCCCTCTCTTCTTTGTTCGCATCATTTTCTACTGAGACTTGAGAAACCATAGTGGTCAGACACCAGGTGTTTGGAAGATAACCAACTTCTTATCAGACCTTTTGGAAGGCACCAAAAATAACTTGTTTAGAAAATACCCAACTTCTTATCAGACCCTTTGGAAGGCACCAAAAATAACTGTGGCTTCAGCTTTTATATTTAGACTCAGCTTTTATATTCAGAGAAATAAAAATGTCTATATCTCACTGTGACCATTCTGTTTATTAACTCTATGGGATTCTGTGAAAGTGCATTTTAATTAACATATCACTATGTGTTTCTGTGCTCATACAATGCTCTATGCGATTCTGTGAAAGTGCATTTTAATTAATATATCACTATGCGTTTTATATCACTATGTGTTTTGGTGCGCATGATACATTCATAGATACATATTCAAATATAATCAATACATATCGTCACAGGTAATACAGTTTACAGGTGACCCAAATATAATCAATACATATTGTCACAGGTAATACAGTTTACAGGTGACCCAAATATAATCAATACATATTGTCACAGGTAATACAGTTTACAGGTGACTAATGGAATTCCCAACACATCCCACTGGTTCATCCCCTGCGCTTAGGGGGAGTTCCAGTCAGTCCAGTGCTGGTTCACCCCCTATGTTTAGAGGGGGCCCCAGCAAGTTCAGTGCTCCACCAATGCGACCTCAGTCGCCAAAACCCTCGGTGATGATCATCGGGGACTCCATCATACGGCAAGTAAGATCAAAAGCAGCCCTGACTTTCAGTTTTCCTGGCGCTAAGGTATGCGATATTATACATGTGTTGCCCGATTTAATTGGAAGCCACCCGTCTGTTAAAAAAATTATAATACACATTGGGACAATGACATTCCATGGAAGGAATCAGAAATGCTGAAGCGAAATTTCATATTTTTTATCTGCTGGTAGACTGTGGTAAAGACATTTTTATCTCCGGTCCAATCCCCACTCTCAGACGAGGGAGGGAATCATTTAGCAGATTATTTAGCCTGCATTCGTGGCTGGAGTCGCAATGCAGCCACTTCTCTTTCTGTTTTATTGACAATTTTAATCTTTTTTGGGAGCGTTCTGCACTTTTAAGGAAGGATGGTCTGCACCAGTGGCGGCCGGCCTATAGAGGGCGCTGGGGCGCCGCCCCCCCCTCCCCCACATACAAATAAAATAAAAAGTTTTTAAAAAATTATTATTTTTTATTATTATTTTTTATTATTATTTAATTTTTTAGTAGCTTAAACATGTTATATGTTGGCCTTGCGTTGTCTAAAGTTTAATACATTACATATGCATGTTCAGGGGACTGCGGGGCGCCGGTAACGTTATGGTGAATCAGAGCACTCATTCATTTTCAGGCGAGCCCCCTCATTCTGCTGCCTGATTCGCGGCCAAAAAAGTAGTCCCCCGGGCGCAGCCCTGTGCGCCCCGGACTATCCTACCCTTTTCTGATTAGTCCTCATGGTTTATGATATTATTGGATTGGATTTAAGGCATGTTTATCACGCCCAGCCGGCATCTAGCAGGATATCACTGCGAGTGCGCGAGTACTACGGCTAGGTTCAGTCGGCTGCTACGCATTCATTCAAGTAGATCTAGACCAAGCGAGAGAGATAATTCGAAATGGCTTCTTCAAGTGGAACAGAAAGCAAAGAAAATTCGGTTATTTCTTTGCAAATGTATGAAGCTAAACTTTTTTGGCAGGCTTAGCATTGCTGAACAACTCGATGAAGGCTACAGAATTGGCATTAGGCAAACTCTACAGAAAGTGGGCACATAATGTATGCTACAAACAAATCAAAGTTTTTTTTTTAAAATCCTGGCATTTTCTAAAAAAATATTGTTCTGTTTGATAGAAATTATAATAAAGTAACTGCATAAGCAATCACATTGTTGTCAGATTTTTTCTTTTTAAGTTAGAAGGATTTGATTTCAGAAAATACATCGGAAGTGGACAGAAAAATATCCCACACATTCAAAACAATGCTTAATTCCACTTGCAAACGTTACTGTTCATTCTGTCCATCACAGTAACGTTAGCTATACCCCTCTCTGTACATGATTCGGTGGATTTAGTAACTATTAAAATGCACAGGAAGTAACTCAATTAAACCCTTTGTTGTTATGATCGGGAAGAATTTAGCTAATCCAATTGTATAGGTTTATAGAAACCCGATTGTAAGGCTAACGTTATTTCAGTCCGTGACCAATCAGTAACGTTCGCGAGTATTACATTGCGAGATCCACTTTTATTTAACGCGGAAGTGATTCCCATCGTATTTGTGTGCCTGCGCTAAGATCGTAGATTCACGAATTTTGGAGCGGCGGGTGAGAGAAATTTCATTTTATTTCTCGAAATTAATGAATAAATATTCTGTCCACTAAAGTAACGATAGCGTCATGTAACGCACACCTCATTCAAGAAACGAAATTATGAAAACTACACATTATTTGAGGTGAAATGTGTGTTGAAATGACGAAAAGTTGGGATGCCCGTTGAATGCGTGTGTAAATGCGTGTAAACATTGTGTACATTCGGCGAACCCGGAGATTCCCTGTGCTAACGTTAGACACTGTCCATGTAACATTAGCAAAAGCCCGTGTTTTCTGTGAAACCCAATCCATATGTTGATGAAGCACAAAAAAACTCATAAATATGTTGAAATGGTCATGTAATCATTTGCTGTATGTCTGTACATTCCATTATTTTAACATACAGTCAAGGATTTTTAACTGTTTTGTTAAGTTTAGTAAATTCTGTCCACGTAACATTAGCAACATATCCGAAAATTTAAACCCCTTTATTAATCAAAATATGAGTGGGCCAGGTCTAAAAGTTGGTGGGAATCCTTTTTATAATAAAGCAAGACCAAATAAAACAGAAATGTTAGATTGCCTGATGTCTTACTTGAAAAACTGTCCTCCACTGTTGCCAATTAAACTGTCTTATGCAACTGAGACACAAGGTGGCTTGTTTTTTCTGTTTAAAGTCAAAGTCAGATGTATTTGTTTTTTTTTAGAAATGCTAGCGCCCCAACCTATATTTAGATCACCAGCCGCCACTGGTCTGCACCCAAACTCCCTTGGGTCAAATATATTATCATCAAACATCTTTTAAAAGGCCCTTTCGGCCTCTACAATGTGACTCACACACATCTCAACAACAGCAGCGGTAGCTTCCGCTGATGAAACTTCCGCCTTGCTAACCAGGTCAGATGAAAATTGCGCTAACTCCCCCTGCAGGCCTGACTACGGACAAACTATTACAGGCTCTATTTTATGGCGAGGAGCTATGGAACAGGAGCAGATGTGTAGAAGTAATAGTCTGAAAAGTCTTTGTTTAAACAATTCAACTACAGTTAAGGTAGCTTCTGATGTTGAAGCGCCCATCTCGCCAACAAAGTTTGATGAGAAATGTGCTAGCTTCTCCAGTCGGCCTGATCACAGATTTCCATCTGTTATTACTGGGAAGAGAAAGTGCAAACCTAAGCTAAATGCCGGTCGCATTCCAAGTAATTTGGTTAGTATTTTAGCTAAACCCTTGATCCAAACAAAGTTAGACATTAATCTTAATATGGCACTTTTAAATGTAAGATCCCTTACAAACAAGAGTTTTTTAATCAATGATTTTATCTCAGAAAATAAATTAAATTTTTTATTTTTAGTTGAAACATGGCTTAAGAACGATGGTATTGCAACTCTTGTTGAAGCCTGTGAAGTATAATAAATCGAACAATCCTATCACCGCCCTGTCGGGAGGGGTCAGGACCATTCAACTACACTTTACTTAAACTTTCTTCCAAATAGACACCACATTCCAGAGTCTGGTATAACGTAATTTATTATAAAAAGATTTGCACGAATATACATACCCAGGCTGATCGGCTAAACACACATATGTTAAAAACATTCTCAATCACACGGTCCAGTCTAAGTCAGTCAATTTCATGCTCACCCACAAGACGTAAAACAGGTCCGTTAATGACAGAAGCAAAACATAACAGGCGCATCATGAAGTTCAGCTGACATCTTATATGTTATTGCGACCCCCCCCCTTTTTTTTGGGGTGTTCCCATTACCTGGGCGATTACTTTTTCCATGGTCTGCAGCGGTCTCTGCCGGTCCTAATTAAGCATTACATATGACCCTTATTTATATGGTAGTTTTGATGAAATGCTATGATTTAATCATATCAGAAACATCCTAGTCACGGTTTGACAATAGTAGTTCAATACATAGTTTTTACACCAATGTTTGTAAAGATAGAAGATAAATGTTTTCTTTGGATTTAATAAATTCTATCAGTTCCTCAAACTGCACACACACATACATTTTCAAGGCTAGAGTGCTGAATGTTCTTCTCGACAATCAGGCCTCAAAGAATGTGTAGGGAGTAGTTCATGCTTATCTCTTCAGACGGGCTAGGAACATTTAATTGCCTGTGTGTGTGTATGTGTATGTGTGTGTGTGTATGTGTGTGTGTGTGTGTGTGTGTGTGTGTGTGAATGAATGGGTTCATTGCCTACTTTTTGAGATAACTAAAAGCTCGTCATGGGAAATTTTGGGGAGTGTATTGCAATATGGCTGTTTCCGCTGAGAGCGAGTTTTTCTTCAATTCCCCTGCATGTGGGTATGTGTATATGTCCTTGATTTACAGGTGTCAAGATGAGCTCATATTGGGTGCCTAGCGTGGGACCATTGTTCATTGAGCACACTTCGATACAAATAATGAGCTCATTTTCCGGCGTGAGTGTCTGAGGCCTTGAATATGTGCTGTTGTGCACATATGGGCCTTTGTGCAATTCATCCTACCACAGAAGAACATATTCATATTAACACTACATTTTAATATAGTTGGTCCTGCAGTATGATATATAATTGTATATAAATAATGAATAATCTATAATTTGTCACAACATTCCCTCCTTTGAGCCTCCATAGGCTCATTTCCAGATTAGTCATTAATTTATACATATGAATTCAAAACAATTTTTCACTTAGTTCTAAACAGCTAATTGAGACCAACGTTCTCGCAGTCAGTAGTCCTCGATGCCTGACCGCCGCTTTTAACTGATCTCCCGCTTGTTTAGCATAGGTACACAGGACATAGATTTAATAACAATTTGAGTATTTATCTACTCTATGTTAATCAGTGCAAAGATTAAGTATACCACTTTATTTCACAGTGAATTAGTAAACTTACAAATCACTCATGGTTATCATACTGATTTTGATTACATGTTTTCCGTTATAGTTGATTCAGACCTCATTGACTCGCTGAGACCTAACAATTGAGCAGGCTCCCAAATGGCCTTCCTGCTGCTTAAATGTTGCCGTTATACAACCGATTTGCCCAAACGCCCCTGCCAGTACTTGCGGGTAATTCACTGCGATTTGCTTAGGCATGTCCCCCATCACATGCGTTCTGTGGTCCCCCTCCACAGGAACTTCAGTCTTTGTTTGCTTTTGACAGAAGTGTGTTCTTTGATACCCACATTTTCCTGACCCATGGTGATGAGGCAAATCACGGCCCTATTTTTTCAACGAGAGTCAGTGTGGTCTGATTCTTGTCTGAGTACATACATACATTAAACCATTATTTTACTACCATAAATGCAGTTATATCTACTCAGCCATGGGTTTTAGTGCACAATCAATAGTGGTACTACAAAGTATTTACTCGACTAACATACGATACTTTTACCGCAAAATTATGTTGGCTTCTTCTTCTTTGGTCCAAGTAGCCTCAACGTCGGACCAGTGGACAGAGGAGAGGTTACTAGCACATCACTCAGCCACGGTCTTTCTTTGGCAGATTATGTAATGCATCTATGTGTGTGTATTCTCTCTATCTGCCATTGATGAGGGAGCACATAGCTCCTGGTTGTGTAATTCTTTCTTCGTGTGTGTGTATACTCAGTGTTCGTGTTCTTCAACCCAGGTGCTTTACATACCGTAGAGGGTCATCACTGTGGAGAGGTTGCTAGCACATTCAAAGCACAGTGATCTGGCTCCGCTTTTCTTCAGGCAGCAAGGCGCCATACAGTCTTCATCAGTGAGGCACCATATGTGTTTTGTGTAGCTGTTCCAGCATTCACCTGTCGGGCAGCCTGCGGGTGATGCTTACAGCATTCTCTTCCACTTCTTCCCGCGCTCATGCACTGTCCGTAGAGTGGGTTTCCAAACGGGCAGTCAAGCGGACTGCCTACAGCATTCACGGGTCTCCCGTATTGATCTCGATACTTGTTGGGTCCTGTTTAAACGACAGTTACAACAAAACATCCCACCCCCTTTTCACCCGTACATCTCCCTTGCTTCCTCACTTTTCCTACTTCCTGAAGGTGCACCTTCCTCATTCTGCCTCTCCATTATTTCCCTTGAATTGTCTACAACCTTGCCCTGTGCGCGTACTGGCGCTTTCACTCTAAAGCAGTGATTAAGGTGGAACCACACAGTTTTACCTTCAATCTTCATTGCAGTAGAAGTTGTCAGAACCACCTTGTATGGTCCCTCACGGGTTCACTCCACCTTCTTTTGAAGACTTTAATATACACCCAATCCCCAGGCGTATTCCACCTAAGCCCCAAGGAAATGTCGTCTGTCCTTTTCCCCTGTTGGAAAATAATCTTGCATATTCTGGTTAAGTGTTGCACATAGGTTCACTTCCCTCTCGAGCTGTTCACGCGGGGTCCATTGTACGGACCTCGTACAAACGGCATGGGCCCTCCTATGGTCGAATGTGCCTTATTGGGGAAAAACTGATACTTTCCAAATTATTATACATCCATCCATCCTGCCCATGCGCATCCTTACACTTTTATATTTCTGTGGTGTTATCTGTTTTTAGTTGCTCGAGGTTGTGTGCGTCTGTCTTCTTGGGCCCAATATCTGCAGAGAAACCTGACAATTTCAGTTAGTCACACAGTACTTTGCCACCGGCAGTGATAATTCACCCCTGGAATTATCATTGGAGTTCCTGTACCATCCGCACTTAGCTGCACTACTCCAAATCCAGCATGATTTCCGTTCTCATCCCTGAAACAGGACCCATCTACAAACAATGTAAGGTTTGCACACATTGGCGTGTTGTGTAGGTCATCACGTGCTTTAAGAAAAGTCTGTGTACTGACAACACAGTCATGAGGAGTGCCATCATTGGGTAACACCATTCCTGTTGCTGGATTAATGATTGTGCACTGCTGAATCGTAATGTCTGGTGCAGATAAAATCACCTCATAGCCAGTTTTCCTGGCTTGAGTCAAAACAAAGCGTGGGCTACTCTATGTGCGAGAATGCACTCAGCTCATTGGTCATGACTCGAATTGCTGTCAGTGTTGCTAGGATAGATAGGCCCTTGTGCCTCAATGCGATTGGCTCTGCTGCTGGATTTTGTTTTCATTTTCTGCTTCAGTGTGCACAGACAATGCAGTTTATTTTGTCTTTTAGTCTTTAAGAGCTCACAGCAGCTCATTGATTTTTACTTTGTTCAGATGATGTCAAGTTCTGTAGTAGTTGTTGGTAGGCTACACAAGTGTAGTCATGGCCTTTGAAGTAAAAAGTTTTTTTTTTTCTCCCCCCCCCTTGTTTGCAGTTAAAAGATGATTTTTTGCACGCATGACTTATTCCGAAGAATAAGTACAGGCCAAAGATGTTTGCACTACTACTAATGTTAAATGTTTTTATACAATATATGTTTTTATATTGTTCTTTAAACTGTGAAACTGTAGTTATTTTACTTTAAATTGAAGTTTGACATAGTGTTGAAGAACTGTTATTTTGCACTGACAAAATAAATTATTGAATGATAATGTTTCCCACGTATTCCTCAAAAATACAAAACTGATCAAATTCAGGTTTGTGTGTCTTAGTACATGGGCTTATTACAGATGCATGTCTGGTATATGGATAGGACTTGTTACAACCAAGTAGGCCTATATTATATGTTAAAGTGTCGTAATAATGCAGGTGTAAAAAAAGGTAAAAAATTGGCCTGTGCCGCGAGGGCCGCTATGGTGTCCCTTATTTAAATTTATGACAGTTGGCAACCCTAGTATAGCCACATATTGGTTATATTTGTGTAGCCTATATAAAACATGGTTATAGCATGGCCTCCTTAAAATAGCCTACATTTATTGTGCTATTTCGATACAAAAGAAAACAAAAATGTGCTTTATTTAATCAATATCATTATTACAGATTTGAAATGGTTTAATAACGGGCAGACTTTCATTAACTCTTAGTTTGATAGTCACAGAATGGGCCTACATGGAAAATGTACAACATAGCCTAAAGTAGCCTATGTGATTTAGATTAGAAAAGCTTGAACCGTTTTGCTTTCGGTAACGTTCCACTGGGTGGACGTCAGATGCCAGTAGACCTACAGGTAGGCTACAGGTTTCGATCATTTTGTAAGATTGCAGGCTATATATATATTTATTTTTTTAAATGTGAAACTAATTTGTTGCTAATTTATTAGGCTACTGAGTAGCCCGTAGCAGTAGCCCGTATGCAGAGAGTAACTGATTCAGTTGACAATTATGTAGGCTACTGCGGTGAGTCAGCAGTTCATATAGGCTAGTCAGTTCAGTAGGACTCACTGAACTGTGGTAGTAGGGGTAGTCTGTGGTCAGTACAGTTCGCTACAGTTCCTGACCGCTGATGCGCACTCAAGCATATGAACGAATCATTGAGTGATGATCCGGTACACTCAATTCACTTTAAAGATTCGTTCAAAAAGATTCATTCGTTCACGTACTGCACATCAATAAGACACGCTCGCGCATGCCCACTACACTGGTTAAAGAATGAGTTCCTGGTCGTTCCTGACAGTGTTGTTGTTATACAATATATACATATACTCGGTTAAATCACACTAAAACACTGTCTCACTTTCTATGTCTTGGCTGCTGGAAACTACAACTAAAGTTCCCTCATGGGAAGATAAGTTATTCTATCCTGTTCTATTCCATTCTCTTCTCTGCTAATGCTTTAAAACAAGTCCCCTTTCCCTGAAAGACTGGAAAGTTAAATTCAAAGCGGGCAACGCAGACCCTCTCTCTGCATGAAATCAAATCGCACATGCAGAAAATGGCACTCAAAACGAATTGTGACATTTTGCTTAAACACTTTAATATCTGCTTTGCCCTCTCCGAAGCACCAATCGCATCCCAGGTAGCAAGGAAACATCGAACCGACATCGCTAGTATGTTATTGGCAGCAGTATCGGTCATCAATTAATTTTTATGATTGACACTGACTTTCTGATGGTGATGGTCATCGATATATCAAGTCGACATGGGAACCTTACACAGCTTCAATTATTTAAATCAAAGTCACTATACCGATGACTGACATTGATTTTTCACTTTGATAAATCAAATTCAGATGCGCTTTTTTGTAACCCTGTTAGAATTATTCATTAGCTATTTGTGCAGTCGCTGCTGTAGGCTACATGCTATCACCTCCGTACATGTGTAGCCTGTCGTGTTCTGAAATAAAATACGCGTGAGTCCTTGGACTGCGTTTCGAACATGCCCGTTCTTTATTCTTCTTCTGCCAAGCCCCAGCACCATGCCATCCTGTTATCACAGCGCCCCCCCCAGGACAATGACAATAACCAAATTGCAATACACCACATCTCCCTTTCCTAGAGAACAGAGGGTAGACTGCCTCTGTCTCAGCAGACCTTGGGGATTATTCTGCCCCAGTGGATGGAAGGTCTGTTCCTATCAGAACTTGTATGAAAGAACAGAATTAACATTACCTAATACATAACATCATGCATAACATCCTGTAACATTTAACATGTTACATAACATACATTAACCTGTTTAACATATCCCCAGTTCACAAGTCCATCTTAGTGGGCTTAACGATGGTCCTCCCAGATCTGGTTCTGAGAGAGGGAGTCCCTGCTGGCGAGGCCTGTGGTGCCACAGCAGGTGACAAAGGTGGCTGCGCAGCAGGCGGCTGAGGTGTTTTCTGCTGCAGTGGGGACCCTCCATCCTGTGCTGGTGTTTGTAGAGGTATCAGGTGCTGGCGGTTTCGTCTAACCACCCCCTGAGGTAGATCGACCAGGTAAGACCTGGGAGTTGAGTGATTCCCAAGCACAGTCCCTGGCATCTTTGCATTGGTCACCCATACCTCATCACCTGGTGACAGGTTTGAGAGAGCTCTAGCACGGTGACGCCTGTTGTAATTGTCAGCATCTGAAATCCCCTTCTTCTTTTCCTTCTGAGAAAAACTGATGCTGTCTGGCAGTACAGGGTCCAGCTGCAAGGGATGAGACGGCACAGTCGTACGGAGACGCCGACCCATAAGGAGTTGAGCTGGGCTATAACCGCTCTGGAGAGGTGTGGCTCTATAGGCAAGTAGAGCCAAGTAGGGGTCTTCCGCCTTTTTCAGAAGGTTTTTCACCGTTTGGACGGCCCGCTCTGCTTCACCGTTGCTTTGCGGAAACGTTGGGCTGCTGGTTACATGTTTGAACCCATAGGAAGCCGCAAAGGAAGTGAAGGCTTGTCCAGAAAACTGTGGCCCATTATCTGACATCAGTACCTCAGGGATGCCATGACGGGCAAACATAGACTTTAAGTGGGTAATGGCATCAGTGGACCTGGTGTGACATAACAGGGCAATTTCAACGAACCTGGAAAAGTAGTCAACGACCAGCAGGTATGTTTTGCTCTCCAGGGTGAATAAGTCTGTCCCTAACTTTTGCCACGGCCTTTGAGGACATTCTGTCGGCTTGAGTGGCTCCTTAATGTTGCGCCGCTCTTGTATGCAGGTCCTGCATTTAAGCACCATGTCATTCACTTGCTGGCTGAGTCCTGGCCACCACACAGACTCTTGAGCACGTGCTTTGCACTTCACTATACCGAGGTGGCCCTCGTGTAGTTTAGCAAGCACATCATTCCGCATTGCAGATGGAATGACGAGTCGCATGCCTTTAAGTAGCAGGCCATCTCTCACGGTAAGTGTAGCTCGCTCAGGCCAGTAGTTTTGTAGCACAGGCTCCTGTTTTGCATGAGGCGGCCATCCTTCAGTGCACAGTGTCATCACACGTGAGCAGACATTGTCAGCTTTTAACTGTTCTTTTAGGTTTTCCACATATGAAGAGCTGACAGGTAGGTTCTCTATGACACAGTCCACATAAATATTTGTGCTCTCCATAAGTTCCTTATCATCAGTGGACATGCATGATGTCACAGGTGAGCGTGACAGTGTGTCTGCTGTCCAAAGTGACTTGCCTGGCACGTGAACAATAGAATATGTGTAGCGCATTAGCCTCATCCTGAAGCGCTGAATTCTTGGTGGCAAAAGATCTAGAGCTTGGGCCCCGAGTAGGCTCAGAAGAGGCTTGTGATCGGTTTCCAGGCAGAACTGCTTTCCAATAAGGAAATTTTTGAATCGCTCGCAAGCCCAGGTGAGCCCCAGAGCCTCTTTCTCCACCTGCGCATAACGCTGTTCTGTCTGGGTAAGTGACCGTGATGCGTATGCCACAGGCTTCCATTCGTCCCCCCATTTTTGAAGAAGAACGCCTCCCAAGCCATATGACGACGCATCGGCTGACACTTTGGTTTCCCTGTTTGAGTCGTACATGGCCAACACTGGAGGAGAAGACAGAGCTTTCTTCAGCTCTTTAAATGCCGTTTCCTGGTCCACATCCCAGACCCAGGAGTTTTTCTTTGACAAGAGGTCACGCAGTGGTTTATCCTTGTCTGCTAGCTGAGGAATAAATCTTCCCAACTGATTTACCATCCCGAGAAAACTCCTTAACTCCGTCACATTTGTGGGCACCTTCATCTCTGTGATGGCCTCGGTTTTCCTCGGGTCAGGGTGGATGCCCTCAATTGTGATGATATGGCCTAAAAAGACGACTCTATCCTTAGAGAGCTCACACTTGCCTACATTCAGGGTAATGCCTGCTTTTTCCAGTCTTTGTAGCACAGCATGGAGTCTGATGTCATGCTGCTCCTGGTCTGTCCCCCACACCAAAAGGTCGTCTATGTGGCAAATCACACCTTCCAACCCTTCAATGACCTCAGCCATCCTGCACTGAAAATGTTCTGGGGCTGAAGCAATGCCGAATGGAAGGCGGTTAAAGTGGAACCGGCCAAAGGGTGTGATGAACGTGGTATACTTTGCTGACGCCTCTGTAAGGGGAATCTGCCAGAAGCCCATGTTTGCATCTAATTTGCTAAACACTTTAGCCCCGGCGAGTTTTCCAAGGCTCTGCTCCACAGATGGCAAAATGTACTTCTCACGGCATACATACTGATTTAAGCCAGTCAAGTCCACACACAGCCTCACCTTGTTGTCTTTCTTGGGCACGACCACAATTCCGGCACACCAGTCGGTTGGCTTTTCCACCCGGCTGATGACACCCAGGGCTTCCATACGCTGGAGCTCGTCTCTTACTTTGTCCACTAACGGCAGAGGGATCCTCCTGGGGGTTTTCACAGAAACAGGTACGGCCCCTGGTTTAAGCTTGATAGTGTATGGCTGCTGGACCATGCCAAGGCCACTGCACAGCTTGGGGTAACCGGATTTGAGTGTCTCCATGTCTATACTATCAACGCGATGCAGTAGGCCAAGGGCTTTAATGGCTGGCAACCCAAGCAATGGCTTACTTAAATTTTTGACCACATAAACATTCTCGAGGGCTTGCTTATCTCCTATTTTCAAATGCAATCTGGTGAACCCCGCCACATCCAATGGAATCTGTCCCGGACCTAACAAGGGCTTCTTCGGCTTGTGGAGGACGGGTGGCTTGGCATTAGAGAAGATGTTTTAAAAATCAGACTGCGAGACGACTGTGACATCCGCTCCAGTGTCAAGTTTAAAGGTGATTGATTTGTCCTGTACGTCTATCTTAACAGTCCACGCATTGCAGTCGTTAGTCACAGCGCCAAGAAAGAAACATTCCTCTTCCTCCTCAATACCATGCACAGCTCTGCCTGCGCGACACACACGCTGGTAGTGTCCCATCTTCCCACAAGAATGGCACTCGGCGTCATTTGCAGGGCATTCATGCTTGGCATGAGGTGTACCACCACATTTATAACAGTTGGAGCCTTTTGTAATTTTGCTTTGACTGCTGGGTGCCTTTGTTCCATAGTTTTTCGATTTGTTGAACTTACTTTTATCATGTTGCTGCCTGCCTTGCCATAGTCTGTCCACAGAGCTAGCATCAGTCTGCTTTACGCTAGCATCATTCCTTAGTGTGGTTTGTTGCTTTTTTACTTCCTCTGATTGTCTAGCCATATCAATGGCTTTCTCCAGGGTTAAGTCTCTTTCCATTTGCATACGTTCAGAGAGCCGTAAATTTGCCAGTCCGACAACTAGTCTGTCTCTTATAAGCTCATCATGCAAAGTCCCATAGCTGCAGTGCTCCGCTAATCCATACAGGGCAGTCACGAACGCATCAACAGTTTCATTTGCTTCTTGCTTCCGCATATTAAATCTTGCACGCTCGTAGACAATGTTCTTTTTCACAATAAAGAATTTCTGAAAGCCATCTCTTACTTTGACATATATGAGCTGGTCTGTCTCGCTGAGTTTCAAGCCTCTCAAAACGTCATCAGCGTCATCTCCCATGCAATACATTAAAGTATTTACCTGGTTTTCATCCGAGCTTGTTGTCAAGTTGCTTGCCTGGCGGAATCTTTCAAATCTCCTTATCCACTTTGTCCACTCCTGTGGCTTTGTGAAATCAAACGGTTCAGGCGGCTGGATGCTAAATGTTGCGCTGGAAGTAGCCATTCTTGTGCTAGCTCCGTCTTCACGCACTGGCTCGTCGTCTTCGCTGCCACTCATTTAACTTCGCTCCTAACCTTGTCTTTTCCCCTCACCGTCTTCTGCTCAGAGGCACAGCACTTTTAATGTGTTCGAAGTCACAGCACTTCTGACACCATGTCGTGTTCTGAAATAAAATACGCGTGAGTCCTTGGACTGCGTTTCGAACATGCCCGTTCTTTATTCTTCTTCTGCCAAGCCCCAGCACCATGCCATCCTGTTATCACAGCGCCCCCCCCCAGGACAATGACAATAACCAAATTGCAATACACCACATAGCCTAAGTTACGTGGTTAGTGAATGTATTTATTTATTTTGGTTAAATTAAAAGTTCAGGTTGCTACGGGGAACATACAAATATTCAAAATGAATTTAACCGCAAATGTTTGTGGTTAATGCCAACGTTTATCAATTTGTTATTTATTTATTTATATTTATTTTTTCCTAAGAATCCCGACATCTCACGATGGAAAATGTAATAAAGCCCCTTGTAATTGAAATCGGTGCTCGGCCCGACCTCCCAACTAGAAAGAAATGACCATCACGTTATCATGGCAACTCACACCGTGACCCTCATTGTGAAATAACCCGTATTAGAGTTCAGCTTTAAACACTTAATGTTTGCTTTGCTAGCATGAAGCTATAACTGTATAACTATAACTGCGTATATTATCTGCATTAACCAGAGGTTTAAAATCAATATATTGGCCTGCATTACTTACTTATTTATTTATTTGGTAAATCAGACCTTTTTCTTCACGAGATTCAGGGTGCTCATGCCGAACTACAGTTCCCTTTATACAAAATCATCTCAACAACCATTTTATTTTATTTATTTCACTTAAATTAAAGCCTGCTAATATATATGTAGGTTTCTGTATTGCCATACCCGTTCTGTATACAGGATCTTCTAGATTTACAGAACTCTGGTTAAACACTTTACCACAAAATGTCTCGAATCGTCAATCTTGTCTGTTACAAAATGACGCTTGAGCTTGTACTCAATTTATTTCTTTCAAACACTTTGAAGGACAAAAATACGGTTCGGTTATCATGCTGAGATCAATCTTAGTTTTTATTTATTTATAACCATGGGCTAAAACCTTCTCCACAGCGAATTCGCTGTAGCCAGTAGCCTATGCTATTTGAGCACAATAAACTAAATCGAATCACTACCTGAAAATAGAGAACTGAGTAGCACATAACTCCAAGCCAGTCAAAGGACAAGATTACAAATTAGTGCGCTCAGAATTTTCCATGAAAATAAACTGCATATATGTATAATATCATATAACAAATTAACTAATGACGCAAATTGAATTACTCACTTTTCACTTCCTTCTATGTTGTCTTGCTTTCTGTCACAATCCTATGCAAGTTTCCCTCACGTATAACTTCCACTTATCTATGTACTATCCGTACGGTTCGGAAATAATTTTCCCGTTTTATTTACAGTTGTAATTGTACAACGGCCACTTCTCTGACCAGAACGCTTGCGCCTGCATGCCTACTATAATTCCGTTATACGAACACAATTTTATATGAGATATACTTTCCACTTATTACTATTTATGTACAACTTTTTACACTATTTCAGGCGGGTTTTCATTACGATGCGTCTGATCATAAGCTTCACAAATTTTATAGTACACTGAGATTATAACACAAGCGATTACAAATATATCATACATTGTAGTATAGTTCCGGAGACCCAGAAAAATAATTGGGCACATAATTTAACTCTTTTTCTTAAGTGCTCTCCTACATGAGCTATTACGGTAATTCTGGTAGTCAGGTTACACACCACTTCAAAACGAAAACTATGGGATCAAATCAGGAGAGAAGTTTCTGGCAATTTTTAACAAAATGAACTCGCTGCTTGTTTCACTCAAGGTGTAAAGGGTTCAAAGCACTGCAAGTATTTTTAGCTTTCCTTTACCTATAATAATTAAATTATTATAATTATAATTTAAATTCACCTATAATGTGCCTTCTACCAACTTAATAACTGCTCACTTCATTACGAAGGCTACAACCCAACAAGCCAAAAGTATTTGGACGCCTTTATGCGTGCACCGTTTACTTGTCTGTTCTTCCAGTCTCTCCGCTATCGGTATTGGCTGCCCACGACAAACAGGACGCACTATAATTTGTTCAATCAGAATCCATCATTATCACCATATATCATGAGTTGGGCTTCCCATTCACTTTTAAATCACATTCTTCTGGGTCAAACAATTTACAGGTTTTTTCTTTTTAACCTACTCAGCTGATTTAACATAAACACAACACAGCTCATACACAACCCACACAGCGCTGTAATCTCATACTTGTGTCGACACACATTCGTTCTCTGGCCAGGACAGTAAAAAAAAAAAATGGTTTAGTGGCTAGCACAGTGGCTCCCAAGCAGTCCCCTTATTCTATAGAGACGGTATCTGACCCCTATATTTTCATACAGGGGCCACCAAGCAGACTCTCTATTAACTTTAAGAGACGGTATCTGACCCCTATATTTTCATACAGGGGCCACCAAGCAGACTCTCTTTTAACTTTAAGAGACGGTATCTGACCCCTATATTTTCATACAGGGGCCACCAAGCAGACTCTCTTTTAACTTTAAGAGACGGTATCTGACCCCTATATTTTCATACAGGGGCCACCAAGCAGACTCTCTTTTAACTTTCAGAGACGGTATCTGACCCCTATATTTCCATACAGGGGCCACCAAGCAGACTCTCTTTTAACTTTAAGAGACGGTATCTGACCCCTATATTTTCATACAGGGGCCACCAAGCAGACTCTCTTTTAACTTTATTTAAAGGCAGTACTTGAGCCACTGTGCTGTCTTGCCTATTAGTCAGTTTCAGTTTGCTATTTCATTGTAATCACATAAGACAGTACAAGACGCACAACATTTATATCAGCCTGTCGTTATGCCAGACTCTTTCTTTCAGTACTTTTCCTTCTCTATCAGAATTTGTATTTAGGTTCTTTTGTGAGGAGTTTTCATACAAGCCCCCTTGCACATGCGGACACACTGCCTCTGAGGATCAACGATTTACTAGAATACAGATTAAAGGTTCTTTTTACCTTTGTTCTTGGCGCCTGTTGATCTGAGATACAGTGTGAACGCAAGCGCATTCTTAGCCTGTACTATTATTCACTCCTGGATCGGCTCGCCAACTGAAGTATAATAAATCGAACAATCCTATCACCGCCCTGTCGGGAGGGGTCAGGACCATTCAACTACACTTTACTTAAACTTTCTTCCAAATAGACACCACATTCCAGAGTCTGGTTTAACGTAATTTATTATAAAAAGATTTGCACGAATATACATACCCAGGCTGATCGGCTAAACACACATATGTTAAAAACATTCTCAATCACACGGTCCAGTCTAAGTCAGTCAATTTCATGCTCACCCACAAGACGTAAAACAGGTCCGTTAATGACAGAAGCAAAACATAACAGGCGCATCATGAAGTTCAGCTGACATCTTATATGTTATTGCGACCCCCCCCCTTTTTTTTGGGGTGTTCCCATTACCTGGGCGATTACTTTTTCCATGGTCTGCAGCGGTCTCTGCCGGTCCTAATTAAGCATTACATATGACCCTTATTTATATGGTAGTTTTGATGAAATGCTATGATTTAATCATATCAGAAACATCCTAGTCACGGTTTGACAATAGTAGTTCAATACATAGTTTTTACACCAATGTTTGTAAAGATAGAAGATAAATGTTTTCTTTGGATTTAATAAATTCTATCAGTTCCTCAAACTGCACACACACATACATTTTCAAGGCTAGAGTGCTGAATGTTCTTCTCGACAATCAGGCCTCAAAGAATGTGTAGGGAGTAGTTCATGCTTATCTCTTCAGACGGGCTAGGAACATTTAATTGCCTGTGTGTGTGTATGTGTGTGTGTGTGTGTGTGTGTGTGTGTGTGTGTGTGTGTGTGTGTGTGTGTGAATGAATGGGTTCATTGCCTACTTTTTGAGATAACTAAAAGCTCGTCATGGGAAATTTTGGGGAGTGTATTGCAATATGGCTGTTTCCGCTGAGAGCGAGTTTTTCTTCAATTCCCCTGCATGTGGGTGTGTGTATATGTCCTTGATTTACAGGTGTCGAGATGAGCTCATATTGGGTGCCTAGCGTGGGACCATTGTTCATTGAGCACACTTCGATACAAATAATGAGCTCATTTTCCGGCGTGAGTGTCTGAGGCCTTGAATATGTGCTGTTGTGCACATATGGGCCTTTGTGCAATTCATCCTACCACAGAAGAACATATTCATATTAACACTACATTTTAATATAGTCCTGCAGTATGATATATAATTGTATATAAATAATGAATAATCTATAATTTGTCACAACACCTGTCCCCCGAATTATAAGTTCTTTCAATCAGTAAGACAGGACAAAAGTGGTGGTGGTATAGCTACAATTTTTTCCGATCAGTTTTGTTGTTCTGAAATTGATCTAGGTAGATTTTCAGCTTTTGAATACCTCGCTACTGTGTTAAAAGCTGCATCAAAAGTAATTATTTTAACAATATATAGACCACCCAAGCAATCATCAGTATTTCTTTCTGAATTTTCAGAGCTTATGTCCATTATTTTTACTAGCTATGATTGAATAATCCTGACTGGAGATATGAAAATTCACATCAATAATACTACTGACTCTAAGGCTATGGAATTTATAAATCTCCTAGACAGCCTAGGATTAACACAACACGTTACAGAAACTACTCATCAGTTAGGTAATATACTCGATCTGGTAATATCTCAATGGATAACCATTAATAAGGTTTTAGTGTCTGACATTACTATCTCTGATCACTACTGTGTGTTCTTTGATGCTATGTTAGATATACCTAGTAACAAAAGAGAATTTATTACTCAATAAAGGTATTTAGATACCATAGCGGAAATAAAATTCTCTGAACTTGCAAACTCTTTCGATCCATGTAAAGTACACTACTTGATAAACGAAATGGTAGATGTTTTTAATAGTGACTTGAGTAGCGCACTGAACATTGTTGCGCCAGTTAAGACCAAAAAGAGGTCACGTAATAAAACATCGCCATTGATAAACATCCGTGACCGATAAACACTATCCGTGACATTAAGAGAGTGCAGAGCAGCAGAAAGAACATAGAGAAAAACTGAATTAGAGATTCACCGAAGCATTTTTAAAGAGTGCATCACTATATATAACAAGGCTATTCGCTCTGAGAGAAGAGCTCACTTTTCAAAGATGTAAGTCAATGGCAGCAAAATACTAAGTCAAAAAAATGTTCCCACAAGAAAATGTAGTCGCAATAGGTGCTTTTCCTTTGTGTAATGCCTGTCCATGTGCCAATTTTTTAAATTATTGTGTCGTTTGGCTGGGTATTAAATTTTTTCGGCGGCTGTGGCTTAGGAGGTAGAGCGGGGCGTCCGCTGATCGCAGGGTTAGCAGTTTGATTCCCGGCTCCTCCTGTCCACATGTCGAAGTGTCCTTGGGCAAGACACTGAACCCTAAATTGCTCCCAATGAGCAGGCTAGCACCTTGCATGGCAGCTGCCGCCATTGGTGTGTGAATGTGCGTGTGAACGGGTGAGTGAGAGGCCATTGTAAAGCGCTTTGGATAAAAGCGCTATATAAGTGCAGTCCATTTACCATTTACCATTTTCAGAACCAATCAGGGACAGGTTATGTCACTGGGGTCACTGGTTCTATTTGCTGATTTTATCTATGGTCACTGCACTCACTCGGAGGGGCGGGACCAGAAGAGGGAGACAACAATCATTGGTCTAAACGTTGAACGAGTCGAGTCGAATGGTGAAGATACCTTAGTAGCCTACCCTGAACAAGCTGTTGTTTAGTGGAGACAGTTCGTAACATAATAAATTGACTGCCTAGTCGCTCATGTTCAACATGTTTGTCATCACATATTAATTTTGGAGCGAGCTATGATGTATTTACAACAAAAAAATACTGTTTTGTGAGATGAGAGACAGCAGGGGATGTTGCAGCAGTTACGTTAGCATTAATTTACGACACCACAGGCCCAGCATCTCGGAGCAAGCAGCCAAACTTTAAGTATCTAAAATCGATTACTCCATATATGTATACTGCCCTACAAAGGCAAAAGGCCTTAACTTCTCAGAGTGTAGAACTGAGAAAAATGGCTTTAAAGTTTTATTGTTGCCCAGCCAAATTAGTTGTAGGCAGATTCTTGGAAATGTGGCAGTTGTTTGTCTTTTTATTAAGTTATTTTATGTACATATTAATCCTGAGCTCAAACTTGACCTTTGACCCTTATTCGGAAGTTAAGGTATTTTGTTGTTGTATGGTCTACAAAATGATAAGGGGTCATGCCAAAGCAAAAGGCTGTAACTTCCATTTGATCTCTCACTTTTTTGTGAGAGATCAACATCTCTCACAAAATATATATTTATCTAAATAACATCAAGATAAAATCTAGCAATATATCATGCAAATGTCCGCTTAATATAATATGAATGAGAATAAATCAATCAATTTGTAGGATTTTTAAGTACTCCATTACTTTGATTGTCTTTCGATGGTGCATTACTAACTTTTTGTATTGACTTGTTTGTATTGACTTGAAACAAAACCTTGCAATATTTTTTTTCCTACCCCTTAACATGGCAAGTTGCAAATCATGCCCAACGTTAAATATGTTAAATATCAGTAAAATTTGAGATTATTCAGATGCATTGATAAAATGTGTTGATGTTGTATGTAGCCAAAATTTCAGTATTTATTAGTCAAATATGTACTACACTGTGAAAAGGCTGTCACTATGATATAAATAAAGACAAAAATCTAGCCAATTGGTTAACACGTTGACAGATTTAGGACTTGAATGATTGGTTGGATGCGATTGGATGTATTATTTTGGTGACTAGACATGGACAATCCAGACATAGATGATAAGCAAAGTTTTTGCATGCCAGATAACTTTTTGCAACCAAATTATCGAGTGCACCACGCTACGCAATAAAGCAGTACTTACTCGACTTTGGATTTACTTTGCTGAATGTAAGAGCATTGAATGTGAGAGAGAGCCTACTCAAGACTCGTCATGTTTTGGATTTAACTTGTTGAACGTGAGAGAAGGGCATCCTTGTGCTTTACAATTGATATTTTACTGGGCTATAAAAGGTAGGCTAACGTTTTAATTGTGCGTTGCTTGCATGCGTGCGTGTGTGTGTAGCCGACTTCTCCCAAGGAGGTGTGTCGATTCGGTAATCCGTTAACGTTACCACTGTTATATTCGGCAGTCAGACATTCAGCCGTGTTCTGTTGCACGAATTGACAGGCAGGATTTGTTTGTCCTGGATGCTTTGAACGCAATTCTGATTGCATATGGGAGCAGTTTTCCAGTTCTCTTATTAGCTAGCATGTTTGCTAACGTTTGCTCACGCAAGCTAGTAATTTTGTAGATTGCCTATCTAATCTATCTTCAGTAGGCTAGTCTTTCTTATCTTTGCCTGTGTGTCGGCGTTTCAAAGCTATATACACCAACATTTTCCCTCGAGAGCAATGGGCCATTCTGATATAGGCTAAGGCTAGGTTAGACTCATTAACAACAACAACAATATGTTTTCACTTTATTCTGCCTATGTGTATCTGAAATGCTTCAGTGATTGACATATAGCCTACAATACCAAGGTAAAACACCATAGCTTCAGCGCGGTAAACAGTCACTTCACTTTATTCAAGCTATTATGCGTGTGTCAGAAATACTTCGGTGACAGATATTATACAAAGGTAGAACACCGTAACGTCAGCGCCGTAAACAGTAACTCCACTTTGATGCGCAGCAAACAAAACAAAGGCAGAGTAGCTACCTTAACTCAACTCGAACGAGTGCCGTGAACAATTATAGTATGTGCCCTCAGGGCCGGGACAGTGTCAGGACCCTAGTTTTTCGCGACAGCGCCACCTACCCAATTGGATGACCACAACAGTGCAACCATGGCCAGGAGCAGTGCAGTGTCAGGGACAGTCTCAGGACCGGGACAGTGTCAGGACCCTAGTTTTTCATTTCACCTACCGAATTGCAGTGCAACCATGGCAGGACCGCAGTTCTTGCATGTCAATAATAAAGCTGTATAAAACATTTGACTTCTGGCTCCAAAAAGACCATAACTTTTGCGTTAGATCTTTGTTTTGTTGCTTTATTCAATACTCTTCATGATTTCAGCTGTCCTTTTGGCACTAGATAGAGCTCATCAAGAGCTTTAATTTGACATAGTGTTGTATAATGGTTAAGGAGCTGGACTTGTAACTGAAAGGATGCAGGTTCGATTCCCAGGTAGGACACTGCTGTTGTACTCTTGAGCAAGGTGCTTAGCCTGAATTGCTTCAGTATATATCCAACTGTATGAATGGATAAATGTAATAAGAAGTTGTGTAAGTCGCTCTGGATAAGAGCGTCTGCTAAATGCCTGTAATGTAATGTAACATAGAACTCATTTTACCCCAAAATGCATTTGTTTTACAAGGCAAATACAGTGGCTCACAGTACGAAAATGATGGGAATCATATGCTATGGCCTTTGCAGCCACTTGATCTCAACCCAATTTAACATTATTTTGGAAGAATGGTGTTGCTTCCCTCCAGTAGAGTTCCAGAGACTTGTAGAATATGCTAAGGCGCAGATTTCTCACAGCCACCAATGGCGGTGTCCAGAAAAAAACTCCTGTGTGTGTTCATCTCTTTAAATAAGATGGAAGTGGTTTCCAAGTGAAAATATAATGTGAAGTAATGTCTCACACAAGAAATTAGTCAATTTTTTGGGGGGGGGTTAAAAGCTCCCAGCATTGAGCATGCCAATTGCATGCTTTCTGAAGACTTGCAACATCTGTGGTATCGGGTCATGTGACAAAAACACACATTTGAGTGGTCTTTTATTGTCCCCAGCAAAAGTTGTGTCAGTGTAATGGTCACACCCTGTCTGGTGGTGGTTTATCTCATTGAAGGAGAAATGCTTAGTAGCATGAATATAAACAAATTTGTGCATAAAATTGAAAACAAATAACTTTTATTTGCGCAGGGAAGTACATGGCAATTTTCAGAGGCTCCACTTTAATGTTCCCAGCGTTGTACATTCCACCTCATCGGAGGTTCACTGTTGGGCCTGGTTTCCTGTTCTGAGAGAGAGAGAGAGAGAGAGATAATATGTTATTGACATTTGACTTTTGGCATTGACATTTGACTTCCAAATGTGTTTTGCTCCATTTTGTTGGTTCAAACAAAGATGCCTTGCAGAACGGGCAGTGAAACCTCTTGCAGCATGTGGTGCATCTATTAAGTGGCAAGGATCGTTCTTTTTGTATAGTTATATGAATCTTGAAAAATATAAAGCCTAATTGGTCAATTTGAACACTTAGTTAATTTCACTGACACAAATTCAGCCTAGTACTGGACCAAAATACATTTAGAATATTCTGTCCTGGATTGAGCTTAATCTGTGTCTGTGAAATCACTTCATATATACAGCACATGACCGAATCTAACACGAGTAAGTAGTGTAAGCCTATAGATGCAGAATACATAATAACTGACTATTAAAATACCCAACATTACAAAACAATGTCCAAATGAAGAGACTGACTGATAACACATACAGTGGGGGTAAACAGGCAGTCTGCACAGTTTAGCTAATTATTAAGATTATTTAAACTTAATTAAAATGGTAAAACAATTAGTATTAAACAAACATTTACACTGAAGACAGTACTGCTGATGTAATGTAGCTGACAGACACAGATCATATCGACATGCTCTTACCATCTTTTGAAGTTTAATCAATGTGTTGGCTAGAATTCATGAGCATAGTCAACTAGTTGGGCTTGCCAAAATCGCGCTACTGTTTCATTAAACAAATAAACGAATGAGGCTAACGTCAACGTTCGTTCGTTTGCAGCAAGCTATCGGTAAACTAACGTTATAACAGATGATTGTTTGTAGTGCCTTTTAAATATGCTTCGATTATCTTGGAATCGAACATTAGCGTTAGCAAAGACTATCATAAGCTAACATAACTCGCACTTCAACGAGCTAGCAAACGTTAACTTTGCTGTCGGATTCAAGACACCAGAATTGTTTTTAACATTAAACAAATAAAACTTGATTCACATTCAGTTTTGTACTCACATTCAGATTGTCGTCCATCTTCTTGTTTCTCTTGTGCATGCGCAGGACTCTAGGGTCCTCAGACCGTCCCGGTCCTGAGACTGTCCGGGCCCTGACACTGCACCGTTCCAGTATTGCAGGCACACCCTTCTCGCCGTGAAACAAAGGCAAGGAACCTTAACTGATGTTACGTCCTTCTGCCTTAGCTTCTGTAGCACTTTTGGAAGTTACGGCAAAGACAACCCACTATTTTCTCGAAAAAACAACACAATCGACTCAAGATATTTGTCCACATGATAAAGTGGGTCTTCATTGTTCCGAAAATGTAAAAAAAAAAAATTTCGACCAAAAATGAAGTTACGCCCCTTTGCCTTTGCACGGCAATATAGCCTTATCAATTTAGATATTAAGTTAGCTGTTCCACCGCCTCCCATTCGCAATCGCCCTACTCCCCCTGCCATGAACATTACCATTGCTTAGCAATGCTGGGGTAGCTAGATAGCAAGCGAACGATAGCTCATTGCAAGTCATTTTAACATTTAGCTAGCAAACTAAATCGGTAAATTAGCAAATAGTTATAAAAGCAGAGGCCGTAAATACGGCAGCCTCATCAGCATTTGTATGACTTGTCTGTCTGTCCTTATCTTTTCACTACCTAACTTGGCTTATCACCCCCTACCATGTGTCTAACCCCGATTACTCTGTGCTCTATGCCTCGGGCCAGGAGGCCCAACCATCGCAGGCGCTGCCCGGCTAACCTGGTCTGCCCACCCCTGTCCTTTCATAAGGAACTCTCAGTGGTGGGTGGACTATGGAACTGCCGATCAGCTGTCCAGAAAGCTGACTTCATCACTGCCTACGCCAAGATGAAGTCTCTCCACTTCCTGGCTCTCACTGAGACCTGGATCACTCCAGATAACACAGCCACTCCCGCTGCTCTGTCTGCTGGCTACTCCTTCTCCCAAACCCCCAGGGTCTCTAGCCGAGGCGGGAGTACTGGTTTGCTGATTTCCACATCCTGGAAATTCTCTATTCCCACTGCACATTGCCTGCATTTCTCCTCTTTTGAGTTTCATGCAGTCACTGTAACCCCCCTGTCTACACTTAACATTGTTGTTCTCTATCACCCTCGAGGTCCGCTCTGCGCTTTTCTTGATGAACTGGACACTCTCCTGAACTTCTTCCCTGAGGATGGTACCGCTGTAATCCTACTGGGAGACTTCAACCTCCATCCAGAGAGTTCCCATATATCCAGTGTCGCCTCACTCTTCCAGTCCTTCGCTCTCACTCAATCCCCATCACCTGCCACCCACAAGGCTGGTAACCAACTAGTAGACCTTGTACTCACCAGGAGCTGCGCCACGTCTGAACTTGTGGTGACCCCGCTCCACGTATCTGACCATTTTAAAATTTAATTCTCTCTTTCCTGCCCACTCTCTCTCAACCCCACTAACGACCCACCCACTGTTATGTTCAGGAGAAATCTCCGCACCCTCTCGCACTCTCTCTCACTACTTCTACTCTCTCTATACTTCCTCCTCCTGCTTCCTTTGCTAATATGCATGTTGATGTTGCAACCTCTATGTTTAACTCCTGCCTCTCTCAGTCTCTCAACTCATTTTGTCCTCTTGCCTCCAAACCAGCTCGACCATCACCCCCCTCCCTGTGGCTGACAGATTCTCTCAGATCCAGCAAAACCATACTGCGAGCCGCTGAGAGAAAGTGGAGGAAATCCAGATCCCCAGATGACCTGGCCTCCTATCACACTCTGCTGGCAGCCTTCACAGTGGCAACTACATTGGCTAAGACTTCATTTTTTCAGTCTAAAATTAATGCATGTGTGTCTAATCCACGTAAACTCTTTTCCACCTTCTCCTCCCTGCTTATCCCCCCTCCACCCCCTTCACCCTCCTCCCTCTCTGCAGATGACTTCCTGACTCCTTCACACATCCGGTGACACCCCACATCCCCCATACTGAACCCATCACCACGCTGTCATCCTTCAAGGCTCCAACTCATGATGCACTATCGCACAACCACCTGTCCACTGGACCCCATCCCATCAGCAGTCCTCCAGTCTATATCCGCTGAGCTCGTTCCATATCTGTCCTCTATTATCAACACCTCCCTAACCTGTGGCCATGTTCTTGCTGTTTTTAAGACTGCCTGTGTAACCCCACTCCTTAAAAAACCTAGCTTGGACCCCTCTGATGTCAGGAACTACCGTCCTGTAACTCTCTTGCCCTTCCTGTCAACCACAAACTCCTGATCTTCACACTCTCTGAGATGGGCATTTCTGGGACTGCCCTCTCCTAGTTTGTATCGTACCTCACTGATAGATCCTACCAAGTCTCTTGGAAGGGTTCTGTCTCTGCACCCCATCCCCTGTCTACAGGAGTCCTGCAGGGATATTTACTAGGTCCTCTGCTGTTCTCCATTTATACAAAGTATCTTGGTTCAGTAATTAATTCACATGGCTTCTCATACCATAGTTATGCTGACAATACTCAACTCTTCCTCTCTTTCCCTCCCTCTACCCAACAGGTGAAGGAGAGGATATCTGCTTGTCTGGCCGACATCTCTGAGTGGATGACTACCCATCACCTGAAGCTCAACCTCGACAAGACAGAGCTCCTCTTCATGCCATACAAGACCTCCCCACTACTTGACCTCTCCATCACCGTTGATGGGACCATGGTGGCTGCCTCCCGCTCTGCAAAGAACCTGGGGGTGGTCCTGGACTTCAAAGATCACATCAGGGCGACGGCACTCCTGCAGGTTCCTCCTGTACAACTTCAGGAGGATTCGACCGTACCCGACCACCTACTCCACCCAGCTTCTTGTCCAGACTATGGTCACCTCATGCCTGGACTACTGCAACTCCCTGCTTGCAAGCCTACCGGCCTGCGCCATCCTGCCTCTTCAATTGATCCAGAACGCAGCTGCCTGGCTTGTGTTCAACCTCCCGGAATTTTCACAAGTCACCCCCCTGTTGAGGTCACTCCACTGGCTGCCAGTTGCAGCCAGGATCAGGTTCAAAGTTCTGACCCTGTCCTACACTGCAGCCAGTAGGACAGGCCCCGTCTACCTGCAGGACTTGATCCAGAACTATGTTCCTGCTCGACCACTTCGCTCATCTCCAGCAGGGCGATTCGCACTCCCCCCCCCCTCCGTGTCAACGGCACTTGCTGGTCCCGACTGCGGACCTTTTCCACCCTAGCTCCCCAGTGGTGGAATGAACTTCCCATTCCCCTACGTTCTATGCCAACCCTGCCTGCGTTCCGTCGTGGCCTGAAAACACACCTTTTCAAACACACCTTTTACAACTTATCTAAGACCTCATGGTACTTGTCCTTGTTGAACTGTGTATTGCAGTTTATAATATTTAGAATAGAATTGTAGTAGAGCTGATTTACCCAGTTTACTGTGAACTGCATTCAATGTTCATTACTAGGGATAGCTGCTACTTTATGGGAAGAATGTGCTTTATCTTATCTGTTCTGTAGTTATTTCGATGACGTTTCTGCATGCACTTACTGTATGTCGCTTTGGATAAAAGCGTCTGCTAAATGACTGTAATGTAATGTATTATTTTCATAAATTAAGTCAAAATAAAGTGCCACAAAAGCAAAGAAACTTTGGAAAAATGCACAAAAAAAAAGTTTTTCTTTAGTTTGCAACAAAATACTGAGAGCTACATAAGTGAAACAGGATCATAAACTCCATGTCAACAAGTTTGCTAAATCTGAGGATGATATGCAGAACTACTAAAGGTCTATGATGCAAAATATAGGCAGTGTATCCATTATTGTCTCCAAATCTATCCAAATGGCTAAATTGTGTACTGTTCTAAATAAAAAAAGAGAGATATATTTAACTACAAATCAACAGTTTTGGCTCATAAAACTCACTTTTGCATCATTTTCAAGTGGGAATGACTATATTTTTATCAGTATAGGGGGGTAGATATCTATGGGTCCAAAACCACTATGCAAAACATGTCATAAAATGAATAGAATTAGTTTTGTCCATTACAAAGAATATACATTTGCTTCTTCTGATGGATTAAGATAAAAATATTGATATCACAGTGTTACATACACCTAAATATGTAGCCTAATCATTCACTCTTGTACCTCAATAAAACATCACTTTTCCCTGTACTCTACAGTATGTATACCTTTGCCCCGGGATTCAATTTTTCCGTAGTTTTTTTATATTCCTAGTCATTTTGACTCGCAGGAAAATCTTTACCTTAATCTACCCCATATCAGCGCACAAAAAATTGGAATGAACATGTGCAATGCCATAAGTGACAAGTATATACGCCATAGCCTATATTATGTACGATAACATAAAAATAAAATAGTATTCCACCATCTGCAAAATGCTGCCAAATGTTCTATCTTCAATGAAAATTGGTAGGCTACATCAAAAATAAAATAACAATTGCACTACAGTTTGTGAAATGTGCTCAAAATGCGAAAATAACAATGGGCCTATCAATCACGTTGGAAAGACAGTGCTCGAGTGGGAAAATGTACGTATATATGTAGCCTGCGAGACCAACTGCATTTTAGACTCGAAAAAGGTAAAGGGAATCTCCCCTCCCTATTGCGTTATTTATAGAGTTTGCGTAATATGAGGCCGTGAAAACTAAAACTGCCATTACGCTGGTTTAAAGCACTCAAGAAGACATGGGATATACCGTTGTTAAGGTTATAATGTACTCTATTGCAGCGGTCCCCAACCTTTTTTGGACCACGGACCGGTTTCACGTAAGACAATATTTTCACGGACCGGCCTTCAAGGTGTGGGGGGATAAATATGACGAAATAATATGATACGACTGGCATAAAAACAAATACAGTAATACCTTGACATACGAGTTTAATTCGTTCCGTGACCGAGCTCGTAACTCGGTTTACTCGTATATCAAATCAATTTTCCCCATTGAAATTAATTGACATACCATTAATCCGTTCCAGCCCCCCAAAAAACACCCTAATTTCTTTGTTACGTAGTTATAAAAATGAGAAATGTATTTATAAATAATTAATACAAAACATAATACTGTCATGGTTTTCCCTTCCTTTCCTCTAATTCGACGCCTCGTCCTTTTTTCGGTCTATCAGATTTTTCTCCGCATTCCCTTGCGGGATTTTCCTTTCGCCCAGGTGATTATCTAGTTCACCTGTCGCCCGCGTCAGGAGGTATTTAAACCCCTGAGTTCCGCTTCCTGGCGCTTCTTTATCATTTTGTGCCTTCACGTATGTATGGTTGTTGTTTGTTTCCTCTGCTCGCACTTAAAAGATTGTTATTCTTTATTCGCGTAGTAGAGCTATACCCAGATAACTACTAGAAGCTCAGGGAATATAGTTTAGGTTTTTCCCTCTTTTCACTTCTCCGTTTCCACTCCCGCTCTCTTTTTTGTTAGAGGGCGTGAGCGTTATTTTATTTTCATTTGTTTCACCAGTTATCGGGCGTTATAGTCACGTTCCGAGGGTGCCTTTGTTTTTGCTGTTCTTCTGGCTATCGGTATTAGTGTCGCCCGTGTTTATGTGGCTATCCCGGTTTTACAAGGGTGTTTTTGGTTTTGGCTACGGCTGGGAGGTTTTTTCATTCTTTCTTTTCTTTCATCGCGTTTGGCTCATCGTTGTACCACTACAACGCCCTTACAAATACAAAGATAATAAAATAGAATATAAAGAAATAAATTGGTTTTATAAAGTGTATTTACCTTGGCGATCAGACGACTTGGGCTAACGGAAGATGCTGGTGGAGGTGGTGGAGGAGATAGGCGGAGGAGATTTGAAGGGCTCATCACACTTTATCCCTAAACTTAATTGATACAACTTTGTTTTTATTTTTATTTTTTTTCATGCGGGTGTTCGCTTGCTTAACTGCGCCAACTAGCGGAGCCGTCTCTAAGCTCGCTCCACTTGCTCGGCTCGTAACTCGGGTCTAGGCTCGTAAGGCGAAGCAAGAAATTGTCCGAGCAACGGCTCGTAACTCGGAATACTCGTATGTCAAGGTTTTACTGTATAAAGTGCATAAAAAATACAACTCACCATCTCAAGAGACGCAGATGCATTTTTCAAAATAAAACATCTTTCAGATTCTGAATACAAAAATATTTTATTGATTATCAGTCTTTCTGTGCGGCCCGGAACCAAATGACCCACGGACCGGTGGTTGGGGACCGCTGCTCTATTGGATAAAAGAGCTGACAATTAAACCAGAATGAACTGTAATGAACGAGACAGGCTTGGGGGGTATTACGAGTCGACGTTTTAGATGTTTAGGTGTAATAGCGGTATAAAGTGTTTTTAAAGTGTGTATATTTCTCAAACCGATTGTACTAGACAATAAATGACCACTGAATTTTGAAAGGAACATCAGGATGTGTAAAACCAATGGTAGGATTGTATATTCATTTTATATTTATATTAAATGGACTTGCTACAGAAAAATAGTGACACTTAAAAACAACGCATTGGGCAGAAATTGTCAAGAATCGTCTACCAATAAAGTTAAAACACAGAGTTTGTGATAGTTTGGCTGCAGAGCAACGAATGTCTCAGTTGAGCAAAAAGGTCTCGCCGGCATCACCATCTGCCTAAAGGGGGGTTAAAGTCCTCCTAATAGCTGCCCAATGGCCTAACTGGCTGACCATATTTATTATCCTTTATTTTTACATGGAGTCTCATTGAGATTAATATCGAGAGACCTGCGAACAAAATAAAAACATGTATAAACCTTAAAAACAAGTACGATTCAGCCTAGTTAACATTCAGCATTCAAACAGCATACAGGGAATCAAAGGAAACACGTACATACAACATTAAGAAGATCTATGTATAAAAACTTACATTTTCTAAAGGAATAATAGATTCTAGTTTAAAAGTTTTTTTGCAATTCATTCCAATTATGAGGGGCATAATATTGAAAACCTGTTTTGCCCAGCTCAGTATTTATATGTGGTGTATCTAAGGCTAAGAAGTCCTGAGACCTGGTACCATAGTTACTGGATTTAAACATAATTAAAGATGAGAGATAAAGGGGAAGTTTCTTCAGCAAAGCCTTATACATAAATACAATGAAATGTAGTTACCTCCTCTTTGATAAAGAGGACCATCCCACTTTTCTATACAAAACACAATGATGCATGAACAATGTATCCCCAGTGATAAAACGTAATACACTGTGATAAACTGCATCAAGGGGCTTTAAAGTGGACGGGGCAGCGTGCATATACAGAATGTCTCCTTAATCAAATACAGATAAGACAGTTGATTGTACAATAGTTTTTCTATTAGCAAAAGAGAAGCATGCTTTATTTCTGTACAAGAAACCAATTTTAGCTTTTTGCTTTTGAGACAGATGTTCCACATGAGTCTTAAAGGAAAATCTACCATCAAGCCAAATTCCTAAATATTTATAAGATTCTAGAGTTTCTATTTGTGTACCATGAAGTGTATGAATGCCAATATTAGATGTATTTCCCAATAGATTTTCTCCCAATACATTTTGTCTTATCAGAATTTAAAACAAGCTTGTGGTTAATAAGAGATAACTAAAAAGAATCAAAGGCAATTAGTAATAGCCTGGTTAAGCGTGTAGCCAGTGGCATACAAGATTGTATCATCTGCATAAAAATGGACATTACATTGCAGTGTTGGGAATACCATGTTGTTTATATGAAGTGTGAATAGAAGTGGATCAAGAATAGACCCTTGTGGGACACCTTTACTAATTTCAAAAGAGCTAGATTTAAAACCATCCACAACAATAGACTGAGTTCTCCCAGAGAGATATGCATAAAACCAGTTAATCCAGAGAAAGTTAATCCAATCCAATGGAGGATAATTTATTCAATAAAATATTATGGTCAACGGTGTCAAAAGCCTTTGATAGGTCAATAAATAGTGCAGCGCACTGCAGTTTGTTATCCATAGAATCAGAATCCAGAATCCGAATCCCTTTATTCGCCAAGTATTTACATACAAGGAATTTACTGTGGTTTATTGGTGCGTACATAAACCAACATAAAACATAAAATAAAATAATATAATATAAAACATAAAACAAAACAAAACAAAACACAAAAACAAGTAGTGCAAGTAGTATTGCAAGTTTCAACCAATATAATATTATATTATATATGCAAGATAAAAATTAAAATAAAAAATATAAGTAAAAATAAAAATATAAATAAACAAAAAGGATGGAGATATTTACAGTGAAATGATTACAGTGGGAAGTAGGTAAAGTGTAAAGTGTCTATGAGGCAGGATAGAGTCTGTGTCTGTGTCGGAGGGGGTCCCGGGTCTTGTTGATAAGGCTAACTGCAGAAGGAAAGAAACTGTTTTTATGGCGAGAGGTTTTGGTCCTGATGGACCGCAGCCTCCTGCCAGAGGGAAGTGTTACAAACAGACTGTGACCGGGGTCGGCCACAATCTTGCCTGCACGCCTCCGGGTCCTGGAGGCATACAGATCCTGGAGAGATGGCAGGTTGCAGCCAATCACCCTCTCTGCAGAGCGGATGATACGCTGCAGTCTGCCCTTGTCCTTGGCGGTCGGTGGCAGCAGCGTACCAGATGGTGACGGAGAAGGTGAGGATGGTCTCGATGATGGCAGAGTAGAAGTGGACCATCATCGTCTTTGGCAGGTTGAACTTCTTCAGCTGCCGCAGGAAGAACAACCTCTGCTGGGCTTTTCCAGTGATGGAGCTGATGTTCAGCTCCCACTTGAGGTCCTGGGAGATGAAGGTTCCCAGGAAGCGGCAGGACTCCACAATGTCAACTGTGGAGTCTCTCAGGGAGATGGGGATGAGTGGGGCTGGGTTATTCCTGAAGTCCACCACTATCTCCACTGTCTTTGCAGCATTTAGCTCCAGGTTGTTCTGACTGCACCAGTCCGCCAGATGGTCGATCTCCCTCCTGTAGGCGGACTCATCCCCACCAGAGATGAGTCCGATGAGGGTGGTGTCGTCCGCGAACTTCAGGAGCTTGACAGACTGGTGACTGGAGGTGCAGTTGTTGGTGTACAGGGAGTATAGCGCAGGGGAAATAACGCAGCCTTGGGGGGAACCGGTGCTGATGGTCCGGGAGTCAGAGATGTAAACATAGAGTTGACAATATAATTTATCACAAGAGTTGTTGCTGTTAATGTGCTATGACCTAGCCTAAAACCTGATTGCTGTGGTTGTAAAATGTTATTAATCTCTAAAAAGGCCCATAGCTGAGAGCTAGCTAATGATTCTAGGACTTTGGCCACACAGGAAAGTTTTGAAATTGGACGATAGTTATTTACGTCACAGGTATCACCCCTTTTATATAGAGGAATAACCTGAGCTGCCTTCCATAGGTTTGGGATTCTACCTGAAATAAAATTTAGATTAAAAATGTAAGCACGTGGTGTCTCTGCTATGAATAGCTGCAGAAATATCTGAGGAAAACCAAGGGTTACACAGGTTTTTATCCTGAAGTTCTTATAGGGGGCATTTTTATCAGCAATAGAATTCAATACATTACAGAAATGGTCCAAAGCTAGATCAGGATCGGGGATGCAACAAGTTCTTTCTAAATCAGAAATGTATAGATCATGAAGAAAACCCTGTTCAACAAAATGTTAGAATTTTAGTTTTGTAACAATACTAGAACTATATTTTTGTTTTCTGGCATTTCAAATACAAGCAATTGGGCAGTGGTCACTGATGTCCTGAGCAAAGACCCCACAGGCTAGGTATTTAAATGGCCTATTTGTCAGTATAATATCAATCAACGTCGACTTGGAAAGGTGTTTTGTATTTATCCTCGTGGGTTTCAATATTAACTGAGTAAGATTTATTTCAAAGCACAGTTCTTTTAACCTATTTAAACTTTTAGAGAGCCAGTCAAGATTGAAATCACCCATAACAATCAGTTCGGATGAGACGTAAGATTACATTAATTTGCCAATGTCTTCTAACGCCACAGTACATGCAGAGGGAGGGTCTAACGCCACAGTACTTGCAGAGGGAGGGCGGTAAATGCCAATAATAGTAAAATGCCCCCTGTTCCACGGCCAGGGCGAAAGCCACATTGCTCCTCCTGAATCTGAGGTTCGACCAACGGTCGGAGCCTCCTTTCCAGCACCCTCGAGTAAACTTTCCCGGGGAGGCTGAGAAGTGTGATACCCCGATAATTAGAGCACACCCTCCGGTCCCCCTTCTTGAAGATGGGGACCACCACCCCGGTCTGCCACTCCGCAGGCACTGTCCCCGACTTCCACGCGACACTGAAGAGGTGTGTCAACCAAGACAGCCCAACAATGTCCAGAGCCTTCAGCATCTCAGGGCGAATCTCATCCACCCCTGGCGACTTGCCACTGTGGAGCTTTTTGACAACCTCAGCGACTTCCGCCAGGGATATGGGTGCGGACCCCCCCGAGTCTTCAGGCTCTGCCTCTTCCACAGGTCGGGTCGGGTTCAGAAGCTCCTCGAAGCTCCGCCCGACAACATCCCCAGTCCAGGTCAGCAGTTCTCCTCCCCTGCTGAACACAGCCTGGGTCAAGCCCTGCTTTCCCTTTCTGAGGTGTCGGACGGTTTGCCAGAACTTCCTCGAGGCCGACCGAAAGTCCTCCCATACCCGGGTTTTTGCCTCAGTGACCGCCGAAGCCGCAGCCCTTCTGGCCCTCCGGTACCTCTCTGCTGCTTCAGGAGACCCCCGGGCCAACCAAGCCCGAAAAGCCTCCTTCTTCAGCTTGACGGCTTCCCTCACCGCTGGTGTCCACCAGCGGGTTCTGGGGTTGCCGCCACGACAGGCACCGATGGTCTTCTGGCCACAGCTCCTGCCCGCCGCCTCGGCAATGGAGGCTTTGAACATGGCCCACTCGGACTCCATGTCCCCAGCCTCCCCCGGGATACACGAGAAATTCCTCCGGAGGTGGGAGTTGAAGACCCTGCGGACGGGGGCCTCCGCCAGACGTTCCCAGTTCACCCTCACTACACGTTTGGGTTTACCGGGTCTGTCCGGCAGTCTCCCCGGCCACCTGATCCAACTCACCACCAGGTGGTGATCGGTTGACAGCTCTGCTCTTCTCTTCACCCGAGTGTCCAAGACATACGGCCGCAGATCTGATGATACGACTACTAAAGTCGATCATCGATCTTTGACCTAAGGTGTTCTGGTACCAGGTGCACTTATGTACCACCCTATGCTCGAACATGGTGTTCGTTATGGACAATCCATGACCAGCACAGAAGTCCAATAACAAAACACCACTCGGGTTAAGATCAGGCAGACCGTTCCTCCCAATCACCCCCTTCCAGGTTTCTCCGTCGTTGCCCACGTGAGCGTTGAAGTCACCCAGCAGAACTATGGAGTCCCCGGGCGGGACACTTTCCAGTATGCCCCCCAGTGACTCCAAGAAGGCCGGATACTCCAAACTGCCGTTTGGTGCATAAGCACAAACAACAGTCAGAGCTTTCCCCTCGGCGACACGTAGTCGCAGAGAGGCGACCCTCTCATTCCCTGGGTGAAACTCCAACACGGTGGGGCTCAGCCGGGGGCTTGTGAGTATCCCCACACCCGCCCAGCGCCTCTCACCCTGGGCAACTCCGGAGAAGAATAGGGTCCAGCCCCTCTCCAGGAGTTTGGTTCCGGAGCCAGTGCTGTGCGTGGAGGTGAGCCCAACTATATCTAGTTGGTACCGCTCCACCTCCCGCACCATCTCCGGCTCCTTCCCCGCCAGCGAGGTGACGTTCCACGTCCCCAGAACCAGTCTGTGACGCTGGGGATCAGCACGCCCGGATCCCCGCCTTCGCCCACCGCCCGTCTGGCAAAGCACCCGACTCCCATGCCGATCCCTGCGGGTGGTGAGCCCACATGGTGGCGGCCCCACGTTCCCTTTTCGGGCTGTGCCCGGCCGGGCCCCATGGGGTAAGGCCCGGCCACCAGACGCTCGCCGACGGGCTCCCCCCCCGGGTCTGGCTCCAGGAGGGTGCCCCGGTTTCCCTATTCCGGGCGAGGTTTTCTTGTTCTTATGAGGCCGTGTCATGAGAGTCATTGAATCGCTCTTTGTCTGGTCCCTCCCCCTGAACCAATTTGCCTTGGGAACCCCTACCAGGGGCTAATGCCCCCGACAACATAGCTCCAAGGATCACAGGGACACACAAACCTCTCCACCACGATAAGGTGGCGATTCCTTGGAGAGGCTGGAGGTGCTGTCCGGTCTTTTTTTTTTAAATGAAGAAAAAATTGTCAATAAACCCTAGGTTACTAGCGCTACACTGAAACTGAAGCCATGTATAAAGGCTTGTAAAACAACCTATTCCACGGCCCAGTGTGGGAATAGGACCGGAGATAAAAACGTCTCTACCATTGCCACTTATAAGGTTAAAAAGATGGATAAAATCTCTTTTCAAGAGCTCAGATTGCTGCTGAGAAATGTCATTTGTGCTAACATGGATCACAACTTTCTTTATGTCCAAATTCTGAGCCAGAATACCTGTAACTTTGTCCATTAAATTGGAGACTGTAGCACCCGTAAAGCAATAAGTCACTGCCGCTTTATTTCTAATGTCCCTGACGATGGAATAGCCGATGATAATAATTTTGGGCGACAGGGAAGGGAGTGCTGGTTTCCGCGAGAGGGCTGCATCCTGAGGGCCTACCCGAACGTCCGCCCGCTGAGGAGGAGAAGGAGAGAAGCCAGCCGGCAGCCGGGAGAGGTGGTCAGCAGGCGGTCCGGCACGTCCGGCAGTAGCCAACGGCAGCGCAGGCTGCAAGAAAGACGCAGAAGGAGATGGAGGGCAGCAGGCGACAGAGGAGAAACTGTTTATCTCGTTAAGGGTGAGATACCTGTTGCGCAGCTGGAGAATTTGCGAAGGACAAGGACAGGAGAGCCATGGTCATTTTGTTTTCCACCACTGTAATCCAGGGGCCGGCCCAAGAGGAGTTGAGGAGGCCTGGGATTTGGGCTTCGCACCCCATCAGACCCAGGTACTTTCCTCTGGGAGCAGGCAAGGTGCTGTGTGTTCCAGACCCATAGCGACACAGGAAAGTTGTGGCTAGGGAGTCGATGAGCAGCTCGTCCTCTTTTATCTGGTAGGGTTGATATTTTCTCTTCCAGTTCGGGACGTCACACACTGTAGGGCCGCTCCCAGGTCCTGGTTAGCCCTCTCTGTCTGACCATTAGTCTGAGGGTGGTTATCCTCATAAACTGGCGGAGGCCCCCAGGGACTGTCAGAACGCCTTCCACACCTGGGAGAAGAACTGGGGACCACGGTCAGACAAGATGTCGGAGAGGATCCCGTGCAGCCACACCACATGGAGGACCAGGAGCTCCGCCGTCTCTGAAGCTGAGGGAAGCTTGAGTCGAGAAACAAAATGGACTGCCTTGGTGAAACGATTGATAATAGTTAGAGTCATTGTGTTACCGTCAGAAGGTGGTAGACCGGTAAAGAAATCGACCCCAATGTGACTCCAAGGATGGCCCGGGACAGGAAGAGGGCGGAGAAAACCAGCGGAGGGTTGATGGGAAGCCTTACTCCTGGCGCAGATGAAACAAGTGAGGATGAAGGCACAGGTATCCGCCTCCAAGGTGGGCCACCAAAAACTTTTCCTTACCAGGGATAAGGTGCATTGGACCCCCGGGTGGCAGGACAGGCGAGAGAAGTGAGCCCACTGCAAGTCCTGGGACCGTACAGAGTCAGAGTTAGTTTTGGGGTCTGGTTGGGTTACCTGTGCAGCCTTGATAAGGATGGAGGGACGATGGAGTCAGGACAGGCAGGACTGGCTTCCGGGGAATAAAGCCGTGACAGTGCATAGTGTTGCGGGAACCGGGTCTGAAAGTAATGGAAAAATTTTAACGGCCAAAATAAAGTGCCCAGCGGGCCTGGCGGGAGGTCAGGCGTTTCACAGAATTAATATATGACAGATTTTTGTGATCAGTCCAGACAATAAATGGGAGCTCCGCCCCCTCCAGCCGAAGCCTCCATTCTTTCAGAGTGAGTTTGACCGCCAGCAGTTCCCGGTTGCCGACATCGTAGTTGCACTCAGCGGGGGACAGCCGGCGAGAAGAGAATGCACACAGGTGTAGCTTCTGGTTCTCCACCGAGCGCTGAGACAAAATGGCGCCCACTCCCAAATCGGAGGCGTCCACCTTGACGATAAACTGGCGACGAATCCGAGTGAACCAAAATAAAAGCGGAGGTGAACCTGGACTTGGGCAAAGGCAGCGTTAGCTTCAGGGGAGTAAGTGAAGAGGTAGAGGTGAGATTATTATGGGGAGTGGCGACCTGGCTGTAGCCTCAGATGAAGCAGCGGTAAAAGTTGAAAAACCCAAGGAACTGTTGGACTTGTTTGCATGAGGTAGGTTGCGGCCACTCTGCCACTGCCCGGATCTTACTGGGGTCTGGTTGGAACCACCTACTTTCCACTATAATGCCTAAGAAGGAGACAGAGGGGACATGGAAATCACATTTTTCCGCCTTAACATACAATTTGTTCTCCAGGAGGCACTAGAGAACCTGTTGGACATACAGGACATGCTCCTCAGGGTTGCTAAAAAATATCTAAATGTCATCCAGATAGACGAACACAGACCGATTAAGAAGATCACAGAGAACGTCATTAATTAGGGCTTGGAAAACAGCTGGGGCGTTAGTAAGCCTGACTGGGGCTACCAGGTATTTGAAGTGTCCCAGGGGTGTATTAAACACTGTCCTCCATTCGTCCCCCTACCGGATCCGGACCAGGTGGTAGGCATTCCGGAGGTCCAGTTTTGAGAAGATGGTAGCTCCATGGAGAGGTTCAGAAACAGAGTTAATTAATGGCAGTGGGTATTTGTAACGAACAGTGATGGAGTTCAGGCCATGGTAGTCGATACAAGTGCGTAGAGTACCGTCTTTCTTAGAGATAAAAAAAAAACTGGCCCTGGCAGAGGAGGACGGATGTATAATACCTGCTGCGAACGAGTCGTGGATATAAGTCTCCATGGCAGCCCTCTCAGGATGGGACAAGTTGTATAGGCGGCTGGTTGGCAGAGTGGCCCCTGGGAGCAGGTTAATGCAGCAGTCATATGGTCTGTGAGGAGGTAAGGATAAGGCGAGAGATTTATTGAATACCTCAGCGAGGTAATAGGGAGCATGAACGGAGGACAAATCAGGCGGTAATGATAGGGGTGCAGGTTTAGTGCCCCCAGACAGAGGTTGGGCTGAATGGAGACAAGTCGAGTAGCAGTAGGGACTCCAACTCTGTATCTGGTTAGTGTTCCAATTGAGATGGGGGTTGTGTTGCTTCAGCCAAGGTCGACCGAGGACCAGGGTTTTTTTAAGTGGAAAGGGATGGTTTCCCGGTGGTTGCCAGACAGGATGAGCAGAAGTGGGATAGTCGAATGGGTTACCCGAGCGATGAGCTTTCCGTCCAGAGAGTAGGCATTGAGTGGGTTCTGGAGCGGCTTGATGGAGATGCCTGCTTGGTGGATCAGCTCTGGAATCGACCAGCTGAGCGTGGCGTCGATCAGGAATCGGGACTGGGCTGTAGAAATAGAGTTTCACTGGTGAGCCGCCCATTTGGGGGCAAATAGGACAGGCGAGCAGCAGGTGACCAGGCTGGCCACAGTAGACAGGACCCGACTTGGACTTTATGCTGACACTCCTCAGGGGTCAGTCGAGTTCTGCCCATCGGCTCTTCAGCAGAGGATTCAGGAACTAGAGAGACCACAGGTCCAGGAGGTTGAGGCGAGGGTTAGGGCAGAGAAATTGAGTAGGCTCGCCATTGCAGGCCGCCATCTCCCTCTGCCAGGGCCGCATATGGTTGTTGATTGGAATGGCGAAGGATATCAAGCCATCCAGAGTAAGGTATCGTCTCAAATCGCTAACTCGTTTTTAAGCCCCTCCCTTACTCCATTCTGGAACACACCTTGGAGGGCAGCATCATTCCAGCCGGACTCGGCGGCCAGTGTGCAGAACTCAACAGCATACTCCACTGCACAGCGGAAACCCTGCCAGAGGTGGAGAAGGCGCTGGGTGGCATCTCGACTGCAGACCGGGTGGTCGAATGCTTTCCTCATTTTGGAAAAGAAGATCGGAAAGTGGATACTGGCGGGTAGTTAGCTGTCCCATAAAGCAGTGGCCCAGTCCCACACTGCCCCCCAGACAGGCTATGACAAAGGTGAAAGGTGATCTTGCTCTGATCAGAACGGTAAGAGCCTGGTTGCATCTGGAACACAAGATCACATTGCATTGGAAAGCCCCGACACTTCCCCAGATCGACAAAATAGGGCTCAGGATGGGGCTCTCTGGCTGGGAAGAGCGGGGAGGCAGTAGGCTGGATGGAGATGGATGGACCGGGTAGCATCACTGGAGCTGGGACTGGCAGACTAGTGGTGAACCGCGCCACCTGACCCACTTTGTCCGAGATAGACTTCAGGGTTTCCATGACATCCTGGATGAGCTGATCATGCTGACCGATTACCACTCCTTAGCCATTGATAGTGTGTTGGAGCTGCTCAGAATCTGCTGGGTCCATAGCTGGCCAGTTTGTTCTGTTACGGTTTGAACACTGGATTGGACCCAAACGCAAGACTCTGAGGCAAACTCGTAGAAAACTCAGCAAGGAGTGTATTTATTTACAAGGAAAACTGTAGGTGAAGGACTGGAAGCGGGGTTGGTGAACAAAACGGGGCTTGAGATACTTGGTGTGGCTGCCATATATTATCCTGCCATTTTGGGGATTCCTCTCTAGAACAAGGGAAGGGAACGACAGAAAGAAAGGATACATTTCGGATCCGAACGCAGCCTGTGTGATCGGATCTAAATCAATATTAAAATATGAACTACATGTGTTCTAAGTTTTCCACTGGGAAATAGATTAAGTCGTACATCCCAGCAAAAAGAGATGCATTGACGATGAGTGTAACATTAATAACAATTATTAATTATTTTCTGATTATCTGTTGACATTCGCTAAGTTCAGAACAATGGGATTGCATAGCTAGCTAATGTTAGGCTAATGTTAGGCTACCATTAATTTATCTGAAGTAAATTACCTACGTGAACTTGCTAGCTAGATAACTAACCCAGTTTGCTAGCCTATATGTAACGTCAAGTTTCAAATAAAGTTAACTGACCGTGGCTAATTTATAAGGATAGCCTAACAGATGTGTCAAGACAATATTCAATCTTTTCTCTGAATTAATTTCTGTAGCTACGTGACGTTACAGTATCTACGCTAACGTTAGCTAGCTGCAATCAAATGTTAATGTTAGCTCCCAGCAAAGAAACCCTTTGCTACCAGCTGTCAGTAACTTATTTAAATAATGTAACGTTTGTAGAAACCGCAATTACTAGACCAATGAGGGAATAGCTCGGAGCGAAGGTTTAAACGTGATGTATTCCACTATTGCTGTGGGAAAAGGTAAAAGTTATTTAGAAATATTATTTTATTTACTCGTTTATCTGACTCCATTTATAATTATAATTTAGAATTTTGGTTAAACATGCGTGGAGCTCGGAGTGGTTACACTCAACTCGCCCTTAGGTACCATCATTACTTCAATATATGTTTGCCGGAATCAACATTATTGCTGAAGCTCAGTTCGGTGGCGAACGCAGAGGTTGGGGGTCTAGCCAACACAATACATGATATTCATTTATCATAGATAGTTGCGAGCCCAGGTCTGAGTACATTTAAAGGGCTCCTTAAGGCAGATTTGACAAGAACCGGCGTAAAACGCCCATGGGTTCTCATATCAAATCACCAGAACCATGCACTACTCTGAGTGTATTTAAAAGGCTCCTTAAGGCTAATTTGACAAGAACCGGCGTAGAACGCCCATGGGTTCTCTTCACATCAAATTGCCAGAACCATACACCACCCAACCCTGTATGTGGGCCGTCACTTGTCTGCCTACCCAACTTGAGTACGCCACGTCTGTACCAGGCCGCTGATCAGTCGGTCCTGGGTCAGAATTGTCCCCCTGAGTCTTCAGTCGTAATTTAGGCTGAAAAGGGTATAAGATGGATGAGAGCCACGCACGTTACATATAAAAATAATTGGATAACAGGCAGGGAGGTCATTAGCTTGGAACGCTGCAGCTCAGATCATGCAGACAATTGAAGCTGGAAAAAGGATTAAAAGAAAGATGCAGTTGATATGAAAACATGGTAATTTATTAATGACAAATAATCACTGGTTAAAACTGTGAGAGCAAACACGAACACATTCAATGTCTATAACTAAACACAGGATAACATGCTGCCAAGACAAATAAACATGAACAAGTTCACAAACAAAGTATATCACCAAGTGATTCCGTACGGTGTGACTATGGTACCAGGAGAACTGTTAAGCAGATTCTCCTGGAATATCCCTTTGGGATGTCCTTAAATGCAGTACAGCGCCGGTATGCACACTCCACAAGTCCCTTTGTTTGTCCAAATAAGGTCTGGCAGGAAGAGAAGTTTCACCACCCAGGGACCCCCCTCCAGGGAGAGAAACAGAGTCTACCTCTCCCAATCTAGTGACAGTAATAAGACTCTTTGAACGACGGCGCGTGATCTTATGATCTTCTCTATCATATCTAGATATCAGGTGAGGTCCCGGTGATGGCCACTCTAGGTTCCAGACACTTATATGGACAAGCGCATCCCTGATAACCTATACAATCCTCCTTTCACATTCTTTATTTCTCCCCTCCTATACTTTCACATGCCACACACTTCAATTAGTATTATCCAGGTTCACCACATTTATCATATTATCCACAATTACTTTATACTTCCACAATTACCAATTTACATGCACATACATATGATTCAATATACATATACAGCTTTGTTTAATATGTTCACCATTCAGTCCAGAACCTAGGCAAAAAATCTGTGAGCAGGCCTGAGTTCCCGGCGTCATTAGAGATGCCGTTTCCTTCTGATGTCCAGTTGTAGGCTCAACCCCAGCTGTAGTTTACGAGGCCGTGAGAGGTCAGAGGAAAAGGGTTCTCAGGCCACCGGGTAAATTGTTTTATTGCACCCTCAAGGAAATCACCACCAGCTGCAAGGGTTTATGACTGATAATGCCTTTTTCAGTCTTACACGTTCTTGTCGTGAAAAACATGGCCAGTGTAAGTTAATCATTATGTTACCAAACTTCTTCAAAAGGCAGCAAATTGTTCATTTTGATAGGGACTTAATCTGCCACGCATTAAACATTCGATGCAGTCCTGTCCGTAGCCTGTGTTGCCAGATCATCATTTTCAGTGTAATTACATGAAAACCACCCAAATTATATCATTGCCACTCAAAACTAGAATAACATGGGGCTATTTTTTATCAAATTCTTCCTATTGTCAGCAACAAATTGTGGGGGTTCTCTGTGCCAGAGACACAGAGGAGATATTGGAGGTCCAGTTGCGACAGATACGGACTCTTTAAGTGTTCAATGAACACCACTGAAACGGACAATAATCCGTAGTGGAGAGGGAGAATAATGAGAACACAAAACAACCTCACGAAAAAGGCGAGGAACTCGATATGCGAGCAAAACTGAAATAAGCAGACACGCTTATCTAACCACGTTTGTGGAGTGAACGAACAAAGAAAATTAACTGGGATATGAGCAGTTAGAGCGCTCGTAAAAGAACGAAGGAAATAAGCGGACACGTTTATCCCACTACGTTTGTGGAGCGAACGAACAAAGAAAACAAAACTATTAATATCCCTTTAACTGGGCTATGAGCAGTTAAAGCGCTCGTAAGAGAACAAAGGAAATAAGCGGACACGCTTATCCAACCACGTCTGTGGAGCGAACGAACAGAGAAAATAAAACTAACAAGATCCCTTTCACTGGGACTAAGCAGTTAAAGCGCTCGCAGATAAGCATAGTAAAACAAAGGAAATAAGCAGACACGCTTATCTTACTCCCGTTTGTGGAGCGAAAGGAAAGGAAACCGTTTCGTGTAAAACGAAAGAAAACGAGAAAGTCTCTGCTCTGAAATGAGCGAAAAGAGACTAGCTTTCTTAATAAACCCTTTCTTCTAAACCCTTTCTTTTTTTAAACTAGCTTACTACCTAAACCTATACCTTCTTTTACCGGCCCGAATGTTACGAGGAATAACATGGAAGCAACGAGACAGGCAGGAAGCGGAGTATAAATAGTCAACGGAAATGAATCACAGGTGAACTTACTAATGACGAGGCGAAAGCAAAACCCCGTCGCAGAACAAAGGAAAATCCGATAGATTACCGGTAACGACAAAAAAGAATAACGAGAACGTGGAGATAAGGGAAGGAAGGCAAGATCCATGACAGGACCCCCCCTCTAAGGAACGGCACCAGACGTTTCCACGACCTTATTTCTGCGGAAGTCGGTGATTAACTGAGGATCCAGGATGTTTCTCCTAGGAACCCAGCAACGTTCCTCCGGGCCGTAGCCCTCCCAATCCACAAAGAACTGCCACCCTCTGCCCGCACGTCTCTCGGCCATAATGCGGCGAACAGTATAAGCCTGGCCCCCTTCTAAGAGTCGGGGAGGCGAAGGTGGTCTTTCCACCGGCGCGAGCCGGCTGATGAGTACCGGTTTCAGACGGGAGACGTGAACCGTAGGGTGGATGCACCTGGAGCGCGGCCGTCTAGCCAAGGGAGGAAGGTGAGAGACCTTGACGCATGCGCAAATCGGACAAGCCGTGACAAACGAGCATACGTCCCTCTCCAGACTAGGCCACCAGAAACGTCGGGACAAAACGTCCCTAGTACGCTGAGCACTGGGGTGACTGGTAAGTTGGGAGGTGTGGGCCCATTGAAGAACCCTAGACCTAAGATGAGGAGGCACGAAAAGACAGTGGGCTGGTGCCCCACCTGAGCCTGGGTCCGAGCGCAAGGCTCTCTGCACTGCTGTCTCAACCTCCCATCTAACCGGGGCAACTATGACGTCAGTAGTACTGATAGGTTCGGAATACTCCTGAACCCCTCCTCCCGACGGCAACAGACTGGCGGAAGAACAGTGAAATTTACACTGGGAACCCCACTGATGGATAACAGGACCGGCCCCCCCCCAATTAATATGAGGATTATGGTGGGCAAGCCAAGAATGACCCAAGATCAGCGGATAAGCTGGGGACTCAATTACAAAAAACTGAATCTCCTCCATATGATCCTGATAAGGAACGCTCATGCGTATGGTGGAGGTAACGCGGGAAATGGTGCCTGTGCCTACCGGGCGGCCGTCCAGAGCCGTAACAAGGCGAGGATGAGGCAGAGGGTGGGTGGGAATTTTGTGGGACTTGGCCCAATCGGCATCGATAAGGCACTCAACTGCCCCGGAGTCAATAAAAGCGTTGAAATGGAACTGGCAATCGTTCCAGCGTAAATTGACTGGCAGGAGGGTCCGAGGGTACTTGAACTGCAGTCCCCCTAGGCAACTTGGTTCCTCTAGAAAGGCCCCTTTTTTACCTGACAGCTTGGGACACTGTTCCTTTAAGTGACCCCGCCCCTTACAGTACCTACACCACAAGTCACGGGACATAGCTTCCCTTGTTACGCGCATGGAGGACCCATCGACCTGCATGGGCTCCTCCTGCTCAATAGGAGATAGTGAAGGGGTTTGAGACACTGCTGGCGTGGCGGAAGAAAGGTCATTAGCTGGGCGATACCTAAAACCTTTAGAACCCCTCTCTTTCTCTCTCTCTCTAAAACGGTTGTCTAACCGAATGGCGGTGGACACCAGGGCACCGAACGTAGCGGGTGGTTCGAGACCCGCGAGAGCGTCTTTTACGGGTTCCGACAGGGCGTTTATAAACAGTGCCCTAAGAGGCTCATCGGCCCATCCTGTCACCCCCGCAAGAGCACGAGAAGCAATAGCAAAAGCGGCCACGGTGTCTGAGCCCTGACGAAGACGGGTCAACCGCATGGCGGCCTCATTGCCAAAAATGTCCTGATCAAAAACTGACACCATCTCCGCCATAAGCCCATCTGTGTTCTCCATGATAGGCGAATTAGCCCTGATAAGTGGGTCAGCCCATGCAAGAGCATTCCCGGTTAGGAGTGAAAGAATAAATGCTACCCGGGACTCTTGCGAATGGAAGCGTGAAGGCTGTATTTAAAAAAAAATTAGGCACTGAGTTAAAAACCCCTGACACTTTCCAGATTCCCCGCTATATCGCAACGGGAGTTGGAGTTTGGGTTCCCTAGCGCCAGGTGGAGGTGAGGGAGGAATGGGATGTGTGGGTGCTTGTGCAACTGAAGGTGGGTCGGTCATGTGAGGGCGAGTACGGAGATTCTCTGCTAGATCCTGCAGAGCGACCGCCTGAAGGCGTATTTGTTCATGCAGAGACTGTTGAGAAACTAGCAGAGCTCTAATACTCTCTCCCTGAGCAGCAAGGGCTGCCTCCTGCGTGACTAGGACCCTGTGCAGAATGGGATCTATCGCTGGCCCCTCCCCTATGGCTTCCATGTTCTGTGGGGGTTCTCTGTGCCAGAGACACAGAGGAGATATTGGAGGTCCAGTTGCGACAGATACGGACTCTTTAAGTGTTCAATGAACACCACTGAAACTGACAATAATCCGTAGTGGAGAGGGAGAATAATGAGAACACAAAACAACCTCACGAAAAAGGCGAGGAACTCGATATGCGAGCAAAACTGAAATAAGCAGACACGCTTATCTAACCACGTTTGTGGAGTGAACGAACAAAGAAAATAAAACTGTTAATATCCCTTTAACTGGGATATGAGCAGTTAGAGCGCTCGTAAAAGAACAAAGGAAATAAGCGGACACGTTTATCCAACTACGTTTGTGGAGCGAACGAACAAAGAAAACAAAACTGTTAATATCCCTTTAACTGGGATATGAGCAGTTAGAGCGCTCGTAAAAGAACAAAGGAAATAAGCGGACACGTTTATCCAACTACGTTTGTGGAGCGAACGAACAAAGAAAACAAAACTATTAATATCCCTTTAACTGGGCTATGAGCAGTTAAAGCGCTCGTAAGAGAACAAAGTGACGAAACCCTGTGACGAAACAAGGAAAAAATCCGTTGGATTCTCAAAGGGAGATAAAAGATGAGAACCGCAGTGGAAAAAGAAAACAATAACCCACGAACCATGACACCACTAAAACAGACGTAATTTTCACATTAAAGAACATAGATGCTAAGAATTTAAATAGTATTAACTGTTCACTATTTAACTTGGTCTGGTAGTCTAATGTTACTCGTTGGTACTAGCTACCAACACAAGACTCACTGCAGGTTAACGTTCACAGTACAGGTGTAAGGGTTATTAATTAGGAGAACCAGGTGCAAACGTGAGCGGGGATTCAATAAGTCTCTCACGAGAGTGAGGACCACAGAAAAGCGGACAACGAACGGAGAAAGGAACAAATAAAATAACAGGAATAAAAACTTTTTATATTTTAGTCTTGTTAGTGTTTCATTTTTATGTCATGTCACGTTTCATGTTTGATTATGGCTATGATTTATTTTCTAGTCTTGTCATGTCACGTTTTATATTTGATTCATGTTACGTTTCCCGTTCATTGTTAGCATACACATTTTCCATGTTTTTCCGCAGCCTTGCGTTCATGCTGCTTCTCTATCTCTTGCTGTCGCTCACGCTTCCCTAATTGTTTCATTCTCCCGTGTCTAGTTTACTAATCTACTAATGTTAGATCAGGATTTGGTAATACTAACTCTCTAACCATGTGTTCATATTTACCTTACGTTTCTCGTGCATGTCATTTACTAATTTACTAACGCTAGGTCAGGATAGGTTTATTACTAACGAGTACTAATTATCTTGTTATCTTGTCAGCCTTCCACACCTGATTTCCATTCATATACTGCTCTCAAGCTAAGTGTCTGCACCTGTCTACACCTGTCTACACCTGCATTTAAGCTCAGTGTTCATGTCTTTTCTTTGCAAAATTGTTGCCCCTGTTTATCAGTGCACTATTGAGCGTTTTTCCAAGCCTGTCTTTTGTCTACGATCCAAGCCTGTTTTTTGACCATTGTTATTGACCTGTTTTGTTACCACTGCCTGCCTGTACCACAAGTTTTTGCCTGCTGTCTTTTTGTACTTTTGCCCCGCAGAGCGGACTTCGGTCTTGACTTTTGCATTGCCTTCGACCCCGAGTCTGCCTACCGTCTACCTGTACTTCTGCCCCGCTGACAGCTACTCTGGTTACTGGACTTTTGCATGGTGTACCGATTCTGAGACTGCCTTCTCCTTCGGTACTGTACATTGGTTTTGGCTGGATTTTGTTTATGAACTTTGCTTGTTTTTTGACCATGCTCTTTGGATATTCCTCAAATAAAGCCCTGATGGGACTTTATCTTACCACTGTTTCTGAGTTGTGCATTTCGGGTCCAATCCTCACGCACCCGTCTCAATTCCTGTACCTTACTGATTTTGAGTCAAACATGAAACAACAACAAAGCACCGGAAGAAGGAAGCGAGATGCTTAAATAAATGGTGCAATCACCTTGACAGGTGAGCAAATTGTCAGACGAAGGGAAAACAAAATGCGGAAGGGAGCCGACCCGGAGTCGCAAAAACGCTCAAGCAGAGACGGGAACTGCAACAAGAAAAACTGTGACAGGACCCCCCCCCCTAAGGGACGACTCCTGAAAACTCCGTCTACGGAACGCTGTAATGAGTTCTGGGTCCAATATGTTACTTGATGGGACCCAGCAGTGCTCCTCAAGACCATAACCCTTCCAATCGATCAGAAACTGGAAGCCTCTGCCCACACACCTCTCTGCCAAAATTCGACGGACCGTATACACCGGACCTCCCTCCACGAATTGGGGAGGAGGCGGCGGCTTGTCCACAGGAGCAAGAGCGCAGACCAATACGGGCTTCAGTCATGAGACATTGAAGGTCAGGTGTATGCGCATGGAGCATAGCAGTTCCAAGCATACCGTGACCGGGTTGATCTTACGGACGATCTTAAATGGACCAATATAGCGTGGCGTGAGTTTACGGGATTTCACCCGCAACAGGAGGTCTCGCGTACAAAGCCATATTCGCTGACGTACCCGATAGGAAGGAAAGGCACGACAATGCCTATCGGCCGACGCCTTCTGCTTGGCCGTGGCCCACAGCAGCGATGAGCGAACCTGCTTCCAAATAGCTCGGCACCTTCAAATAAAAGAACCTGCGGAGGGTACCTCCACATTACTTTCCAGCTCTAGGAAACAGTGGAGGCAAATAGTCCACCTGCGCCTCAAAAGTGGAAAAGCCTGTGAACGCGTTGCGCAGGGTATTGTGGGCATACTCTGCCCAGGCAAGGTGACGGCACCACGACGTGGGATTGGAGGCAGCTAAGCAACGGAGAGTATTTTCTAAGGTTTGTTCACTCCGTTTGTCCATTAGTCTCCGGGTGAAACCCCGATGACAGACTAACAGACCATCCCAACTGGGTGCAGAAAGAACGCCAGAACCTGGCGATAAATTGCGCGTTGGATACCAAGTCCTTGGGTAGGCCGTGCATCTATCAACAGCTGAGCGGTCTCCGATGCTGATGGCAGTCTCCGATACTTAGGTAAGGCGACGAAATGTGCCACCTTAGAAAACCTATTGACTACCACAAGGATGGTCGTGTTACCCTGAGACCCCGGTAGTTCTGTTATGATATTCAGGGCAATATGGCTCCATGGATGGGGGGATAGGTAGAGGGCGTAAAAGACCCAAGGGTGGGAGTTGGAATTGCTTGTTGCGGGCGCAAATGGTGCAAGCGTCAAAAAACTTCCGCACCTCCCTCTCCATCTTAAGCCACCAAAACCATCTAGAGAGGAACTCCCTGGTATGGTGGACACCCGGGTGAGCCACAAGCTGGGAAGAATGGCCCCACTGAAGGACTCGAGACCTTAGGTTGGATGGTTCAAAGAGGCAATTAGGAGGGCCTCCGCCTGGGCCTGGATCAAGGCACAATGCCTTTTGAACAGCCACCTCAATGTGTCATAACACTGGCGCTAGAATTTGAGCCTTGGGTGTGATAGGTATCCCTGTTGAACTGATCAAAAACTTGTGAAAGAGCATCCGGTTTCAGGTTTTTCAATCCCGGACGGTAGATTAATAAAAAATGAAACCTGGTAAAGAACAGTGCCCAGCGGGCCTGCCCGGAAATGACGTGTTTTAGCCTGCTGGATGTATTCCAGGTTTTTGTGAGCGGTCTAAACAGTGAAAGGATGTTCCGACCCCTCTAACCAGTGACACCATTCCTCTAACACCAGTTTAACGGCTAACAGTTCCCGATCTCCAACATCATAATTCCTCTTAGCAGATGTTAATGCACAACAGAAATATGTGCAAGGATGCATCTTCCAATTGATAGGGGAGTGTTGAGATAGGATGCTCCTAACTCAGACACGTCCACCTCAACGACAAAAGGAAGGGAGGGATTGCGAGTATTGAGGATGGGCTTCGAACGGAATATTTCTGCCTTGACAAATTGTTTTGCCTCTAGCAGCGCTTTTAAAACCTGCTTGACATGACTAATGTGAGAAGGCAGGTTGGGAGAGAAAATGTAATTATTGTCCAAATAAACGAACACAAATTATTCCAGCAGTACGTCATTCACCAACGCCTGGAAGACAGAGGGGGCGCTAGTGAGTCCGAACAGCATCACCCTGTACTCGTAGTGCCCACTATGAGTGTTGAAAGCAGTTTTCCATTCCATTTGGAAAAAACTGCTGCCTCTTTTAAATGTTCAAAGGCGGAGTTCGTAAGTGGTAATGGGTACCGGTTCTTAACTGTGATGGTGTTAAGGCCGCGATAGTCAATGCATAGTCGGAGGCCCCCATCTTTTTTTTTTAATGAAAAAAAACCTGCACCAGCAGGAGAAGTGGATGACCTAATAAACCTGTTAGTCAACACCTCCTCTATGTCCTCCTTCATAGCCGTACTCTCAGGCGCAGACAAAACATATAAATGACCTCTAGGGGGAACCATACCTGGGTATAATTCGATTGCACAGTCATAAGTGCGGTGTGGTGGCAGGGTAGTTGCTTTCTGTTTGCTAAAAACCTGTGACAGGTCGGGAGCCGCCGCGGTGGTACAGCGGTAAAAGTGCCGACTTTCAGTCGGTGCAGTTGTACTCGGAGGATCGGAGTTCGCGCCTCATTCCTGCCAGATCCGAGCATGGCTGGTGCTCTGTGGGAGCGGCAATTGGCGGCTGCTCCCGGGTTGGCGGAGGGGCTCGGAGAGAATTGTTTCACGCATACCGGCACTGGGCAAGTTGGAATCACGGTCAGGAGCCTGTTTAGGAGGAATTGTGCCCTGAAGAGGACGTGGCGCCCTTCCGGCATTGTAAAGTGCAAAAAGGACCCCACTGGAGAATGGGCGTTTTATGACCCCCCACTTAATATTAGGATTATGTAGTAATAGCCACGAATGCCCTAAAACTATAGGATAAGTAGGGGATTTGACAAAAAAAACTGAATATTCTCAGTGTGCCCCTTATAAGGAATGCGCATACTAAGGGGAGCCGTGACCTGTTTAATGGTTCCTGTTCCTAAGGGGCAACCGTCAAGTGCCATAACAGAGCATGGACATTGTAACAGGCGAATGGGTAATAGGTGTTGTCTGGCCCACTGGGCATCAATAAAACAATCCACTGCCCCAGAATCGATAAAAGCCTTAGCTGAGCCCTGATTCCAGGACAGTTGGACCGGAAGTAAGGTCCGAGGGGCAGTGCTGTAATGTCTCACTCAGGATCCCGGTTCCCCAAAAGAGGACCCATCTACCTGCATGGGTTCCTCCTTACTACTCGGAAAGTGGGCGGAAGGGGGAGTCAGAGGCGCAGTGAAAGGAGCCAAGGAAGAGCGATTAGGGCAGTCTCTCCTGTGCTCTGTCTTTCTCTCGCGTTCACGCTCCCTAAGACAATTGTATATGTGGATAGCTGTGGATACCAGGACACTGAACGTAGCAGGCGGCTTGAGCACTGTCAGAGCGTCCTTTATGGGATCGAAGAGGGCGTTAATGAAGAAAGATTTAACTTGATTGTGCAGACACCTAGCGGTAGAGACGCCGGCTTCTCAATTTTAAAAACATCAAAAAATACGTTGCTAGTTCCTCGAGAATACGGCTTTTATCACCATTAACCACATATCATCATAATCAGTACTTGATATTCTATCAGCGTGCAAAATATCACGTTTCTATCTGCCACCATTAGCTTGTAATTCATGAAAGTAGCATGCTATGCTGCTACAATGGACCCGACCACATGTAAGATAGCAGACATTTAAACATATTTGAGAATTAATTTAAGTTTTTATTTTATCACCAAAAAAACTGTCAACATGCCTACTCACTCCACAGGAAAAAAAACAAGTGGTATTTGTTTGTCACCACATAACATTCTTTTGCTATAAAAAGCTCTGGTAATATATAAAATCAAGTCGTAACTTTACCTTTGGTTATGAAGATTAAGATGTCCCCTGCAAGAATCTGTGGTTATTTTTTGCCTTGGTCGTTTTTTATATTTAATTTCAACTTGTGACCATGCTCCAAAATGGCCGTGCGTAAATGACTGCATTCAAAATATGCACTTCAAACAAACGTGATCTTAATTGACACTTATATTGTCCAATAGAGCGCATCCTAAGCTTTCTGAAATAGTATGGCATTCCCATAGGTAGATTTAACCAGCTGACCGATATCCATGCGTAACACAGCACTAGCTTACATCCATTCGGAAGCCATTTTGGATACGATTTCTACCCGTTTCAGACACACAATGCCTCATCGTTATTACACAGAGATTCAAGTAGATTTTTTCAAGTAATAACTTTATTTGTGCATAGGTTGAATTTTAGTCACAGTAGCCATGTAAAATATAGCATTTATTATCTATTTTCTTGTGGCTAAATAGTAGCATGGGTCATATCATGTATTGTATCTGTTACGATCCGCTCCGCTCCCCGTTCCTTTTCCTCTGTTTTCCCTGAACCTGATTGTGTCATGTCTGCGTTCATTGCCTGATTGTGTCTACATTGCACATTATTACTTGCACCACATCTTAATGACACAATTCACACCTAATTGCTTTCACCGCATTCCTCACGTGGTTTTCTAATTGTTCAATCAATTTGCTGATCTCGCACGCATTTCCCGCAAGCTGCGGTTTATCAGCTCTAATGACACTAGTTATATTAACCGTGCTGTTCCTGTGATTCCTTGTCAGAGTATACGGTCCTTGTCTTGTTTGTACTTGTTTCCTGACTATTCTAGTTTTCTAGAATCTGGCTTATGAACCCAGGTCTGGATGCCACACGCCCTGGCTTCCCTGTGTTGCTACGAACCCGGCTAAAGACCACTCCTGGCTACTTCGCCTGTTCCTGCTCACCAGTTCACTGTGGGTTCCACAGTGGACACTGTCTTGCGCCCACTGAAAATAAAAACTCTTTATTTTCAAAACTCCTGTCGTGCATTTGGGTCCTTACCTGCCTGGTTGTCACAGTATCATTAGTATTGGTAGCCTAGCCATGCATTATGCTATGTTGAGCACACCAGAATCAATGGGCCATAAACAAACCTATGACATTTTTGCTGGTTGTCAATGGTAATCCAGTGTTACAATATTTTGTGATATTTATAAGACTAAAGTAACAAGTTTATATGTGACCAGGGTAAATTTTAGTCACAAGCCATGTAAAATATAGGATTTATTTATTTATTTATTATTATAAGGGGACCGAGCAGCATAGCTGCTGGTACCCTATTGTTTTTGTTCGGATTCTTTTTATTAGTTGGGCTGCTAAAAGGCGCTATAGTAGACTTGAATTCCAAATAATTAAATATTGATAGGTGCTCCTCTGTTTGACCTACCTACCGGAACTTAATGTTTAACAATCCTACTTCTCTCAAAGAATAAATATGCCTTCAGGACCCATTAGAGTATGGATGTGGATTTGCCACCATTTTTTATAAATTAAAAATCTATCTCCTCCCAGATTGACCGATTTGCACAATATTTGGAATTCAGCATGTGGTCTTGAATATTTAAAAAATATATAAATGAAGTTGCTACGGTTAAAATTGTGCCCGCAACAAGCCAATGAATTTGCATGTGGGCATTGCTTTTTACCAAAAAGCTCATAAATCAAAAACAGTTTGATGGAATACGACGAAACTTGGTGGGTTTATTCAGAACTGCGTCTTGAGAACAGCACCAGAGGTCTGGCCCGATTAACCTACAGGGTGGCGCTATAGAGCACAATGATTTTTCACAATTGAAAAATTCACTAAAAATCACTGTTTTGATATAGTGATTTGAAATGGGTAAGAGTGATTAAACCCCTTGGTCCAAACATGAAAATGTATGTTTCAACCATCTTGTCCCACTTTCACCTATTTGATTGGAATCAAACTTATATAAATTATGTCCAAAACACCATTGACCAAATTTTGTGTCATTTAGCCATATGGTGGCACTATAGCAGTCTTTTGAATTCCAAATAAGTAAATATTGATAGGTCCTCCTCTGTTTGACATAGCCTACCAACCTGAAATTAATGTCACACAATCCCCCTTCTCTCACAGAATAAATATGCCTTAAGGATCCATTAGAGCAGGGGTCTTCAATCTTATCCAGTAAGGGCCGGTGTGGGAACAGGCTTTTGTTCCAACCGAGCAGCTACACACCTGATTCTACTAATCAAGGTGCTTAGCAAAGACTCTAGTGATTGATTAGTGGAATCAGGTGTGTAACTGCTTGGTTGGAACAAAAGCCTGCACCATCACCGGCCCTTTCTGGATAAGATTGAGGACCCCTGCATTAGAGCATCAATGTGGATGTACCACCATTTTGAAAGAATTAAAAATCACTTAAAATCTATCTCATCATAGATGTGTTGACCCATTGCACTAAATTTGTTATCTAGCATCTACAAACAAAAACACACAGGAATTTGAAAAAAAGACTTGAAAGTCAGTATTTAGAAAAATATATTTCATAGTCTTAGAAAATTGAAGCAGCAAAAGTGCAAAAAGATCAAGTGACAAGTGCAAAAAAGTCAGAGCAAACAGTTCAGTCCATAGGACTTTCCTCAGTGCAAAAAGATAACACAGTAGGCAACACCGCAAACAAACCAAACAAAATCACCCTCAGAATCTGATGGCTATGAAATACTAGATGCTGAAGTGTGGGCATTGTCAGGAAAACTAACATATCTGGACATAGAGGTAGGCAACTTATCATTGGAGAGCCATGGATAGACTTTCCCATCCCTATAATCAATACTGTCTCTTCTGAATTATTTGCTTCTGTACTTCTAATTGGTATTTCTCAGTGGTGGATATCAATTAATCTAAAAAGTTTTTAAAAGAAACTTCATTGCTTCTTATTTTAGAGTCTTTTCAACATAAGCAATTTATAGCTGTATTTTTGTAAACTCTTTCTGTGTAAATTCAATTATAAGAACAGTCAAGTCCAGAGGCCTTCAAAATCAAAATCTCACACCACTTGGTGAAAAAATCTGCATTATTATGACCGATAATGGGAATCTTTTGTCTGCGCAGGCCTCTGGGTATATGTTTTGACCGCACATACTTACTGTAGTGTGGCCCCTTGTAGATGGAATCTTTTCTTCTGCTGGAAAGTTTTGAGGTTTCTGAAGAAATCATCACTGGATTCACTTGGTATGAGGGGAGTCGCTATGTTAGGCACCACGATTGCTTCAATTTTCTGTTCAGTAAAAGTGTCAGTCTGTGCACGCACTTCTGTCAAGCTCCTAATATCAGCAAAAGTGGATATGTTGCACCACAAGTAAAAGTGGTGTCGCTGGCTCAAAAAAACATACAAGTCAAAGCAATAGGAGAGTCGCGCTTTTATTTAAAATGTCCAAAAAAGCTACTTAACCCAGGTGGGTAGGTCTGTAAACAATTCAAACAAAAACAAGGTAGTAATTTAAGATAAAGTAATTTATGCAAAAAGATAAAGCGACAAGTGCAAATATCTAAAAGAAAAAGTAATATAAAGAGTACTTAATTACAACCCCAATTCCCAAAAAGTTGGGACAGTATGTAATGCACATAAAAGCAGAAAGCAGTGATTTGTACATTCTCTTTTACACATATGTAATTGAAAACAGTACAAAAAATATATATTTAATGTTTTAACCAACATTACTGATTTTTGTGAATATATGCTAATTCTGAATTTGATGCCTACAACACGTTTCAAAAAAGTTGGGATAGGGGCAAAAAAAAGACTGGGAAGCTCAAAAAAACATCTGTTTGCCATTCCACAGGTAAACAGGTGATGCTATTATGACTGGTTTTCAAATCATATCAAAAGACTCTTGATATTTTATTTTCAGGTACTCTTAGAAGCGATACGATAACCTCTCTGCATTTGAATGGATCTCTATGGGAATTGGAGGGTGGGACTAGATTTAGCTGTAAATTACACTGGAACAGTATGCAACACATTGTTGGCTAAATGGTTCTAGGTCCTCAAGGTTCTGAGGTATCAAATGAGCCTCAAACTATCACTCTGCTGCCAGATATACAGTAGATATTGATGGATCACTTTAAGGGTTGTTTGTCCTGGCTCATTTTCCTATTGAACTCTATGGAAACAGTATTGTAACATGTAACCATGAGTACATCCATTCATAACTCAATCCTGAGACAGCCCCACAGTTTTGGCCCGAATAACCAACAGTGTGGCGCTATAGAGCTCAAATATTTGTTTACTTTTAGAAATAAAAAAACCCCACTGCTTTAATACATAGATTTGAAACTTGCTACAGTGACTATACCCCTCAGTTCATCTATAGCCATGTATGTTTAAATCACCGCCATCTTGAATTGGGGACCATTTTAGATTTTGTTGGTTCATATGTAACTTTTCCCACTTTCATCTGGTTTATTCAAATTAAACTGAGCACACTTGAAGGACAATAGTGTCCAAGCATCACTGACCGAATTTGCTGCGGATTGGCCCTATCCTGGTGCAACAGCAGTCTTTAGAATTAGATATTAATACATTTTGCTGCGTTTGACTCTGGGACCTGAACTCAGTGTCAAAAGATCCCGCTTTGCACAGAAAATAAACATGGCTTAAGGATTCATTAACCTGCCATTATGAATTTGCCACCGTTTTGAATAAATGACAAAACAGTTCAAATCTATCTGCTCCAAGATGCTTTGACCAATTTGCACCGAATTTGCCATTTAGCATCTACTCATAAGTAAATAGTTTTCAAAACGTTTACTAAAAATAACTTTTTTGATGACATTTGAAACTAGCTATGCTGACTAAGTAATTCATTATGAACATGCATATGTATGTTTTTTACATTCACGTATGTATTTGTTGCTTTGTGCGCTTGGCCCCCTTAATTGCTGCTTGCAGCTATATTTATTATTATTTTTATTATTATAGGGTTTTTTGAGAACGCATCTCCTCCTACATGCTTCCACATAGAACAACCATTCCAACTGTACATAGTAGCCATGTTGCTATTACTGCATAACATTTATAGTTTTTGAGATATAATAGTTTTAAAACGTAAAAATTGCCCATCTACTCAACAGGGGAATAGTAATTTCATGTCCTGGCCACAAGGTTTTTCCTCTGTTTGGCCAATGTGACATGTGACGTGAAAGTTTTCAGCCTTACTGCCTTTTGGCTGCCATTGAATCTCCTAACCAGGCAGAAATGCTACGTTATATTTTATAGCCTGTGGATCATACACGCGTGGTAGGTCGATGCACATTTACAACAAAACAAGGTTGCGTCATACTTCAGAAAATAATATTTGGCTTACCGTAGCGAACTAGTAAGGTAACCTTAAAACGTAGCCTATAGGCTACCTGCTGTCCGCATTGTAGTTTGAACGTCATTCTGAAAAAATGCGCTGTCCTGTTTGTTAATATTCCTGTATTTACTGTAAGGCAGTTATATTATCAAGTCGAGTAGCCTGCGTGGTGTCTTTGCATATTAATCATATAATAGTTAAAGCGCATCTCTGGGAAGCCAATCCGTTTTGATTACAAACAATTGCTAGCTCGAGTGATGCACTGAATGTTGGTATTAATATCATAGCCTAGTGTTAAAACAAAACAAAAAACACTCGGCTACATGACCATGTTTTATCACTATTGCCTGCATTGTAACGTTAGCCTAATATCATTAAGCAACACCCAGGTTAAAACCAACATTTTGATATTTGACATTTTGTTTACTGTAGCCTTATTCCAGAATCGCGATGTGCCCGATGTCTGCACATAGAGCTAGGTCACCTCAATATAGGCTACTGTAGCCTATACTGCTATAATGTGAAAGCATTTCATCGGACGTAGGCTAATTCAGAAACATTTCCCTAGATGCGTGAAACGAATTGTCGCGTCATATTATCAGACATATCCCATTGTTTATACCCAACTAGCCTACATATCTGGGCCGATTCCGGCTGAGTGTCGGCACCGTCGGCAGAGTGTCGGCCTCGGCGACAGCTATATGGGCCGATTCCGGCTAGCCTTAGTCAGAGTCGCCTGATTCAAAGATGCGGCCATGCTATGGCTAGCCGCACTCGGGCCGATTCTGGTTACTGCTCGGCATGTTTTTAAAACGGGCAACGATTCAAAATAAATATATGTCCGATTAAACATTTGTGTATCGGCTTTTGATCAATCGTCCCATCAATCAGTAGCCAATTTATCTTAGTTATGTAAAGTATTTTATTTTTATTTATTTATTTATTTATTTATTTAAGAAATGCAAAGATTTCCAATAATGACGAAAATATTATTTTTTATTTTTTATTTTTTTATTTTACTGACAAAAATAGGTTATTTAGGGGTTACATATCTGTACACACCCTTAGCCTAATAATTGGTAACTGCACCTTTGGCAGCGATTACAGCTTAAAGGCATCTTGGGAAAGTAGCTACGAGCTTGGCACACTTGTTTCTGGACATTTTTGCCCATTCCTCTTGGCATATCCTTGCAAGCTCCATCAGGTTGGATGGGGAGCGTCGTTACACAGCCATTTTCAGCTCTTTCCACAGATGTTTAATTGGATTCAGGTCTGGGCTCTGGCTGGGCCACTCGAGGACATGCACAGACTTTCTCCGAAGCCACTCCTTTGTTCTCTTGGCTGTGTGCTTCGGGTCGTTGTCATGTTGGAAGGTAAACCTTCACCCCAGTCTGAGGTCCAGAGCGCTCTGGATCAGGTTTTCTTCAAGGATCTCGGTGTACTTAGCTGCATTCATCTTTCCCTCTATCAGGACTAGTCGCCCCATTCCTGCTGCTGAAAAACATCCCCACATCATGATGCTGTAGGGATGCTTCACTGTAGGGATGGTATTAGCCAGGTGATGAGCGGTGCCTGGTTTCCTCCAGACATGACGCTTGGTATTCAGGCCAAAAAGTTACATTTTGGTTTCATCAGACCAGGGAATCTTGATTCTCATGGTTTGAGAGTCCTCTAGGTGCCTTTTGGCAAACTACAAGCGGGCTGTGATGTGCCTTTTACTAAAGAGGGGTTTCCGTCTGGCCACTCTACCATAAAAAGGCCTGATTGGTGGAGTGCTGCCTGGATGGTTGATCTTCTGAAAGGTTCTCCCATCTCCACAAGGATACGCTGGAGCTCTGTCAGAGTGATCCTCCGGTTCCTGCTCACCTTCCTGGCTAAGGCCCGTCTTCCCCGATTGCTCAGTTTGGCTGGGCGGCCAGGTCTAAGAAGATTCTTGGTGGTTCCAAACTTCTTCCATTTACGAATGATGGTGGCCACTGTGCTTTTTGGGACCTGTAAAGCTGCAGAGATTTTTCTGTACCCTTCTCCAGATCTATGCCATGACACAATCCTGTTTTTGAGGTCTGCAGATAATTCCTTTAACCCCATGGCTTGGAGTTTGCTCTGACATGCACTGTCAACTGTGGGACCTTATATAGGCAGGTGTTGGAAATCCCCAATCATGTCCAATCAATTGAATTTATCACAGGTGGACTCCAATTAAGTTGTAGAAACATCTCAAGCAGTATCAGTGGAAACAAAATGCACCTCAGCTCACTTTTGGGTGTCATATCAAAGGGTGTGCACACTTGTGTTTACATTTAGATTTTTAATAAATTAGCACAAATGTCTAAAAACGTGTTTTCACTTTGTCATTATGGGCAATTTTGTGTTGAATTTTGAGACAAAAAATTAACTCAATCTATTGTAGAATATGTCTGTGATGTAATAAAACATGGAGAAGGTGAAAGGGGTGTGCAGACTTTCCGGCTTGACTGAACTTACCAAACTGTTTGGAGTCGCTGTTCCGTCTGCATTACCTTCGAAGTTCCCGACTACCAGCTCGTAAGTAGAAATAGATTTTTAAATATATATATATATGTATATATATATTTTTTATTTTTGCATTTTATCTAAGACATTTAGCAGTCTAAAGAAGTATTTATTTTACACGCCACGATACCGTGGAGTTCAGTTCACTCATGTTCACGTTGCCTCAGCGTGCTCCGTAGCTGCTATGGCTTCGCAACTGTGATTATTTTTAGGGTAGCGCTTATATTGTCATTTATTGAATTTATATTAGTAAAAACACACAGAATGTCTAAGATTAGTATGAGCTATGTTATATTTTTGATTTTGTATTGACCAAATGATACTGAATGAGTAAACAAGTGTTACTTGGCATAATTTATGCTATGATAATACCATATTCTATGTATATATAAAAATACAGCTTGTTTATAGAAAATCTAATTTAATTATATCCAATGTAAATAACAACACCACAGTAACAGACAAAAGCAGAACAAGAATACCTGGACAATATTAACTGAACACTGACACACACACACACACTTCCTCTCCCTTTTGCGTCAGGTGGTGTAGAGGCAGACCATGCAGTGCCGCCTTGTGCTCTGTCACTGGGCATCTGTAGGAGGCACAAAAGAAGGAAAGTGTCTCCCTGTGAGCCGCAGTGGAGTGTTGACACAAGGTTGCCCTCCAGTTGAGCGCCGGGGTAAGGGATGCTCCTGGATCAGCTCTTTCACCAGCCTCAGTCGAAAGTCCTTGTACGGCATGCGTTCCTCTATGGGTGAGTAAAAACAATTTATTATTTTTATTATTATTGTTTCATTATTATTGTTATTTCTGTAGTTGGTTATTATTATTATTGTTGTTATTCTAAGTAGTAGAAATAAAAGTAGCAGTAGTAATAGTAGTAGTATATTTTTGATGTGGGTCCTGACACTAAATGTTATTTTCTTACCAGACAGTTTTCGATGGACAGTGTAGGCATTGAGGACTGCAGTGTCAAGCAGGTGGGAAAAAAAGTTTCTTGTACCACTTGGTACTTTTTCTGGCACAGTCCACAAAGCTGGTGATCATGTCCACCCTGTCCAGTGCTCCCATCTTCTTATTATAGTCGAGGATGCATGCAGGTTTCACCTTTGGTTCCCTGGTCCAGCCTTCCCGATTGAGCCATGGCAGAGGGGTGAGGAAGTACACATCCCTCTTGTCTTGGCACTTTACCGCCAGCTGAGTGCCATTCTCCCTGAAGGTGACCTCCCCTCTCTTAATTTTTTTTGGGAACATTAGCATCCCCCTCCTATTCAGCCAGACTGTCCCACACGCCCCAGTCCCCTGGTGGAGTAAGTGCTGGAAGAGCATAGAACTGCTGTACCAATTATCCACATACAGGACGTGCCCTTCCCCCAGATGTGGAGCCAGGTCATGACCACAGACCCAGAGACCTCCAGTCCTTCAATGGATTCCATAGATGTTGTGGCCCCAGTGTAAATGACCATATCTTGCACATACCCGGTCACTACGTCACACAGGACAAAAAACTTTATCACAAACCTGTGGCGCTTGCTAGGGATGTATTGCCGAAATCCCAGTCGATCCTTCCACAACATCAGGGATTCGTCCATGCACGGGTTCTTGTATGGGATGAAGGACCGCTTGAAGGCTGAGGTGAGGCCATTAAAGACATTTCGGATTTTATTGAGGGAGTCTCTGGTGTCTGCATAGGCAGGGTTGACAAAATGTAAACACTGCAGGAGATTTAGAAAGCGGTCTTGGGAGAAAACGGAGGCAAAAATGGAGTGCGGAAAACTGGGTCAGTACTCCAGTACTCATTCAGGGTGGATTTCCTGACCAGTCCCATCAGAAGGGCAATGGCGAGGAAGATGTAGACTTAATTTGAACAGGTAGGTACCCATTTGGAAAGCTTTCCAATTACGCCAATACCTGTTTTTTCCTGCTGCTCATTGGCGTATCGGTTAGTCTCCACAATCTCTTTCACTGTCTCTACAGAGAGAAACATCTTGAAGCAGTTTACTGCAGTGGGAGTCTTCGGAGGATTTTGAACACCAGAAATTGAGTCAAATTTAATGGCTCAGGGGGAGTGAAGTTGACGGCAGCCCTCCAAGTCACTGGACCTCACCTCCTCAACTGGCACCGGACCTTCAGGGCGACTACTGAATTCCTCAGGATTTCTCTCCACATCATCATCTCCCTCCCCGAGCTCAGGGTTCCACTCAAGGGGAACTAAATTCGGGGGTAGTCTCTCCTCAGAATCACTGTCACTCCCACTTGATTCAGTATTGTAATCACCCTCATCATCTGGACAACAATATACATTTTATTATAGCCTACTCACAACCTACTCATATCCCTGCTTTATTAGGTTACATTCTTCCCGTTTCGTCCACAGTTATCATAGGCTAGGCTATGTGTAGCCTACGGTTTTTATTTAGTTTTTTTTAAAGGGTTTCCGCGTTGTTATGGTTTTGAAAGCTCCGCGCTATGATGGCTATGATGCAGTTTTGGCAAAAACTGGTATGCAGTAACAGGATAGCCTTTTTCTTTTATTTATTTATTTTTTTCAAAGAGGGCATTTCCCGATATAATTGCTGGCGAAAGTGCACCACCGTGGTGATAGATTTACTTTAACATCTGTCCAAAAATGTAAACAAGTCGTCCATTTTCACTGTAAGAAGAAATTTTATGACAACGTTACCTCTATTTCGCTAGCTTAGCCTACTTGAACAGTTACAACCTGCATGAGAAGAGTAGCCTACCCATTGAAAGCTGATTCCTTTTTCTTTGTCTCACCGTTTGTTTGGAATCTACACGCATACAACAATGAAAAATGATCGTTCTTTGGATGTTCACAACTTTTTTTTTTTAGTGGATATTATTTTGCACTTGCAAATATAATACTGTAACATTATAGCACTCCGATTTATCCACATTCCACTACAAACCATTTGCATATGGTCAAAATGTTTTAGCGTTTCTTACAGCAATATTAGTTAGCCATAAATTGACAATTGGATAACTTATTTGACTTAGGCTACCTGTGAAACAATGCCTGCTGCACACATAAGCATATGGAGTTTCAGGGTCCCACATTTTTCCCTTTCTTCCCCTGACGCATCACGTCTTATTGCTCGGATCCACTTTTCTCATCTTATGGGCTCTGTTTTGCGGTTCGGAATCTTATAAAACCGCAATTCTGGGTTTTTCGCCTTGTTTGTAGTGCATCCCACCAAAGAACAACTTTTAGGCATTTCTATGCTGTTAGCTAACGAATCGAAATGACAAGAAGGCACCAGCACGTCAAGTCAATGGAGAACGAGAGCGGGATCTGTTTTCCACCCCGGGATGGGCGGGGCCTATTTGCGTTCAGTCTCCTGGCAATGCACTGTGCAGCAGCAGCGCAGTGACGGACGGTCATGAGCGGCTGGCTGGCTATGCATTTGTTATTTTCTTTCACATGCATGAACTATTATGAAAAATATCATTATTGATTTAAATGAATAGTACCTAATGTAAAATATCAGATAGCACCATATTATGCATATGCGACTCGCGAGGGGGGCCAGTGGGGGGGGGGCAGCGATTGTATCAGGGTGGCCGTGGCCCCCCCTGGCCACCCCTTGGTGGCGCCACTGTCTGGCAGTGCTCCTCCTGTTCTTCCTTGCACAAAGGAGCAGATACCAGACCTGCCGCTGGGTTGTTGCCCTTCTACGGCCCTGTCCAGCTCTCCTCGTGTAATGGCCCGTCTCCCGGTATCTCCTCCACGCTCTTGAGGCTGTGCTGGGAGACACAGCAAACCTTTTTGTGACAGCACGTATGGATGTGCCATCCTGGAGGAGCTGGACTACCTGTTGTAAATAGTTTTGTCCCTGCAAAACCATTTACTTTTTGGGGGTTGTCTTGCTGTTGCCTCTCCTGTCCATCTGTTGTCACTTTCAGTTGCACCAAAGCAGGTGAAATTGATTCACAATCGTTTACGCTTCCTAACTGGACAGATCGATATCCCAGAAGTTTAATTGACTTAGTGTTATACTGTGTTGATTAAGTGTTCCCTTAATTTTTTTGAGCAGTGAATTTCAAAAACAACCAGGCTGCGTAATGCACAGTGTTCACATACGCATGGTTGTCTTCATCTTGTCATTTTTTCTGAAAAGATTTTTTCACACCTGGTTCAACCACAACAATGTGTCAGTGCCAACCTCTCTTGCACACCAGCCTCGGTTTAGTCCTGCAAAACTTATCCGGACCATCTCCCCTTTCTCCCTACCCCCCTCCAGCTAGGTCCTGTGTGAGGACCAAATTATTGACCTCTGCCAATTCTAGTTCTGTAAGTTTATCTTTATTCTCTTTTCAAGCAATGTAAGATGTAAGACCTGGGTTATTTTTCAGCTGATGGTATGCATGCGCAGAGGCGGTCTTACCCATTAGGCAAAGGTCGGCAATTGCCTGGGGCCCCAAGCTGACCCCAAACTACAAAGGGCCCCGTTAAATTCCTCATAAACGTTTTTTATTTTTTTCCCCCCAGTAATTAATTATGTCTTTCTAAAAATTAATGCGCTAAATGGCATCAGAATGCCTAATTCATGAGTGTCTTACCCCCCCCCCCCCCCCTCCCCCCCTCAGTCCCCACTACATTGGACTATTCCATGATGAGCCGTCTGTGGAAATGATTCAGTAGCCAATTCGTGTTTCAGCTCGGCGCGATTATTAAAAAGTGAAAATGAAGCGAAGCTACCCAAGCGGTGCTGAGAAAAGGAGGAAGCAGGAGGAAAGTAAAAAGTTTGTGGCAAAACTACCAAAGCTAACTACATTTTTCACGGCGGCTAGTTGTAGTACAGATGACACTAATGAAGAGCAGTCAGTCTGAGACTGCTAGCACTAGCACTAGTGTTGTTAGCATTGCTAATGCTAGCGAAGAGGCGCTAACGTTACACATTGCTGCTGCTGGCAGCGCCAACCTAGATTGCTCCAGCAGCGATGATGATGATGATGATGTATGAAGGTAGATTTCTATCAAAAATAAACAAGCACAAAAGTTTAATCCACAATTGTATTTACCATACACACACACCTCTCTCAATTTGTGTTCGTAGATATAATCCACAAGTATGTGTTTTCCATCCACACACAAACACCTCTCAACTTGTATTTCGTAAATCATCATTTGGATGAATGCAACAATTATATTCACAAATGCAAATAACATTTACAGATATGCTTCCAATGTTCACATGTACAAATCAAAAGCTTGGCTTGCGAACTGGCGAATCTACATTTGCCGATCGAAGGACACGCCTGATCTGCTTGGATTTACAGACAGAATTTTGAGACAAATATTCCGCTGTTTTTCACCGTGTCGATTCACGCTCGCTTAATTTGCGATTCGTAAACTCAACTTCTTCTTCTTTGGTGCTACATAACACGGCGGTGTGTGTGTCGGCTCATCAGCGCCACTTTTAGAACAAGTGGCCAAAATTGCACATTATCTTTAAGAAGTGGACTCGTGGTAAATTTAATTAAAACAACCGAGTTTTGAGTTTATTTAGGTTGTAAAGTTAACCCCACGATAATCTTGCGATGGCAAGTTTTTTAAACAATCATTGCACAAAACTCCTATTAGATTGCATGTAGCTAGCTAACTAGCTAGATTACATTACACAGGGGTAGGTCCGTACACAGTAGCTACATAACTCTTTCGCCCCTCATGGAAAAGATTATGTAAAACAAACTCAACCATGTGAAGTATTGTAGCCAATTAAATTCATTTGACAGCTATTCTCATTGATACCGATGTCTCCTATGAAATCTTTTATTTGTTCAGCTAGCTAGCTAGTAGATAAGACACCTAAATGAAAATGATAATTCAAATTGCATGGAGTGCTCTCCTTATTTTAGCTCATAGTGTTGTACTTCCTAGTTCCTATCAATGTACGGACCTACCCCTGTGTAATGTAATCTAGCTAGCTAGCTACATGCAATCTGATAGTTTTGTGCAATGACTGTTTAAAAAACTTTAATTAAATTTACCATGAATCCACTTCTTAAAGATAATGTGCAATTTTGGCCACTTGTTCTAAAAGTGGTGCTGATGAGCCGACACACACACCGCCGTGTTATGTAGCACTAAAGAAGAAGAAGTTTAGTTTACGAATCGCAAATTAAGCGAGCGTGAATCGACACGGTGAAAAACAGCGGAATATTTGTCTCAAAATTCTGTCCGTAAATCCAAGCAGATCAAGCGTGTCCTTCGATCGGCAAATGTAGATTCGCCAGTTCGCAAGCCAAGCTTTTGATTTGTACATGTGAACATTGGAAACATCTGTAAATGTTATTTGCATTTGTGAATATAATTTTTGCATTCATCCAAATTATGATTTACGAAACACAAATTGAGAGGTGTGTGTGTGTGGATGGTAAAATACAATTGTGGATTATATCTACGAACACAAATTGAGAGGTGTTTGTGTGTGGATGGTAAATACAATTGTGGATTATACTTTTGTGCTTGTTTATTTTTGATAGAAATCTACCTCCATAATGATGATGATGATGATGATGATGATGATACATGCATCACAACTGATCTTTCTTAGATAAATAAGGATTGAAAAGGGGGGAGAGCAAGGGATGTGTGAGGGCCCCATGCCTGTGTTTGCCTTGGGCCCCAAAATGACTAAGTCCGCCACTGTGCATGCGTGCATGCGTGAGTGAGCATGCGCAAGCATGCATGTGTCACACTGCCTGTGTGTGCCCTATACTGTCACAGTGGATCTGCTGCTGCCGGTCCTGCACCTGCTCCCACCAGCACTCTAATTATTCCCAGTGCTGCTCCAGGTGATGCTCCAGCTCTATCCCATCTCTTGGCCTCTGGAAGAGATCCATTTTGGTTGCCCTCAATAACAAGGCAAGCAAGGGCGTTTGTAAAAAACAAAACAACATTCGGTGAAGTTTCGGTGTGGATGCTTACCCCCAGCGGAAGGTCAGGTTACTCTATCCATAATGTGCTAACTGGGAGTGGCATTCATAAGAGGGTGCAGCAGGTCCTGGACATTGACTAGTGCTACCTTATGTTTACCCGCAGTTTCACTGACTGCAGAGTAGCCCAACTGTCATCCAGTAAGAACGTAACAGCACATTAAGGCAGAAAATTTGGGCAATTTCAGAACTGAGGCAACGGCACAGCCCGTACAAAGGCATAATACGCTGCCAAAACAGTGTCAAAGGAACAGCGGCTGGAAAACATTAAAAGAAAAACCTGATATAAAAATGGAACTTGCATTGCTTATTGTGACGTCCTGGCAGGTACGGACCCAAATGCACGACGAGACAGTCTTTGGTTAAGGAGGTTTTATTTAAGAATATTCCGGGTCGGATCCACGCCGGCAAAACAAATATAAACAATAAAGAATAGTCCGTGGAACCCGCAGAGAACTGGCACAGGAGATCCAGCGAAGTGGCTAGTAGCTGGTCACAGCCTGGGTCACAGCTTGAGTCGGACGGAGGTAGCCCAGGATCCACACCGGGAAACAGGAGTGGCAATACTGGACCGTGGAATACAGCTTGGGTAGCAAGCTAACAAGCGGAGAGACAAGCAAGACGACAAGACCATACACGAACAAACCGTAATACTTTGACAAGGAAACACAGGAACAGCACGGTAATATAACTAGTGTCATTAGAGCTGATAAGCTACAGCTTGCGGGAAATGCATGCGCGATCAGCGAATTGATTGAACGATTAGAGAATGCGTGAGGAATGCGGTGAAGGCGATTAAGTGTGAGTTGTGTTAATAAGATGTGGTGTAAGTAATCAAGTGTAATGTAGACCCAATCAGGTAATAAACGCAGACATGATACAATTAGGTTCGGGGGAAACAGAGGAACACATCAAGGAAGGAACGGGGAGCGGAGCGGATCGTTACAGTACCCCCCCGTCAAGGTACGCCTCCTGGCGGACCACAGGCTCTGGTCGACTGGGCCTGGCGGTGATGGAATTCCTGGATGAGGGTAGGGTCCAGGATAAGACGGGGGGCAACCCAGGAACGTTCCTCGGGCCCATACCCCTCCCAGTCGACCAGGTACTGGTGGCCTCGTCCCCGGCGCCGGACATCGAGGATGCTGGAGACTGTGAACGCGGGGGCACCATCAATGTCCCGGACAGGTGGGGGGGCAGGAGTGGGAGCGCTGAGAGGGCAGGAGATCACTGGCTTGACCTGACTGACATGGAAGGTGGGGTGGATTTTGAGGGAGGCAGGGAGACGGAGTTTGAGAGTGACTGGGTTAAGGATGGAGTGCACAGTGAAGGGTCCGACGAAGCGGGGTTGGAGCTTGCGGGAGGTGCCGGGGAGGGAGAAGGTGGAGGTAGAAAGCCAAACCTTCTGTCCCGGGCGGTAGCGAGGGGCTGCGGACCGGTGCTGATCCGCCAGGCGACGATTCCGGGAGGAGGTCTTTAGGAGGGCGTTGCGGGTGGCTTTCCAGATCCGCTGGCAGCGTCGGACGTGGGCGTTCACTGACGGGACCGCCACCTCGGCCTCCTGGGCGGGGAACAGGGGGGGTTGGAAGCCCTGGGAAGCCTCAAAGGGGGACCTCCCCGTGGACGAGCACACCAAGGTGTTGTGGGCGTACTCAACCCACGGGAGGAGCTGGGACCAGGAGGCAGGATTGCGGGCCGTCACGCACCGTAAGGCGGCTCCCAGGTCCTGGTTAGCCCTCTCTGCCTGACCGTTCGTCTGCGGGTGGAACCCGGAGGATAGGCTGGCGGTGGCGCCGAGTGCGGTACAGAATGCCTTCCAGACCGCGGAGGCAAACTGGGGGCCCCGGTCGGAGACGACATCCGCCGGGATCCCATGCAGCCGCACCACGTGCTGCACCAGGAGGTCGGCCGTCTCGAGGGCAGAGGGAAGTTTGGGGAGGGGAACAAAGTGCACCGCCTTGGAAAACCGGTCCACCAGGGTCAAAATGACAGTGTTACCGGCCGAAGGTGGTAGTCCGGTAACAAAGTCGACCCCGATGTGACTCCAAGGCCGGCCTGGGATGGGAAGGGGACGGAGGAGACCAGCAGGGGGGGAGTGAGACGCCTTACTCCTGGCGCAGACAGGGCAAGCGTGGACGAAGGCCAGGGTGTCCCGCCGGGCGGTGGGCCACCAGAAGCTCCTGCGCACCAGCTCCACGGTGCGGTTGCCTCCGGGGTGGCAGGCCAGTCGGGAGGAGTGAGCCCACTCCAGGACCTGGGAGCGGACCGGGTTAGGGACAAACAGGGCAGAAGAGGGGTTATGTTCATGAAGCCAGGGCTGACCAAGGACCAGAAGGGAGTGGGGAGTGTTGATGATGTAAAGTTGCAGGGTCTCACGGTGGTTACCGGACAGGAGCAGTTGGATGGGGATGGTGCGGTGGGTGATGTGGGCCAGGCGGTGGCCGTCCAAGGCATAGGCATTAATGGGCCTCTCCAGTTCTTCCGTGGGGATCCCGGACTCGTCTACGAACTGGGAGTCCACGAAGTTGGAGTCGGCTCCTGAGTCAACAAGTGCCTGCACAGATACGGTGGCGGAGGCCGTAGTGCCCCACTTGAGGACCGCAGAGAGTTGGAAGCGGCCGGAGGTTAGGCTCTGTGTTTGGGTCTGGCTCGCCAGTAGGCCTAGAGTTGCTGACGAGCCCTCTCTTTTGGGCGCACCGGACAGGAGCTAAGGAGGTGATCCGTGCGGCCGCAATAGAAACATGCTCCAGTGGCCCGGCGTTGGCGGCGGCGCGCGGCAGGGTCGGACGTAGTGCCGCCCAGCTGCATAGGTTCCCCGGCCTCCGGAAGTTCGCAGGCCACGGGCGCCTGATGGCGGGGCGCAGGATGCGCGAATGTGGTTCCCAGAGGCGGTTGATTCGGCGCATACGCCCTCTTCTCGCGGGTGCGTGCGCGCAGACGGTTGTTGACGGTGATGGCCAAGGAAATGAGGTCGTTCAGCGTGGGCGTGTCGTCGCGGGTGGCCATCTCGTCCTTCATTTCCTCGGACAGGGCGGAGCGGAAGACGCCCTGTAGGGAGGCGTCGTTCCAGCCAGACTGCGCCGCGAGGATCCGGAATTTGATGGCGAATTCCGCCACACTGCGCTCGCCTTGTTTCAGCGCCAGGAGCTGCTGGTTTACATCTCTCCCGCACACGGGATGATCAAAAGTCCGCCGCATCTCCCTGGCGAAGTCCAGGTACTGGGTGCAGAGGTCGGGTTGCTTCTCCCACAACGCGGCGGCCCAGTCCCGCGCCTCTCCTCCCAGGCAAGTGATCACGTATGCCACGCGGGTGGCATCCGCGGAGTAGGAGGACGGCTGCATACGGAACGCCAGCTCGCACTGCAGCAGGAAGGGCTGGCATTTCCCCAGCTCGCCAGAGTATCGTTCGGGAGGGTTGGCCCGAGGCTCCCGATGAGGTAGTACCATCGCTGGTGCCTGTAGTTGAGGTGGATCCCCCGCTTCAGGACGGAGTCCTGACGTCTGGGCAGCCATCTGATTGACCATAATTCCCCATTGAGTGGTCCGTTCCATCATGTCCTGGAACATCGCCATGGTTTCGTCCAGGCGACGGCTTTGCTGGGCGATCTGGGTAGTCTGGCAGGCGAGCGCGTGTCGAATCTGCTCCGCGTCGGCTGGGTCCATTTCTGGTCAAAGTATTCTGTGACGTCCTGGCAGGTACGGACCCAAATGCACGACGAGACAGTCTTTGGTTAAGGAGGTTTTATTTAAGAATATTCCGGGTCGGATCCACGCCGGCAAAACAAATATAAACAATAAAGAATAGTCCGTGGAACCCGCAGAGAACTGGCACAGGAGATCCAGCGAAGTGGCTAGTAGCTGGTCACAGCCTGGGTCACAGCTTGAGTCGGACGGAGGTAGCCCAGGATCCACACCGGGAAACAGGAGTGGCAATACTGGACCGTGGAATACAGCTTGGGTAGCAAGCTAACAAGCGGAGAGACAAGCAAGACGACAAGACCATACACGAACAAACCGTAATACTTTGACAAGGAAACACAGGAACAGCACGGTAATATAACTAGTGTCATTAGAGCTGATAAGCTACAGCTTGCGGGAAATGCATGCGCGATCAGCGAATTGATTGAACGATTAGAGAATGCGTGAGGAATGCGGTGAAGGCGATTAAGTGTGAGTTGTGTTAATAAGATGTGGTGTAAGTAATCAAGTGTAATGTAGACCCAATCAGGTAATAAACGCAGACATGATACAATTAGGTTCGGGGGAAACAGAGGAACACATCAAGGAAGGAACGGGGAGCGGAGCGGATCGTTACACTTATACCCATTTGTAAATAATATTTGTTCATAGTTTTTTTGTATTCAATCTCTAATATATAACAAATGTTTTGTACGTAATCTTTTTTAATAGTTCCTTTTTTGAATTGTTTGAGCATAATCTATGTATGAATATTTCATGTAATTTAATAAGATCTGACACCGACTGGCCATTACACTGAAAAAAGGCAAAAAAGAAGGAGCATCTCTAGAAAGTATTTAACCAGATGATGTTTACTCAATGCAATAATTTAATGCTTAAGCTGTGAACACAAGAACAACACAAATATATCAGGTTTTTTGTGGAATCACTGTCCACAATTCAATTGAGTAAATCTAATGGATTTCTTTTCAGTGTATACTGTGTTTTCTTATTTAGTTTTTCAAAGTTATTTCAATAAAAGTGTTTAACTTATCATGCAGTTGTCTGAATTGTTTAATGAAAGAATCTTTACTTTAAATCAAAGCAACACATTGGGGCTACTTCATTAGAAACTACACATAATCATTTTTTATTTTTACACCATTTACATGAAATGAAAGTAATAAAGTATGGAATAACAATCCCCACCAGGTAGGCCCTCTGAAGGCTACCTTTCTTTCCAATGTAAACAATGCGCAGTTTGTTATGCTTTTCATACTTAATAATGTTCTTTTCACATTATTGCAAACTGCAAAGGCAAAAAAAATTAACTTCATTAACTATTCACTGTTTCACTAGTACTTAAACAAGTGAAACAAATAAAGTTTTTGAACACATTTTTGAGTTAATATCTAAGCATTGCCTCAGATTGAAGAGACTAATATTATGCATTACATCAGTGTTTCTGCCCCCAATTGAATACATGTCTATTTGACAATTGTTAAGTTAGTTGTTGTTCCTGTTAGCCTATAGTCTCTTTAAATTTATTAGCTTTTTTCCAATTCTGCTAGTTATATTAGCAACTGTACGGTAGTTTTTTAAATTCTAGGATTTTGAATTTACAAGCAATGAGCGATGGGTCGCAAGTGTGCTTTCTCTGGGTGAGAGAACATCAGAGGATTACATGCTTTCCCAAGGGATCCGCAGAGAGCTGTAGCCTACTCTGACCGCGCATTTTCACCTCGGTCAAGCTATCCGCTCTTTAAAAATGCACGGTCAAACTATCCGCTCGCTTTTGTGCGCAGCTACATTGTGTATAGTGGTAGTCGGGGAAGCAATGTCTTTAGGTTACGTTCTCGTCAGAAAAAGACGGAAAGAGCGATTTCTCGCTGAGACACACGATAAAAATGTGTAGTGCCGTCTTTTTAACTAACATTTTGAAAATGTAATAATATAGTAGGAAAGCAATGTAATATATGTAGGCTACTGTACTGTTGAAACGTACGTGTGATTCAAATATTTACAAATAATTAGCTATGCCAGAGTCCACACATACACTAAAATTGTAAAATGAAAGGTGAAAATGTTCCGCAGCAACAATTTGGAGATCTGGAGAAATGTACAATTAATGTCGTTATAATTGTCTAAAGGGAAAAACACATTTCATGAGATTTACCAATAATACGTCCACAATGTCTCTGCATTTGTGCTGACAACATTACATTACATTACATTACAGGCATTTAGCAGACGCTCTTATCCAGAGCGACTCACACAGCATTTTGCATTTATACATAATATCCATTGATACAGCTGAATATGTACTCAAGGGTACTATGGCAGTGTCCTACCTGGGACTGAAACCCTACTGATGCATACTAAATAAGAGTGTTTTACTGTACTATTTTGGAGATATGACGACCAAAGGTGATTATAACGGTAGATAGGAATAGATGACAGTACTATTTTTGGGAGCCCATTACCCTGGGGTTTTCCATAATAAGTCCAAACATTCCAACTAATTGTTGATAGACAAAGCCCAGACTATATGCATGCCAAGTGTAAAGAGGTTTAACTCTATGCAGGCATGTATGAAAATATTACATTTGAGAGAGCATTACACAAAATTTTACCGTAGTAAGTAAACAATTTCAACTTCCTGATGAGTAACACGGCCCAGTATGGCTAATATAGCCACCAGGTATGAAGAGATTCTACTGTGTACATTTAGAAATTTTACATTTATGTTCATTATTGCTGTAGATGGGTGTATATGGCAACACAATATTTGAGAGTCCATTGAACTGGATTTTCCAATAATGAACAGATTTCACTGTGGGAATTTGGAGATATGACTATTTATGTTCATTATTTTTGTATATGTGTGTATATGGCAACACTGTATTTGAGAGACCATGAAACAGGCTTTTCCCGTAATTAGTTAGAAGTTTCAACTGATTGATGATTAACAAGGCCTAATCTATAAGCATGCCAAGTAGGAAGACATTCTACTGTGGAAATCTTGAGATATGACCATTTATGTTCATTATTGCTGTATATGTGTGTATATGGCAACACTGTATTTGAGAGACCATGAAACAGGCTTATCCCATAATTAGTTAGAAATTTCAACTGATTGATGATTAACAAGGCCTAATCTATAAGCATGCCAAGTAGGAAGACATTCTACTTTGGAAATCTTGAAAGATTACAATTTCTGTTTATTATTATTGTATATGGGTGTATATGGCAACACTACCATTGAAAAACCATTACTTAGAATTTTCTCATAATTACTCATGAAGCTCAACGGACTGACAATGAACCACATCCATTCTGTATGCCTGCCCAGTATGAACAACTTCTACCGTGGAAACTTTGAGATATGACCATTTAGGTTATTTATTGCTGTATATGGGCATATGGCACCACTATCATTGACAGACCATTGCACAGGATTTTCCCATAATTATTTACAAAGGTCAACTGGCTGATATTTACCAAGGCCCATTCTATATTCCTGCCAAGTATGAAGAAGTTCTACATAGGAAACTTTGAGATATGACCATTTATGTACTTTATTGCAGTATATGGGTATATATGGCACCACTATCATTGACAGACCATTACACAAAATCTTCCCATAATTACTCATGAAGCTCAACTGTTTTACAATTAACAAGGTAGATTCTAGATGCCTCCCAAGTATGAAGACATTCTACTCTGGACATTTTGAGATATGATCATTTATGTACTTTATTGCTGTATATGGGTATATATGGCAACACTACGATTGACAGACCATTACACAGGATTTTCCCAAAATGAGTCAAGAAGCTCAACTAACAGACAGTGAACAACGTCCATTCTATCTGCCTGCCAAGTATGAAAAAATTTTACTGTGGAAATTTTGAGATATGACCATTTATGTTCTTTATTGCTGTATATGGATATATGGCACCACTATCATTGACAGACCATTACACAGGATTTTCCCATAATTACTTACAAAAGTCAACTTATTAATATTTAGCAAGGCCCATTCTATACGCCTGCCATGTATGAAGCCATTCTACTGTGGACATTTTGAGATGTGACAATTTATGTACTTTATTGCTGTTTATGGGTATCTGGCAACACTACCATTAACGGACAATTACACAGGATTTTCCCATAATTATTTACAAAACTAAACTGGTTTATATTTACCAAGGTCCATTCTAGATGGCTGCCAAGTATGAAGACATTCTACTGTGGAAATTTGGAGATATGACCATTTATGTTCTTTATTGCTGTATATGGGTATATGGCACCACTATCATTGACAGACCATTACACAGGATTTTACCATAATTACTTACAAAGGTCAACTGGTTAATATTTATCAAGGCCCATTCTATATGCCTGTGTAGGGGGAGAGTCAAAGTGGGACTCAGGAAACACTGCCATTTGGGAACTGGAGCATATCATGCACTTCAAAGGACCAGAGGGCCTTGTAATAAAATAATCGGTTACTCTGACTTCCTTTGGGGTCAGGCTTTTTGCTCCCAAGAATGTCCCCATCTGCTAAAAATGCAGAGAAGGGCAAATGGAACTGTTTGCCATGATTGTAAATGTATCTTCAAAGAGCATTTACGGTTGGAAAGGTTATCCAAATCATGGGAAAAGAATGTCCTCACAAGACATAACATTTCAAACACCTGTCAGCATATGTGATGCATTGTGGAAAGAAATGATGAAATCTCTGCATGGCTACAGTCACAGCTCGATGATTTAATCTCTGATTCAACATGGGTAGCAAATCAGATGGCCACGGGTTTCTTACACTCCAAAAATAACAATGTAAATATCATTCATGAAATTTGGTCGGAAACGCAGGCGTTTCTCTCCATCAGACATCCATTATACAATCAGACCCATACCATCGAGTGTGGCTTAGCCTGAAAAACATATGTTCTGAAGTTATTTACTGATGCCAGATAATTTTTTTTTTTAAATAATACTTTAACAACCTTCTGCACAACATGTATTGGGTTTTTGTCTACTTTCCTTTAAATTACCCAAATCAAGTTTATTCAAAATCGCAAGGTATATTACCATGAGAGGTACAAAAACCATATTTACTACATAACGCGGTTGTCATGAAATTCCCGAGTCCCAAAATGTCTTGCAACGTTTTTCCCATGAACACACCAAGCTTTTAGGGTTCAGCCACTGTACAGCCCCACGGATGAAGAACGCGGGCCCTGACTGTTTTAATGGGCTTGGTGCATCACACCATCTGATGTCTTATCCGCTCCCTACAGCATGCACCTCAACCCACACAACACTTGGTCTCCGCCCTCTATAGTTATCCCCACAGTCAGCCCTACGACCCTGGGTATCCATCTGGGGAATTGTCCATGACCCCTCGGGAGGACGTTCCGAAGTGTCCCCCACTGGGTTCTTGTCAAATTCACCTTAAGGAGCCCTTTAAATGCACTCTGACCTGGGCTCGCAACTATCTATGTCTAATATAAAGCATGTATTGTGTTGGCTAGACCCCCAACCTCTGCGTTCTCCAACGAACTGAGCTTCAGCAATAATGCTGATTCCGGCAAGCATATGTTGAGTAATGGTGGTATCTAAGGACAAGTCGAGTGTAACCACTCGCCGCTGCGGTGGTACAGCGGTAAAAGGCGCTGACTTTCAGTCAGCGCAGTTGTACTCCGAGGATCGGGGTTCGCGCCCCGGTCCTGCCATTTTCCGAGCATGGCCAGCGCCCTGTGGGAGCAGCAATTGGCGGCTGCTTCCGGGTGGGGGGAGGGCTCGGATGAGAATCGCTACGCAAAATAAGGCCCCGGGCGAGTTGGAATCACGGTCAGGAGCTTGGGGAGTCGCGCCCTGTAGAGGACGTGGCGGCCTCTTTCCTACTACCGGCTGACGGGGTTGTATAGCGGTGGTTCTCTAGCGGTTGCTACACGGGGGGAATTGAAGTAGAATAGGGGTTCAATTGGCTACTAAATTGGGAGAAAATGGGGAAAAATCAGAAACAAATTTTTTTTTTTTAAATAAAAAAAATAAATACAAGTCGAGTGTAACCACTCCGAGCTCCACGCATGTTTTTTTTTATTTTTTTTTATTTGTTTCAGATTTTTCCCTTTTCTCCCCCCACCCGGAAGCGGCCGCCAATTGCCACTTCCACAGGGCGCCGGCCACGCTCGGATATGGCAGGACCGGGGCGCGAACCCCGATCCTCGGAGTACAACTGCGCTGACTGAAAGTCAGCGCTCTTACCGTTGTACTACCACGGCGGCCCGCTCCACGCATGTTTAACCCAAATTCTAAATTATAATTTTATAAAGTCAAATACATTACGAGAGTAAAACAATAATAACTACTATAATTGTGCTCTGTTCATATGAATGGAGGATAAATAAATAACATCTGTTGTTTGCGTCACAGCAGCTGAGGGAAAACACGTTGCACCTTCCCCCCCAGCTATTCCTTCATTGGTTTAGCTGTGTGGGTTCTAGTGGTGACCCCGACGTGATCCAATGTCGTCATTGTGCGACGTTACCTCCTGCGTATTGACGTAATTTTCTGCGCCCGCCAAGGTCCACACGGTTTGAATTCCATATCTACCTACAGCGGTCGTGGTAAGTACAGCGGTGTTTTCTACTCTAGTGTTCAGGGAAAGTGAAAATCTACCCGATATAGACTTTTAGAACGGGTCGACATACCCAAGTGTTAGACCGGAGACCGTAGAAATCCGGTGGGGACTGAGTTTAGAGGAAAACATGGACAGTGAGGAGCAGCAGAGGGTGGACCAAAAGGTGATTGACTGTTTTAGTGTGTATTACAAGGACCTGTTGGTCCGGGTGCATACGTCACGTGGCGTGACGTTTGCTTGGAGTAATGAACAACTTCTCTGTTGGTATGAAACGGAGGGGTGTAAACTCCAAGTAAAATGTCAATTCCGTAAGTTGACGGCGGTGATGGTATACTTGTTGCGCCGGAACGACCAGAGTTTGCTTGCGGGAAATGCATTGCTGAGCTGCCCCGACCGTCTACTTTAAACTCTTTGCAGAAAGTGCTAGGAACAGTAAATTACCTTCGGGATTTCATCCCCGACTTTGCTGGCACTACTGCTCCCCTATATGATCTGCTGAAAGGCAAATCGAAACCGACTGATGTTCTTCATTGGAAGGAGGAACACGAAGCGGCGCTCACAAATTTAAAGCTTTGCTTGTGTTCGGCGCCGGCTTTAGGTTTACCCAATCCAGAAAAACCGTTCCACATTCAGGTTGATGTGCATGAAAATACGCTCAGTGGTGTGTTCAGGAGCACGGGGGGGATTGCGTCCCATTGCATACTACAGCCGGAAGAAATCCCCGGTTGAGCAAGGGTTTGACCCATGTACACAGCACGTTCTCGCGGTGCATTGGATGTTAGCAACAACAGAGCCGCTAGTGGGTTTCCAACCTGTTGTTGTGCACACAATGCATACACCAGTTCGAATGTTGTTACAGGGTCAAATCAAAGGTGTATCGTCTCATAGGCTGGCACGGTGCCTTACTGACATCCAGGCTCGGGAGATAACAACTGAAAACAATAGAATCCTACCCCATCTCCTTGGGGATGTGGAAAGTCAGCCACATATCTGTGAGGCCCGAAACACAAAGCCCAGTTAGGGATTGTGAAATACCGGGCCAGACCCGAGCGTACATTGATAGCCCGAGGTTCTGGAAGGAGGGCAGGTTTTATACAGGATGTGCAGTCTGGGTCCCTGAAGGGGACTCCGAAAATGGCCGACAGTTATTGTTTAAATTGCCGCCTGGGATGTCTGCACAGGAAGCAGAACTTGTCGCATTGTTAGAGGCCATTACGGCTCACCCTGAATCGCAATGTGTATATACTGATAGCCGCTATGCGTTCAGGGTGGTGCATGATTTCATGGCTCAGTGGCAACTGCGAAAGTTCGTGACAGCCGCCGGGGCTCCGGTAAAGCATTTTAAGACCATCACTGCGATATGGGATGCCGTACAGGCCCACAAAGCCCCGCTTTCTGTTGTGAAAGTACGAGCACACATCATTAAAGACCCAAATGTGCACGAACGGCAGAACACCATAGCTGATCACCTAGCCAATTTAGCTGCCACATGCGGTGAGGACCGGCAGGAGAATATCCCATCGGAGCCTGCTGTCTGTGCATTTCAGGTCACTCCCATCGACTTGAAACAGTATCAAAAAGGACTGTGGGAAGAGGGGGGTGAGCTGGTGCCACACTTAAAGCAGGACCCGCTGGTTATAATCGCAGAGGGCATAGTTTTGCAAGAAGGCAGTTATGTTGTTCCCGATGCAATGCGAAGGCCGGTAATTAAATTATATCATGAATATGCGCATGTGTCAGATGAAAAAACCTTGCAGCTAATTAAGCGCCATTTTTGGTGGCCACATATGTCAACTGATGTCGAGCAGTGGTGCCGCTCTTGTATAGTATGTGCCTCAATAAACCAGGGCAGACCAGGCCGCACAAACCTGCGTCGGCCTGATCCACCTAGAGGGCCGTGGGAATCCCTTCCGTTAGATTTCATTGGTCCACTCCCCAGTGCGAGAGGGGGGTATCGTTATTATCTTGTGATCATTGACAAATTTTCTAAATTGGTTGAGGTGATACCCACACGCAATAACACCGCAAATACGGTGGCACGGGTGTTGGCGAACCAAATCATCCCGCTCTGGGGAGCACCGATGCGAATCGAATCTGATCAAGGGACTCATTTCACCGGCCAGGTAACCCAACAGGTCTGCAAAATGCTTAATATCAAGCAATCATTTCATGTGTCCTATAGGCCTCAGAGTTTAGGGATGGTTGAACGAGTAAATCGCACCATCAAGGAGGGGATTGCCAAACAAATAGCGCAGCACCAGAATAAGTGGACCGAGGCATTGCCCACGGTCCATTGCCCAGAGGTTTCACCCCCAGATCTGGGGCCTCTGGTATTGGCGAAGCAGCTGGTGGTACTAGAGCAGCTAAGGGAGCGGCTGAAAGTGCTTCATGCGCAGGCTGCGCTGAAACAGCAGCAGGCTGACCTGTGTAATGATGCACAATTCAACCCCACCTCCGAGATTAAATTTGCAGAAGGTGACATAGTTATGGTGCGTGTCTTTGTGAAACAGGACGCTTTTGCCCCTCGGTGGCATGGGCCCTATGAAGTAAAGGCTGTCTGCCACAGCTGCATAGCCGTAGCTATCCGAGGGAAGCTAAGGTGGTATCACATGGGCCAATGCAAATTGTTCAGAGGGGATGGGGGGAATACCTAACTGTATCTCTCTGCCTGTGTTTCTTCCTAAATGTGTTTGTTGTCCAGTGTGCCTGCTGCAACTACTGTTGGAGGAGCCTGGTGGGGAAAAAAACCCACCTCAGTGGACCATCCTCCTCTCACCATGGGCTGGCTGTTGGTAATGGTTTGCTACATGTCCTGTCTGCCCCTCACAGATGGCAGACAGGGTTTTCCACCAGAATCACTAACAACCCCCCACACTTCACCCGACATTGCCGCAACCTCCACAATTTAATCCTAGGGCTAATACATTCCAAACTATGTTTGATTACACACGTTCCTTGTTGTTCCCAAATCAAAGTGTTTGTGTACCACATTCAGTGAGCGTGGGTACTGGTATTCTCTGGGTGGTACACAGTGGCGGACTTAGTCATTTTGGGGCCTAAGGCAAACACAGGCATGGGGCCCTCACACATCCCTTGCTCTCCCCCCTTTTCAATCCTTATTTATCTAAGAAAGATCAGTTGTGATGCATGTATCATCATCATCATCATCATTGCTGCTGGAGCAATCTAGGTTGGCACTGCCAGCAGCAGCAATGGGTAACATTTAGGGATGTTCCTAACGACTAATTTCCCTGACTTTTAAACGGAAGTTTAAACTTAGACTAGTCGACTAGTCTAAAAGTAAGAAAACACTCAGAAAACAGTCAAAATTGAGCACAATTGAATCGATAAGGTTAAACATTGTCCGAAAAAATATTGCGTATATTATAAGAGCCATTTGAAACCGTTAATCACATTCTTAAATAACCAAATCGTATTTTAAATGCAGCTGAAATGTGTGGCACTTTGCATCTTGCATTATGAACATTGCACATTATCCTACAAAACATGACAACAACTCACTAAATAAAAGTTAACAAATAACATTTATTGAAAACAATATTCAACGTAACAAAACATTTTTAGGAAACGTGCCTGATTATTACAACGGCATTTTCATTGGGTGAACGCGATCGCATAGCAAATACAGTAAAAAATAATAATCGGTCATCAGAAAAGCTACCAATAATAGGAACACAAAAAAATTACAATTATGCCGACGGATCGACGTGACATTAGATTAGTTTTATTGGGCTATTCAACAACGCGATCGGCCTACTTACTCTTTCTACCTCGGTGGTTTAACTTGCAGGGCGAACAGGCTAATGCGTTTTGTTTTTTTTCCTTCGTTTTTTTAAATTATTTTTTTAATCCGGCGTTGTTAACATTAGTAACGGATTCTCGTTTTTTTATAAAGCAACATTTGACCAGGAAAACATGAAATTTCAGTGCAAATTATGTCAATATGTAATTTAAATGTGTACATTAATAAAATAGTAAGTTTAACCGACTAGTATTTCTGGTGCCGACTAGCGAGGGTAGCAACGTTTAATCGGCTAGTCGACTAAACGCGCACATCCCTAGTAACGTTAGCTCCTCTTCGCTAGCATTAGCAATGCTAACAACACTAGTGCTAGTGCTAGCAGTCTCAGACTGACTCTGCTCTTCATTAGTGGCATCTGTACTACTACTAGCCGCCGTGAAAAAAAATGTAGTTAGCTTTGGTAGTTTTGCCACAAACTTTTTACTTTCCTCCTGCTTCCTCCTTTTCTCAGCACCGCTTCGGTAGCTTCGCTTCGTTTTCACTTTTTAATAATCGCGCCAAGCTGAAACACGAATTGGCTACTGAATAATTTCCACAGACGGCTCATCATGGAATAGTCCAATGTAGTGGGGACTTAGGGGGGGGTGACTAAGACACTCATGAATTAGGCATTCTGATGCCATTTAGCGCATTAATTTTTAGAAAGACATAATTAATTACTGGGGGGAAAAAAAAAAAAACGTTTATGATGCATTTAACGGGGCCCTTTGTAGTATGGGGTCAGCTTGGGGCCCCAGGCAATTGCCGACCTTTGCCTAATGGGTAAGACCGCCTCTGGTGGTACACCCAGTTTCACAATGCGATACATGTGCTCTATTGAAACTCGATATCATGAGCTCTGTAGACATATCCACCTTAGGCAGGGGATTAGGCATCCCGAACCTAGGGTGGAACAGGCGGCGTCGGAATTGCAAAGTTCCAAGGGCACGTTAAAGACGTTATATAGTGCAGGGGAGAGCACTGAAGGCCCCCGTGTCTGATGAAGTATGAATTGACATACTGCCGTGGTACCGTCTAATCAGCGTAGTTGTCGCATGTAAGTATGCAGGCACTGCGTGGTACGTGGATGACAGTCCACACCTAGCAGAGTTGCGTAAGAGACGACCTCTGTGAACAGGCAAGGCTGGTGAAAACGGTCAAAGTTTCTATACCCATAGCAAAGTGGGATAGGGATCAGACCGTCAGTTCCCAACCGAGTGGCTGACTACCATTACTTGGGCTCGGTGTGACACTGGGCTGGGGATCGCTATCGACTGGGTCACCGGCCGGTCGGGTCGCATAGAGCAATAAGACCATGAGTGGCTTCCCTGTAGTGGAGCACATGAGTGGCGTCCCTGTAGTGGAGCACATGAGTTGCATCCCTGTAGTGGAGCACATGAGTGACGTCCCTGTAGTGGAGCCCATGGCTGCTGCGCTCGGCTCAATGTACAGTCAGGTCACTGTAAGCTGAAACCGAATGCGTTAGTAAGCGAGCAGTGCGCTCTGTGATCAGGGTTTCTGAAAAATGAGACACCTGGGAAGCAGAGAGGCTGAAGGTCCTTCTCTCAGAGGAGTCGGGTGGAAGGAACTCAGTGGAAAGGGATCCAGCCTGGAGCTGCGCCCAAGAGAGAGAGGGAGGCTCGAAGGACTTAAGTGGTCATAATTTCACAACTCTTTCTTTTACTCAATGCTGCGTACCAGGCTTACCTTCAAGTTCATCTACCTTCTTTTAATATGTCCGATGTCATCGTCCCAACCATGTTTGCATGGTGTGTGGAACAGAACGGAGCCTCCTCACTAATGGGGGCGAATTGTCAAAATATTTACACAATAGACAGTCTAAAGATCTACCATTGTGTTGGGCCTCATCGCCATCTTATGACCCGGCAACATTCTACACCCCTCTCATCTCATAACTCCCCTGACGACTGTGTCAATCAGGACAATGGTCGAGCTAAATAAGCTTTGCCGCATTCCAGCTCCACCAGGAACACATTGGTTATGTGGAACCACAGTGTGGCCTGAGTTACCGGCTCAATTCACTGGAACTTGTTCCCTCGTGTATATGTATCCCGCCATGCGTCCAGCACATAAGCCCAGTCAATCCCCTATCTCACTCCTTTCCACTGGGAGTGAAGATGATCATTCCGGTTGCATAAAAGATTTTACCTGCTAACAAACATTTTGGTCATGAGCCCTAGGAGCTCTTATACCTAATTATGGAGGGATGCAAGCTTTAGACCAGATCCGAATGCTATCCCATTATGTTGAACAATTGGCAAATGACACGGCTATGGCACTGGGAAATGTTTCTTTGGCATTGTCGTCGCATAGGCTAATGATTCTGCAGAATCGGGTAGCCTTGGATTATATCCTCTCCTCACAAGGAGGCACCTGTACGATCATAGGTCCTGAATGCTTTTCCGACGTGGTGGATCCAAAACACAATTTAAAACAACTGATTGAGGATATGGATCACCTACGTCAACAAATTTCAGGAATACATAAAGATAACACCTCATGGTTCGGGGGATTTATGGGCCCGTTTTGGAAAAATGTTTTAGATATATGTGAAATTCTCTTACTATTTGTATTATTTCTGGTGATAGGAATAGCAAGTGTCACATTAATCTTAAAGTGTATATGTCACAGACTCCGGGATGCGACATTCTCTGAATATTACCTACCTCATATGCCATCATATGTTTTTTGTATTAATCTTACTGTTATACTATCATTTTTGATGGTTTTTATATATAATCCAATACTGGCACATGTATGTAATAACATTTCAAACACCTGTCAGCATATGTGATGCATTGTGGAAAGAAATGATAAAATCTCTGCATGGCTACAGTCACAGCTCGATGATTTAATCTCTGATTCAACATGGGTAGCAAATCAGATGGCCACTGGTTTCTTACACTCCAAAAATAACAATGTAAATATCATTCATGAAATTTGGTCGGAAAGGCGTTTCTCTCCATCAGACATCCATTGTACAATCAGACCCGTACCATCAAGTGTGACTTAGCCTGAAAAACATATGTTCTGAAGTTATTTACTGATGATTAAAAAATTATAATAATACTTTAACAACCTTCTGCACAACATGTATTGGGTTTTTGTCAACTTTCCTTTAAATGACCCAAATCAAGTTTATTCAAAATCGCAAGGTATATTACCATGAGAGGTACAAAAACCATATTTACTACATAACGCGGTTGTCATGCAATTCCCAAGTCCCAAAATGTCTTGCAATGTTTTTCCCATGAACACACCAAGCTTTTAGGGTTCAGCCACTGTACAGCCCCACGGATGAAGAACGTGGGCCCTGACTGTTCTAATGGGCTTGGTGCAACAGGTGGTCTGTGGTGTGAAGTTCCCCTTTTCACACCATCTGATGTCTTATCCACTCCCTACAGCATGCACCTCAACCCACACAACACTTGGTCTCCGCCCTCTATAGTTATCCCCACAGTCAGCCCTACAACCCTGGGTATCCATCTGGGGAATTGTCCATGACCCCTCAGGAGGACGTTCCGAAGTGTCCCCCACTGGGCCAGAGGGGGGAGCTGTAGGGGGAGAGTCAAAGTGGGACTCAGGAAACGCTTCCATTTGGGAACTGGAGCACATCATGCACTTCAAAGGACCAGAGGGCCTTGTAATAAAATAATCGGTTACTCTGACTTCCTTTGGGGTCAGGCTTTTTGCTCCCAAGAATGTCCCCATCTGCTAATGTATCTTCAAAGAGCATTTACGGTTGGAAAGGTTATCCAGGCCCTAGCCAAACCATGGAAAGGAATGTCCTCACAAGACATCTGTGGTCTCCAGTAACCCAACACCTGGGCACTTCCTATGGGAAAGCCATTGGACAATACCACAGTGCCCTCATTTGGGCACCCCTGTCATTACACTTTTTAATTCTCTTCTGTACCAGGACTCTAAAACTTCTGTTAAGATTGTTAATAACCATGTAAAAACCTACAAACATTGCGCATGTGATCCTTATATTGTTACATTCTGTCTTATGTGGTAGTAACAGGAATTTCATGTGAAATGGTTCATCAGGAGGGAATTTTGATCAACTGCACCATAATATTATATCACCTTAACCTGTTTGGTATGTATGGATTCAGGTAAAATCAAGGAATTGACTGAAATACATTTCATACCAAATAAAGTTTAATAAAGCATAGTTTCAGTAACTCAGGGAAAACCTGTAACAGTGGAATGTCCTCTCTGGTAATTACCTCCTGACGGTCAACTGGCTGGCAATGAACAACATCCATTCTAGATGCCTGCCAAGTATGAAGAAATTGTACTGTGAAAATCTTGAGATATGACAATGTATCTTTATTGCTGTATATGGTTATATGGCAACACTCCGATTGACAAACCATTACACCAGATTTTCCCAGAATTACTCATGAAGCTCAACAGACTGACAATGGCACTACTATCATTGACAGACCATTACACAGGCTCACAAAGCTCAACTGAATGACAATTATCAATGCTAATTCTATATGCCTGCCCAGTGTGAAGTCATTCTACTGTAAACATTTTGAGATATGTCAATTTCCGTTTATTTCTGCTATAATATGGGTCTATATGGCAACGAGAGACCATTGCACAGCATAATTAATTCTAAATGTGAAAGCATTCTTGATTTCCAATGCCCATCCAAAATACCTACCGTGTACGAAGTAGTTTTACTGTGGAAATCCTGAGATATGATAATTTAAGATAATTTTAAGTGTATATAGGGGTATGTGGCAATACTAACTTTGAGAAACCATTATAAAGGATTTTCCAAGAATGTATTTACAAATTTCTACTCACTGGTGATGTGTAAGGGACAGTCTATAGGTATGCTAAGTATGAAGCAGTTGTACTGTGTAAATACTGAGATGTGACCAATTATGGTCATGATACCTGTATATGGGTGTATATGGCAAAACTGTCGAGAAGCCTTTACACAGGATTGTCCCATAATTAGTTCAAAATCCCATCATATTGGTGATGAACAAGTACAAGTCTGCCAAGTCTTAAGCAGTTTTACTGTAAAAATTTTGTGATTTGAAGATGTATTTTCATTATAGCTGCATATAGTGAATTTGGCAACAGTAACTTTAAGAATCGATTAAACAGGATTCTCAAAAAATAACTTGACAATTTCAAGTCATTTAACATCATTATGTCTGCATATATGTGTACATGACAGCACTTTCCATTGACTGCTTCCCTGTATCTTTTATTTATTTAAAGAAATCTTTGGTAACACTTTATTTGACAGTGACCGTCATGACATGGAATTCACAGTGTCATTACCATGACATAATACCTTTCATGAAGTGTCATGATCATTCATAACTATGACATAGTGTTGTTATGACACAATCTGCTATTTGTGTTATAACACAACTGACATAACAACCTGCATAGAAGGCTCACTTTGACAGGGTTGTCATAACACTGATTCACCATGAAGATTTGAATTATTATTGAATTATATTTGAACATTATTTGTTGAAAGCAATGTGAATATGTGTCAGTTTGCCAAATAGTGATACTTCATGCAAAAACACATTGTCATGAATTTATATTCTTTTAGTTGGGATTAGTTCATCTTGATAGATATGTAATGTACTAATGTTAATTTGCTATGAGACATACGACTCCTTTAAAATACAGATGGATATGTTCCCATCAAGATAGTTTTATGTCACTGTGTTGATCATGTTGATTTTATTCACTGCTGTTTAAATAAATAGAGGGAAACGCCATTGTCTTCACAACTTTCTCTCTTGTATTTATTTATCTGTTTATACAAAAATCATTATCTTAGCGTGGTGTCAACATCTGAGACCAGTTACACGCATGCACACACACATAGGGTTTAAAAAAAGGTTTGATTTGCATATATAAACTTGTGTCTTTTATCACAGGTATCGCCTCCAATTGCATAGCCTTGAATGTGGTAGAAGCGCATTGCTTCTCTACAACAATTGAAAATGATACCTTTATTTAAAAAATAATGTAATGACAGTGGTATGCATATCTGTCATGCAATTATGTTCATACCAGAAAAATGTCAGGATGCCACTGAAAATGTCATCTTCCATTTCAACATCATAACTCCTAATGACAAATTAAAATGCTACTTTATTTGACATAGAATTTCTTCATACTTGGCAGGCAGATAGAATCGACGTTGTTCATTGTCACTCAGTTGAGCTTCCTGAGTAATTTTGGGGAAATCCTGTGTAATGGTCTGTCAATCGTAGTGTTGCCATATACCCATATACAGCAAAAAAGAACAGAATAAGTCATATCTCAACGTTTCCACAGTAGAATGTCTTCATACTTGGCAGGCATATAGCATGGGTCTGTGTAAATATCATCCAGTTGACCTTTGTAAGTAATTATGGGAAAGTCCTGTGTAATGGTCTGTCAATGGCAGTGTTGCCATATACCCGTATACAGGAATAAAAAACATAAATGGTCATATCTCAAAATTTCCACAGTAGAGTTTGTTTTTACTAGGCAGGCATATGGAATAGATGTGGTTCATTGTCAGTCAGTTGAGCTTCATGAGTAATTCTGGGAAAATCTGGTGTAATGGTTTGTCAATCGGAGTGTTGCCATATACCCATATACAGCAATAAAGCACATAAATGGTCATATCTCAGAATTTTTACAGTAGAATGTCTTCATACTTGGCAGGCATATAGAATGGACCTTGTTAAATATAAACAAGTTTAGTTTTGTAAATAATTATGGGAATATTCTGTGTAATAGTCCGTTAATGGTAGTGTTGCCATATACAGCAATAAAGAACAAAAATGGTCATATCTCAAAATTTCCACAGTAGAATGTCTTCCTACTTGGCAGGCATCTCGAATGAACCTCTCTAAATATCAGCCAGTTGACTTTTGTAAGTCAACTGGAAATCCTGTGTAATGGTCTGTCAATGGTAGTGGTGCCATACAGTCAAGCCAGAAAGTCTGCACACCCCTTTCACCGTCTCCACATTTTATTACGTTACAGACATATTCTACAATAGATTTAGTTAATTTTTTGTCTCAAGATTTTACACAAAATTGCCAATAATGACAAAGTGAAAACAGGTTTTTAGACATTTGTGCTAATTTATTAAAAATCTAAATGTTAAATATCATATGTACACAAGTGTGCACACCCTTTGATATGACACCAAAAAGTGAGCTGAGGTGCATTTTGTTTCCACTGATACTGCTTGAGATATTTCTACAACTTAATTGGAGTCCACCTGTGATAAATTCAATTGATTGGACATGATTGGCGATTGCCAACACCTGCCTATATAAGGTCCCACAGTTGACAGTGCATGTCAGAGCAAACTCCAAGCCATGGGGTCAAAGGAATTATCTGCAGACCTCAGAAACAGGATTGTGTCAAGGCATAGATCTGGAGAAGGGTACGGAAAAATCTCTGCAGCTTTACAGGTCCCGTCTGTAACGTAATAAACCGTGGAGAAGGTCTTTCAGGCTTGACTGTATATGCCCATATACAGCAAGAACATAAATGGTCATATCTACAAATTTCCACAGTAGAGTTTTTTCATACTTGGCAGGCATCTAGAATGAACGTTGTTCATTGCCAGCCAGTTGACCTTCAAAATTAATTATGGGAAGATTCTGTGTTGTGGTCTGTCAATTATCTTGGTGCCATATACCCATCACTGTAAAAAATTTGACTGTAAATTCACAGTAAATTACAGGTTACTAGTTGCATTACTTTCACAGTAATTTACTGTATATTTTCACAGTAATTTACAATAAAATGACAATTGTATACTGTGATTTCACAGTTAACTTGCCCATGAAATTACTGTGAAGTAGCTGTATGCTGCTGTAGAATTACAGCAATTAGCTGTTCCTAAATTAGAGTAATCACCTGTATTTTCACATTAAAATATTTAACTGAATTTACAGTAAAATACAATAAAATGACAACTGTATACTGTGATTTCAGTCAACTTGCCCGTGAAATTACTGTGATGTAACTGTATGCTGCTGTAGAATTACAGTACTCAGCTGGTTCTAAATTACAGTAATCACCTGTATTTTCACATATCAACTGTAATAGTAATTCAACTCAGTGAACGCTATTTTACTCTAAGTATAAACTGGAATGTGAAATACTGTAAATTTGCCTTTTTAACAAATTTTACAAAACAGTTTTTGAAGAGTAAATGTGCAGAGTATCCCAAATGCAGTTAAACATTTTTAAGTGCAAATACTGTGCAAAAACACATTTCACAGGCAGTGCAAATTTTTTTAAACTGAAAGCTTAATTTGGTCACTATAGGATTGATCCCTTAATTTCAAGTGGATTGGATTGGTCATTTAATTTAGATAATGTGAGATACTGTCTTTGTTTTGATGGCAAAACATTTTTATATAATTCAAAAACAATTGACAAGGTTTCTACATTTTAGACAGTTTCAGATTTCACAGTAGAATACATCATCAACTTTATAAGATTTAAAGATATTCAGCTTTTAGATGTAGCATACCAACATTCATGCACATTGGTATAAATGTCTAGGAGATCTATTTTAAAGGGTTATTTCACTTTGGTACAACATGAGTCATTTTGTGGAGCCTTCCCCATTGTATTTGCATCATGTGAATGCTAGCAACATCAGCTGTCCCTGCTGACCGTTAACAGCATCGCTGTTACTCCCGGTTGTCAGGCTCCCAATTCGCTCCCAATTCACTCCCATTAATTTTTGAGACCTCGCCAAAATGAATCTTTTTGATGCACAAACTAACTATGGTGGATAATACATTGAAAAGAGAGCGCTAGGGTCAAAAGGTACATGTTTGTTTTGAGCTGATGAGCTGTTTTCAAGTTTAAGCAGTTTTTCTTTTTAGACCCTTGATGACTTAGAGCCATTTAGCCAACCATGTGTTCCATACTGTTCCTGTAAGGATCTGTGATCTGTCTGTTATGTATTTGTTATTTTCCAGCATCTTGTTTACTTTCCGGTTTTTTCTTAGTTGTCTTGTGTCTGCTTGTTTACATTCGATCTGTCACTCCCAGTTTACGTCTCTGTACTTTTCCGGTGTTTTCATTGGTGTTCGGTTTCCCTCTTGCTTCTTACCTATCTCTGAGCAATTAGAATTACTAATTACCACTAACAGACTAACGATAAGATTAGATCTACTAACTCCACTAACAGACTAATTTGTATATACTTACTAATCATACTAACGGCAGGGGTGTGTGTATAGTTACTAATCTCACTAACATATTAGAGCGCACATTTTTCATGCTGTTCTTTCTCTGCTAATCATTCTCAGCTGCATCTGATCTCCTCTTCCTGTCATCTTACTCTATGCACGATTTCCTGAAACTCCAGGTCATCTGTCATTGTGTATGTTTGGAATCCAGTCCGCGTTTTCCCTAGTTGTCTCTGTGGTTGTTTAATTGTTTCCCAGATGTATTTCATTGTCTCTCGTTTGGAGTCCCTCCCTCTCACACACCTGATTCCTCTTGTGTCATTAGTTACTTGTGTATTTAATCCCTGTGTTTTCTTCAGTCCTTTGTCAGAACGTTGATCTACTCATCCTGTGCCTACGCCTTTTCCAAGCCAGAGATTTGATAGTTTTTCTTGAGACAACCTTGCATTCCGACCATTCTTTTGCCTTGCCCTTGCCTGCCTTGTTTTGATTACCGTTTACGACCTAGCTTTTGTTTTTGACTATTCTCCTGCCTAGCCCTTTTGTACTTTAGCTTTTAGATTTTTTGGTTTACTGAATTTTGGATTGTCTCTCACTATTCTATTGCCTGTCGTTTTTGTACCTCGCTATCTCTGACTACCTGGCTTGATTTAGGAACGGACAATAAACTACCCCTTTGGAATTATTCTGTGGTCTGCGTCTGGGTCTTCCTAGGGAACGTAACAGTACGTTCTGACCAGACATGGACCCAGCGGACCCAACCCATCTGCATGCCACTCTCCAGCGGCAAGGAGTCATGATTGGTCAGCAACAGGTAGCCCTCGAGTCCGTGACCCAAGATCTCCGGTCCCTGATGAGCTACATGAAGGAGCTGGCGCCCAACAGACACCCTTCTGCACCCATCAACGTACCCCAACCACCACCAGTGCAACCTCCTCTCACCCGGGAGCCGCGCCTACCTCCACCGGAACGGTACGACGGGGAACCAGGGGAGTGCAGACCATTCTTGACACAATGCACGCTGGTGTTTCAGCTACAGCCTAACACCTTCCCCACGGAGCAAGCCCGCGTAGCGTACATCATCACTCAGCTTACCGGGCGTGCCAAGAAGTGGGGAACAGCCACCTGGGAAGCGGGTCTACCGTGCTGCAGTCGGGCAGAGGACTTCATGGAGGAGATGAAGAGAGTGTTTGACCGTTCTAAGTACGGTCATGAGGCAGCCCGAGAGATGCTTCGATTCCGCCAGGGGAGAAATTCAGCATCTGACTATGCCATCGAGTTCCAGACGCTAGCCACATCCAGCGGCTGGAACAAGAAGTCGATGTTTGATGTCTTCCTCAACGGACTTAATGAAGAGGTGGTGGATGAGATCGTGACCCGAGAACTCCCTTCCAGTCTGGACGAACTCATCGCTTTGGCCATCAGGGTGGATACGCGCCTTCGAGACCGGCAACGGCCATTCCAGAGGAGGCATACTCCTCAGTTCAGCCAGCACGGCAGCAAGGTCGACTCAACTACATCCCTCTCCAGTAGACCTCCAAACCACCACTCACCTGAACAGGAGAACATGGAGATTAACCGCTCCAAGTTATCGGCGGCGGAGAGGGCCCGTCGCATCAAGGACCGGGCTTGCCTTTACTGTGGCAAAACTGGGCATTTTGTGGATAAATGTCCAGTAAAAGATCACGCTCACTAGTGGCCGGAGGAGCACTAGTGGGCGTCATTCCAGTCGACTCCTCCAACCGCAATCGCACGTGCGTTCCCATCACTCTTCAGTGGGACACCAGTACCAAGAAGACCCTTGCCCTTATCGACTCCGGAGCTGAGGCCAATTTTCTGGACGTTGGGGCCGCGACCCGTTGGGGGGTTCCTGTTACACCACTGGAGCGCCCAGTAGTAGCTCACACCCTCAGTGGGAGTCAGATCGCGGAGATTACCCAGCAGAGCCTACCCGTCAACCTACTTGTCTCCGGAAACCATCAGGAGGAGCTTCAGCTCCACATCATCGATTCTCCACACTCACCGGTGATCCTTGGCCATCCCTGGCTAAACCGTCACTGTCCAGAGATCGATTGGCGGAAACATGAGATTGTGGGCTGGAGCCCCTCATGTGCGGTCAGCTGTCTCCAGAAGGCCCACTTACCTGTTCCTGTGCCTCCTGCAGAAGAAAGCCCGGATCTGAAGGGGGTTCCAGTCAAGTATCATGACCTCAAGGAGGTATTCTGTAAGGCGCGTGCTTCGTCATTGCCTCCTCATCGCCCTTATGACTGCGCCATAAACCTGAGGCCTGGCACTTCCCCGCCTAGAGGCCGTCTGTTTTCCCTGTCCCGACCCGAGACGGAAGCCATGGAGAAGTACCTGTCAGAGTCATTGGCAGCTGGCATCATCCGCCCTTCTTCCTCTCCGGCTGGAGCAGGATTCTTTTTTGTGGGGAAGAAGGACGGTTCTCTCCGTCCCTGCATCGACTACCGGGGCCTGAACGACATCACCGAGAAGAACCGTTACCCACTCCCGCTCATGTCCACTGCTTTCGAGCAGCTCCAGAAGGCCGTCGTCTTCACAAAGCTGGACCTCAGAAACGCCTACCATCTGGTCCGGATTCGTGAGGGCGACGAATGGAAGACAGCCTTCAATACACCCACCGGACACTGGGAGTACCTGGTGATGCCGTTCGGGCTCACTAATGCCCCCGCTGTCTTCCAGAACCTGGTCAACGATATTCTTGGTGACATGATCAATCATTATGTTTACGTTTACCTGGACGATATTCTTATTTACTCTCAGAGTCTGGAGGAGCATGAGAAACACGTACACAAGGTACTGGGTCGACTCCTTGAGAATCGTCTTTTTGTCAAGGCGGAGAAATGCGAGTTCTCCACATCATCTACCACTTTCCTGGGATTTATCATTGAGGAAGGTCAAGTCAGGATGGATCCAGCTAAGACCAAGGCTGTGTTGGAGTGGCCACGCCCTGAAGACCGGAAGGAACTTCAAAGGTTCCTAGGGTTTGCCAATTTCTACCGCCGATTCATTCGGAACTACAGCTCGGTAGCGGCTCCTCTCACAGCACTCACCTCAGTCAAACTTAAGTTCGCCTGGAACCCCAAGGCTGAGGAGGCCTTCTCTCTTCTGAAAGAACTGTTTACCACAGCCCCCATTCTACGCTACCCCGATCCGGCCATACAGTTCATCATAGAGGTGGATGCCTCCAACGTGGGGGTAGGGGCCATCCTATCGCAACGATCCTCGGAGGATCAGAAGGTACATCCTTGTGCCTTCTTTTCCCATCGTCTCACCCCCACGGAGGAGAATTACGACGTTGGAAATCGGGAGTTGCTGGCCGTTAAAATGGCCTTAGAGGAGTGGCGCCACTGGCTGGAGGGAGCACAGATACCGTTCTTGGTCTGGACGGACCATAAGAATCTAGAATATTTACAGTCCGCCAAGAGACTTAATTCCCGCCAGGCCAGATGGGCCCTCTTTTTCTCTCGCTTTGACTTTTGTCTGGCTTATCGGCCAGGGACTAAGAATACCAAACCTGATGCCCTTTCCCGGCGTTTTGAATCCTCATCTAAGGACCCCTGTCCAGACACCATCCTGCCCCAGAGTGTTTTCATTAATGCTATCAGCCTCCCCATAGAAGGTATTGTTAGGAGTGCTCAGAATGGGGAGGCCACTCCCAGTCGCTGTCCTAACCATTGTATGTATGTTCCAGAAGCGGCTCGGTCCCAGGTGCTCCAGTGGGGACATTCGTCGCGACTCTCCGGCCACCCAGGTATCAATCGTACAATCACATTTATTTTACGCAAGTTTTAGTGGCCGGAGGTCCGACAAGACGTCGCCTCATTTGTCTCCGCCTGCTCAGTCTGTGCACAGAACAAGACATCTCACCAACCTCCTCACGGTGAGCTTCAACCACTTCCCATTCCTCACCGTCCCTGGTCTCATATTGCACTCGATTTTGTCACAGGTTTACCTTCCTCCAATCACTACACTACTATCCTCACCATTGTAGACCGATTTTCTAAGGCTGTTCACTTCGTTCCCCTCACCAAACTCCCTTCCGCTAAGGAAACCTCTAATCTTCTCATACAACACGTGGTGAGATTGCACGGGATTCCCACCGACATTGTCTCCGATAGAGGGCCACAGTTTATAGCACGGTTTTGGAGAGCATTCTGCAGGTTACTCGGCACTACCACCAGTCTCACATCCGGTTTCCACCCTCAATCTAACGGCCAGACTGAGCGAGCTAATCAGTGTCTTGAGACAGTTCTTAGATGCCTGTGTTCTAGGAATCCCACCACTTGGAGTTCGCAGTTACCCTGGGCCGAGTACGCTATTAACTGTCACACTTCATCTGCCACCAAACTTTCTCCATTTGAATGTACCCTAGGTTACCAACCCCCTCTATTTCCTAGCCAGGAAGCGGAGGTGGGGGTTCCGTCCGCCGAGGCCTTCATCCGGCGCTGTGCCAGAACCTGGAGAACTACTCGCATTAACCTTACCAGAGCCAGTGCCCGGATGAAGGAGGCGGCGGACCGCCACCGAGCCAAGGCTCCCCAGTACCGGGTGGGTCAGAAGGTGTGGCTTTCTGCCAAGGACATTCCCCTTAGAGTTGCGTCACGTAAGCTAGCCCCCCGGTATTTGGGTCCCTTCCCAGTGCTCAGGGTCATCAGTCCCACGGCAGTTCGACTCAAACTCCCCGCTACTATGCGGAGAATACACCCCACGTTCCATGTATCAAGAATCAAACCTGTTGTAACCCACCCCCTTTGTCCCGAACCTGATCCCCCGCCACCCTCCCGAATCATCGACGGCGGAGAGACTTACACCGTTGCTGAGGTGTTGGACGTTCGTCGTCGGGGCCGTGGCCTTCAGTACCTGGTCGACTGGGAAGGTTACGGTCCCGAGGAAAGATCATGGATTCCTTCACGATTCGTTTTGGACAAGGACTTACTCAAAGACTTTCACAAGACTCATCCTGTACCACCTGTTAAAACGCCAAGAGGCGCTTCTTAGGGGGGGGGGTACTGTAAGGATCTGTGATCTGTCTGTTATGTATTTGTTATTTTCCAGCATCTTGTTTACTTTCCGGTTTTTTCTTAGTTGTCTTGTGTCTGCTTGTTTACATTCGATCTGTCACTCCCAGTTTACGTCTCTGTACTTTTCCGGTGTTTTCATTGGTGTTCGGTTTCCCTCTTGCTTCTTACCTATCTCTGAGCAATTAGAATTACTAATTACCACTAACAGACTAACGATAAGATTAGATCTACTAACTCCACTAACAGACTAATTTGTATATACTTACTAATCATACTAACGGCAGGGGTGTGTGTATAGTGTGACCTGGAGCTGGATTGTCCAGCCTGTCCTCCAGCTTACAATCCACAGGTGCCGCCGGAGCAGGTGATTGTGCAACAACTGGAGCCGGCGCCCGCTGGGCAGCCGGAGCTGGCTGTGCAACAAGCGGGGGCCGCTCTCCCCTCTGCCCCCTCTGTCTCTCCTCCATCAGCTCAACAGGCACAGGCATCAGGGACTGCTACTGCTCCTGCTCATGCTACTGCTGCGGACTCGACAGTAGCTCAACCCCCCACTCTCGCTACCTCTGCGGACTCAGAGGGAGCAGCAGGGGGGTTTTCAACAGCAGCTGTCACAAGCAGTGCAGACGCAGGGCAGCCCACAGCCAGTCCTCATCATACCAGGAGTCTGGCCACGTACGGTCCAACAAGGAGGTGGTGGACAGGGAAACCAGAAGAAAGGAAAAGGCCGTGGGAGAGGAAAAGGACGCGGAAGAGCCGATGATGTTTGCCGCAAATGCGGGAATAAGGGACATTGGTCCCGGGATTGCCGAGGTCCAATTGCCCCTAACAACCCTTTCAACAACCCTTTTAACAACCAGCAGCAGTGGCCTTCTGCCCCTCAGCAGGGTGTCACTTTCCAGAACCCCATGGGCCAACCTGGAATACAAAACCAATCACACCAATGACGTTCTGAGGGGGATTTAAGGACTTGTGAGGACAGTGGTGAGTCTGCTGCTTTTTTGTATCATTCTGCTCCGCTGGCATTGCCACAATGGACATTAAAAGTTGATGGGCGAGCGTTAGATTTCATTGTGGATACAGGAGCTTGTAGGTCTGTAATAGCGGCTAAATTGTGGAGCTCAAAACTCCCTCTGTTTAGTGGTAAAACTCTGCTCAGCCAAGACGCTGGGGGTGGTACTACTCTAGAGAAATTTACAGTTCCTTTGAAGGTACAAGATTTCAATTCAGAAAAGAACATCACTGTTAAACATGCTTTTTTATTTTCCCCTGTTTGTCCAGTAAACCTGCTCGGTAGAGATTTGATGTGTAAACTAGGATTAGTTGTACACTGTGATACTGACGGTTTAACAATTGATAGAGCTGCTACGGCAGAAAGCGCAGAAATGTTTTTCTATGCCTGGGATCTGGAGAGATGCCCAGTCACAGCGAAAGCCATTGAAATGGCTAACAGTACATGGTTAGGTAATGGTGACAGACTCACAGAGTCACAATTACATGTAACGGCACACATCAGTCGTGATAGGGATTGGAATTTTGAAAAGAATTGGTATGGTACTTCTCCGTTAAAAACTACACAGTTTTTAATCGGTTGCGATTTTTGTGCATTGTCTGTAGAATTGAGCTCAGAACAGAATGATTTCTATTCTATTGCGGGAAGTGTACCCCATGTGTCACTGTGCAAAGCCTCTAATAAAAAATGGGAGGACACGGGACCATGGGTAAAATTGTGTTTGAACACCACTGACTGGGAACAGAGAGGAGAATTATCCAAATATTCTCCCTCTTTACGCGTCACTGCGTACCAGTTCCAACATTCTCTGACGGTCGACTGTAGCATTCATGAATTGGTTGCAGAAACACATTCATATCTACAGTTGTCAGACTCAAAATTCAGTACAATTCCTTCACAATTGTGGGCAACATCCCCATACGATGTCGGGCTCATAGATGGAGTTACTCCACTTCAAGTAACTCCTAAATCTGAATACAGACCATGCAAACGACAATATCCCTTACGGCCGGAGGCTGAGAAGGGGATTGTCCCGGTGTTCGAAGCATTGCTTAAATCTGGTGTTCTGTGATTCCCTGTCCAAATTCTCCATGCAATACGCCTATATTACCTGTTAAAAAAGCAAATGGGTCTTGGCGCTTTGTGCAAGATTTGCGAGCTGTGAATAGTGCAATTCAGCAGCGCGCCCCGGTTGTGCCAAACCCCACCACCATTCTAGCTCAAGTCCCGGGCAATGCTAAATGGTTCTCTGTGATCGATCTAGCGAATGCATTCTTTAGTATTCCGGTTGATGTTGATTCCCAGTATTGGTTCGCTTTTACGTTTAAGGGTAAACATTACACTTGGTCTCGTTTGCCCCAGGGGTATGCTGAGTCTCCAGCTGTGTTTTCTGCGGCGCTACAGGAAAACTTGGAACTGTTCCAATTTTCTGCAGGCCAAAGCACTTTAATTCAGTGTGCCGATGATCTCCTTGTTTGTTCCCCAGACGAGGAGACATGTGTTCATGATTCGCTTGAACTGCTCACATTTTTAGCCACACAGGGTCACAAGGTTAAAAAGGAGAAATTGCAAATTGGTTTGCCTATTGTTACATACTTAGGGCACACTATTTCGGCTGAAGGTAAAACTTTAGGACCTGAAAGAATCCAAGCGATTCTTGATATTCCTAAACCTTCCACAAAAAAGCAAGTAATGTCTTTTTTAGGTATGACAGGGTACTGCAGACAGTGGATTGCTGAGTATGCAGAACTCTCACAGCCATTGCAGGATGTGGCACACGGCCACGATCTTTCTGCTAATGATAAAGTTTCCTGGACAATTGAAGCTGAGAATTCGTTTGTTAAATTGAAGCAACAACTGGCTTCCTCCCCTACTTTGGGTCTGCCTAATATGGACAAATCTTTTTCCCTTGCTGTTGATGAAAAAGCAGGTTTCATGTCTGCTGTTCTTATGCAAGAGCATGGAAATAGAAACCGACCTGTCGCATATTATTCTCAGCAACTTGATGCCGTTGCAAGGGGTCTCCCCCCTTGTTTGCGCTCAATTTCGGCGGCTGCGGCAGCAGTAACTGCCTCTGCACCACTTGTGGCCTATCGGCCTCTGACTGTTCTGGTGCCTCATGCAGTTGCAGAAATTTTGTTAAAACAAAAGACAGCTCATTTCTCTCCTGCCCGAATGTTACACTACCAACATGTGCTGCTATCTTTGCCAAATGTTACGATTAAACGTTGTACAGTGTTGAATCCAGCTACACTCCTGCCTACTGCGGAGGATGGGGAAACGCATAACTGTGTTCATGTTATTGATCAGGTTCTTTCTCCCCGTCCCGACCTTGTCTCCAACCCCCTGTTAAACACAGACTTTGAGTTTTTTGTTGACGGTTCTGCCAGTCGCTGTCCCCTCACAGGAGACAGTCAGGTTGGCTATGCAGTGGTGACCGAGCATGAAGTTCTGGAGTCAGCCCGCCTTCCTGGACACCTCTCAGCGCAGGCGGCTGAACTTTTTGCACTCACTCGCGCATGCTGTTTAGCGGAAGGTAAAACTGTGAACATTTTTACTGACAGTAGATATGCTTTTGGTGTTGTACATGACTTCGGCACACATCGGGGATTTCTCACTTCGACAGGGAAAGCTATTCAGAATGGACACTTGGTAAGCTGCCTCCTGGAGGCCATTCTTTTACCTGCATCCATTGCTATTTGTAAATGTGCTGCTCACACGGGAGAGCCGGATGCTATCTCTCTTGGGAACGCAGCTGCAGACAACGCGGCCAAGGCCGCTGCCTCAGCCCCTCCCAACACAACTCTCCGTCTGCACACACAACCTGCTGATTCCACAGAAACGCCACTGGCTTCTATCCAAGACTGCCAGTCTGGAGTCACACCACAGGAGAAGGCTAAATGGAAGCGGGATGGTTCCTACACTAATGGAGTTTGGGTAGGGCCTACTGGAAAACCATTTTTGCCTCGTGTGCTTTTTCCTTACTATGCTAAGTTGACCCATGGATTAGATCATGTGTCAAAAGGGGGAATGATATCTTTGTTGTCTGAACATTGGGACACTACTGGATTTTCCACCTATGCAAAAAATTTTTGTGAGAAATGTGTTGTTTGTGTTGTAAATAATGTTGGGCGTGGCCAGAATGTTCCAAATGTGGCCCACCCAGCTCCACAAGAACCTTTTGAATATCTCATGATGGATTTCATTGAACTTAACCCATGCAGAGGTAAGAAATATTGTTTGGTGTTTATTGACATGTTTTCAAGGTGGGTTGAAGTTTTTCCAACAGGGCATGCCGACGTGACAGCCGTTGCAAAGGCATTGCTGCTTGAAATTATTCCTAGGTGGGGGATCCCGAGGAAACTTTCATCAGACAGAGGCACACATTTTGTGAACAAAGTGTTGGACAAAATCACAGAACAACTGGGGATCCAGTTGAAATTCCATTGTGCTTATCACCCCCAAAGCGGGGGGGCGGTAGAAAGGGCAAATGGAACTATTAAGAGTCGACTAACCAAAGTAATGGCAGAAACAGGTTTGGATTGGGTCCAGGCCCTGCCAATTGTTCTTACAGGTATGCGGGGAAGGGTGCATTCTGCCACAGGATTGTCCCCATACGAGGTGATCACGGGACGACCCATGAGGACTGGATGTCACCCCCCAGGCCTAATGCTGGATGGGCATTTAGCAGACACACGAATGGTGAGTTACTGTGTTCAGCTAACAAGAGCTCTGAGATCTGTGCATCAACAGGTGAAAGCAGCTTTCCCAGAACCAGCCAGCGGCCCCCTGCACGACCTGCAGCCAGGAGACTGGGTGGTAATTAAAGACTTCCGAAGGAAGAAGTGGCACCAGCCTAGGTGGAGAGGACCGTTCCAGGTACTACTCACCACGCCCACAGCTGTGCGAGTGGACGGCCGCGAATCTTGGGTTCACGCCAGCCACTGCAGAAGGGCTCCACCAGCGCCAGAGGGATAAGGGTGAAAGACCCACCTCAGTCAGACGCAGGACGACAACGTTTCTCACGGAGTTTAAAAACTCAGAGAGAACCACCACTTCGCAACGCTTCTCACGGAGTTTAAAAACTCAAAGAGAACCACCACTTCAATTTTCCCCAGCATGTCACCTTATAGCAAGAGAAACGAGGGTTGGAACCCTTCCAGGAGAGCGGGCTGCAGTGCCGAGGTAGGCACACTTTTGGTGAGCCTTGCAATCTGCATCACTGCGCTACCCCTCATTCTGATTTACGAGTTCTACATCCCTGCACACGCCCCAGCTGTTGAACTGAACAGCACTCGTGCTGTTGAGCTAAACAGCACGTCTGAAACGTCTCCGAGGCGTAAGCGACATGCAGCCACCGGAAAAGAATCCTGGCTAACACCAGGAATTGCAGGACATCACTATGCTACTAACTCTTGGTGGCGTTATGCTGAATGGACTGCTAAAAAACATTCTAACCGGTCTTGTTATGTTTGTTCTCACATGCCTCATTCCACAGCGGGACCGCTTCTCAGAGTGCAAAATCTGAGAGATACTCATGCAAAGTGTTTAATGGCAATATCTGTTCACCCAGGAGTTGGAACACGGTGGAGTGAAACTAATTACACTGTGCGGCTAGATTTGTCAAGAGTACGTTCTCCTATTGCAGGGCATCAATGTTTTTTCCTGACAGATTATTTGGCATGGCCACCGGTGTTATGGAAAATGCCTGGGCCCGTTGTACTTAAACATGATATGAAGTTTGGGTTGTGTGTTATGGGAAACGGGTCTGAAGCGCTGGGAAAGTTAGACAGGTATCAGTGCAAAACTGTTTCTTGTAACTGCCCGCCTGTAGAGGTGGAGAAATGTTTTGACTGTCTGAGTAATCGCGCTAATCCTTGTAGAGAGAATCCAGATATGATTAATCATGTTTGCAGGAAGGATTGGTCACATGCAATCTCATTGCCTTGGGATAGCACACAAACTGCTAACTGTTCTGGAATCGTGCCTCCTACCCACCTTGGAACTCGGCTGCTGGCCGATTGGTACTGGCTGTGTGGGAATTCAGTTTACACTGCCCTCCCCCCTGACTGGAATGGTGTGTGTGCTCTCATTGCTTTATACGACTCCACATATGTGATTCCTGACTTATCCACATATAGTCATTCCACAGGTCGTATACACAGGGCTAAGAGAGGATTCTGGGATGCGAATCCCGTACCTACAGATCATCGACTATGGACAGGAGGTTCTAAGTTTATGCAAGGTTTGTTTCCCCAAGTGGGACTGATGGATGTGTTCGAAAGTTGAGAGGTTAAAACAGTTAACTTCAGGAATGTGGTTGAAAGAACACCACATGTTTTTATATTTTCTTTATATGTTAAAGGACTAATCAGTAGTACATTTATAATCAATTAGCTTAAATTATTTTTATGTGTGATTATTTTCCTCCTATGAATAATCAAAATGTGTAATGTGCATGTGTCTGCTGGTATTTTGGAATAATATTCGGCTGCCCTGAGGAGGGGAGTCGGGGAAAAGCAGTTCCCCCTTTTTCCTAGAGTATGCATCGCACATATCCACATGAGGACCAATGTAATGATTTATATTTTTTATTCTATTTTTATATAACCATTTACTGTGTAATTAACCAATGAGAAGAATGTAACCGAAAATTACTGAGTTATCATGAAATGATAAAAGGGAGGAATGTGATAGCAATTTTCTGTTTTCTGTTTACTGTTTACTATTATTTGTTTATTGACAATGTAGCTTTATATTTTAGATATTAATGTAGAGACATTGTTAATGGCCAGCTTTCTTATACTCTGCTTCTGTTCTAATAGTAATAGGACTTGGTGATGAACCATGAACTGGGCCCCAGTGTGCCATCTGTGTCTGTATCAGTTCCCACCAAGGTCACTCCAAGCTAAAGGGAAATTTATGTACGGGGGGGCTGTCTGCTCAACCGTGGAGGAAGAAGTTCTTCCTGGGAGTAAATAGATGTACCACCTTGTTTACCTTCGACCTATCTGTATTTCTTGTTCCCTTTTGCTCTCGCCCTGATGACCTCGTCTTGAAGGCATTTTTGTATAAAGGGCTGGCAACTTCTGCTGTATGGCAGAGAGAGCTTTAACGAGCACTCTCTCATTGGTTTCATTGCAATTAAACTTCTTATTATTGTCTAAGTGTTAATACGGCTTTTGTTGTGATTCTGTCAAGGACAGACTTTGCTGCACTGTGAGTGAGTTGGTAATTTCCACGACAATAGTTACTAATCTCACTAACATATTAGAGCGCACATTTTTCATGCTGTTCTTTCTCTGCTAATCATTCTCAGCTGCATCTGATCTCCTCTTCCTGTCATCTTACTCTATGCACGATTTCCTGAAACTCCAGGTCATCTGTCATTGTGTATGTTTGGAATCCAGTCCGCGTTTTCCCTAGTTGTCTCTGTGGTTGTTTAATTGTTTCCCAGATGTATTTCATTGTCTCTCGTTTGGAGTCCCTCCCTCTCACACACCTGATTCCTCTTGTGTCATTAGTTACTTGTGTATTTAATCCCTGTGTTTTCTTCAGTCCTTTGTCAGAACGTTGATCTACTCATCCTGTGCCTACGCCTTTTCCAAGCCAGAGATTTGATAGTTTTTCTTGAGACAACCTTGCATTCCGACCATTCTTTTGCCTTGCCCTTGCCTGCCTTGTTTTGATTACCGTTTACGACCTAGCTTTTGTTTTTGACTATTCTCCTGCCTAGCCCTTTTGTACTTTAGCTTTTTGATTTTTTGGTTTACTGAATTTTGGATTGTCTCTCACTATTCTATTGCCTGTCGTTTTTGTACCTCGCTATCTCTGACTACCTGGCTTGATTTAGGAACGGACAATAAACTACCCCTTTGGAATTATTCTGTGGTCTGCGTCTGGGTCTTCCTAGGGAACGTAACAGTTCCAGTGTAATTTACAGCTAAATCTAGTCCCACCCCCCAATTCCCATAGAGATCCATTCAAATGCAGAGAGGTTATAGTATCGCTTGTAAGAGGAGCAGAAAATAAAATATCAGGAGTCTTTTTATATTGTTGGGTCACAGACATCAGGAAGTCATGGCATGCAAAGAATATGTGACCAAATATTTAAAATGATTACTTTATTCTACATTGGCTGCAGTTAAATGTAAGGGGGCACTTACTTTTTCACACAACAGGGTGTTGGGATTTTTTGTTCATTAAATAAATTAAATAAGTAAAAAACAAACGTGTCATTTGTTCACTCAGGTTCCCTAAAATCAATATTATATTTTGGCTAAAGATCTGAAAACATCCAGTGCGAGAAATATGCAACAGAGGAAATCAGGAAGGGGGCAAAAACTTTCACAGCACTGTATATACCAGATGAGAAAATTCATCATTACAAAAAATAATTTTTAGGCCAAACAGTTCAATAATTTTAGCCAAAAAATGTAAAGAGCGCCACCAAGGCCAATCTGGGTCAATTTTGTTACCTGAGAAGCGAGTGGGAATGGGAACCTACCTATGGAAGATTTTAAGTGACTTTATTAAGTGCAATCGCTTTAATGAAACATCGAGAATTGTAATACAAATATATGATGTATTGTTAAAACAAAGCAGCACTGCTACATCCTCGAGTATGAGAAGCCGCCTATTGATTTGCCGAGGCTAGTAACTTGTGTGCCTGGATTAGCAACTCACTGGATTTGAAACTGTCTTGGTTGGTCACTAGCATTCCTAGGCTGGTAAATCACGTGCCTAGTTTAGCAACCGACTGGATTTGCAACTGTCTCGGCTGGTCACTAGCATTACTAGGCTGGTCACTCACATACCTAGCCTGGCAACCGACTCGACAAATCAATAGCCAGTTTCTCATGCACCACCGCCAGCCTCCATCAGTCACTAGATCATTTGCCGGATTCTCATTCACCACCGCCAGCCTCTTATCAGTCGCTAGATCATTTGCCGCCTCGAGTAGGATATATGCACCGCCGGCCTCTCAGTAGTCTTATTGTTGGCACTTATCCTGCGCCATACTTGAGGATTTAGCAGTGGTGCTTTGCCTTGTCACACCAACCTCATTAGTTTAATTATTGCAGGTTTGATTTGACGATTGCAGCGGCAGCCACTTTTATTAATTTTTTTAGTAATTAATTCACTTGCAAGATAGCTGTGGTTACCCACAAACACTAAACTGAGGCCGATGGACTTCTTCGCACTTCGACCCCACCCCGCCCTGCCCCATGGACTATGATTGGACACAATTGATTAAATTTCATTTTGGCACTGAAACGCCAGAGCACTTCGATAAAAGCAATGAGAGACCGCTCTGCAGGTCAATAAATACAATCACGAGGATTGCTTTGAATTGTGTCACGTTCTGTGCGGCACCCAGTGGTCACAGAGCTAAATGCAATGGGCACGTTTACATATCAATTTTGGCATGAAAACCACGCACTGGCGTTGAATGGCATTACACCCTGTATTGTATTTCAGTATGAGTGTTTTTAGAGAACACACAATGAAATACAATGCAATATGCTAGCAGATTACATTTCACGATGTGTCTCTAAAGCGATTGCATTTCATTCACTGAAAATCTTCCATACCTACCTGCCAAATTTGGTTGCTTTACAATGTCGTTTTTGCTGTGCAAACACCTAACTTACTTGCCAGCAGTTTTCGTAACATTACAGGTTTGGAACAATTGCGAGGGAAACTTGGGATCATAGGATCAGAGAGGAATACATTAACCGACGAGGGGCGAAATGCACAGAATTAAACTGTTCCAAAAACATATATTGAGGACCAATATTTAGCAATTAACATTACCTAGCTAAGGACATACAGTATTTATTTTGAAAGTATGAGCAATCACACTTAGCCTGGGTGGTTGTGTCTCCATAAGACCACACTCCGGCTACAAAGCCTTAAAAATGAAAGCACAACTATCTCCGTTACAGTTAAGGTTAAAAAAAAGTATAGCCATAATGGGGAAGCCATTGTTAACATAAATTATGGCTATATCTAAGTTATACATATATAAGTTAACAAAATTTAACACTGAATTAAGCTACTTAGGCCCAACACTGTGCTACTTAGGCCCAATCCGATCCAGTGTGGCACTGAAAAAGGAGGTGATCCAATCAACTTTGTGTTTCCGATGCTGTCGTATCCCACAATGCTGCACGGTCCAGTTCAATTCAAATTTCACAGTAATTTGCTGTGTTATGGCATAGCCTGCATTGATTTCACAATAAAATGCTGAATACAGTATTTACCTGTGAAATATTACTGTTTTACAATATTACTGTTTTTAATATTTTACAGTGCAGCAATAAAAAGCATAAATTATCATATCTCAAAGTTTCCACTGTACAATGTCTTCATACTAGGCAGGCATATAGAATTGGCCTTGGCAAATATCAACCATTTGACCATTATAAGTAATTATGGGGAAATCCTGTGTAATGGTCTGTCAATGGTAGTGTTGCCATATACCCATATACAGCAATAAAGAACATGTTTTCACTTTGTCATTATGGGCTATTTTGTGTAGAATTTTGAGACAAAAATGAACTTAATCTATTGTAGAATATGCCTGTAATGTAATAAAACGTGGAGAAGGTGAAAGGGGTGTTCAGACTTTCCGGCTTGACTGTATATACCCATATACAGGAATAAAGAACATAAATGGTCATATCTCAAAATTTTCACAGTAAAATTTCTTCATACTTCTTCATGTATTTCTTCATAATGATGCCATATACCCATATACAGCAATAAAAAACATAGATCGTCATATCTCTAATTTTCCAAGGACGTAGAACCCACAATTACTAGACCAATGAGGGAATAGCTTGGAGCGAAGGTTTAAAAGGTAAAAGTTATTTTTAAATATTATAATTTTATTTACTCGTGTATCTGATTCCATTTAAAATTATAATTTAGAATTTGGGTTAAACATGCATGGAGCTCGGAGTGGTTACACTCGACTCGTCCTTAGGTACCACCATTACTCAACATATGCTTGCCGGAATCAGCATTATTGTTCGTTGGAGAACGCAGAGGTTGGGGGTCTAGCCAACACAATGCATGCTTTATATTAGTCATAGATAGTTGCGAGCCCAGGTCAGAGTGCATTTAAAGGACTCCTTAAGGGGAATTTGACAAGAACCGGCGTAGAACGCCCATGGGTTCTCTTCACATCAAATCACCAGAACCATACACAACTAACCCTGTTTTGCGGGCAGAACTTGCTGTACCAGGCCGCTGATCAGTCGGTCCTTGGTCAGAATTGTCTCCCTGAGTCTTCAGTCATAATTTAGGCTGAAAAGGGTATAAGATGGATGAGAGTCATGGAGACCACGCAAGTTAAATATAAAAATAATTGAATAACAGGCAGAGAGGTCATTAGCTTAGAATTAGCCCTAAGTGAGACGCAGGAGTTCTGACTCTGAGACTCAAGCATACATACCACAGTGCTTGAAACACTGCAGCTCAGATCATGCAGGCAATTGAAGCTGGAAAAAGGGTTTAAAAGAAAGATGCAGTTGATGTGAAACATGGTAATTTATTAATGACAATAATCACTGGTTAAGACTGTGAGAGCAAACACGAACACATTCAATACCTATAGCTAAACACAGGATAACATGCTGCTAAGACAAAGAAATATGAACAAGTTCACTAACAAAGTATATAACCAAATGATTTCGTACGGTGTGACTATGGTACCAGGAGAACTGTTAAGAAGTTTCTCCTGGATATCCCTTTGGGCTTCCCTTAAATGCAGTCATGAGCAGGCCTTCCACATTCTACAATTCCCTTTGTTTGTCCAAATAAGGTCTGGCAGGAAGAGCTCACCACCCGGGGACCCCCCTGCATAGTCTACTCCCCCAATCTAGTGATATTAATAAGATTCTTTGAACGACGGCGCGTGATCTTATGCTCTTCCCTATCATTTTTATTTAGATATCAGGTGAGGTCCCAGTGATGGCCACTCTAGGTTCTAGATACTTATATGAACAAGCGCATCCCTGATAACTTTAAAAAATCCAGCTTTCTTTCCAATTCTTTATTCCTCCCCCTCCTATACTTTCACATACCCCACACTTCAATTCGTATTAATTCCAGTCCACCACATTTATCATATTATCTACAATTACTTTATACTAATTTACATGCACATACCTATGATGCAAGATACATATACAGCTTTGTTTCAGTCAATAGTCCAAAAAGCCATTCAGTTCAAGAGCCTTTGATCCTGTGAAAAACCTGGGTTACTCATTATGAGGATCAATCATCCTACAGAATGCCTTCTAAAGTCCAGTTGTAGGGTCAATTCCAGCTGTAGTTTACGAGGCCATGAGAGGTCAGAGGAAAAAGGTTCTCAGGCCACCTGGTAAATTGTTTTATTGCACCCTCAAGGAAGTCGCCACCAGCTCCAAGGGTTTAGGCATATATATAGAATGGGCCTTGCTAAATATCAGCCAGTTGACCTATGATAGTGGTGCCATAAATATCTATATACAGCAATAAAGAACATAAATGGTCATACCTCAAAAGTTACACTGTAGAATGTCTTCAAACTTGGCAGGCATCTCGAATGGACCTTGCTAAATATCAGCCAGTTTACTTTTTAACTCACTCAGTGCCACGGAATTCTGGAACACTGTGCCCCTTGAGTGCCAAGCCAATATGGCTGCTCAACATTCTAAATGCTCAAATTCAGTTTTTGACTGCAAACTTACAATAAAACATTTTTAAACACTTCTTATGGTTTCTAACTTCAGATATGAGTATAAATATTTTTGTAAGACTTACACCTGCAAGAGGACAAACACTATAATAGACTTCAAATAATATTACTGGCCAGCTGAATCACAACAAAGACTGTTGATGGTAAACTGTGACTTGAAAAATAAAAACCTGAGATCAAATATCAGTTTAAACATTTATTTTCAATTTAGAAAAGGGAAATAAATTACCATAAATGGATGCTATTTTTATATATTGAGCCTTTTATTACAGTTAATTGCATTTTACTACATTGTATAATATTTACTTATTTCATTAGGCCTAAATTTATTTTCATTTGTTTATCTTGTATTTCATTTCTATCATGTTGTTTTTTGTTCTTTTATTTTGTAGCCTACAGCACTTTATAACCCAGTGTTTCAAAAAGAGCGAAACTGTTACTGTTGTTTTTCATTATTATTACTTTCATCTTTGGTCAACTTTGGAGCTTAACAGCCATATCTTTCCAATAAAGAAGCATTTAGCAAAGAATATGCCATATATTTCACTTAAGGTTTTCTTTTTGTCTTTAGTCAATGCACAACTAAAGATGCTCCCCTATTTTTGAAATAACTCCTGACTCTGGATCCAATTCCCCAACCTCATGGTTTTGTTAACGTTAACTAATATAACGTGTGCTCTCTCGTTGAGAGACTTGACGCAATGATGTGACAAAGTCGGATTGATAATGATTGGTGACCTAATGTTAGCATTAACCTACACAACTTTTGTCAACTGCCAGAATGTCATCCAGGACAATTAACGTTAGCTAGCTAACTTAGACTTCAACCATACGTTTGTTAACTTTTTAAGTTCACTTATGTGTCTGCAATATCGGGCGAATCGCGGCAGCTTGTTCGTTTCACCTCGTAAACTAACTTAACGTTATTCGTTTTTTTTTTTACTTGTCCGTCCGGGCATGTTAAGCTGTATTATGCTTGTCCGACCACTTTTTTGACAATCAGACAATCGTTAATGCCGAGCACTGCTCATCTTCCTCTCCACTATCGCTATTCCAGTTAAACACAAATACGCTCTCGTCACCGTTCGCCATTCTGATATCGCCTCTCGCTACTTTTTTTTTCAAGTTGCCAGCTCGTATTTCTAACTGCACAAAAAGACCGCCAATTTTACATAGTAATTGTTTTAACCAATAAGATCGTCCATCTGTTACTGCTGACTAATATTTGCCCAGTAACAACATGTATTTGTTGTATTTAACTTATTTAATTGGCTAAAAAAAAGAGTACGTAAAATACGAGTTCAGGGCGCCTTAAGGCGCCCCTGGCACTCAGGAACGTTTGTAGTTGGGGCGCTTTAAACCAAGCCTTTAACCATCACTCTGCTGCCAGAAATACAGTAGATATGGATGGATAACTTGAAGGGTTTCTTCTCCTGACTTATTTTTCTATAGAGTTCAATAGGAAAATCTGTCAGGAGAAAGAACCCTTAAAGTGATCCTTCCATAGCTACTGTATTTCTGGCAGCAGAGTGATGGTTAAAGGCTTGTTTGATACATCAGACCCTTGATGACTTAGAGCCCTTTAGGCAACCATGTGTTCTATACTGTTCCAGTGTAATTTACAGCTAAATCTAGTCTCACCCCCCAATTTCCATAGAGATCCATTCAAATGCAGAGCTGTTATAGTATCGGTTTCATTGTTAGAGAGGGTAAGGTACAGATGGATCCGGTAAAGGTTTTTCCGCTGTAAAAAACTGGCCCACACCATCTTCCTTAAAACAGGTACAACGTTTTTTAGGTTTTGCTAATTTTTATCGGCGATTTATTCGCAATTTTAGTGCGGTAGCAGCGCCCATTACTGCGCTTACAAAGAAAAACCTCGGCGGCCAGTTCCAATGGAATTCCACGGCGTGGGCAGCATTCTCGGAATTAAAGAGAAGATTCACTTCCGAACCCATCCTGGTTACACCCAACCCCTCCCTTCCCTTTGTGGTAGAGGTGGACGCCTCCGAGCTAGGCGCCGGAGCCATTCTGTCGCAATGTTCGCCACTTGACCACAAGATGCACCCCTGCGCTTATTTCTCTCGCGCCCTAACATCGGCAGAGAGGAATTATGACGTAGGGGATCGAGAATTGCTTGTGGTCAAGTTGGCTCGAAGGAGCGGAACATCCGTTTACGGTATGGACAGACCATAAAAATCTGGAGTATGTTCAGCTGGCTAAGAGGCGTAACTCACGGCAAGCTCGGTGGGCGCTGTTTTTTTTAAGATTTAATTTTATCATCACATATCGCCCCGGGTCTAAAAACGTAAAACCTGATGCTCTCTCGCGGATTTACGACCGCTCTGAGACAGACTCTGTTCCCGAGCCTATTATCACCACTGACCTCATTGTTGCCCCGGTTATATGGGAGGTTGAGGCAGTGGTGCAGAGAGCCTTGCGCTCGGACCCAGGTCCAGGTGGGGCACCAGCCAACTGTCTTTTCGTGCCTCCTTGTCTTAGGTCTCTGGTTCTCCAATGGGGCCACGCCTAAAGAGAAGATTCACTTTCTGAGTACCAGAAAATAAGATATCAAGAGTCTTTTGATGTTGTTGGGTCACAGACATCAGGAAGTCATGGCATGCAAAGGATATGTGACCAAATATTACAAATATGGCTTTTCCACCAAGTATTAAATACATTTAATTTAGCGTGTTCAATACTTTTTTCCTGTGTCATTCCACTTTATTGCACATAACTTTTTTTAAAGATTGGAATGTTACAATTTCTTTAGCTGTGTAGTTTTATTGAGTTAATACCAATGTCTGGTCAAAATCTCATGTGAATAGCTACATTGGAAATATGTTTGAGAAGAAAATTGTTGATGTGTCCAATACTTATTTCCCCCATTGTATATGGCAACACTATCATTGACAGACCATTACACAGGATTTTCCCATAATTAGTTCAAATTCTCATATGATTGGTGGCGAACAAGGCCAACCATATGTCCCTACCAAGTCAGAAGCTATTTTACTTTGGTAATTCTTAGATATGACCATTCAACATCATTAAAGGTGTATATGCACTTATTTGTTGTTGCTTGGGCTACAACTGAAGTTCCCGAAAGGGAAATAAAAGTTATTCTGTTCTATTCTATATGGCAACAGTCTCTATGAGTAACCATTACACAGGATTCTCCAATAATTCGTTCAAAATCTCATCCTATTGGTGATGAACAACTCCAACCCTATATGTCTGCCAAGTCTTAACCAGTTTTACTGTTGAAATTTTGACATATGAAGATTTATTTTCATTATAGCTGCATATGGTGAATTTGGCAACACTAACTTTAAGAGTCCAACAGGATTTCCAATAAATAACTTGGCAATTTTAAGTCATTTAACGTCCTTATGAGTGCATATATGTGTACATGACAGCACTTTCCATCGAGTGCTTCCCTGTATCTTTTATTTATTTTTAAAATATTTGGTAACACTTTATTTGACAGTGGTCGTCATGACATGGAAAAGACACTGTCATTACCATGACATAATACCTGTCATGAAGTGTAATGTTCATTCATAACTATGACATAGTGTTGTTATAACACAATCTGCTATTTGACACAACTGACATAATAACCTGCATAGAAGGCTCACTATGACAGGGGTGTCATAACACTGATTCACCATGACATTTGAACATGACTGTCCATTATTTGTTTAAAGCAATGTCCCTATGTGCTAGCTTGCCAAATAGTGATACTTCATGCAAAAACACATTGTCTTGAGTTTATATTCCTTTTGGTAGGGATGATTTCATCTTGATAGAAAGATAGTGTACCGCAGGTTGTTATGTCAGTTGTGTAAATAGCAGATTGTCATAGTTATGAATGATCATCAGTGACACTTCATGAAAGGTGTGAATGACACTGTGAATTCCATGTCATAACGACCACTGTCAAATAAAGTGTTTAAAAATAAAAAAATTCTAAAAAATAAATTTAAGATACGGGGAAGCAGTCAATGGAAAGTGCTGTCATGTACACATATATGCAGACATAATGATGTTAAATGAATTTAAATTGTCAAGTTATTTTTTGAGAATCCTGTTTAATGGATTCTTAAAGTTCATGGATATTGCCAGTCAGTTTGACCATGCTGGTCATTAAGATCTAGACCCTGAGCCGACCTGAGGAGAATGGGTTTCCCCCTTGAGTCTGGTTCCTCCCAAGGTTTCTTCCTAATTACACCAGGGAGTTTTTCCTTGCCACTGTTGCCTCTGGCATGCTCTTGTGGGGGTTTAGGCTGGGTTTTTTCTGTGAAGCGCATTGTGACAACTTGTTGTGAAATACGCTATATAAATAAATATTGATTGATTGATTGATTAAAGTTAGTGTTGCCAAATTCACCATATGCAGCTATAATGAAAATACATCTTCAAATCTCAAAATGTTTACAGTAAAACTGCTTAAGACTTGGCAGACTTGTACTTGTTCATCACCAATATGATGGGATTTTGAACTAATTATGGGAAAATCCTGTGTAATGGTTTCTCATAGATAGTGTTGCCATATACAGTTGTGAGAGATCTCTATGTCAGAGACATGGAGGAAATATTGGAGGTCCAGATGCGATAGCTGTGAAATCTTAAAGTGTTCCAAAGAACACCACTGAGACGGACAATGATCCGTAGTGGAGAAAATAAAATAAAAGAACACAAACCTCGCGATAAAAACGAAGAACTCGATCTCCGAGCAAAACAAAGAAATAAGCAGTAACGCTTATCTAACTCCTGTTTGTGGAGCGAAACAAAAGAAAGAACAGAGAACTCAAAAGACCCCAAAGACTTTGGGTGAGGCACTCGTAGGTTTGAGTAGAAAACAAAGGAAACGAAAACCTCTGCTCTGATATAAGAGCGTAAAAGAGAACTTGCTTTCTTTCTAAGGTTGTACTGCTAACAAGTCCCTCGTTGATAAGCAAAGCGGTCGATAGCAGCACAACTTCCTATACCCTTTTTACCGGCTTGAATGTTACGTGAAATAACATGGAAGCAACGAGAGAGGCAGGAAGCGGGGTATAAATAGTGAGCGGAAATAAATGACAGGTGAACTCACTAATGACGAGGCGAAAGCAAAACCCGTAGCGAACACAGGAAAATCTGATAGATTACGACAAAAAAGAATAAAGAGACGCGGAGATAACGGAAGAAAGGCAAGATCCATGACAGGACCCCCCCTCTAAGGAACGGCACCGGACGCTTCCACAACCTTATCTCTGCGGAGGTCGGTGATTAACTGAGGGTCCAGGATGTTTCTCAATGGAACCCAGCAACGTTCCTCCGGACCGTAGCCCTCCCAGTCTACAAGGAACTGCCACCCTCTGCCCACACGTCTCTCGGCCACAATGCGGCGAACGGTATAAGCCGGACCCCCTTCTATGAGTCGGGGAGGCGGAGGTGGTCTCTCAACCAGGGCGAGGGGGCTGACAAGTACCGGTTTCAGATGGGATACGTGAAACGTTGGGTGGATGCGCATCGAGCACGGCAGTTGCAGTCGAAATGTGACTGGGTTGATTTTTCTTATAATTTTGAAAGGACCCACAAAACGAGGGGTGAGTTTGCTGGACTCGACCCACAGCGGAAGGTCACGAGTAGTAAGCCAAACCTGCTGTCCAACTCTATAGGATGGTGCAGCTCGATGATGCCTATCAGCCGTGGCGTTTTGTTTAGCCGAAGCCCGTATAAGAGACGAACGCACTTGTCTCCAAACCGACCGACACCGCCGAACGAAAGATCCTGAGGAGGGCACCTCCACCTCCCTCTCAAGCTCAGGAAAGAGAGGTGGTTGATAACCCAGCTGAGCTTCGAAGGGGGAGAGGCCGGTGGAGGCGTTACGCAGCGTGTTATGAGCGTACTCCGCCCAGGCGAGGTGACGACTCCAGGAGGTAGGCTTGGACGCGGCAAGGCAGCGAAGAGTACTCTCTACAGTGCGCTCTGTCTGGCCGTTAGTCTCCGGGTGAAACCCGGAAGACAGACTAACCGAAGCCCCCAGCAGAGAGCAAAACGCCCGCCAAAACTTGGCGGCGAACTGAGGACCGCGATCGGACACCACATCCGACGGAAGGCCGTGCGGCCGAAACACATGGTCAATCATAAGTTGCGCTGTCTCAGGTGCCGAAGGCAGCTTGGGCAGCGCAATGAAATGAGCCGCTTTGGAAAACCGGTTGACCACCACTAAAATGGTAGTATTGCCTGAAGATAACGGCAACCCTGTGACGAAGTCCAGGGAAATATGACTCCAGGGGCGGGTGGGAATAGGTAGGGGACTAAGAAAACCCGAGGGAGGAAGGTGAGAGACCTTGCTGCGAGCGCAAACCGGACAAGCCTTAACAAATGAGCGTATGTCTCTCTCCAGAATAGGCCACCAGAAACGGCGGGATAAAAAGTCCCTAGTTCGATGAACCGGTGAGTTGGGAGGTGTGGCCCCATTGGAGAACCAGAGACCTAAGACGAGGAGGCACGAAAAGACAGTTGGCTGGTGCCCCACCTGGACCTGGGTCCGAGCGCAAGGCTCTCTGCACCACTGCCTCAACCTCCCATATAACCGGGGCAACAATGAGGTCAGTGGTGATAATAGGCTCGGGAACAGAGTCTGTCTCAGAGCGGTCGTAAATCCGCGAGAGAGCATCAGGTTTTACGTTTTTAGACCCGGGGCGATATGTGATGATAAAATTAAATCTTTAAAAAAACAGCGCCCACCGAGCTTGCCGTGAGTTACGCCTCTTAGCCAGCTGAACATACTCCAGATTTTTATGGTCTGTCCATACCGTAAACGGATGTTCCGCTCCTTCGAGCCAATGGCGCCACTCCTCCAAATCCAACTTGACCACAAGCAATTCTCGATCCCCTACGTCATAATTCCTCTCTGCCGATGTTAGGGCGCGAGAGAAATAAGCGCAGGGGTGCATCTTGTGGTCAAGTGGCGAACATTGCGACAGAATGGCTCCGGCGCCTAGCTCGGAGGCGTCCACCTCTACCACAAAGGGAAGGGAGGGGTTGGGTGTAACCAGGATGGGTTCGGAAGTGAATCTTCTCTTTAATTCCGAGAATGCTGCCCACGCCGTGGAATTCCATTGGAACTGGCCGCCGAGGTTTTTCTTTGTAAGCGCAGTAATGGGCGCTGCTACCGCACTAAAATTGCGAATAAATCGCTGATAAAAATTTGCAAAACCTAAAAAACATTGTACCTGTTTTACGGAAGATAGTGTGGGCCAGTTTTTTACAGCGGAAAAACCTTTACCGGATCCATCTGTACCTTACCCTCTCTAACAATGAAACCCAAATGAGACAGGTGTGTGCCGGTTGGCCCCGTAATGCACGACTCAGAACACCGATGTAATAATAAATGCCCGCAAGGGCTTTATTATGGGGAAATCCAAAAATCGTAGTCACACAAGCAAAGTCCAAAAACCAATAAATCCAGCCAATAACCAAAAATACAGTACAGAGGGAGAAGGCAGTCTCGAAATCGGTATCCATGCACAAGTTCAGTAACCAGAGTAGTTGTCAGCGGAGCAGGAGTACAATACAGGGGTAAAGCAGAGTTTGTTGGTCGTGGGGTGTTGCAGGAGTCAGACCGAAGTCCTATCCGTGGGGCAGAGGTACAAAACAGACAGCAGGCAAAACTCGTGGTCAAAAACAGGCAGTAGAAATGATAGGCTGGCAGTAACGATGGTCAGTAAACAGGCTAGATCAATAACGGTAGTCAGACAATGGATAACGCTCAAAAGTGACAGTAGTAAACTAACAGGCAACAATTTCGCAAAGACATGACATGAACACTGATCTTATATGCAGGTGTCGACAGGTGCAGACACTTAGCTTGAGAGCAGCAGGAAATGGAAAACAGCTTGAGAAAATGAGACACGTAACAAGGCAATTAGTAAATCATTAGTAGTTATCCTATCCTAGACCTGACATTAGTAAATTAGTATATGACATGCACAAGAAACGTAAGGTAAACATGAACACATAGTTAGAGAGTTAGTATTACCCAATCCTGATCTAATGTTAGTAGATTAGTAAATAGACATGAGAGAATGAAAAAATTAGGGAAGCGTGAGCGACAGCAAGAGAAAGAAACAGCCTGAACGCAAGGCTGCGGAAAAACATGGAAATGTGTATGCTAACAATGAACTGCATCATAACATAAACAGAACACAAGCATGACATGAACAGAAAATAAACTGTGACAAACACTAAACATGAAACGTGGCATAAACATGACAGAAACGTAACACCAAAAATGAAACAGAGCCAGTGTGAAAGACGCACTTCTCTGCTTTTACAAATAATTGAGAAGAGCAGAAAGAACCTGATGAACGTGACCGACATGTGTGGTAAGATCGGGCGAAAATATTAAAATATCGTCAAGATAAATGAAGACAAATCTCTCCAGCATCTCCCTCAGCACATCGTTAATTAACGCCTGAAACACAGAGGGGGCGCTAGTGAGCCCGAACGGCACGACGCGATATTCGTAGTGGCCGCTGTGCGTGTTAAAAGCGGTCTTCCATTCGACGCCTTCGCAAATGCAAACGAGGTTATAGGCATTACGTAGATCCAGCTTAGTGAAAACAGATGCCCCCTGAAGACGCTCGAAGGCGGAGTTCATAAGAGGAAGGGGGTACCTGTTCTTCACCGTTATGTCATTTAAGGACCTGTAATCAATACAGGGTCTGAGACCTCCGTCTTTCTTTTTAACAAAAAAAAAAACCCGCCCCTGCAGGCGAGGTGGAAGGTCTAATGAACCCATTAACCAAAGCCTCCTCAATATACTTATGCACGGCTGCGCTCTCAGGCATGGATAACGAATAAAGAGACCCTCTAGAGGGGTTAGTGCCCGGGTATAGCTCTATAGCGCAGTCATATAGTCTGTGAGGTGGTAGTGAAGTGGAACGTTGTTTGCTAAATGTCTCCGCAAGATCGGCGTACTGTTTGGGTAATGCTTTTCGTTTACTGTTTTGTGTAATGCTCTCTCAAATGTAATGTTTCCATGTATGCCTGCATAGAGTTATAATAACTTTTATAGTAATATCTCAGAATGTCCACAGTTAAACCTCTTTACGCTTGGCATGCATACAGTTTGGGCTTTGTCTATCAGCAATCAGTTGGAATGTTCTGACTTATTATGGAAAACCCCAGGGTAATGGGCTCCAAAAAATAGTACTGTCATATATTCCTTTCTACTGTTATAATCACCTTTGGCCGTCATATCTCCAAAATAGTACAGTAAAACATTCTCTTATTTAGTATGCATAGGTAGGGTTTCAGTCCCAGGTAGGACACTGCCGTTGTACCTTTGAGCAAGGTACTTCACCTTCGTTGCTTCATTACATTACATTACAGGCATTTAGCAGACACTCTTATCCAGAGCGACTTACACAACTTCTATTTATCAACTTACATTTAACAACTTACATTTATCCATTCATACAGCTGGATACAGTGGCGGGCCGTGCATTTCACACCTAGGCCTTCAGTGATGTCCTACACAGTCCTACCTGAATTATTTCACCTCTTAATACCATCATTATGACGCCATGGCTCTAGAAACTATACATTTAGACAGAAACGCAGTATAACCGGGCGTTGCATCACCTTAACATAGTCAAGTACAACAGAGTTATTCATATTTCCGAAGCATTTATAATCAATAAATCCGCATTTACAATTAAGAGTGTTAAACTACCAGCTTTAAGATCGCTTGGATACTGTCAAAACTTTAAAATAAAAGGCGCTTTTAAGGGATTAGTCTACAAAGTTTTATTAAGTCCACCAAAAGTATGTTAGCTTTAACAAGTTTGTTCGCTAAACAGCGCATTGTCGCACCCAAAGCAGTTTCATTTAAGAAACGTGACGATAAAGACATAAACTATTCACTGAAAATAAAAGAAAACAAACAAATTATTAGCATTTGCTCATGAGGATATATTTGCGACAGTGGTGAAAGTGTATTCCTAGCCTTGAATGTCCACTTTGACTCGCTAGCGTCGGGGTTGGTCGTTCTCTTCTGACGATGTCTAGCTTTTCTTGAAAGGTTCGTCTTGAAAATGACGTTGTAATTATATCTGCGACCAAATCGATCTCTTCTCCTCCTTCAGCCATTGTGGGTTGAAAAAAAACAGCTTGTAGAAATCTACACAAATGAGCTCATTCAAGTTCAGTTTGCTAGCTCTGCGATAGCTCTGCCTCTCAATAGTGCGTATCCAATCAAAAGACGTGCACGTGCTGACGTTATCGTACGCCTGCTTGCTGGCCCCGGTGTCGCTAACTCGAAATCTGATTGGTTAACGCCACAGTTAACGTTCCGTTCACTTTAAGCTACAGGGGCCCGCAATGTTTATTCTGAAGGCCTAAGGGCAGATTTCTTGGACCCTGGCAACACATTATGGCTGAAATATGATTGGATAAAAGCTCTAACATAAAGGCCAGCCCTCCAAATCTCGATCTGAGGCTGGAAGCAGCGCAACCAAGAGGAAAGCTATGAAATGAAGAGAATAGACTATGGGGAATAATTTAATACATATTTGTGGAAAAAATATATCAAAATTAAATTTATATTCTGATGATGTTTAGGCCAGCAGAGAAGGCCTTGCTGGCCCTGACGGCCCGCCACTGGCTGGATATATACTGAAGCAATTCAGGTTAAGTACCTTGCTCAAGGGTACAACGGCAGTGTCCTACCTGGGAATTGAACCTGCAACCTTTCAGTTACAAGTCCAGCTCCTTAACCATTATACTACACTGCCACCCCATTATACTACACTGCTTCAGTATATATTCAGCTGTATCAATGGATATTATGTATAAATGCAAAATGCTATGTAAGTCGCTCTGGATAAGAGCGTCTGCTAAATGCCTGTAATGTAATGTAATGTTGTCAGCACAAATGCAGAGAAATTGTGGACATATTATTGGTAAATCTCATGAAATGTGTTTTTCCCTTTAGACAATTATAACGACATTAATTGTACATTTCTCCAGATCTCCAAATTGCTGCTGCGGGACATTTTCACCTTTCATTTTACAATTTTAGTGTATGTGTGGACTCGGAATAGCTAATTATTTGTAAATATTTGAATCACACGTATGTTTCAACAGTACAGTAGCCTACATATATTACATTACTTTCCTACTATATTATTACATTTTCTAAATGTTAGTTAAAAAGACGGCACTACACATTTTTATTGGGTTTCTCAGCGTCTTTTTCTGATGAGAACATTACCTAGACATTGCTTCCCCGACTACCACTATACACAATGTAGCTGTGCACAAAAATTTGACGAGCGGATAGTTTGACTGCATTTTTAAAGAGCGGATAGCTTGAGCGAGGTCAAGTCTGGAACATTTACTTACTGAAGTAGCGTAAAAAGAGCTGTTCCGGTGAACTCGGTAACTAAATCTCGCTTTGTGATACAAGTCCTTCTGTAGTTATATTAACGTTATGGCTTAGCTAAGTTATTTGGATAGCTAGCTAGCAAGTAAACACACAGTTGTATAGGTCATGCATTTCAGCCAACAGCCGTTCAGTTTCACATGACATTCATTAACACTACGTATTGTGTTTTGTCATGTTCATGCACTACACGTAGGTCAGACTGAATATTTGCTGCAGGACATCAATTTGAGCAGATCGAGATAGTAACGTGTTCCGTAGCCTAATTCAGAAAACAGCTATTTAGTTTAACTTGGCATTGACTACAAATTTTACGTCATGTTCATGTACAGGTAGCCTAGGTCAGATGTGTTGATGGCTAAGAAAGCTAATTAGTTTGACAATGGACTGATGTTGTGACAGGATGATGTTAAGCCATTTATTTCCACCTGTGTTTTATTTATTAATTGTTACTCCGGTAGTGCTACGACTGCAGTTAACAGTACAGAACCGGAAAAAACAACAGTACACATGGGACTATATTATGGCCTTGTGGTTAGCTTCTCTGACTCTGATGCAGGAGGTCTGGGTTTGAGGTTTGCCTCGGCAAATAATAATAATAATTTCTTTTTTTTTCATTTGCGACAAAAAGGATGTGCATGTTATGCTTTTCACACATACCAATGTGAGCTAGATGCTTACATCCTACCTACCAAGATGTATCTCCGCATGGACAACTCAAGTTCTTCGGAGACAAGTCCACCATTTTGTACTTTCAGCCATTTTCAATTCATTGAAAAATCTTTAAAAGACATCTCCTGCTCGACCGTTTGACAAATCAACATGGAACTTCCACTAACTTGCTCATTCGTAGGTCCTCTCAAAAGTTACTGTAAAGAAAGTGGACATTTCAATCTGCTTCACTGCATTAAGCCAATAAAAACTGATGTCAACTAAATTGATTTAAGGAAATTGATGAAATTTGGTAACTATGCTAGCACTCACTTCCAGAGCCAAACGCTAAAGAAGAGACCGACTAGAATCAAATGGTGCCGCTGTAGAGCAGAATATTTTTTTTAAATATTTAGAAATTCATTAAAACTTGTTGTAGTATAATCAATTTCCTCATCTGGAACACATATGTGTACTAAACATATCGCCACCATCTTGGATTGGCCGCCATTTTGGAAATGCTATTATCCATTTTCCTTTGTCCCCAGTTTTAGCTTAACCACATGAGTGAGATTTATGTAGCTTTGGTGATGACTACATTGAGAGAAATAATCTGGCTGTTGAATTGTTGTATTTAGTCTCATTGTTGCACTATGGGAACCTTTTAGTATCTTCTATCTCCAGGAAAGTACAAAAGAATTGCACATGTTATGAAGTTCTTCTCTAATTATTCAGTTTACCCAGAATTAATTGAAGGTGGTGGTCTCCCACTGCCCCTAATGCCCTCTCTAATATTGGTACTGGCCCCCTCTACCCCTAATGCTCTCTGTAACATTGGTCATGTCCCCCTCTGCTCCTAATACATTTTCTATCTCTAATGCCCTCTGCTCCTAATGGCCTCTCTACTATTGCCCCTGGCCCCATCTGCCGCTAATGCCCTCTCTACCATTGGCCCTGGCCCTTTCTGCCCCGAATGCCTTTTCTAAGATTGGCCTTGGCTCCCTCTGCCCCTAATGCCCTCTCTACCATTGCCACTGGCCCCCTCTGCCCCTAATGTCCTGTCTACCATTGGCCCTGGCCCCCTCTGCCCCTAATGCCCTCTCTACCATTGCCACTGGCCCCCTCTGCCCCTAATGTCCTGTCTACCATTGGCCCTGGCCCCCTCTGCCCCTAATGCCCTCTCTACCATTGGCCCTGGCCCCTTCTGCTTCTAATGCCCTCTCTACCATTGGCCCTGGCCCTCTTTTCCCCTAATGCCTTCTCTACCATTGGCCCTGGCCCTCTTTTCCCCTAATGCCTTCTCTACCATTGGCCCTGGCCCTCTTTTCCCCTAATGCCCTCTCTACCATTGGCTATGTCCCCCTCTTCTCCTAATGCTCTCTCTACCATTGGCCCTGGCTCCCTCTGCCCCTAATGCCCCCTCTACCATTGGCCCTGGCCCCTAATTCCCTCTCTACCATTATTGCTCTCGTAGCACAATGAGCAATTAATACGCTTTAGACTTATCAAGCAAACTCACACATTTCTTTCAGAAAATGTAACATTTTCTCGTTAAAACTTGTTGTAGTGATCAATTTCCTCATCTGGAACACATTTGTGTACTAAATATATATCGCCACCATCTTGGATTGGCCGCCATTTTGGAAATGCAATTTTCCATTTTCCTTTGTCCCCAGTTTTGGCCTAACCACATGAGTGAGACCTATGTAGCTTTGGTGATGACTACATTGAGAGAACAAATCTGGCTGTTGAATTGTTGTACGTATTTAGTCTCGTTGTTGCACTATGGCAGTGGTTCTCAAACTTTTTCTGTCACGCCCCACTTTGGAGGAAGAAAAATGTTCATGCCCCACCGCCCCAACAAAATTGTAACAAAATGGTCCATGTTGAACTTTTATTGAAATAAAAATCCATCTGTGCTTTTTCAAATATAAAGAAAATTGCACTTTCAAGTAAACCAGATTGCTCCATTAGACAAAAACAAATAAAATGTGCAATCACTTTCGTAGAACAATGCAACAAATATTTGGCAAAAAAATTGTTTATTGTGGCTGCAATGAACCTGTTGGAAATTGAAGCTCAGGAGAGGGAAAATAAATTTCAAATTGAAGCTGCAGCTGAGGAGCACTTCAAGAATTTGAATTTAAAAAATTGGAGCTTGAAAGCCGAAGTACCTCAACTCGCTCTGTAGACCCAGCTCATGCAGGGTTCGATGTGAGTAGGCAGATACGAATGGTCCCACCATTTTCTGAGAAGGAGGTAGAAAAATATTTTGCCCATTTTGAGCGTGTTTCCACTTCATTGAAATGGCCCGCCAATGTTTGGACTATTTTATTACAGTGTGTTTTAACTGGCAAAGCCAGAGAGGCCTATTCTTCGCTCAATTTGGAAGAGAGCTCTAATTATGAGATTGTGAAAACTGCAATCCTCCGCGCGTATGAACTTGTGCCTGAAGCCTACCGTCAAAGATTCAGAGGCTATATAAAAACAGACAAACTAACTTATGTAGAATTTGCTAAGGAAAAAGATTAATTGTTGGGCTCTAAGAAACCCGAAAATATTCTTGATTATGTTTTCCCATTTTAGACTGCGGTTGCGAACTGCCTGTGACTTAGCAAGGAATACCCTCGCAGTGTCACAACGTCGCATGAAACGTCTCTTTGACAGACGCGCAAAAGTCAGCGTGTTTTTTCCTGGTGATCAAGTGTTGGCGTTCCTCCCTGTTCTTGGTTCCGCATTGCAGGCTCGTTATTGCGGCCCATATACTATTAAAGACAAAGTTGGGGAGTTGGATTATTTAATTATTACTCCAGAGCGCAGAAAGAAAATTTTATTGCTCACCGAAAGAAGTCCGACGTAAAAACATTGGTTCCGCGCTGCATTTCTGCATTTCCCCCTGCGCCCCACCTGTAATACCCCACAGTTTGAGAAACACTGCACTATGGGAACCTTTTAGTATCTTCTATCTCCAGCAAACAAACAAGAATTGTACATTTCATGAAGTTCTTCTCAAATTATTCAGTTTACCCAGAATTAAATGAAGGTGGTGGTCCCCCACTGCCCTATCTACTATTGGTACTGGCCCCCTCTACCCCGAATGCCCTCTGTAACATTGGCTATGTCCCCCTCTGCTCCTAATACCTTCTCTATCTCTAATGCCCTCTCTACTTTTGGCCCTGGCCCCCTCTGCTTTTAATGCTCTCTATACTATTGCCGCAGGCCCCTTCTGCCCCTAATGCCCTCTCTACCATTGGCCCTGGGCATTTCTCCCCCGAATGCTCTCTCTACCATTGCCCTTGGCCCTCTCTGCCCCCTCTACAATTGACCCTAGCCCTCTCTGCCCCAATGCCCTCTCTACCATTAGCCCTGGCCCTCTCTGCCCAAATGCCTTCTCTATCATTGGCCCTGGCCCTCTCTATTTCTAATTCTCTCTCTACTATTGCCTCTGGCCCCCACTGCCCCCTCTACCATTAGCCCTGGCCCTCTCTGCCCGGAATGCCCTCTCTATCATTGGCCCTGGCCCCCTCTATCTCTAATGCCCTTTCTACCATAGCCTCTGGCCCCCTCTGCTCCTAATGCCCTCACTACCATTGGCCATGTCCCCTTCTGCTCCTAATGCCTTTTCAATCTCTAATGTCCTCTCTACCATTGGCCCTGGCCCCCTCTGCCCCTTCTACCATTAGCCCTGGCCCCCTCTGCCCCTAATGTCATTTCTACTATTGCCCCTGGCCCCCTCTGCCCCCAATACCCTCTCTACCATTAGCCCTGGCCCCCTCTGCCCCCAATACCCTCTCTACCATTCGCCATGTCCCCCTCTGCTCCTAATTTTTTCTCTATCTCTAATGCCCTCTCTACTATTGCCCCTGGCCCCCTTTGCCCCCAATACCCTCTCTACCATTAGCTCTGGCCCTCTCTGCCCCAAATGCCCTCTCTATCATTGGCCCTGGCTCCCTCTGCCCCTAATGCCCTTTCTACCATTAACCCTGGCCCCCACTGCCCCTAATGCATTTTCTACTATTGCCCCTGGCTCCCTTTGCTCCGAATGCCCTCAATACCATTGGCCCTGGCCCTCTCTGTCCCTAATTCCCTCTCTACCTTAGCCCTGGCCCCCACTGCCCCTAATGCCCTTTCTACTATTGCCCCTGACCCCCTCTACTCCTATAGCCCTCTCGACCATTAGCCCTGGCCCCCTCTGCTCCTAATTTTTCTCTATCTCTAATGCCCTCTCTACTATTGCCTCTGGCCCCCTCTACTCCTATAGCCCTCTACCATTAGCCCTGGCCCCCTCTGCCCCCAATGCCCTCTCTACCTTAGCCCTGGCCCCCACTGCCCCTAATGCCCTTTCTACTATTGCCCCTGGCCCCCTCTGCCCCCAATACCCTCTCTACCATTAGCCCTGGCCCTCTCTGCCCTGAATGCCCTCTCTATCATTGGCCCTGGCCCCCACTGCCCCCAATTGTTACCTACATGTTACATAAACTTTCCTTTGATGCAATGCTCCTTGAATGTTCCCCTGATGTTATGGAAAATGTTTGTTGATCGCAAGAGGAAGGTTCCCAGAATGTTACCCTAATGTTACATAGAACATTGCCCTGATGTTTTATGGAATGCCCAGAGAATGTTCCACTGATGTTTCATGGAATGCTCCTTAAATGGTCCCCTGATGATATTTAGAATGTTTGTTGAAGGCAAGACAAATTTTCCAAGAATGTTCCCCAATGTTATTTGGAATTGTCCTACAATGTGCGTCTGTTACATATAATGTGCAGAGAATATTAAATAAATCTTCTGATAACATTCTGCTAATATTATATGGAATGGTCCTAGAACTTTAAAGCAATGTAGCTAGAACACTTAACGTGCAATGCTCCTCGAATGCAAGAGGAAAGTTCCTACAATGCTCCCCTAATGTTGCATAGAATGTTCCAACAATGTGCCCCCGACATTGCATATAGTGTGCAGAGAATGTAAAAGGAAAGTTCTGATAAGGTTCTGATAATATCACATAGAATGCTTCTAGCACTAAAGGGGAATGTTGCTGTAACATTCTCCAAATGTTACATGTAATGTTCCTGAATGAATGCTTGAAAAAAGTTCCTAGAATGTTCCCTTAATGCTGCAGAAAGCATTCCTGTAATTGTTGTGAAAAATATAGATTATTCATTATTTATATATATAATTAAATATCATACTGTAGGACCAACTATATAAAATGTGGTGTTAATATGAATATGTTTTTCTGTGGTAGGATGAATTGCACAAAAGGCCCATATGTGCACAACAGCACATATTCAAGGCCTCAAATTCAAGGGCAGACACTCACGCCGGAAAATGAGCTCATTATTTGTATCGAAGTGTGGTCAATGAACAATTGTCCCAAGCTAGGCACACAGTATGAGCTCATCTCTACACCTGTAAATCAAGGACATATACACACACCCACATGCAGGGAAATTGATAGGAAAAACTTGCTCTCTGCAGAAACCCAAAAAGTAGGCAATGGACCCATTCATTCACACACACATTCACACACACACACATACACACACACACAGGCAACTAAATGTTCCTAGCCCGTCTGAAGAGATAAGCATGAATTACTTCCTACACATTCTTTGGGGCCTGATTGTCGAGAAGAACGTCCAGCACCCTAGCCTTGGAAATGTACGTGTGTGTGCAGTTTGAGGAACTGATAGAGTTTATAAAATCCAAAGAAAACATTTATCTTCTATCTTTACAAACATTGGTATAAAAACTATGTATTGAACTACTATTGTCAAACCGTGACTAGGATGTTTCTGATATAATTAAATCATGGCATTTCATCAAAACTACCATATAAATAAGGGTCATATGTAATGCTTAATTAAAACTGGCAGAGACCGCTGCAGACCATGAAAAAAGTAAAGACAGGAAATGAGGGAAACCCCCCCCCTAGAAGAAGGGGAAGGTCAAAATAACATATAAGATGTCAGCTGAACTTCATGGTGTTGCTGTTATGTTTTGCTTCTGTCATTAACGGACCTGTTTTACGTCTTGTGGGTGAGCATGAAATTGACGGACTTAGACGACTGTGTGATTGAGAGTGTTTTTAACATATGTATGTTTGGCCGATCAGCCTGGGTATGTATATTCATGCAAATCTTTTTTACAATAAATTACGTTATACCAGACTCTGGAATGTAGTGTCTATTTGGAAGAAAGTTTGAGTTACGTGTAGTTGAATGGTCCTGACCCCTCCCGACAGGGCGGTGATAGGATTGTTCGATTTATTATACGACAATTGGCGAGCCGATCCAGGAGTGAATAATAGTACAGGCTAAGAATGCGCTTACGTTCACACTGTATCTCAGATCAACAGGCGCCAAGAACAAAGGTAAACAGAACCTTTAATCTGTATTGTAGTAAATCGTTGATCCTCAGAGGCAGTGTGTCCGCCTGTGCAAGGGGGCCTGTACGAAAACTCCTCACAAAAGAACCTAAATAAAATTCTGATTGAGAAAGAAGAGAACCATAAGAGAGTCTGGTATAGCGTCAGGCTGATGTAAATGTTGAATGTCTTGTAATGTCGATGCGGGACAATGAAATAGCGAACTGAAACTGACTAATAGGCAAGACAGCACAGTGGCTCAATTACCGTCTTTTAAAGTTAAATAAAGAGTCTGCTTTGTGTCCACTGTATGAAAATATAGTGGTCAGATACCGTCTTTTAAAATTAAATAAAGAGTCTGCTTGGTGGCCACTGTATGAAAATATAGTGGTCAGATACCGTCTTTTAAGTTAAATAAAGAGTCTGCTTTCTGGCCACTGTATGAAAATATAGTGGTCAAATACCGTCTTTATAGAAATAAAGGGACCGCTTGGGAGCCACTGTGCTAGCCACTAAACCATTTTATTTATTTTTTTACTGTGCTGGCCAGAGAACGAATGTGTGTCGACACGAGTATGAGTGAATAAGCGCTGTGTGGGTTGTGTATGAGTGATAAATCAGCTGAGTAGTTTAAAAGAAAATACTTGTAAATTGTTTAACCCAGAAGTGTGATTTAAAAGGTAATGGAAAGCCCAACTCATGGTATATTGTGATAATGATGGATTCTGATTGAACAAATTATAGTGTGTCCTGTTGGTCGTGGTCAGCTAATACCGATAGCAGAGTTTGAAAGAACAGACAAGTAAACGGTGCACGCATAAAGGCATCCAAATACTTTTGCCTTGTTGGGTTGTAGCCTTCGTAATGAAGTGAGCAGTTATTAAGTGGGTAGAAAGCACATTATAGGTGAATTTATAAAGGAAAGTTAAAAATACTTGCAGTGCTTTGAACCCTTTACACCTTGAGTGAAATAAGCAGCCAGAGTTTATGCTAGAAACTTCTCTCCTGATTTGATCCCGTAGCTTTCGTTTTGCAGTGTGTGTAACCTGACTACCAGAATTACCGTAATAGCTCATGTAGGAGAGACCTTAAGAAAAAGAGTTAAAAAGTGCCCAATTATTTTCTGTGTCTCTGGAACTGTGTCTCAGTGTACTATAAGATTTGTGAAACTTATGATCAGACGCATCGTAATGAAGACCCGCCTGAAAAAGCATAAACAGTGTTGTGCATAAATAGTAATAAGTGATATTGAAGTGTTTTTGCATAACAGAACTGTAGTAGCTATGCGGGCTCAAGTGTTCTGTTCAGAGAAGTGTGGAAGATCTTAATCAGAGTTCTGGAAAAATTCAGGGGGTTTCGGTATAATTAAAGTGTAAATTAAACGGGAAGATTATTTCCAAACTGTACGGTTAGTGCAGATAGATAATGATGGGACGTTATACGTGAGGGAAACTTGCATAGGATTGTGACAGAGAGCAAGACAACAAAGAAGGAAGTGAAAGTGATTAATTCAATTTGCGTTATTAGTTTGTAGTAAAATAAATAGAATAATCCTTTCACCGCCCCGTCGGGAGGGGTCGGGATCATTCCACTACAAATTATTCAAACTTTCGTCCAATTAGACACTACATTCCAGAGTCTGGCATAACGTAATTTATTGTATATAAATTCGCATGAATATACATACCCAGGCTGATCGGCTAGACATACATATATGAAACAATATTACAACACTCTCAATCACACAGTCCAGTCTAAGTCCGTCAATATCATGCTCACCCACAAGACGTAAACACAGTTCCGTTGATGACAGAGACAAAACAACACTAGCCCCGGGCCAACTCAGATGACCTCGTTATATGCGTCTTTCAAACCACACCCTACGTGCCTTAAAGTTTGAAAGCGCCTCCCCCCTGGGGAATATATTCCACGGTCTGCAGCGGTCTCTGCTGGTCTTATTTAGCATTACAATTGGCCTTTGTCTTATATTATACTTTAAATGAAATAGCATGATTTAATTATATCAAAGACAGTTTGGCCATGGTCTGACCATAGTTGTTCATTACATAATAATACCCTGCTATGATGGGTTATATAATACCAGCTTTAAACCTTTTATTGTTATTCATCACAGGTATGTACAATTATAAACCAAGCATAAAACCTTCCTTTGTGATTTGAAACATTATGTGTACTAACATATTCTTTTATACTAACGGGTTGTGAATGAAGAAAGATAACTTATTTGTCAAATGTATTTCATACCAAATGTTCGTTGCAGAACAAAGGAAATGTTTTTCCTTAAGTTTACCAAACTCTATTAGCTGCTGAACCTGCACACACACACACATTTCCAAGCCTAGGGGCCAGATGTCTTTTTAATGACCGGGCCTCAAGGCATTCCTTGAGAAGATCCACACCCTATCTCTTCGGCCGATCTAGGACCATAAATGTGTCCCATGTGAGTGTGTGTATGCAGGTGTGAATGGGTCCTTTTACCTCCTTATCGAGATACGTATATCACTCTGATGTTTGAATATACAAATGTAACTGAAATAGTCTCTGATTGTTCTACCATATGGCTTTTGCCTACGAATAAGCTTTTCCCATCATTCACTAACGTGGGGATGCGCACGCATGTCCTTGATTTACCAGTGTTAAAGATGAGCTCATTCTATGTGCCTGGCTCCGGACCATGCCCCACCCGATCACACAGATACAAATCACCGAGTTTGTTTTTCCTTCCTTGGCATGAATGTGTGCTCGTGAGCGCACGGTCATAAATTTGAAGTGTGCTGGTTGGGCCTCTTAGGGTGTCTTGGAATAGACACCCTTCCAACACAGAAAAGCATCTCCCTCCTTTGACACCATTGTTTCATATAGAAAGTCCTACACATGATATATAATTATGTATAAATAATGAATAACCTATATTTTGACACAACAAGTTAATTTGTTATATGGTATCATACATATATGCAGTTTATTTTCATGGAAAATTCTAAGCGTACTAATTTGTAATTTGGTCCTTTGACTGGCTTGGAGTTCTGTGCTATTCAGTTCTCTATTTTCAGGTAGTGATTCGATTTAGTTGCAGACGTCTTGTGGGGCAATACAGGGCCGAGACAGTCTGTTGCAGTTTATTGTGCTCAAATAGCATAGGCTACTGGCTACAACGAATTCGCTGTGGAGAAGGCTTTAGCCGATGGTTATAAATCAGTGGCGGGCCGTCAGGGCCAGCAAGGCCTTCTCTGCTGGCCTAAACATCATCAGAATATAAATTTAATTTTGATATATTTTTTCCACAAATATGTATTAAATTATTCCCCATAGTCTATTCTCTTCATTTCATAGCTTTCCTCTTGGTTGCGCTGCTATCAGCCTCAGATCGAGATTTGGAGGGCTGGCCTTTATGTTAGAGCTTTTATCCAATCATATTTCAGCCATAATGTGTTGCCAGGGTCCAAGAAATCTGCCCTTAGGCCTTCAGAATAAACATTGCGGGCCCCTGTAGCTTAAAGTGAATGGAACGTTAACTGTGGCGTTAACCAATCAGATTTCGAGTTGGCGACACCGGGGCCAGCTAGCAGGCGTACGATAACGTCAGCACGTGCACGTCTTTTGATTGGATACGCACTATTGAGAGGCAGAGCTATCGCAGAGATAGCAAACTGAACTTGAACGAGCTCATTTGTGTAGATTTCTACAAGCTGTTTTTTTTCAACCCACAATGGCTGAAGGAGGAGAAGAGATCGATTTGGTCGCAGATATAATTACAACGTCATTTTCAAGACGAACTTTTCAAGAAAAGCTAGACATCGTCAGAAGAGAACGGCCAACCCTGACGCTAGCGAGCCGACGCTAGCGAGTCAAAGTGGACATTCAAGGCTAGGAATACACTTTCACCACTGTCGCAAATATATCCTTATGAACAAATGCAAATTATTTGTTTGTTTTCTTTTATTTTCAGTGAATAGTTTATGTGTCTATCGTCACGTTTCTTAAATGAAACTGCTTTGGGTGCGACAATGCGCTGTTTAGCGAACAAACTTGTTAAAGCTAACATACTTTTGGTGGACTTAATAAAACTTTGTAGACTAATCCCTTAAAAGCGCCTTTTATTTTAAAGTTTTGACAGTATCCAAGCGATCTTAAAGCTGGTAGTTTAACACTCTTAATTGTAAATGCGGATTTATTGATTATAAATGCTTCGGAAATATGAATATAACTGTTGTACTTGACTATGTTAAGGTGATGCAACGCCCGGTTATACTGCGTTTCTGTCTAAATGTATAGTTTCTAGAGCCATGGCGTCATAATGATGGTATTAAGAGGTGGAATAATTCAGGTAGGACTGTGTAGGACATCACTGAAGGCCTAGGTGTGAAATGCACGGCCCGCCACTGTTATAAATAAATAAATAAAAACGAAGATTGATCTCAGCATGATAACCGAACCGTATTTTTTGTCCTTCAAAGTGTTACATGTTATACCATAACTGAAGTGAAAATGTTTGAAAGAAATAAATTGAGTACAGGCTCAAGCGTCATTTTGTAACAGACAAGATTGACGATTCGGTAACCAAGAGTTCTGTAAATCTAGAAGATTCTGCATACAGAACGGGTATGCCAATACAGAAACCTACAAATATATTTGCAGGCTTTAATTAAAGTGAAATAACTTAAATAAAATGGCTGTTGAGATGATTTTGTATGAAGGGAACTGTAGTTCGGCATGAGCACCCTGAATCTCATGAAGAAAAAGGTCTGATTTACCAAATAAATAAATAAGTAATGCAGGCCACTGTATTGATTTTAAACCTCTGGTTAATGGAGATAATACACGCAGTTATAGTTATAGTTATACAGTTATAGCTTCATGCTAGCAAAGCAAACATTGAGTGGTTTTAAAGCTGAACTCTAATGAGGGTTGTTTCACAATGAGGGTCACGGTGTGAGTTGCCATGATAACGTGATGGTAATTTCTTTCTAGTTGGGAGGTCGGGCCGAGCACCGATTTCAATTACAAGGGGCTTTGTTACATTTTCCATTGTGAGATATCGGGATTCTTAGGTAGGAAAAAATAATAAATTAATAAACGTATGCAGCGTTGGCATTAACCACAAACATGATTTGCGGTTAAATTCATTTTGAATATATATTTTTTTAATGTTCCCCATAGCAACTTTTAGAACTTTTAATTTAACCCAAATAAATAAATAAATTCACTTACCACATAACATAGACCACATATACAGATGTGCTAGCATGTAGCCTACAGCAGCGACTGCAAAAATAGGCAATGAATAATTCGGTTTTACTTGAAAAAAAGAGAAAGAGTATCTGAATCTGACTTATCAAAGTGTAAAATCAATGTTATTCATCAGTATGATGACTTCAGTGTTATTATTACACTGATCGGTGACCGGTAAGTGCAGAAAGTGAATGTTGATTCAATCATAAAAAATTAATTGATGACCGATACTGCTGCCAATAACATACTAGCGATGTCGGTTCGGTGTTTCCTTGCTACCTAGGATGTAATTTGTACCTCAGAGGGCAAAGCCGATATTAGTGTTTAAGCAAAATGTTACAATTCGTTTTGAGTGCCATTTTCTGCATGTGCGATTTGATTTCATCCAGAGAGTGCGTTGCCTGCTTTGAATTGAACTTTTCCCGGGAAAGTGGATTTGTTTTAAAGCGTAGCAGAGAAGAGAATGGAATAGAACAGGATAGAATAACTTATTTTCCCATGAGGGAACTTTAGCTGTAGTTTCCAGCAGCCAAGACATATAAAGTGAGACAGTGTTTTAGTGTGATTTAACAGAGTATATGTATATATTGTATAACAACAACACTGTCAGGAATTGCCAGGAACTCATTCTTTAACCAGTGTAGTGGGCATGCGCGAGCGTGTCTGTTTCGCCGTCGTGTGGGAAAAACGCCAAGGTGGAAACGCAGGCTTTTAAAGGGATATGACATTTTGATTTGAAGAATGAAGTCATGAAGTGGAAATGTTTCTGATATTTCGCCTTAATGGCCATCACTTGCTAGGTATACCAGATAGGGAAAATCTCTCATAAGGTAAAGTATACATGGTGTGAAATACATGTCAAAACATGTAAACATGTTTTTTTAAACATGCTAAAATGTTCAAACACCCGCGCCTGCATTTATATCAAGCGGGTAGTTTCTAATTAAATCTATTATTACTAAGTAACTGAGTTCATCTTCAAGGGTAAAATAAGTTATAGATGGTTTAGGCAAAATATAGATATTTGGAGAAGTGGGAGCATAACCATCGTAGGCTGTGCTATAATTGACCAAGTGAAAATAATTGATCAACAGCGGAGTATTGAAACAGTATTTTAGGGAAGATGAGAAGTGGAAAATTTACAGTTTAAGCTGGGTGAAGTGGAGGACAAGGCCACCTTACCCAATGGTTGTTTGTTGTTCTGGTGTAGATAAATAATTAGTTTTAATTACGTCCTAAATTGTATGGTTTTGTTTATGTTTAATTGTTTGATTTTGTCTAAAAGTAATCAGAAGTAAACCCGTTAACGCAATCCCTCCTAAGGGTTTGTCAACTTAGGTGCACAACCGAAACAAAAATAAATAAAGTAAACGAACAAACAAATGTTACGTATGTGAAAATGTACCCTAAGTGTGGAGAAAAAAGACTAATAAGGAGTCAAATTTGGAAGATATTAAAACAATTGTGAGTGCAGAACGAGAAGAAAAAAGAATAATTCACAGAGAGTCTGAGACTCCAAGTGTTAGGCAGGGGATTAGGCCCCCCGAACCTATCACTTAACAGGCGGCGGCAGAATTGCAAAGTTCCGAGGGCACGTTAAAAACGAGTTATAGTGCAGGGGAGAACACTGAAGGCCCCCGTGTCTGATGAAGTATGAATGGACATACTGCCGTGGTACCGTCTAGTCGGCGTGGCTGTCGCATGTAAGTATGCAGGCACTGCGTGGTACGTGGACGACAGTCCACACCTAGCAGAAGGGAGTAAGAGACGACCTCTGTGAACAGGCAAGGCTGGTGAAAACGGTCAAAGTTTCTATACCCATAGCAAGGTGGGATAGGGATCAGACCGTCGGTTTCTAACCGGGTGGTTAACAGCTACTATGGGGTCCTGATTAGATGCAGGACTAGGGATCTCTATCGACTGGGTCACCAGCCGGTTGGATCGCAAAGGGCAATAAGACCATGAGAGATGGCCGCCGCATCCGGCTCAATGTACAGTCAAGCCACTATAAGCTGAAACCGAATGAGTTAGTAAGCGAGTCGTGCTTTCTGTGATCAGTGTTTTTGAAAAGAAAGCATTGGGAAGCAGAAAGGCTGAAATGTCCTTTCACTCAGAGGAGTCTGGGCAAAGGAATTCAGCGGAAAGGGATCCAGCCTGGAGCTGCGCCCCAGAGAGAGGGAGGCTCGAAGGATCAAAGTGTAAGAAATCTGAATGCGTGAAATATGCATCAGTTATTACGTGTTTGCAAAAAAATAAATAATAATAATAATAATTGAGTAAACGAGTCATAAAATAATCCAAATTCCCTGGTAAAAGTGTTCCTCAGACAAAATAATTGTGTTGAAGATTCTGAAGTAAAAGCTCAGGGGGCTATAGAAGTGTGAGGTTAAACCAAATAAATATAACAAATAATAATAATAATTTGTCAACATGATAAGCTTAATTGTATTGCAGAAGCAATTGGAAAATGCAGAGAAACTAGTACAATATGTTGAACATTGTAGGAATTGTCAAGGACAAACGAAAGAAACTGCTGAAGTGAAATTTATGTTACAAATAACGCATTTTGAGGGACAACAGATGGCCCATAGTGGCCAGCAAAAGGGGGTTCCCGGTGAAGAGGGCTAATCGGAGATAAGAAAAAAAAAAGGGAAAAGACTAACAAAGTGTCTCCTCTGTTTCCAGCAGGAACTGGGTGGCGGCTCTTAAGCAGCTCTACTCACAATGAGAGCTGAACTAGGCCCCACTAATTATTGCTAATTTCTCCCCTTTTGAATTTATGACAGGAACTCCAAATTATAATTCCAGGGGTGAATTGTCACTGCCGGTGAAGAATTACAGGGGATTGGAAACACAGATGAAAAAGTACTGTGTGACTCTAACTGATACTGTCAGGTCTTTCCGCAGAGATTGGGCCCAAGAAGACAGAAGCACACAACCTCGAGCAACTAAAAACAGTGAACACCACAGAAATATCAAAGTGTAAGGATGCGCATGGGCAGGACCATTGCGCAAGGGGGAAGTGTATGATTGTGAGGTTTGTGTGATGTATAATAATTTGGAAAGTATCAGTTTTTCCCCAACATCAACGGCAGATAGAAAGAATACACACACATAGATGCATTACATAATCTGCCAAAGAAAGACCGGTGGCTGAGTGATGTGCTAGTAACCTCTCCTCTGTCTATTGGTCCGACGTTGAGGCTACTTGGACTAAAGAAGAAGAAACCAACATCATTTTGCGGTTAGGCAGGGGATTAGGCACCCCGAACCTAGCCGCTAACAGGCAGCGGCAGAATTGCAAAGTTCCAAGGGCACGTTAAAAATTATGTATAGTGCAGGGGAGAACACTGAAGGCCTCCATGTCTGATGAAGTATGAATGGACATACTGCCGTGGTACCGTCTAGTCGACGTTGCTGTCGCATGTAAGTATGCAGGCAGTACGTGGTACGTGGATGACAATCCACACCTAGCAGAAGGACGTAAGAGATGACTTCTGTGAACAGGCAAGGCTGGTGAAAACGGTCAAAGTTTCTACAGGTGCAGCTCAAAAAATTTGAATATCGTGAAAAAGTTAAATATTTTTTGTCACTCATTTCAGAAAGTGAAACTCATATATTATATAGATTCATTACACATAGAGTGAAATATTTCAAGCCTTTATTTCTTGTAATTTTGATGATTAACATATTTTATTTTGCTTTAACATATTTTTAAAGTATCATATTTAATATTTGGTCGCATATCCTTTGCATGCTGTTACTTCCTGAAGTCTGTGACCAATCAACATCAAAAGACTCTCAATATCTTATTTTCAGGTACTGTTACAAACGATACTATAATCTCTATGGGAATTTGGGGGTGAGACTAGATTCAGCTGTAAATTACACTGGTACAGTATGGAACACATGGCTGGCTAAATGGCTGTAAGTCATCAAGGGTCTGAGCTATCGAACGAGCCCCAAACCATCACTCTGTTGCCAGATATGGAGTAGATGAGGATGGATCACTGCAAGGGTTATTTCTCCTGACTCATTTTCCTATAGAACTCTATGGGGAAAAAAGTCAGGAGAAACAACCCTTAAAGGGATCCATCCACATCTACTCCATATCTGGCCGCAGAGTGATGGTTTGGGGCTCGTTTGATACCTTAGACCCTTGATAACGTACAGCCATTTCGCCAGTCATGTGTTCCATACTGTACCAGCGTAATTTACAGCTGAATCTAGTCTTACCCCCCAATTCTCATAGAGATCAGTTCAAATGCAGAGAGGTTATAGTAGAATGTACCTAAAACCTGAGGAATGCTCCCAGAATATTACTGGAATGTTAAAGGGACGTTCCTCAGAAACGTGAGTGAAAGTTCTTAGAACCTGAAAAAAACTCAACATTGCATCAACCAGGGAACGTTTAGAGCAACCTTAATAACATACAGGGAACCTTCCTAGAATGCGATTTCGTTAGCTGGGAAGGACGTCAGACCAGGCCGACCAGCAGAACTCCCTACTAGGATAAGAAAGGCCAAAGGAGACGCCCTGGCCACCCATCTCACGGACAAAGCCTGCTGTAATGAACTCACCGTGGACTTCAATAGACTGATCAAACATCCCAGGCATAGCTGAATTGTTTATCGGTAATTTGATTGTATCTCAACTTATAATAGCTATGTGCGATAATAATAGCTGTAAATACTTGTTGCGCTGGTTAGCAAGCTAGCCGGCTGGCCTATCGTTTTATAGCTAAGGTGATAGTACGGTTAACGGTTAAAGTAGGCCTTGGTTTGCTCCTCTTCTTTAACATTTACTAACATTTGTGTGATATGATCTCATTGTAGCATACTGTAGATGTTAACAGTATTTCCTGACTGAAGTGTGTGAACTTATTTATAGTAACGTTAGATTTGAGATCAATAACCACCATCGTGCTGCGACACAGCCAATTTACTCCACACTCCTTTGTTCTCTGAGCACACATGGCAGAGAACCATAATTTTGATTATTATGGCTTACAGCTAATGAAAACCCAAATTCAGTGTCTCAGAAAATTAGAATATTGTGAAAAAGTTCAATATTGGAAACTCATGGTGTCACACTCTAATCAGCTAATTAACTCAAAACACCTGCAAAGGTTTCCTGAGCCTTTAAATGGTCTCTCAGTCTGGTTCAGTAGGCTACACAATCATGGGGAAGACTGCTGACTTGACAGATGTCCAGAAGACAGTCATTGACAACCACCACAAGGAGGGTAAGCCACAAAAGGTCATTGCTAAAGAAGGTGGTTGTTCACAGAGTGCTGTATCCAAGCATATTCATAGAAAGTTGAGTGGAAGGAAAAAGTGTGGTCGGAAAAGGTGCACAAGCAACAGGAATAACCGCAGCCTTGAGAGGATTGTCAAGCAAAATCCATTCAAGAATTTGGGGGAGCTTCACAAGAGTGGACTGAGGCTGAAGTCAGTGCATCAAGAGCCACCACGCACAGACAAATCCAGGACCTGGGCTACAAATGTCGCATTCCTCGTGTCAAGCCACTCCTGAACCAGAGACAACGTCAGAAGCGTCTTACCCGGGCTAAGAAGAAAAAGAACGAGTTTCGCTTTCTGAAATGAGTGTCATGGATCTTGCCTTCCTTCCCTTATCTCCACGTTCTCGTTATTCTTTTTTGTCGTTACCGGTAATCTATCGGATTTTCCTTTGTTCCGTGATGGGGTTTTGCTTTCGCCTCGTCATTAGTAAGTTCACCTGTTATGAATTTCCGTTGACTATTTATACTCCGCTTCCTGCCTCTCTCGTTGCTTCCATGTTATTCCACTTAACATTCGAGCCGGTAAAAGAAGGTATAGGATTAGTTAGTAAGCTAGTATAAAAAAGAAAGGGTTTAGAAAGAAAGGGTTTATTAAGAAAGCTAGTCTCTTTTCGCTCTCATTTCAGAGCAGAGACTTTCTCGTTTTCTTTCGTTTTACACGAAACGGTTTCCTTTCGTTTCACTCCACAAACGGGAGTAAGATAAGCGTGTCTGCTTATTTCCTTTGTTTTACTACTCTTATCTGCGAGCGCTTTAACTGCTTTGGTCCCAGTGAAAGGGATCTTAATAGTTTTATTTTCTTTGTTCGTTCGCTCCACAAACGTGGTTAGATAAGCGTGTCCGCTTGTTTCCTTTGTTCTTTTACGAGCGCTCTAACTGCTCATATCCCAGTTAAAGGGATATTAATAGTTTTATTTTCTTTGTTCGTTCACTCCACAAACGTGGTTAGATAAGCGTGTCCGCTTATTTCCTTTGTTCTTTTATGAGCGCTCTAACTGCTCATATCCCAGTTAAAGGGATATTAATAGTTTTATTTTCTTTGTTCGTTCACTCCACAAACGTGGTTAGATAAGCGTGTCCGCTTATTTCCTTTGTTCTTCGAGTGCTCTAACTGCTTTGGTCCCAGTGTAAGGGATCTTAATAGTTTTATTTGTCTTTGTTAGTTCGCTCCACAAACGGAGTTAGATAAGCGTGCCTGCTTATTTCAGTTTTGCTCGCATATCGAGTTCCTCGCCTTTTTTGTGAGGTTATTTTGTGTTCTCATTATTCTCCCTCTCCACTACGGATTATTGTCCGTTTCAGTGGTGTTCATTGAACACTTAAAGAGTCCGTATCTGTTGCAACTGGACCTCCAATATTTCCTCTGTGTCTCTGGCACAGAGAACCCCCACAATGAGTGACAAAAAATCTTGAACTTTTTCACGATATTCAAATTTTTTTAGCTGCACCTGTATAGGTGGAAAGGTTTGCTTTAATCCGGATTCCCCAAGGCTGGGGCAGATTGCATGCATTGTTTCAGAGTTTGAAAGGCGTCTTCGGCCTCTTCTGTCCATAAAAAAGGGGCAGTGCTACTGGTTTGCCTCGTTGCTTTGATCAGTGACCGTAATGGTGAGGTAACAATGGCGTAATCACATATCCAAGGTCTGCTGTACCCCGCCATTCCCAAAAAATGAAAGCAGTTGTCCAACTGTTTGTGGCTTGGGTGCCTTTGTGACAGCTTCAATGTATGCCGGTGCAACAAGTCTTTTGTCACCACTCAGCTGCCTGCCAAGGTAATCCACTGTTTGTTGGCAGAATTGCAGTTTGTCTTTGCTAACCTTATGGCCTCCTGCTGCTAGCGCTGTTAGCACCGCAATTGAGTCTTTCTCACACTGTTCCCTAGTGTGGCTGCATATCAGTAAGTCATCTACATACTGTATGAGAGTGCTAGGTAGGTCTAGATGTTGTAGATCTTGAGCTAGCACTCTGTTAAACACTGTAGGACTTTCGCAATATCCTTGCTGTTTAAATTGTTTTTGGTGTGGCAACTTTATTCCTTGTTTCAGTGTGATGTGTACTGGCTGAGCGGAGTGTACGCAGCCTACATCTGTCTTGTGGGTGGACCACACTGCCTCTGGAATTTGCTGTAGCAATGTGTCGTGTATTGGCAGGAGTGACATTTGAGTTGGTGACCTGTCGGCCAGCAGAATTCTTTTGCTACCCCTTCATCATGCGTTTTGATCGAAATTCGCAAGTACTGTCGGTCTGGGGAAACATGAATGTACTTGTTTGCAGTGGGTATCCATTCCAGAGTTTTTGAGGCTGCGGCTACCATTGGGCCTAAGTGATGTGACTCCCATCCTTCTGCTACAAACAAAGTCACATGTGGAGAGGAGTTCTGGACTTGGAACCACTGACGGAGAGATGGTGGCAGAGCCATTGAAGCTGCCGCTCCTTGGGGTCCTAAGTATATGGCCTGACCTTCAATCTTGAATTGTCTTCTGTTTAGGACGTCGTCCCAACACTCTTGGTAGTCCGTATGTGTGCATTGCTCGTCAAACAAAAGTGTGCAGTGTAGTGGCATATGCGGCTTTACATCGTCTTCGGGCTTAGCGTTTCCCCACGGTGGTCGTGGTTTTTTACCCTCTTTGAAATGGTTGCATATTCATGGGGCCCAGAGCTTCCACTGGTGTTGCAGCATGGAGTCTTGTTGATTTATTCGTAGCCAGTACACCATAGGCTGTACAAGTTGTTCTTGCTGTGGCAACATTGCCATCATTGAGCTTTGCAGGTTGTCGGGGATGTCTACATATACGCCATCTGGTGTGCACATGATGGTGGCTTTAAGTGAACACAGAATGTCTCTTCCCAGCAAATTAACTGGAGTGTGAGCTGAGTACAATATTGGAGCAGTGACAGTTCTGCCCGCAATTCGCATAGTTACCGGTTTTGTGAGAGGGATTATCTGGTTTCCCAGAGAAGCCAACTGTCTTAACTGATGAGTTAGAGAGGGGAAGGGCGGAGCCGGTTTTTCCAATGCATGAATAGGTAGCACCTGTGTCCACCATGAATTGGAAATCTTGCTGGTTTATTGTAACTGGTATCGTGGGTTCTTGCAATGGTTGGGCTGATGCTATTGGTAACATTATCTCCCCCTCTGGCTTCTCTGGGCACCCCTAGTTGCGCCAATTTCCTGCTGGTCCCCACTCGTCATCAATAGACCTATCCGTCTACTGGGTTGTTTTGCTCATCCATGGGTTGGTGGGACATTCCCTTCTGTGATGTCCTATCCGGCCGCACCCCCAGCATTCTTTTTCGTTGTCTGGAGTTTGCGGTGGCGGGCCCTGATTGTAACATTGTCGTTGTTCTGTTGGGTTCCTTCCTCTGTTCTGATATGCTCCCCCTCTTTGATTTCCTCTTCCTCTGTATTTGCCTCTCCCCCTACTGGGTAGAAATTCTCCTCGGTTGTTAACATACACATTGATGGGCGGGAGTTGTGGTGCGGGGGTAACATGTGGGGCTGCCACTGCCGTTGCTCCTGGTGCTTATGAGTTCTGCTCCTGTGGTGTTGATGTGATGACCGGGGCTACCACTGTGGGGACGGCCATAGTCTGTTCTGTTAACACTAGCTGGGCTTGGGTCCTGGTGCGATCTTTTTTTACCTTGTTGAGTTCTCCCACCTGTAATTGGGCAAGCTTGTCAGCTAGCTGCTTGCTCTGCACCTCAGTTGCTTGTTTTTCTTTTCGGTAGATTGCCACATAGTGGACTATATGTTCTGCAAACATAGGCCATTCTAGTTTCATCAGTCCCACTACTCTGTCCAGTTGCGTCTGTACCTGCTGAGGCAGGCCCTTTTTTACCATCAGTTTGAACAGGGTTTGTGTCGTGTATGTGTCATTCCAGTTTCCTCCTGTTTCCTCTCTCCATTTGCGTTGGTAGTTAGCCAAGTACGTCTGCACACTGTCTCCATCCTTCAGCATTTCCCCATCCAGTTTTGATGGATCGCAGCTATCCGGGTAGCGCTGTCGAAGCTCTACAGGACGTTCCTGTACCCGCCGAATGGAATGTGGTCAGAGGAATGCGTTTTACCCGCTTTGGATATGTTTGCCGCCGTAAAGATGTCTTTACTTGTATGTTTCCCAACAAGGTGCATTAGCAGGGCCTTAATGTCTCCTATAGCCAATCTGACTTCTCCCGTTCCTTCCTCTAGGGCAGTGATCCATTTTCCAGCTCCATCTGTGAGGGTTGGCAGTCGTCCTGCCAGCCCCACCATGTCCATGTACTGCCATGTTGTGTATTGGGCCTGACCCCCTTTCAGGATTAAGGGGGCCATACCCACTGCATATGTTCCGTCGTTCAGGACTTCCTGGTCTTTTTGTACCTCCTGTTGTAGCTCCCATTGGATCTGAACGTTCTGTTCATTCTGTGGGGCCGGGAAATCTGGTCTTCTCTGGTGTGTGTTTCCACTTCTCATCGTGCGCCACGACAAACCTTGTATGCGTTCCTGTTCTTCATCCATGTCCTGCTGCCTTCGCCTTTGCCTCACTTCAAATGACTGCATGTCCTTGTCCAACTCATCCATTTGGGTCCGACTTGACTCAAGAAGAGCTTGTGTTTTCCTTAGTATGCTTTTCTCACTTGCCCATGCGATGCTTTCCATTTCGATCCACAGCTCCCCATGGACCATGCGTTTCACTTAGCTTGTGCAGGGTTGGCCCCCCTTAATCTTTTCTTTGTTTTTGTCACCGCTGAGGCTTTCTACTGTCGAGTCACGCTCTGAGAGAAAAGAGTTCTCATGGGCTGGAGTGGGGGTTGGTACTTTTTCCTTGGATCTGACTGCAGTCGGGCTTTGGGTCCTCTTTTCGCGTCTGTCTGACATCTGGGAATATTCCAGTGGGCTCCTCCTGCGGTGGGTACGTCCCTCTGTTTCCTGTGCTTATGTGGAGCACTCGATTGTCAGTGCCTTCAGTTCTGATGCGGAGGAACCTGCGCACTCTAGGGCCTTCAGGTCCTGTGTTAGGCTCCTGTATGGTGGGGGCTCTGGTATCGCGACTGGGCGTGGCCGGTGTTCCTGCTGAAATGGTTCTATGTACAGTAGTGGGCTTGTCTGTTGCGACCGGTTCGTCCACTGCTGCTGGTCAGGCTCTGCTGCTTGATTGCCTGTGCTAGCTTTTTGCACAGTCAGTTTTACTGTGGCGCAAACTCTATCTGCCCTTCCACTTCCATTTCTTCTGGCTCTATGCCCCCATCTGCTGTGAGGATGTATTTGCCTGCCCTGGATCTGCCCGGGCCCCCTGGGTACGGTGGTGGGTTTGGTGTCAGGTGTGACGTCTTCTGGTCTGTTCTTTTTTCTTTCACCTGTTCTTGTTCTTTCACTTCCTGTTTCAGAATGCTTCTTATCATTTTAAGTGACTCTGTACTGCTTCCCTTCTTTCTGGAACCAGCCCATCACCTCATTTTCCCTTATCCTTTTGCCTATCCGCTTGTCCCTTAGGTCTTTGGGTTTGTGATGTTTTATGATTGCTTCTATTTCATTGCAGCAGGTGGAAACAAAGGTGCCTTCTTGCGGCCACTGTTGGCCACCAGTGGATCTTTTATAAAAAATTTTCATGCATTTCTGAATCTTTTTCTTCTGATCTGGGTGGCGCTTAATTATTAAGTCCATGGGTGTAATCGCCCTTAGTTCCATAACGCTTCTGCCCCTTTTCATCTTTTCTGCCTGTGCCCCCATGTAGCCTTGTCTGCTACTCACTTTAGGAGTCTCTGGTCTTTGTTCTAAATGTGATGTTATTTGATACACTTATGCTGTCTGGATTGTCGCACAGTCGGTCCAACAGTAAGCTAAGTGTTTCTGCTGTCCACAGTTGTCGCAGTATCAATGTCCACCTTACTTCTGGAAAATCTGCTTGAACCTGTTCCAGATTGACCCACTTTGTGAGTTGCCACAGTTTTAAATTTGTCAGTTGTGCATCCTAATAAATTTTCTTTCGACACTATGTACCTCCGCTCTAGCTAAAAATCTGTTGCTCTCCTTACGTTTCTCTATCTCTCATTAAGATTGAATGTATTGGTGTGAAATCAAAAATGTAAATGCATGTGGGCATATTATATAACACACAATGAAGCAGCAACTGACCTGTTGTTTCGCCTTCTGATTGAGACACGCCCCTAGAGGTGGATCAGGAACCCCATGTATGCTTATTCTGGCTGCTGCAGCCCCCCTCTCCTCCTGGAAGTTGGACGAATACCAGGCGCCCTTAGACATGCGGCTTCCTAAATCAAAAAACAGCTAGATGAAATGAACGTCTGTTACGTTTGCGGTAAGGACCCAGACGCAGACCACAGGATCAGGCAAAAGGCATAGTTTAATAATACTTGCAGGGGTCAAGCCAGGAGATCAGACATCAGGGAGGTACAGGAACGACAGGCAAAGGGGCAATCAAGGGCAATCCAAAAGGTCAGGCAGTACCAGGGGACAAGGCAGGAGAATCGCCGACAACCAGGTGTGATCAAAACCGGCAAACAAACAGAGCAGATAAGGGCTAATCAAAAGAATCGTCGGGCAAAGGGTATCTTCCGAAGCATAAACAGATCTCTGGCTTTAAAACAAGTAGCAGGCACAGGAAAAGTAAATCAACGTTCTGACACAGACTGGAGGTAACACAGGGCTTAAATGCACATGGTACAAATGACACAAGGGGAATCAGGTGTGTGAAAGGGCGGGGATCCAAACGAGAGACAATTGATAAACATTTGGGAACAATGAAACAATCACGGAGACAACTAGGGAAAACGCGGACTGGATTCCAAACATACACACGATAACAGATGACCTGGAGTTTCAGGAAATCGTGCATAGATTAAGAGGACAGGGAGAGAAGATCAGATGCAGCTGAGAATGATTAACAAGGACAGAACAGCGTGAAAATGTGCGCTCTAATATGTTAGTGAGATTAGTAACTATACACACCCCTGCCGTTAGTACGATTAGTAGTAATATACAAATTAGTCTGTTAGTGGAGTTAGTAGATCTAATCTATCGTTAGTATGTTAGTGGTAATTAGTAAATCTAAGTGCACAGAGATAGGTGTGAAGCAAGAGGGAACCCGAACACCGATGAGATCACCCGAATGGTACAGAGACGTAAACAGGGAGTGACAGATCAGATGTAAACAAGTAGACACGGGATAACTAGGCAAAACCGGAAAATAAACAAGTCAGATAAAAACTAAGAATAAACAATACATTCAAAATAAAGATACAAAATAACACGCAAAACACAGATCCTTACAACGTCAGTATAAGCATTCACTGTCGAGCGAGGTGAGGCCGCAGATGACCCACCCAGTTCCTGTTGGAACTGTAATTTTGGATCATTCTCTGTGTACTCACACTTGTTCAGAAGTTTACAACACTTTGGCAAATAAAGAGGGCACATAGGCCGTGCTGATGAACCCTTAGGAGGGATCGCGTTGAAGGGTTTACTTCTGATTTCTTTTTGGACCAAACCAAACAATTAAGCACAAAACAAAGCCACACAATTTAGAAAGTAACAACGAACATAAATAAACCTGGTTATCTATTTTACACGCCAGAACAACAAAAACATTGGGGAGGGAGCCTTGCCTTCCACTTCACCCAGTTTAAACACCCCGTTTCATCACTTCTCTCCTTCACCAAAATAATGTTGCAATAACGTCTCTTGATCAATTGTTTTCACTTTGATCAATTATAGCATAGCCTACTGTGATTCTGGTCCACTGCTGTTCATGCCTCAAATATCTACATTTTGCTTAAACACTTTAATATCTGCTTTGCCCTCTTTGAGGTACTAGTTACATCCCAGGTAGCAAGGAAACACCGAACCGACCTCGCTAGTATGTTATAGGCAGCAGCATCAACCAATTTTCTATGATTGAATCAACATTCACTTTCTGATGGTAATGGTCACCAATGTATCAGGTCGAAATGGGAACATTACATCAGTGTAATAATAACAATCAAAGTCATCATACTGATGAATAACATTGATTTCACACTTTGATAAATCAGATTCAGATGCGCTTTCTTTTTCAAGTAAAACCGTTATTAATTTATTCATTGCCTATTTCTGCGGTCGCTGCTGTAGGCTACATGCTAGCACATCCGTATATGTGTAGCCTATGTTACTTGGTAAGTGAATTTATTCATTTTGGTTAAATTAAAACATAGAAAAATAAACAAAATTAATTTAACAGCAAAACGTGTTTATTAATTTGTTCTTTTCCAACTAGGAATCCCGATATCTGACGAGGGAAAATGTAATAAGACGCCCTTTCAACTGAAATCAGGGTTCGGGAAATCAACCCGACCTCCCGACTAGGAAGAACTTAACATCACATCATCATGGCAGCTCACACCGTGACCCTCATTGTGAAACAACAATCATTTGAGTTCAGCTTTAAAACATCTCTATGTTCGTTTTTCAGCATGAAACTATAACTGTTGCGTGTATTGTGTCCATTAAGCAGAGGTTTAAAATCAATAAAGTGGCCAGCATTATTTATTTATTTATTTATTAGGTAAACCAGAACCTTTTCTTCATGAAATTCAGGTGCACATGGCGAGAATGGCCCTAAAAGTAAATTGTAACACTTGTTCTCTTTAAATTCTGTTTATACAGGTCGTGCATGTGTGCTCTATAAGCGTGACTTTTTATATACCTCCGATGTGCTCCACATGCGCCCATTGGCAAGCTCCCGGGCCAGTGGAACACATCTGTGATGTGCGCCAAGCATAATGCAAAGAAAAGTTTCCCGAGCGGTTGCGTTAATTTCAATATGGTGGTGGTCATCTGCAATTGATATCCGTGCCGTGCCCACAATTTGAACTTCTTTGACGTAAACACCAAAGAGACCATCTGTCACCCGACTCCTATCTGCCTCTATTTAAAAAATTTTGAGCAGGACAGTAAGTTCACCCTTGTCCCAGCAGGGCAGTATGAAATCATACATAATCATCAAGTAGGGTATTAAAGAATCATACCAGTGCACCCACTCCCTTTTAAACGGCAGTACACGGCTTATTCCCTCCACCACACATCCAACTCGTACTTCATGACAATGTTTGCCATGTCCGCCTTCCCACGGAAACATTATATTTCCTTCACATCCTTCTACATTATAAGTACATTTTACTGTTTCCACATCATCAGCCATTTTTTTATTTTTTATTTCTTCTTTAATAAAAGCCTGCTAATATACGCAGGTTACTTTATCGGTATACCCGTTCTGTGTACAGAAATCCTCTGGATTTACAGAACTCTGATTTAGATCTTTACACAAAATGTCTCTTGGTTACTGAACCGTCAACCTTGTCTGTTACTAAATTACACTTGAGCCTGTATGGCCACAACAGTTCCCTTTATACAAAATCACAACTTTATCACTTATTACTATTTATGTACAACACTGTTTACACTATTTCAGGTGGGTCTTCATTACGATGCGTCTGATCATAAGCTTCACAAATCTTATCGTACACTGAAATTATAACACAAACCATTACAAGTATGTCCACTTTAATATATAGTTTCGGACACTTTGAAAATAACACTTTTAACTCTTTCATTGGTTCTCTCCTACACGGGCTATCACGGTAATTCCGATAGTCAGGTTACATACGGCAAAACGAACACTTAGGGATCAAAACAGGACAGGGAAATTCCTAGCAAAATTTTAACAAAATAGATCAGGCTGCTTGTTTCACTCAAGGTGTGTCAAACAAATTACCCCCGGGCCTGTGGTCCAAAAGGGGGTTCTGCGGCAGCGGCAAACGTGTGCATTTTGACGTGCGCCGTTTCAGCTGGGGCCTTGAGGGCCTTCAGAAAAGGGCAGTTTTTGGGCCCCCACGAATAAACAGTAGGGTTTCCAGAGATAGTACTTGTGTTCCTGCACTCAAGGCAGTAACTTGAAGAAAATGAGCCCACGCCCGGACCTGTTGTCCAAAGCGGGGCTCCGCGGCACCCCTGAATGTACAGGCTTTTTAGGTCTCGGGCCTGGGAGACTCGGTGTAGTCTGGGCCACTGTGAGAGAACCGTAGAGAACCAGAGACGGTGCTTATCTCACTGTGTCCGGAGTAGTGCCTTGTTAACAGGAAGACCAACCCTGGACCTGTAATCCAAAAGGGGGCTCCGCGGCAGGGGCAAACGTGGGAATTTTGACCGCCGTTTCAGATTGGGGCCTTCAAAAAAGATTTTGGGCCCCCGCGAGAGAATTGTAGGGCCTCCAGCACTCAGGGCAGGGCCCCGGAAACAACCAGACAACACCCGGACCTGTGGCCCAAAGCGGGGCTTCCCGGCAACCCTGAATGTACAGGCTTTTTGGGTATCGGGCCTGGGGGACTCGGTGTAGTCTGGGCCCCCGCGAGAGAACCATGGGGCCCCCAGAGATGAAGCTTATCTCACTGTGTCCGGAGTAGTGCCTTGTTAACAGGAAGACCAACCCGGGACCTGTAATCCAAAAGGGGGCTCCGCGGCAGGGGCAAACGTGGGAATTTTGACCGCCGTTTCAGATTGGGGCCTTCAAAAAAGATTTTGGGCCCCCGCGAGAGAATTGTAGGGCCTCCAGCACTCAGGGCAGGGCCCCGGAAACAACCAGACAACACCCGGACCTGTGGCCCAAAGCGGGGCTTCCCGGCAACCCTGAATGTACAGGCTTTTTGGGTATCGGGCCTGGGGGACTCGGTGTAGTCTGGGCCCCCGCGAGAGAACCATGGGGCCCCCAGAGATGAAGCTTATGTCACTGTGTCCGGAGTAGTGCCTTGTTAACAGAAACGGACCTGTGATCTAAAAGGGTGCTCCGCGGCAGGAGCAAACGTGTGCATTTTGACCGCCGTTTCAGCTTGAGACCTTTGGGGCCTTCAGAAAAGAGTGTTTTTTTGGCCTCCACGAAACAACAGTAGGGTTTCCAGATATGATGCTTGTGTCACTGCACTCAGGGCAGGGCCCCGGAGACAACCAGACCACCCCCGGACCTGTGCCCCAAAGCAGAATGCCGCTCGTGTCAGGGTCGGGGAGCAGACAGACGAGACGCCGCCTCTCTCCTGAGATGCACCGTGGGGAAACCTGATGCTAAATCATTCGTAAATGACCTGATTCTGGGTCAGGGTTTTGTGCGTAGCAGAGCAGCCAACTGGCTGTGATCTATTGAAACTCAGCCCTCGATCCAAGCCTTTGTCGGACAGGACGGGTCGCCCGGCCCTCCTCCTTCGGCCCCACGCCGACAAAAAATTCCACGGGTTATCCAGTTGTTCTGGGGCTCCTGAGCCGCCGCCGCCGCCAAACAGTGGCCAAAAATAGTGGGCTGCTCCCCGGGCCGAGTGGGGAGGCCGGAGAGGCTGAGCTCCAGAATAAGTGGTCACTCGCAGGGGACTGAAAATATTTTCCTCTGGGGGAGACCAGTTGTCTGGAGCTCCTGACCCACGGGTTGCTGCAAAAAAGCGTCCACGCTTAAAGGTGGGCTCCCTGGGCACATGTGGTGCATCGGGAGGCTGGATGAACTGGGGGTGACCAGTTGTCTGGACAACTGGTCACCCGCGATTCCTTCTGGGGTGACCAGTTGTCTGGAGCTCCTGAGCCGCGGGCTGCTGGGAAAAAGTGTCCGAGCTTAAAGGTGAGCTCCCGTGGCACGTGTGGCGCGTCGGGAGGCTGGATGAACTGGGGGTGACCAGTTGTCTGGAGCTCCTGAGCCGCGGGCTACCGCAAAAAAGTGTCCGAGCTTAAAGGTGGGCTCCCAGGGGATGTGTGGCATGTCGGGTGTGGTGGCGGTGGTTCCCAGAGCTGGGTCTGGTGTCCCCAGACTTGGGGCAGTGCCCTGCTTACAGGGAGAAGACCCCCAGAGCTGTGGTCCAAAGCGGGGCTCCGCGACAGGGGAGAAACGTATGTGCTTTTCTGGGTCTTTGGACCAGCAGAAAAGAGGGGTTTTTGGGCCCCCGCGAGAGAGGGGAGGATGTACCTGGGCACTTCCAGCTTCCCCAAAATGCGCTTGTCGCAGCGCAGCATGAGGGCGACCTCAGACAAGCAGCCATAAGTATCCAGCGGCAGGATGCTAAGACAAAAAAGAGCGGTGCGTTATTAAGTCCCGACGCGACCGCCTCGTTGTGTCTGTTTTCTGGGCGAACATTATAACCGACTTATGCCCTGTGTGTGTGTGTTTGATGGTGCGCTTTTTACAGTGGCTTTTTTTTAGTTTCATGACAAGGCCCGCGCCAGGCTACCATCGGCCCTGGATGAACTGAAGCATATGCCCAGGAGCGGGGCAAGCTCAAACTGTGTGTCGGCCTCTTAGTGGGTATCATGTCAGTGAACACTGGCCACCGGAAGGGCGTCTTTGCCAACATGACAGCCGACGATGTCGCCACGGTGCAGATGTGCAGCGACACGGCCGTTATCAGTGTGAGTAGCCGGGGGGGAGCTATGCACCGGGGGCTCCTTGACAGCCCGGGGATGACCAGTTGTTAGGGTGACGCATCCACGAGCTCTCCCGCCATCTCTTCCCCGCAGGTCTCTGCACATAAGACGGCGGCAAGGCCAATGTGTCACTGGAGAACAAGAACTGGGCAAGCCTTAAGGCTTTTGCAGAGCTGAGAAACACCCTGCCCGGGTTTGAGAAAGGTCCCACCAGGCTGTTCTTCGATGGGAGGGGAGGGGAGATGAGGAAACTGGGGGAGTACTTCACCCATGTATGGAGAGGTCTCCAGCTGGACGGTGCTCCCACCCTCACCTATGTGAGAACCGCGCACTCCACCTACGTAAGTGAGGGGGGCGACTGGGACAAAAGCGGCAAAGCTATATTCCCCCCTCCCCGGTTGTGTGCGTTCGCTCTAAGTGTGTACCTCCCTTGTCTCCCTCTCCCTTCAGACCGATAAATCCCTGGAGCCCAAGGACAGGGAGAGCGTCGCCAACGCCATGTGTCACGACGTAGCGACCGCCAAGTGGTTCTATGTGACGCAGATGACCCCAGTAGAAGCGGCGGAGAACCGCAAGCGAATCCTCCTCTCTTTAACCAGTAACGCCAACGTGATCCAGGTGGACAGTGAGAGCAGTGACGAGGTGGAGCGGGGCCCGCAGTCCACGGCGTCCTCGGAGGGTTGGTCGGACGAGGACAACCAGGACGAGAGCGCCGCCACCACCACCGACATTGCGTCGGGGAGTGAGATATTATTATTATTATTATTATACTCCATATATTTAGTGAGATATACAGTTGATTACATTTACATACACTTAGGTTGAAGTCATTAAAACTAATTTTTAACCACTCCACAAATTTCATGTGAGCAAACTATAGTATTGGCAAGTCAGTTATGACACAAGTCAGTTTTCCAACAATTGTTTAGACAGATTATTTTACTTTTAATTCATTATATCACAATTCCAGTGGGTCAGAAGTTTACATACACTAAGTTGACTGTGCCTTTAAATGTTTTATATTTGGTCGCATATCCTTTGCATGCCATGACTTCCTGATGTCTGTGACCCAACAGCATCAAAAGACTCTTGATATCTTATTTTCTGGTACTCTTATAATCGATATTAGATACTATGACGTCTCTGCATTTGAATGGATCTCTATGGGAATTGAGATCCAAATTATGCTGGAACAGTATGGAATACATGATTGCTAAAATGACTGTAAGTCATCAAGGGTCTGAGGTATCAAACAAGCCTCAAACCAACACTCTGCTGCCAGATATGCTGTTGATATGGATGGATCACTGTAAGGGTTGTTTCCCCTAGGCTAAATGCTTTGAATTGCTAATTACTAGACAGATCGCATATTTGACAAGACCACAGTAAAAAAATAATCCGCTTTGAACTCTTTGAAAAGCTTACTTTTCGTTAGTTGTTGCTCCTGTGACAGACTGGCAGGGACGGACCCAAATGCACGACGAGACAGAACTTGAAAATAAAGAGTTTTTATTTTCAGTCGGCAAAATAGTAAATGTCCACTGTGGAACCCACAGTGAACTGACACAGTGCTGAGTAAGCAGAGTCAGCCCAGCCGGGCGGAGCTGTATACCGCGGTAGCGGTGGTGAGGCTACAGCAGACTGTGTCCGGGTAGACAGGTGAAGTAGCAGCCACTGGCGGGCTCGCTATCCAAGTTGTCCTTCAGAGCAGAAGCGGTACAGCAAACTGGTGAGCAGGAACAGGCGAAGTAGCAAGGAGCGGTCTTTAGCCAGGTTCGCAGCGAAGGATCAGGCGGTGGCAGAGTCAGGATCCACACAGGGAAGCCAGGGCGTGTGGCATCCAGACCTGGGTTAGTATAGCCAGAGTCTAGCAAGCTAGAGAATCAGGAAGCAAGTAACAAACGAGACAAGGACCGTAATACTCTGACAAGAAATCACAGGAACAGCACGGTTAATATAACTAGTGTCATTAGAGCTGATAAACTGCAGCTTGCGGGAAATGCGTGCGAAATCAGCGAATTGATTGAACAATTAGAAAACACGTGAGGAATGCGGTGAAAGCAATTAAGTGTGAATTGTGTAATTAAGATGTGGTGCGAGTAGTAAATGTGCAATGTAGACACAATAAGGCAATGAACGCAGACATGACACAATCAGGTTCAGGGAAACAGAGGAAAACACAAAAAGGAAGGGAAGGCAGGAGCGGATCGTAACAGCTCCTCTGACATTGAATTTAAAACATGGGCGATGTCTTCCTCTGCAGAGTGTAGCGATCTGGCCTAACTTCCCTGAAGTAAACAGTTGTGAGTAAAATTTCAATACCAATGAAATCTCACGATGATGAGAAAGATTATACATTTGAGCCAATTGACCTGTATCTTTAAACATATCCACAGTGGTTCATGCATCATTTTTGGGTGCTACAACGTGTTGGCTACTAGTACATTACATTACAGGTATTTAGCAGACGCTCTTATCCAGAGCAACGTACACAACTTTTACATAGTATCTATTTATACAGCTGGATATATACTGAAGCAATGCAGGAGAAGTACCTTGCTCAAGGGTACAACGGCAGTGTCCTACCTGGGAATCGAACCTACAACCTTTCAGTTACAAGCCCAGTTGCTTACCCATTATACTACACTGCCCCGTCCCCTAGTAAAAGGGGAGTTTGACAGCAAACATTTTACCGTAATTAGTCGAAATTTGCACATGTGCTTTCAACATCGGGGGATCAGGCAGCCAGCCAGTTAGCTAGTCAGTCAGTCAGTTACCCACATTCACTCATTTAGGCCCGCACGCTCTGCATCCGAGCAAACACACCAAGATCTTAAAACATTGCCTTTCCCCTCACAGACCCTTTCCCACTTTTACATGAACATTCCCATTCAAATATAATAGGCAACATGTGTGATACACATGCACACCATGGAGCACACCCCATCACAAATAATAATAACTTAATAATAACTTTATTAATAATTTTATATCTATAACCTTATGACCTTTTGATCATCAATCATCTGTCAATTAAAATGTGGGTGGTGGTGTGCTGCTATGTTTAATGGGATGGAAAACACTGTTATGTTACTTCTCAAAAGTCACAGAAATGCATGAAATGGGAGAGTACTCCCAGACCCCCCCACCCCACCCTGCCTTATGAGCCACTGCTCCAGAAAAACAACTTAGGGGAAACCCTGTACTGACAAACCCACCTTCTCTGGTCATCTTAGCCATGGAAAAATGTATAAATTTGAAAAATGTATAAAATGCATAATGCAGTGATATCAATATATGCCAAAAACTGTCTACCAAAGCATTCAACTGGAATAGAAAAATATAGTTATAGTAAGATAGCTGCGATGACCAAGCTTGGCCGGCCATACTTAGGCACCACCTAAGCCTCTTTTTGAGCCAGGAATTACATTAATTAGTTACATTAAATAATTTTGGAAAAATTGGGTAGCATTGCTTTGGAACAGAGTTTGTTTCATTTGCCTGAGCTAAGATAGCCAGTATTGTTTATTGTAACTTGGCCTTATTTTGATATCAATCCTTTTAATGGCAGGCCTAGACTTTTCTAGTTTTATTATAGACAATGCTTTGTATGTGTGAGTAACTTGGCATTTTTATACGTTGAAAACGTGTTTTGTTGAGATAAATATCTACTCCACTGTCAGCGCTGTAGAAGGCAGCATTCTGTAAAACATGAAGTACATGTTACTGTAGCGAATTCTTTTCTGCGTTGTGTTGTGTTATCAGTGAATGAGACGCGCACTGCATTGGAGAATCTGTGGGATTTATTCTTCACAAGAGAAAAAGAAAACAGGCGTCACACACAGTCATCTGCACCTCTCCACTTCAGCTCAGAGCATACACACTCACTCACGCTGGGCTTGGAGGTGTAACGCCAAAGTAATCCCCCAGGGGAACAAAAAGGTATGCCATAGAAAACCAATAGGGTGGGAACCTATTTACAGGTGGGAACTAATTTTGGGGAAATTCACCACAATAAAAGACAGATTTAAGGAGATAATAAGGAAACAAAATAAAATAAATAAATGAAAATATATTTAGCTCGGCTACATAACCATCACCACCATCATCTGCATACCAATCCATGTGAAAGAAATACACAACATACCAGTTTTGAAATGTTTATTTCTTCATTGCCATGCAAAATATGCACAAGGTTTAGTATTTTATTATCCCTAATTATGTAATTCAGTTTTTTTTATTCCAACCACTGGTTGTGAGGCAGGATGTCAGATGGTGACTTTCTTCTCCACCTTGGAACAGTATCTTTCTGGAATCCCAGCTGCCCTGGAAAGAAAGGCACACAACAGAAACATTTATTAGAAGCACCAATCTACTTTTCTCATTCAAATAACACTGTAGAAGGCACAGCTCTCACTATTATATTCTACAGAAGAAAAATACGTCCTAAACTGTTCCAAATGCTACAAATCCATTGTAAACCTTGACCCTTCAGTAGCGTATACAGTCAGGTCCATAAGTATTTGGCCTTTGCCTCTGTACTCCTGCACATTGGATTTCAAATGGAACAGTGACTATGAGGTTAAAGTGCAGACTTTCAGCTTTAATTTGAGGGTTATTAGTCCATAACGGGTGAACAGTGTAGCAATAGTAGCCATTTATATACATAGACCCTCCACTTTAGGGGACCGAAAGTAATTGGACAAATTAACATAAACTTTTTAAAAAGTTATATTTAATGCATATTCTTTGCATGTCATGACTTCCTAATGTCTGTGACCCAACAACATCAAAATACTGATTGATATCTTATTTTTTGGTACTCTTACAAGCGCTACTATAACGTCTCTGCATTTGAATGGATCTCTATGGGAATTGGGGGGTGGGACTAGATTTAGCTGTAAATTATGCTGGAATAGTATGGAATGCACGGTTGGTAAAATGGTTGTAAGTCATCAAGGATCTGAGGTATCCAACTAGCCTCAAACAATCACTCTGCTGCCAGATATACGGTAAATTAAACGTTGTTTCTCCTGACTTATTGTCCTATTGAACTCTATAAAAAATGAGTCAGGAGAAACAACCCTTAAAATGATCCATCCATATACAGTATACTGCATATCTGGCAGCAGAGTGATGGTTTGAGCCTTTTTTGATACCTCAGACCCTTGATGACTTACAGCCATTTAACCAACGATGTGTTCCATACTATTCCCATGTAATTTACATCTTAATCTAGTCCCACCCCCCAATTCCCATATATATCAATTCAAATGCAGAGAGATTATAGTATCGCTTGTAAGAGTACCTTAAAATAAGATATCAAGAGTTTTTTGATGTTGTTGGGTCAAAGACATCAGGAAGTCATGACATGCAAAAGATATGCAACCAAATATTAAATATGATAACTTCATTAAAGTTTATGTTAATCTGTTTACCTTTGGTTCCCTAAAATGAGGGGGACTACAGGTGCAGCTCAAAAAATTAGAATATCGTGAAAAAGTTCAATATTTTTTGTCACTCATTTCAGAAAGTGAAACTCATATAATATATAGATTCATTACACGTAGAGTGAAATATTTCAAGCCTTTATTTCTTGTAATTTTGATGATTATGCCTTACAGCTAATGAAACCCAAAATTCAGTGTCTCAGAAAATTTGAATATTTTGCATTAACATATTTTTAAAGTATCATATTTAATATTTGGTCGCATATCCTTTGCATGCTGTTACTTCCTGAAGTCTGTGACCAATCAACATCAAAAGACTCAATATCTTATTTTCAGGTACTGTTACAAGCGATACTATAACCTCTCTGCATTTGAACTGATCTCGATGAGAATTGGGGGGTAAGACTAGATTCAGCTGTAAATTACACTGGTACAGTACGGAACACATGACTGGCGAAATGGCTGTACGTCATCAAGGGTCTAAGGTATCAAACGAGCCCCAAACCATCACTCTGCGGCCAGATATGGAGTAGATGTGGATGAATCCCTTTAAGGGTTGTTTCTCCTGACTTTTTTCCCCATAGAGTTCTATAGGAAAATGTGTCGGGAGAAATAACCCTTGCAGCGATCCATCCACATCTACTCCATATCTGGCAACAGAGTGATGGTTTGGGGCTCGTTCGATAGCTCAGACCCTTGATGACTTACAGCCATTTAGCCAGCCATGTGTTCCATACTGTACCAGTGTAATTTACAGCTGAATCTTGTCTCACCCCCCAATTCCCATAGAGATCCATTCAAATGCAGAGAGCTTCTAGTATTGCTTGTAACAGGACCTGGAAATAAGATATCGACAGTCCTTTGATGTTGATTGGTCACAGACTTCAGGAAGTAACAGCATGCAAAGGATATGCGACCAAATATGAAATATGATACTTTAAAAATATGTTAATGCAAAATATTCAAATTTTCTGAGACACTGAATTTTGGGTTTCATTAGCTGTAAGGCATAATCATCAAAATTACAAGAAATAAAGGCTTGAAATATTTCACTCTACGTGTAATGAATCTATATATTATATGAGTTTCACTTTCTGGCAAATGGCGAAAATCAGGCCTCTACATCCACTACGACATTTATAAAGAAAACCTGCATAACTACAACCTTGTGTTAAAAATCGCAAGACAATCCTACTTCTCTGACGTGATAAAAAATAACTCGAACAATGCTCGTGTTCTATTTTCAGTTGTTGACAGACTGATTAGTCTTCCAGTGTCAACTTCCCCTGACCATTTATCAGCCAGTAAATGTAATGAGTTTGCTGACATTTTCAGAGATAAAATTAAAACAATTAGAAGTTCTATAAATCAGCCAGCACAGAACATATTACCTTTTTATCCAGCTGGAATGACCTCAATACGAATGTCTAAATTTAAGACCATTGACTCTCATACCCTTGAAAAAATAGTTTTGCAATTAAATTTATCTACCTGCTGTCTAGATCCTTTGCCGACTGTGTTTCTCAAAAGCCTTCTGAAATGAGTGACAAAAAATATTGAACTTTTTCACGATATTCTAATTTTTTGAGCTGCACCTGTAGTCCCCCTCATTTTAGGGAACCAAAGGTAAACAAATTAACATAAACTTTAATGAAGTACCTTTGATGCTGTTACGATCTGTTTTCATGTTTTGTTATGTTCCAGTCCCCCACTGCTACTGCCCATATGTTGTTGCTATGTTATCTGTCATGTTATGTGTTATTACGTGATATGTGTTCATTATGTGTTTTTGTTTTGTTTCTTTTGTTTTTTCTTTGTACCTATGTAATTGCGTCTTTGGGTTCCTGAAAAGCGCTATATAAATAAAATGTATTATTATTATTATTATTATACATACAGGTGCAGCTCAAAAAATTTGAATATCGTGAAAAAGTTCAATATAACTCATGGTGTCACACTCTAATCAGCTAATTAACTCAAAACACCTGCAAAGGTTTCCTGAGCCTTTAAATGGTCTCTCAGTCTGGTTCAGTAGGCTACTCAATCATGGGGAAGACTGCTGACTTGACAGATGTCCAGAAGACAGTCATTGACACCCTCCACAAGGAGAGTAAGCCACAAAAGGTCATTGCTAAAGAAGGTGGTTGTTCACAGAGAGCTGTATCCAAGCATATTCATAGAAAGTTGAGTGGTAGGAAAAGGTGCACAAGCAACAGGGATAACCGCAGGCTTGAGAGGATTGTCAAGCAAAATCCATTCAAGAATTTGGGGGAGCTTCACAAGGAGTGGACTGAGGCTGGAGTCAGTGCATCAAGAGCCACCACGCACAGACGAATCTAGGACATAGGTTACAAATGTCGCATTCCTCGTGTCAAGCCAGTCCTGAACCAGAGATAACGTCAGAATCGTCTTATCTGGGCTAAAGAGAAAAAGAACTGGACTGTTGCTCAGTGGTCCAAAGTCCTCTTTTCAGATGAAAGTAAATTTAGCATTTCATTTGGAAATCAAGGTCCCAGAGTCTGGAGGAAGAGTGGAGAGGCACAGAATCCACGTTGCTTGAACTCCAGTGTGAAGTTTCCACAGTCAGTGATGATTTGGGGTGCCATGTCATCTGCTGGTGTTAGTCCACTGTGTTTTCTGAAGTCCACAGTCAACGCAGCCATCTACCAGGAAATTTTAGAGCACTTCATGCTTCCTTCTGCTGACAAGCTTTATGGAGATGCTGATTTCATTTTCCAGCAGGACTTGGCACCTGCCCACACTGCCAAAAGTACCAAAAGCTGGTTCAATTACCATGGTATTACTGTGCTTGATTGGCCAGAAAACTCGCCTGACCTGAACCCCATAGAGAATCTATGGGGTATTGTCAAGAGGAAGATGAGACACCAGACCCAACAATGCAGACGATCTGAAGGCCGCTAATCAAAGCAACCTGGGCTTCCATTACACCTCAGCAGTGCCACAGGCTGATCGCCTCCATGCCACGCCGCATTGATGCAGTAATTCATGCAAAAGGAGCCCCAACCGAGTATTGAGTGCATAGAAATGAACATACTTTTCAGAAGGCTGACATTTCTGTTTAAAATATCCTTTTTTATTGATCTTATGTAATATTCTAATTTTCTGAGACACTGAATTTGGGTTTTCATTAGCTATAAGCCATAATCATCAAAATAAAGGCTTGAAATATTTCACTCTATGTGTAATGAATCTATATAATATATGAGTTTCACTTTCTGACGTGAGTGACAAAAAATATTTAACTTTTTCACGATATTCAAATTTTTTGAGCTGCACCTGTATATATATTCTCAAGTGGCCCATTATGATTATGGATAAATGGTAATGTGAAATGTCAATGAACCTAACATTCTAATAAATTTTTTTGCCTTTTCCCATACATCACTAAGAGGTTATAACTTTTGAGCAGTAAATGATAAATCTCTTCTGATTTGTACTCTTTATCACTTACAAAATAGTGAAGATACCACATAGTTTCTCCCTCGATCTTGAACATGAAATGTTTAAAAACCTAGGTTTCTCATGGAGAATAGCAATTTAGAAAGTTTTTTATTATTTATTTTGTGAATTGTTTTAATAATTGATGATATTGTGTTAAATTAAGCATATTGTTGTATATAAATGGAAAGCTCCAGTTATCCTGTTTAAAATGGTATATTATCTTTAGGGGTGTGACATAATATGATCACACCACAAACTGTTTTTTCAATGAACCTCACATTCTAAAGTGTTTTTTTAGCCTGTCTGAAAGATGTAAAAGTCTGGATGACCCAAAATGTCCTATTATTGAACTCCGATTGTCATGGTTCGTGGGTTATTGTTTCCTTTTCCGCTGCTGCTTCTCCGGTGCTTGATTGTCTTACGACATTGATTTCGAGCCAGGAACTAGCAACCTCCTGATATTAAACTTTGTTTATGTTCAGGGGGGACTTGCTATAGCTACTTAATCGGGTAAAGGATTGTTTTCCGCCTGGTAGCGTTTGGTGCTATCTATTTTGTACATTGCTGTTCTCTCAGATACAGTGTTTCTTTGTAATTTCGTTTTGGTTTTTCACACTGACTTTGAGCTACGGCAGCCGAGAGTGTTCTTTTGTTTTACTAAGTTTCCAGTTTTTAGCTCATTACATGAGCTCGGGAGATTTAGTTGGTATTCTACTAGTTTTAGTAGTTCGCCCGTTTTAGTGGGTTATTTTCATTTTGGCTGTTTAGGAATTACGTTTCTGTTTTTTTCTTTCTTCCTTTATTTATTTCCTCTCCTTTTATTATTTGTCCTCATGGTTGTGAGTTAACTTGTTCTGATCTCCCCACCTTTGCGTGTGAATCTCCAAACCATCAATAAACCCATTACACATTTCTCTCCTATTGAGAATCCATCAGATTTTTTCCACGTTCCGTTCCGGGGTTTTGCTTCGCCACGCTGATTATTAATTTCACCTGTGCTACTAGCTGTGGGGTATTTAAGTTTCTCACTTCCGCGTCCCCAGTGCTTCTTTGTCATTTCATATTACATTGAGCTAGGTATAGCCAGGTACAAGCGACCTTATGATATTATCTCCTCCTGTTAGCTTCGCTGTGCTATTTTGTCCGTGCTGTTCTCACTGAGACAGTTTTTCTTTAATGGTTTCACTTTTGTTTCACCTTCTTCTGGCCGTGTTAGTTTTACGTGCCGAAGGTGTTCTTTTCTTTTCCAGTTTCCCATGTTAGCTCTATTATTGAGCTTGGGAGACTTAGTTTTGTGTTCTTACTCGTGTTGTAGCTTCTAGGATTATTCCTTTTCTTTTCTACCCTTTTGGGGTTTAATCTATTTGTAGGTCCTCACTATTGTGAGTGACTTGTTCTGATCTGCACTCCCATTGCATTTGATTCTCCGCCACTGGAAACCATCGCACCGATAAGACTGATGTTGTTCCTGGAGGATGCGGAAAAAATTGTTCACGCTTATGTAACCTCTTGGCTCAACTACTGTAATGTTTTATTGTCTGGTTGCACTGGTTCGCCCATGAATCATTTTCAACTTGTACAGAATGCAGCTGCTGGGGTTCTTACTAGAACTAAGAAATGGGAACATATCAGCCCAGTGATCAAATTACTTCATTGGCTGCCTGTGAAATTCAGAATCGACTACAAGATTTTACTTTTAACGTTTAACTTTGGCTCTAGAATATCTTAACTCATTCTTTACTGTCCTACAAGATTACTTCGTTCACAAGGTGTTCGCTATTTGAAAATTCCAAGTATAAACAAAATTCCAATGGGTGGCAGAGCCTTCTTTTACAGAACTCCTGTCTTATGGAACAATCTCTGTATGTATGTCTGGGCTTCAGACACACTTTTTACACATTTGAGTGTAGGCTCAAAATGTATCTCTTTAGTCAATCCCATAGTTAAGGATGTCTGAAGGGGGGGGGGGGGGGGGCTAGCCTTTTCTTTTTCTTTCTTCTGCCCTTCCATCACCCTGAATTGTGGACTGCTCCAGCCCTGCCCCACGCCCTGATGTGCGGACTGCTCCAGCATGGCCCCTCGCCCTTTGAATTGCATATTGTACATCTCTTCATTGGACTTTCTACTTACCAGCTAGTTTAATATCCCAGACTGTAACATGTTCAACCCACTTACTTATTTGTTGTGTTAAGTCCCTCATTACTTTTCTATTACCATCCATTCCACCTTTACTTTAAACCAGGCCAGCCAGCGAAGGATGGGCTCCCCCTCTCTAGTCAGGTTCCTTCCGACATTTTTTCCCATTGGAAACTTATTTTTTGCCACGGTTTGAGTTTTTTTTTTTTTGGGGGGGGGGGGTTCAGGCCTGGTTCTTGCCCAATTTTCCTTTTATTTCTCTGTACTGCATCCTCTGTCAGATTTGCTCCTTTTATGAAAATCTTTGTTGCATTTAAGGGATAGGAATTTTCAACTTTTTCCTCTGTTAAGCACTCGACTAGGTTAGCTAAATTGGACTCACTGCTGAGTGGGCCATTACAAGCCAGCAGTGTCAGCTGTCCCTTATAGCCTTTCCGAGTCTGTGTCCTTCCGTTTTTTGTTTCTCTGTACCGCGTCTTTGTGACAGTTCTCTGTAAAAGGTGCTATACTGTAGTAATATAAAATAGTGTGTGATATTCTATTCTTTGAGGTGTTTCCTCTGTGGTCGTGAATAGAAATGTGTTTTTTTTTTGGGGGGGGGGGTGTTTCTCTCTTACCAAATCCTCTCATCTTTGCGCATTGCCTCCGTCTCCCCCTGGGCTCTGAGGGCATTGAGCCTCTCCATAGCACTTAGCTTCCAAAAGTTGTGTGTTGCAACTCCTCATCTCTGGCTCTTCCTCAATATTGATCTCATTGATGCGTTCCACCAGGAACTGGGACATTTCCCGAGCTTCAGCCTCTCGTCGACTCAGGCCTTGCTTTTTCTTCCGCAGTATGTCTGCCTGCCGGATCTTTGCAATCCTCTCCTCTGCAGCTTTCTGCAAAGTCCACATGGACAACACCAATGGAGAGGAGAAAATTTTTGAATGACATCACGTATAAAATATATTCATGAACATTAGAGGATGTAAAGAAAAGATGGCTTGATTTTAGAAAAACCTTCCTACAACACAATGCGGGTAAAAGACATAGGTGGTGGTCCAACTATGGAAAGAATATTAACACTGATAGAATAACAGAAAAAAAAAATTGCAAGTCGTGGGGGTGGGAGGAATAGCCATGGATTAACTTGTGATGAGAGAAGGCCACAAAGCGTCTGAAAGTACAACTGCATTCATAATGAATTATACCTACTGAACGCATAGGCATAACAATTGTTTATCCTACATTGTTTAAATTCAGCGTTTTTAAATGTTTTTAAAAATGAATCATCCAGAATGTGTCTGATTATTATTGGTATAGTCAATATGTAAAGATGTTTTTCTGTACAAGGCAGTGTCTGGGCCTGATTGCAAAACAGCTATATTCAGACAAATACACATTCAGGAACCAGACGCATACACTTCCTAATCTATCTGAAGTGTCCAATTAAGATATATTCACACATATGCACTCTCATCTTCAGACAAAGACACATTCATACACACAGAGACACACACACAGGCAAACAGATGCTGGCCTCCCTCACATTCTAAGAGGCCCAGCCTGGTCCTTATCTGATGTGTTATGTGTCCATGAAAAGGAAGGAGGGCACAGAGAAAATGGTGTAGAGTATCAGACCAGCCCCTGTGGGAGGAGGCAAGGTTAAGCCCCCAATAGGTGGAGTTAAAAACAGGATAAAAGGCCCAGTAACTAAGACTGAGGGGTGGGGTGAATGCTGAGATTGCTTGGAGACTGAATGTGTGAATTTGTCTGCGCAAACCAGCCCGGGTTTTTTTGTATGTCATTATTGAATCATATACAATAAACCCAATTGTATCAGACTTTGAAGCTCATGGTTGTTTTTCCTGAAGAGATACTCAACGGTGTGAGGGGAAACTCCCTAGTTTTAGATCTTAAAGACTTAGGATCCTTAGATCCTTGCATCACTTCCCAGTTCTAATCTAATTAGAGATTATGTGGATATGATCGAGCAGGTTCAGAATAAAAGGTACACGTTAGTAATGGTGGATAGATTCAATAGGTGAGTAGAGGCAACACCCACAAGAAGTCCAGACGCCAAGTCAGTGGCAACATGTTTGTGTAAAGAAGTGTTTCCCAGGTTTGGGATTCCAGATAAGATTATGCTACATTTTGTATAATTGAGTTATTGAGAACATTGAGTTATAACCAAGATGTTGAGAATTAGGCAAAAATTTGGGTGTGTATATCACCCACAATCACAAGAACTGGGTAATCAACTGGGTAAAGGCAGTACCACTGGCACTAATGAGCATGAGAATGCAAAATAACAGAAGCACGCATCTAACCCCGCATGAAATGCTAACAGGTAAACCTATGCCAGTACCGTACCTACGGGGTCCATACAATGGACCTCCGCTTGAGCAGCTTGAAAGAGAGTTGTCAAATTATGTGCAGCATCTAACCTTAATACAGAAGACTATTTTCCAACAGGTAAAAGGAGCCACTGAAGGAAGGACAAGCAACATCTCAGAGGATTTATGTGGTATACGCCCGGGTGTATATTAAAGTGTTCAAAAGAAGGTGGAATGAACTCAGGCATGAGGGACCGTACAAGGTGGTTCTAACAACTCCTACTGCACTTAAGGTTGAAGGTAAAACTGTGTGGTTTCACCTTAATCACTGTTGTAGAGCGAGAAAACCAGGACGCACACAGAGCGAGGTTGCAGGCAATTTAAGGAGAATAGCGGAGAGGCAGAATGAGGGGAAGGTGCACCGTTAGAGAATAGGGAAGGTGAGGAAACAAGGGAGACGTAGAGGGAAGCAAAGGCGGGTAAGAGGGGTATGGAGCTTAGTGATGGGAGTGTTGTTACTATTGATGGAAATGTGCCATGTGATGCCTGCCTCACCAGTTGCTGGGGACACCAGCCAAATGGAAAGTATGAAAACACTCGCTGATAAGCAAACTCGCCATATGGTAGTTGTAAATACACAACACTCCTTACACACTAAGAAATATGTATAACATGTTATAATCAAGGCAGGAAAAGAAAACCCCACGTGAGACCACTGCCTTTCACAAAAGCGGGATGTACAGGATGCCAAGTATGTTACTTGCAATGTATTCTGTATTACATGGCGAAAGGGGGAAAACATTTACATCGCCTGGGGTACACTAAATTTGACCTGCCATTGAATTGTGCTGACAGGACTGACGGGTATGTTCATTCCCGTAAAGAAGCGCAGTTCATTCAGATAAGTAAATGTCAGGACGTGCTTGTTCCAGTGGATGAGGCTGGTGGGATACCGACGGTTGTGATACCTGACAGTATTGAGTTCCCATTTTGCGTGGCACAACATGAGGACAATAGAGAAAGTAGAAAGTAATCGACAAATTGTTGAACGAATACGGGAACTCATCAAGTCCACAAATTAGCTGTCGGAAGTGGGACAAGAGAGACAATGCACCGCTTAAATGTCGAGAAGTAGTTGGACATTTTGGATTTACAGCTACACGGGTGACGGTTAACGGGACAATACTACAATTCCTTTTCGCTGTGCCGGACCTCGCTGAAAGCACATACCCGCTGGCAGATGTACAGGTGCAGCTCAAAAAATGTGAATATCGTGAAAAAGTTTTTTGTCACTCATTTCAGAAAGTGAAACTCATATATTATATAGATTCATTACACATAGAGTGAAATATTTCAAGCCTTTATTTCTTGTAATTTTGATTATTATGGCTTACAGCTAATGAAACCCAAAATTCAGTGTCTCAGAAAATTAGAATATTTTGCTTTTACATATTTTTAAAGTATCATATTTAATATTTGGTCGCATATCCTTTGCATGCTGTTACTTCCTGAAGTCTGTGACCAATCAACATCAAAAGACATCAATATCTTATTTCCAGGTACTGTTACAAGCGATACTATAAGCTCTCTGCATTTGAACTGATCTCTATGGGAATTGGGGGGTGAGACTAGATTCAGCTGTAAATTACACTGGTACAGTATGGAACACATGGCTGGCTAAATGGCTGTAAGTCTATGGGGAAAAAAGTCAGGAGAAACAACCCTTAAAGGGATCCATCCACATCTACTCCATATCTGGCCGCAGAGTGATGGTTTGGGGCTCGTTTTATACCTTAGACCCTTGATGAAGAAATACACAAATACACAAATCAAGGTTACATTGGAGGCTAATTGGACAGGCATATGTGCACCAGTCGCCTAAACAGGATGATTGACAGTTATTGGACTGAAGTCACACCAGCGCTTAAGATTGAGACCCTACACACCCAGCTTGCGCAGTTCTCAAGCCAGCTTTGTGACCAGGGAGACGGGCTGCGCAAATTAGTGAACAGCACTAGTTTATATTCACCATCACACCCCCTCCTGTTGCACTACCTTCAGCCCCTGTAGCACAAGCATCCATTTCGGCTGCTCAGGCTTCCCCGGATCCCGGCATGATTCCTGTTCCACTTGAGCTCAGGGAGCCTAAACTACAGCTTCCGCTTTGCTATGGAGGGGAGACCGGGAGGTGTAGGGGGCTTTTTGACTCAGTGTTAAAAGATTTTTAAAATCACAGTCTTCTCGTTTCTCCACTCGGGTTTCATTGGTCCTCTCTTCTCACAGGTACGGCTCTCGCTTGGGCGGATCCCTTAATTAGACCAAATTCTCCTGTGATGTCCACCGTGGAGGGGTTGATGGAGGAGATGGCGTCAGTCTTCGACCATGACGTCTCCGGTCAGGAGGCGGCTATGTGACTGACGTATCTTCGCCAGGGCTCCGACACGGTGGCATAATTTTCTATTGCTTTTCAAGCACTTGCAGGAGAGACTGGGTGGCCCGACGGACCACTTAGCTCTCTTTTTCTGAAAGCACTCTCCGATTTCGTTAGAAATGCCCTTTCTGCACTCGAACCTCACTCACATTCTCCATGTCAAGCAGGTTCATAACGCTCTGCTCAAAGCTCAGCTTTTTGTAAAGGTAGAAAAGTGTTTTTCACACTAAATCTGTTTCTTTCCTGGGGTTCATTGTGGCAGACGGCAAAGTTCAAATGGATCCCGAGAAAGTCTCGGCCGTTAAGAACTGGCCCACGCCGTCTTCTTTTAAGCAGGTACAACGCTTTTAGGCGTTGCAAATTTTTATAGGAGGTTTATTCGTAATTTCAGCGCGGTAGCCGCTTTTATTACTGTGCTCGCTAAAAATACCTCCTCCTCATGGTTCCTATGGAACTCGAGGGCCGAAGAGGTGTTTTCTGAGCTTAAAAGGCATTTCACGTCCGAGCCTATTCTTGTCACACCCAATCCTTCCCTCCCCTTCGTGGTGGAGGTAGACACTTCTGAGTTGGCGGTTATCTCCGATTTATCTCCGATTGACCACAAAATGCATCCCTGCGCTTATGTTTCTCACGCATTAACACCTGCCGAGAAAAATTATGATGTAGGGGACCGGGAGCTTTTGGCAGTGAAAATGGCACTTGAGGAGTGGCGTCACTGGCTTGAGGGGGCGGAGCATCCATTCACAATGTGGACGGACTATAAAAACTTGGAATACGTGCAGCTAGCCAAGAGACGTAATTCTCACCAAGCCCGGTGGGTGTTATTCTTCTTGCGCTTCAATTTCTTGCTCACATATCGCCACGGCTCCAAGAACGTGATGCCAGACGCGCTTTCTCGCGTCTTTGACCGATCAGACAGGGATCCTGTTTCCTGCTTGTCCGGTTTGTGTCCGCAGCAAGGGTTCATGTCTTCCACCCTCGGGGCTTTTGCGCCTTCTTCCCATTCTCAGCCGTCCTTGCCCACATCGCCCTCGACTTAGTCACCAGTTTGCCGATGACACTAGGCAAATTAGTGATCTTAGTCGTGGTGGACCGCTTCTCCAAGACGGCCCATTTTATCGCTTTGTCTAAGCTTCCTTTAGCTTCTGAGACTGCACAATTAATAGTAGACCACATTTTCCGACTGCACGTTCACCATAATACTTTGCACAACACGTCCACAGGGCTCTCGCCTTTCGAGGCTCAACTGGGGTATCAGCCCCCATTATTCCCTGAGCTTGAGATGAACATAAAGGTTCCCTCGGCGAAATCATTTATTCGGAAGTGTCGCTGTTTGAAGGCGGGTGTGTACAGCGGTTGTGGCTGACAGGTGACGCCGTCCTGCCCCCTCATTCAGGGTGGGGCAACGCCTGTAAACTCGCTCCCCGGTTTATTGGGCCATTTAAGATAATACGGTGTATAAATACGGTTACGGTGAGATTGCAGCTTCCCCGTGCTATGCGCATTCATCCTTTCATGTTTCTCGGCTAAAACCAGTTTTTGTTAGCCCTCTGGCCTGTGCGGACAAGCCACAACCGCCTCCTTGGATGATGGAGGGAGGTCCAGTTTACACCGTTCATCGCATTTTAGCCGAGAAACGGGTTGGGAGAGGTTCACAATTTTTGCCATTGATTTGACAAGAAAAGCCGGTATTCATGGTATAGGACTGAGAGTTTGTTACGACCGTATATCTTCAACTTATTGTCGCTACACGGGACTTGTTTCGGGTGTCAAAGAGTTTATTAGAAACTTAGAATAGGTTATTCTCCAACCTCTGTCTCCCTGTCCTAGACAGATTGTCTTCGCCGTCTTCTTTTCTTCTTGTTTGTGTTTTCGGCTCCCTCGTTGTGAGCTATAGGATTTTCTTTGTTTTTTATTGTCTTAATCTAGTGTTAGAGTTTTTTGCCCAAAACGGGTCGCTTTGAGTTTGGTAGCAGAATCTCTCATTGTTAAGAGTTAATTATTTTCTCTTGTTGTATTAAATCCCTGTTTGCGGGTTTTACCCCCACCTTGTGGTGTTTTTTAAGAACCCCTATTGTTGCGCTTGGTCCTTCGTTCCGTACGCAACCCCTGACAGGGATTGGTTGTTTACGTCATAATGAAAAGCCATACTGGCTAAGATAGGGATGGTTATAGGGCTGGTGTTGTTGGTTCTGTTGTTTGCCACATGTTGCCTGATCCCATTCATTCAGTCCCTGGTCAAAAGGATGATAAGTACTGTGACAGGACAATTCCCAGTTGTAAGTGGCCCGAAGAAGGACATAGCCAACACAGATGACTATGAGAAAGTATTTATCGAAGCACCAGTGTGGGTGATCAACACCATCCCCACTGCCCCTGAGGTAATGCCGCAGGAAGAAGATGAACCATTGCATGTGACTCACTGTGGTGCAAGGGGGGTGGGATGTTTCGCTGTAACGGTCATGCAGACAAGAGATCATATCGAAATCAATGTGGGCGACCCGTGAATGCTGCAGGTGGTCTGCTTGACCGTCCATTCAAAAACCCTATATGCGAGTATGGTGTGAGAGGAGGTGCAGGCGGGGAATGCTGGAAGCATCACCTGCAGGCCGCACAACAGGTGAATGATCCTCAGTTTTGGAACGCCAATGCAAAACACATTTGGTGCCTCAATGATGTGGAATACACGGCGAAAAAATGTAGGCGATTACATCACATTCCTGTCCGTCATGATCACAGGCAGCACTCACGTGGGAGGGGGCCACCTAATGCATGTAATGGGGGCATGCCTAAAGCAATGCTTTGTCTTACTGCTCACATTCGCTTACAAGTACTGGGCTAAGGAGAAAAAGAACTGGACTGTTGCTCAGTGGTCCAAAGTCCTCTTTTCAGATGAAAGTAAATTTTGCATTTCATTTGGAAATCAAGGTCCCAGAGTCTGGAGGAAGAGTGGAGAGGCACAGAATCCATGTTGCTTGAAGTTTCCACAGTCAGTGATGATTTGGGGTGCCATGTCCACTGTGTTTTCTGAAGTCCACAGTCAACGCAGCCATCTACCAGGACATTTTAGAGCACTTCATGCTTCCTTCTGCTGACAAGCTTTATGGAGATGCTGATTTCATTTTCCAGCAGGATTTGGCACCTGCCCACACTGCCAAAAGTACCAAAAGCTGGTTCAATGACCATGGTATTACTGTGCTTGATTGGCCAGCAAACTCGCCTGACCTGAACCCCATAGAGAATCTATGGGGTATTGTCAAGAGGAGGATGAGAGACACCAGACCCAACAATGCAGACGACCTGAAGGCCGCTATCAAAGCAACCTGGGCTTCCATTACACCTCAGCAGTGCCACAGGCTGATCGCCTCCATGCCACGCCGCATTGATGCAGTAATTCATGCAAAAGGAGCCCCAACCAAGTATTGAGTGCATAGAAATGAACATACTTTTCAGAAGGCTGACATTTCTGTTTAAAATATCCTTTTTTATTGATCTTATGTAATATTCTAATTTTCTGAGACACTGAATTTGGGTTTTCATTAGCTGTAAGCCATAATCATCATAATTACAAGAAATAAAGGCTTGAAATATTTCACTCTATGTGTAATGAATCTATATAGTATATGAGTTTCACTTTCTGACATGAGTGACAAAAAATATTGAACTTTCTCACGATATTCTAATTTTTTGAGCTGCACCTGTAATATATGCAGATTGGCAAACCTCCCTGACCCTGAGGTGGACATAGTAGAGGGCAATGCCGAAGATGAGGCAGGACCGCAGTTGGTGGCACAGTAGTGCACGTGACAAATTTTGACATTGACACGCCGACTGCCGACGTCTCATTTGACCTAGAGTCACAAAATGTGGTAGACAGGTCTCTCTGCTCATGCTGAACAAATTTGCCTCAAGGAACCATAAAGTCAGCCATATTGGATTTTCCACGAATTAGCACTTTTTGTAAAACACTTGTAAAACACTAATGCTACTCCTACAAATTAGACCAATTCGCACGTAAATTGTCGTGTGCACTCAGGTTATGGGCCTTCCATAATGCATAAATTTGCTCAGGCTTAGGTAAAAAAATGGCCAAATGACGAGCCAATTAAGTTTCAGTGGGCGTGGCTTATCACATAAATGCTAATAATTCCAAAACCATTTGACAGAAAGTCATGAAACTTGGTAGGTCTCTTAACAGTTACATACTTGAGCTATGCAGTTCTAACCTAATCGAGCCACATGGTGGTGCTATAGAAATCCAAACATAAAAAAATATATTTTGTTGTAGAGTCATAAAATTTGGTGTACAAGTCCCGTTGCTCAAGCCCAACCAATTTGTCTCAAGGAACTATGAAGTCTGCCATCTTGGATTTTCAACTAATTAGCATTTTTTGTAAAATACTTAAAATGCTAGAATTTGATCAATTTGCACAAAACCTCGTTGAGGAACTCAGCCCACATCCCTTCATACATGTATGTACTTTTCTAAGGCCTATGTCAAAAACTGGCCAAATGAGAAGCCAATGAATTTTGTCAAAATGGGCGTGGCTTATCACAAAAAATGCAAGTAATTCTAAAACCATTTGACAAAATTCTGAAACTCGGTGGGTTCATTAAAAGTTAGATCAAGACTTGAGGCCTGCGGTTGTAACCCAATCAAGTGGCACTACAGAAATAAAAATGTTGGGATGGCAGGTATGCCATCTTCCAAGTACACTATCTATGCTTAACAGGCTGTCTACCTACCATACCAACTGTGGTATATTCTGTTTGAATTATGAAGCCAACACAATCTGATATCGCAACACAAAATTATTTTTGCCTGCTGATTTGTTAACCTGCTTTGGCATAGTGGTTACAATCCTGGCTTTCCATGCGTGAGGTCAGTGGTTCAATTTCTGCTTGGTACAAATGGCTACGTTAATGCTTGGCAAAACTATTGTGCAAATGCTATGCTTCTGCCAATGTTGTTTTCACATTAAGAAACAAATTTTTATTGCAACAGTTGAGAAATTTAACAGTTTTAACTGTTCACCGCCGGCATGGTCCAGTAGCTTACGATACTACCGACCAAGGAAAGATTTACCGTAGGACAGGTTTACGCAGTTGGCTATGGGAACAAGTATTTATTTATTTAAAGTTGAAAATTTTTTTTTACCATTGCACTCAACCGGTTTGGTGTCTCATTAGGCAGATTACTTAAACCCATAGAATAAAGAAATTGCCATATAGAGAAGTAGGTCCACACTCAAAAAAAGAGGAAACAAAATTAACCTCAAAGAGTTCTTTGCATTGATTTTAATTATTTAAAGCACAGAGGAGAAAAAAAACAGACATTTCGGTGACTAGGCCTTCATCAGTCTGTCCTGATGAAGGCCTAATTGCCAAAACTTCTGTGTTTTTGCTCCTCTGTGCTTTAAAGACAGGACTATGCGTGAGTAACTTGGCATTTTTTTATGTGGAAAACTTATTTTTTGGTGAGAGAAATTATTTGTATTTTTTAGTGATACTAACCATAACATAAATAGTCTAATGTATTTAAATAAGTATTTTTATTTTTTTAAACGTACAAAAGCGTGTGTTTTTACACAATAACAGCAATGAACGTATTTTAGTCCTAAGCGCGATAGATGGTCGCTGTGGAAATGTGGACTGTACGGGACTTTGGCGAAATGTAACAAGATAGACTCTTCACAGTTAATCTGAAAACAGCTGTAGCTGAATATACTGGTAAGTACTTGCTTTCCTAAACATATTTAGAGATTTTGAAGAAAGAAAAGTAGCTAATAACTGAAAGTGCATCAGGTACTGTATATAGTACAGTAAGCAAGGGAAAATGCTTCTTACAAATATTATTGTTTCTATACGTGAACATGATTTTCTTAGCTTGTATAAACGGTGCATTTTACAATCTGTGGCGGATCCGTTTCGAGCGCCTGCATGTTTTAATTAAAATATCAATATTTCGCGCCAGTGCATCGATAGCATATTGCAAGAGGAAGTATGACGATATATTCCAGTATATATTTTGTCCCACCCCTATTAGCTACATGTTTTGAACTAACATTTATTTTCAAACATCGTCACTAGTCTCAATCTCACACAAAAGCCAACAAAAACATCCGTTGATGTGAAAGCCTACCTATGTTGTCCTGTTGCAGTTTAGCGGGCAAGATTTCTTGATCAATTTAAAACAAAAAGAATGTGCACTTCAGCTCTGTTCAGGTTACGGTTTTCACACATAACACAATGTGATGATAAAAATGAAGTAGGCTACTAGAAAAATGAAGAGTTTACGATAATACGCAAGACCTTACAGGATCGGGTTTAGTAAACTTGGCACTTATCATAAATGTATGAAATGAAGAGTATTTAAAATCTCACCTCAATCAGCCGCATGGTGGAGCTATAGGAACAAATATAATATTTTGGGCTATAACTTTTGAACCGTCTTCAAAATTATTTTTGAAAATTCCTTGGCGCATGGCAAACAACTTTTCCATTAGCATTTTTTGCAAATTAGCATTTTGTGAAAAACCTTTAAAATCCATCTCCTCTGAGACCATTTGACATATCAACATGCAACTCACGCCAGTTTTTTCAGGGGACGGTGCTTTAAAAAGTTATTATAAAAGACAGTCCAAAAATCCTAACCGCAATAAGTCAATAAGAACTGTTGTGGACGTGGCTAGTCACAAAAATGCTAATAAGTCCAAAATGCTTCAATGGATATTAATGAAATTTGGTTTATATACTTGCACTGACATTATGAGCCAAACTCAATCAAATGGTGGCGCTATAGAGCATAATATATATTTTTTCATTCATAAATTCATTAAAAATCACCATTATCTTCTAGACATTTAAAACTTACTGTAGTGATCAATGTTCTCATCTGGAACATATGTATGTTCCGTACATGTCGCTGCCATCTTGGATTGTCTGCTAATTTGCATAATAAGCTAAATAATTTTTTCCCTTAGGCTTATTTGTTTCTTGACCAATTTGGACCAGACTTGGTCCATATCATTAGTGTACCTAATTATACTTGCTAAATATAATCCAGCTATATCGGACAATAACTACGGGAACTGTGAGCCAATCAATGTGAGATTGGGTGTGGCCTATCAAATAAATGGCCATAACTCATTGACCGTTCATCCAATTTGAACAAAACTTGAGAATAACATTTATGATATACCACTGAGGATGCAAGCTGTTTTGTACAGTGTGCAACAAAGTAGCTTACTTGATTAATAACACTGCCTTCCCACCACATTAATGCAATAAAAGTGTCAATTGTCTGAGTGACTCCTGCTCTTTGTTTTTAATGGGGTTAACCAAAGTCTGCAATTTTCACAATGACGACTGTACAACTTAACAATGAAAACTAACTTAATTATTATTTTGTGAAAATAAAAATAAATAATGGTCACATTAGGTCACTATTGCAGAAAATTTTATTTTCAGATCGCAGATTTTACTAAGTCTGATGCGGATTTTAGGATTTTTTTTCCACGGAATCTTGGGGGAACTAAAAAGATAAATCAGGTGAAATGATGGTCACTTAATTTATTTAAGGATGTGCAGAGATTTTATAGGTAGGCTACTTTTAATAGGTTTCAAAAACTTCAACCGCAGAATTAGTAACTTGGCAATGGAAGTTAATGCTCCTAGCTGTTGTTAATTTTTTAATACTAATTATCCAATTGAAAAGAAAAAATAAATAAATTGGAGTTGTAGTTGCTAATGAAAACAATTAGTTGACATAGTTCCGTGTCATCTACATCCCAAGCCTGAGTGCAGAGAAACCCACCTGCGGACAATTCAGTTCAATTAGCCTACGCAACTGCGAACGAACGAACGAACGAACGAACGAACTGCTGTCCATGTTCGAGCAAACAACAAGCCTATTCACTGCCCCCTCGCATTCTCCATTTTGTGTGTCAAGAAGTACACGTGAGTACAGTTATTTATTACTAATGCAGCGATTATGTTGAACTTCCAACAAGTTGAAAGAAGTAATCGTTAAGACGTTTATGAAAACAATTAGATGACCCAATAGAAAAGTGAAGTGAAGCGCAGCATCTGCCAACACCTCATTGCATTCGATTACATGCAAATGCGGTGCGGCTTTCCATTATGTTAACACTTCCGTCTTTAATATATATATATATGATAACATGAATCAGACAAGGGAAAGAATTCTGGGCGAATTCGGAGATGGCTACAGATGAGGAAATAATTTCCAAACCTCACACGAAAGGCAAAACGATAAGCTAGCTTACTTGTCTGTTGTAGCCAACTCTGTCACTGCAGAAAGATGCGTGTCTTCAAAGGGACAAGTTGTGTAAGCATCATCAATCAATGACAGAAAAAAGTTTAGAACCTTGATTTTTTCATCTGAACATTGTACATGACATTCACCACTTTTATGGAATTTATTTTTAAAAGAAAATAGGCGTATACCTCTGCTGCAAACCACTTCATTCTTAGTAATAGCTAGCCTACTATTTCTTTAACAATTTCTGTGCAAGTTAAATGTTAGATAACTGCGTGCTGTCATTGATAATGTGACTATTCCCCACTGCTTCAAGCAAAATTTTAAAATATTGCCGCATGTCTGCATGACTTAATTTAGCGAGTGTCTTTCAAACATCGCTGTCAATCATCATCTGTGCTTAATTGGTGCCAATTACTTTTTAATTGTGGAAATTAAATCGTTTATTTACACCTGCTTTCCTACAATTAAACCCTTAAAGTGATCCATCCATATCTACTGCATATCTGGCAGCAGAGTGATGGTTTGAGGCTCGAATCTTGATGATTTACAGCCATTTAGCCAATCATGGGTTCCATACTATATATTATTGAGTACCTGAAAATAAGATATAAAATATAAAAAAATCTTTTTATACCCAGTCAGCATCACCTGTTTACCTGTGGAATGTTCCAAACAGGTGTTTTTTTTACTGTTTTTTTTTTTACTTCCCAGTCTTTTCTTTGCCCCTGTAACCAACTTTTTTTAGAACGTATTGCAGGCATCAAATTCGGAATTGGCGTATATTTAGAAAAATCTATAAAGTTGATAAGGTGAAACATTAAATATCTTTTCTTTGTTTTCAATTAAATGTATGTAAAAGATAATTTACAAATCACAGCTTTCTGCTTTTATGTGCATTTTACATACTGTCCCAACTGAAGTTTGTACTTCAAGAGCGAATTATCCCCCTGAAGGAAATCGCCAAAGGGGCGCAAGCTATCAAGGCTAGTTTTAATAACATTTCGCTGGTTCATGATGACTTGTCTACCCTCAAAACTCCACCGGGAGATGGCTTACACAGAGACGTAAAACCTCTCGCCCGGTTCGCCCACCTTCTCTGGTGCAGTCGGATGTTCTTTTAATTTGTGACTCAATAATGTGGAATGTTCATGTTCTTGACTGTATCACAGCATGGTACTCTGGCTGCACCTCTGAGAACAGGAAGGTCCTCCAGCGCATTATAATATCAGCCCAGAGGATCACCGGCTCTCCACTCCCAACACTGGAAGCGATTTACAGGACCCGCTGCTACCGCAAAGCCATAAAGATTTGCAGAGACCCGACTCACCCGGGACACAGCACTTTCACCCTTCTGCCATCTGGAAAGCGATACAGATCCCTGTACGCTCGCACAACCAGAATGAAGAACAATTGAAATTTTGATTTCTTCTATATCAGACAAGAAATATATAGTATATAGTAAAGTTTTCTTTACCTTGAATGAAGAACAGTTTTTACCCGAATGCTGTCACACTGTTGAACTCAAGGCGTCCCCTCCGCCTCACAAATTGAACTGGAAACTTAACTGTTCTTGGTAACTGTGCAATATTTAAATGCTGTGCAATATTTAAATTCTGTGCAATATTCAACTCTCTCTGTGCAATATTTTAATTATATTTACATTACTTGTTTTTGTACTTTACCCCACTAGGCTAGGGTATACCCTCAATTGCTGCACTTCCCCCATTGTAGGACACTTTATTCTTTTATATATTTATATTGTTTTGTATTTATCTCTTGTATCTTGTGTATCTTCTTGTATCTTGTGTATCTTGTGTATGTGTGCACCTATGCTGCGGGCTCGAAACGAAATTTCCCTGTACATGTACAGTGACAATAAAGTATTCAATTCAATTCAATTCAATTCAATTCTTCCAAAAAACGTTTTTACTAAGGTTCACACAAAATGCCTCCCCTGAGCTAGAGTCTTAATGTAGCTGAAAACTTGTTGTCTGGTGACTTTAGAATGGTTAAAAAAGTAATAATTCACGCAGGTACAAACGATATTAGGTACAGAGAAACTGAGACCCTAAAGAATGATTTCTGTATAGGGATGTTCATGACAGGCCAAAATGACAAGCCACCAAACGGAAAAAGTGAGGCTGTTAAACAGGACTTTAGCCTTGGTTCTATAATGACTTTAATAGAACTAAACCTCATTCAAATCTATGCCAAAGTTGTTTTAAATAATAGGCTATTCTATCTACATTTTATTTTTTATTCTTAACAATAGGCTATAGGCTACCGGCAATAAGCGGCTCATAGCCGACAATAAGAATGGTGTGTATAAACGGCTCATAGCCGACAATAAGAACAGCGTGTAGCCTAAATTCAACACGTCACATAGATTGGTTTTGATTAGGTTAACACAAAAACAAGGATTTACAGGAGAACTCCGGCAGTGTCAGCATACAGCTTTTCGATTTGCAAGGTAAAGCTTTTACAGGATGGGACCGTATACCCGGGTCCCGTATAAGACGTGCGTGACTAGTCGAATATTGAATATTCTAACCCATCCCTATTTCTGTACATTAGTAAACAAGTTAAAAGCCAGAAAAAAGTTAGTCACTGTTTTCGGTCCGTTACCCATCATTAGACGGGGCTGCAAGTTCTTTAGTAGACTCCTCTCTTTAAAGAACCTGGGGCTATCTTCAGTAGCGCCGCCAGGGGGGGCCACGGCCACCCCGATACAATCACTGGCCCTCCCTCGCGAGTCGCATATGCATAATATTCTGCTATCTGATATTTTACATTAGGTACTATTCATTTAAATCAATAACTATATTTTTCATAATAGTTCATGCATGTGAAAGAAAATAACAAATGTATAGCCAGCCAGCCGCTTAAGCGCAGTGCACTGCCAGGAGACTGAGCGAAAATAGGCCCCGCCCATCCCGGGGGGAACACATTACATTAGATTATACATTATAGACATTTAGCAGACGCTCTTATCCAGAGCGACGTACATAGTGCATTTTCAAACTAGGAACAAGAGCGTTTAAAAACAACCCTAAAAAGGCAAATACGAATCAAAGTACTAGGCGCAGTCAGTATGATTGGGGGTTTTTTTTTTTTTTGGGGGGGGGGGAGTAATTACACAACATTGTAATACATCCCGCTCTCGCCCTCTATTGACTTGACGTGCTGGTGCCTTCTTGTCATTTCGATCGATAAAAATGCCTAAAAGTTGTTGTTTGGTGGGATGCACTACAAATAAGGCAAAAAACCCAGAATTGCGGTTTTATAAGATTCCAAACCGCAAAACAGAGCCCATAAGATGAGAAAAGTGGATCCGAGCAATAAGACATGAGGCGTTGGCAGGAAGAAAGGGAAAAATGTGGGACGCTGAAACTCCACATGCTTATGTGTGCAGCAGGCATTGTTTCACAGGTAGCCTAAGTCAAATAAGTTATCAAATTCTCAATTTATTCTCAATTTATCTCAACTAATATTGCTGTAAGAAACGCTAAAACATTTTGACCATATGCAAATAGTTTGTAGTGGAATGTGGATAAATCTGAGTGCTATAACGTTACAGTATTATATTTGCAAGTGCAAAATATTGTCATCCACTAAGAAAAAAGTTGTGGGCATTCAAAGAACGATAATTTTTCATCGTTGTATGCGTGTAGATTCCAAACAAATGGTGAGACAAAGAAAAAGCAATCAGCTTTCAATGGGTAGGCTACTCTTCTCATGCAGGTTGTAACTGTTCAAGTAGGCTAAGCTAGCGAAATAGAGGTAACCTTGTCATAAAATGTCTTCTTACAGTGAAAATGGACTTGTTTACATTCTCGGACAGATGTTAAAGTAAATCTATCACCACGGAGGTGCACTTTCACCACAAGTCAGCAATTACATCGGGAAATGCCCTCTTTGAAAAAATATATAAATAAAAGAGGCTATGCTGTTACTGAATACCAGTTTTTGCCATAGCTGCATCATAGCCATCATAGCGCGGAGCTTTCAAAACCATAACAATGCGGAAGACCCATTAAAAAAAACCCACAAAAAAAACGTAGGCTACACATAGCCTAGCCTATGATAACTGTGGACAAAACGGGCTGAGAAGAATGTAGCCTAATAAAGCAGGGATATGAGTAGGTTGTGAGTAGGCCATAATAAAATGTATATTGCTGTCCATGATTATGCTTTTTTGTTTTGTTTATCATTTTTGGTCGTTTACAAAAACACAGCAACAGCCAAATACAGCTGTATTGAAAAGAATTGGAGGCCTCTGTGTGGTGTTTTTAAACTCTAGTAGGCTTGTTCCCAGTAAATGTTTTGTTCCTTACAATCAATGTAGCTACTCCTTCAAATTAAAGCTGTATATTTGTCTTTTTAAGGAAAAGGACAACTACTAGCCTATTTGAAGAACATTGAATCGCCTATGTACAGTCAAGCCGGAAAGTCTGCACACCCCTTTCACCTTCTCCACATTTTATTACGTTACAGACTTATACTACAATAGATTGAGTTAATTTTTTGCCTCAAACATCTACACACAATAGCCAATAATGACGAAGTGAAAACAGGTTTTTAGAAAATATGCAATTTTATTTTACTGACAAAAATAGGTTATTTAGGAGTTACATATCTGTACACACCCTTAGCCTAATACTTGGTTGCTGCACCTTTGGCAGCGATTACAGCTTCAAGGCGTCTTGGGAAAGAAGCTACGAGCTTGGCACACTTTTTTCTGGACATTTTTGCCCATTCCTCTTGGCATATCCTTGCAAGCTCCGTCAGGTTGGATGGGGAGCGTCGGTACACAGCCATTTTCAGCTCTTTCCACAGATGTTCAATTGGATTCAGGTCTGGGCTCTGGCTGGGCCACTCAAGGACATGCACAGACTTTCTCCGAAGCCACTCCATTGTTCTCTTGGCTGTGTGCTTCTGGTCGTTGTCATGTTGGAAGGTAAACCTTCGCTCCAGTCTGAGGTCCAGAGCGCTCTGGAGCAGGTTTTCTTCAAGGATCTTGGTGTACTTAGCTGCATTCATCTTTCTCTCAATCAGGACTAGTCGCCCCGTTGCCACTGCTGAAAAACATCCCCACATCATGATGCTGCCACCGCCATGCTTCACTGTAGGGATGGTATTAGCCAGGTGATGAGCGGTGCCTGGTTTCCTCCAGACGTGACGCTTGGTATTCAGGCCAAAAAGTTCAATTTTGGTTTCATCAGACCAGAGAATCTTGATTCTCATGGTTTGAGAGTCCTCTATGTGCCTTTTGGCAAACTCCAAGCGGGCTGTGATGTGCCTTTTACTAAGGAGGGGCTTCCGTCTGGCCACTCTACCATAAAGGCCTGATTGGTGGAGTGCTGCCTGGATGGTTGATCTTCTGAAAGGTTCTCCCATCTCCACAAGGATACGCTGGAGCTCTGTCAGAGTGATGCTTGGGTTCCTGCTCACCTCCCTGGCCAAGGCACGTCTTCTGATTGCTCAGTTTGGCTGGGCGGCCAGGTCTAGAAAGATTCTTAGTGGTTCCAAACTTCTTCCATTTACGAATGATGGTGGCCACTGAGCTCTTTTGGACCTGTAAGCTGCAGAGATTTTTCCGTACCCTTCTCCAGATCTGTGTCTTAACACAATCCTGTTTCTGAAGTCTGCAGATATTCCTTAGACCCCATGGCTTGGAGTTTGCTCTGACATGCACTGTCAACTGTGGGACCTTATATAGGCAGGTGTTGGCAATCCTCAATCATGTCCAATCAATTGAATTTATCACAGGTGAACTCCAATTAAGTTGTAGAAACATCTCAAGCAGTATCAGTGGAAACAAAATGCACCTCAGCTCACTTTTGGGTGTCATATCAAAGGGTGTGCACACTTGTGTACATATGATATTTTACATTTAGATTTTTAATAAATTGGCACAAATGTCTAAAAGCCTGTTTTCACTGTCATTATGGGCTATTTTGTGTAGAATTTTGAGACAAAAAATTAACTCAATCTATTGTAGAATATGTCTGTAACGTAATAAAACGTGGAGAAGGTGAAAGGAGTGTGCAGACTTTCCGGCTTGACTGTATATACAGATACATAACACATTAAAACAAGATTGTTGTGGAACTCAAAATGTTAACTGTACCGGTATTCGTCTGTGCACATCAGATAATTAGTAACATTAGCTGTAAAATAAGAAACCAGATGAAAGATACATCCTGCAGATGCGCTGGGACGCATCATCAGTGATGGAACCTGGGGTCATCGGGTGTTTCGGGTCATTCAACATCAGACACCCTCGCCCAGGCTAATGTTAACTGTACCGGTATTAGTCTGTGCACATCAGATAATTAGTAACATTAACTGAAAATAAGAAACCAAAGTATATCAGTATGCGATTCCTTAACTCTCATATTGACATAGTTTTCTAGCCTATATACTACAACAACATAATAGAATTCCTGAAATTAAGTTATGGCTTTTGGTTTTGGTGTGCCACCTCAATATTTTCAGTGGCCCCATCTGGCCACCCCAATGAAAAATTTCTGGGGGCGCCACTGGCTATCTTACACCCGGCGCTAAGCGGCACTAATCCAAACATAAGTGTCTGCTAGATTCAGTCTGATGCAGCGCTCACGTTTAAATATCAAATAAACCTGTGACTATCGCAAGTAAACTGGGCGGGTTGGTCTTAAGAAGAGGTGTGGCCAGGATAACTTTTGGCGTCTTGCCATCTTGAGGCAGCAAAAAGCGTTTGCGTTAAAATCACCACAAACCTGGTCTTAAGTCATGTCGCGTTTTGTTTCAATGTTATTTTAATGGCGTAATATAAGTGCATCTACATAGGCCTGTGCACAATATGCGTACACCCTCCTGCCTGTTACACACAGGGACGCACACAAGCATACATACAAAATATCAAGATTACATTGTGAAATAAGGATTCATATTTTTCCCTAAAATAAAATACAATTTCTCCTGGAATAGACGCATGTTGTCAGGGACAGTAAAACGCGTTGGTCCATAACACTGTTGCCTTTGGCTTGCTCTTGTGGGGGTTTAGACTGGGTTTTTCTGTGAAGCGCATTGTGATAACTAGTTGTGAAATGCGCTATATAAATTTTGATTTGATAAGCAGGACATTATAAAACAAGGGAAATATGTGTGAACCTATGGGTTCCCAACCTGACAGCTTTAGTGTAGGCTATTTAGTGTCATCATTAAAGTGTTATGAAACCCTCAGTTACATTCTCTCGCTACCCGCACCTCAAATAAAAAAAATGCTAATAAATGGGCGTGGAGAGCAGGGGAGGGGGAGGGGAGAGGCTATTGCCACCTGAAGACACACCACTACAGAAAAGATGGAAGTGTGTTCACCAGTTGATTGAGTCTGTCTCAATCAATGGCTCTTTTATTAAGTCTGACCTACCTGTACACGTACATGAAATATGTAATTAATTTAAATTTTTTTTTTTAAATGACTAAATAATATACGTAATTAATGCCAAGTGAAAGTAAACGGCTGTTAGCTAGCTGAAGTAGGCTAGCGAGACTTTACTATCTCATTCGGCTCAAATCAACGTTCTGCCCAGTCATAAGTGGAACGTAGCGAAGTACAAATACTCTGTTACTGTACTTAAGTACGTTTTTCACGTATCTGTACTTTACGTGAGTATTTATTTTGTATGGGACTTTTCACTTTTACCCACTACATTTTAAATAAAAAAATTGGTACTTTCTACTTACTAAATTTCTAAAATAGTGTCGTTACTCTTTGCTTATAGTGTTTTTGAAAAGAAACATTTCCGTCCATTCATTTTCATTTATTTAAATGCAAAGGAAGCGGAACCAAGTCGACCAATACGCAGATTACGTGCTTTTCATGTTTAGAGGGATTATTTACCCTTTTAAAACACATCATGTCAGAAATAGTTATGCATGCTATGAAGAATAAAATTCCCATGTTTCTACTGTGCTTATTGGGCTATATTGCAAATGGGTAACATTTTTTTTTTTAAACTGATGAAATTAAAAACTGGGGTGAATCAATTGGCTCCTAAATAGGTAGTTGAACACGTGTGTTTTTAAGTTCCCTCATCTTTTTTTCTTAAATGTATTAACACTGCAGGTTTGGCTCGTTATCATTTTCTTTGTCTTTTCTTCATTATTTATCAAATGGTTAGTTTTAGTGGCCATATATCCACAATTTCACCAATTAGGAGCCTATTGATTCACCAGTTTCATCAGTTAAAATTTGTACAATGAGAATATTGGACTTTTATTATTCATGACATCCATAGCTATTGCTAGCATAATGTGGCTTAAGAGGGTAAATAATCCCTCTAAATAGGACAAACACCTCAGTGTTTTCCACACATAACCATTACTTATTAACGGCCGCCTAAGTATATTTGGCGACCCATTTTAGCATTTTAATTTTTTTATCCATCCGAGAGAACAACGGCATCCGCGATCGATTAACTAGTGCAGAGGTTCCCAAAGTGGGTGCCGCGGCACGTGTCCAGGGGTGCCGCCAGATCTGCTTGTAAAAAAAATATTTAAAAAAATGCTTGTTTTCTTTCCGTATTACTGGACAAAATGCTGCCTTATTATTTTGTTATTCACTGTTTATTACATGTGCAATGGAGTTCATAAGAAAATAAAAGATATATTGCTCATATTTGAAAGATATTAATTTAAAGGCCGTGACACATCGGGGACGTAACGAATAAGCGAGGCGAAAGTGCGAAAAATTCGTCGGCGAATATTTCGCGTAAAAACCTGACACATCTGCAACGATGTGAAAAAACAAAAAACTTGCGTTCTTTTTCGCGTTTGAAAATCCGTGCGAATAAAAATGGATTACTCTTCGTCAAGCGATGACGACATGGTTATCCGTTCGGTCCATCACCTTATGTAACATTATGTATGTATCAATATTATATATTTTTTGTCGAAAATACATTTAAAAATTGTTAAGATTTAATTTAAAAAAATCCCACAAAAATTGGGGGACCCCCTGCAGTACCTCCGCGGACCCCCTGTTGAAGATCCCTGGTCTAAAGCACGTAATGTCCCGACAGAAAGACCACAGGCTGTTTTGGGCTGTATTTTTTGAATGGAAGTCAATGGAGAAGATCCCTTAGCACCCTGAACAAGCTTCTGTTTTGTGGACACTGATCGGAACATAATAAATTGACTGCCTTGCCACTAATCTTCAACATGTTTGTCATCACACATTCATTTTGGGGCGAGCTATGGTGTGTGTACTACGAAAAAATACTGTTTTGTGAGATGAGAGACAGTAGGGAATGTTGCAGCAGTTAGAATTAATTTACGACACTACAGGCCCAGCGCCTCGGAGCTAGCAGCCAAACTGTGGGATAAGTATCTCAAATCGATTGCTCCATGCCTGTATACCATTGTTTAATAATAAAAAATAAATAGGTGTTAGGTTGTGTGTCTCTTTGTTAGCGAGTCCATTTTTGAAAGGATGTTTAACAGTAACTGATACCATAGCATAACTAGCTAATTTGCTACATAGCTAAACATCCAAATTAGCGCTCTTTTTTCTACTCTTGGAATTGTATTCCACAAGCATTCTACCAAAACATCACATTGCTATGCCACGTCTATGTGCAGCGGTAATGTTAAATTGTGATAATAGGTTGAGAATTTTTTTTTTTTTAATTATTTTAATTTCCTTCCGATGATTTGCAGTAGGCCCACATTACATAGGCTAGCTTGGTAGCAATTAAAGTGTGGTCATGTGTCTTTGATAAACACCGATATTTCAGTGTAACTGTAGTGGTTTGTGGCTGCTTGTTTTCTTTTCTTTTGCAGCTCTCGTCCTGCCTTCACGATTTGGGAATCTATCGGATTTTTTCCACGTTCCGTGGTTTGCAGTCTCATTATTGTTTTCACCGAGGCTTCTACGTGCAGGGTATTTAAGTTCCTCACTTATGCTTCTCTGGTGCTTGTTTGTCTCACGGCATTGCATTCGAGCCAGGTATCGCCAGGAACTAGCGACTTCCTGATATTAAACTCTGTTTATAGTCAGGGGGGACTTGCTATAGCTACAGGTGCAGCTCAAAAAATTTGAATATCGTGAAAAAGTTCTATATTTTGTCAGAAAGTGAAACTCATATATTATATAGATTCATTACACAGAGTAAAATATTTCAAGCCTTTATTTCTTGTAATTTTGATGATTATGGCTTACAGCTAATGAAAACCCAAATTCAGTGTCTCAGAAAATTAGAATATTACATAAGATCAATAAAAAAGGATATTTTAAACAGAAATGTCAGCCTTCTGAAAAGTATGTTCATTTCTATGCACTCAATACTTGGTTGGGGCTCCTTTTGCATGAATTACTGCATCAATGCGGCGTGGCATGGAGGCGATCAGCCTGTGGCACTGCTGAGGTGTAATGGAAGCCCAGGTTGCTTTGATAGCGGCCTTCAGGTCGTCTGCATTGTTGGGTCTGGTGTGTCTCATCTTCCTCTTGACAATACTCCATAGATTCTCTATGGGGTTCAGGTCAGGCGAGTTTGCTGGTCAATCAAGCACAGTAATACCATGGTCACTTAACCAGCTTTTGGTACTTTTGGCAGTGTGGGCACGTGCCAAGTCATTACATTACATTACATTATAGGCATTTAGCAGACGCTCTTATCCAGAGCGACTTACACAGCATTTTTGCATTTTATACATAGTATCCATTTACAGCTGGATATGAAGCAATTCAGGTGAAGTACCTTGCTCAGGGGTACAACGCCAGTGTCCTACGTGGGACTCGAACCTGCGACCTTTCGGTTACAAACCCAGTTCCTTAACCACTGTACTACACTGCCGCCCTGGTCCTGCTGGAAAATTAAATCAGCATCTCCATAAAGCTTGTCAGCAGAAGGAAGCATGAAGTGCTATAAAATTTCCTGGTAGATGGCTGCGTTGACTGCGGACTTCAGAAAACACAGTGGACCAACACCAGCAGATGACATGGCACCCCAAATCATCACTGACTGTGGAAACTTCACACTGGACTTCAAGCAACGTGGATTCTGTGCCTCTCCACTCTTCCTCCAGACTCTGGGACCTTGATTTCCAAATTAAATGCAAAATTGACTTTCATCTGAAAAGAGGACTTTGGACTACTGAGCAACAGTCCAGTTCTTTTTCTCCTTAGCCCAGGTAAGACGCTTCTGACGTTGTCTCTGGTTCAGAAGTGGCTTGACACGAGGAATGCGGCATTTGTAGCCCATGTCCTGGATTCGTCTGTGCATGGTGGCTCTTGATGCACTGACTCCAGCCTCAGTCCACTCCTTGTGAAGCTCCCCGAAATTCTTGAATGGATTTTGCTTGACAATCCTCTCAAGGCTGCGGTTATCCCTGTTGCTTGTGCACCTTCCTACCACACTTTTTCCTTCCACTCAACTTTCTATGAATATGCTTGGATACAGCACTCTGTGAACAACCAGCTTCTTTAGCAATGACCTTTTGTGGCTTACCCTCCTTGTGGAGGGTGTCAATGACTGTCTTCTGGACATCTGTCAAGTCAGCAGTCTTCCCCATGATTGTGTAGCCTACTGAACCAGACTGAGAGACCATTTAAAGGCTCAGGAAACCTTTACAGGTGTTTTGAGTTAATTATCTGATAAGAGTGTGACACCATGAGTTTCCAATATTGAACTTTTTCACAATATTCTAATTTTCTGAGACACTGAATTTGGGTTTTCATTAGCTGTAAGCCATAATCATCAAAATTACAAGAAACAAAGGCTTGAAATATTTCACTCTATGTGTAATGAATCTATATAATATATGAGTTTCACTTTCTGAAATGAGTGACAAAAAATATTGAACTTTTTCCACAATATTCTAATTTTTTGAGCTGCACCTGTACTTAATCGGGTATAGGATTGCTTTCCACTTGGTAGCGTTTTGTGCTATCTATTTTGTTTCTTTGCTGTTCTCTCTGAAACAGTTTTACTTTGTTCTTCCGGCTTTGAGCTATTGTAGCCGAGAGTGTTCTTTTGTTTTTCGAAGTTTCCCATTCTTTAGCTCATTACGTGTGCTCTGGAGATTCCGTTTATATTCTACTAGTTTAATAGTACGCCCGGTTTTGTGGGTTAATTTTTGTTTTGGCTGTCTTTTCTTTCTTCCATTATTATTTTCTTATCCTAATTATTGGTCCTCACTGCTGTGAGCTGACTTGTTCTGATCTCCCCACCTTTGTGTTTGAATCTCTGAACACTCAATAAACCCCTTACAGTAACAGTGGTGATAAGTAAGCAAGTCACTCTTTATGGAGTGGTAATATCATAAATGGTAGTTTTTCTGTCTTTCAAAATATTAACATGTGTGTAATACCATATTGCCAAATGCCATTGATAACTGTCGAAAAACTCTTGAAGAGTCTCACTGACGTCAATACTTTGAAATGATTGGCTAGCAACGGTGCACGTGATCCAAGCTAACCTACTTCTAGCCGTTACACTTTTCACAATGCAAAAGACGCAGAGTCTCCCATCTCCCCCTTTATAAGAAAATCTCTGATGGGTCACATTTCGCCTGCCCACACGCGTGCTGCCTTAACGTTGTACGGCGCTTCCTTAATGACGCGTGTGTAACAGGAAAACGGCGTTTTGTGAATTAAGAGACATCTCTGTAATAAGGAGCTGCGCGTCATGTAACTTTGGTATGGAACGCCGTTTGGGCCAAAACGTGTAGTTCGGTGTCCGCATTAAGACGTCAAATTTGTTCGTCTTAAGACGTCCATTTTGAGCGTCTTAAGGCGATTGGACTATTAAGGCTTCCATGCTATTGGTTGGTGTCAACATACCCACCCATTTTTGACGTAGGGGCTGTGTTGGGCTGTAATTGGTTAAGTAGACATAGCGATAGGTCGGGTATGATATGGACTAATGCTTTTGATGTATCACATTTATGTTTATTGCACAGTTTTTAAATAAACCTTTATAATTCCACAATACCGGAAATTAATTGTCCATTGACTTAACATTGGGGCACAAATTCGTTAGCCACATGATGCTAACTTAATGTTCCAGCGACCTCCAACAGTCTCCTGCTTGGAGTGCATACGAGATTTCTCCCAAGACAAATACTCACTCCGTCTCTGACGTTCTAAACTGCCACAGAACAGAAACCAGCCAGGGGCTACTAACCCATTTTTAACCTAAAAGTACAAAGCGATTTTTGAATTTTGCGGTATAGTTTGACATTTTTCTGAATCACAAGTAGTGTTGGGCAAATCAACTCGATAGAATAAGGTGGATATTTTGCTTAAAATATATTTTTCTATGTCAGTAGCTAGCTCAACAGCAGTTCCACAAAGCTCTAGCTAACCATTATGCTAAAGTTAATTTAGCTAAGGTTAGTGGTATGTTACTGGCTAATATAATCTACTAACTTGGCTAGCTAGAGAGCTAAAACCAAACTGTTGTTACTCCTTTTCAGACATCAGTTGCCTAACGTTAATGAATCTACAAGCGCCACATTGTATGAGCTATCAGCTAGCTAATAATAATAATAGCCTATAATTTAGGTTTATCTATAATTCAGCCCTGTCTAAGGCAAACTGGTGAACGGAAATCTATTGCCTCTTAACATTATGGTAAGTCCCCCCAAACATTTTAAGCCAAATTGAACAACTTGAAACTATTTTAGATGTAAATGTACATAGCTACTACGTGCACATGTATTACGATTCATTTTGTATAAGGTTGGTTAATTTTTATGCAAATATAAAGCCACAAAGGACGATTGAATGAACTGTGGTCATTTTTTAGCAGGTCATATTAGCGAGTATACATAGCTGCAGCTGCGTACTCCAAGACCCGCCCCTCCCTACAAGATACGCCCCTTCAGATATATATCTAGAGTTGAACGTCCAAATATGGTTCGTAGGTTGGGCGGGTGTTTAAAAAACAAAACCGAGGGAATTTCATCACATCGAGTTGGCACTTGGCAACCGTACAGCAGAACGGATCTGACAGAGAAAAGTAAGTCATTAATAATAAAAAATTACAGATACGGACTGAGATAGTGGATGAAACTTTCACAACAGCCGTAGCTACGTTATCATAGCAACGCGTGTGTCCTACGTAAGTTAGTTTGCTGAATCGCTTTAGTTTATCTAGCAATTAAGTGATCATGCATGTAGCTACAGGGCGCCCTTTATCGGGCGGCGCCCTTTATCGGGCACAGCCACGTTCGATCATATTTGAACTTCGTCGAAAGCCGATTTGCCAACGGAAAAAAAGAAAACCACTATTTTCCACCCACTTCAAACCAAATAAGGTATGTATCCGCTCAATTTCATGAATATTTGACCATAATGGAGGCCTGTCACCTACGTCACAATTTGGCCAGACACGCCCACTTTTTACGCAAACCGCCTTACTGGAAGACCAAATGCTGGTGTTCCATAACGTTATGCAAACCAAACTAATAGGCTATCACATTTAATCGGGAGGTTGCTTAATTTCCCTTTATTGCCATCATCGGAATTTGCTTTACGCAATGCTTACAGGTAGCTCAGCAATATACAAAATATACAGTGCACAACATAACAAAACAATTTCTCAGTTTGGCGGTGTACAGAGACCGCGGCACTGCATGTATGGAGGAAATTCGTGGATGTGGAGTTTGTGCGTTGGACTGCTTGGTGACACTGGACATCTCGGGACAGCGGGGGCCATTTTTAATCATGGCTGTATTGCACTTTCATTCACTTGATTGATGTAATGATTCTGTTGGATATCTTTGTTTGATATGTTTGTTTGTGTGTTGTGGGTCCCACTGTCTATGTCTTTTTTGTTGTTGCTGGGGCTACAACTGAAGTTCCCTGGCGGGAAATAAAAGTTATTATATTCTATTCTAATAATACCAACATAAACAAATATTATAAGGAGTATCGCGGGCGTATACGTACGAAGTAAGATTAATTACAGAGTAAACCCCGGAACCCTCCCAAATCTGTAACATGCATGGGCTGAAGTAGAAAGAGCTGTTCTGTGTTTTATTGAGTTATCCAGCTAGTACTAACTCAGTAATCCTGCTTTGTAGTATACCACCTTGGTAAGTAAAGTGCTTGTGCAGTTAATATGGGAGCAAAGCGATACGTTACATGTTAGGTAGGCTACAGTAGCCTACTTCAGCAATAAAACATTTTAGCTCGATGGATAGAATATAATAACTTTTTTTTCCCGATAGGGAACTTCAGTTGTAGACACCATAAAAGGCAAATCAGTTCTACACATAAAGTACATTTACCGTTACTTTAATTATTACTTTCAAATACATTGTTATTTGGTGCTTACTATCGTAACGTTACATTTTATTTTCGCCCTCTTCTGGATTCTCTCATATTGCTCGAACCCTGCCTGGCCAGCACAGGTAGCTAATGTTTACAGTTTATCCAATCTATTTGTGAGACATCGTACAACGTAGCACCCCTAGCAATGTAATAATAGTTCAAATGAACACTGTTTTGATGTTCACAATATGCTTGACGTATCGCATTAGGTTAACATTAATGTTTCGCAGGCGTAGCAGTCGTTCACACAAATGATATAGCTACTAACGTTAGCTAAACCAAGCGATTAATTAACTTTTAACTTTCTAACATTAAGATAATGCACATAGATGTACATTAGGCCAGCTAGTTATGTATATATTAACTGGCTAACTTTATAATTTGTTCATAAAGCGTAATTTACCATTAATGATCCGAGCCTATGCTGTCTAAACCCTGCTCACTCCTCACTGCTTTCAACCACCAGTCTCTTCTTTCGGTCGTAAAATTGAGTTCGTTCACCCTGCCTGGTGGTTTAGCTACTATGGTGAGTCCTCAAATTATCATGTAAAAGGACATTTTCGCCTTTTCCCAGTTTTATTCGCACATCAGTACGCAGTGCAGAAGTTCGTCATTGTAGGACAGCAATCATAGTAGCGTTAGCATGAAACTCGTTTCATGGAGTAGCGAACACTACGAGTTCAGTGGTAACGTTAAGCGTCTCTGTTAGGGTTGGACCTCCAACATGGCGGCGCGTCCCTGTAACCATTGGTAACGACAGTTCTAGTTCTAATTGACAGGCCTCCATTACACATTTTGTGAGCATTTTTATCACGACCCCCATCTGAAAAAAAATGTCCGAAATCTGATTCTAGTTCCGCGCTGGTGTACTACACCGCATAGTCATGTTTACTTCGGGGGATTTAATTAAATAAAATGTCACTAAAACTTTAGCTAGATAGCTAGCGATGTTTCCAAGTGTTGAGAGAATGTCATATTACCCTGATATGAAGATACGATTATTATAGACAATCTGTACAACGAATATGAACCGATGTTGTTCATGTTTCCTATCGGATTTTTCACCCATCTCGGATAATGTTTACAAGCACCTGCTGCGTTGAGCGACATGTCTGTTATTTCGCCCATTAACTCTGTTAAACCTTAAGCTACAAATCGTCATTGCTGTATATGTATACACACCTTACTGGTATGACTGAGCTTGCGTGCACAATAATGATACATTGCTCTTTTCTAATAGAGACAAGACATTAGCCTATTACCATCACATCAAGCCCACTATGAACATGTGTCCCCCCCCCCTATATATCAATAATCTTTATCAATAAAGACAATGCCGTATCTAAATCAGTTATATGTTATAGCCCGAGAAGCCGTGGAAGGAAGAGGACATGACAGCGGCTATGGAGAACTGTGAGAGGGGATGGCTGTCCGTAAGGCTGCGGGTTAGTTTGTGAATGAATACACGTCAGTAAACCATCACCAACAGCAGAAACAACGACAACCAAAGTCAATATTCTTTGTTAAACGATAAGCTAATAACAAGCATAAATGTTAATCAAAATATTGTTTTATTTCCTGTAATATTCAGATCCATCAGGTGCCGAGGCAAACCCTGCAGGATGGGGTAAGTGGCCGGGTTGTCCACGGGAGCCGTAGTGGGGGACCCACAATGCTGTCACCAGAGGATGAGAATTATCTGGTACAGTATTGCCTCTACTGCGCGCCCCGTGGCTTTCCCTTGACCCGCCACATCCTGGCGGCATTTGTAACGGCGCTGCGTCGGAAGAGGCACCCTGGGGGGAATATCCCAAAATGACGCCATTTTCAGTCCATTCAGTGCGGAGCCGCCGTATGGCGCTAGTGCATTGAACCGTGTATTCCATTATGTTCTCTATGTATGAGAGATGGGAATGGTCTTTTCCATGTTGATAATGAACAAATTATGTGAAGATGACAAAATAGAAGATTTATGACAACTAAGCCATATGATAAAGAAGAAAATCACAGAGCTGGTTGTGATTTAACAGTCACAGACATTTAGAACCATGACAAAGAAGGAATTAACTAGACAGGTACTCGAAATTAACCTGCGAATTACAAATAGGAACACGTTGGATAGTGGTGCAATGTGATATTTTTTTCATGCTAAACTAGATGCCGTGCATGCCAAAGGGGGAAAATAAATCTGGTATAACCTACTCTTAAAAGCTAGGGTTTGTTTATTTATTTATTTATTGCATTTCTTTACCCAGGGTATGCACAAACAGTTAAAAACTGGTTTCCATTGGGGCCCTGCATTCATTTAAATACTACATACGTACTGTACTACATGCAATTAAAAATAAAAACCAAATTTTAATTTAACAAACACTCAAGCCGTCAAGGCATTACAAATATGTCCATAATTTTCTTAATTACGCATGGAAAGGTAGAGGGTGTTTTCTCTTGTCTTAAACCATACTCCATAATAATGACATCACAAAAGTACAAATATGTGCATGTTAATTCAATACGCATATGGGACCATTACCACTGACCTGGCAGAGAACTGAGGAAGAAGTTGCTTTCCATCCAACACGACTGACTCTGTTCTCCCAGATTTCCCGTCTTTTTGCATCTGATGGAAATCTATATACCTTGAATCCCTTCTCCGTTCTATTTGTGCACCCACAAGCGCTACAACCTGTCATTTTGTCGTAAAATCGATATGCGTCCGATCCCGATCCTGTCCGCGATGGACTCAAAATGGCTCCACGCAATCACGTGACTAGATTTTTCCGGACCCTCTCTCTATCAAGGGACTCTAGCCTCCTCTAATGCCACCACCCCACGGGCAAATCAACATCACAGCCACAACATCGCCTCCTGTCTCTTCCGACACCAACCCCCTCTCACATAACACGCGGCCCAACAACCGTAGAGGTAGTTAACATTATACATAAACAAATTGTTGCCTATTCTTGTTTCATTATTTTGCCGCCTGTCTTGTTACTTTCTGTTATTTGTATCAACATTTTTATTTAATTTTTTTTAGTGCAACGAAGGCCGGTAAAACGACCCTACTCCGCGGTGTCCTCTACCCGTACTGTTCCACTTCCGCATCTACCTCCACCTCTGAAAAAGGACAAGGAAATGGCAGGCAATGGAGGAGGAGGAGGAAATGGCGGTGTATGGCGTCTGCGGCCTGAGAAACCCAGAAACATCAGGGGAGGTGGTGTCCTGGGTGCAGTGCAGCCACTGTGGCAGTGGTTCCACACTGTGTGCAGTGGGTGTTAGACAACCTGAGGGAAAACGAGGACTATTTCTGCAGCTACTGCAGCTTAAAATAAATTCAAAAAACAATAAAAATATATTTTTTACAAAATTCAAGTGCTCTGTGTTTGTGCTTTCAGATATACAGTATGTTTGATGATACGATTCTTGTTTACAATACAGGTATATTAATAATAAAGTAAAAATATATATTAACCATTAATAGACTGATATGTGTATAGCACATTTACAATATTAGAACTCAACTAGCCTGAACTAGCAAGCGCCAACATCAATAAGTGCCATTTTTTATATGTCCACTTGAGGGCGCGGTAGGTGAAAAAATAAATCCAATGAGATTGACAACTTTAGGACTGCCAGGTAAACAATCCAGTTAGCCAGCTATTTTGCCAACATATTGGTTATTCAAACGGTATCTTTCTTGATGAAATAAACTATTCATTGATTTTTAAAACAACAGAAATCGTGAGCTTCTTTATGGATTACTCCAGCCGCCCGATAAAGGGCGCCGCTTTTTTTGCAGCACTTTCTCTTCTAAAAGACGTTAAAACAAAAAAACTACCGGTCATGTCTAACGTTACATGTTTATTGGTTTTAAAGTTAGTTTATCGTTTTTTGTGAAGAAATAAATCCAATAAGATTGAGCCAATAAATGATAATGGGTGCCCCTTTTTTGACAGTACTGTCATCTAAAACAAAGACGTTAAAACAAAAAAAAACTATCGGTCACGTCTACATGTTTATTGGCTTAAAAGTTCGTTTATTGTTTTGTGAAGAAATAAATTCAATGAGATGGACAACTTCCGGACTGCCAGGTAAACAATCCAGTTAGCCAGCTATTTTGCCAACATATTGGTTATTCAAACGGTAGCTATCTTTCTTGATGATTATAAACTATTAATTGATTTTTAAAACGACTAAAATCGTGAGCTTCTTTATGGATTACAACAGCCGCCCGATAATGGGCGCCCCTTCTTTGGCAGTCTTGTCTCATCTTAAAGACGTTAAAACAAAAAAACTACCGGTTATATCTACATGTTTATTGGCTTAAAAGTTAGCTTATCGTTTTGTGAACCTAATAAATATAATATGTCCAATGGTATGTGCCCGAATAATATCAGTATCGTATGTTGAACACAAAAATTTCTGTTTTCCGCCCAATAATAGGCTCCGGTACGCATAAAGTGAGCAAATAGGTCTGTCACCAGATCACAAACACTTCAGTTATAGTAGTGTGGAGATTATTAGCCTCCTCTGATATTCTAAATGATGATGCATGCTCAGCTGATCTGACTCCAGCTCTCTGGAGCTGTCCCTCCACACACACACACACACACACACACACACACACACACACACACACACACACACACACCTAGATAGCTAGATATAGCACATTCAGTTCCAGAAGGAAACAAACTGACGTTAGTTCAGCTGCTTATTGTCAGAGAGCAAAGCAAATCTGGCTCAGTCAGCTGAGGTTATTAGACTACGTAAATTATGCCGTTACCAGCCTATTCGTTCATTTTCCGCAATGTCATGTATACTTGCAATTATTATGAAATACAAAGTTTGTTCAAAAACACGTCTAATCCAGTGCTGAAATTAGCTACTAAAGTGATGTGTCAAAGAATGTTGTGATATCAGTCAGACACCGTCTGCCAAGCACAACTTGTTCTTCCCTGCGGAGAGGAGTATACAGTGAGCACCATAATTAATTGGACAGTGACACATTTTTTGTTATTTTGGTTCTGTACTCCAGCACTTTGAGTTTGATGCAGAATACTTTATAATAATGTAGAATAAAGTAATACTTTTGAATATTTGGTCGCATATCCTTTGCATGCCATGACTTCCTGATGTCTGTGACCCAACAACATCAAAACTCTTGATATGGTATTTTCTGGTACTCTTACAAGTGATACTATAATGTCTCTACATTTGATTGGATCTCTATGGGAATTGGGGGGGGGGGGGGGGGACTAGATTTAGGTTTAAAATATGCTGGAACAGTATATATTAAAAAAATTTAATATAAAAAAAAGTTAATGTTATAAGGAAGACATGGCATGAAAAGAAAATGCAACAAAATATTAAAAATCATTACTTTATTTTACATTATGTTAAACTGTCAAAAAAATGGGGGGAGGGGGACTACTGTATGTACGGTAGGATGGTTCATCCGATATGGATGAAAATACCCTCAAATTAAAGCTGACAGTCTGCACTTCAACTTCATTGTCATTGTATCCTTTCAAACTCTCAAAGGGCTAGAGTACAGAACCAAAATATGAATAATTTTGCAGTGGTCTCTTAATTTTTTCCAGAGCTGTATATGTAACTCCAACATGCCCATTAGTTAGACCAACAAATTGATGTGAACAATCATGTCTGTCAATATGTGCAATTTTTTTAATGATTATTATTTTTAAGTTAGGCTTTAATTGGAAGAAAAGGCTATAAAATGTATTATGCTGAAAGTCGTTTTCCTATTCCAATAGGCCAACACAGCCTATTAAAATGCTATTGTTGCACTAAAAAATCTCAGAGTGGATTTAGGAGTGACATTTAAAAAAGAGGGATTATTCTGTTTTATTCTGCAGGGTTTAATAATTAACAAGTGCACAGTAAACCTGTCGTCCCCCGCCCATGTGCATGTCGTTATCATGTAGCCTACAGTTGTTGACATCTGATCTATGTTGTGAATAATAATGATTATAACTACTCCCATTCAGTTGGGAGCACATCCACTCTATTCGGCATAACGGCAATCAAAGAAGCTTAACGTTTATTTGAAAATACGAGCTGGCTAGCATAACCAGTATGTTTGTATTTTTCGTTTTTACAACTAACTTAGTCATTACCATTTCTCTTGAAGGTTTGTATCACAATATACCTCATGGCCACCTCCATTCATTAGCATATTGATGGTGGACAATTTGAGGGAAACCAGGAAATATTTTTCTTATATAACCATCACATTAACATGTGTGTGAGAATAGATGTCGCTAACGTTACAGATTAGCCTCTGTTAACTAATTTATGACATTTATTAATTTAACGTTAGATTGAATATTTTAGACTACAAATATTTCACTATCCTGTGGCACCCGGCGGGGACAGAACCACGGAGAGGTGATAGATGGAAGGTATGTACGGCTGATGTGGAAAGACGGCATGCCCATATTAGGAGTTCCGGGGAAGTCAGCGCTGCAACAAGGAAATACACGGCACCTGGAAAGGACGCTGGGCCAGTCAGTTGTGGCGAATCACCGGGCTAATCGGTGCCCTAGAAAAGGGACTGACTAACAACAGGAAACCACCTCGGAGTTTGCCACAATCCATGACAATTAAATTTCACTTACCAAATGAACATGTAATAAACATCTAATTTGATGGGAATATAAGGAAAAAACAATGAAAAAGAATGTGTTTGACCACCAAAAATGAGTACAATTGTGTGTGGGTATAACTGAAGAGACTAGATTCAAGTTAAAAGTTTATTAGGCTGGATATGTTGATGCAATCAAGCTCTTAAAAGAACTCCAGCACAGAAAAGAGAGAACAAGGAACAGAGAAACTTGGTTAAGTTGTAACGTTATATATAACGTTGTATAACATAGATATATATACATAGATGCCGCTTTCGCCGCTGTGGAATGTTACAGTTTGCATGTCCGCCCATTTCGGGGGCACTGACCGTTATGATGAAAAAGGTTATTAAACATCCCAATTGTTTAAAACAAAAAATACAACTCAATCAATGGCATCCAAAATACTTTATTTAATTTAATTTAATCATTAAATTTACATGTAGGCTAGAAACTTGCAGGATATGCAACTTCATTTAGGATATGCAACCAAATATTAAATATGACTAAGTTTGTTAATTTGTCCCAATTACTTTTCGTCCCCTAAAACGGGGCTGTGTATAAAAATATTGCTACATGGTTCACCCAATATGGATGTAAAAATCCTCAAATTAAAGATGAAAGTCTGCACTTTAATCATAGTTACTGTTCCATTTCAAATCCAATGTTCTTGAGTACAGAGCCAAAACAACAAAAAATGTGTCACTGCCCGAATACTTTGCCCACTGTACTATATGATTCGGCACGTAGCCTACACAAGTGTAAAAGTGTGTTAAATGTGCGTGAAGGTTCAAAAACTTTTAAACCCATTTTAGCCGGTGTTTCACCTGAATGCAAGATTCCATTTTAGCGACTTTTCAATGTAAAAATATTCACTAGGAGGCAGATGTTGAAACTTTGGTGCTAACGTTACTTCCCTCAGAATCGTTTGACACAGGCGTGATGTTTAATTCTGCGTGAGTTTTGGGTTTAATTGGTAGCCTATTACAAACTTGGAGTCAACATCACCTCTCGCGATTGATAGCTGGCGCTCTGTAGAGTCAGTACAGTAGTAGGCTAGTAGCATACCTCAACAAACAGCGCTTTTCAATTGGTTGCTTGTTTCACGTTTATTTAATCAAAATATAACTTCACTCTGCAATCCGATTTGCCCGTTGGTGCCCAGGCGCCTGAGCACCCACACGATCGCTGCCTGTGTACTGCAGTTGAGTTCATCTTGTTCGCTGGCTTGGGATGCAGATGCAAAAGTGTCCTCTGATATTAATCCTTACTGCAAGTACCTTGTCCCTATATGATGTATCCTAAATTGCATGTTATTTAATCACTTTATGATATTTCCAGTTATTCTGGTCCACGATTTATTAAAATTCAACATAAATCTGAAAGCACCAATATAATCTTATTATTTCTTAAATTTTCCCCAATGAGATACATTTATAGGTTTTTTTCCCCCATTTCATTCACCACTTAATCCCAATATTCAAAATACACAAATATAATGTTACCAATAGCCTACTGTGCAATCCGTATTTGTACAGTGACACGTTTGTGTATTTTGAATATTGGGATTAAGTGGACGGAACAACCCTCAGCTTTACATGTAACTGCAATGTATTGTGAAAAAGGCCCGAATAAGCTTTTTGATAGAGAATTTTTTACGGATACATATGTGGAAAATGAAAAGGTAATAATTGGAGACATTTTCGTATCTGACACCCGGGTGGCAGCGTTAGTAATGTTCAGCAATGAATAATTGTTTTTGTGGGATGGACATCCACATGAGTTCGCTCCCCATGTTTCACTGGGAAAAGCAGATCGAGATTGGAAAGAAATAGGGAAATGGATGTGGCAGATGGTTAGAGTAAAAGATTGGGTAAAACATGATAGTGGAGTCTGGTGGTCGCCCTTGCAACATGCATATAGGCATTCAAATTTCGAAGAGACCCCAGTAGAGATAAATAGGCAGAATGCAGGAGTCCCCACCGCACTATGTGCTCCCTTAGCTATACCTGAGAGTTTAACACAAGTGCCTGAGAATTTGTGGGCAAAAGACAAGTATGATGCAGGCTTAATAAAAGGAGCACTGCCAATAGAGGTACAACCAAAAAGTGAATATAGGCCAAACAAACCCCAATATCCATTAAGCAAAAAATCGTTGGAAGGAGTGGAGGGAATACACAAATCATTGGTTGAAAAAGGAATTATTGTGCCGTGCCCTGATTCACCTTGTAACACTCCTATTCTCCCAGTAAGGAAAGCAGATGGAACTTGGCGATTTGTACAAGATTTGAGAGCCGTAAATGCAGCGGTACACCCCCGAGCCTCAGTGGTCCCAAGTCCTACTACTATCCTGTCTGCTTGCCCTTCTGATTCTAATTATTTCTCTAATAGATTTAGCAAATGCATTCTTTAGCATACCAGTAGCAGAATCTAGTCAGCACTGGTTCGCGTTCCCATTTAGGGGAGAAAGATGGACTTGCATGCCGCAAGGTTATACCGAGTTTCCTGCTGTGTTTTCTGCATGTTTAAGTGAAAATTTAAAGGGGTTTAGTTTTAAATATGGAAGCACCTTAGCGCAATATGGAGACGATTTACTGATATGTTCTCCCTCTGAAAATGCTTGCAAAGACATGCTTCTGTTGCTTTCTTTCTTGCTGAACAAGGTCATAAAGTGTCATTAAAAAAATTGCAGTTATGGAAAACTGAAGTAAGATACAGTTGTGTGAAAAAAATAGCAGTACTACATCAGTAACCTGATGAACCACTGTTATTAGTAGTAGTGATATTTCTGCATGGCAAATAATTTACTTGTAGATGTAGTAGTGAAATAGAAAAACAACAGACCCAACTGTCATGACATGCACACTGCTTGTTCTGAGTAATTGACTCATTCATTGAAAGGGGCGTGTTAAAAATAATAGCAGTGTGGAGTTTAATTAGAGAATTCATTAATTCTGTGAAAAAACAGTTGTCATTAATTGTCCTTTATTAAGGAAGAAGGGAAGCAAATGTTTCACACATTGTTATAAAATATATTTCCTTCTGAATTGCGAAGTAAAATTGGCCGTTCCAAACATTGTTCAGAAGAACAATGTAATTTGATTAAAAAGTTGATTGGAGAGGGGGAAACGTATAAAGAAGTGCAGCAAATTATAGGATGCTCAGCTAAAGATCTCAAATGCTTTAAAATGGCAACAAAAACCCGAAACACGCGGAAGAAAACGAGCAACTACTGTTAAAACGGATTGAAGAATAGTCAGAACGGCAAAGACTCAGACAATCATCACCTCCAGAATTACCTGTAAGTGCTGTTACAGTCAGAAGACGTTTGATCGAAGCTAAGCTATCTGTCATGGATCGCGCCTTCCTTCCTTTATCTCCGCGCTTAGTATTCCTTTTTTCCGTTTACCTGTAAATCTATCGGATTTTTCTGTGTTCCGCCACAGGTTTTGCTTTTGCCTCGGTGATTAGTGAGTTCACCTGTCCTGCATTTCCGCTCACTATTTATACCCCGCTTCCTCCTTTTCTCATCACTTCCATGTTATTTCATGTAACATTCTAGCCGGTAAAGGTATAGGAGTTGTGTGTGCTATAAACCGCTTTGCTTCTCGATGCAGGACTTAATCGTGCTCTGCACGAGCAGCTACGCCTTCAGTCGGTCGCTCAGCGGGATCTGTCAGAAAATCTCAGAACTTGCACAAGTTGCACAAGCACCCACACATCCCAGTCCTCCCCCACCTCTACCTGACGCTAGGGAACCTAAGCTTCAGCTTCTGCTGTGGTATAGCGGGGAGTCGGGTAAGTGTCAGGGGTTTTTAACTCGGTGCCTAGTTTTGCCTCTGCGGTGCAGAGAGCCTTGCGCTGGGACCCAGGTCCAGGTGGAGCACCGGCTGTCTTTTCGTGCCTCCTCATCTGAAGTCTCAGGTTCTACGATGGGGCCATGCCTCCCAACTTACCGGTCACCCTGGTGTTTATCGTACTAGGGACTTGTTATCCCGACGGTTCTGGTGGCCCAGTCTGGAGAGGGACATACGCTCGTTTGCGCTCGCCGAGAGACATGTGGGCTTGTTCGGTTTGCGCTCGCAGCAAGGCCTCTCACCTTCCTCCCTCGGGTCTCCTTCATCCCCTACCTATTGACACCCGCCCCTGGAATCACATTTCTCTTGACTTCAGCACGGGTTTGCCTTTCTCTTCAGGCAATACTACGATTTTAGTGGTGGTCGACCGCTTCTCTAAAGCGGCCCATTTCATTGCGCTGCCCAAGCTGCCTTCAGCACCTGAGACAGTGCAAATCATGATTGATCACGTGTTTCGACTGCACGGTCTTCCCTCGAATGTGGTATCCGATCGCGGCCCTCAGTTCACCGCCAAGTTTTGGCGTGCGTTCTGCTCTCTGCTCTGTCAGTCAGTCAGTCTTCCGGTTTTCACCCGGAGACTAACGGCCAGACAGAGCGCACTAATCAGACACTGGAGAGTACTTTTCTCTGCCTAGATGCGTCCAAACCTACCTCCTGGAGCTGTCACCTCGCCTGGGCGGAGTACGCTCATAACACTCTGCGTAACGCCTCCACCAGTCTCTCCCCCTTCGAAGCTCAGCTGGGATATCAACCACCTCTCTTTCCTGAGCTCGAGAGGGAGGTGGAGGTGCCCTCCGCAGGCTCCTTCGTTCGGAGGTGTCGTTCGGTTTGGAGACAAGTGCGTTCGTCTCTTGTACGTGCGTCGGCTAAACAAAAAGCCACGACTGATAGGCATCGTCGTGCTGCACCGTCCTATAGAGTTGGACAGCGGGTTTGGCTCACTACTCGTGATCTTCCATTGCGGGTCGAGTCCCGCAAACTCGCCCCTCGTTTTGTGGGACCATTTCAAATCATTAAAAAGATAAATGCAGTCACCTCTCGACTGCAACTGCCACGCTCCATGCGCATCCACCCAACGTTTCACGTCTCCCGGCTGAAACCGGTACTCGTCAGCCTGCTCACCCTGGTGGAAAGACCACCTCCGGCTTATACTGTTCGCTCAATCAGCTCAATCCCTGACCTCATCCTCATTGAAAACTTGTGAAAACTTAAAAATGCAGTTTCTGAAGCAAAACCCAAAAATTCACAGGAACTGTGGAATGTAGTTTGTTCATCCTAGGCTGAAATACCTGTTTATAGTTGCCAGAAGTTGGTCATTTTTCTTATTTACTGTTTTTTCCTTTCATAAGATCATTTAACCTTAAGACCTGATTTAGACTTTGTTTTGGCTTGTTGGTTGATCCACCAGGTTACTGTTCAACTTACCTATCAAAGAATTCTGCGTTTTAATTGACAATTGTCATTTTTAATAATAATAATTAAATTAAATAACGTAAAATATACTTTGAAGGTAGGTTATGTGAGGGGTTCCAGCACGCAATATCGCTTGTGTTCAGTATTCAGAGTGCCAAATGTTTTAACAAGGGCATTTACTGTTGGAACCACTGGATTCAGAAAATACACATTTTACCTAATCCTCACTTTACCCGACAGATGTATAACAAGAAACACAATATTTCATAATAACAATACTTTATTTTTTATTTTTTATTTGTTTCTGATTTTTCCCTTTTTCTCCCAATTTAGTAGCCAATTGAACCCCTATTCTAATTCAATTCCCCCCCGTGTAGCAACCGCTAGAGAACCACCGCTGCACAACCCCGTCAATCGGTATATTTAGGGAGGGCGCTACGTCCTCTACAGGGCGCAGCTCCTGACCGTGACACGCCCTGGGTTCTACTGTGCGCAGCGGTTCTCTCCGAGCCCCTCCCCCCACCCGGAAGCGACCGCCAATTGTCGCTTCCACAGGGCACCGGCCACGCTCGGCTATGGCAGGACCGGGGCGCGAACCCCGATCCTCGGAGTACAACTGCGCTGACTAAAAGTCCGCGCTCTTTACCGCTGTACCACCGCGGCGGCCCAATAACAATACTTTTAACAGCACATATTGGGTATGTGGATTTAGGGCATACCCTTGGCTGCCCGATGATTGGTGTGGCTCTTGCTATATGGCCGGCCTATGTAGTACCCAACCTGTGTCACACAAAGACTAATAAGAAGGCAAAAACAAGGAATTACTGAAAACGAGCGATTCTGGATGATACCGTTCCCACCGTATGGAACTGGAAAAGCTGCCAGAGAACTTATTAATATAGCAAAATCATTAGAGACGTTAGCTAATTAAATTTCAGATGGGCTGGAAAAGGTGAACGCAGAAATGGTTGCTATATGGACAGTAGCTCTACAAAATCGGGCAGCATTAGATTTTGTGTTCGCTGCACAAAGAGGTACATGTGCTATTATAGCTGTGGCCTGTGCCCGATACTGGCAGAACGACATCTGAGATTGCTACGGACTCGAAAAGAAGAAGATTGGAGAGGAATGTTGTACTTGCATTCCGGACAATGCTGAAAAAGTGAATAGTTTAGCAGAACAGAGACAATAAGTATCATGATTACAATCCTCTGGGAGGAGGCCCTTTAGCATGGTTAGAAAAATTATTTGGGTCTTGGGGAACATTTTTCCTTAAACTAATCATTCCTGCATTAAGTGCAATTTTAATTGTCTTGATTTTACTTATGTGCTGCTCGACATGTCTAAAAGCCATGGTACAGATAATGGTGGGTACCACTGCTATGCAAATGTATTCTGATAAACCGGTAGGAGAAGCTGAAGTAGATGAACCTCTGTTGAGCAATGTCCCACCAGATAAATCTTTTTAGGAAGAAACTATGATGTATTAAAAAAAAGAAGTGTTAGTTCAGCGGTACAATGGCTACCACTTACAAGGAATGTCTACTACATTACTAAGAGTTTTCAGATTGAAGATTTACTATAGCAGTTTTATTAGTAAGTAGTGAAGTGTAATAGAAAAATATTAGTTGTGCTAACAATAACAAAACTATAGTAAATGACATAAAGAAGGGGCACAAAACCATCCCCCACATTTCTTTCTGTCCCACATCTGCATTCTATTTCATCACAAATCCATCCAGAGACATCTTTGTTCCCGAGCAACGGCTTGGATACCGCTGCTATGTTTACATTCCTTAGATAACCCCTGCTTCAGGTCTCTGCTCCAAGCCTCTGAGCCAGTGGCGCCGCCAAGGGGATTGGAATGTCAGCGCACGGTGTGGTAGAGGAGAGCACATTGAATCATATAAACTCATATGGAATGCTTAAAAACACACACATTGATGTTTTGAACTGTTAGTCATACATTTATTATCATGAAAACTTATTCTTGTTTTATATACTAGATAGAAGATAACCTTAACTTTATGCATGCTACTGGGTTCCTTCTGAGGCTAACTGGTTTACTTGTAGATAAGTAGAAGCTCTTTGTATTAAAGAATATATTTTGAATACTTATGCATGAACATACATGGTATAGAAACAATAGTTAATAAAGAACATTTTTTCACATTCCTTTTTTGAAACTTCTTGGTCTTAACTTTCCCCCTCTGCGAGATGAGGCAGAGTCAACTGACAAGTGACCAGAGCATCTCAGTTATGTGAAACAAGGACACCTCCCTGCATGAGTGGACTGAGAAGAGTAAAAGGTGTGTATATAACCTGGTGTTGAATGTTGCCTGGGGAGCCACTTCTTTGGTGCTCTGAATAGAGCATTCGAGCAAGTCTCTCTTATTTGATCAAATAAATTGGGATTTTGTGCTGACGAACACCGAGTTATTTTACCGAGTTAATTATTTTGTCTCCATTGATGACTAAATCCACGACGATGTTTTTTGTGTTTTTTGTTGAGCTGGGTTCACTTTATCAAGTTTTAGGACTTGAAGATGTGATCACATTTTTTACATTTTAAAGGGTTCACAAACTTTCTAGCACCACTGTAAATGTGCGGTTATCCAAATAAGTAGAAGTGTGTTAAAACAGTTTTGCCTTAAATATTGGCGAATACTTTGAGGTTCAGAACACACTTTGTGATTAATAGTATCAAACAAGCCTCAAACTATCACTCTGCTGCTGATGGTTTAAGGCTTGTTTGATACGTCTGACCCTTGATCACTTTTAGCCATTTAGCCAACCGTGAGTTCCATACTGTTCCAGTGTAATTTACAGCTAAATCTAGTCCCACCCCCCAATTCCCAGAGATCCATTCAAATGCAGAGACATTTAGTATCACTCGTAAGAGTACCAGAAAATAAGATATCAAGAGTCTTTTGATGTTGTTGGGTCACAGGAAGTCATGGCATGCAAGGGATATGCGACCAAATATTAAAATACATAAATGCAGGGGTCCCAATAATTGTGGCCAATGTGGTTTTGTTAAAAATAATTATTTCTTGATGAGGGATTTTTTTCTGATAATAAATGAATGTCAATTAAAGGATGGATTTTTCTCATTTTTTCAGTGTGAGATTAAGCTAATTCACCAAACGGTGAATTTTTTATTACCCTTTTGACTCATCTTTACCAGGGGTACCAACAAATTTGAGCACGTCTGTATAAAATGCAAAAATATACTCATGCCAGATAAAAAAATAACCATATAGCATCAGGTAAAATTTGTACCACTAACGTTACCACTATTTGTAAAACCACCACCATTAATACCACACCACCTCCTCTTCTACTTGTAGGAATAATAATGATAGTAGGCTACTAATAATAATATACTCAGGCAAGGTCAAAATAACTAGCATGACATTTATTTTATATCTTACTCATAAACAGTGTGATCATGTTCATTGGGCTTCATGTATATTTCAAACGGTAAAATAAATAGTCGGTTATGTAATGTACACGTTACAAGACTACGTGAATTAATGTTTTAATGAACCAAGTCACTGACACCATACAAACTGATGACAATGCCACCAGAACACTTTCTGCTTTTCTGAACGTATTTCACTGTTTTACGTATAAGCTGACCTGCATATCGCGGCTTCTGATCTTAAGATTTCCTTGTTGGAAACGGACAAATCCACAGACTTTGTAAAATCTGCAATCTGAAAATGGCATTTTCTGAAAAAAGTGGCCTAATGTGACCATTATTTGACAAAATAATGGTTATATAATAATTAAGTTACAGTTGTCATTGTTAAGTTACATTTGTCATTGTTAAAATGGCAGACTTGGTTAATGGTTTAAAATGGTTAACTCCATTAAAAACAAAGAGCAGAGGCACTCAGACAATTGACACTTTTATTGTGTTAACATGGTGGGAAGGCAGTGTTATTAATCAAGTACTTTGTTGCACACTGTACAAAACAGCTTCCCTCCATCCTCGTGTAACATAGGATAAGATCTTGCCCTTTCAGCAGAGGATGTTTCCTACTCATTTTAATATCACGGTTTCTCATTTAGATTTACAACCTTTAGCTTTCATGAGACGATGAGATAACTGGGTTATCACTAATGTAGTTATCATAATCAAAACCAGACCCGAGCCATAATATGCAAGTAATATCATAATCACTGTTGGCAATAGGCCAAGGTATAGGTCAGTATAATCGAATCTTAACATGTCAGGAGAAGGGCTCAGTCATATGTGAAACGGTATAACTAAAATGTAACACAACAGCAGAGTGATATGACCCTGTATAAACTGAATTATAGTATGACAGCAAATTAAATTGTAAGCACAGGATTGAGTGTAATAAAAGTTCAGAGCAGTAGGGGAAGAATGAGGTAACCACTTATGTCAGGTGTAATGCAAGTTTAATGCAGTAGAGGCAGAAGAGGTAATCATCTTATTTTAAAAAGACAAAAGAGAGGAACCTGGTAATAATGGTGACAAATTTAGGAAGAATGAGGTAATGGGGAGGAACTGAGGCAAACAACCAGCCCCTATGGGAGGAACTGAGTTTTAAGTCCCACAAATGGTGGTGTTGGGGAATAGTATAAAAGGCAGCAGGCTTTAAGACTCAGTTAGAGTGCTTGGGGAGAGCTTGAAGGTTTGAGCTTGTTGTGTATGTATTGATCTGCGCAGACCAGCCCGGTTCCTGTATGTTATCAGCTGAATGATATACAATAAACCGAATTGCATCAGACTCAAGCTTATTTTTTGAAGAAAAAACACCGACCCAGTAGTTTTCCCATTCAGCCACTGATGCCTTGCTTCTCCTTATTTTTCTATAGGCTCGTGACAGTCTATGGATCTCACCATTTCTGACCCACTCAAAACACTTGCTGCTAGCTACGATGTCAGAACTATCACACATAGATTTATAATACCACGTAACAGTTCTGTGCATAATTTGCATAAAATATGTAGCCTAATGTATTTATATACCTTAAAAAGTACGCGTTTTTTACATAACAGCAACGTATTACAGCCATGAGTGCGGTAGCGATGTGGAAACATCAATGTTGCTGGGCAGTGGCAAAATGGAATAAGAATTTTTTCAACATTCAACAGAAACCAGTTGTAGAATCGTTACGAGGTAGGATATTTGGTTCCTTAATCTGTTTTTCTGAGATTTATAGGAAAATAATGTTAACATTATACCAAAAGTACATTGGGTAGGCGTAGCCTACATAGGCTACAGTACGCAAATGAAAAGACACCGAATGTTTATTTGTAACTGTTTCAACTTTTTAATAAGAGCCTATAGGCTAGCCTATTGTTGTTCCTACTGTATATCTGAACAAACATTTTTGTAGTGTGTAGAAACGGTCGCCTAGATTTTATGCATGTTATTGCCTGACTGTGGCAAGATGGTTGTAAACGGGTTTTGTATGCACAAGCGGCGACACTGTAGGAATCCCTCATTGGAATTTTGACACTGCCATAGTCCTACAAAATGATCTCCAGCAGGCTACTCGTGTGCATGTTTCTGACCAAACTGTCAGAAACAGACTCTATGAGGGTGGTATGAGGGCCCGACGTCCTGTAGTGGGACCTGTGCTCACAGCCCAGCATCGTGCAGCTCGATTGGCATTTGCCAGAGAACACCAGAATTGGCAAGTTCGCCATTGGCGCCCCGTTCTCTTCGCAGATGAGAGCAGGTTCACACTGACATATTCGCCGGCTTTATTCATGAATTTGCAGATTTTCTTTCTCATTTAGCTGTAGTTATAGAAAAAGTGTTGATATTAGGTGATTTTAACCTTCACTTTGAAAATTTAGAAATTTTGAGCAGTGTATATATATATAGGTCTACCAATGAAATGTTGAGGCAAGCCATTCTAGAATGCAAAACTAAGGCTTGATTTGACAATATATAAGCGGTATTTTATTTCTCCAGTGTCTATTCAGATGAGATCCAGTAGAAAATGAAATATACATCCATTTCCCTGATCACAAAGTGCATTCTGAACCTGAAAGTATTCGCCCATATTTGAGGCAAAACTGTTTTAACATACTTCTACTTATTTGGTTAACCGCACATATGAGTGGACATTTTTGCGCATTGTAGTAGCCTACGGTTTTTTTTCCGTTGTAGCCATATTTGCATTATTATGAATAATTTACCAGTTTTTTTAATTTAGTGTATAGGCTAGCTATCTAGTAGCTTTCAGCAAAATGTTGCCTACATTCCCAACAGTAGAGAATATATTCTGCTCAAAAATGTCTTCCCTTACAGGAAGTGGAAAGAGGTTAAATTAATACATTGTAATACATTGTCACGCCGTAAAAAACACTGCTAAAATTGTCGAAAAACGGCGAAAAAGTTAAATTTTTATTAACTCAAAAACGGTGAAAAATACGGTGTTTTGTGTCACTTAACGCGCAATTTGCAAACAGTCTGAGCTGAGCTCCGTCTGATGTTTTTCAAAGCCAATGGTTGAAACTGCTTCACCCAATCAATGATGACCAGAAGTCAGTGGGACTGGTTAATTAAAAATAACCCAGTACGTAGCTATTTAAATTGCAATATAGCAATCTATTATGAATTGAAAATGTATTATGAACAGAATCGATCCTGATGCATAGATCTAAGCTGTGCCACGGAAATGGAGCAATTGTAAATTGTATTTTAGCTTGCCAATGGTACGCTATAGCCTAATTCTGCTTCCCAAACTCAGTCCTGGGGTAGCAAGGATTTTTTTAGTAAGAATAAATCATTATTCATATGGCGCACAGTTGATCTGTTGGGTAGCTTAAATAGACCGGTTTCTCAGCACTGTCATAGATGTGCGCACACAACGCTGGGGCAGAATATTCAATATTTCTGATTGGCTGCTGCTCACCAGTTATTTTAATATTGTGCACATTTGACCGGTTGTGTAGGCTAAATAAACAAACACAAAAAGTGCCATTACTGGGGCAAGACCTCTAGCGCCCAAAATGCACTAGGTTAACCAAGTCTTGTTTCTAAGTGTTACTGATTGATCTTGGTCCAAATATTGACATTTTACTGCAGTCAGCACAAAATGGCATAAACCCAAAAGATCTGGCTCAAAAGTGTCTCTAGTGGTAAAATGTTAGGAACTGCACATCCAGTCTGTCATTGGCCAGAAACTTCATCCAGCTGATGTATTCCTCCTGGTGACAAAATTGAAACCTGTACAGCTACGCCCTGAGGTTTTCGAGCGAGGGCGGGCTATGCCCCAGCTATAATAGCGAATCTTAGCGGTTTTTTGATAGTTCGTTTTTCTGTCTAGCTTAGCAAGTAGCTAGCCAGTTTAAAAAAAAAATATATATATACTTAATTAAAAATAAATATATAAAGCATAGTTGAGCCAGGAGTTGTATTATATGTATGCTACATGTTTACTTTTGCAACATCCCTACAAATGAAATGGAAACCAATATTGTTGATATCTTGCAGGTAACGTTAGTGTGATTGCCTACAGCCTGTGTAAAATGAGTAGCCTACATGGCATGGGTAACTATTTGTACAGCGTGTGATTTGTTGTTATTATAAGCCCAAACGAGGCTATGCGTGCCGCCGCCTACCACTCCAAAAATATAGCCCATCCTCTCATTCTCCACCATTGCTTCTGGCTCGGCTACTTGGGGTTTGGCAGCAGCTGGAGCTAGCGTTTTTTTTGTGTGTGTATGAATGAGAGAGGTAGCGAGAGAGAGAAAGAGAGTGGAACAAAGCAGCCACTGTGAGTGCTTTCCAGAGTAAAAATTTGCTTTTGGCTACTAGTGAAAAAGATTTCTGGGACGTGGTTTCATACCTGGAGCTCAGCATCTATATTATTACCTTATCACGCCCAGATTTAGGCATTTTTCGAATTTCAAAAGCGGCCAGGGTCTAGCTAAACCAGCGTGCTTAGTAACCCTTTAAGGCATGGCTGAAAGCAGATGAGAACTTAACTCTAAATAAGGCCTCGCCGCCTGGGTTTGTATATAGCCAAAACCCCCGTCTCTTTCGAATAGGGGGTGGGGTTGCTGTTATGTACAATTCCCTCTTTCAGTCAATTCTAAAATCAGAGTATAAATTAAATTTGTTTGAAGTGTTAGTCATGATCCCGTTTCAGCCAGCAGTTGTTGGTAGCAATTGCCTCTTCTCTCAGCCTATTGCCCTTGCGACGGTCTATGGGCCTTGTGGCCCATATTCCGGCTTTATTCATGAATTTGCAGATTTTATTTCTCATTTAGCTGTAGTTATAGACAGTGTTGATATTAGGTGATTTTAACCTTCACTTTGAAAATACAGATGATCTTTTCACTTCTGCATTTGTGACTATTTTAGAATCAATTGGCTTTACTCAAAATGTTGTCGGCCCCAAACATTATTGCAGTCATACTTTAGACCTTGGTATTGATATTGTTAATGTTAAAATTCACCCACATAATCCTATTCTGTCTGACCATTTCCTTATTACACTGCATGTAAAATTATCCCACCCTGTAGCATCTGAATCTAGAATGTATGCAGGTCTCACTATCACTACCTCCATTACTAGAAACTTTATTCATGTGGAACCTAATTACTTTGATTTAGACATTTTAGCTAGCTCCTTGTCAATTGATGATCTGGCAGAGGGATTCGCTACTGCTTTACGCAAAACCCTTGATGTAGTCGCTCCATTAACAAGTAAGTTAATGGAGTAACGTTAGGCTATGTTAGAAAATTACATTGACACATTTCCTAAAGATATTTTGGCAAAATAAACCAAACAGTAGGCTACTCGAGTGCTGTCATTATGCGGTTAGAGTGGACAAATGATACAAGGCTACAACTCAGTGGCGTACCTGTAACCTATAACCTTATCTTTATAATACGGATATTAGTGGCAACTTGGCCTGTTTCCATTTATAGTTCTTAATTATCAAGCAAATTAACTGAATAACAAATCAATTCATGTTTTTCTGTGCTAGCACTTTCTTTGTGTCATAAAATGTGTAGCTGACTTATTAGCCTATATGTAGCCTATTGGTAGCTGGTGCGCTGGAAAAAGCAGGGTATAGGCTACAGCATTAGACTTTTTTCCGTTTATTTAGCTTGAGTAGCCTAGCTAATCAAACAATTAATTAACTGAATAATCCAGACCAATATGGAGCCTAATGATTAAGAAATGACAACGACAAAGATGACTAACGTAGGCCTACGATTGTTTAACAAGGATCAGGCAATAATCTGAATGTGTTAAAGAATGTAACGTTATCCTAATTAAGCCTAATTTTAAAACGGCACTCAAATTAGTCAAAGTGAGTTAAACATTAGAAAATATATTGCGGCCGTTCATCTGTCATGACAGTGCATCCTCTGAACAAGCCTCTGCTAAATAAATCCCATTAGTGACGACTATGTAGCCTACTGACTTTATTTTCTGGCCATGCTGTGTGCCACAGATGACTCAAGTTAGGGGAAGCACTGCAACGTTAGCCAGAAGTCAAAATATTAACTAGTTAGCAAGCTAGCCATGGTGAAACTTTATAATTACGAAGGTTTTTAGAATTTTTGACTGTTATTTTCATGAAAGTCATGGGAGTTTAAATATTCTTTCAGTGGGCAAAATGCACCTTTTAGCCACAGGGTGGCAGTCTATGTCACAAATGGTAGCCTAAATGAGGTTCAAAAGAATTGTCATGGTTTCCCACGCATCCTATGCGCCATAGACAGCTAGCAAAAATGGTAATATTGACTTTTGCCAAATATGTCATGGTTCGTGGGTTTTTATTTTCTTTTCCATTGCAGTTCTAGTCCTTATTTCCCGATTGAGAATCTATCAGATTTTTTCCAAGTTCCGTTCCGGGGTTTGCTTTCCCTCATCATCGTTTTCACCTGTGCCTCTACCTGCGGGTTATTTAAGTTCCTCACTTCCGCTTCCCCGGTGCTTATTTGTCATTCGACATTGCATGGAGCCAGGTATAGCCAGGTACTAGTGACCTCGTGATATTAAACACTGTTAATGTTCACGGGGGACTTGCTATTAGCTTTTAGTTCAGGTATAGGTATTATTCCTCCTGTTAGCTTTCTGTGCTATTTATTTTATTCTTTGCTGTTCTCTCTGAGACAGTTTTTCTTTGTTTCATTTATTTTACACTCTTCCGGCCGTCCGAACTTATGTGCCGAAGGTGTTCTTTTCTTTGCTAAGTTTCCCGTTTTGGCTCCAGTATTGAGCTCGGGAGATTTAGTTTGTGTTTCACTCGTTATTTGAGTTTGCCCTATTTAGTGGGTTGATTTTCGTTTGGCTGTTTAGGCACAAGAAATTAGTTTCCTGTCTTTTCTTTCTTTGCATATATTTTGTTATTCCCTTTATTGGTCCTCACTGCGTGAGTGACTTGTTTCTGATCCCCCTACCTTTGCGTTTGATTATCCGCCACTAAAATCCATTACAAAATAATGTTATAGCTTTGCATCAAATCAGCGCCATTGCCCGTCTATAGGACTCCATTGTACCATTTGTAGCAGGAGAGCAGCCACTCTTATTGCCATGTAAGCAATCGGTGAATTGAATAGTTTACTTTTTCTTCAGGCTCCTATACCTGTGCTTGCTAGCTAGCCCATTTAGTAAAGGACAAAAGATAACGTTAGGCAACAGAAGTGAAAGCAATGGCTTTAACGTTAGTGAAGTTGATGTTAAATTTGCTAAACCGAATTTACCAGCAGCTAACTTAAAGAAATCGTGCACCTCACTGCTGATGAAAAAACGTGGCTAACGTTAGCCATCTCTCCCCCACCTGTGACCCGCTGACTGAGCGTGAGGAACCACTGGCCGCAAAATAGATCCTAAAGATGGCGCTTTGTTTACACTGTCATTGTGATAGAAACCTATGATGAATACGTTTACACTGTCATTGTGATAGAAACCTATGATGAATACGGTAGAAGCGCCTAATGTTAGTTATATGATGAGATGGGATGGGAGCCAGCATAAATGGCTACTTCCTGGACACTTGCTAAATAGAAAAAAAATATTACACATATACAGTGCCCTCCACTATTATTGGCACCGCTGGTAAAGATTAGTAAAAAGGGTTATAAAAAATTCACCGTTTGGTGAATTAGCTTAATTTCACACTGAATAAATTAGACAAATCCAACCTTTAATTGAAGTACATTTATTATGAGAAAAAAAAATCCCTCATCAAGTAATAATTATTTTTAACAAAACCACATGTGCCACAATTATTGGCACCCCTGCATTTATATATAGAATAGTAAGACATTTTAAATATTTAGTCGCATATCCTTTGCATGCCATGACTTCCTGTCTGTGAATCAACAACATCAAAAACTCTTGATATCTTATTTTCTGGTACTCTTACAAGCGATACTATAAGGTCTCTGCATTTGAATGGATCTCTATGGGAATTGAGGGGTGGGACTAGATGTAGCTGTAAATTATGCTGGAACTGTATGGAACACATGGTTGGCTAAATGGCTCTAAGTCATCAAGGGTCTGATGTATCACACAAGCCTCAAACTATCACTCTGCTGCCTGATATGCAGTAGATATGGATGGATCACTTTAAAGGTTGTTTCTCCTGACAAATTTTCCTATTGAACTCTGGAAAAATAAGTCAGGAGAAGAAACCCTTCAAGTTAGCCATCCATATCTGCAGCATATCTGGCAGCAGAGTGATGGTTTAAGGCTTGTTTGATACTTCAGAGTCTTGATGACTTAGAGCCATTTAGCCAACCATAAATTCCATACCGTTCCAGTGTAATTTACAGCTTAATCTAGTACCACCCCCCAATTCCCATAGAGATCTATTCAAATGCAGAGTGATTGATTGATTGATTGATTTTATTGTGGAATAAACAAGACATCTTCCAAGGGATAAAAACATGATAAAGTGCAAGCACTTATTTCCATCATGGTCCCTGATATTGGGAGACAGGACAGACATCAACATAAAAACATATATCATCATAAAACATTAAAAATGCATTTACTCCCCATAAAACATCCTAACTATAGATAATAAAAGAAAAAAGAAAAAGAACAATCCCCTACCCTCTCTTTCCTACACCGATAGCCAGGTTATAGTATCACTTGAAGGAGTACCATAAAATAAGAAATAAGATATCAAGAATCTTTTGATATTGTTGGGTCACAGACATCAGAAAGTCATGGCATGCAAAGGATATGGGACCAAATATTAAAAATTATAACTTTAATTCTACATTATGTTAGACATGTCCAATATTTTTGGATGCCTGAAAAATATGTACAAAATATTCTATAATTTCTAAATGGTTCATTTGATATGAATGAAAATACCCAAATTGAGGCTGACAGTCTGCACGTCAACCTCCAGTGTTTCCTCCAGTGGTTTATAGTTATTAAGGCGGGCCGCCTGAACAAAATTTTTTAAAATCCGCCTGCGTCGAACGGTGACGTCAAACAGCGGCATTTGCTGGTTGAAAATAACATTGCACAGTTTTTCATTCATTGTCAAATGGGAACAACTTCGAGGTGAGAGTGAATTATTCATCTTAACTCCATAAAATACCAGCATAACCTGTCTAACATTTCTCTAGTTAGTAAGATAATTGTTTTCTCACGCTATTACGAAACCATGAAACGTTTATCAGTAGACTAGCAGCTAGTTACAGTCAGTGTGGGAAATTAGCACCCGCCACCCGCCAAATGCGGGTAGATATCAGAATTGTTCGATAAATGTATCAAACCTTCCAGCCACAGTGGCGTGTAGCAAATTGGATACAAAAAAAATAATAACTTCAGTAAAAACTTCCGATTTCTTTTTCTGATTGGCTAAATGTGAGACAGAAAAAAAACGCCTGTTAGAATATCCCAAGGCGAGCCCGAACTGATTTGCGTTCAATTTACCATAAAGCAATCCTAGTAGTGGTGTGTCGTTCGCGAACGAGTCGGCTCTTTGAGCCGGCTCTTTTAGGTGAATGTTGGGAGCCGACTCGCATATCTGAAGAGCCGATTTGTTTTGTAAATTATAACACAAGACAAATATAGTGGTATTATGGTCATAATTTTAGTTGTGTGTTTGTGGACTTAGTGGAACTTTTTTTCCTTCAAGTTCCATCTGTAATCAAATAAATAAAATTAAGGCCAAAAAGAAATAAAACCACTATAAGAAAATAACATTAATAATAATTTTAAAACCAGTTTAATTGTTGGTCAGTTTAATTGTTCTGATGCTGCAGTTTTGCACATTTCTTTTTTTTATACATGTATTTATTTATTTTTGTTATGACGCAATATTATGTTCTATTTTATGAGTGTCTATTTTGTTTTGAAATGTTCAACGACACTAACTTTGGCCGATTTTGAAAAACCGGAAATGCTACTGAATGAAGAGCCGTTTGGGAGCCGAAAGAGCCAGCTCTTGGTGAGCTGAGCCAAATAATCTGACTCACTGAAAAGAGCCGGAATGCCCATCACTAAATTCTAGCAAGACGACAACCAGCGTCGCACAGTAAAACAAACTGACCAATAGGCTACGCTCTGAGGTAAAAGTTACATCTCCAGAGTCAGCTCGCTCTAACGTTGCCGGCATTTGTCCATTCAAAAAACTGCAAACGTTAGCTAACGTATCTAGTATTACATAATTCAATTTATCTGGCATGTGGAGTGGTATACGAAACCATGACTTTTGCACGTCAGTTTCTCGACGTTTATCAGTAGACTAGCAGCTAGTTACAGTCAGTGTGGGAAATTAGCACCCGCCACCCGCCAAAGGCTACTGTCCTACAGTTAAACGACCCGCATCACTGGCAGCAACAACGCCTAGAGTAAATAATTTGTTTATTACCGGCCCAGCCAGTCACCACCTTAACAGAAGAATTTCCTGCGGGAAACACTTAATTGTATCATTGTGTCATCGTTTCCTTTCAAACTCAAAGTGCAGAACCAAAATAACAAAAAAATGTGTCTGTCCAACACATGCTCACTCACTGTATATAAATGCAAGCATTAATGCAAGTATTAAAAAAGACATATCATGTCATCACCTTGGCCATATCCCTCTCCCAGCGCTGAAACTCAAGCTCCGCTTCCTTGTCCTCTACAGTCCAGACATTAGCAGCTTTCTTCATTCTCTCCAACTCAAACCGGGAGATGACAATTGACCTTTGAGATGGATCCTGGGAGAGCCTTTTTGGGGCCTCAAAGAGGGTCTCATCTACAAAACTGATGGGGGCGATGGTCTTATAGCAGAATATCTGGAACACCAACAAAACATTGTTACATAATTTACCTAAATTTGAACATTTCTGAAATTCCTTTATGTATTGCCTTTGATTTTTGACCTGCTGATTATTCTGGGTAAGAATGCAGACAATTTCACTGAGACAGTGGTTCAGTGTATGCTACAACAGAACAGGAGTGGTTCAGTGTATGCTACAACAGAACAGGACTTTTCTCCCCAAAAAATAGATTTTTCAGGAGAGCACAATGTTTTTATTTTTTATTTCTGTTTGGATAACGGTGGGTTGTGTGGATATGTATTTAACCTTAACTCATTCAATGCCAGAGTGTTTCTGGAACACTACGCCTCAGCAGTGCCAAGCCAATATGGCTGACGACATACAAAATTTTAGATTGATCCTGTTAATGTGCAAACTTCTAATAAAACACATTATTTTACCTATTGCTATTCAAACATCATTTTTTATTGAGGATAGATGGCATTAAATAGCCCACCTTCTGGTTCAGTTCACTATTGGAACAATATCAATGGCAGTGCTTCTTAGTTTGGTTAACATGACTCTTACATTGGTGATGTTTAATAGTGAACAGCTCTTGCATAACTATAGATACTTAAAAATGAACAATAAACATAATCACTGGTCATTTGTATAGATATGTACAAATGAGCTGTCCATGTGAGTTACTTTGTATCAAGCTTTTCAAACAGAAACAGTTATCCTGAGGCAAAAATAACGTAGGCTAAAATCTGTGGTGCGAAAGACTTAATTCAAAACGGAAGCAACAAAACGATGGTTCAAATGTTTACCAGACGATCATGGAACGACTGAAAGCTAGGGGAGTCATTTCCTCCCGGTACTGAAACAGTAGCATAGCAGTAAGTTATGCACGAGTTTGTTATATTGCCCACTTGATTAATCATGTTCAATTTCTTTATTTTCTTGGTCGCTGGCGCAGAAACGTGTTGGTACAAATTGACGGGGACGCGTTATTCCCACACCCCAATGTTGGTTTAGATGGTTAGACATGAGGTTTTTTTTCCCTTTAAAAACATGGGATAAATAAAACTTCAAATATTTCCATCTAGAACCATTTAAAAATGGTAAACGAAGATAAAATAACGTAATTGTAAATTTGTGTTTTATTTTTCCCGACTCAAATCCAGAATTATTTCCCAGTGTAGCAGAGTAAAGAAGAATAAAACACTGTGGTCGACTTCAGTCACCATCGGCAGTTTAGACCGTTCGTATTGTGGCGAGCCATGGAGTCGGAGTCAGGTTTTCTTGATTGAAATAGTTTATTGAGTAAGAGTACAATCTCTTGTTGCTTCTTCTTCAGTTAACAGTTGGAATAGACATCGCTTGCTGGATCGTAGCCAGCTTTATAGCCCCTCTATGCAAATAAGCATGCTTAACAAAGGCGGCCTTTGATAGGTGCCCTGCAGCTCCCCCCAACCAATCACACGTAATTCACTCTGTCATACGTCAATCAACAAACGGTCTCTAGCGCGGACCTGGTTGAACACCTGCTGGTCATTCAAAGGTCAACTGCCAATTGCTACTGCACACGTCATTACATTTGAACACAACAGTTGACATGCACAACGATCCCCGTTACTCGCAATCGCCCCGGATCGCCACACTGCCCCCACCTAAGGGGTCAGCAGTCCCTTGCGACCCCTTTAACTGTCCGCACTCACGTACAAAGTCCCGGAAACGGGCAGGAGTCCTCCGTTGGCGAAAAGGGCGATTCGGGCCCTCAGCGGCCGCGGGGTTTTCTGGTGGAGGAGGGGTGGGCGCACGTAAAGCGGGCTGATCCTCGCCGACGCCCATCCCCTCCTCAACACCATCAGCGGCCGCGGGGTTTTCTGGGGGAGGAGGGGTGGGCGCACGTAAAGCGGGCTGACCCTCGCCGACGCCCATCCCCTCCTCAACACCATCCAACAGCGGCCGATAAGGAGCTAGGCGATCCCGGTGAAGCACCACCAGTTTCCTTCGGCCGGGCATGCGCACTCGATAGACCACCTCGCTAAGCCGATCCAACACTTCACCAGGGCCCCGCCAATGCGACTGCAATTTCGGGGACAGACCCTTCTTACGGATCGGACAATAGATCCATACCTTGTCTCCGTGGGTGAAAGGCTGTCCCCGACAGCGCACATCATACGCTCGCTTTTGCTTGAAGCTCGCGGTGGATTGGGCCTGGCGGGTAAAGCTGTGGGCGGTCTCCAGGCGCTCGATCAAAGCCCGTGCGTACCCGGCCTCTGACTGGTGGTGCTCCGTGGATCCGGGCGGGGCTCCGAACACCAAATCAACGGGCGTCCTTAGCTCTCGCCCGAACATGAGTGCAGCGGGGGAGCACTGGCTGCTTTCCTGCACGGCGGAGCGGTAGGCCCACAGGACCAAGGGCAAATGGCAGTCCCAGTCTCGCTGGTGCTGGCTAGCTAGAATGGCTAACTGGGTGGCCAGGGTTTTATTAAAGCGTTCAACCAGTCCATCGCTCTGGGGATGCAACGCCGTAGTGCGGGTCTTGGCCACTCCCAGCCGCGTACACACAGCTGCCAGCACCCGCGACTCGAAATTTCGCCCCTGGTCGCTGTGCAGCTCCTCGGGGGCCCCGAACCGGGCGAACATCTCTGTCACGAGCCTTTCCGCCGTCGTGTCCGCTGATTGGTCCGGCACCGCGTACGCCTCGGGCCACTTGGTAAAGTAGTCCATGGCCACAAGCACATAGCGGTTGCCGGACTCAGTGACGGGGAAAGGCCCTAAGATGTCTACCCCGACCCGTTCCATAGGAGCCCCCACTACGTACCGCTGAAGGGGGGCCTGCGACCGCTGCGTCGGCCCCTTCTTGGCCGTGCAGGCGTCGCAGCAGTGGACGTGCAGCTCCACGTCCCGGCGGCAGGCAGGCCAGTAGAACCTCCTCCGCAGTCGGTGCAAAGTCTTGCTGATGCCAAAGTGCCCCGCCCCCACAGAGCCATGCATCAGTCCAAGTACCTGGGGGCGGAGCGCACGGGGCACCAGCAGCTGGAGGAGATCCTGGTCGGAACCGGGGGCCTGCCACCGCCGATAGAGTAGCCCACCCTGCGACGTCAGGCTCCCCCACTGACTCACATAAGCCTTAACCGCTGGGCTACTAGCCGACACTTCCCCCCATGCAGGCCGTGTACCTGCCGCGATCCAGCGCTGCACTTGCTGCAGCTCGCCGTCGCCCTCCTGCGCTAGGCGCAGGTCCTGCTGGCTAAAAGGCAACCATCCAACCTCACCTTCTATAGCCCGAACTGGGCATGCTATCTCCGTCACCTGCTCTCGCTGCTCGGCTTTAGTGCAAGGCCTACAGTCCAGCTCTGCACAGGGCCTCCGGGAAAGCGCATCTGCATTACCATGCAGCTTTCCGGGCCTGTGCTGAATCTGGAAATCGTACTCCTGCAACAGCTCGAGCCAGCGGGCTACCTGGCCCTCCGGATCTTTAAAATTTAAAAGCCAGGTTAGTGACGCGTGATCTGTCCTAATAAGGAAATGGCAGCCTTGCAGGTACGGGCGAAAATGGCGAACCGCTTTGACCACCGCTAACAGCTCGCGCCGAGTCACGCAGTAGTTTCGCTCTGCCTTGCTCAGCGCGCTACTGTAGTAGGCTACCGCTCGTTCCCCGTCTGGTCCCACCTGGGAGAGCACGGCCCCGACTCCGACATTGCTAGCGTCCGTGTCGACGATGAATGGTCGCGCGACATCCGGATATGCTAGAATGGGAGCCGCCGTTAGGGCGTCTCTCAACTGGTCAAAAGCATTCTGGCAGTCCCCTGTCCACTCGAACTGTTGACCTTTATTCGTCAAGCGATGAAGCGGACTAGCCAGGGTGGCGAAGCTCAAGACAAAGCGTCTGTAGTACGACACTAGTCCCAAGAAGCTCCGCAGCTCACCCACATTGCTTGGCGTCGGCCATTCCCGCACAGAAGCCACCTTAGCTGGGTCAGTGGCTACACCCTGCTCGCTAACGACGTGCCCCAGGAAAGCTGTCTCCCTCCGGAGCAGCTGACACTTTTTAGGATTGAGCCGTAGCCCAGCCCGGCCAATCTCCGTAAGCACGTCAGTTAGGTGAGCGAGGGCTTGCTCGAAGTCGCTGGCGTGTACTAGGAGGCCGTCCAGGTACACGACACAGGAACTCCGCGGGACGGACGACAGCACCCGCTCCATCAGTCGCTCAAAAGTGGCAGGGGCGTTACAGAGCCCGAACGGCATGACCCGGAACTGCCACAACCCTTGCCCTATCGTGAAAGCTGATTTTGCCCTCGCTTCCGGGGACAGCCTCACCTGCCAATAGCCACTGCGGAGGTCCAGCGAGCTAAACCAACTGGACCCCGCGATATGGTCTAAGGCCTCGTCAATACGGGGAAGTGGATAGGCGTCTTTCTTGGTGATCTGATTAAGACGCCTATAATCTACACAAAAACGCCACTCCCCGTCCTTCTTTTTTACCAGGACAGCAGGGGCCGCCCATGGGCTTTCAGAGGGCTCGATGATGCCCGCAGCTGCCATCTCCCTTATCTTGTCCTCCGCCACCTCTCGCTTGGCTAGAGACAGCCGGTGCGGACGTAACCGAATGGGCACAGCCGAGCCAGTATCAATCTGGTGTTGAACCAGTTCGGTCTGTGTGCATTCTTCGTCCCGCACAGCGAATAGGTGAGTGTAACGGACAAGCAGGGCTTTAAGCTGCTGGCTCTGCTGCGGTGTGAGCCCTTTGCTGCTGCGCGTCCATAATGCTAGGACGGCTTGCAGCACCCCCGCGGAGGGCTGGGTAGCTGAGGCTAGCCCGCCCGTCCGCGGTGGCACTGTAACCTGAGGTGGTACCACGGTAACGAGCGGCGAATCAGCGGTGGCCATTGCAAGCACAGAACTGGGGCGACAGTGTTTGGGGGGCACCCCAGGGCATTCAGTTCGGCGGGCTGCTTGTAATTCACATTTTGATCGGAGGCCCAGCGTTTCAGTACCAATAGTTATCGTCTCGGCTATCACATTTATGCTAGTTCCCCACAACGCTAACAAGTCTAAACCGATAATGCATGCATCTTTTATATCTGCTAACCAAAACTCGTGTTTCACTCGCTGGGCTCCTGCACACACTTGTAATTGTTTACTACCACGCATGCCCATCTTCTGCCCAGTGACGGAGGTTAGCTGGGTAGAGGTAGGGGTCCATGCACCTGAAAGCAGCCCGCTGGTACCCCGAAGTACCCCCGGCCTTACCAGGGAAATAGTGGCTCCGGTGTCGACCAGCGCCCAGCAGGCTTGTCCGTCCAAACTGCAAGGCAAGTACAGCCCGGTCTTCGTCCCCAGTCTGCCAATACGGGGCTCGGCCTCGTGGGCCTGTTCCTCTGCTCTTAAAAGAACATCAAACGGAACTTTTGCTCTTGGAATTTTTGCTTTCGCTAGGATGGGCAGCCTGGGCGCGTGAGTGCTGGTCTGGGCCCGGGTCTGGTTGAGGAGGAGTGTAGCATGGGGCGGCGGTCTCCTCATTGGGCCGTCCCGTCGTCGTTTCCCGTCGGCTGTGGAGCTCTCGCTTTTGGCGCAGGGGCAGTACAGTCGCGGGCGAAATGCCCCGGTTCGTTGCACCGGAAGCAGCGTCGCTCCCGTTCCGGTCGCTGCCGCGGTCGGGTTTGGTTCCGTTGAACCCATCTCACCTCCTCGCCGTCCTCGCAGTCGGCAGCTCGGACCCGGGGCTTGTTAGCCGGGGTCCCGTTTGGCGTGGTGCCCAAGATGAGCTCCAGTCGCTCGGCCTCGCGAAGCGCTGCGTCCAGGGACTCCGGTTTGGCAATGCGGACCTGTTGTTGTAGGCGCTCCGGAGTGAGGGCCTGTGTGAAGGTCTGGCAGGCTAGCTCCTGCTGGCCTGCGTTATCGAGTTGAGGGTAGCCGCGGCGGGCTAACAGCCTGATGTCGGCGGCGAGGACGCTGAGGCTCTCTGCTCCGGTCCGCCGTCGCTTGGCGAGCTTCTCCCGGCTCACCTCTAGGAATTGCCGCTGTCCGAACCGACGTTCCAGCGCTGTCATCAGTGCCGGTAGCGTCAGTGGTTCGGCGCTGTCCAGGTCTAGCAGCACCTGGCAGGCCTCGCCCTCCAGGGCTAACGCTAAGTGGGTGGCCGTCTGGCTCTCGTCCCAGCCATTGTAGCTAGCCGCGAATCGTACCTGGCTTTGGTACGACTCTAGCTCCCCCTTTCCCGTGTAACGGGGTAGCTTGATCACCGCCTTTATCGGTGTAGTCGGTCGCCGCGCCGGCGCCGCTGTCTGGCTCGGCCTGGAAGCAGGGGCGACCTCGTTGGCTTCCGGCCGACCTACTTGCGCTTCATTTCCGGCCGCGGGGTCAGCCACCAGCGCGGGCACCTCCGCCTGGTCTGTAATCGGCATCTCTCGCTCCGGTCTTGTTGCGCTGGCTCCTTCGGGTAGTCCTCCGGGTCTATTCGTGGGCCGCTTCGCAGACGCTCCTGCGATAACGTCCATCTGCTTGATCACCTGACGTTCTAGGTCGCGGATCTGTTCCCAGATCGTCCCGCTTCTGACATCATTGTGGCGAGCCATGGAGTCGGAGTCAGGTTTTCTTGATTGAAATAGTTTATTGAGTAAGAGTACAATCTCTTGTTGCTTCTTCTTCAGTTAACAGTTGGAATAGACATCGCTTGCTGGATCGTAGCCAGCTTTATAGCCCCTCTATGCAAATAAGCATGCTTAACAAAGGCGGCCTTTGATAGGTGCCCTGCAGCTCCCCCCAACCAATCACACGTAATTCACTCTGTCATACGTCAATCAACAAACGGTCTCTAGCGCGGACCTGGTTGAACACCTGCTGGTCATTCAAAGGTCAACTGCCAATTGCTACTGCACACGTCATTACATTTGAACACAACAGTTGACATGCACAACGATCCCCGTTACTCGCAATCGCCCCGGATCGCCACAGTATGTTCGTTGACTAAAGTCGCCCACAGCACTGAATGAGTTAAAGCTAGTATGCAACTATTTTTTTTTTTTTATATCGGGGAACGGTCATGCTTAGTTGGTAGCAATGGAACTGTTCTGAGAGAAATCCAGCAAAAACACTATGGCTGTGTTCCATTATGCACGTAATTGCATTCTAGATAGTACATTCTTCCAATTACACTAGCTAGATAGTATGCAAGACCGCAAGTATGTTTCAATTTAACACACTTGATGACGTAGTCAGCAGAATAGCCTACCTTTGACCATACACAGGAAAAACAATAGAATCACCTCCACGAATTAGCTTACTCGATAACCTAGCTACGGCACAGTTAGCACCATTAGGCCTAAGCATTTGAAATTAACTACAAATGTTATGGTGCATGGCATTAATTACAATAAATATTGTTTTGCTAAATTTTGCGTTTTCATTATGACATCACTGCCACGGTGAAACTAGCTACTTCGTGTGTGAACCATATGAGGCAATTTGTTTTATCTCAGTTACGGACAGCCCGACCACTAAGCAGTGGCGGAATCAGGCCAGATCATCTCATACCAGCAGTAAAACGGAATAGCAAGATGCCTTAAATATAATGCAGACTATTGATTGATTATTATTGATTGAGGTGGACCATAAAATAAAGCAAAAAACAAAGCTGGCAGAGGGTGGGATATTCAAGTGTCACGATTCGAAGCGACAGCTTAGTATGATATTAAATAATAGCATATTATTAAGAGACGTCGCTCTGGATAAGAGCGTCTGCTAAATGTCTATAATGTAATGTAATGAGATGTGATTAAGACACCGTAGGCAACTGAGTGTCAGATCTTGCACTTCGCTTGGTGACACTTGAAAGATATCCCACCCTCTGCTTGCCAGTGAAAAATATGTGTTCAACATAATTTCTTTTGCATTATGGTTGACCACAATCAATAGAACTATCTACAATTCATGGTTCATAGCTCGTACTACAATCCACAGTATTATCGTTTACATTTTAACTGGAGAAATTAAGCAAAAGAAAGGCGCAAGGGCGTTCATCTGCAGTGGAGTCGAAAAACAATATGTAGCATATAGTTATAGACTACCGCAGCCATTTTCATTGCAGTGTTTTCCATTTTAAAGCTCTCTCTCATAAGACAGTTTTGGTTACATGCCGTGTTACCAGGGCCGGATCTACCATATGGGCAATTGGGCACGTGCCCAGAGGCACCACGCCCTAGGGGGGCACGAAGCGGCCGACGTTTTTTTTTTCTTCCCCAACACAAAGCACTGGCTAGCTGAACCACCAATCAGAGCGCTCCTGTGCCAAGCAACTATTGCTAATAGGGGTGGGACAATGCACCGATGCATCGCGATGCATCGATCCGAATGTGTAAATACAACTGCATTGATCTGTAAGATTCGAATTGATAAGCATGGATTAATATCGCATTTTAAATGAATGTGCACATGTATTCATTTATTCAAAAATTCTTTAAAATATATATTTCTGAGACACGACTACTTTTAAAACTGTTTTGACCAGTTTCAATCCATGTTTCTGCTCCAACCCCCACGCGTGAGTTGAAAGTAGGGACAGGCGGGAATCAAGCGACAATGAGACGGACAGATCTGAGCGAAATGGCTAGCTGCGTGCTCGCTGAGTGCGACAAAAGAGACAGAAACTTACAGAATTTGCGATGTTGCGAACAGAAAATCAGTGGTATGGAAGCATTTCGGGTTTAGAAAGAAGGAGGGTGTACTTGACAAAACCGCTGCAATATGCAAGATCTGCCAAGTAGAAATCAGATACACAGGCAACACCACAAACATGATAAACCATTTGAGCCGACGATACACAATTGACGTGAAGGACAGCAAGCTGGTTAGCAAGCTAAACTCGGGAGTCATTGACACTTCCCCTGAGTTTCCTGGAGAAATGGCCAAACAGTTCTATTTTTTTGTATAATTGTTTTTATTAGTTTTTATACACATACCGTGTCCAGACAGTTAATTGTAAAGTGCTTTCTGATATTTCAATTTAAACCATTTTTTATTCAAAATCAAGTAGATGTTAGAGACAAAAAACAAAAATAGTAAGACTATTTCCAATGTCTTACGTTCAATTAATTATTACTACGTTAACTGTCCGATTCACAAAATGAATGTCGTGGAACCTAGATACACCATACCATGCAGAAAATATTTGAGTGAAAAATGTATACCTGCTCTGTATGAAGAGGTGAAGAAAACTGTTCGACTGTCCTTGCAAAACGCTACGAGAGTAGCTTTAACTACGGATGGATGGGCATCTTGCTCCACCGAAGTTCTAGATCGTACTAAGATTTAGGAAAGTACTATGCATGACACTAACCTATAGGCTATTTAATTTTTCTTGGCCCAGGTTAGTAGTTGTTATACATTTTGCCATTTTCATTTTGTAAATAAAGGAAATGTATTAGGGTACCATGTCTGACACTGTTTGAAAAACAATAACCTAAATAGGGCAACTTTAGAAAATACACTGTTAGTCATGTTTATTGCTGCATTATTTGCTGCAGACAGCTGCAAAATGTATGGCATGCCTTAACAATAAACATAATGCTGTGAACTTGGTGTAAGGTTCTAATTGAAAATTACTGCTGAATGTATCGGTATCAAATCACATTAGCATACCTATTACTTTTTTTAAAGTATCTAAATTAATCGAATCGAATCGTGGTCATAACGTAAGATATTATGATGCATCGAACCTTTGCCTAAAGAATCGTAATCGAATCGTTATGGGATTGAATCGTCCCACCCCTAATTGCTAACCACTACACGGACTCCGTAAAGCTTCCGTTTAGAAATCACTCCTTTCTAATTTGAGGATTGCAGCCTAAAACGAAGAGTTGTAGCTCTGTAGGCTATATCAAAAAAAAAAAAATGGGTTAAACGGTGCGCACGGGGAGCAAAGATTAGCAAATCAATTGTCCATGTCACATAGGTTACGTAAATAATAAATATAAAAATTATGTTCAATTAAATTGTTTTTTAACATTAGCTAGTTACGTACCCAGCTGTGAACGATAGGCTACGGAAGTGCTGCTCACTTCCACTAACAACAGGTTAAGCTTCTCTTGTTTACGCTGAGAGTGATAGCTGACATTATGCGCTGATATTTTACTTATTAGCCTGTAGGCTGCGTTATATATCATAGCCATTGTAGCTATTTAACGTTAATAAATAAGTTTTTTCCAGTTACATAGGCCTATACATTTTAACTTCAAGTAGCCTACGGATTGTATCCAGATTCATATCTGTGAAAACTGCTTCAAAAATTGACTCAATCAATGAAAACTATGGAGCAGAAGAATGAAAGCGGTGCAACGTTAGAGAAAAGTAACAAACTCTGATTGTACGGAGGTTCTTAGCAAAGCATTAAACTAAAGATGACACTACAACTTATTTGATTCACTGTTACCTGGAAGCATTTATGAGTTATGTGCATAGTGTCAACTGGTCGAACACAGTAAATACAGTAAGCATTGGTCGAATATGCTTAGTTTAGCTTCCTTTAGGCTACTTAGGAAAATAAAGCTGTTTTTTCCCCGACATGACCATGAACTGAATGAAATGTAATACACTGTAACGTAGCCTACCCGAGACTCGCTTGATTAGCAAGGGGGTAATCTGTGTTCAATTTCATAAAGTAGGCTACATACAAATGCAGGTTCATAGCTATAACTGACGGGTCCTCACAATGGCCCGGTTATGCGAGGAAACTTGCTTTCTGAAGCGAAAGCTTGACGAAATGAGCAAAAGTAACTAAGGATAGCTGATAGCCTAACTAACAGATGGATTCACCAGTTATTGCTATAATTTATTCTATTGAGTATTGGATACAATATTAATTGTTGTAATCGTTTTTCTATTGATGTCTCTTTCTTTAGGCACCGTGTTCAGATTTTGTACAGAAAATTAATTGTCCCTAGGCTTTACTTTGTTTATTTTTCCGGTAATAACATTTTGATTTTTTGTGTAGGCTATGTTGAAATCAACAGCAAGGGGGCGGGGCGGAGGGGGCTGCGTTTTACACTATTTTTCTACCGTCTATGGTTAGTGCAATGATCTCTGGGCACAAAAAATCACTTGAAATTCTGGGGCTGCGGTCCAATCCGTTAAATGTTCTAAACGTTGGGCATTGCCAAGGGCGAGTGCGGTCCAATCCGTTAGAAATGCAAGTGAAGTACGCGAAATGAGTCCCTCTTCCCTTGATTTGGCTCGAGGGAAGACTGCAGACTTCGGGCAGTGAAATTGCCCAGAATGCTTTACTGTAACCCCAAGCTTCCTGTTTCGGAATTTTCAATTGAATGCCTTCACATATCTCCCGGGAAAAATCTTCAAGAAAGTGGCACTCGTATAAGCGATTAAGCGATATTTTAAAAGTTTTTTTTTATTGCACGACTAAAAGGTTTAATAAATTAGGAAATAACATTGATTTAGTGGTTTTAAAACGTAGCTATCGCCAGTGAAAAGTTTCATGTTATCCTACTAGGATTCCGTATTAGAATGATTATTTCAGGCCAGTTAACAATAACTAACTACATAATCAGCTTGTTGCCGTTCAGCGAGTATCCAGCAAAAGCTATTCATATTCAATACGGGTCGCTCGCCTCTTTTATGTTTTATACTTCTGTTCTACCTCCAAAGCAATCGAGGCTATGCAGCCACCATTTTGATTGCTGTTTTTTAAATATATTTGATTCTGAGGTATTTTATAACATACAAGTGTATTATTTCTCATTCCTGCTTATGAGTTATTTTAAAGTGCTGTCTATCAATACATTGATTGATAATCATTTTGTAGTTTTCTCTTTTGCCAGAATAAAAATTGAGATGTTGGCTGGAGCTTTCTGTCCTATGCAATGTATTGGAAAGTTTTGCACAAACTCATTTGTCAATGGTCTGCCGGCGTCACTGGCGAATTTCCGAGTGCAAGTGCGGTCCAATTCAAAAATGATTCCGCTCCCTCCCTTGCTACTCCCTGTCGGTTCGACTGTCTAGTGTCGTTTTAGTGCTGCGTCACATCCCCCTGAGTAGAAGTGGCGAGGGGAAGTGCAGGAGCGCATAACATTTAACATATTGGACCGCAGCCTGGGTTTTGTGAAGTACGGAAGTCCACATCCGGGGTTTTAGAATATACTTGATTTTTGCATACTTTCGGTTCGGAAGCACTGACAAACAAAATGGCGCTATGCGCACTGTGTGCAAGTATGCATAATGGAACAGTCACACTCAAATTCTGCATTCTAAAACCAGGGCTGTGTCCGAATCAGAGCCCTATCTACTGCGCCCTGTCTCCTGCATACAGTGCACTGGCAGAGGTGTGCTGTTTAATGTGCACTGTTTAGCAGTCCGCAAAAAATATCCGCCATACTATTTTCCACCCGCACTGTGGAAGTGTCGTAAGCAGGTCATAAGACCAGTGTTGCCATGTCTGCGGTTTTACAGCTAAATTGGGATACTTTCAAAGTGCAGTCACGGGTAAAAATTAAAAGGTGCAAAGCACGCACTTATTTTAAAAAGTATGTGTACTTCTTGAAAAGCGTGCTCCCGAATGTACTCAGCGAAACCCCGGAAGTAAGTGTGTCATCCAGGCGTTTGAAGTATACTGCAATTTTTTTTTTAAATTGCGTACTCTACGATTTATCGCTGTGAGTTTTCTGTGAATAGTAGCTAGATTGCTATTATTGATAATGTTACTTCATTCGGCTGCTAGTTCTTGGAAGAAGGAAATGTTTGTTAATGTTATATGTCGTATAGATTGTGTTAGCTTGAACTGGCTATGTGGCTATAAGTTACCATGCATACCAGTCCTAAACATTTTTAAAAGATCGCAGTGACTCAAGCAAAAACGCATTGGAACACAATATTGAAAAATGGGCCAGTGTGGTGGGGAATAGCAGGTTATCATTTTACCACCTGAAAAAACATATCCTGGGGTAAGGATCTAAAGATTGGATTGTTCTCATGGTAAAGACAATATGCTTTGATTTAATTGTGAAATTTCACAGACAAGTGAAATTTCTATCTACACTGTGAGGAGATGATATTGACTGTTTGGTGAAGAATTAAGTTTAATTAACTTTTTTAACATTTAGCTGTGATGTAGGCTCCTCTTGTTATTGTGACTGCTCTTGTTAACATGGCTATGTTTTTTTGTGTTGTAAAATAAAAATCTGAAACATTATCTCATTATCTTATCAATAAAGCCGCATAGAATTGTTCCATACCTTATTTGTCTTTGGCATTTTCTCATTAGTATCGACAATTCCGGGTCATAACATGGTCACCAAATGGACAAGTACAAGGTCCCCGGTACTGACACTTAAATACACGCGTGACCAGAAATAGCTGACTGTTACGTCACAACAAGATTGTCCACAGGGTTCGACAATTGATGGTTACGGTTTCTATGGTCGACGTTTGAAGTTAAACATTACGGTATCAACTGTGACAACTCACCCGATACTGAAACTATGGCGTTTATTTAGTTCCATAAATAGCGCGCGCGTGGAATTGTGAAGCGAGCGCACAGAACAGTGTCTGCGCGAGTGGAGCTATGAAGCGAGCGAGCAGAAAGCCCATCTGCGAGCGTGGACCTGTGACGCGAGCGAGCAGAGAACCATCCGCGCGAGCACGGAGCTGTGGGCGTGCGAACTTGGTTTGCTCTCGCTCGAAATGGAGGCCTGTCACATAGAACTAGAACTGTCGTTACCAATGGTTACAGGGACGCGCCGCCATGTTGGAGGTCCATCCCTAACAGAGACGCTTAACGTTACCACTGAAGTCGTAGTGTTCGCTACTCCATGAAACGAGTTTCATGCTAACGCTACTATGATTGCTGTCCTACAATGACGAACTTCTGCACTGCGTACTGATGTGCGAATAAAACTGGGAAAAGGCGAAAATGTCCTTTTACATGATAATTTGAGGACTCACCATAGTAGCTAAACCACCAGGCAGGGTGAACGAACTCAATTTTACGACCGAACGAAGAGACTGGTGGTTGAAAGGGTGAGCAGGGTTTAGACAGCATAGGCTCGGATCATTAATGGTAAATTACGTTTTATGAACAAATTATAAAGTTAGCCAGTTAATATATACATAACTAGCTGGCCTAATGTACATCTATGTGCATTATCTTAATGTTAGAAAGTTAAAAGTGAATTAATCGCTTGGTTTAGCTAACGTTAGTAGCTATATCATTTGTGTGAACGACTGCTACGCCTGCGAAACATTAATGTTAACCTAATGCGATACGTCAAGCATATTGTGAACATCAAAACAGTGTTCATTTGAACTATTATTACATTGCTAGGGGTGCTACGTTGTACGATGTCTCACAAATAGACTGGTTAAACTGTAAACATGAGCTACCTGTGCTGGCCAGGCAGGGTTCGAGCAATATAGAGAATCCAGAAGAGGGCGAAAATAAAATGTAACGTTACGATATTAAGCAATAATGAATAATTAATAATATTGAAAGTAATAATGAAAGTAACGGTAAATGTACTTTATGTGTTGAACTGATTTGCCTTTTATGGTGTCTACAACTGAAGTTCCCTATCGGGAAAAAAAGTTATTATATTCTATCCATCGAGCTAAAATGTTTTATTGCTGAAGTAGGCTACTGTAGCCTACCTAACATGTAACGTATCACTTTGCTCCCATATTAACTGCACAAGCACTTTACTTACCAAGGTGGTATACTACAAAGCAGGATTACTGAGTTAGTACTAGCTGAATAACTCAATAAAACCCATAACAGCTCTTTCTACTTCAGCCCATGCATGTTCCAGATTTGGGAGGGTTCCGGGGTTTACTATAATTAATCTTACTTCGTACGTACACCCCCGCGATACTCCTTATAATATTTGTTTATGTTGGTATTAGAATAGAATATTGTGGCGATCCGGGGCGATTACGAGTGATGTAAATTATTGTGTATATCGAATTGTGTGTGTGTACTTGTGCTGTGCAGACCAAGTGCACGAGTGATGGTTGATGTAATCACATGATCAGAGCGTGTTCAAAAGCTCTGACGTGTACAGTAACAATGGCGGTTAACATTTGAATATAACCTCCCGCCAGAACGGCGACTGTTGTGATAAACAACAGTCGTATACAGTTCAGCTAAATGTGATAGCATGCGCTCAACCAGGTCCGCTCTAGAGAATGTTCGAGCGAAGCCAACGGTTGTTTTTGAGTATGACTGAGGGGATTACGTGTGATTGGTTAAGGTGAGCTGCAGGGCACCTATTAGAGGTCGCCCTTGTTAGCATGCTCATTTGCATATCAGGGGCTATAAAGCTGGCTACAGTCCAGCGCGCGTTGTCTGTTCTGCCTGTACGCTGAGAAGGAAGTAATAAGAGATTGTGCTCTTCAATAAATTATTATACCCTCAAGCAAACCTGACTCCGACTCCATGGCTCGCCACAATGGTGTCAGAAGTGGGATGATCTGGGAACAGATCCGCGAATTGGAACGTCAGGTGACCAAGCAGATGGACGTTATCGCAGGAGCGTCTGCGAAGCGGCCCAAGAGTAGACCCGGGGGGGCTCCCCGAAGGAGCCAGCGCCGCAAGACCGGAGCGAGAGAGGCCGATTGCAGACCAGGCGGAGGTGCCCGCGCTGGTGGCTGACCCCGCGGCCGGAAGCGGAGCGCAAGTAGGTCGGCTGGAAGCCAACGAGGACGCCCCTGCTTCCAGGCCGAGCCAGACGGCGGTGCCGGTGCAGCGACCGACCACACCGTCAAAGGCGGCGATCAAGCTACCCCGTTACACGGGAAAGGGTGAGCTAGAGTCGTACCAAAGCCAGGTACGATTCGCAGCTAGCTACAATGGCTGGGACGAGAGCCAGACAGCCACCCACTTAGCGTTAGCCCTGGAGGGCGAGGCCTGCCAGGTGCTTCTAGACCTGGACAGCGCCGAACCACTGACGCTACCGGCACTGATGACAGCGCTGGAACGCCGGTTCGGACAGCGGCAATTCCTGGAGGTGAGCCGGGAGAAGCTCGCCACGCGACGGCGGACCGGAGCAGAGAGCCTCAGCGTCCTCGCCGCCGACATCAGGCTGTTAGCTCGCCGCGGCTACCCTCAACTCGACAACGCAGGCCAGCAGGAGCTAGCCTGCCAGACCTTCACGCAGGCCCTCACTCCGGAGCGCCTACAACAACAGGTTCGCATCGCCAAACCGGAGTCCCTGGACGCAGCGCTTCGCGAGGCCGAGCGACTGGAGCTCATCCTGGGCACCACACCCAACGGGACCCCGGCTAACAAGCCCCGGGTCCGAGCTGCCGACTGCGAGGACGGCGAGGAGGTGAGATGGGTCCAGCGGAACCAAACTCGACCGCGGCAGCGACCGGAACGGGAGCGACGCTGCTTCCGGTGCGACGAACCGGGGCATTTCGCCCGCGACTGTACCGCCCCTGCGCCAAAAGCGAGAGCTCCACAGCCGACGGGAAACGACGACGGGACGGCCCAATGAGGAGACCACCGTCCCATGCCACACTCCTCCTCAACCAGGCCCGGCCCCAAACCAGCACTCACGCGCCCAGCCTGCCCATCCTAGCAAAAATTCCAAGAGCAAAAGTTCCGTTTGATGCTCTTTTAAGAGCAGAGGAACAGGCCCACGAGGCCGAGCCTCGTATTGGCAGGCTGGGGACGAAGACCGGGCTGTACTTGCCTTGCAGTTTGGACGGACAAGCCTGCTGGGCGCTGGTCGACACCGGAGCCACTATTTCCCTGGTAAGGCCGGGGGTACTTCGGGGTACTAGCGGGCTGCTTTCGGGTGCATGGACCCCTACCTCTACCCAGCTAACCTCCGTCACTGGGCAGAAGATGGGCATGCGTGGTAGTAAACAATTACAAGTGTGTGCAGGAGCCCAGCGAGTGAAACACGAGTTTTGGTTAGCAGATATAAAAGATGCATGTATTATCGGTTTGGATTTGTTAGCGTTGTGGGGAACTAGCATAAATGTGATAGCCGAAACTATAACTATTGGTACCGAAACGCTGGGCCTCCGATCAAAATGTGAATTACAAGCAGCCCGCCGAACTAAATGCCCTGGGGTGCCCCCCAAACACTGTCGCCCCAGTTCTGTGCTTGCCATGACCACCGCTGATTCGCCGCTTGTTACCGTGGTACCACCTCAGGTTACAGTACCGCCGCAGACGGGCGGGCTAGCCTCAGCTACCCAGCCCTCTGCGGGGGTGCTGCAAGCCGTCCTAGCATTATGGACGCGCAGCAGCAAAGGGCTCACACCGCAGCAGAGCCAGCAGCTTAAAGCCCTGCTTGTCCGTTACACTCACCTATTCGCTGTGCGGGACGAAGAATGCACACAGACCGAACTGGTTCAACACCAGATTGATACTGGTTCGGCTGTGCCCATTCGGTTACGTCCGCACAGGCTGTCTCTAGCCAAGCGAGAGGTGGCGGAGGACAAGATAAGGGAGATGGCAGCTGCGGGCATTATCGAGCCTTCTGAAAGCCCATGGGCGGCCCCTGCTGTCCTGGTTAAGAAAAAGGACGGGGAGTGGCGTTTTTGTGTAGATTATAGGCGTCTTAATCAGATCACAAAGAAAGACGCCTATCCACTTCCCCGTATTGACGAGGCCTTAGACCATATCGCGGGGTCCAGTTGGTTTAGCTCGCTGGACCTCCGCAGTGGCTATTGGCAGGTAAGGCTGTCCCCGGAAGCGAGGGCAAAATCAGCTTTTACCATAGGGCAAGGGTTGTGGCAGTTCCGGGTCATGCCGTTCGGGCTCTGTAACGCCCCTGCCACTTTTGAGCGACTGATGGAGCGGGTGCTGTCGTCCGTCCCGCGGAGTTCCTGTGTCGTGTACTTGGACGACCTCTTAGTACACGCCAGCGACTTCGAGCAAGCCCTCGCTCATCTAAACGACGTGCTTACTGAGATTGGCCGGGCTGGGTTACGGCTCAATCCCAAAAAGTGTCAGCTGCTCCGGAGGGAGACAGCTTTCTTGGGGCACGTCGTTAGTGAGCAGGGTGTAGCCACTGACCCAGCTAAGGTGGCTTCTGTGCGGGAATGGCCGACGCCTAGCAATGTGGGTGAGCTGCGGAGCTTCTTGGGGCTAGTGTCGTACTATAGACGCTTTGTCTTGAGCTTCGCCACCCTGGCTAGTCCGCTTCATCGCTTGACCAATAAAGGTCAACAGTTCGAGTGGACAGGGGACTGCCAGAATGCTTTTGACCAGTTGAGAGACGCCCTAACGGCGGCTCCCATTCTAGCATATCCGGATGTCGCGCGACCATTCATCGTCGACACGGATGCTAGCAATGTCGGAGTCGGGGCCGTACTCTCCCAGGTGGGACCAGACGGGGAACGAGCGGTAGCCTACTACAGTAGCGCGCTGAGCAAGGCAGAGCGTAACTACTGCGTTACTCGGCGCGAGCTGTTAGCGGTGGTCAAAGCGGTTCGCCATTTTCGCCCTTACCTGCAAGGCAGCCATTTCCTCATTAGGACAGATCACGCGTCACTAACCTGGCTTTTAAATTTTAAAGATCCGGAAGGCCAGGTAGCCCGCTGGCTCGAGCTGTTGCAGGAGTACGATTTCCAGATTCAGCACAGGCCCGGAAAGCTGCATGGTAATGCAGATGCGCTTTCCCGGAGGCCCTGTGCAGAGCTGGACTGTAGGCCTTGCACTAAAGCCGAGCAGCGAGAGCAGGTGACGGCGATAGCATGCCAGGTTCAGGCTGTAGAGGGTGAGTTTGAATGGTTGCCTCTTAGCCAGCAGGACCTGCGCCTAGCGCAAGAGGGCGACGGCGAGCTGCAGCAGGTGCAGAGCTGGGTCACGGCGGGGGCACGGCCTGCATGGGGGGAAGTGTCGGCCAGTAGCCCAGCTGTGAAGGCTTACGTGAGTCAGTGGGGGAGCCTGACGTCGCAGGGTGGGCTGCTCTATAGGCGGTGGCAGGCCCCCGGCTCCGACCAGGACCTCCTCCAGCTGCTGGTGCCCCGTGCGCTCCGCCCCCAGGTACTGGGACTGGTACATGGCTCTGTGGGGGCGGGGCACTTTGGCATCAGCAAGACTTTGCACCGACTGCGGAGGAGGTTCTACTGGCCTGCCTGCCGCCGGGACGTGGAGCTGCACGTCCATTGCTGCGACGCCTGCACGGCCAAGAAGGGGCCGACGCAGCGGTCGCAAGCCCCCCTCCAGCGGTACGTCGTGGGAGCTCCGATGGAACGGGTCGGGGTAGACATCTTAGGGCCTTTCCCCGTCACCGAGTCCGGCAACCGCTACGTGCTTGTGGCCATGGACTACTTTACTAAGTGGCCCGAGGCGTACGCGGTGCCGGACCAATCGGCGGACACGACGGCGGAAAGGCTCGTAACTGAGATGTTCGCCCGGTTCGGAGCCCCCGAGGAGCTACACAGCGACCAGGGGCGAAATTTTGAGTCGCGGGTGCTGGCGGCTGTGTGTAAGCGGCTGGGAGTGGCCAAAACCCGCACTACGGCGTTGCACCCCCAGAGCGACGGGCTTGTTGAACGCTTTAATAAAACACTGGCCACCCAGTTAGCAATTCTAGCCAGCCAGCACCAGCGGGACTGGGACCGCCATTTGCCCCTGGTCCTGTGGGCATACCGCTCCGCCGTGCAGGAAAGCAGTCAGTGCTCCCCCGCTGCGCTCATGTTCGGGCGCGAGCTGAGGACGCCCGTCGACTTGGTGTTCGGAGCCCCGCCCGGACCAACGGAGCACCACCAGTCAGAGGCCGGGTACGCACGGGCCTTGATCGAGCGCCTGGAGACCGCCCACAGCTTTACCCGCCAGGCCCAATCCGCCGCAAGTGTTAAGCAGAAGCGAGCGTATGATGTGCGCTGTCGGGGGCAGCCCTTCACCAGCGGAGACAAGGTATGGATCTACTGTCCGATCCGTAAGAAGGGTCTGTCCCCGAAATTGCAGTCGCATTGGCGGGGCCCTGGTGAAGTGGTGGGCCGGCTTAGCGAGGTGGTCTATCGAGTGCGCATGCCCGGCCGAAGGAAACTGGTGGTGCTTCACCGGGACCGTCTAGCTCCTTACCGGCCGCTGTTGGATGGTGTTGAGGAGGGGATGGGCGTCGGCGAGGATCAGCCCGCTTTACGTGCGCCCACCCCTCCTCCACCAGAAAACCCAGCGGCAGCTGAGGGCCCGAATCGCCCTTCTCGCCAGCGGAGAACTCCTGCCCGTTTCCGGGACTTTGTGCGTGAGTGCGGACAGTTTAAGGGGTCGCAGGGGACTGCTGACCCCTTAGGTGGGGGCAGTGTGGCGATCCGGGGCGATTACGAGTGATGTAAATTATTGTGTATATCGAATTGTGTGTGTGTACTTGTGCTGTGCAGACCAAGTGCACGAGTGATGGTTGATGTAATCACATGATCAGAGCGTGTTCAAAAGCTCTGACGTGTACAGTAACAATGGCGGTTAACATTTGAATATAACCTCCCGCCAGAACGGCGACTGTTGTGATAAACAACAGTCGTATACAGTTCAGCTAAATGTGATAGCATGCGCTCAACCAGGTCCGCTCTAGAGAATGTTCGAGCGAAGCCAACGGTTGTTTTTGAGTATGACTGAGGGGATTACGTGTGATTGGTTAAGGTGAGCTGCAGGGCACCTATTAGAGGTCGCCCTTGTTAGCATGCTCATTTGCATATCAGGGGCTATAAAGCTGGCTACAGTCCAGCGCGCGTTGTCTGTTCTGCCTGTACGCTGAGAAGGAAGTAATAAGAGATTGTGCTCTTCAATAAATTATTATACCCTCAAGCAAACCTGACTCCGACTCCATGGCTCGCCACAATATAATAACTTTTATTTCCCGGCAGGGAACTTCAGTTGTAGCCCCAGCAACAACAAAAAAGACATAGACAGTGGGACCCACAACACACAAACAAACATATCAAACAAAGATATCCAACAGAATCATTACATCAATCAAGTGAATGAAAGTGCAATACAGCCATGATTAAAAATGGCCCCCGCTGTCCCGAGATGTCCAGTGTCACCAAGCAGTCCAACGCACAAACTCCACATCCACGAATTTCCTCAATACATGCAGTGCCGCGGTCTCTGTACACCGCCAAACTGAGAAATTGTTTCGTTATGTTGTGCACTGTATATTTTGTATATTGCTGAACTACCTGTAAGCATTGCGCAAAGCAAATTCCGATGATGGCAATCAAGGGAAATTAAGCAACCTCCCGATTAAATGTGATAGCCTATTAGTTTGGTTTGCATAACGTTATGGAACACCGGCATTTGGTCTTCCAGTAAGGCGGTTTGCGTTAAAAGTGGGCGTGTCTGGCCAAATTGTGACGTAGGTGACAGGCCTCCATTGGTTTACGCTCGCTCGCTCGCCAAGTTCATTTTTGAGACTTTGGGGGCGGGGATGGCATGCTTAGTGGCTGATGTTTCCACTTCTTTGATTGGTCACTAGGTACCGACCTTGACTTATGTGATTGGCCATTTGATCTCACGTAGTCGATTCTGCGATGAAGAACGTGACTGATCATGATGAAGAAGTAAAATATGAATTTAGTTTACTTGCTGGCGTAGCATAATATGTCATGGATAAGCATTTGATATCTTACAGAAGCCACCAAGTTTGCCACTCATTTCCGTTAACTAGATGGCTAACCTAACGTTACTAAAAACCTGTTACTTTGACGATGTCGTCCACACTTCTTTAGCCTATTTAATGGCTTGACATGCTTCAGTATAGTTGTCGTGCAAATGTGGATTTAACGTTAGCTAATATGTTCTAAACTGTGCTAATTTCTCTGACAGAATATGGGTTTGTCAATTTTGTATTAGCCTATTACCAAATTGAATTTAACATGATAGGCCTGGGAATAGTGATGCTATTGATGTAGCTAGGCTAATCTTAGATGAATATGGATCTGTGATACATTATGAACAATCAATATAACGTCAAAATAATCATATTCGTAAACCTTCTACGTTTTGTTCTACATATTTAAAAAATGAGGAACAGCGCTCACTAGCTAATTGTCAGCCTATTTTGACGCCGGTGATTGGGATGGAGTCGATCGTATCGGCCGATTTTCCTTCATGTGACTTGATCGGCAGTCCCTGAAATCACCAATAGCATAGGCTACTATTAAACTTATCTTTAATGTGCTCGTTATAATCTAACTAGCTATGCCTTTTTATATAGGCTAGTCCAGGGGTGGCCAACCCTGGTCCTGGAGAGCCGCAGGGTCTGCTGGTTTTTGTTGTTACCACTTAATTGATAAATTAAAGCAGTCAATTACACAGTTAACTCACCTCACCTGGTTTCTTTGGTCTAAGACTCTAAGTAGTTGTCACATTTAAGGTGAAACCAAAAACCAGCAGACCCTGCGGCTCTCCAGGACCAGGGTTGGCCACCCCTGGGCTAGTCCTTAGGGTTGTCATATTGGCATGCGATTGGGTTAACCTTAGGCTATATTATAAAATTGGTATGAATTGGAATAATTCTAAAATCATATGCGTCTATGTAGCATATTGTCTGGTGCAATAGGTTATGTAGGCTAGTATAATAGGCCAAGTGAGCCTCCTTCTGATGTTATAGGGGCAGTGCAGTGTAACGCAATATGACGTTAACATTAACAAAATTGTTCAAATTATGTTTTTAGTTACACATTCACGCAGTAGTAGGCCTACACTGTAGCCTATTAAGTGCTGTTCATACAATTGTGCAATTATTTCAACTAAGGCTATAGTGAAACTGACCAATAGTTTCACCAATTGAACACAGATAAAGTACGTTGTCTCCGCGTTGTAATTAGCCACGGCTCGGCATTTATCATGCACAATACAAAATAGCACGATAGCCCATAAGTGCCAGAATTGATTGATCCGATGTGAGAACATCAATGTGCAGACAATGATTTAGTAAAAATAAACAGCAAGCCTGGAATTAAACGCTAATGAATAATTATGTTGTTGATAATTATTGTGTAGGCAATATAACCTACCTTCTAATAACTTAATAATAACAATAGGCTACCCTTTGTGCATAATATCTAGCCTATGCCAGACCCCTTCTAATCAATTTCGTGATCGTAGTCCCAAACCTCACGAAAGCAAGTTGACATGTAGCCGATGTGACTGTCATTAGACGATGTATTTAATAATTTGTGGCATTTGTTCTTTTCTTCAATTAAAAGCTGTTCAAATGCAGTCAAATCCAGACAGTTTCATTTTCTTGAATTAACTGCTTGGCCAGAAGTCTGCCTCTGATGCTGTGTCTGCTGTTGAACTGCTTGGCTCTGGTTTTCTAAATCTGCAGAGACAACTCCTTAATATTTCAAACAATAAACATATTACCCGTTCTTATGCCGATTGCAATTTTAAACATATAAAGTACATACAATTTGGTGCCTTAAATCAACAGTCACGTGAAACAAGTTTTTTTAAATTGGATTATTTATGGCATTTCCCCCCCTCACCAAGAACTCGAGATATACAAGTCTTGACACAACGTTAAATAAGGGTTGCTTTTAGCTCATAAAAAGTGAAAAACACTTCAATCCTCACTGTCTCTAGCCGTCTCGGCCAGGGCATTCTGCAGCAGAGACACCACCCGCCGTGCAGCATCATGCAACTCTCCCTATCATAAAGCAATCCACAAAACATTTCAACAGTAGGCCTATAATTATGGAGCTAAATCAGGGTCAAAAGTTTTGTTCATTTGAAAAAAAAAATTGTTATTGAAAAAATTAAATGTGAAACTGAAAGTTCTATTTGTGATCTTGAACTTTGAAAAATAAAACGATGCATTCAAAATAAAAATAAGCGTACGAAAAGTTTTTCAAGTTGAATATAATTTTGATTCAGTTCTGGAATTATTTTGAATACATTATTTATTTTCAATTTTCACTTTCATATATATTTCGATATTTCATGTCTTTATTTTTTTTCAGTTGCAGGTTTTATTTTTTCAAATGCACATCTTTTTCTTTCAGTTTCAGATCTTTTTTTCAGTTTCGAGTTGTATTTTTTCAGTTTCAGATCTTTTTTTCAGTTTCGAGTCGTATTTTTTCAGTTTCAGACTTTTGACCCTGATCTGGCGTGGGGGGCGTGGTATCAACTGAGAGCGGCGTGGAATCGTGAGAATTGGGGACCTTTAGCTGCCCTCCGAATATGCCCGATCGCATGTGTTTTGCATTCTGAATCAGCAAAGTTATGATGGCGTCAGCTCCATCTGGACAACTTTCTGGCGTCAGCGCACAGGTAAGCATGTTAACTAGCTGTTTCTTAATGGAAACAATTCTGGGAATTTGTCGTAATATTAACGATTTATGCGTAATTTTTGTAACGGGTACATAAAGGAAAAAAGACGTATACTAAGCATATGGTTAGCTTTATGTTATTAGCTAACGGTATTTTTCGTTAATGTAGGCTATTTTAAACTCCTTCGCTACTGTGTCCAGCTCAATTTTTTCACTTTGTGTGACTTAAACCATTTAATCAACCAGTACAGGCCTTCTGTAAAGTTTTTACAGTTTTTCTTGTATTTTAATTGTATTTCGTTTTTCTTTGTCTGCGGTTAGTTATATTTTTAACACGTTATTTGCATAGCGTGTTACTTGCTAGTAACGTTACGTGTACTAATGGTAGAGACTTATGTTCATGGCTATACAGCCATGAAGGGAACTGGGGGAATCCTACTAGGAATTGTACCTTATCTGACCTGATGTGTAGTTTGTTTGTAGGTTTTGTACATTGGTTTGCATAAATGCATCTGATAAGTAAAATGTACCTGTAATGTAAAGTGATATTTCTTTATTCTAGGAGCAACTGAAAAGAGATTTTCTTCAGAGGCTGTTTACGAAAGTTTCCCAGGTCACACAAAGACTGTCCCTGGATGTGCACTATTTGCAGTTTGTAGTCAACCAGGAGATGGCTCTTTTTAGATCATTGTCAGGCCAGGTTGAGGTGCCACAGGATGTCATGAATGCTTTGACTGAGCTGGCAACGCTTGTCAATTTAGAGGACAACTCTAATCTGACCTCTTGTCAGGTGCCAGTGTTGCAAGGAGAAATGGGAAGGCCAAAATATGATGTGAATTCTGAACAGCTGCAAAGTTTAATAGAAATGTCCCTACCAGTGTCACACATTGCACAACTTCTCGGGGTATCTCAGTGTACAGTGAAACGGCGCATGCGAGATAATGGCCTTTCCATAAAGCAGTTCTACAGTACCCTAACTGATGAACAATTGGACAATTTGGTGAGGTCAGTGAAGGCTAGGACACCAGATGTTGGATACCGAATGGTAAAAGGAATCCTGCAGGCCATGGGTCACCGTATTCAGTGGAAGAGAGTGTCTTCATCTGTGCGTCGTGTAGACTCTGTTGGTGTGCTCTCAAGAATGACTAGGATAGGGTGTGTTGCAAGAAGGACATATTCTGTTCAGGGTCCTCTGCACTTGGTACATATCGACACTAATCATAAACTCATCAGGTAGGACATACATTTGATGTTTACCTGCTATTTGGATACAGTAATTTGGCTAAGATGCACTAAAATTAAATATTTAATGTGTTCATAAATTCCTTGTCATATTTTATTAACACCCTTGTTTTGCATCAGCAAATGTAGACTGAATTATACTAGTTGAAACAAATGTTATGTTTTTTTTACCCACTACAGATATGGCCTTATTATTTTTGGAGGAATTGACGGCTTCTCACGAAAGGTAATTTCTTTTTCACCAATAACTTATAGGCTAAGTGAGATTATGACATATATGGGTCTAGTACATGCGGTACGGTGTACAGGTCCTTTTAAAAGATTATTTTTGTTGGTATACATCTTGTACCACATACCAAAAATGTCTAGTGTAAAAAGAATTGTATTTACATACATTAACAGGTCTGAAATACTTTTTATTTAATTTCTGCTGAATTATATTCTCTGCTCCAGATCATGTACCTGGGTGCCGCAAGCAATAATAAAGCATCCACCGCACTTGATTTCTTCTTGGAGGCAGTGCAAGAGTATGGCTTTCCGTTAAGGTAAGGGCAACAAATAGGTGTGGTGCACCTCAGGACTAATTCCTCTGTGATTTGTGCATTCACTTCAGTTAAAGATGTATAATGGATTTTATGCTAGTTGGCAAATAGGCTAAGTGTTGAGAAAAGACTTGATACTGGCCATCACCTCCAGTATTCTTGTTTGAAAATGTTGATAATTTCAAATGCTTTGCACATCACTGCACAATGTTTGACACATGAGATGATCAGAAAGTGTTATGCACAACTAAAACATGAAGAAACTAGGAACGATTCTTTACTTTAATTAGATTACTACACCAAGTTGTTGAGAAATTGGTAATTTAAACAAATCCTGTACTGCAATACTTATCAAGATGAAGTGAATCAAATCCTTTTTATCTGACTGAAGCCCTGTTGATTAACAGTATAGTTTACAATACTTGAGCACCTCAGCTTCTATCTATCCTGGTAAACAATTATTATAATAAAAAAATGTTTGGGTAGAAGCGCATCCTGGACTCAAAAAGGGGTTTGTTTGAGGTACTCCTTTGGAAAAGGATAAAGGTAAATACAAAATCACGAGACAAAAACGCCAAAGGTACTCTCTTTTAAATAATTAAAATGGCTTTATTATAATGGCATGATCATGATGGACATAAAGGGCCGTGTATTCCGGAGTCAGATTTGTGTTGCACAATGCTAGATGACAAATGTGGGCTGCGTGGTGCGCTGGGCATGGTTCTGGTCGGTTGCAATTTTCGCACAGAGAGGTGAGATGAGCTTCTTCCATAGAAATGCATGGTGCAGTTGTCTGATGGGCTGGATTATTCTTTAGAGTGGAGTAGGGACATGCATTTTGCTTGTGTGACTTTCTCCTTAGATGGTTCAAATAGCCACAAACTATAATAAAATAAAAAACACTGAACATGAAATACATGCATTTGTTTCTGCTTGTAAGACAAGACAAACTGTTATATGATCCACTGAAATACGACCCATGAAAATTTGTTATTGGAAGGCTGACACACCCGCAGCAGCTTAGGCACACCTTGGATCCAGAAATTACCAGTAGCCAGCACGCCTGCTCACATCTCGCCGGCCGGAAAATATGTATGTACGCTGCATGCCAAAACGTGTCAAAGTTTAATTTTATGTCTAACATGACCATGCCATTATGATAAAGGCATTTTCATTATTTCAAAGAGAGTGCCTTGGAGTTTTTTCTTGTGATTTTGTAATTATTATAATCACTTGGATGATACTGCTAGGAATTAATTTTGTCCAAAGTCTATATTTGGAATTCTCAAAAATAAAGATTTTGAAAGTTACTGAAGCCTGTTATTTAATTTTTTTTATTTAGAAACCAAATGGCCAATTTCTTAAAATTCTTTTTTAGAGTAAGAGGTGATCAAGGAGTCGAAAACGTTGCCATAGCGCGATGCATGTTCACTATTAGGGGCTGTGGAAGGGGAAGTTTCCTGTCAGGGAAGAGTGTGCACAATCAACGGTATATATATATATATTTAAATTATTAAGAGTCTTGCTTAATGAAAATATATAAACTTGAGGGTAATTTTATCTATTCTTTTAACAGAATAGAGCGTTTGTGGCGAGATGTTTGGATGACTGTTTCAAGCGTGTACTACGAGACTCTTCACAGCCTTGAAGATGAAGGAGCTCTAGATCCTTCTGACAGCATCCACATGTTCTGTGCCCAGCATGTATTTCTTCCACGTCTGCAGAGGGATCTCGATATCTTCCGGGTGGGTTGGGATAATCACCCTCTAAGGACGGAGCACAATCTCTCCCCACAACAACTCTGGACAATTGGACTCCTCCAGAATCCTGTTGATGATCCTGACCTGGCAGAGGTACGAATCAGTTTTTTTTTTTTTTTCAAGCAAATCATGCAATTAAGCAAGTCATGGCATGTTATAGTTTTGTATTCCTATATCATAGAATAACATTGCTCCTACCATTTAATTTGAAAGGTTTTAGAAACAAGCATTGTGCTTAAAACAGCTTTACAACACTAAATTAAGTCCTCATATTTGAAAAAGGACCACGCGTGTACCTGTCTCGACCGCCCGGTCTGACTACTGCGCTGAGCACTGTTCGCTTCTTTATTGAAAGTTGTTCATAATGAACATATCGCGTGTTCACATTGCACCATATTCAGCACTGCACTGCTTCGGGTCCACAGCAATAAACCTGCCAAGTGGGAGGTAGATTGGATGAACGGTTCTCGAGATATGCGAATGACACGCGTAGAGATTTCTCCCTTTATAGTTAGATACAGATCTTGCAACGTGGTTTCCGATCACCAGTATCAAATAAATTGGAAGAGCCAAGTTTATTCAAATTTAAATAGCAGAGACAATTATTCTCACTTGTATCAAGGTGATGCTTTAAACTATTACAATTCAATATATGCAGAGCTTATAGCTACATGAAATATGCATTATGTATAAAGCCTTGAAAGAACAGTTCAAAAGCTGAGAGGCTTATATTTGGCTACATTGGGGGGGAAAAATCTTGTATCAGCATTGCAACAGTTCTGTTCACATATTGATTTGCTTGCTTTTAAATTTTTACTTTGTCTGATTTATTTTATTTTGAAATCTACTTTTTTTTAATGTAGGAAATCGAGGATGCAGATCTTCATTTCAACACTGCCAGTGAGCTAGATGAAACCAGTTCTGGAGTGACTCTTCCACCTGTTGAATGTCCCCTCTGTCAGCAGGATATGGCAGGCCTTAGGGCCACTATTGATGTTACAAGACCATCTGAGTCCTATGGCCGAGACATTTATTTGGCCGTTTTGAACCATGTACTAAGCCATGTACCCTAGATACAAACATTGTGGGCCAGTTGTACATACAGTGGGGGGAAATAAGTATGCATACCTCAAAATGGAAAACTACAAACATGGGATTGGGTTGCCAGATTTCTCATCTGCGTGAAGGGGTTAACCAGTTTAACAATGACCAGTTTACAATGAATGTTTTTAAAAGTTTATTTGTAACAGGTTTTTTTTTTTTTTTTTTAACCCAAGTGAATTCACTTGTCAAACTGCTTCTCAGAGTTGCAAAATGTTGGTGAGGCAATGTGACAATTAGCCAGCCATCTAGAAATCTCACTGCAACTTCCAAACATGAACATTTGCCTTTTATAAAATGTTCTACTGTACTGCCATTGTTTAATAAAGAATACAATATTTACATTTACTTAACTAATTTCCCTTTCCATATATGGCAAAATCTTGGAACATGGTATTAAAATGTTTTTGTTCAGAACATTAGAAAAACGGTTGATTTTAAACATTAAGGTTGTAGTTTAACCTTGAAAAACAGAGGCACTTAGTGTAAAATTCAAGTTAAATTCTTGGCCAAGATGAAAAGCCTCCATTAGAACCTTTTTGAATTGGTTGTAGGACCTCATGTGTCTTACAGGTAGCACAATACTCTTGGCACATGCCGACACTACAGGGTAACAAATGACATGATGCCCAAAGTCAGTACTGCAGTCATGGTTAAACTTGATTACAACAGCAAAATCTTTCTTCTCTGAGGGAAGAAGTGGGATGTGACTTTGGCCTGTGATCCACTGCAGAAACCTTGGAGGTGTGATGGAATGTGGGCCATCTCTGTCCTCTTCCTGCACCTGATCTTCAGCTACGAACAAATTGATGAAAAACTTGAGTTTAAAATAGTTTTTCTTTACTGTAATGCAGTTTTTTAAAGTGAATTAGGCAGAGGTACTCAGCCACAAAATGGCTGGTCCAACAAATTAGATCAAATGTGTGATATGAGGTTTCTAGATAAGCACAATAGTTACAAATGGCATTCAATGTTACTTTATCAAATCTACGTAGAATGGAAATATAGATTGGCCTTTGTAAAAGTTTTCATTAAGAGCTAAAACAAGTAGGTAAAAATATAAAATAATTTGTATAATCTACAGTATATGTATGCTTATTGTGATTATGGCCTTGCTCAGCGGGGAGAAAAGTGCTGAAAACATTAACCTGTTCAGTATAACTACAGCTGGCTACCAGCTGTCAAATCTTTGTCATGAAAAGACGGATGACAGCTTTTGAATTGATTTAGAATTTTTGATTTGCAGAACTATATACCTTCAGCTTCATAAAGGAAGTCCTGAATGAAGTTGATAATCTCCAGCTCGACCTGATGCCTGCTAGTCCCTTTGTCACTCATTTGAGGACGAATGGTTGCCATGACAAACTGCATTGACCTATGATGATAAAATCAAAATTACATTACCATTTAATTGTGGAATTTCATAAACGTTACTTGTTCATAATAATGAATGGTTACTCTTGTCTTGCTCACTTTTACATCTTCCCCAGGAACAAACAGAGGCTGGCAGATATCTGGGTACTGCCTGATGAATGAAAGTAGGTCATACAGTTGCAGGCCTTCCCTTAGTTGTTCCAACATAGGCTGCAACCTCAGCACTGCATGGAGTATGATGGCACTACAACAGTAGTAAGGAAAATAATTAATACAAAACCACTTATATTTTCCTATAAAGGCAGACATACACGTCCTAGCATACCGAACAATGGACTCCTTGTTTTGAACGGAGATGGCTCCAGTATATCCACAATTTAAGATTTCATCAGAGAGGCCTTCGGTTAAATGCTCAGTTGACAATTCAACCTGAAAATATAAAAAATAAAATAAAATAAAAAATTTTTTTTTTTTTTTTAACCAGGATCAACATTTCTGTCCCATATTCCATAAACACATGACAAAATAATTTGACAGGGAATGCCGTTTCCATCATATAATGGTCATACCTGGTCAATTAACCCTCGCAACTGGACATCTGCCACTGCATCACTGTTGAGAACCGTCGAGTTGATCTGCCCACTACACAGGTAACTGTAGGTCCATGGGCTGAAAAAAGCTGGGGCTGGGCCACCTTGTGCTAAACTAACAGCCAAAATCTCTCCAACAGTCCTATTTAAATAAATTGAGCATGAATGCCTTATGTTAGAAAACGTTTAACAAAAAAGGACAGTTTGGCTTTACTTGCATTATGCATAAAATTAATCACACCTGTAGAGGCCACTGTCAAAGTCAGTCAGAGAGTATCGTGGGCTCTTCTGATGTTGTGGTCCTTCAAAAAACGGCCCTCAATTCCTGCCACCATTTCTATACATAGAAGTACAAACAGCATTTACTGTGGTGCTCAAGGGCCTTCTGTCTCAAGCAGTATACTATTGTGATGTGACCTAATCTGTAACAGCACAAGAACAAACTAGGCTTCTAGCCAATTACTTTAGACTGGAATAGTTTAATGAAAAGTTCAACCAAAATATATAAATGTAAAAATTATCCAGATTTGTATGTAGCCATCCACATAGTTTTAGTAGGGGTTGTCTAATTTGGGCTGTTGAGAAGACTGCCACTACTCAAGATTAAGGGGGTTATATTCAGTTTTTCTATGTAAATGATATAAACCTAACAATTAACAGCACAGCACACAATTCAAGCTAGTGATCTTTTGATAAGTAGGATATACAACAGTTAAGTGTATAATTTCTTCATGAATTTTGGATTAACTGCCTTTTTAACAGAAACCATTCATAAGCTGAAATATAAAACTATTTTCTGACTGATTTTCCACCTAGTTTATAATAATCTATATACAATATGTCCATATATTTTTGTTTTACCTGTGAGAAATTCTTTTCGGAGAGCACCCGTGTCCACTCCTGCCTCCCCAAAGAAAGTCACTTTCAGAGTAGCAGTGGGTGAAATTTTTTTTTGACGTTGCCACTGCAGAAGGCCTCTCTCCAGAATGTTTGTTCTAGAGATTTGGATGTTGAACCATTTCTCTACATCAACTCTTCGACAAATGGTGTCCAATACATCATCAACACTGCCAAACAAAACTCATAATTAAAAGTGTTAAAAAAATGTTTAGTCTTAAAAAGTGATTAAAAAAATTAATAAATAAAATACTAATGTTGAATACAAAAGCTTTGCAGGATTTGTAGGATTAAGAAATGGATGCACTTACACAGAATTTACCTCTTGATCTGCTCAAGTCCATTGTCCTGACTCTTGGCAGTTGACACAGTCATCCCAATATCTTCATTTCCTCTACAAAATTAAACAAGGGACATATATATTGGCACCAATAGTAAATAGAAACATTTTATGTAATAAACAATTACAGCACAAATACCTTTCTCCACACATGCTAGCATGGATCTCTAGGAACTGTGGTGTGAATTTCAAGAAACAGATCGGACACGGAACCTTCTGATGGAGATAGAACAGTTTGAATATTAGCAACTGTCCCATACAAAAAAAGTTAATGTAGGCATTTCACAATGCAATACAATAACATTAAGAACCATACCTCTTCAACAGATGTCTCTGTGTCATGGTGCTCAGGGGGGGATGTCACAGAAACTATCTGGACCTCACTTTGACATTTCTACAATATTACAAATGACCCACAAATATTATGTGTTACAACACACTGAATAACAATCAAAATGTAAAATAAGTTGCACTTGAACAAGGCAATATCACAAATTGCATGCATAGCCACATTTACCTCAATATCACTGTCTGATGACGGAGACTCCGAGCACTCCTGAACATGAAGGGCCAAAACATGCAAAGGAAAACTCACTTTGCATGTTTGGCATTGTGCTTTTGGCATATTTTGGAATTCAATTGCATCTGGAGGTAACGGAGTTAGGTCAAACTCATGTTGCAAAGGCACAATATACAGGGTGCCTTTCCCTGACCCTGTAACACTGCGAATTAGGGTACCGGTGTATCCATCCGAATCGGGAGGAATCATGATCAGCTTCCTTTTACCCTGACCACCTGAAAATGTAACATTGAGTCATTTCAGTTGTGTTTGTTTGGGCAAATTATTTGAACAGCAATGTTTTAAAATGTATATTATATTACTAGTTTCCTCTACCTGTGGCCTTGTAGATTAGCCATCCTCCTGTCAGCCCTTGCATCTTGGGATACTCATTTTGTAGTAGTCTGAAAAACTAAGAGGACAATAACATAGGTACTTACGAGATGTCAACATGAGTGGTATGCTTTAAATATAAACACTTTGTCAATTTGTAACTAGCAAGTTTTCTTCACGCAATACCTCTTCATGGCTCATATCCCTGGACATGGTGAGATGTCTTTTCCCAAGTCCTGCCTGGGCAAGTTCAAACTCTTCAGATGAGGTTGGGGTTGTCTCTGAATTAATGTTTAACACATATACATAGAAACTAAAAGACTTCCAGGTTTTTGTAGATGCTGTGCCACAGGTCTTTGGATTCAGTATCTTTCGCTTTCCAAGGAAATTTCTTCTTGTAAAAAACCCAGGGAATGATCTGCACGATTTAAAAAAGTTTTGAAAAAAAATCATAAATATGCATATAAATTATTAACTAGTCAATTTACCTTTAACTGAACGTGAAAAATAAAATTCCATGAAATCTAAAACCTGGCCATGTCCTGTTCTACAGAAGGTCCCTGTTCCTGCCTTCTTCCTTGCTCTTGTCCCTGAGTGAGGTTCTGTCTGAGCACACTTATAAGGCTCTGTGCAGCTGCAGCCACTGTTGACTTGTAGTCGACATTCTGACAAACACAGATGTTAACAAAACTAATACACATTAACGCAAAATCTTCAGCTAGACACGGTACAGAGGATTCCAAACAGTAGAATCTAGTTAATCCTAACCCAATAGGCTAAACGTTAATTAAGCAGTTTTGGAGAAAAGACATATTTTTTCCATTATTGTAACGCAATTCTATCCAAAGTAACCTAAAACAAACTACACATCAGGTAGCTATAGCAAGAACATAAGTCTAGTAGCTACGTTACACGTACTAGCAAAGCTAAGTAAGTCTGCAAGTAACGTTTAACTAGGATAACGAAGCGCGAACCTAAATTACAATACAAGAAAAACTGTAAAACGTTACAATATTGTACTGGTTGATTAAATTGTTTAACTTGCACGAAGTTAAACATTGAGCTGAACACTGTATCGAAGGAGTTTAAAATAACTTACATTAACGTTAACGAACAATTAGGCCTAGCTAACGTTAGCTAATAACATAAAGCAGACGTCTTTTTTCCTTTATGTACCCGTTACAAAAATTACGCATAAATCGTTCATATTACGACAATTTCCCAGAATTGTTTCCATTAAGAAACAGCTAGTTAACATGCTTACCTGTGCGCTGACGCCAGAAAGTTGTCCAGATGGAGCTGACGCCATCATAACTTTGCTGATTCTGAATGCAAAACACATGCGATCGGGCATATTCTTCTTCTTCTTCAAATGGATTTCCGGCAGTCTAGACGCTTAAGCGTATTACTGCCCTCCACCGTTCAAATAAAAAAAAAAAAACAGTTCATTATACTATATTCCTATATCCGAGGGTACAAGCCAGTTTTATGCAGAAAATACAAAATTCTTCTTTCAAGAGCTTGATGGTTCTTGCCCCGACAAAACAAAGATTTAAAATTAAAAGAAGGAATCCCCATATCAGCTAATTCTTTATACAGTTGTTCTCTCTCTACCTTGTATTTTTCACATGTAAACAAAACATGCTGAACAGTCTCTGGGCTACCACACTCACACAGACCATCTGGATGTTTACCAACTATTCTCAAGCACCTAGCCAGCCCACAGTGCCCAAACCTCAGTCGAGTCAATTTGACCACATCTCTTCTGTCACCTCCCATACACACACTTTTCCTTTTTACAGACTTTTGAACTGAAAAATAAAGTCTCCCTCTCTTTTCATTCTTCCATTCCTCTTGCCAATCCCTTTCAAGCCCCTCCCTGGATCGGGCATATTCGGAGGGCAGCTAAAGGTCCCCAATTCTCACGATTCCACGCCCCTCTCAGTTGATACCACGCCCCCCACGCCAGATCAGGGTCAAAAGTCTGAAACTGAAAAAATACGACTCGAAACTGAAAAAAAGATCTGAAACTGAAAAAATACAACTCGAAACTGAAAAAAAGATCTGAAACTGAAAAAAAAAGATGTGCATTTGAAAAAATAAAACCTGCAACTGAAAAAAAATAAAGACATGAAATATCGAAATATATATGAAAGTGAAAATTGAAAATAAATAATGTATTCAAAATAATTCCAGAACTGAATCAAAATTTCAACTTGAAAAACTTTTCATACGCTTATTTTTATTTTGAATGCATCGTTTTATTTTTCAAAGTTCAAGATCACAAATAGAACTTTCAGTTTCACATTTAATTTTTTCAATAACAATTTTCTTTTTCAAATGAACAAAACTTTTGACCCTGATTTAGCTCCATAATTATAGGCCTACTGTTGAAATGTTTTGTGGATTGCTTTATGATAGGGAGAGTTGCATGATGCTGCACGGCGGGTGGTGTCTCTGCTGCAGAATGCCCTGGCCGAGACGGCTAGAGACAGTGAGGATTGAAGTGTTTTTCACTTTTTATGAGCTAAAAGCAACCCTTATTTAACGTTGTGTCAAGACTTGTATATCTCGAGTTCTTGGTGAGGGGGGGAAATGCCATAAATAATCCAATTTAAAAAAACTTGTTTCACGTGACTGTTGATTTAAGGCACCAAATTGTATGTACTTTATATGTTTAAAATTGCAATCGGCATAAGAACGGGTAATATGTTTATTGTTTGAAATATTAAGGAGTTGTCTCTGCAGATTTAGAAAACCAGAGCCAAGCAGTTCAACAGCAGACACAGCATCAGAGGCAGACTTCTGGCCAAGCAGTTAATTCAAGAAAATGAAACTGTCTGGATTTGACTGCATTTGAACAGCTTTTAATTGAAGAAAAGAACAAATGCCACAAATTATTAAATACATCGTCTAATGACAGTCACATCGGCTACATGTCAACTTGCTTTCGTGAGGTTTGGGACTACGATCACGAAATTGATTAGAAGGGGTCTGGCATAGGCTAGATATTATGCACAAAGGGTAGCCTATTGTTATTATTAAGTTATTAGAAGGTAGGTTATATTGCCTACACAATAATTATCAACAACATAATTATTCATTAGCGTTTAATTCCAGGCTTGCTGTTTATTTTTACTAAATCATTGTCTGCACATTGATGTTCTCACATCGGATCAATCAATTCTGGCACTTATGGGCTATCGTGCTATTTTGTATTGTGCATGATAAATGCAGAGCCGTGGCTAATTACAACGCGGAGACAACGTACTTTATCTGTGTTCAATTGGTGAAACTATTGGTCAGTTTCACTATAGCCTTAGTTGAAATAATTGCACAATTGTATGAACAGCACTTAATAGGCTACAGTGTAGGCCTACTACTGCGTGAATGTGTAACTAAAAACATAATTTGAACAATTTTGTTAATGTTAACGTCATATTGCGTTACACTGCACTGCCCCTATAACATCAGAAGGAGGCTCACTTGGCCTATTATACTAGCCTACATAACCTATTGCACCAGACAATATGCTACATAGACGCATATGATTTTAGAATTATTCCAATTCATACCAATTTTATAATATAGCCTAAGGTTAACCCAATCGCATGCCAATATGACAACCCTAAGGACTAGCCCAGGGGTGGCCAACCCTGGTCCTGGAGAGCCGCAGGGTCTGCTGGTTTTTGGTTTCACCTTAAATGTGACAACTACTTAGACCAGGGGTGGCCAATTCCAGGCCTCGCGGGCCGGTGTGTATGCAGGTTTTTACTGCCACCAGTTACCACGGTTCAATCAGCTAATTAGTCATACACACAATCACCGATTCACTTGTAAATTACAGAACGATAAAATGCTACAATACACGCATTGACGCATACCGGCACAAGAACATTCATCAGCTGCTTTTCATATCGCGGATATGTAGATTAAAATATCAGATCGTGTAAACGATTGGGCTAATTAAATAATTGTTAACTGGCGGCAGCAAAAACCTGCATACACACCGGCCCGCGAGGCCTGGAATTGGCCACCCCTGACTTAGACCAAAGAAACCAGGTGAGGTGAGTTAACTGTGTAATTGACTGCTTTAATTTATCAATTAAGTGGTAACAACAAAAACCAGCAGACCCTGCGGCTCTCCAGGACCAGGGTTGGCCACCCCTGGACTAGCCTATATAAAAAGGCATAGCTAGTTAGATTATAACGAGCACATTAAAGATAAGTTTAATAGTAGCCTATGCTATTGGTGATTTCAGGGACTGCCGATCAAGTCACATGAAGGAAAATCGGCCGATACGATCGACTCCATCCCAATCACCGGCGTCAAAATAGGCTGACAATTAGCTAGTGAGCGCTGTTCCTCATTTTTTAAATATGTAGAACAAAACGTAGAAGGTTTACGAATATGATTATTTTGACGTTATATTGATTGTTCATAATGTATCACAGATCCATATTCATCTAAGATTAGCCTAGCTACATCAATAGCATCACTATTCCCAGGCCTATCATGTTAAATTCAATTTGGTAATAGGCTAATACAAAATTGACAAACCCATATTCTGTCAGAGAAATTAGCACAGTTTAGAACATATTAGCTAACGTTAAATCCACATTTGCACGACAACTATACTGAAGCATGTCAAGCCATTAAATAGGCTAAAGAAGTGTGGACGACATCGTCAAAGTAACAGGTTTTTAGTAACGTTAGGTTAGCCATCTAGTTAACGGAAATGAGTGGCAAACTTGGTGGCTTCTGTAAGATATCAAATGCTTATCCATGACATATTATGCTACGCCAGCAAGTAAACTAAATTCATATTTTACTTCTTCATCATGATCAGTCACGTTCTTCATCGCAGAATCGACTACGTGAGATCAAATGGCCAATCACATAAGTCAAGGTCGGTACCTAGTGACCAATCAAAGAAGTGGAAACATCAGCCACTAAGCATGCCATCCCCGCCCCCAAAGTCTCAAAAATGAACTTGGCGAGCGAGCGAGCGTAAACCAATTTCGAGCGAGAGCAAATCAAGTTCGCACGCCCACAGCTCCGTGCTCGCGCGGATGGTTCTCTGCTCGCTCGCGTCACAGGTCCACGCTCGCAGATGGGCTTTGTGCTCGCGCGGATGGTTTTCTGCTCGCTCGCTTCATAGCTCCACTCGCGCAGACACTGTTCTGTGCGCTCGCTTCACAATTCCACGCGCGCGCTATTTATGGAACTAAATAAACGCCATATTCTTCTTCTTTGGTGCTACATAACACGGCGGTGGGTCTGTTCGGCTCATCAGCGCCACTTTTAGAACAAGTGGCCAAAATTGCACATTATCTTTAAGAAGTGGATTCATGGTAAATTTAATTAAAACAACCGAGTTGTGAGTTTATTTAGGTTGTAAAGTTAACCCCACGCTAATCTTGCGATGGCAAGTTTTTTAAACAGTCATTGCACAAAACTCCAATTTTTGCACGCCTCCTGTCATTACATTACACAGGGGTAGGTCCGTACATTGATAGGAACTAGGAAGTACAACACAATGAGCTAAAATAAGGAGAGCACTCCATGCAATTTGAATTATCATTTTCATTTATGTGTCTTATCTACTAGCTAGCTAGCTGAACAAATAAAAGATTTCATAGGAGACATCGGTATCAGTGAGAATAGCTGTCAAATTAATTTAATTGGCTATAATACTTCACATGGTTGAGTTTGTTTTACATAATCTTTCCCATGAGGGGTGAAAGAGTTATGTAGCTACTGTGTATGGACCTACCCCTGTGTAATGTAATCTAGCTAGCCAGCTACATGCAATCTGATAGGAGTTTTGTGCAATGACTGTTTAAAAAACTTGCCATCGCAAGATTAGCGTGGGGTTAACTTTACAACCTAAATAAACTCACAACTCGGTTGTTTTAATTAAATTTACCATGAATCCACTTCTTAAAGATAATGTGCAATTTTGGCCACTTGTTCTAAAAGTGGCGCTGATGAGCCGAACAGACCCACCGGCGTGTTATGTAGCACCAAAGAAGAAGAAGGTTAGTTTACGCCCGCCTGGGGTTATATGTGTGGTGGAGACCTGGCTAAAACCGGAGTTGGATTTTGTGATTCAGGGGTATGTGTGTGTACGACGGGATAGGGAAGGAGGAGGCAATGGGGGTGGGTGTGCTACATTTATTAAACAGGGGGTCTCCTATAGAGTTGTTGAAATCGGGGTGGGTTTAGAATATGTTGTGGTTGAGGTGTGGATAGGGGGAGGGAGCGTGTGTGTAGTAAATTTCTATAACCCGTGTAGGAGGCTGGAGCTGGGTTTGTTAGAGGCAGTAAAGGGCTTGGGGGGTAGGAGGGTGCTTTGGTGTGGGGACTTTAATGCACATGGGGTGCTTTGGGGGGGGGAGAGGACAGATGGGAATGGGGTGGTTGTGGAGGAGCTAATGGACTCTGTGGGTTTGGTGTGTCTGAATGATGGGACTGGTACTAGGATCGATTATGGGACAGGTAAGGTGTCCAGGTTGGATTTAACGCTAGCTTCACAGGCCTTAGCAGGTTCCTGTCAATGGGAAGTTTTAGATGAGTCAACGGTGGGGAGTGATCATTTTCCGATCAGGTGTACAGTGGGAAGTGAAGGTGAGGTAGGGGAGGAAGTGCCTTTGGCCAGATGGAACTTTGGGAAGGTGGAGTGGAATGTGTTTAGGGAGTTTAGTGAGGCTAGGCTTAGGGAGGTAGGTATGGAGCAGGAAGTAGGACTAATAAATGAGCAAGTGACGGATGCTATTATAAGGGTGGCAGAGCAGACCATACGGAAGACAGCAGGTGTGAGACGGCGGAAGTTGGTTCCATGGTGGTCTGCAGAGTGCAGCGAGGCAATCAAGGCTCGAAACAGGGCGTTTAAGGCATTGCGGTCGGCGCACACGTTCCAACTGCTATTACAATATAAGAGAAAGCAAGCTGTGGTGCGGCAGACAATTAAAGTAGCGAAGAGGGTGTATTGGAGGACATTTTGTGGAACCATAGGTAGGACAACTCCGATTGGGGAGGTGTGGGGTATGATACAGAAAATGAGGGGGGTGCGGAAGGAGTGGAGGTACCCTGTATTGGAACAGGGTGGGGTTCTGGCGAATGAGGATGGTGCGAAGGCAGATCTGCTAGCCAAGGTCCTGGGTGAGGTAGGTAGTTATGGGCTGTCGGAGGAGGGGGTGAGGGGTATTCAGGGGACAAGGGAGGAATTTGGTGAGCTGCTGGAAGAAGTGGGTGAGCAGGGAGGGGCTATTAATGCGCCCTTTACGTTGGCGGAGATGAGGAGGGCAATGGGGAAGTCAGGACTTACTTCCCCAGGTAAGGATCAGGTGTGCTATGTCATGCTGAAGCATTTATCTGATGAGGCGTTGGGAGTGGTACTAGGGCTTTATAATAGGGTGTGGCAGGATGGGCAGTTGCCTCAGGAGTGGAAACGGGCAGTTATTATTCCTATTAGGAAGCCAGGCAAAGATCCTTCAGATCCAACTAATTATAGGCCCATTGCGCTGACCTCACATCTGTGCAAGGTTATGGAGCGTATGGTCACTGACAGGCTTTTTTTTGGAGGTGAGGGGGCTCAGGGCGAACTACCAGAGTGGGTTCAGGAAAGGGCGGGGGACGATGGACTCGGTGCTAAGCCTGGAGTCGGAGGTGAGGAAAGCCCAGGTGAATAAGGAGGTAGTGATCTCTGTGTTTTTTGATGTGGAAAAGGCCTATGATCTGATGTGGAGAGAGGGGGTGTTGATTAAGCTCAGGAGGCTGGGGGTGTCGGGTAATATGTTCAGCTGGGTGAAGGATTTTTTGTCGGGGCGCACTATGGAGGTGAGGGTGGGGAGGTGTTTTTCCTCAGGTCAAGAGGTGGGTACCGGTACGCCGCAGGGGAGTGTCATTAGCCCGCTGTTGTTCTCCATCATGATTGATGATGTGTATGATGACGTTGAGCCTAGTGTGGGGAGGTCATTGTTCGCGGATGACGGGGCGCTGTGGAAAAGGGGGAGGAATGTGGGCCATGTGGTAAAGAGGGTGCAGGATACGATACAGCGAGTGGAGCAGTGGGCTTTGCGGTGGGGTGGGTTTCAAATTCTCGGTGGGCAAAACAAAGGCGCTTTTCTTTGGGCGGAAGAAAATTGGGGCAGGGGTGAAGCTGGTTTTGTATGGCCAGGAGCTTGAAAGGGTGGAGACATATAAATTTCTGGGGGTGTGGTTTGATACCAGGCTCACGTGGAAGGTGCATATAGAGACACTGGTTAATAAGTGCAATGGGGTGTTGAATGTGATGAGGTGTTTGGTGGGTATGGAGTGGGGGGCCGACAGGGCTGCGATGCACACTATTTATGTGAGCCTGATCAGGTCTGCTCTGGATTATGGGAGTGTAGCGTATGGGTCGGCGTCTAAAACCTTGTTGGGGAAGTTGGATGTGCTCCAAGCTCGAGCACTCCGGTTGTGCAGTGGGGCATTTAAGACGACGTCGGTGCCAGCGTTGCAGGTAGAGATGGGGGAAATGCCTCTGGGGCTGCGGAGACTTCAGCTTCTGGTGACGTATTGGGTGGCTGTTCAGGGTCATGAGGGGAGGCATCCAGTGCGGAGAATTCTTGAGCCATGCTGGGAACATCAGAAGCAGCGGATAAACAGTTTTGGATGGGTGGCGGAGCAGAAGGCGGGTGAGCTGGGGTTGGTGGATAGGGGGTTTGCTCCAGCTGTGGCATGGCCAGCAGTGCCACCATGGTTTTTGCCTGAGCCGGTGATAGATTTTGGACTGCTGGGATGGGACCGGGATGGCAGTGGGGTCGGTCCTCAGGGTCTGGGGTCATATGTGGGGCGGGAATTCTACAGCTACCTGCAGATATATACGGATGGATCGAAAGATCCTGAGACTGGTAGGACGGCAGCGGCGATGGTGATCCCAGAGTTTGACATCGAGGAGGGGAGGAGGCTCACGGATGACATATCAGTGTTTGCCTGTGAAATGGTGGCCGTGGTGATGGCTTTACAGTGGGTGGAGGAGGTGCGGCCTGAGCGGGTGGTGATTGCGTCGGACTCCTGTGCAGCGCTGGATAGCTTGAAGTCTGGGAAATCTGAGAGCAGAGAGGATTTACTGTACGAGATCCTCCAGTCAATATACAGGATACAGCAGATGAGGTTGGTGGTGCAGTTTGTGTGGGTCCCTGCACATGTGGGGTTGGAGGGGAATGAGAGGGCTGACAGGGCGGCGAAAAGGGCACTGAGGAGCAGTAGCAGGGTGGAGGTCAAACTGGGGAAAAAGGAAGCAAAGGCCATTATAAAGCAGCAGGTGAAGAGGAGGTGGCAAGCAGCATGGAATGCAGAACGGAGGGGCCGGGGTCTGTACAAATACACACCAGTGGTTGGGACAGTAGTGTATGGGGGTCGGAGTAGGACACAGGAGAGGGTCATCACGAGGCTGAGGTGTGGGCACGCGGGGTTAAATCATTCACTTTTTCTGGTGGGGAAACATGCAACTGGGCGGTGTGATTACTGTGGAGAGGAGGAAACGGTGGAGCATGTGTTATTGTTGTGCAGGAAGTATGTTGGGGAGAGAGAGGTACTGCAGAGGGCTTTAGGTGGGGTTGGAGTGGGTAGTATTGGTGGGGTGTTGGCTAAACGCTCAGGGGATCACAGCTGGGATATATTGCTGGAATTCATGATGGTGACAAAATTGCTCCATAGGATCTGAGGAGTGGAATGTGAGGGGTTAGGGGGTGGGGATCTCGTCCACACTCCAGACCAGTGGGTGGCGGTAATGCACCTTTCAGTTGTTTGCCAACCGCCATAAAAACCAAAAGAAGAAGAAGAAGGTTAGTTTACGAATTGCAAGCGTGAAACGACACGGTGAAAAACAGCGGAATATTTGTCTCAAAATTCTGTCCGTAAATCCAAGCACATCAAGCGTGTCCTTCGATCGGCAAATGTAGATTCGCCAGTGTTACGAAACACAAATTGAGAGGTGTGTGTGTGTGGATGGTAAATACGATTGTGGATTATTTTTACGAAACACAAATTGAGAGGTGTGTGTGTGTGTGTGTGTGGATGGTAAATACGATTGTGGATTATTTTTACGAAACACAAATTGAGAGGTGTGTGTGTGTGTGTGTGGATGATACTTTTGTGCTTGGTTATTTTTGATAGAAATCTACCTCCATATACCTAGCTAGCTAACTAACTTTGCCTTAGGGTATTTGCTATTGCTAACATTAGCTACATGAGTGACCAGTCGGTCAGTAGCCAACACATTACATTTTCTAAGTAGCTATTTTAAGCTACATGCATTGTGTACAATAGGCTGCAGTCGCCATTACCAAAATATATCCTATTTTCGTAATACATAACTCAGTTGTAGCAAGTGTGTAATGAAACATAATCTCGGTAGTTTACGTACTTCATTTGCCTCCAACATTCTGAAAAGTTTTGCCAGTTAGTGATGTGCAGTTCGCGAACGAATCGGTATTATGAGTCGACTCTTTATGCTGAGTCGTCTGAGTCGACTCGCCAGTTAGAGGGAATCGTGCTAACCCTCGGCTCTGGCTCTCGGCTCTCGGCTCTTAGCTCCGGCTCTGACTCTGCCTGCTTTCTACTACAGCCGGGAGACACTCCCCCGAGACACTCAGCAGTGGTAATGCGCGGCGTGCAGTTTCTGATTGCTAGAACCTACGTAAGAATACATTTTAATTTGATCTAACAATATTGCACACACTTTTGTGAAGTTAATAATCGCCCCAGCTCATTCCAACGTTATTATAACTACTAATGGTTAAAAGAAAGATACGTAGGTACAGTAGCTATACTACGGATCAGCACGAAATCAACTCGACTCAATTTAAGAGCCATGAGCCGTAACAATATTCCACGGCTCCAGACTGAGCCGGAACCAGAGCCGTGACACAAACCGAAGTAATTTTTAACCACATAACTGTTCTTATAGAGTTCTGTGGTTTTAACAAAGGGCAAAATGCAGTACACCATTAAGCTATTAATCGGGTTTACTTAACCAAATTCCAGTCAACTATGAAACAATTAGGCCTAATATGCGATATTGCGATTGTGTTCAGCTAGATTAGGCTACAAAAAAATGACAGAAAACACTTATTTAAAGTGGTGGCATTTTTATTTAGAACTCTTGACCAACAACAACACAGAATAAATTTAGTAATGTTGTAATAAAATAAATAAAGAATGGTTCAAATTAAATTTACATATGGTGTCCAAATAAATATGTATCAAATACTATATAAAACTACTAAACAACAACAACAATAATAATAATAATAAATGATAAATAGGGTCTAATAATTTACTAAAATAAATGCAGAATACTACCATACTACGCATGCATTACTTTATTAACTATTACCATATTATACTTGAAACTATATACAAAGTCACTATAGGCTATACAAATTTAGTGCCCTTGAAAGTAGCCTACTATTAGTGCTAATCACATTAATGGAGATTTGCATTTAAAAAAACAAGCTCCCGCACTTTGGTTGCACTGATGCGGTTTCTCCTCTCCGAAACAATCTGTCCTGTCTTAGAGAAAACTCTTTCAGATGGTACAGATGTGGCCACAATGCAAAGCCTTGATAGCATGACCACAGACAGTCTTTCATAGACCATGCAACGGTTCTTCCACCACAGTAAAGGGTCTGAGTCCCTGGGAACGAGAGGCTCTGTCATGAAGGCCCGCACCTCCATAATGGCATCTGATGAGGGGTTTCTCCTGGTCACTAAACCTACAACCCGCTCATCAAAGTCCTGCCAAAACTGGGCACCTCCACTTGCCGAAGGGCTTGGTGCTGAAGGAGTGGCCTGTAGCTCCTGTTCCTCTTGGCTGGTAAGCCTCACTCTTGCAGCTGCACCAGTGACATTTTTCACTGCCTCATCTGGTTAAGGAGCTGGACTTGTAACCAAAAGGTTACAGGTTCGATTCCCAGGTCGGACACTGCCGTTGTACCCTTGAGCAAGGTACTTTACCTGCATTGCTTCAGCATATATCCAGCTGTATGAATGGATAAATGTAATAAGAAGTTGTGTAAGTCGCTCTGGATAAGAGCGCCTGCTAAATGCCTATAATGTAATGTCTATAATGTAATCTGCTGCACTGTCATCAGTGAAGGCACGTCTTTTAAACCTGGGATCCAGGAGTGATGCCTCTGCAAGGACATGAAGATGTTCAATCCTGTTGAACCTTTTTCCCATTTCAGAAGACATGGCCTGTATCAGGTTTCTGATAGGCTCATGGACCGAGGACTTTGCCTGCATCCTGGCTATGATCCTCTGCAGACCTTTAGTCATTAGAATGACCTTGGAAGCAGTTACAAATCTGTAAAAGTAAGCAAAACAAGAAAACATTTTAATATGTGCAGACAAGTTGCAATATTCAAAATAGTTGTTGATATTAACAGTATACCACAACAGTAAACACATACTTATAAATGAATGAATTTTCTTCAGCTCAATAACTCCAAATCAGAAATCATATTGTTCAGTCCCCCAAATTCTATCAGTTATATTGAGAGTGGCCTTGGTCCTCTGTCTGCAAATGTGAAGCCCGTTGTCAGAAACTTGGGAGTACAAATTGACTCAGATTTAGACTTTGGACCACAAATTTAAAAAATAGTCCAGTCCTGCTTCTATAAATTGAGAACTATTTCCAGAATTCGATCAGTACTGTCACACAGTGACCTGGAAAAGGTAATCCACGCCCTAATATTTTCACGACTGGACTACTGTAACTCCCTCCTTTCTGGCATCAACCAAAAGTCACTCTCGCGCCTCCAACTAGTTCAGAACGCAGCAGCTAGGCTTCTTACTGGTTCAAATAGACAACATCACATCACCCCAATCCTGGCTTCTCTCCATTGGCTCCCGGTGCGGTTTAGAATCGATTTTAAGATTTTACTGATCACTTTTAAAGCACGTTTGGGTCTGGCTCCAAGCTACATAACCGATATGTTGACCCCATATGAGCCAGTGCGCAGCCTTAGATCCTCAGACAGGGCCCTTCTGGCTGTTCCAAAGTCTAGACTTAAAACTAAAGGTGACCGTGCCTTTTCCATCAGGGCCCCTCGGCTTTGGAACGACCTGCCTGAGGAGATAAGGCTAGCAGAATCAGTGACTTCTTTTAAATCACTTCTTAAAACCCATTTTTACAGACTTGCTTTTATGTGATGTTGTCTTTTTGTCTTTTTATCATCTTCTTATTGCTTTTAATTTTGTTTTTATTGCTTTTAATTTTGATTGTTTAGAACTTGTGTTGTTTTATGCTCTTATGTATTTAGTTATTTTTAATTCATTGTCTATTATTAGTGATGGGCAGTTCGGCTCTTTTTTCTGAGTCGGCTCTATTCGTACCATTCAGTTTGAAGAGTCGGAGTCGGAGTTGCCATTTTGGTACTTCCGGTTAATACAGAAGAGCCGTTTGAGCCGCATCTTTTTCTTTCAGCGGCGCTACTCGCGAGCTGGAATTAGAAGCTGTTTCAGACAGCAGACCCTAGCTGGTAACAAAGTAGACAAAATAAGTTTGTAAACTAGCCTTGATATTTTATTCAGACCCAAATCATCTGAATGATACTCATTGCTAATATTCTCAATTTACAGTAGCCTACTGTCTCAAGCTAGTTTGTAATCGCAGGTTACGTTTATTTACGACTTTCCCATCTCCGTTTTTTCGATCATAGATTGTAACATTAGATCTTACAGGTAATAATAGACATTGAATGGTTATATTTGTATAGAGCTATTTAATCTATGCTAATATTAATCTTATATTTTTTATCAGATCCCAGAATCCAGTAGTCTAGGTCTACTGAAAATTAGGTGGATGGAAGACTGTATAAGAGAGATAGCCAGCCAAATTGGACAAACAAGCCAGATATTTATTGTGTGTGTCAGTGTGTACATATGATGTACAGGAGCCTGTGTCGTTTATTTATTTGGACACCATAAGGTTATTTAAATGTGTTTATTTTAACTGTACTTTATTTATTATATCATACGCAATTGTAGGCTATTTATTCTGTTCAGTGTTGTTGTTGGTCAAGAGTTCTAAAATAAAAATGCCACCACTTTAAATAAGTCTTTTCTGTCATTTTTTTGTAGCCTAATCTAGCTGAACACAATCGCAATATCGCAAATTTGGCCTAATTGTTTCATCGTTGACTGGAATTCGGTTGCAATTCTCGCAAAAAGTTTAATAATTTCGTAATATACAGTCGGCGTCTCGGAATATCATTAGATATAGGCTAACATAATTCCTTTGTCAATAGGGTTTCCGTTTGAATCACGCTGAGTAGTAAACCCGATTAATAGCTTAATGGTGTGTTAGGAGTAAATGTTTACATGTGTCCTCAGTTACTATACCAATTGTGTCAGGCTGTACTGTTATGTACGTAAGTTCACTGGAGGTGCAGTATTATTATTATGCCACTGTGGGGCGCTGAAGCGCGAAGTAAAGACGCATGCTGGCGTCATCATTGTTAAGAAGAAGAAGAAGAATTGTTAAGACAAGTTCACAAGTAAAACTGCTGAGAAAAAGACGTGTTAGCAGTGCTAAAGAAATAAACTAAGCCACGAGGCTAAACAGTTCATTGTCTCCGTCAAGTGTTTTCTCCGAGTGCAACGCAGGAAAAGCTGACATCCTGAACGCAACATGGTGTACTTCATTTTGCCCTTTATTAAAACCACAGAACTCTATAAGAACAGTTATGTGGTTAAAACTCGAAAATGACTTCGGTTTGTGTCACGGCTCTGGTTCCGGCTCTGTCTGGAGCCGTGGAATATTGCTACGGCTCATGGCTCTTAAATTGAGTCGAGTTGATTTCGTGCTGATCAGTTGGGTAGTATAGCTACTGTAGCTACGTATCTTTCTTTTAACCATTAGTAGTCATAATAACTTTGGAATGAGCTGGGGCGATTATTAACTTCACAAAAGTGTGTGCAATATTGTTAGATCAAATTAAAAATATATAGTGTGGCGATCCGGGGCGATTACAAGTGATGTAAATTATTGTGTATATCGAATTGTGTATGTGTACTTGTGCTGTGCAGACCCAGTGCACGAATGATGATTGATGTAATCACATGATCAGAGCGTGTTCAGAAGCTCTGACGTGTACAGTAACAATGGCGGTTAATATTTGAATACAACCTCCCGCCAGAACGGCGACTGTTGTGATAAACAACAGTCGTATACAGTTCAGCTAAATGTGGTAGCATGCGCTCAACCAGGTCCGCTCTATAGAATGTTCGAGCGAGGCCAACGGTTGTTTTTGAGTATGACTGAGGGGATTACGTGTGATTGGTTAAGGTGAGCTGCAAGGCACCTATTAGAGGTCGCCTTTGTTAGCATGCTCATTTGCATATCAGGGGCTATAAAGCTGGCTACAGTCCAGCGCGCGTAGTCTGTTCTGTCTGTACGCTGAGGAAGGAAGAAATAAGAGATTGTGCTCTTCAATAAATTATTACCCTGAAGCAAACCTGACTCCGACTCCATGGCTCGCCACAATGGTGTCAGAAGTGGGATGATCTGGGAACAGATCCGCGAATTGGAACGTCAGGTGACCAAGCAGATGGACGTTATCGCAGGAGCGTCTGCGAAGCGGACCAAGAGTAGACCCGGCGGGTTCCCCGAAGGAGCCAGCGCCGCAAGACCGGAGCGAGAGAGGCCGATTACAGACCAGGCGGAGGTGCCCGCGCTGGTGGCTGACCCCGCGGCCGGAAGCGGAGCGCAAGTAGGTCGGCTGGAAGCCAACGAGGACGCCCCTGCTTCCAGGCCGAGCCAGACGGCGGTGCCGGTGCAGCGACCGACCACACCGTCAAAGGCGGCGATCAAGCTACCCCGTTACACGGGAAAGGGTGAGCTAGAGTCGTACCAAAGCCAGGTACGATTCGCAGCTAGCTACAATGGCTGGGGCGAGAGCCAGACAGCCACCCACTTAGCGTTAGCCCTGGAGGGCGAGGCCTGCCAGGTGCTTCTAGACCTGGACAGCGCCGAACCACTGACGCTACCGGCACTGATGACAGCGCTGGAACGCCGGTTCGGACAGCGGCAATTCCTGGAGGTGAGCCGGGAGAAGCTCGCCACGCGACGGCGGACCGGAGCAGAGAGCCTCAGCGTCCTCGCCGCCGACATCAGGCTGTTAGCTCGCCGCGGCTACCCTCAACTCGACAACGCAGGCCAGCAGGAGCTAGCCTGCCAGACCTTCACGCAGGCCCTCACTCCGGAGCGCCTACAACAACAGGTTCGCATCGCCAAACCGGAGTCCCTGGACGCAGCGCTTCGCGAGGCCGAGCGACTGGAGCTCATCCTGGGCACCACACCCAACGGGACCCCGGCTAACAAGCCCCGGGTCCGAGCTGCCGACTGCGAGGACGGCGAGGAGGTGAGATGGGTCCAGCGGAACCAAACTCGACCGCGGCAGCGACCGGAACGGGAGCGACGCTGCTTCCGGTGCGACGAACCGGGGCATTTCGCCCGCGATTGTACCGCCCCTGCGCCAAATGCGAGAGCTCCACAGCCGACGGGAAACGACGACGGGACGGCCCAATGAGGAGACCACCGTCCCATGCCACACTCCTCCTCAACCAGGCCCGACCCCAAACCAGCACTCACGCGCCCAGCCTGCCTATCCTAGCAAAAATTCCAAGAGCAAAAGTTCCGTTTGATGCTCTTTTAAGAGCAGAGGAACAGGCCCACGAGGCCGAGCCTCGTATTGGCAGGCTGGGGACGAAGACCGGGCTGTACTTGCCTTGCAGTTTGGACGGACAAGCCTGCTGGGCGCTGGTCGACACCGGAGCCACTATTTCCCTGGTAAGGCCGGGGGTACTTCGGGGTACTAGCGGGCTGCTTTCGGGTGCATGGACCCCTACCTCTACCCAGCTAACCTCCGTCACTGGGCAGAAGATGGGCATGCGTGGTAGTAAACAATTACAAGTGTGTGCAGGAGCCCAGCGAGTGAAACACGAGTTTTGGTTAGCAGATATAAAAGATGCATGTATTATCGGTTTGGATTTGTTAGCGTTGTGGGGAACTAGCATAAATGTGATAGCCGAAACGATAACTATTGGTACCGAAACGCTGGGCCTCCGATCAAAATGTGAATTACAAGCAGCCCGCCGAACTAAATGCCCTGGGGTGCCCCCCAAACACTGTCGCCCCAGTTCTGTGCTTGCCATGACCACCGCTGATTCGCCGCTTGTTACCGTGGTACCACCTCAGGTTACAGTACCACCGCAGACGGGCGGGCTAGCCTCAGCTACCCAGCCCTCTGCGGGGGTGCTGCAAGCCGTCCTAGCATTATGGACGCGCAGCAGCAAAGGGCTCACACCGCAGCAGAGCCAGCAGCTTAAAGCCCTGCTTGTCCGTTACACTCACCTATTCGCTGTGCGGGACGAAGAATGCACACAGACCGAACTGGTTCAACACCAGATTGATACTGGTTCGGCTGTGCCCATTCGGTTACGTCCGCACAGGCTGTCTCTAGCCAAGCGAGAGGTGGCGGAGGACAAGATAAGGGAGATGGCAGCTGCGGGCATTATCGAGCCTTCTGAAAGCCCATGGGCGGCCCCTGCTGTCCTGGTTAAGAAAAAGGACGGGGAGTGGCGTTTTTGTGTAGATTATAGGCGTCTTAATCAGATCACAAAGAAAGACGCCTATCCACTTCCCCGTATTGACGAGGCCTTAGACCATATCGCGGGGTCCAGTTGGTTTAGCTCGCTGGACCTCCGCAGTGGCTATTGGCAGGTAAGGCTGTCCCCGGAAGCGAGGGCAAAATCAGCTTTTACCATAGGGCAAGGGTTGTGGCAGTTCCGGGTCATGCCGTTCGGGCTCTGTAACGCCCCTGCCACTTTTGAGCGACTGATGGAGCGGGTGCTGTCGTCCGTCCCGCGGAGTTCCTGTGTCGTGTACTTGGACGACCTCTTAGTACACGCCAGCGACTTCGAGCAAGCCCTCGCTCATCTAAACGACGTGCTTACTGAGATTGGCCGGGCTGGGTTACGGCTCAATCCCAAAAAGTGTCAGCTGCTCCGGAGGGAGACAGCTTTCTTGGGGCACGTCGTTAGTGAGCAGGGTGTAGCCACTGACCCAGCTAAGGTGGCTTCTGTGCGGGAATGGCCGACGCCTAGCAATGTGGGTGAGCTGCGGAGCTTCTTGGGGCTAGTGTCGTACTATAGACGCTTTGTCTTGAGCTTCGCCACCCTGGCTAGTCCGCTTCATCGCTTGACCAATAAAGGTCAACAGTTCGAGTGGACAGGGGACTGCCAGAATGCTTTTGACCAGTTGAGAGACGCCCTAACGGCGGCTCCCATTCTAGCATATCCGGATGTCGCGCGACCATTCATCGTCGACACGGATGCTAGCAATGTCGGAGTCGGGGCCGTACTCTCCCAGGTGGGACCAGACGGGGAACGAGCGGTAGCCTACTACAGTAGCGCGCTGAGCAAGGCAGAGCGTAACTACTGCGTTACTCGGCGCGAGCTGTTAGCGGTGGTCAAAGCGGTTCGCCATTTTCGCCCTTACCTGCAAGGCAGCCATTTCCTCATTAGGACAGATCACGCGTCACTAACCTGGCTTTTAAATTTTAAAGATCCGGAAGGCCAGGTAGCCCGCTGGCTCGAGCTGTTGCAGGAGTACGATTTCCAGATTCAGCACAGGCCCGGAAAGCTGCATGGTAATGCAGATGCGCTTTCCCGGAGGCCCTGTGCAGAGCTGGACTGTAGGCCTTGCACTAAAGCCGAGCAGCGAGAGCAGGTGACGGCGATAGCATGCCAGGTTCAGGCTGTAGAGGGTGAGTTTGAATGGTTGCCTCTTAGCCAGCAGGACCTGCGCCTAGCGCAAGAGGGCGACGGCGAGCTGCAGCAGGTGCAGAGCTGGGTCACGGCAGGGGCACAGCCTGCATGGGGGGAAGTGTCGGCCAGTAGCCCAGCTGTAAAGGCTTACGTGAGTCAGTGGGGGAGCCTGACGTCGCAGGATGGGCTGCTCTATAGGCGGTGGCAGGCCCCCGGCTCCGACCAGGACCTCCTCCAGCTGCTGGTGCCCCGTGCGCTCCGCCCTCAGGTACTGGGACTGGTACATGGCTCTGTGGGGGCGGGGCACTTTGGCATCAGCAAGACTTTGCACCGACTGCGGAGGAGGTTCTACTGGCCTGCCTGCCGCCGGGACGTGGAGCTGCACGTCCACTGCTGCGACGCCTGCACGGCCAAGAAGGGGCCGACGCAGCGGTCGCAAGCCCCCCTCCAGCGGTACGTCGTGGGAGCTCCGATGGAACGGGTCGGGGTAGACATCTTAGGGCCTTTCCCCGTCACCGAGTCCGGCAACCGCTACGTGCTTGTGGCCATGGACTACTTTACTAAGTGGCCCGAGGCGTACGCGGTGCCGGACCAATCGGCGGACACGACGGCGGAAAGGCTCGTAACTGAGATGTTCGCCCGGTTCGGAGCCCCCGAGGAGCTACACAGCGACCAGGGGCGAAATTTTGAGTCGCGGGTGCTGGCGGCTGTGTGTAAGCGGCTGGGAGTGGCCAAAACCCGCACTACGGCGTTGCACCCCCAGAGCGACGGGCTTGTGGAACGCTTTAATAAAACACTGGCCACCCAGTTAGCAATTCTAGCCAGCCAGCACCAGCGGGACTGGGACCGCCATTTGCCCCTGGTCCTGTGGGCATACCGCTCCGCCGTGCAGGAGAGCAGTCAGTGCTCCCCCGCTGCGCTCATGTTCGGGCGTGAGCTGAGGACGCCCGTCGACTTGGTGTTCGGAGCCCCGCCCGGACCAACGGAGCACCACCAGTCAGAGGCCGGGTACGCACGGGCCTTAATCGAGCGCCTGGAGACCGCCCACAGCTTTACCCGCCAGGCCCAATCCGCCGCAAGTGTTAAGCAGAAGCGAGCGTATGATGTGCGCTGTCGGGGGCAGCCCTTCACCAGCGGAGACAAGGTATGGATCTACTGTCCGATCCGTAAGAAGGGTCTGTCCCCGAAATTGCAGTCGCATTGGCGGGGCCCTGGTGAAGTGGTGGGCCGGCTTAGCGAGGTGGTCTATCGAGTGCGCATGCCCGGCCGAAGGAAACTGGTGGTGCTTCACCGGGACCGTCTAGCTCCTTACCGGCCGCTGTTGGATGGTGTTGAGGAGGGGATGGGCGTCGGCGAGGATCAGCCCGCCTTACGTGCGCCCACCCCTCCTCCACCAGAAAACCCAGCGGCAGCTAAGGGCCCGAATCGCCCTTCTCGCCCACGGAGAACTCCTGCCCGTTTCCGGGACGGTGTTGAGGAGGGGATGGGCGTCGGCGAGGATCAACCCGCTTTACGTGCGCCCACCCCTCCTCCACCAGAAAACCCAGCGGCAGCTGAGGGCCCCAATCGCCCTTCTCGCCAGCGGAGAACTCCTGCCCGCTTCCGGGACTTTGTGCGTGAGTGCGGACAGTTTAAGGGGTCGCAGGGGACTGCTGACCCCTTAGGTGGGGGCAGTGTGGCGATCCGGGGCGATTACAAGTGATGTAAATTATTGTGTATATCGAATTGTGTATGTGTACTTGTGCTGTGCAGACCCAGTCCACGAATGATGATTGATGTAATCACATGATCAGAGCGTGTTCAGAAGCTCTGACGTGTACAGTAACAATGGCGGTTAATATTTGAATACAACCTCCCGCCAGAACGGCGACTGTTGTGATAAACAACAGTCGTATACAGTTCAGCTAAATGTGGTAGCATGCGCTCAACCAGGTCCGCTCTATAGAATGTTCGAGCGAGGCCAACGGTTGTTTTTGAGTATGACTGAGGGGATTACGTGTGATTGGTTAAGGTGAGCTGCAAGGCACCTATTAGAGGTCGCCTTTGTTAGCATGCTCATTTGCATATCAGGGGCTATAAAGCTGGCTACAGTCCAGCGCGCGTAGTCTGTTCTGTCTGTACGCTGAGGAAGGAAGAAATAAGAGATTGTGCTCTTCAATAAATTATTACCCTGAAGCAAACCTGACTCCGACTCCATGGCTCGCCACAATATATTCTTACGTAGGTTCTAATTTAGCAATCAGAAACTGCGCGCCGCGCATTAACCAGTGCTGAGTGTCTCGGGGGAGTGTCTCCCGGCTGTAGTAGAAAGCAGGCAGAGTCAGAGCCAGAGCTAAGAGCCAGAGCCGAGAGCCAGAGCCGTGAGCCGAGAGCCAGAGCCGTTTAGCCGCATCTTTTTCTTTCAGCGGCGCTACTCGCGAGCTGGAATTAGAAGCTGTTTCAGACAGCAGACCCTAGCTGGTAACAAAGTAGACAAAATAAGTTTGTAAACTAGCCTTGATATTTTATTCAGACCCAAATAATCTGAATGATACTCATTGCTAATATTCTCAATTTACAGTAGCCTACTGTCTCAAGCTAGTTTGCAATCGCAGGTTACGTTTATTTACGACTTTCCCATCTCCGTTTTTTCGATCATAGATTGTAACATTAGATCTTACAGGTAATAATAGACATTGAATGGTTATATTTGTATAGAGCTATTTAATCTATGCTAATATTAATCTTGTTTTTTATCAGATCACTAGGTCTACTGAAAATGAGGTGGATGGAATACTGTATAAGTGAGATAGCCAGCCAAATTTGACAAACAAGCCAGATATTTATTATGTGTGTCAGTGTGTGCATATGATGTACAGGAGCCTATGTCGTTTATTTATTTGGACACCATAGGGTTATTTAAATGTGTTTATTTTAACTGTACTTTATTTATTATATCATACACAATTGTAGGCTATTTATTCTGTTCACTGTTGTTGTTGGTCAATAGTTCTAAAATAAAAATGCCACCACTTTAAATATATTTGCTGTCATTTTTAGTAGCCTAACCTGTCATTTTGAAGTATTTGCTGTCATTTTTAGTAGCCTAACTTAGCTGAACACAATCGCATATTAATTCTGTTTTATAGCCTACTGCAATTTCCTCGCAAACAGCCACTTATAACCTCACTTGTATGCTTCACCGCTTTCAAACGTTGGTGTGGTGGTTTTCGATATCACGCTGTTTTGCGAACAATATGAGAAGCATCTGACAACATTGTTATCAAGAGGATAAGTGTTGCTTTGTGAAGAGAAAGTGTTGCTTTGAGACAAATCGATGTCGATAACGACGAGTGAAGCTGTGTTTTCAACCTGCAATGTCATGCAATCAACCAACCGGTAATGCGATATGTCTAAACGTTAACGTGATGCAATCTGGTTGATATCCATTAAATCAGTGATTTTCAACCACTGTGCCGCGGCACACTAGTGTGCCGTGAGAGATCGTCAGGTGTGCCGTGGGAAATGATCCAACATCACTTAATTAGTAACACTTTTGGTTGGTGGTGTGACTCAGGATTTTTTTTAATGTAAAAAATGTGCCTTGGCTCAAAAAATGTTGAAAAACACTGCATTAAATGATAAAACGGCTTGCCATAGTTGTCTGTCTGACGCCCGGAACCCATCACGCCCCATCCCCACAAGACGCGCAAGCGCACGCACACGCGCACTGGTGCGCTTCACTTCCGCTCCCATGTTAACGAATTGCCGTGGTCCTCACCGGCCGCGCGCGCACGGCTGGCGGGCGGACGGCTCGCGGACGTGGAGCGGATTTTTCCGCTCGGGGCGGAATTTTCTGGGCGTCCGCAAGCGCAATCTCATAGAAATACATTGTATATGCACAATATCTGCATCATATGACCACATATTAATGTTTTTCAACCTACTAATAGTTTTACTATTGTTATTCATTATTTTAATACATATTATATTTTAATATAGGCTCTAATGAAAAAGGGGACAGAGACAATCACCATTGTGGGATGAATGAAGTTATATGAAATTATAAATTTAGCATGTAACCAGTTATTCCCGTTTTTGTAATGCTTTTTCTTTATTATAGGATACATATTTGTTCAATTAATTAAGACTGCTTACTTCCCGAAAGGGAAATAAACGTTATTCTATATTCTATTCTGTTTTTATTGTACTGATATCACTGGATCAATTTAAGGTACGACAGAATAGCTGCTAATTCTGATATAATTAAATGTTTAGAACATGTTGATTACTGTCCCAAATAAATAAGTGAACTTTATAAAGGAGGCATTGTCTTGTTTGCTACATTTAGCTTTACATTGCTAAATTTAGCTTTTAAGCAGTAAGACATATGTAATATCAGTATTTACTTAACCATTATTTCGCGAAGCTCACAAATCCGGAATGTAGATTGTTTGTTTGTACATCGCGTCTGTCGTTCACGGAATGCGCTCCGAAAAAGCAAAAAGCGTCTGTGCTCTTGCGCGTCTGGTGGGGAACGTTCTGCTCAAATCTGCACGCGCAATAAGCGTCTGTGCGCTTGCGCGTCTGGTGGGGATGGGGCGTCAGATGCGGGAGGGCACGCACACGCGCACTGGTGCCCATGTTAACGAATTGCCGTGGTTCTCACCGGCCGCGCACACACGGCTGGCGGGCGGACGTGGAGCGGATTTTTCCGCTCGGGGCAGAATTTTCTGGGCGTCCGCATGCGCAATCTCATAGAAATACATTGTATATGCACAATATCTGCATCATATGACCACATATTAATGTTTTTCAACCTACTAATAGTTTTACTATTGTTATTCATTATTTTAATACATATTATATTTTAATATAGGCTCTAATGAAAAAGGGAACAGAGACAATGACCATTGTAAGATGAATGAAGTTATATCAAGTCATACATTTTACATATAACCAGTTATTCCCGTTTTTATAATGCTTTTTCTTTATTATAGGATACATATTTGTTCAATTAATTAAGACTATGCTTACTTCCCGAAAGGGAAATAAACATTATTCTATTCTATATTCTATTCTGTTTTTATTGTACTGATATCACTGTATCAATTTGAGGTACTACAGAATAGCTGCTAATTCTGATATAATTAACCCCTTAGTTCAGATAGTCGCGCATGCGAGACCGTTTTACGCAACTGAGACACGTGTTGCTCCTGCAGCCAAACTATTAGTGGAAAACCCAAACGCGGTATTTTAACTTTATTGGTAGACGATTCGCGACGATTTCTGGCCAATGCGTAGTTTCTAAGTGTCACTATCTTTCCGTAGCAAGTCCATTTAACAAGCACTCCCCACCAGCCTATACCTACCCATGCGTGACATAGTGGGCAATAGCGTCTATGTTGGGAGTTCATAAATATATGTATTCATCATATAATATCAGAATTCCGTCCAGCAACCAGATAAACCCACCAATAGCACGAGCGTATGCAAATACAGCGGTGCAAATCGCTGCTATCAATACCGACATAAACAAGTGAAATCATACAATGCCATTCTACTATCAATATCTGCTATTAAATATGGAATTCATGTGCAATACTACCGTGGATTTAAGCGTAGATATGTCCCTTTCAAGATTCCGTGGTCATTTATTGTCTTGGACAATCCGTTTGAAAAATACACAGCGCATTGTAATACTATTATACAAACTGCGTAACCCTCTCTTTCTGATTGCAGTGCTGTGACTCGTTCAATTTTATTCTGGTTTGATCGACAATGGTTTTATCCAATAGAAGGCACGACAAGCTTCCCAAAAGTTATTTACATGTGTAATTGAAAGCTTGGGTTAACTATTTTAAGGGCGAGCGTAACTGCAATCTTGTTCAATCACTACAATTTTACGCATGTCGTGACGCATGACGCACTACGCGATATAAGTGCGCGTAAACATTGGTTGCATGCGTAATCATTGTTTGCCTGCGCTTTTGTACGGGTTTAACAGTATGGCTGAAGATAAACTTCACGCATTTGACCAAATCGCTTTTGGAAGTGGGTCAGAAGAGGAAAGCGACGGAGATTCATCTAATCCCTGTAGCGTAGACTGTAGAAGAGGATGCCTATCGATATGGGGAAGATATCCTCCTCGACATGTAAGTATTACAGCTTGTAAGATTGTGATTATATACATTCGTTTTTCCACTGCGTCATTACCTAGATATATAATCGTTATTTTTTTATTTGCATCGGTCGTAATAGAGCACTGTTAGCCTGCTAATAATGCTGAACATATTTGTATTGATAATATCTGTTAGCGTAGTGGCTCGTGGTGGCCTACTTTGTTTGAATTCATACCACTCACAATGAAATTGAGTATTTTAGCGCTGTTCTGTTTGGTTGCTCGGTCGTGCGTTATATTTGATGGCTCGATTTGCCGTGAAGCTAGAACATTGCCAGTGTTCCCGATATTATTTTATTGTATTGTAATTTTTTTGTGCATAATGTACTCTATGGGGTATGCTTTTCACTTAGGGAATGGAAAATATGTATTCAAATTTACTGTGTCCAGATGTGTGCAAGATGAATGTAAAATAAAAAAAATAAAAAAGCAACAGTTGTGAAACACACTACAGAGTAATGCCATCCTAGAGCACGCAACAAAAGATAACATAATGAAGCATACAGAAGAAAGTGTTTACTGAAGTACAAGAGTGAATGATTTCATATTTAGCTGTGTGTACCACAGTGTTATAATGCTTCTGCATTATGTAATTTGTTCCTATAACATGCTTGACCCTCCACCTCTGCCACTCCAGCAGTGCCCTCTACTGTTCAGAGTGAAGCCACTGCAGGACCAGATCCTTACAGCATTGCCAAGGCACCGCACAGGATGAAGCAGTATATGAAGGATAATGGTGAAAAAATGGCACACTAGGCATAAAACACTGAACTGAAACTGTGCAATATCAATGTTTTCATCCATTAAGTGATCGTAAGGGAAAATGTATATGCTTTATAAAGGACAAAAGGCTTTTTAATAATTTCTCGGAGAGGTTTTGGGTAGGTTATTGGACACCTAGATATCCACCCCCCTGTACTGATCCAAAATAATTTCCACATGAAAATGATAAAAAGGTGAGTTAAATGAGTCAAAACGGTTGATTTGCACTGAAATGTATGATTAGTTTAAGATTTACAGCTATTCACATTTTAGCCAATTTGGATAGGTTTGGAGACCCTGGGTACATCAGGCTACACTGCTTACATTTTGTGTCATAGATCTTTAGTAGTTCTGTATATCACCCTGCGATTATTGAATGCTTGTGGACAAGGAGTTTATGATCCAGGAAATGTGTAGTTTTACCTGTTTCACTTATGTAGCTCTCAGTATTTTGAAGAAATATAGAATTTGTTGCATTTTTAGCAAAGTTTTGCTTGCATTTCCGGCACTTTATTTTGACTTAAATTATGAAAATAAACAAATCTAAGTTTGTACAAAAAATGGTACACCGGTTTTGTTTCATTTAAGCCATTTACCAAGTTTATGTGATGCTCACACCTGGAGTTATAAAGCCTTAAACAGAGTACCCCCAAGATTGACCAAATATGCCATTTGCGCCAAGAGGTTAAATGTTTAGAACATGTTGATTACTGTCCCAAATAAATAAAAGTGAACTTTATAAAGGAGGCATTGTCTTGTTTGCTACATTTAGCTTTACATTGCTACATTTAGCTTTTAAGCAGTAAGACATATGTAATAGCAGTATTTACTTAATCATTATTTAGCGAAGCTCACAAATCCGGAATGTAGATTGTTTGTTTGTACAGCGCGTCTCTGTCGTTCACGGAATGCGCTCCGAAAAAGCAATAAAAGCGTCTGTGCTCTTGCGCGTCTGGTGGGTTCAGTTCTGCTCAATTCTGCACGCGCAATAAGCGTCTGTGCGCTTGCGCGAATGGTGGGTACCCGGCGTTATTGCGCGTGCAGAATATAGAATAACGTTTATTTCCCTTTCGGGAAGTAAGCATAGTCTTAATTAATTGAACAAATATGTATCCTATAATAAAGAAAAAGCATTACAAAAACGGGAATAACTGGTTACATGCTAAATTTATAATTTCATATAACTTCATTCATCCCACAATGGTGATTGTCTCTGTCCCCTTTTTCATTAGAGCCTATATTAAAATATAATATGTATTACAATAATGAATAACAATAGTAAAACTATTAGTAGGTTGAAAAACATTAATATGTGGTCATATGATGCAGATATTGTGCATATACAATGTATTTCTATGAGATTGCGCTTGCGGACGCCCAGAAAATTCCGCCCCGAGCGGAAAAATCCGCTCCACGTCCGCGAGCCGTCCGCCCGCCAGCCGTGCGCGCGCGGCCGGTGAGGACCACGGCAATTCGTTAACATGGGAGCGGAAGTGAAGCGCAGAGCCGGTTTTTGGCATAGGCAGTATAGGCAAATGCTAAGGGCGCCACCACCCAGAGGGGGCGCAACAAATGAGAGAAAAGGAAAAAAAAAATTTCGCTTTTAAAAAAAAATTTTTTTTTAATAATTTTTGACTAATACTACTAGTTAACACTGTTATTTCGAAATATTAAATAACCCCACAACAACCAGTGTAGCTCTATAGCATAGCCTATTAAATAATAATAATTTCTTGGTTCATGTCACCCCGCCCCCCTCCAGCCAGGCAATTAGACTTTACCTGCGCTCCCTCTCTGGGCAATGGTAAAGTGTGGCTATCTGACGTGACCCTCGCATTATATGCTATCAACATGTTGAAAAGACCAAAGCTGTCTGGTGCTCAGGGAAGGAAAAGAAGGAAAGAAGATGAGGAACAACGTGAAAAGGGCAGAGGTACAGTAGCGTTAATGTGATGAAATGAATTGTCTAGTGCTCTCTGACTTTAGGCACATCCTGCCCCGGTACCGGGGGCGCTTGGGTTGAAGAGGATAGTGCCAGATAACTTAAGTTAGCTAGCTAATATTACTGTAGCCGAGCCGAGCGTTACATTAGCTAGTCACTAGTCACTCACACACACACATCAGCTCTCTCAGTCACTCTGCACCTTCTTGCTAGCTAGCTGGACAGCGGCAAGAGAATGTTCGCCTCATCTTGAAAAATACATAGACTATGCGTGCATAACAGTAGCCTACATAAAATAAAAGTAGGCTACATAACAACTAATAAAAATAAGAGAACTGTAGTACCAGTCATCATCAGAGAAATTAGGTCTATTCAGCCGGTGTTAGTCCTGTGTCATACTGTAGGCTACATTTTTATTGACATCTGGTTACCCTGTAATCAAAATGCTATTCCTTTTCATCTCCTTTATAATTAATTGTTGTAGTAAGCCTTTGGTTTGTTGTGTTACAGTTCATAATCTCTAAAGTTAGTTTATATAGTTAGTTACATCAGTGTTTTAAAGTGCATATCATTAATGTTAATGCCAAATAAGCTTTCCCATTATGCTATATTAGTATTACATTGCAGTTTACTGCTTTTTTTGGACTGTAAATGTAAATCTACATTTCATTGTAATTACAATAATGTTTAATTAAATTTCCATTAGTATGCATGCCCATCTTATGTACAGTATAGCAGACATGCATCTTTTTAAGTTTTTCATCTTTATTCTTGTAAAAAAAAAAAATTACTAATAGACTAACACCCAATGGTCATACACTCTTCTTTTATATTTTACCTTACTTTATTTATGGCAGTAGGCTACTGGTTTCTTTAATATATATATTAAAGATAATATATTGTAAATATCTATAATAATAATGTCACTTGTTCACTGTTTTGATGTTAACTGTTTGATTTTGTGGGTTATTTTCAGTAAAAGAAAAATGTGAAAACAAAAGTGTGAGTGCATGTTATTGGTAGTGAATAAACTGTGATGCAAGGGGGCGCCAGATAAAATCCTGCCTAGGGCAGCCAATTGGTCAGAGCCGGCCCTGGTGAAGCGCACCAGTGCGCGTGTGCGTGCGCTTGCGCGTCTGGTGGGGATGGGGCGTGATGGGTTCCGGGCGTCAGACAGACAACTATGGCAAGCCGTTTTATCATTTAATGCAGTGTTTTTCAACATTTTTTGAGCCAAGGCACATTTTTTACATTAAAAAAAATCCTGAGTCACACCACCAACCAAAAGTGTTACTAATTAAGTGATGTTGGATCATTTCCCACGGCACACCTGACGATCTCTCACGGCACACTAGTGTGCCGCGGCACAGTGATTGAAAATTACTGATTTAATGGATATCAACCAGATTGCATCACGTTAACGTTTAGACATATCGCATTACCGGTTGGTTGATTGCATGACATTGCAGGTTGAAAACACAGCTTCACTCGTCGTTATCGACATCGATTTGTCTCAAAGCAACACTTTCTCTTCACAAAGCAACACTTATCCTCTTGATAACAATGTTGTCAGATGCTTCTCATATTGTTCGCAAAACAGCGTGATATCGAAAACCACCACACCAACGTTTGAAAGCGGTGAAGCATACAAGTGAGGTTATAAGTGGAGACTGAAGTAGTACGCGGAGAAGCATGCAACATATGTTGTAAGTGGAAACACATGCAAATGAGGACATCCCTTTACAGTCTCTGCTCTCAACCAATAGGAGCCCAATTAATTTGCAGGCATCACCACAAGCAACCTCATTAGCATTCATGATGGGCATTCCGGCTCTTTTCAGTGAGTCAGATCATTTGGCTCAACTTACCAATAAGAGCCGGCTCTTTCGGCTCCCAAACGGCTCTTCATTCAGTAGCATTTCCGGTTTTTCAAAATCGGCCAAAGTTAGCGATATTTTGACCTATGATTGGTGTTTGTGTATCTATCACTTAAATTGTTCAAAGGAATCTTACTCTACCTTCTAATTACCAAAATAACATTATTTAGAATTTTGTTTGTTTTAAAAACTATTTAAATAAATGTAAAAACTGTAAGACACTATTACACATGTGCATTGAAAGTAGGGCATTTTTATGTCTAGAAATAAATTGCACAAACACAGTGCGTAGTTGAACATTTCAAAACAAAATAGACACTCATAAAATAGAATATAATATTTCGTCATAACAAAGAAAAATAAATAAATGCAGAAAAAAATAAATGTGCAGCATCAGAACAATTAAACTGACCGTTTTATTTATTTTTGGCCTAAAAAATTATTTTCTTTGATTACAGATGGAACCGAATAAAAGTTCCACCAAAACCACAAGCACACAACTAAAATTTGGACCATAATACCACTATACCACCATTATCTTTACGACAGGTTTGCATTCAGAATTGTCTTAATTGTGAATTGTGTTAATTTACAAAACAAATCGGCTCTTCAGATATGCGAGTCGGCTCCCAATGTTCACCTAAAAGAGCCGGCTCAAAGAGCCGACTCGTTCGCGAACGACACACCACTAGCATGCTTCACCTCTTACAAATATGGCAAGCCGTTTTAGCTTTTATTCGACTTCCGTAGCTAGCTACCCTTCTAGCCCTAACTACCTGCCCATTTTTCCTACCTAGCTAGCCATATGTCTCAGCTAGTTGCATTAAAACGCCAGATAGTTCACTTGCTAATGAACAAAGTGCAACTAGTTAACTATAGCTACACTAAAATAATAGTTTACTAGCTGACACTGTGTTAAGGCCAACTAGTTAACTGCGCATTGTGGCACGCCGTTTTAACATTTATTCGACCTCTGTAGCTAGCTACCTTATTAGTCCTAGCTAGTTGGCCATTTGTCCTAGCTAGCTGGCCATATGACCTAACTAGCTACCACAATTGCCCTAGCTAGCTGCCATTTGGGCCAACTAGCTGGCCATACGATCTAGCTAGCTCCACTAAAAAGTCAGCTAGCTGTGCTCAGTGGCACAAAAGTGCAGCTAGTTAACTAGCTAGGTCGTAAGTACGGACAAAGCGCAGCTAGTTAACTAGCTCCCACAAACTAGCTAGGTTTTATTAAGGCACACTAGTTAGCTAGTTCAGTTATAAGAAGACTTTTACAACTGTTTGGTAAATTCTGAGTTCAAGTCACTGTTGGTAAGAAATAACACTGTGCAGAATGAGATACAAATTGAGACAGCTGCAAAGAACCAAATGCATATGGGGTTCAGTGTCTCCCTGTCAGACAATGAACAAAGTTTGCTCAGCTTTGCATAGTTTTTATTCATTTCATATCACTGGGCAGATAGCTCTATTCTACGAGTGGTCTTTGCGCCACTGCTCAATCACCAGTTCAGCATTCCGCCCACATTCCTCTTTCAGTATCATGTTGTTTTGCACAGTTCGCATAAGAAACTTTTATCAAATGTACAATAGTATCAGCTCATAGCACATTCTGTAGTTTGGGCGGTTCTTCTTATTTTCTAAGCAAAGCACATTAGTATTCATCATAACATTTTGCAATACAATGTTCTAAAAAACTAATTTAAACAAATTTCTCTATCAATCCCTCCTTTTATGATTTTATACCCTATACCAGGGGTAGGCAACCCTGGTCCTGGAGAGCCGCAGGGTCTGCTGGTTTTTGTTTTCACCCTAAATACAGCAACTACTTAGACTAAAGAAACCAGGTGAGGTGAGTTAACTATGTAATCAACTGCTTTAATTGATCAATTAAGTGGCGAGTAACAACAAAAACCAGCAGACCCTGCGGCTCTCCAGGACCAGGGTTGCCTACCCCTGCCCTATACCAAGTCATAACTAATACATTTCATTTACATCAGTTTTTTGCCTTTCTGTTTTCACAGGTTTTTAGCCAAAAACGTCATCAGTGAAATGTCCATTGTTCAGTGTTTTGGGAAGCTTATTCTTCGAAAAGCTTCACAAGGTTCACGACTTCCACCTCATCATATTTCTCGGGAGGGACCACGGTCTTGTAATCAGTTTAATTGTCTGTCATAGACAATGCTTGGTATTCAGGAGTACCAGTGATCATCTTAGATATCGGGTACACCGCAACAGCTGCAGATCAGGAGCAATCCAAGTGCTCCTGCCAATAACCCTCCTACCGCTAGGATCGTCGTCTTCCATCCCCCACCCAGAACCCAGTTCCACCAGCCATCTCCTGCCGAGGTCAGTTCTTGTTGTTGGAGTCTGGCCAATTCTCTCAGCCTATTCATGGCCTGGTCGATCTCACCCCCATCCGCATCATTTGCTGGCACAAAGGTGCAGCACGAAGCTCCTACTAGGACACACACACCACCTTGGGAGGCTATTAACATATCCAACACCATCCTGTTCTGCAGGGTCATTAACCTTAAGGCTGTTAATTCCCTTTTTATTGATTCAGTAATATTAGTAGTCAAATTCATTATTGCTGTCATTCGATAATTCATTGTTTCAACTCTCAGCATTACTTTTCCCACTCCAAGTTGGGGAAAGAGAGCCAACATCACCTTTTCTCCTGTTGTCCACAATTTCTGATCATCCGGCACATTAGACCCCCACACAGCATCACGCCCATCCCCAAGGTCTCTCTTACGTCGTCGCCGGCTAGACACGTGGTCACTTATGTTTCTCAGTGATATAATGTTCGTGTGGTCAGTTAGCATTACGTATGCGCAGGTTCCTGCCCAATTAGCAGGTAAGGCCAAATACACCTGGTGTCCACACAGCCAGTACCAACCATCCACCAAGTGTTTGTAGCATATGCATGCGGGGGATTGAGTGCCGTATCATGCTCAGAAATATTTAGTATGAACCTTCTGTGACGCAGGCCCTTTTTATCTACTGATATCAATAGCAGAAATACCAGGGTTATTCCCAGCCTCCACAATACCCCGCGCAACATATCTTCAGGTGTTTTAAAGTTTCAGGAGCTCACTTTCTTCACCAGTTTTGAGACGACAAGCCCTATTGGTTCCTGCCCCCTTTGTAGCTGGACTAGCTCTCTGTAACTCCTTCTGATACATGCGTTACCTTTTTGCAGTGGGTCATGTGTATCCAAGAGGAACGTTCGGCTATGCGGATAGCGGTGGGTGTGGACAGAAGCACTTGGTAAGGTCCTTTCCACTTAGGGCTGCTCCAATTTCGCCGTCGTACGTCCTTTATCAACACCCAATCTCCTGGTTTGAGCTCTGGCACTGGTTCTGGAACTGGCTTCTGGGGAGGCAATAGACCACGCACAACCTCTTTGTCAGTTAACATTTTTCTCATATAGTCAGCTAACGTTGGTCTTTCATCATCTTTCTTATCCCCAAACTGTGGTAACCTGTAAGGTTCCCCATGGACTATCTCGTAAGGAGACAGTCCATGTGGACCCCTTGTGATTCTCATACTGGTCAGGGCAAGGGGTAAACATGCCACCCAGCCCCATCCTGTTTCCTGCATAGCCTTACTCAATTTATTTTTTAGGGTGCCATTGCTTCTCTCCACTAATCCAGCAGATTGTGGGTGGTATGCACAGTGCTTTTTCATGTTAATGCCCAATTGTTTTCCCATTCTGTCTAGAACTGCATTCCTAAATTCTGGGCCATTGTCACTGTACAATGTAGCTGGTATTCCCCACCTTGGTATTATTTCTCTGCATAATATTTTTGCCACTACCGATGCGTCAATAGTGGAGGTGGGAAATGCTTCCACCCACTTTGTGAATGGGCACACCAAAACCAGGCAGTTTTTCTTTCCTTCACTTGGTGTGAGGTGGATGAAATCCATCATCCATGTTACAAATGGTTTCCGTTCAAAGGGAATCTGCCCTGGTGTAGTGCGCACATTCCCTTGTGGATTGTGTTTCAAGCATGTCAAACATCGTTTACAATATTTTTTTGAGTAGTTAGAGAATCCAAACGAAGTATATCGTTTGTTTACCATATTAACCATCCCTCCTTTTGAGACATGACTTACACCATGGCTCAATTCCACCGCAATTGTAAACAAAGCTCTGGGTAGAACTGGTTTCCCCTCGGGACCCACCCACAAGCCATCTGCGGTCTCAGTGCATTTGTGATTGCGCAGCATCCTTTTTTCTAACTCCTTCGCTTCCTCTTGCATTTCTCGCAACAGCGTATAATCAATATTAAATTCTGTTAATGCAAAAGTTGCAGTTGTCACTGCTGCTTTTTTTGCTGCCTCGTCTGCTCGCGCGTTCCCTAGTGACACTTCATCTTGCCCTTTCGTGTGTGCAGCACATTTACATATGGCCAATTCTTCAGGTAATTGTAGTGCTGTGATCAAATCCAATATCAATGGTGCATGCGCTATTGGTTTACCTGTTGAGGTAATCATACCTCTGTTTCGCCATTGACCTGCAAAAATGTGGCATGTAGAGTGTGCATATTGAGTCAGTGTAGATGGTAGCTCTTTTTCCCTTTGCTAACGCACATGCTCATGTCAGAGCGACAAGCTCGGCCATTTGTGCAGAGTAGTGTGGTGGAAGGGAGTTAGCTTCAGCAGTCTCAGTCAGTGTGCATACAGCATAACCACTTTGATTGTTTCCCTGCATGCTTTTTTTACAGGAGCCGTCTACAAAGTACGTCAAGTCTGAGTTAGTCAAGGGTGTGTCTTGAAGGCCTGGACGTGCTGATACTGATTGTGACGTTTCCGCCACACAGTCATGTGGGTCACCGTCATCAGCCGTGGGCACCATTGTTGATGGATTCGGAAAGTACGGAAAGCATGCATCATTTCGTCTTATCACTGTGCGACATGCTCCGGTATCACATAGGAATTTTACTTTACAACCGTTTACACACAATGTTAGCCACGCACATCGAGGGCTCGATATTAAGGCATAAATGTGAGTCCACTCTTCCCCCCCCTCTTCCTCCTTCTCCTCCTCGGAATCTTCTGATTCCGGGAGGAGTTGTAACTGCTGCAGTCACGTTTGGGGAGATTGAGATTCGCTCTGTTCCTTTTTGCGATCCGGGCACTCTCGCGCCCAGTGACCTTTTTTGCCGCAGACATAGCACGGGTTTTTTTCTTTATCTGGTCTTTTACGCTGCTTATTTTTCTTTTTCCACTCACTCTTGCCTTCTTGGGCAGGTGGCTTTTGCTCTACTGCTGCGTAGGCAGACGAATCAGAATTAGATTTGTGCTTCTTTTCTTATCTAGCAGCTTCCCTTTTTATTCTCTCGAAATGGGTTGCATGGTCCACTACCTGGTTTAACCCGCCTGTCTGCCACGTTATTACATGTTGTTTTATCAGTTGTGACAGACTTGGATGTAACCCTCTCATAAATGCACTTTTTAATTATCAAACATAAACTCCTACGTCATCTGGTTGAGGTGGCGGTTCTAAACCGCTATTAACATTAAACTTTTTTTAACCTATTTAGGTACTACATAACCAATTCTTCTCTGTTTTACTGGCAATCTACTATTACCGAGTAGTTACACCTTCCCCGATAGAATTGGGTTATACTTCCTAATAGGGCATCAACCTGTCCCCAATAGGCGTTTTACGTTCTTAGTGCTGCTTCAACTGGCATTGCTACCCATAGTCGCTACACACCATCATCCTCAACCGCCCTCCAATCTCCCTTGATATTACACCACCCAGTTTTTAACACACACCTAACACATCTCTCTATCTCCAACAAATACAGTCGGTAACTTGCAATTAGATCACGCATGTATTGTACGAATTCTCTCGGACCCTGATCAGGATGCGGGCAGTCAGCTGTTGCTGCCGCTAAATCCGCATTTGTCCAGGGTCTGTAAACGTACATGGCTTAGTCATCGTTTTGCCCCGCAACCTGGATCAGGGGAATAATTCCCCTTCGGCTCCCATCACTGGAGATATTGGCTGCGTGGTATGTTTACTGCGGAGGTCATAATCAGATAATACGGGAGGCGGTTTCGACGGTTTGGTATCTAGTCTACGGGGTAGCAGTGAGCCCTTTTCTGGTTGTGGTGTTGAATCAACATCCCAATGGGTTGGCGGCTTATAAGCATCTTTTAGATCTGGATATAGCCTGCTTTTAGGTACACCCCCGGCAGCGCCCTGCTCAGCACCGTAGGAATGAGGTGGTTCTACCTGCTCAGCCACGAGGGGTTATTCATCCCCCGGTGCTGGTGGTCGAACTCCTCTATGGCCAATTAATGTGTCATCCTCAGCTTTTGATAATACCTTGCTTTTTAGATTTTTCTCTTTGCTGAGTCTTTTTTTTACAACAATAACAACAACAACCACCTTTACCGGTGCACTTTCCCATGATTACAGCTATATCATTTGCACTTCAATCAGCACGTGTCTATTTTTTTAAAAGTTTTAACTCGGAAAAATCGCGTCACTCACCCAGTCCGTTGAGGGATTAGATATGCCTGGCCTCGCTACTTATCCAAAGATCCTTCTCGATCCGGACCGAGGACTTTAAAAAACTGCTCCTAACAGCCCCGTGCACGGTTTCAGACGTCCTTACTCCCTCGCAGCGCCCAGGGTGAGATATTGCGATCCCGGAACGAGCCCCCAATTTGTTGGGTAAATTCTGAGTTCAAGTCACTGTTGGTAAGAAATAACACTGTGCAGAATGAGATACAAATTGAGACAGCTGCAAAGATATAAAGTACAATTACTTTATTATCAAAGAACCAAATGCATATGGGGTTCAGTGTCTCTGTCAGACAATGAACAAAGTTTGCTCAGTTTTGCATAGTTTTTATTAATTTCATATCACTGGGCAGATAGCTCTATTCTAGGAGTGGTCTTTGCACCACTGCTCAATCACCAGTTCAGCATTCCGCCCACATTCCTCTTTCAGTATCATGTTGTTTTGCACAGTTCGCATATGAAACTTTTATCAAATGTACAATAGTATCAGCTCATAGCACATTCTGTAGTTTGGGCGGTTCTTCTTATTTTCTAAGCAAAGCACATTAGTATTCATCATAACATTTTGCAATACAATGTTCTAAAAAACTAATTTAAACAAATTTCTCTATCACAACCTAACTAGCTTACTAGTTGAGGGCAAAAGTTTTTGAAAACCTATGGCACAAATGCCACCTAGTTAACTAGCTGCGTTTTTAAAAGGGCTTGCAAGCTAACTAGTTAACTAGTAAGCCTTAATGTCAGCCACCTAGTGAACTAGGTGCCATTTGTGCCACGTAGCTAGTTAACTAGTTAGATTTCATTTCACCTAGCTGTGGCCATTTGACCTAACTCGTTGGCTTTTTGGCCAGCTAGCTGTGGCCTGCGACCTAACTAGTTGGCCATACGACCTAGCTAGCTGCGCCAAAAGCCAGCAAGCTGTCCATAAAAGCTAACTAGCTGAAATCAATGAGGCAGCTAGTTAACTAGTAAAAGGCCAACTAGGTGCACCAAAAAGAAAAAATTGTATTATAATTTCTAAATGGTGAATCCAATATTTATACAAATACCCTCTAATAATTTTTTTGTTACATATCCTTTGCATGCAATTACTTTTTTTATGTCTGTGACCCAGCAACATCATCTTATTTTAAGGTACTATTGCAAGCAATACTATAACCTCTTTGCATTTGAAAGCATCTCTATGGGAATGGTCCACATTGTTTTAATTAGCTGGTTTCTGAATCCTAAAATGATTGTTACTATGACACAGTACACCTTGTACTCGGTTGATAAACAATTAAACTGAACCAATATGCAGCATTTAATCAAATATTTTAACCATTTACTTATAAGGCCACCCAAAACCATAACCAATCTTTCATTTATAATCAATTGAACTTTTATTTTTTCACATACTTACAATGTTAGAATGCAAATACTTAATTAGAATATTCTATGTCTAATAAAATAAAATACACAAATGAAAAAAACACTTTACTTTACAACAGCAACAGTGGGCTCCAGAATTACTGCCACCCCTGACTGGAAATGCACTAAAATACTATTAAATATATATATATAATAACATTATTGAGAAACTCAAAACGACAACGTGAGAAATACTGTATTTTATTAATGTTTCAGTGGAACCAACCAAAATCATTTAATTGATTAAATCAAATCAAGTTCACAACTAATGGCACCCCTAAAGATTATTGGAAATAAAATCTACCAAGGTTAAACCAGGAATGAAATTCCACTTGTGTAAGTTTATCTAAGTCTAATGCTGTGTCCGAAATCGCTCCCTATTCACTATATAGTGCACTATTTATGGTATCGGCTATTTTATAGAGTGTCTGAATTCAAATTGTCAAATTTGACACCCTAAATAGTTCACTCAATATCCCCCACAATGCACAACAAAATGTAGGGTACAAATGATGTACACCATTAATGCAAAAAAATAGCGCAATGCTTCGCCTCTGCTCGTACATTCCCGCGATTTGAACGAGGCGAACAACACACGACACAACGAGACTGAGGATCGAAGATGGACGGAGGGAAATTTATGTACAAATGTGAGTAACGTTATGCAAACTGTACGTTAACAGTATGTTGTTTGTGGATAGATTATGTATATGATAACTTAACAAAATACTCAAGGTCGAATTTGTCGTATATCATTAATAATATTTAATTATTCATCTGTGAATGGGTGGAAGAAAGGTGGTGTCTAGAAGGTATCCAGGCGATCAGTATATCACTGTTCTCCAGTTTAAAAATGTAACATTAAAGCTGCAGTATCACATTAGGGAATTAACAGGAGTGACAAAATAGGTAAGTTTACATTTTATTCCACAATTACAAACCTCTTTTAAATAACGAAAATTAGAAAAAAATATTAAAATAGCAACTATACACCAGTCCCCTGAGTGGTTTACAAATAAATAAAACTTAAAATAAATAACAAAGAACAACATAACTATTTTCTTTCACAATCTACTGTACATCTTTTTAAATCACGTTTTCCTAGCAACAGTGGCAAAGTGCTGGAAATCCTGGCTAAACAAATAAAGATGAAATTAAACTATTCAATCGTTTAAAACTAGTTTCTTTCTCAACAGAGTTGGCTACCTAACAGATAAAGAATCACGTTTAAAATCGCGTCTTTCTCAATAAAGTTACAAAGAACAAGTATACATTCTACAAATTACAACTGAGGTCGCATTTCTTTTCGCAACAAATTCTTCCTTTTCGGTGCTTGTATCCTGTTCCTCACTCATTTTCACAGACGACTGAGGCGACACTTAACTTTCGTTATTGTACACATGTATTGGTTCGCTGTGCAAGCAGAGCGTGCGTGACCATAGCATAAGCGCCTGTGTATCCAAGAAACCAAATTAAAACCAAAACTAAATAGTTCTATCGGACGGACTTTCTTCTAGATTAGTCATGGAAAATGCAAACCTTGCGAGTTTTCGTTTTGTATCAAGCAGCAAAAAAGTTTTAGCATGACGTGATTGATTTGATTTAACGCAAAAAGAAAACATTGCGATATTGTGCAGCCCTATACACAACCCAAAGTTATACCAAAGTTCAATTTTGCTTAAAGACCAGGTTTGTGGTGGTTTTAGCACAAACGCTGTTTTGCTACCTCAAGATAGCAATACGCCAAACTTTTATCCTGGCCACACCTCATCTTAAGACCAACCCGCCCTGTTCACTTGCTATGTGCGCAAGTTCACTTGCTATTTAAACAGCGCGAGCGCTGGACGTTAAAATGACAACTGTATAGACCCAAACAAACTGCTAAAATGGCATCAAGCTGATATGTCTTTGGGTGCCTAAACAATAAGACTTAGATTTGGATACCTTCAGCATCTCCGGATTCAAGCAATTCACCAGGCAGATTAATATTGACAGCCTAATACCCGGGTGTGCACACTTCATATCAGGCAAAATACTTTGCTAAATTGCAACGTTATTATGGATACTTGCTGGTGATCTATCATAGCTAAAGTTAGCTTAACTTATCATGTGCATTGTGTGTTTGAGTTTTTTATTTTTTTTATTTCCCCATTGTTTACGTTGAGGTTATCTGCGGTGGTGGCATATGTTGTATAGCTAACGTTAGCTTATAGGTGTTGGGGGTAACAGTAGCCTAATGTTAGCCATTACACTCCATTGATGGTTTAATTTAAATTGTGATCGTCGACCGAGGGGAGAGAAATTCCGATAGTGGACAGCAAAGAGGGAGATAAAGTTTTCTTTATCATTGGGTGCGAATAAAAAGTTAGGCTACCTTTCGTTGCCTTGTCGATCTGTGATGACTGTGCCTCTCTAAACACGCGTCTCCTAAATAAATCTCGTTATTGACCACCACTTTTTATTTTGTGGCGGCCGTGCTGATATTGAGTCAATGTGGTAAACATGTAGAGGTTAGCTAGCTAGGCAAGAATGGTTAGAAGTCACTTCACCTAAGTTAACTCTACTAGATAATGAATGAAAAACCAACAATAATGCTGCTGCAGTCCATCGCAGTCCACCTACCTGCTAGGTTAGCTAATGTTATTGGCTTTAAATTTGTAGAAGCCACCGCAGACGACAAAAGCCCTGACTAGACAACTAGAAAACATTGGGCCACTAAAATTAATAACGTTAGGAGCCTAGGACATCTGCACTGAATGTTCTGAGTTTACAGCATTAAGTAGCCTATCAAAAGCATGTGTGTTAGTTTAAACATGTTCCTCGATATTTTTTACATTTCAGTTTATTTAGGCTCATTGTAGTCTCTTCAGACAAGCAGTGTCTGTCAATGCAGAGTTTGCAGCTGCAGCAGCAGACAAATGCAGGAAATGCAGCTCCAGTTGCTGGACACTGCCTGTGCTTGACAGAAGTTTGTTAGCTTTTCTGCCTCCAGTTATGACATTACGTCATAGTTGTTTACAAACCGCAAAAGGGTCTATTGGTCAGAAACTAGCAAAGACACTTGTGTTTGGGTTAACGCCGCTTTGCACCGGGTGTAAAATAGGGCCCATAGTTTGGTTGCAGGAGCAATAAATGTCTTAGTTGAGCAATCTCACTAGGTATGGCCACTAGGCAGTCTGCGCAAAGGGGCTAATAAAAGCAGTGAATCTGCATTTTAAACGCATGTTTGATTACAAATCTAAAATTGTGGAATACAGAGCCAAATCAAGAAAGAAATACGTCTTTGTCCCAAACATTATGGAGGGCACTGTAAATATGCTATTAAAATGACTGGATTACAGTAGATTTTCATCTACTTGCATCCTTGCAATGTTAATGGGCACCAGTGTACGAGTCATTTTCAACAAGAAACTTCAGATCAAGACGAGGGCCGAATTTCTATTTAGTCTCTCCAAACATCAGCAGAATAACAGTTTTTTCATCCATGAATTTTTTATATTTTTATGTGCAAAAATAGATCTTGAGTTAGTGATGAACTGAAACACTGGCTTTAGAGCTCTACCTTCAGTGAAGAGTTTTCTCTACATGTTTTTTTACTTATTTACTTTATTTGCTTTTTATATTTTACCTTTCCATCATTCCCCAAGTTAATGGTCGTCTCCGTCTGGGGCTCCACCTCAAGATCCCTGGAGTCACAATATGGTTCTTTGTTTCTTGTGGAGTGCTGTGAACATATTAAATATTAGTTAATGTACAAATGTATCGTTTTGTGTAAGAAGCATCAACAATTAAGCACATAAACAGCTGCATGTGAAATCCAATAACAAAATGGTTAGCCTTCAGGAGAATGAGATACACGTAGTATACAATCAATATACTGTAATTTAACATTGACATTTCATTGTTGTCCTCCAAAATAATTTCCATTATTTTGTTCTACTGGTTAAATAGCTATTAGTATTTACACCTGCATATACACTGCACATTTCTTAAATATTTCTTAATTTATGGCATAGATGGTACTAACAGCAGTCCCTTATAATTTTCCAAAAGGAAAAAAGTCTAGCTTAATTAACAATTAAGACATTAACTATATATGAAAAAAGGAAAAAACCTACCAGTTGTTTTCTTTAATAACTGCTCTTGAAGGCAGATGTTTAGTTGCCCTCATTTTGAAAGCGGTTTCCATTTCCTTTGTATTTTCATTTAATTTCCTAATAGTTAAATGTTTTTTGATTTATCAATAACTTTCTTTTATGGTGAAAGTTAGTGAAAATATTAAGGAAATGAGGCTGAGACCCACCCAAAACAGCATAGCATACAAAGACGAGAGTATTATTTTTATTTTATTTGATTAAAAAACATTTTCTATAATTTTATCTAAAGGTTTGGTATTATACACGGCTTAATTCATGGTTATCCAAAAATACATGATGAAGTGATCGCTACATCTTACCTGCAAGCTTTAAAGTGTATCCTTTGTAGCTAGAAAAACCTTGTCGCAGTGGATTTTTCCCAGAGTATGATGAGATGTTTCTTATTTTTGTCTTCCTTTCAGGAATTGTTGATGTATGATATGGGAAGAATTTGCCTTACATTGTCGTCCACAAATCTAACAAACATATAAATTACATCTGAAGTTAGCACATAAATTAGAATTACCAGTAACATTAATGTTAACTTGGCTAACCACAGCTAAATTGACTAGTTAGAATGGAGTTTATTAACATAACGTTAGATAGCCTCTTCTAGCTAACTTAATAACGTGAGCTCAAGTTCTTATAAAACTTCAAAGAAAATATATATATATTAAGAAATATAAATTAACTTACAACGAAGTTGAAACACAGTGTGTCGACCAGAAATAACCGCCGTTTAACGTTACTTGGTTGAAAAAGTCAGTTAGCTTTTAAACTTAGTAGTGATGTAGTGATGTGCAGTTCGCAAACGAATCTGTATTTTTGAACGACTCTTTATGCTGAGTCGTCTGAGTCGACTCGCCAGTTCGAGGGAATCCTGCTAACCCACGGCTCTGGCTCTCGGCTCTGGCTCTTAGCTCTGGCTCTGACTCTGCCTGCTTTCTACGACAGCCGGGAGACACTCCCCCGAGACACTCAGTGGTTAATGCTCGGCGCACAGTTTCTGATTGCTAAGTTAGAACCTACGTAAGAATACATTTTAATTTGATCTAACAATATTGCACACACTTTTGTGAAGTTAATAATCGCCTCATTCCAAAGTTATTATGACTACTAATGGGTAAAAGAAAGATACGTAGCTACAGTAGCTATACTACCCAACTGATCAGCACAAAATCAACTCGACTCAGAGCCGTGACACAAACAAAGTCCTTTCAAGTTTTAACAGAGAGGAAAATAAATGCTGTAGGCGACAGCATTAATAATCGAGTTTAGCCTACTCAGCGTGTATCAACCAGAAACCATATTTGCAAAGGAATTCTGTACCTAATAGGCTATCTAATGATATTCCGAGACGCCGACACTTTAATAGCCAACTGTTTATTATTATATTAATACATTTGGCTGTTTGCGAGGAAATTGCAGTAGGTTATAAAACGGAATTAATATGCGATTGTGTTCAGCTAAGTTAGGCTACTAAAAATGACAGCAAATACTTCAAAATGACAGGTTAGGCTACTAAAAATGACAGCAAATACATTTAAAGTGGTGGCATTTTTATTTTAGAACTCTTGACCAACAACAACAGTGAACAGAATAAATAGCTTACAATTGTGTATGATATAATAAATAAAGTACAGTTAAAATAAACACATTTAAATAACCCTATGGTGTCCAAATAAATAAACGACACAGGCTCCTGTTCATCATATGCACACACTGACACACACAATAAATATCTGGCTTGTTTGTCAAATTTGGCTGGCTATCTCTCTTATACAGTCTTCCATCCACCTCATTTTCAGTAGACCTAGACTACTGGATTCTGGGATCTGATAAAAAAAAAATCTATTATTGTCTATTATTACCTGTAAGATCTAATGTTACAAATTATGATCGAAAAAACGGAGATAGTCGTAAATAAACGTAACCTGCGATTGCAAACTAGCTTTAGACAGTAGGCTACTGTAAATTGAGAATATTAGCAATGAGTATCATTCAGATGATTTGGGTCTGAATAAAATATCAAGGCTAGTTTACAAACGTCTTTTGTGTACTTTGTTACCAGCTAGGGTCTGCTGTCTGAAACAGCTTCTAATTCCAGCTCGCGAGTCGCGCCGCTGAAAGAAAAAGATGCGGCTCAAACGGCTCTTCTGTATTAACCGGAAGTACCAAAATTGCAACTCCGACTCTTCAAACTGAATGGTACGAATAGAGCCGACTCAAAAAAAAGAGCCGAACTGCCCATCACTAAACCTGAGCCAGTGTAACTGTAATTTAGGTTGTGAAGCCGCCTGCCAGACCAGTGGTCCGCCGTTAGACCGGAAGCTACACTATAGACACGCACTGGAGCAGTTTGTCGCCAGTTCCCCGCCAGGTCCGAAAGAGTGGCATGCCACTCAAAAAAAAGATGGCGGACCGCGAACAGCTTGCTATCTGGGTAGCTAGACTTAATGGGCACATAAAGTAACTGAGCGGCTCAGCTTTGCTCAGAGCGAAGAACGCACTTAACAGGTTGCTCAGTTTCGCTCAGTCTGAGCCGCTCAGAGCGTAGCTGAGCACTTTTGGATGTGGATCAGAGAGGAGCAATACGGAAGTAGCTACAGGGTGCCCATTATCGGGTGGCGCCCTTTATCGGGCACGGCCGCGTTCCACCATATTTCAACTTCCTCGAAAGCTGATTTGCCAACGGAAAAAAGAAAACCACTATTTCCCACCCTCTTCAAACCAAATAAGGTGTATCCGCTCAATTTCATGAATATTTGACCATAATTACACATTTTGTGAGCATTTTCTATCTCGGATAATGTTTACAAGCACCTGCTGCATTGAGCAATATGTCTGCTATTTTGCCCATTAACTCTGTTAAACCTTAAGCTACAAATCGTCATTGCTGCATATGTATACACATCTTACTGGTATGACTGAGCTTGCATGCACAATAATGATACATTGCTCTTTTCTAATAGAGACAAGATATTAGCCTATTACCATCACATCATGCTCACTATGAACGTGTGTGTCCCCCACTATATATCAATAATCTTTATCAATAAAGACAATGCAGTATCTAAATCAGTTATATGTTATAGCCCGAGAAGAGGAAGTAGTGGAAGGAAGAGGACATGACAGCGGCCATGGAGGACTGTGAGAGGGGGATGCCTGTCCGTAAGTCTGCTGGGTTTAGTTTGTGAATGAATACACGTCAGTAAACCAACAGAAACAACGACAACCGAAGTCAATATTCTTTGGTAAACGATAAGCAAATAACAAGCATTAATGTTAATAAAAATATTGTTTTATTTCCTGTAATATTCAGATCCATCAGGTGCCGAGGCAGACCCTGCAGGACGGGGTCAGTGGCCGGGTTGTCCACGGGAGCCGTAGTGGGGGACCCACAATGCTGTCACCAGAGGATGAGAATTATCTGGTGCAGTATTGCCTCTACTGCGCGCCCCGTGGCTTCCCCTTGACCCACCACATCCTGGCGGCATTTGTAACGGCGCTGCGTCGGAAGAGGCACCCGGGGGGGAATATCCCAAAACTGGGAAATACGTGGTGGAGAAATTTCAGGGCACCAAGGAACACGTGTCAGTGCTGGCCTATTTCAATGCTGCTGGGGGAGACGTCCCCCCAAACATCATATTCGATTCGGGCTTCCCAGCAGATCCATCATTCACACAGGGAGGTCCCTGTACTCAAGATCTAAGGCAGGGCACATTGACGGGGAGCTGTTCAGAAGGTGGTTCCAGCATTTAATCCGCCACGCCGTTCCTGAGTGCCCTCTCCTTCTTTGATGGACATAAGAGCCACCTGGACCTAGAAGCGCGTCGGATGGCTGTAAGGGAAGGTGTCACTCTCACTCTTTGCCTGCCACCGCACACTTCCCACCTTCTTCAGCCTCTGGATGTTGGATATTTATGTATATATTTGTGAAGAATTAAATCCAATGAGATTGACAACTTCCGGACTGCCAGGTATACAATCCAGTTAGCCAGCTATTTTGCCAACATATTGGTTATTCAAACGGTAGCTATCTTTCTTGATGAAATAAAAACTATTCATTGATTTTTAAAACAACAAAAATCGTGAGCTTCTTTATGGATTACAACAGCCACCCAATAATGGACACCCCTTCTTTAGCAGTCTTGTCTCATCTTAAAAATGTTAAAAACGTTTTTTTTTTAAAAACTACCGGTCATGTCTAACATTACATGTTTATTAGTTTAAAAGTTAGTTTATCGTTTTTGTGAAGAAATAAGTCCAATAAGATTAAGCCAATAAATATAATGGGTGCCCCTTTTTTGACAGTACTGTCTCATCTAAAACAAAGACGTTAAAACAAAAAACTACCGGTCACGTCTACATGTTTATTGGCTTAAAAATTAATTTATTGTTTTGTGAAGAAATAAATCCAATGAGATTGACAACTTCCGGACTGCCAGGTATACAATCTAGTTAGCCAGCTATTTTGCCAACATATTGGTTATTCAAACGGTAGCTATCTTTGTTGATGAAATAAACTATTAATTGATTTTTAAAACAACAAAAATTGTGAGCTTCTTTATGGATTACAACAGCCGCCCAATAATGGACACCCCTTCTTTAGCAGCACTTTCTCATCTAAAAGACGTTAAAACAAAAAAACTACCGGTCATATCTACATGTTTATTGGCTTAAAAGTTAGCATACCGTTTTGTGAACCTAAGAAATATAATATGTCCAATGGTATGTGCCCGAATAATATCAGTATCGTATGTTGAACACAAAAATGTCTGTTTTTCGCCCGATAACTGAGATCGGTAAGCTACGCCGTTAGCTATAGACCTAAGTTTTCGGTCTACTGGGGTTGACAGCAACGAAAATGGCTTTTGTTTGTCGCATGAACCATATGCGCCTAGTTTTATATAGCTAGCGATAGGAAATGATAAGATAGCGATAATGCTAAGTTGACATTACAGCTAACAACTGACCAGATTCAACCTAAAATAAGTAGGCTATGCTTGAATCGTGTACGTCGCCATTTTTCCACTCGCCACTCGAGTCGTTACGTAAAGTTTAATCTGGCAAATCTAAGTTATGGCCCTGTCACACTATTGCGTATGAGAGAAACGTATGAGTTGCGTATGTAAACTCATAAAATAATTTTCATACGCACAAAAAGCCCTTGAAAATAGCGTATGGCTAGCATATGCCTAGCGTATAAACCATACGTCCGAATACGCACAAAATTTTTAAGCATGCTTAAAAAACTTTTTGTGCCTCGCCGTATGCCAGCGTATGCCACCGTATGCGACCATGCTTGAAACGTATACAACCTATGCCTAACGTACCCCTAGCGTATGTCAGCGTATATCAGCGTATGAGTGATATTTTTCATACGCTGGCATACGCTAGTACGATACGCAATAGTGTGACAGGGCCATTACTCTTAAAGCAAATAACTTCAATGCATTCGCAGATGCCTACACCGTTACCAATTTGGGTAACACTTTATTTGACAGTGGTCGTCATGACATAGAAATAACAGTGTCATTACCATGACATAACACCTGTCATGAAGCGTCATGTCCATTCATAACTATGACATAGTGTTGTTATGACACAATCTGCGATTTGTATTGACACAACTGACATAACAACCTGCATAGAAGGCTCACTATGACAGGGGTGTCATAACACTGATTCCCCATGACATTTGAACATTACTATGTCCATTATTTGTTGAAAGCAATGTCACTATGTGCCAGCTTGCCAAATAGTGATACCTCATGCAAAAACACATTGTCATGAGTTCATATTCTTATGGTTGGGATGAGCTCATCTTGATAGATAGCTAATGAACCAATGTTCATTTATTGTGAAACATACCTTAACCTCTGGAATAACCACATATCCTGAAAGTCATCCCTGCAATGACACCTTTTAAATACAGATGGATATGTTTCCATCAAGAGTTTTATGTGACTGTGCTGATCATATTATTTTTTTTATTTGCACTGTCCTTATACCCATTCTTGGAAATGCTGTGTCTACCAAATGGACTCATTTCGTAGACAGTGTCATGCCATTGTCAAATAAAGTGATAGCATTTTAACTTGTCATTAGGAGCTATGCTATTCAAACTCAAGATTACGTTTTCAGTGGCATATTCACATTCTGCTGAACATAAGAACTGTATGACAGTGTCATGACTTTATTTAAACCATGTCAAATAAAGTGATAGCATTTTAACTTGTCATTAGTATGTCATTAGGAGTTATGACAGTGATATGCAAGATTAAGTTTTCAGTGGCATCTTCACATTTTGCTGGTATGAACATAAGAACTGCATGAAAGTGTCATGACTTTATTTAGACCATGTCAAATAAAGTGATAGCATTTTAACTTGTCATTAGTGTGTAGGAATCATTTTCAACTGTTGTAGACAAGTAATACGCTTCTAGGACATTCAAGGCTATGCAATTGGAGGCGATATCTGTGATAAAAGACACAAACAAGTTTATATATGCAAATCAAACTTTTAAATTTTTTGGGTAACAAGAAGGTAAAAAAAAAAACATGCGGATACACAAACACCCACTTTTTTTTAGGTTTTTTAAAAATCCTTTGTGTAAGTATGTGTGTGTGCACGCATGTCTGTATGTGTGCGTCTGTCTGTATGTGTGAGTGTGTGTTTAATCTATGTGTGTGCAAATCTATATGTGTGTGTGTGTGTGTGTGTGTGCTATTAAACTAACCTGTCTGGGACAGTGAAAATAACCTAACTGTACAGAGACCTGAGGAAGAGTAAATTGTTATTTTACCCCTAATCCTAACCCTAATTAGGTTTTTTTATAACAATGGGCAGGAGTTTCCCTTGTGCTTTCTTTTGTTTTATATCTGAGGTAATCAAATCTGTCATAGCATTTCTACAAAGAGTAGCATACTCTGACAGCTTTGACGTTTTCTCCACCCATTGTGGCAGCCTATTGAACACCTCGGGTGCGGACAGGAACAACTCTGCAATTGGAGCGGTTCTTGAAATGGTGTTTCTGTCAACACCGACCTTCATAAAAGCCTTTGCCATTGAGACCCCTTTCCAATAGGCTTTCAGGACTTGCTTGTACCTTTTAATTACTGCGATGGATGAACTCACTGGATAAAGACAAAAACAGAACAATTAATGCAATAACACATTTTTCACATTTTTACTGTAGTCTAAAATGGCGTATCTGTAATTCATTCTTTACAAAACTTTTTTTTGTTCAGTTATTGCTATTCTTGTAATTATCATACTGAACATTACTGAAATTTACCTTATCATAAAATTCTTACAATTTATACTTTTATCTGAGACACTCCAGTGCTGCAGGTTGCCAATTGCTCCTATTGTGATTTAGCTAATGCAAGTCCTTACCACTACTGCGATATTTTCTCCTTGGCTTTTCTCTTTTCTTCTGCGTCCTTTTCTTGGAGCATGACGATGATGATAAAGTTGTCTCATCTGCCGAGGATTCCTCTGAGCTCTTGATTTTCTTGAAATGAAAAAAGACCCCCTTCCAGTCAAAGTAGTATAGATTATACAGTGCCCTCCACTATTATTGGCACCCTGGTAAAGATGAGTAAAAAGGGTTATAAAAATTCACCGTTTGGTGAATTAGCTTAATCTCACACATATAGTTTCGCTTGTAAGAGTACCAGAAAAGATATCAAGAGTCTTTTGATGTTGTTTGATCACAGACATCAGGAAGTCATGGCATGCAAAGGATATGCGACCAAATATTAAAAATGATTACTTTACTCTATATATAAATGCAGGGGTGCCAATATTTGTGGCACATGTAGTTTTGCTAAAAATAATTTCTTGATGAGGGATTTTTTTTCTCATAATAAATTTACATCAATTAAAGGTTGGATTTCTCAATTTTTTTCAGTAAGATTAAGCCAATTCACCAAACGGTGAATTTTTTATAACCCTTTTTACTAGGGGTGGGACGATTCAATCCCATAACGATTCGATTACCATTCTTTAGGCAAAGGTTCGATGCATCATAACATCTTACATTTGACCACGGTTCGATTCGATACAATTCGGTTCGATTAATTTTGATACTTTTAAAAAACGTAATAGGTATGCTAATGTGATTTGATACCGATACAGTCAGCAGTAATTAAATATTCAATTAGAACCTTACGCCAAGTTCACAGAATTATGTTTATTGTTAAGGCATGCCATACATTTTGCAGCTGTCTGCAGCAAATAATGCAGCAATAAACATGACTAACAGTGTATTTTCTAAAGTTGCCCTATTGAGGTTATTGTTTTTCAATAAACAGTGTCAGACATGGTACCCTAATACCTTTCCTTTATTCACTAAAATGTTTTCTGTATGGTGTATCTAGGTTCCACAACATTCATTAAGTGACTAAATCCCTCTTCTACCACTGTATGCACACACATACACTTCCTAAAACTTGTATTTTTCATTATCCTTGAAAAGCAATTGATGAACAAATTTTTTTATTTTAATTACAAGCCACTCGGCTTGGCTGGAGGTATGGTGTTAATTTCTGATCTTGATTGTGTAACTAACTAAGCATTTAAATCAAACAAGTACAGTATGGTAAAATCTTACTGTAGCAAACATAATTTATTAAAAACATCTGAAAAGTTGTCGAACTGGATAATGTGCTCATGTTCAACATCTTATAGACATACTTTCTTTGGTGCTCAGCTGCTCCATAAGAAATCTCTTATCCTCTTGCAGGCGCATGATGTTGTTTTGAAGAATGCCAATCTGCTCTCTCAGCCTTAATTTGATTTTTGAGAAGGTGAAACTGAAGCTCTGCAGTTGGTGAACTACGACTTATGAAGGGATATAAAATATGTACATCATATAAAATATGATTTTATAAAATGAAGTGTTTATTTAAGTTTGGTTTATGAATAGTGTCTTTGTTAAGTTGCTGTCAGGGGGTGTCTGTAAGCCCCCATGAAATCAAAGCTAATGGCTAACAGAGAATGAGCTACGCGTACTCGAGACAGGAGTGCTTGAGCCCCATATGTTCCCCAATTTATGAAATAATATGTGGTAAGTAGCTCAGCGGACCTGGGTCTAAAAAATGCGAACTATCCCTTTAAATCAAAATCGAGACTTGAACATTGATTATTACAGTATTAATATATTATGTGAGATTTTTCGACTTTGACCAAATGACTATCCAGCAATTATTCTTGGGTCTGCCTAGACCAGTGGTTCTTAACCTGGGTTCGATCGAACCCCAGGGGTTCGTTGAGTCAGTCTCAGGGGTTCGGCAGGGGTCAAGACACACACAGTATAGCCCGGTTCACACTAGCAATGTCGGGCCGTTTTTGTCGGCCGTCAAAAAATCGGCTGCCGACAATTTGGCAACACACAATTTTTCTTCGCCGTGTTACACATTTATCCAAGTAAAATAATGGCTGTTTAATTATCTATCTATCTATATAAAGAAAGCCTTGTGCACAAACATGTGTCTCTCAAAGAGGTGCTGGTGAAGAAACAGGGGAAGAGAAAACTAGGATGAAAATGTCAAGCTCCAATGTTCAATCAGCACACTAAAACGAAAAAAGTTAAGGATCGACCTTCAGATGCAAAAAAGTAGTTGTATTGGCTAAGTTCTATTTTACTCAATGTAGCCAATAAAACATCTATATACAGTGGCTTCAGAAAGTATTCATACCCCATTGATTATTTCTCATTTTGCTGTGTTGCAAAGTCAAACTAGAAATTCAGATCGCTGAGCAATCAGGAAAAAAGCCTTCCCCCGCCTGACCTTCCACTGCCTTGGTTTGTTTTTCTTCCCAATTCACTGCAATTCCAGTTTTAATATAAGTCCCTTTTATATTGCAGACCATGACTCACCACAGGAGAACTATGCCTTGTAAATATGTAGATATGTTGGGACGCTGAGATGGGTAAATTCTGCTAGGCTGTTAAGTTGAAATCCATGTTGAAAGTATGTTGTATTATTTTCCTGAGCCTTTAAATGGTCTCTCAGTCTGGTTCAGTAGGCTACACAATCATGGGGAAGACTGCTGACTTGACAGATGTCCAGAAGACAGTCATTGACACCCTCCACAAGGAGGGTAAGCCACAAAAGGTCATTGCTAAAGAAGCTGGTTGTTCACAGAGTGCTGTATCCAAGCATATTCATAGAAAGTTGAGTGGAAGGAAAAAGTGTGGTAGGAAAAGGTGCACAAGCAACAGGGATAACCGCAGCCTTGAGAGGATTGTCAAGCAAAATCCATTCAAGAATTTGGGGGAGCTTCACAAGGAGTGGACTGAGGCTGGAGTCAGTGCATCAAGAGCCACCACGCACAGACGAATCCAGGACGTGGACTACAAATGTCACATTCCTCGTGTCAAGCCACTTCTGAACCAGAGACAACGTCAGAAGCGTCTTACCTGGGCTAAGAAGAAAAAGAACTGGACTGTTGCTCAGTGGTCCAAAGTCCTCTTTTCAGATGAAAGTAAATTTTGCATTTCTTTGGAAATCAAGTGTGAAGTTTCCACAGTCAGTGATGATTTGGGGTGCCATGCCATCTGCTGGTGTTGGTCCACTGTGTTTTCTGAAGTCCGCAGTCAACACAGCCATCTACCAGGAAATTTTAGAGCACTTCATGCTTCCTTCTGCTGACGAGCTTTATGGAGATGCTGATTTAATTTTCCAGCAGGACTTGGCACGTGCCCACACTGCCAAAAGTACCTAAAGCTGGTTCAGTGACCATGGTATTACTGTGCTTGATTGGCCAGCAAACTCGCCTGACCTGAACCCCATAGAGAATCTTCTTGGGGTTCAGGTGACGACCTGAAGGCTGCTATCAAAGCAACCTGGGCTTCCATTACACCTCAGCTGTGCCACAGGCTGATCGCCTCCATGCCACGCCGCATTGATGCAGTAATTCATGCAAAAGGAGCCCCAACCAAGTATTGAGTGCATAGAAATGAACATACTTTTCAGAAGGCTGACATTTCTGTTTAAATGGTGTGGAAGCATTTCGGGTTTAGAAAGAAGGAGGGTGTACTTGACAAAACCGCAGTTTTTTTATTGATCTTATGTAATATTCTAATTTTCGGAGACACTGAATTTGGGTTTTCATTAGCTGTAAGCCACAATCATCAAAATTACAAGAAATAAAGGCTTGAAATATTTCACTCTATGTGTAATGAATCTATATAATATATGAGTTTCACTTTCTGAACTTTTTCACGATATTCTAATTTTTTGAGCTGCACCTGTATAGTTCTCGAGTTGTCAGCAAAAAAGTGTTAAGTAAACTTAAGTAAACATACATCTCTGATGTACAAGGACTAGTTTCAGGGCCTTGCGGTTTCTGAGATTCCGCCGCCACAAAATTAACTGTCCAGAAGAAAAATATATAATTTTGAGAGTGGTTTTGGACTAGTGGGTGGACATGGAGTCTGATGACGCATATAATTCCTGCGGGAAATCAATGTAGAAAGAAACCCAACGACTGGAAAGAATGTAGAAAGAAACCCAACGACTCCCCCTACGGGGGAGGCTTAATTAAAATGTATTTACATGGGATATTTTTTTGTAGTCCTGTAGAAGTAATTCTCTATCATGTGCAAATTAAATAAAGTATTTAGATATCTTCAGGATTATATAAAAAATAAAAAACTGAGATATCACATTTACATAAGTATTCACACCCTTTGCTTTAACGTATATTTTGCTTTAAAGTATCTAAATACTTTATTTAATTGGCACATTATAGAGAATTCTACAGGAGTATTAAAAAATCCCATTTAAAAATGTTTTAATTTGACTTTGCAACACAGCAAAATACGAAATAATCAATGGGGTATTAATACTTTCTCAAGCCACTGTATATACAGGGGGTGGACAAAATATCGGAAACACAAGTTTTCCAGAAAACATAAAACACCTGCCACATGTTTGCTATGCAATACCTCAACCTCTGTTCCTAACCTGAATATCTATGCTGTTTTGTGAATCTTTTGCCACGTGTACATTTTATATGACTTGTTTTTCTTTATAATTATGCCAATCAACCATAATTGCCTGTTAGTCATATTTATATGAAATGCTAATAAATCATAAATTACAAGTCGCTAATAAGTGAGGACACTTCAACAAATGTATAAGAAGAAATCAGAAAACATGTTGGTCTCCAACAACTCGAGTGGATATCCTCTATGTGGCACAGTGTAATGTGATTAGGGGCAAAACGTAACTGAAAAGGAATAATTAACTATTGGGCCATATTTGTGTTTATATGCAAGTGTTGGATTCTAGACCCGTTTCAATAACTGATCTTTTATTTTATTCAACTGCTCACTTCACTTTGAGCAGAGGTGCACATCTCCAGTTGTCATGGACCAAAATGCTTTCGGTTTTTGTCCTACATTAGCTTTAATGTGTTCTCACTTATTACTGACACAAAAGCAGCATTTAATTGATGAATTAGTATTTGATAATAATATGATTGTGGCAAGGTCGAGTGCCACCGCTCGTGAAATGACTGAAAGACACTCTGTGTTCGTTTTGACAACCTGCTGGGTTCTTTTATTAATTATTATTCTTTATACTTTTTACTTTTCGGCTCTGGCTTCCCCGGAGCTTTTCCTTCTCCGTCCACAGCCAGCCCCGTTTGTTCACCCGTCTCTCCCTTTTCAAGCCCCGGCTCACTGTCATAGCAATCAGAAACAATTAAACCATTAATCAATTACGTTTCCCCGTGATGCTGATTAACTTATGACAGCTGTGGCTCAGGGTCCGAGAACCGCTCTGCTCACTCTCTCTCTGCACGCAGAGGCTAACCACGCCCACCCTGCCACATACCCCCACCGCTCGACTTAGGCCGGGGAGCCATCCGGCCGATGACCAACTCCCCCCCCTCCTCGCCGAGAGAGGAAGTCCGCCACCACCATCTGCGGCCCCGGCCTATGGATCACCTTAAAATTAAACGGCTGTAATGCCAGATACGGGTGATCCGCGCGTTGGCATCTTTCATGCGGTGGAGCCACTGGAGGGGGGCGTGGTCCGACCAGAGGGTGAATGAGCGGCCCAGCAGGTAATACCGGAGGGATCCGACCGCCCACCGGATGGCGAGGCATTCTTTTTCAATGGTGCTGTACTTCACCTCCCGCTGTGCCAGTTTGCGGCTTATGTACAGCACCGGGCGATCGACTCCCTCCACCTGCTGGGTCAGCACGGCCCCCAGCCCTCTGTCCGACGCGTCTGTCTGCAGGGTGAACGGGAGAGAAAAGTTAGGTGTGAACAACAGCGGCTCCCCACAGAGTGCTTCTTTTACTCGCTCAAACGCCCTCCGGCACGGCTCCGTCCACTGGACCGGCTCTGAGGCACCTTTTCGAGTTAAATCAGTCAAGGGGCTGGTCAGCTCCGAAAACGCAGGAATAAACCTCCTATAGTAACCGGCCAGCCCCAAGAACCTCCTCACCTCTTTTTTTGTCTTGGGCCGGGGACAGGTCGCAATTGCTGCGGTTTTGTCCACTAGAGGCCGCACCTGTCCACTTCCCAAGTGGTACCCCAAATACCGTACCTCCGCTCGACCAATTGCACACTTCCTCGGGTTAGGCGTGAGCCCCGCCCGCCTCAAGGACTCGAGCACCGCCCCCACATGCTGCGCCCAGTCGTTACTGTGGATGATAACATCATCAATATAGGCTGCAGAATATGCAGCATGCGGACGCAGCACCCGATCCATAAGGCGCTGGAACGTGGCTGGAGCCCCGAATAGCCCGAATGGAAGTGTCCTAAATTGGTACAAACCGTCCGGAGCAGAGAAAGCCGATTTTTCCTTAGACTCTGGCGACAAGGGAATCTGCCAGTAGCCCTTGGTCAAATCCAGTGTCGAGAAAAAACGAGCCGTGCCCAGCCGATCCAAGAGTTCATCGACCCTAGGCATAGGATAGGCATCAAACCGTGAGACCTCATTCACCTTTCTGTAATCCACACAGAACCGGATCGACCCATCTGGTTTACCTACTAGGACAATGGGGCTACTCCAGGCACTGTGTGATTCCTCTATTACACCCAACTCTAGCATGGCCTTTATTTCTGCCTGCACCAATTTTTTTTTGTGTTCCGGCAGCCGATAAGGACGGGAACGTACCGTCACTCCCGGGGGGGTTTCTATATGGTGGTGTATGAGATTCGTGCGTCCGGGTAGGGGAGAAAACACATCCGCAAACTGCTTTTGCAATAGAGCAAGGTCTGCCTGCTGGCTCGGCGAGAGATGGCTATTAGAAAGGGGCGGGGTCTGATTGTGTGAATTTGGTACCTCCGGCCCCAGCTCATCTTTCTCCTTATCTACCGTCACCAGCGAGACAGCCACCACCTCCTTCCAAGCTTTTAATAGATTTAGATGGTAGATTTGTTTAGCTCCTTCTCTATCCGACCGCACCACCTCGTAGTCTACCTCCCCTATTCGCCGTGTGACCACAAAGGGCCCTTTGCAATTTTGTGCTGGAGGTTGGAAGTAATACAAGTACTTTATCTCCCGGTGAGAATTGTCTGAGTTTGGTCCCTTTATTATAGTGCGCTTGCTGCCGTTCCTGGGCCTTGAGCAAATTCTCCCGTGATACCTTACCCAGTGTATGGAGTTTTGCTCGCAGGTCCATTACGTACTGTATCTCATTTTTACTGGGGCTTGGACCTTCCTCCCAGTTTTCTTTAACTAGGTCCAAAACTCCCCTGGGTTTTCTGCCGAATATTAATTCAAAGGGAGAAAATCCCGTGGAGGCCTGGGGAACCTCCCGCACTGCAAATAATAAAGGGACTAACCATTTATCCCAATTTCGACTATCTTCGTGAACGAACTTCCGAATCATTGACTTCAAAGTCCTATTAAACCGCTCAACGAGCCCATCCGTTTGGGGGTGGTACACGCTGGTTTTAATCGACTGAATGCCCAATAACGCGTATAGTTCGTTTAGTGTCCGTGACATAAATGTTGTGCCCTGGTCCGTCAGAATCTCTTTCGGGATTCCGACGCGGGAGATGATTTGAAACAGTGCCTGCGCAACACTCTTAGCGGAGATATTGCGCAGTGGAACTGCTTCGGGATACCGGGTCGCATAATCCACCAGAACTAGTACGAATCGGTATCCCTGCGTGCTCCGTTCAAATGGCCCGATGATGTCCATAGCCACTCTATCAAATGGGACCTCTATTAATGGAAGTGGCTGCAACGGCGCTTTTGGGGTGGCCGGGGAATTCACTAATTGACAGTCCGGGCAAGCCGCACACCACCGACGTACGTCAGCCCAGATGCCCAGCCAATAAAAGCGGGCCATTATACGGTTTAGTGTTTTATCATACCCCAAGTGCCCCGCCACGGGGTTATAATGAGCCGCTTGGAAAACCATTTCCCGGCGGCTTTTAGGTACCAACAACTGGGTATTTTCTTCCCCTGTTTGAGCGTCCCGACACACTCGATATAATCTATCTCTAATAACCGAGAAATACGGGTGAGAGAGAGCTGTCTCCGGACGCACTTGCTGACCATCAATGCGCATTACTTGTTCGTAAGCAAAGCGTAAGGTGTCATCCCGAGACTGTTCGAGTGGGAAATCCTCCGTGGGGTGAAAAACCGGGACCAGGGGAGTCTCCCCTCGAGGCTCCCCCGGCTCCGCCCCCCCCTCGACCGCGTCGGCCGACCCTGCGTCATCGCCGTTAACAGCACACACCTCCCCGGGCCCTACCGGTCGGGATCGCACCTCCCACAGCTTCCCTGACACTTTACGAAACCCCGCCCAATCAATGCCCAAAATCAGGGGGTGCGAAAGCCGGGAGCTAACCGCAGCTTTGACAATATAAATTTTTCGTTGAAAATCAATTTTTATAGGCACTACCGGATATTTGTGCACGTCACCATGCACGCACTTAATCGATACCCAGGGTGCCTCTACCAATGCCTCTGGCCGAACCAGGCTTTGCCGAATCATGGACTGCATAGCCCCCGAATCCAACAACGCCCGGTGTTCACTCCCTTGCACCCTTACCGGGATGCAGTACGCTCCCTCTGGATCGTGAGCGGGAGTGGGCGGACCGACAACCCGGAACACCTGCCCTACCTCCATAAGTGGACAGTCGCGGCGCAGGTGGCCGAGCTGCCCGCACCGCCAACAACCCGGTCCGACCGTCTGAGGAGCCCTCTGTGGGTCGGCCCCTCCCGCCACTGAGCCTGGGCCTGGAGAGGGAGAGAAGAGAGAGAGGGGATTAGTATGTGGGATTGCTGAATTGGGGTCCCGGGAACGGGAAGAAGGGACCGTGTGAAAAGGGAGTCTCCTCCTCGGAGCCGGTTCCGGCGTCTTTTGCGGCAGGCTGCTTGGCACCACGGCCAGATGGTCTTCGGCCAGGTTAACTGCCAGCTCCAGGTTAGTGGGTCGGTGGCAGCGCACCCAGTTGGCGGTCGCCTCGGGCAGCCCGCCCACAAATTTTTCCAGCACGACCTGCTCCACCACCCCCCCGGCGGATCGAATTTCTGGCTGCAGCCATCTTCGGGCCATGTCGGTGAGCCGCTGGGCGAACGCGAAAGGGCGGTCCCCCGGAACCAGTGAGGTGTCCCGGAACCGGCGCCTTTGATCTTCTGGGCTATAGCCCTGACGATCCAGGATTGTCTTCCTGACGGTGGTGTAGTTTGCCCGGGATATGGCCGGCAGCCCATGCGCTGCCTGCTGGGCTTCCCCCGTTAACAGGGGCAGGAGGCGGACTACCCACTCCTTGTCGGGCCACCGACATGCCTCCGCGGCCACCTCGAAGCTGTCCAGGAAGGCCTGGGCATCGTCATCGGCGGTCATTTTGGGCAGCTGGATCTTCATCGGGGCTCGGCTATACAGATCCCGGGACCCTGCCCCCCCCGATGCCAGCTAGCTGCCGCAGCGTCTCCGTCTGGAGGGTGGCCTGTAGCCGCAGCGCCTCCATCTGCTCTTGATGCACCGCCGCTTGCCTCTCCTGCATAGTTGTCATTTTCTCCAGCATGCGCGCGAGCGCTATTACTGGCTGCTCCGCTTCGGTTCGTTCCGGGCTGGTCTCCATTTTTAATTATCTTTGGTTGTCTTGCAGTCTTTTAACCTTGCCCCCCGTACGGGCCACCACTGTGGCAAGGTCGAGTGCCACCGCTCGTGAAATGACTGAAAGACACTCTGTGTTCGTTTTGACAACCCGCTGGGTTCTTTTATTAATTATTATTCTTTATACTTTTTACTTTTCGGCTCTGGCTTCCCCGGAGCTTTTCCTTCTCCGTCCACAGCCAGCCCCGTTTGTTCACCCGTCTCTCCCTTTTCAAGCCCCGGCTCACTGTCATCACAATCAGAAACAATTAAACCATTAATCAATTACGTTTCCCCGTGATGCTGATTAACTTATGACAGCTGTGGCTCAGGGTCCGAGAACCGCTCTGCTCACTCTCTCTCTGCACGCAGAGGCTAACCACGCCCACCCTGCCACAATGATTAATGGCTAATTATGATTAATTATCAAGCTAATAGAAAAACAAGACGGAAACTAAAATGTATACATGGCATGCCAGTCATGAAAGAGTGTAGAAAATATAGGTAAGAGAAATGGGAGCAAACATATAGCAGCAAATTAATATACTGATTAACTTGCAGATTCTGTAGCTAGTAACTAACATTACATAATGCATCAATTTATTATCTGTCTTTTTAATCTTAGCCATTACCAATTTTATTACAGACAGCATATCACGTTCTCACTTAAGTTTTAAATCTGTGATAAATGGCAGCATTTATTGGGATGTGGGCCCGTCTCATCCATCAAACGTTAACGTTAGGCTACTTAACTTACGTAAAGTAGGTTTTGGTGTTAATGTGGGCCCAGTCTCCTCCATCTTCTCACCCGAACTAAAAGTTGGTTTTGGAAGGGATATAGGCCGTGTCTTCTCAGGTGAAGGAGTAGTAATGTTTGACTGGTGGGGATGTGAGCTCCATCTATGGAGGTAGATTTCTATCAAAAATAAACAATAACACAAAAAGTAACACAAAAGTATAATCCACAATTATTTTTACCATCCACACACACACCTCTCAATTTGTGTTCGTAGGTATAATCCACAAATGTGTGTTTGCCATCCACACAGCGGAATATTTGTCTCAAAACTCCATACGTAATTCCAAGCAGATCAAGCGTGTCCTTCGATCACCAAATGTAGATTCGCCAGTTCGCAAGCCAAGCTTTTGATAGAAATGTGAACATTGGAAACATAGCTGAAAATGTTATTTGCATTTGTGAATATCATTTTTGCATTCATCCAAATGATGATTTACGAAACACAAATTTAGAGGTGTGTGTGTGTGGATGGTAAAAATAATTGTGGATTATACTTTCGTATTTGTTTATTTTTGATAGAAATCTACCTCCATACCCGTCTCCTCCGTATTCTTAGAAGGCGAAGTAATGTTTGGCTTTGGAGGGGATGTCTTCCTTATCCTCTCACCCGAAGTAGGCACAATAGTATGTGCCTGCAATACCGGAGCAGTGGAGTGTCAGGGACAGTCTCAGGGCCGGGACAGTCTCAGGGCCCTAGTTTTTTGCGACAGTGCCACCTATCCAATTGGATGACCGCAACAGGGCAACCATGGCCCGGAGCAGTGCAGTGTCAGGACCGGGATAGTGTCAGGACCGGGGCAGTCTCAGGACCCTAGTTTTTCGCGACAGCGTCACCTACCGAATTGGATGACCGCAACAGTGCAACCATGGCAGGACCACAGTTCTAGCATGTCAATAATAAAGCCGTATAAAAAAGACCTCTGGCTCCAAAAAGACCATAACATTTGCTTTAGATCTTTGTTTTGTTGCTTTATTCAATACTGTTCATGATTTCAGCTGTTCTTTTGGCACTAGATAGAGCTCATCAAGAGCTTTCATTTGACACAAATCTCAGTTTACCCCAAAATGCATTTATTTTATGAGGAAAATACAGTGGCTTACAGTACAAAAATGATATCATATGCTAATGAATCATATGCTATGGCCTTTGCAGCCAGTAGATCTCAACCCAATTTAACAATATTTTGGAAGAATGGTGTTGCTTCCCTCTGGTAGAGTTCCAGAGACTTGTAGAGTATGCCAAGGTGCAGATTTCTCACAGCCACCAATGGCGTCCAGAAGAAAACGCAAACATCTATTATTTTAAGCTAGTACAGCTCCTGTGTGTGTTCATCTCTTTAAATAAGATGAAAGTGGTTTCCAAGTGAAAATATAATGAGAAGTAATATTTCACAAAGAAATTTGTAAATTGTTTAATTGGTTTAAAGCTCCCCCAATTGCATGCCAATTGCATGCTTTCTCAAGACTTGCAACATCTGTGGCATCAAAAACACACAGTTTTATTGTCCCCAGCAAAGGTTGCATCAGTGTAATGGTCACACCCTGTCTGGTGGTGGATTAACTAATTGAAGGAGAAATGCTTAGTAGCGTGGATGTAAACAAATTTGTGCACAAAATTGAAAACAAATAACTTTTATTTGCGCAGGGAATTACATGGCAATTTTCAGAGGCTCCACTTTAATGGTCCCAGCGTTGTACATTTCGCCTCATCGGAGGTTCACTGTTGGGCCTGGTTTCCTGTTCTGAGAGAGAGAAATAATACAATAGAAAACAAAACAGAAATAACATGTTATTGACATTTGACTTCCAAATGGGTTTATGCCTTGCAGAACAGGCAGTGAAACGTCTTGCAGCATGTGGGGCATCTTGTAAGTGGCAAGGATCGTTCTTTTCGTATTGTTATATTAATCTTGAAAAAGAGAAAGCCTAATTGGTCAATTTGAACACATAGTTAATTGCACTGACACAAATTCAGCCTAGTACTGGACCAAAAGACATTTTGAATATTCTGTCCTGGATTGAGCTTAATCTGTGCCTGTGAAATCACTTCATACACTGCTCAAAAAAATTAAGGGAACGCTTAATCATCACAGTATAACACCAAGTAAATTAAACCAAACCGGTCATGCTGGATGATGTTGCCTAACATTCGCTACGTCTGTCACGTGCTCAGTGTGAACCTGTTCTCATCTGTGAAGAGAATGGGGCGACAATGGCGAACCTGCCATTTCTGCTGTTCTCTGGCAAATGCCAATCCAGCTGCACGGTGCTGGGCTGTGAGCACAGGTCCCACTACAGGACGTCGGGCCCTCATGCCACCCTCATAGAGTCTGTTTCTGACAGTTTGGTCAGAAACATGCACACGAGTAGCCCGCTGGAGATAATTTTGTAGGGCTCTGGCAGTGCTCCTCCTGTTCCACCTCACACAAAGGAGCAGATACCGGTCCTGCCGCTGGGTTGTTGCCCTTCTACGGCCCTGTTCAGCTCTTCTTGTGTAATAGCCCATCTCCTGGTATCTCCTCCACGCTCTTGAGACTGTTCTGGGAGACGTAGCAAACCTTGCGACGGCACGTATGGATGTGCTGTAAGACTGAAAAAGGTGTTATCAGTCCTAAATCCTTGCAGCTGGTGGGGACTTCCTTGAGGGTGCAATAAAACAATTTACTTTATGGCCTGAGAACCTGTTCTGACTTCTCACGGCCTCGTAAACTACAGCTGGGGTCGAGCCTACAACTGGACATCAGAAGGAAACAGCATCCGAATGACGCTGGGAACTCACAGGTCTTTTACGGCCTAGATTCTGGACTGAATGGTGAACATATTAAACAAAGCTGTATATGTATATTGAATCATATGTATGTGCATGTAAATTGGTAATTGTGGAAGTATAAAGTAATTGTGGATAATATGATAAATGTGGTGAACCTGGATAATACTAATTGAAGTGTGTGGTATGTGAAAGTATAGGAGGGGGAGAAATAAAGAATGTGAAAGGAGGATTGTATAGGTTATCAGGGATGCGCTTGTCCATATAAATATCTGGAACCAAGAGTGGCCATCACCGGGACCTCACCGGATATCTAGATATGATAGAGAAGATCATGAGATCACGCGCCGTCGTTCAAAGAGTCTTATTACTGTCACTAGATTGGGGAGGTAGACTCTGTTTCTGTCCCTGGAGGGGGGTCCCTGCGTGGTGAAACTTCTCTTCCTGCCAGACCTTATTTGGACAAACAAAGGGACTTGTGGAGTGGGCATACCGGCGCTGTACTGCATTTAAGGACATCCCAAAGGGAGACTCGAGGAGAATCTGCTTAACAGTTCTCCTGGTACCATAGTCACACCGTACGGAATCACTTGGTGATATACTTTGTTTGTGAACTTGTTCATGTTTATTTGTCTTGACAGCATGTTATCCTGTGTTTAGTTATAGGCATTGAATGTGTTCGTGTTTGTTCTCACAGTTTTAACCAGTGATTATTTGTCATTAATAAATTACCATGTTTTCATATCAACTGCATCTTTCTTTTAATCCTTTTTTCCCAGCTTCAATTGTCTGCATGATCTGAGCTGCAGCGTTCCAAGCTAATGACCTCCCTGCCTGTTATCCAATTATTTTTATATTTAACGTGCGTGGCTCTCATCCATCTTATACCCTTTTCAGCCTAAATTATGACTGAAGACTCAGGGGGACAATTCTGACCCAGGACCGACTGATCAGCGGCCTGGTACAGACGTGGCATACACAAGTTGGGTAGGCAGCAAGTGACGGTCCAAATGTAAAGGTTGGGTGGTGTATGGTTCTGGTAATTTGATATGGGAATCCATGGGCGTCCTACGCCGATTCTTGTCAAATTTGCCTTAAGGAGCCCTTTAAATACACCCAGAGTAGTGCATGGTTCTGGTGATTTGATATGGGAACCCATGGGCGCTTACGCCGGTTCTTATCAAATTTGCCTTAAGGAGCCAGGTTCTGGTGATTTGATATGTGAACCCATGGGTGTTTTTACGCCGGTTCTTGTCAAATTTGCCTTAAGGAGCCCTTTAAATGTACTCAGACTGGGGCTCGCAACTATCTATGATAAATGAATATCATGTATTGTGTTGACTAGACCCCCAACCTCTGCGTTCGCCACCGAACTGAGCTTCAGCAATAATGTTGATTCCGGCAAACATATATTGAAGTAATGATGGTACCTAAGGGCGAGTTGAGTGTAAACACTCCGAGCTCCACGCATGTTTAACCAAAATTCTAAATTATAATTATAAATGGAGTCAGATAAACGAGTAAATAAAATAATAATATTTCTAAATAACTTTTACCTTTTCCCACAGCAATAGTGGAATACATCACGTTTAAACTTTCGCTCCGAGCTATTCCCTCATTGGTCTAGTAATTGCGGATTCTACAGTGCCATCCTGGAGGAGCTGGACTACCTGTGCAACCTGAATGGGCTGCAGGTACCGCATCATGATACCAGTTGTGACAAGGGCACTAGCAAAATGCAAAACTAGAGAAAAATCAGTCAGGAAGGACAAGGAGAGAGAAATGGTCTCTGGCCACCACCAGCAAAACCATTTACTTTTTGGGGGTTGTCTTGCTGTTGCCTCTCCTGTCCATCTGTTGTCACTATCATTTGCAACCAAAGCAGGTGAAATTGATTCACAATCGTTTACGCTTCCTAACTGGATAGATCAATATCCCAGAAGTCTAATTGACTTGGTGTTATACTGTGTTGATTAAGTGTTCCCTTAATTTCTTTGAGCAGTGTATATACAGCACATGACAGAATCTAACACATGTAAGTAGTGTAAGCCTATAGATGCAGAATACATAATAACTGACGATTAAAAATACCCAACATTGCAAAACAATGTCCAAATGAAAAGACTGGCTGATAACACGTACTGTGGGGGTAAACAGGCAGTCAGCATAGTTTAGCTAATTATTAAGATTATATTGTAGTGACGTCACGTGGCGCTGTAATGGCGACATGTAGTCCAGCTGTCTCGTGTACGTGTTTGTTAATTTGAATGTGTTTTGTTGTGTCTGGCTTTTGTCTTTTGTTTTTTTCATGCGCTATGTGTCTGTTGTGGTACGGGGAAGCGGTGGAGATTTTTCGGGGCACTCCTGCTGTTCATTTTTGTAAGCTAGCCAGGATAATTTTGTTTGTGGTCGTCACCATGGAGACGCATTCGCATTATGCTCGGGAATGTCCGTTGGATCTGCAGCCACAGAGTTTACCATCGCCCTTCACCGGAGTTGAAGATGTCGGGACTGATCCGGGAGTGCGGGCACTCTTCAGAAGGCCACCAGGGAAGGAGAAGATAATGCGGAGGAGTGAGGCGGCGCGACTGGGAAGGCTGAGCTCCGTTTCGACAGTGGACAGAGACCGCAGCACTGCGTGCATGGAGAAAAGGCGGAGGCGGAGTTTGTGTATTGGACTTATGACACTGGACATCTCGGGACAGCGGGGGCTGTTTCTAATCATGGCTATTCCACTTTAATTCACTTAAGACACTTGATTAATGCAATTCTACTGTATGTCTTTATTTGATATGTTTGTTTGTATGTTGTGGGTCTGCCCCACTGTAAGTCTTGGGGCTACAACTGAAGTTCCCGAAAGGGAAATGAAAGTTATTCTATTCTATATAAACTTCATTAAAATGGTAAAACAATTAGTATTAAACAAACATTTACACTGAAGACAGTACTGCTGATGTAATGTAGCTGACAGACACAGATCATATCGACATGCTCTTATCATCTTTTGAAGTTGAATCAATGTGCTGGCTAGAATTCATTATCATGGTCAACTAGTTGGGCTTGCCAAAATCACGCTACGGTTTCATTAAACAAATAAACAAATGAGGCTATCATCAACCTTAGTTCGTTTTGCAGCAAGCTATCGGTAAACTAACGTTATAACAGATGATAGTTTGTAGTGCCTTTTAAATATGCTTCGATTATCTTGGAATCGAACATTAATGTTAACAAAGACTATCATAAACTAACGTTAAATTCTATTTAGCTAAACATTAGATACGTTAGCTAGCAATATCTATTTATGTAACGTTAGCGTGCCCAACCTAATGCTAACGTTAGATCCATAGCCATACACTCTGACTAACTTTCAAAACCGTGTCAGATTCTTGCTAACGTTCACGTTACATACATAACGTTAGTTAGCTACTCACACTTCGACTCGCTAGCTAACGTTAACTTTGCTGTCCAATTCAAGACACCAGAATTGTTTTTAACAAGGGTCCTGAGACTGTCCCGGGCCTCACACTGCACTGCTCTGGTATTGCAGGCACACCCTTCTCGAAGTAGGCACTGCCTCTTCCTTTTTATTTTATTTTCTTTGCCATCGTCTGTGGCGTTGTTCTGTTAGCTAGCTTGTAAAGATACATAAGGGTAACAGCGTTAATGTAGCTGTCAGCTAAATCAGTGATTTTCAACCACTGTGCCGCGGCACACTAGTATGCCGTGAGAGATTGTCAGGTGTGCCGTGAGAAATTATCTTATCCTATTAACTTCACTTAATTAGTAACACTTTTGGTTGGTGGTGTGACACAGGATTTTTTCTATGTAAAAAATGTGCCTTGGCTCAAAAAGGTTGAAAAACACTGAGCTAAATTACAGTAACGTTATTACAATATCAGCAACAGTAGATAAAAAAACTGCAAGGAAAATAACTACTTTAAATAATTTATCTTACCTAGAAGACCTTAGTTATGCTGCACTTGTTAGCGAGCCTTGGATTCCACAAACTCTTCCGCTGAAAGAGCACTTGCACGGGCTCGCCTCTTGTAAACAAAGAGCGTGTATCTAGTAGGTTTTAATATCTATGGACTGAACAACCAATGATCATAGCCGGCCCTGTCCCTTTCATGTCGATTGACAGGCCGAGTCGGTTTGAAATAAATACGCCTAAATACGAGTGGACATATATTCGCCATGAAATAAATAAAAGCTACGTGAAATAATGAAGATATTTATTCATTGCTTATTTATTTATTTAATTTTGTGCTCCTTTCAACAGTGTAGGCTACAGAGACCGCATCACTGCGTGTATGGAGGAAAGTCGTGGAGGCGGAGTTTGTGTGTTGGACTGCTTGGTACAGCGGGGGCTATTTTAAATCATGGCTGTATTCCACTTTAGTTCACTAAATTAATTTGATTAATGCAATGATTCTATTGAATGTCTTTATTTGATATGTATGCTTGTTTGTGTGTTGTGGGTCTGCCCACTGTCTATGTCTTTTTTGTTGTTGCTGGTGGCTACAACTGAAGTTCTCTAAAGGGAAAATTAGTTATTCTATTCTAGTCTATTTGGTCTTCCATGCCCTCCAGGGTTCTGAGGATGACGTCTCAATTTGAACCTTACCATTACGAAGAAAACGCAAATCTGACTTCAGACTAGGGCACCACCTTTACGCCACCTCCACCTACCATAGACTGGCTAACCGCAGTTTACTGACATTCGAGCCGAGCACGGAGCAGAAATTATTATTACGGTGGATTTTGCACAAAAAAACGAAATAAAAATAATAGTAAAAATCATTGCGAAATTTTGGTTAGTTTGATTAGTTTCCCAAGTGCATTGTTGGCTACCTACCAAAAATAATGAATAAATTCCGCAATTCCCATCCAGTCACGCAAAATCAGTCCCGCTGTCCTGCATTGTATAAAATAGAATACCTTTTATTTTCCTGTCAGGGAACTTCAGTTGTAGCCACCACCAGCAACAACAAAAAAGACACAGTGGGGCAGACCCACAACACACAAACATATCAAATAAAGACATTCAATAGAATCATTCCCCAGGTCGCAACATTGCCCCCACCCAAGGGGTCACAAGTCCCCGACGACCACCAGGCGCCCCCGGCCTGGCATCCTGATGCGATAAACCACCTCAGAGAGCCATTCCACAAATTCCCCAGGCCCCCGCCAGCTCACTCACAGCTTGGGCGACAGGCCCTTCTTTCGCTCAGGGCAATAAACCCAGACCTGCTCTCCCGCTGCAAAGGCTCTGCAGTGCGTGTCGTACCACCGCTTCTGCTTAAAGCCGGCGGAGGCCTGGGCCTTGCGGGCGAAGTCATGAGCGACGAGGAGGCAGTCCCGCAGCCGGTTGTAGTACTCCTCCCGAGTACGGCTTGGTTCTTCAGGCTCGGGCGGAGCCCCGAACACCAAGTCCACTGGTGTCCTGAGCTCCCGTCAAAACATCAGGGCAACAGGGGTGAGTTGGCTGGACTCCTGCACGGCTGACCTGTAAGCCCACAGTGGCAGGTGGCGATCCCAGTCCCGCTGGTGCTGGCTGGCTAAGATGGCTAGCTGGGTAGCTAGCGTGAGACGAGACCGTCGCTTTGGGGATAGAGTGGCGCCGTTCGGGTTTTTGTCACGCCCAGCCGTTTGCAAACCTAAGCCAGAAACTGGGACTCGAAATTGCGCCCCTGGTCACTGTGGAGCTCGGCAGGGGCCCCAAAACGGGTGAACATTTCCTCCACAAGCCTTTCCGCCGTCGTCGCCGTACTCTGGTCTGGTATAGTGAATGCCTCCCGCCACTTGGTGAAGTAATCTATTGCTACGAGAATGTAGCGATTGCCGGAATCGGTGATATGGAAGGGCCCGAGAACGTCCACCCCCACCCGTTCCATGGTGCCCCCACCAGATGTTGTTGCAGGGGTGCTCGGGAGCGTTGATTAGGCCCTTTCTGTGCCGTGGAGGAGTCGCAGCAATGGACGTGGAGCTCGACGTCGTGGCGACACCCGGCCAGTGAAACTTCCCCCTCAGCCGGTGCAGGGTTTTGTTATTTCCGAAGTGGCCCACTGAGCCGTGGACCAATCTGAGGACATCAGGGCGGAGCGCTCGTGGCACCAACAGCTGCAGGATGTCACTGCCCCGGCCCGGAGCCTGCCACCGTCTGTAGAGGCTATCGCGCTGCACCAAGCTGCTGTACAGGCTGTGGTAGCTCTTAAGCTCTGGGCTCTCTGCCGACACCACCGACTGCTCGGGCGCTGCCCCACCTCCAGCCAGCTCCGCACCTTGCCCAGAGTGCTGTCTGCTTCCTGGGCCTCTCGCCGCTCCATGGGCATCAGCGGCAGCCACCCCTTCGCGTCGCCGCTGGCCTGGACCACCGCCACATCTGGGCTCACCTGGTCCCGTTCCTCTTGGCGGCTACAGTAGTGACACTCCTGGGCTGCACACGGCCGGCGCGATAAAGCATTTGCATTCCCATGAAGTCGGCCTGCCCGGTGCTGGATTTCGAAGTCATAGCCTTGCAGTTGTTCCAGCCAGCGAGCAACTTGCCCCTCAGGGTCTTTAAAATTTAGGAGCCAGGTGAGCGAGGCGTGGTCGGTGCGCAGGAGGAAGTGGCTGCCTTGCAGGTACGGCCGGAAGTGGTGCAACGCCCTGACCACAGTGAGCAGCTCCCGCCTGGTGACGCAATAGTTGCGTTCCGCCTTCCCCAGGGCCCGGCTGTAGTAGGCCACCACTCGCTCTCCGTCTTCGTCCTCCTGTGACAGGATGGCCCCCACTCCGGTGTTGCTTGCGTCAGTGTCGACGATGAAGGGTCGCTGGGCGTCGGGGTACGCCAACACCGGAGCTTCAGTGAGGGCCGCCCTGAGCTGGTCAAAGGCCATAGATTGCCCCTCCTGCCACACAAATGGCCGGCACTCCGTTAAGCGATAGAGGGGGCTAGCCAGGGTAGCAAAGTCCTGGACAAAGCGCCGATAGTAAGACGCCAGGCCCAGGAAGCTTCGCAGCTCACCCACGTTGCCAGGGATTGGCCAATCCCTCACAGCAGCCACCTTAGATGGATCGGTGGCTACACCCCGCTCGCTGACGATGTGCCCTAAGAAGGCCGTCTCCCTCCGGAGAAGCTGGCACTTCTTTGGGTTTAGCCTCAACCCCGCCTGGCGGATTGCAGCTAGCACATCAGTCAGGTTAGCGAGGGCCTGCTGGAAATTGCTGGCGTGTACCAGGAGGTCGTCTAGGTACAAACACAGTGACTGCGAGGGACGGCCGCTAGCACGCTCCATCAGCCGCTCGAACGTGGCCGGCGCGTTGCATAGCCCAAAGGGTATCAACCTGCCCAATAGTAAAGGCAGTCTTAGGCTTCGCTTCGGGTGCCAGCCTCACCTGCCAGTAGCCGCTGCGGAGGTTCAGCGAACTGAACCAGTTTGACCCGCTGATGTGGTCCAGGGCCTCGTCGATGCGGGGCAGTGGGTTGGAGTCTTTGGTGGTCGCGGAGTTAAGATGCCTGTAGTCCACACAGAACCTCCCCTCCCTGCTCTTCTTCTGGACCAGGACCGCAGGGGCTGTCGGAGGGCTTGATCACACCAGCAGTTACCTTTTTCTCTGCCACCAGTCGCTTGGCAGGGGACATCCGGTGCGGCCGCAGACGGATGGGTTGAGCTGTGTCGGTGTTGATAGTGTGCTGCACCAGCTCGGTTTGGGTACAGTCCTCATTCCGCACCGCGAACAGGTCTGCTTCATTGCCACAGGGCATGGGCAGCTGCTGTCGTCTCGGCAGGCAGAGCTGGTTTGGGCTGGGCAGGCGGTTGCTGTGTGGCAGGCTGGTGGTGGTGGGCGAGCCTCCGCAGAGGTAGCTGGAACTTTTGCCACTGGGGCGAGTAAGGCCGGACTGGGTTTGGGCACAAGGGTGTGTACGTGGTTGAGGAGGGTTGGTTCCCGGGGCGGCGTTCTCCTCACTGCGCTGTCCCTGCCTCGTTTCCCGACGGCGGGGGCTGGTGGCTTTGGTGCTGGAGCTGGGCAGTCGCGTGCAATATAGCCCGGCTCGTCGCCTCGCTGGCCGTTGTAGTGGCATGCGCGTCCAGCAGACCTCGTCGTCGGCAACCCTGATGTGCTGGCGGGTTGGTTGTGGAGTGGGCTGGATAGCTAGGGTGTCTTCCGTCCGAGTTGTCTTGATCAAAGCCTCGCTTATAGAACCCGGTTGGGCTAGGCTAACGTGGTCACGTAGCCAATCTGGCGTGAGGGCTCGCAGGAATGCATGCAGCGCTAGCTTCTTCTGCACTGCTGCATCGAACTTGGATAACTATTTAATTGTAACAAACTATAACTGAGAAATATGATTGCTTCTCATAATATAAAAAGTTCCTACCACAATCTGTAAAGGGGTTAATTAGGAACATAATTATTACTATCAGAGTTACAGTAATGCACACTGTATTTGACACAGTAAATAATACTTTTGTAGAAATCATAGTAGACTGTAAGTCCAATACAGTGTAAAGTAGAAACAGTCATTTTCAGTGTTGGAAAGTTTCAGAAACAGTAAACAAGTAATTTAATTGTTAAAAATTGCAATAATATACCACAGGAGTTAAACTACAGTAAGAAACAAACAAAACAAAAAAACGCCTTGGTTCAACTACGGTAACTCCTCCAGGGAGATTTCTAACAGTGTCGGAATGGAATTTTTTACAGCAACATCTCAAAAGGATGAATAAATGATAATATCGGACACATCAATCTCCAATACCTCTGACTCTGAAGACATCTCCCCACCTCCCAAGAAAAAACAGAAAAGGACAATGAAGAAGACAGGAACGAGTCAAAAGCAGTATGTGGAAAGTAAGTACTTGTGTATCCTGATCTATGGAGGAAACAATATCTACACATGTAGCAAACTATTAATTTCCTTTGTAGTCCACTGTGCTACGAAACACAACCTCTGGTAGCCCAGATGTATCATCCTGCATTTATTTATATGAACCACATACAGTACAACCTCTACTCTCTAGCAGCCTTGGGGAATAAGGGGTGCAGAAAAAATTCAAGATTGTAGAACGAGCCCAAAAAATAACGTAGGAGCCATGTTAGTACAGTATTTTTGTTGGTCAAAACCAATTTATTATTTTATTGCTCTAGGGCCCCACCTGCTGGCCGACTTTACAACACCTGATATTTTCAAAGAAAAATAGACGTCTAGTAAATAAGTCTTCACAAATCTAGTCCAACATACATTCCGTGTTGGGGTAGTGCCGTATTTGTTTACTAAGCTCCCAAAGTTACACACCTGGGCATTGTTTAACATTTTTTGTTTAATTATTATTTGATAAAGGCTATAGATAGAGGCTGCATGTGGAGATTGCATTTCATAACACAGACAAACAAATGCACACTGCAAAAAGCCCTGACCTGCCTTAAATGTAATGTTAAGGCCCTTGCACACCAAGTTCGTATTTTTCGTATGCGTTTTTTTAATCCGTCATCCGATAAAAATCATTACGCATACTGAGTCCGATGCGTTTTATTATTCTATTCGTTGTGAAAATTTGCAATACGAGACAAAATGTCAAAGCCTGCTAGCAACTGAATTAATTAACCCTGTTTGGGACTAGCGCTATCATTAGGCTACGTGTGTGCAATGGATAGCGCTAGTCCCAAAAGGGGCTAATGAATGAATGACATTAGCAAGAAGCTATCGTTTAGCGGCCTAGAGCACACTCACTAATGTCTAATCTTTCGTACATCCTTTGATTTACGATCAGTTGCCTAGGTACCATCCCCGATTCTAAGCTGTTCTGCAATCATCTACCACAATCTATCTTTAAACTCTGCATCTCTGTATTTTTTTGTTTGCATGAAGAGTGTTTAAACAACTCTCAAAAGGCTTTTGACAGATGCGAAAACCTTTAGTCATAATGAGTTATGACTGACTGTGAGCTAAAGTTACACTGTAAAAAAAACAAAAGTCTGGAAAATAGTGAAGGTACAAAATCTTTAACAGCTGAAATGTAAATGGGCTAATTGTATTGTTTACTGTGAAATATCGTTATATAAATAGATATAGGCCTACAACCTGCTACCGTATGCTTAACATATACCATTATTTATATGGTAAGTTAACGATAAAGTTCTGGCAACCCAGTTGAGGGAGGGGGCCTAAAGGTTGTCGGAACCCCGGGGCTCTGATTCAAATCTAAATCTAGCTTTCAGTGCACCTAACTAACTGGTTAGCCAGCAGTGTCTCTACACACCAATTTTGGTCCAATAAACCTGCTAAACCGACTAGCTGGCTCAAGTTAGCTAACGTTAGCTATGCTATCTACCACAAAACTGCACACAAATTCCCTTATTACTCCCCAGTAGACAGCTAATTTTGTGCATGCTATTAAGCTACAATAATATTGTTACAGTATAACATTAGTAAGTTACTTAGTATGGAACATTTCTGGATAACTAGCAAGCCAACTTGCCTCAGTCGTTTTCTCTTCTGCACACGTCTGTTCTGAATCTGAGCACTAGTCCTGTGGCGCTTGAAGTCGCAGATCATGGGCTGACTTGGGCACGGACAACAAACCAAAAGCAATGCAGCTTCAGACTCTCTATTTGGCGCTTGCTGGGGATATTACTTTAGACTAATATATATTAAATATATATTATCCATCATCTCATCATAATTATGAGGCGATGGATGATATTTTTGAATTGAACGAAATACAATATTTCGATGATCTAGCTGCCAGATCTGAGTGGATTTTAAACTGGTTTAACCGCTGGTTGTACACATGGGTTGTTGATATTTACTACAATTTAATATTAACAAATAAATATCAGGAACCCATTTACCATTTACAATGGGGGGAGAACTTCAGTGTGCTACTCTTTGTTGAATATCCATCACAGTAATTAAAAGGTACAAGCAAGTCCTGAAAGCCTATCAGAAAGGGGTCTCAATGGCAAAGGCTTTTATGAAGGTCTGTGTTGACAGAAACACCATTTCAAGAACCGCTGCAATTGCAGAGTTGTTCCTGTCCACACCCGAGGTGTTCAATAGGCTGCCACAATGGGTGGAGAAAATGTCAAAGCTGTCAGAGTATGCTACTTTTTGTAGAAATGCTATGACAGATTTGATTACCTCAGATATAAAACAAAAGAAAGCACAAGGGAAACTCCTGCCCATTGTTATAAAAAAACCTAATTAGGGTTAGGATTAGGGGTAAAATAACTATTTACTCTTCCTCAGGTCTCTGTACAGTTATGTTATTTTCACTGTCCCAGACAGGTTAGTTTAATAGCACACACACACACATGTAGATGCGCACAAGCATAGATTAGACACACACTTACACATACAGACAGACGCACACATGCACACACATACAGACACGCATACACACACACGCACATTGTGTATCCACAAGTTTTTTTTACCTTCTTGTTACCCAACAAATTAAAAGGTTTGATTTGCATATATAAACTTGTTTGTGTCTTTTATCACAGATATCGCCTCCAATTGCATAGCCTTGAATGTCCTAGAAGCGTATTACTTGTCTACAACAGTTGAAAATGATCCCTTTATTTAAATAAATAATGTAATGACAGTGGTATACACCTCATCTTGAGTTTGAATAGCATAGCTCCGAATGACATACTAATGACAAGTTAAAATGCTATCACTTTATTTGACAATGGCATGACACAGCATTTCCAAGAATGGGTATAAGGACAGTGCAAATAAAAATAAATATATGATCAGCACAGTGACACAAAACTCTTTATGGGAACATATCCACCTGTATTTTAAAGGAGTCGTTGCAGGAATGAATTTCAGGATATGCGGTTCTTCCAGAGGTTAAGGTATGTTTCACAGTAAATTAACATTGGTTCATTAGCTATCTATCAAGATGAACTCATCCCAACCAAAAGAATATAAACTCATGACAGATGTGTAGCACAATCACCCCTCCATTTGCTAGAGTTGTAGGGGTTCTCTGTGCCAGAAACACGGAGGAGAATGTTTGGAGGTCCAGATGCGACAGATAAGGAGTCTTAAAGTGTTCTAATGAACACCACAGAAACGGACAATAATCCGTAGTGGAAAGGGAGAATAATGAGAACACCAATAACCTCACGAAAAAGGCGAGGAACTCGATATGCGAGCAAAACAACCGAAATAAGCAGACACGCTTATCGAAATAAGCAGACACGCTTATCGAAATAAGCAGACACGCTTATCTTTGTTCGTGGAGCGAACGAACAAAGAAAATAAAAACTATAAGACCCCTTTAACTGGAGTCAGAGCAGTTAGAGTGCTCGTAGGTAAGAGTGGTAAAACAAAGGAAATAAGCAGACACGCTTATCTTACTCCCGTTTGTGGAGCGAAACGAAAGGAAACAGAGAACTCAAAAGACAATAACTTTTTTGGGTAAGAGCACTCGTAAGTCAGAGTGTAAAACGAAAGAAACGAGAAAGCCTCTGTTCTGAAATGAGAGCGAAAAGAAACTTGCTTTCTTTCTAAACCCTTTCTTTTTAAACTAGCTTTCTAACTAATTTCCTATACCTTTTTACCGGCTCGAATGTTAAGTGGAATAACATGGAAGCAATGAGAAACAGAGGAAGCGGGGTATAAGTAGTGAGCGGATATGCAGAACAGGTGAACTCACTAATTACCAAGACGAAAGCAAAACCCATAGTGGAACACAGAAAAATCCGATGGATTACCGGTAGAAGCAAAAAAGGAATAAAAAACTCAGAGATAAGAAAAGAGAGGCATGATCCATGACAAGAGTAGTTTATTCTTAATTTAATATCTCATACGTTACGCAATAGAATGCTTTGAAATTTGTTCATATAACCTATACATAGATACTCTTTCTACTGAAACAAACAAAATTATATTAACCTCGAGAAAAAACCAAGAAATTATTTATTTATTTTTTGTAAAAAGTGTCTAATTATGCATGTAACATGTTATAAACGAGCGTTACTGCTCACATGTTGTAGTATTGCGCCTTTGATATTCAACATAATAATACGGCACTCCTGGAGTACTTTAGCAAAATATAGAGCAACATATTAACAGTGTTTCAGAATCATTCCTTTATTCTATGCGAAGAAATAATACAAAAAGTTTCTTCCTACTTGATGTAACGCACGGTATGTTTCTAGTCACCGCTTGTGCCTTTTCTGTCAATAGTAGCGCTATTTTGTTTTCCTTGATTCCAACACACCAACCAGTACGATGGGCTTGTTATGATTTACCTTTCACGTTAATCTAACATCATAAAATTGAATATTCATGAAGCGAGAGCGTTTTAAAGATAACTGAAACACTTTTTATTCCCTCTTAACACAACAAAATTATGTACGGACTCACCATTGAACATGAATGTTTTGTTATCAAAAACTGCATTCTGACCTCTAGAAATTACAACATTCTGTTGGGCTTGTGTTGGTCTACTCTTGTGTGTAGCCGATTAAATGCAGTAAAACGCACAATATGGTACTTTTACCAAAACTGAAACACTTTCTGCTAGTCACGTCCGCGTGCGCTTACTCAGAGCTGTCATTTCGATAATGAATTCAACAACAAAAGAAAAAAAAAAGAATGTTTCACATAAAAAAGAAGCGCAGTTAAGAAAAGCAGCAGAAAAGAAAGAGAAGAATAGAGTATATTACGAGAAAAAACGCGAAAAAATTACAAAGAAAGTACAAGAAAGACGTTGTGAAAGCCGAGAATCTTCAGAGTGATTGCACACACATTGTTCCTTCAAAGCTGTAGAGAAAAGAAACAGAGCGAAAGAGGTCCGAAAGGAATCTCGTACTAAAGACCTGGAAAGAAGAGCAAAGGTAAGAAAGACAGCAGACAACAGAAAGAGTGAGGAAATATCGTGCAGAAAAGTCTCACCTTTGGAAAAAGTGTGAAAAAAGTAAAAGCAAATAAATATTTGTCCAAGCTGGTTAGCTTAAACGAAAAAAGCATCAGCAAAGCTATTAAGTGCAGAGAAAATTTTTTAAAAGGCGAGATACCGAGCTGGTTGTACACAAAGCGAAAACTCCACCGGGACGTTGCTAGCCGGCCAACAGGTGACAAGAAGGATTTAATGAAAAAAAGAAGCAAAAGTACATTCACCATTCAAGACACGTGCAGGAGAAGACGCAGACGGAGGCCTACATGGAATTTTGTGAGCTCCACCCTGAAGTTCAGATCAAACAAAGGAAGTTTGAGAGTCTCAAACCTTTCTTTGTTAAACAAGCCAAAGAGCGCGATCGTAGGTCCTGCCTGTGTCGAAAGCACGTGGAGACAAAAATAGTGTTCACAGACTGGGTGAAGTTCTTGAAGTCTTCCCTCAAGGAATCCAGAGAAGATGATCCGAACGTCTTTAAAGAGCTGCTAGAAGTCTATCCAAGCCACTCGTTTATGGCAAAATGGCAGAGAGAACAACTTCATAGCCTAGTAGATAATCTGCCTCAGGGTCATATTGTGTGTATTCACGATTACTCTGAAGGATACACATGCAGGAAACAGGATGAGATAACAGAACAGTGAATACTTTGATGTTGCCAAAGTTTCCTTGCATGTAACTAACTATTCTGTATCGCCATGCTATAGAAGATGTGAATGGCATCTCAAGCACTGAAGATGAGCCCACTACTATCAAAGAGCATGTCTTTGTCATTTCTGATGACCCTGGACAGGATAATGACAGTGATCACAATGTCCAGAAACTGATCAACGGATACCTGAAAAACGACCTAGGCTACAACGTGGTGAAGCTTCATGAGTTCACTGATGGATGTGCAGCCCAATACAAATCGCAGCACTGCATTGGTGACCTATCTTGTTCTCTGGCTGATTTTGGCTTTCACATACAGCGCTCTTACTTTGAAACTTCACATGCCAAAGGTGAACAGGATGCAGCAGGCTCTCACATCAAACAGAAAATCAGCCAGGCAGTATTGCGTCGGACTGCCACCATAACAGATGCAAAAAGCATGTTTGAATTTCTGGTAGAGAATTTTTCTCTTCCAGCTGCATCCAGCTTCACTTCTAGGACCCAGTCTATCCAGGTCAAACGTAGAATATTCTTCTTTGTGCCATCTTCTGGTGAGGAAGCAGTTAAAAGAAATAGAGCTGGCAGGCATTTCAAATCAGTCAAGGGAATCAGAAAGTGGCACTGTGTCAAGTCTTTGGCCCAGCAAGAAAAGGTACTAGTGTGCTTCCGGTCATGCTACTGCACAAGCTGCATCTTAGATGACGAAGTGAACTGCCTCAACAAAGAGTGGCTTGATGAGTGGAAAGAGGTGAAAATAGCAAGAGAAGGTTCCACTGCAACAACAAGACAAAGTACAGAAACCTCTGCCCTAGACCATGATACTGCAGCACATATTGCAGATCTGGCAGCGAAGGACAGTACCATTGCTATTGCTGCAGTGGAAGATCCAGTTTATGACTTCTACCTACTGAAAGTCACATCTGAAGGAGTGGAAGAGCTGGAGGAGCCCCTGACTGATGATTACACATGCCACTACCCTAGGGGTAGTGAAGTACTAAAGGGCCATTTCTTTCCCAGAGAGAACATAACAGACATGACCTACACTTTGGACACCAAACGCCTTGCAGTGGTATATGCTGTCACTGTACGCCATATCTGTAGCGAACTTTCAATTAAGAAAAAAATAGAAATAAGCCTATATACAAGCTTTCTTTAGTTCAACATGAGGAAAGCATTGCTTCCATGTAAATCTTATGCTGTAGAAATTCTATTCTGTAAGAAATGCTGATAATATTGCAAGGAATATATAAAATAAAAAAGCCACACCGCAATGCATTCTGGGTAAAAAATGCCACTTACAGCATCTAAAATGACTATATTTCATTATTTTCTATTGATATCATGATCTAACATCAAAATACATTAAATGAGACAAAGAAAACTAAATTGCTGTGAAATTTGTTTTAATCACCTTTGTAACACCAAATGGAGGGGTGATTGTGCTACTGATCGACAATGTGTTTTTGCATGAGGTATCACTATTTGGCAAGCTGGCACATTGCTTTCAACAAATAATGGACATAGTAATTTTCAAATGACATGGGGAATCAGTGTTATGACACCCCTGTCATAGTGAGCCTTCTATGCAGGTTATTATGTCAGTTGTGTCATAACACAAATCGCAGATTGTGTCATAACAACACTATGTTATAGTTATGAATGGACATGATGCTTCATGACAGGTGTTATGTCATAGTAATGACACTGTCATTTCCATGTCATGACGACCACTGTCAAATAAAGTGTTACCCAAATTTGTAGTCAAGCTACATACTAATAGGCTATAGTTAACTTTGGAAGCATTGGAAGCGAGCTGCTTCTTGTTTTGGATTGTAAACGTTTTCTCAACACAGTCTAGCTCAGCATCAAACTGTGAAGTTACATTGTCATTATTATGAGGCTATTAATAATAATAATATTAAATTGTGCTCATTTATAATGCTATTCACACGTTTGCTGGGAAGGTAAGCCTACCCTGTGGCTGGACGCAAAGTTTTCAACAAAGAAATCTGTTAATTAACAGTTAGCTTCTGTGCTATCTAGTAAGTTGACAGCTCGAGCGAAGCCTCCGCTGTCCGAGACAAATGTTACCATAACAACAGAGACAGCGACAGGGTCAATGTTAAATTTATTTTATGTCTCAGCGACATCTTCAGCGACCACAGGATGACAGTCACCCGAAGTATAAACCAAATGTCGCTGCGACCAGTGCCTTGGTCACAGAAGAACGTTACAATATGACCATCACAATACTTGGAAAGACGTTCTCCTTTGGACCTACTTTAATATGACTGTCACAATACTTTCAAAAATGTTTATTTTTTTGTGGTCCTACCTTAGTCACAGAAGATTGTTACAATATAAACGTCACAGTACTTTCAAAAACTTTCTCTTTTGGTCCTACCTTGGTCACAGAAAAACGTTACAATATGACTGTCACAGTACATTCAAAAACGTTTTCTTTTTGTCCTACCTTATTCACGGAATATTGTTAAAATATGACCATCACAGTACTTTGAAAAACGTTCTGTTTTGGGATTGCCTTAGTCACAGAAGAACGTTACAATATGACCGTCACAGTACTTTGAAAACGTTCTTGTTTGTTCCTACCTCTGTCACAGAAGAACGTTACAAAATGACCATCAAAGTACTTTGAAAAATTTTCTTGTTTGTTCCTACCTTGGTCACAGAAGAACGTTACAATATGACCGTGACAGTACTTTGAAAAACGTTCTCTTTTGTTCCTACCTCAGTCACGGAATATCGTTAAAATATGACCATCACAGTACTTTGAAAAATGTTCTCGTTTGGCTCTATCTTGGTCACAAAATAACGTTACAATATGACCATCAAAGTACTTTCAAAAACTTTCTTTTTTGGTCCTACCTTGGTCAGAGAAGAACGTTACAATATGTCCATCACAGTACTTTCAAAAACGTTCTCTTTTGGTCCTACCTTGGTCACAGAAAAACGTTACAATATGTCCATCACAGTACTTTCAAAAACTTTCTCTTTTGGTCCTACCTTGGTCACAGAAAAACATTACAATATGACCGTCACAGTACATTCAAAAACGTTTTCTTTGGGTCATACCTTAATCACGGAATATCATTAAAATATGACCATCACAGTACTTTGAAAAAACGTTCTTGTTTAGTTCTAGCTTAGTCACAGAAGAACGTTACAATATGATCTTCACAGTACTTTGAAAAACGTTCTCTTTTGGTCTTGCCTTAGTCACAGAAGAACGTTACAATATGACCGTCACAGTATTTTGAAAAACGTTCTTGTTTCTTCCTACCTTGGTCACAGAAAAACGTTACAATATGACCTTCACAGTACATTGAAAAACGTTTTCTTTTGGTCCTACCTTAGTCACAGAATATCATTAAAATATGACCATCACAGTACATTCAAAAACGTTTTCTTTTGGTCCTACCTTAATCACGGAATATCGTTAAAATATGACCATCACAGTACTTGGAAAGACGTTCTCTTTTGGAGCTACTTTAGTCACTGAAGAATATTACAATATGACCGTCACAGTACTTTCAAAAATGTTCTCTTTGGGTTCTACCTTGGTCACAGAAGAATGTTACAATATGACCGTCACAGTACTTTCAAAAATGTTCTCGTTTGGTCTTGCCTTAGTCACAGAAGAACGTTACAATATGACCGTCACAGTACTTTGAAAAACGTTCTTGTTTCTTCCTACCTTGGTCACAGAAAAACGTTACAATATGACCATCACAGTACTTTCAAAAACGTTCTCTTTTGGTCCTACCTTGGTTACAGAAAAACGTTACAATATGACCATCAAAGTACTTTCAAAAATGTTCTCTTTTGGTCCTACGTTGGTCACAGAATAAAGTTACAATATGACTGTGAAAGTACTTTGAAAAACGTTCTCTTTTGTTCCTACTTCAGTCACAGAAGAACTTTACAATATGACCGTCACAGTATTTAAAAAAATGTTCTCTTTTGGTCTTACATTAGTCAAATAGAACGTTACAATATGCCCTTCACAGTACTTTCAAAAACGTTCTCTTTTGGACCTACTTTAGTCAATTAAGAACGTTACAATATGACCGTCACAATACTTTCAAAAACGTTCTTTTTTGGTCCTACCTTGGTCAGAGAAGAACGTTACAATATGTCCATCACAGTACATTCAAAAACGTTTTCTTTTGGTCCTACCTTAGTCACGGAATATCATTAAAATATGACCATCACAGTACTTTGAAAAAACCTTCTTGTTTAGTTCTAGCTTAGTCACAGAAGAACGTTACAATATGATCTTCACAGTACTTTGAAAAACGTTCTTTTGGTCTTGCCTTAGTCACAGAAGAACGTTACAATATGACCGTCACAGTACTTTGAAAAATGTTCTCTTTTGGTCTTACATTAGTCACTGAAGAACGTTAAAATATGACCGTCACAATACTTTCAAAAATGTTCTTTTTTAGTTCTAGCTTAGTCACAGAAGAAAGTTAAAAAATGACCATCAAAGTACTTTGAAAAATGAAATTTTTTGGTCCTACTTTGGTCACAGAAGAACGTTACAATATGATCATCACAGTACTTTCAAAAATGTTCTTTTTTGGTCCTAACTTGGTCAGAGAAGAACGTTACAATATGTCCATCACAGTACATTCAAAAACGTTTTCTTTTGGTCCTACCTTAGTCACGGAATATCATTAAAATATGACCATCACAGTACTTTGAAAAAACCTTCTTGTTTAGTTCTAGCTTAGTCACAGAAGAACGTTACAATATGACCGTCACAGTACTTTGAAAAACGTTCTTTTGGTCTTGCCTTAGTCACAGAAGAACGTTACAATATGACCGTCACAGTACTTTGAAAAATGTTCTCTTTTGGTCTTACATTAGTCACTGAAGAACGTTAAAATATGACCGTCACAATACTTTCAAAAATGTTCTTGTTTAGTTCTAGCTTAGTCACAGAAGAAAGTTAAAAAATGACCATCAAAGTACTTTGAAAAATGTAATTTTTTCGTCCTACTTTGGTCACAGAAGAACGTTACAATATGATCATCACAGTACTTTCAAAAATGTTCTTTTTTGGTCCTAACTTGGTCTTGGAACAACGTTACAAACATGACCATCACAGTACTTTGAAAAACGTTCTCTTTTGATCTTACCTTAGGCACAGAAGAAGGTTACAATATGACGTCACAGTACTTTGATAAACATACTTGTTTGGTTCTACCTTAGTCACAGAAGAATGTTACAATATGAACGTCACATTACTTTGAAAAACGTCCATGTTTCGTTCTACCTTGGTCAGAGAAGAATGTTACAATATGACCGTCACAGTACTTTCAAAAACGTTCTCTTTTGGTCCTACCTTAGTCACAGAAAAATTTTACAATATGACCGTCACAGTACATTCAAAAACGTTGTCTTTTGGTCCTACCTTAATCACGGAATATCGTTAAAATATGACCATCACAGTACTTGGAAAGACGTTCTCTTTTGTAGCTACTTTCGTCACTGAAGAACATTACAATATGACCGTCACAGTACTTTCAAAAACGTTCTCTTTAGGTCCTACCTTGGTCACAGAAAAACGTTACAATATGACCTTCACAGTACATTGAAAAACGTTTTCTTTTGGTCCTACCTTAGTCACAGAATATCGTTAAAATATGACCATCACAGTACATTCAAAAACGTTTTCTTTTGGTCCTACCTTAATCACGGAATATCGTTAAAATATAACCATCACAGTACTTGGAAAGACGTTCTCTTTTGGAGCTACTTTAGTCACTGAAGAACATTACAATATGACCGTCACAGTACTTTCAAAAATGTTCTCTTTGGGTTCTACCTTGGTCACAGAAGAATGTTACAATATGACCGTCACAGTACTTTCAAAAATGTTCTCGTTTGGTCTTGCCTTAGTCACAGAAGAACGTTGCAATATGACCGTCACAGTACTTTGAAAAACGTTCTTGTTTCTTCCTACCTTGGTCACAGAAAAACGTTACAATATGACCATCACAGTACTTTCAAAAACGTTCTCTTTTGGTCCTACCTTGGTTACAGAAAAACGTTACAATATGACCATCACAGTACTTTCAAAAACGTTCTCTTTTGGTCCTACCTTGGTCACAGAATAAAGTTACAATATGACCATGAAAGTACTTTGAAAAACGTTCTCTTTTGTTCCTACTTCAGTCACAGAAGAACTTTACAACATGACCGTCACAGTACTTTAGAAAATGTTCTCTTTTGGTCCTACCTTGGTTACAGAAGTACATTACAATATGAGCATCACAGTATTTTAAAAAATGTTCTCTTTTGGTCTTACATTAGTCAAATAGAACATTACAATATGCCCTTCACAGTACTTTCAAAAACGTTCTCTTTTGGACCTACTTTAGTCACTGAAGAACGTTACAATATGACCGTCACAATACTTTCAAAAACTTTCTTTTTTGGTCCTACCTTGGTCAGAGAAGAACGTTACAATATGTCCATCACAGTACATTCAAAAACGTTTTCTTTTGGTCCTACCTTAGTCACGGAATATCATTAAAATATGACCATCACAGTACTTTGAAAAAACCTTCTTGTTTAGTTCTAGCTTAGTCACAGAAGAACGTTACAATATGATCTTCACAGTACTTTGAAAAACGTTCTTTTGGTCTTGCCTTAGTCACAGAAGAACGTTACAATATGACCGTCACAGTACTTTGAAAAATGTTCTCTTTTGGTCTTACATTAGTCACTGAAGAACGTTAAAATATGACCGTCACAATACTTTCAAAAATGTTCTTGTTTACTTCTAGCTTAGTCACAGAAGAAAGTTAAGAAATGACCATCAAAGTACTTTGAAAAATGTAATTTTTTCGTCCTACTTTGGTCACAGAAGAACGTTACAATATGATCATCACAGTACTTTCAAAAATGTTCTTTTTTGGTCCTAACTTGGTCTTGGAACAACGTTACAAACATGACCATCACAGTACTTTGAAAAACGTTCTCTTTTGATCTTACCTTAGGCACAGAAGAAGGTTACAATATGACGTCACAGTACTTTGATAAACATACTTGTTTGGTTCTACCTTAGTCACAGAAGAATGTTACAATATGAACGTCACATTACTTTGAAAAACGTCCATGTTTCGTTCTACCTTGGTCAGAGAAGAATGTTACAATATGACCGTCACAGTACTTTCAAAAACGTTCTCTTTTGGTCCTACCTTAGTCACAGAAAATTTTTACAATATGACCGTCACAGTACATTCAAAAACGTTGTCTTTTGGTCCTACCTTAATCACGGAATATCGTTAAAATATGACCATCACAGTACTTGGAAAGACGTTCTCTTTTGGAGCTACTTTCGTCACTGAAGAACATTACAATATGACCGTCACAGTACTTTCAAAAACGTTCTCTTTAGGTCCTACCTTGGTCACAGAAAAACGTTACAATATGACCTTCACAGTACATTGAAAAACGTTTTCTTTTGGTCCTACCTTAGTCACAGAATATCGTTAAAATATGACCATCACAGTACATTCAAAAACGTTTTCTTTTGGTCCTACCTTAATCACGGAATATCGTTAAAATATAACCATCACAGTACTTGGAAAGACGTTCTCTTTTGGAGCTACTTTAGTCACTGAAGAACATTACAATATGACCGTCACAGTACTTTCAAAAATGTTCTCTTTGGGTTCTACCTTGGTCACAGAAGAATGTTACAATATGACCGTCACAGTACTTTCAAAAATGTTCTCGTTTGGTCTTGCCTTAGTCACAGAAGAACGTTACAATATGACCGTCACAGTACTTTGAAAAACGTTCTTGTTTCTTCCTACCTTGGTCACAGAAAAACGTTACAATATGACCATCACAGTACTTTCAAAAACGTTCTCTTTTGGTCCTACCTTGGTTACAGAAAAACGTTACAATATGACCATCACAGTACTTTCAAAAACGTTCTCTTTTGGTCCTACCTTGGTCACAGAATAAAGTTACAATATGACCATGAAAGTACTTTGAAAAACGTTCTCTTTTGTTCCTACTTCAGTCACAGAAGAACTTTACAACATGACCGTCACAGTACTTTAGAAAATGTTCTCTTTTGGTCCTACCTTGGTTACAGAAGTACATTACAATATGAGCATCACAGTATTTTAAAAAATGTTCTCTTTTGGTCTTACATTAGTCAAATAGAACATTACAATATGCCCTTCACAGTACTTTCAAAAACGTTCTCTTTTGGACCTACTTTAGTCACTGAAGAACGTTACAATATGACCGTCACAATACTTTCAAAAACTTTCTTTTTTGGTCCTACCTTGGTCAGAGAAGAACGTTACAATATGTCCATCACAGTACATTCAAAAACGTTTTCTTTTGGTCCTACCTTAGTCACGGAATATCATTAAAATATGACCATCACAGTACTTTGAAAAAACCTTCTTGTTTAGTTCTAGCTTAGTCACAGAAGAACGTTACAATATGATCTTCACAGTACTTTGAAAAACATTCTTTTGGTCTTGCCTTAGTCACAGAAGTACGTTACAATATGACCGTCACAGTACTTTGAAAAATTTTCTCTTTTGGTCTTACATTAGTCACTGAAGAACGTTAAAATATGACCGTCACAATACTTTCAAAAATGTTCTTGTTTACTTCTAGCTTAGTCACAGAAGAAAGTTAAAAAATGACCATCAAAGTACTTTGAAAAATGTAATTTTTTCGTCCTACTTTGGTCACAGAAGAACGTTACAATATGATCATCACAGTACTTTCAAAAATGTTCTTTTTTGGTCCTAACTTGGTCTTGGAACAACGTTACAAACATGACCATCACAGTACTTCGAAAAACGTTCTCTTTTGATCTTACCTTAGGCACAGAAGAAGGTTACAATATGACGTCACAGTACTTTGATAAACATTCTTGTTTGGTTCTACCTTAGTCACATAAGAATGTTACAATATGAACGTCACATTACTTTGAAAAACGTCCATGTTTCGTTCTACCTTGGTCACAGAAGAATGTTACAATATGACCGTCACAGTACTTTCAAAAACGTTCTCTTTTGGTCCTACTTAGTCACAGAAAAATTTTACAATATGACCGTCACAGTACATTCAAAAACATTGTCTTTTGGTCCTACCTTAATCACGGAATATCGTTAAAATATGACCATCACAGTACTTGGAAAGACGTTCTCTTTTGGAGCTACTTTCGTCACTGAAGAACATTACAATATGACCGTCACAGTACTTTCAAAAATGTTCTCTTTGGGTTCTACCTTGGTCACAGAAGAATGTTACAATATGACCGTCACAGTACTTTCAAAAATGTTCTCGTTTGGTCCTACCTTGGTCACAGAAGAATGTGAGAATATGACCTTCACAGTGCTATGAAAAACGTTCTTTTTTCGTCCTACCTTAGTCACAGTAGAACGTTACAATATGACCGTCACAGTACTTTAAAAACGTTCTTGTTTGGTTGTACCTTGGTCACAGAAAAATGTTACAATATGACCATCACAGTACTTTGAAAAATGTTCTCTTTGGTTTTACCTTGGTCATGGAACAACGTTACAATATGACCATCACAGTACTTTGAAAAACGTTTTCTTTTGGTCCTACCTTAGATAAAGAAGAACGTTACAATATGACCACCACAGTACTTTGAAAAACGTTCTTGTTCTTTTTTACCTTGGTCACAGAAAAATGTTACAAAATGACCATCAAAGTACTTTGAAAAACGTTCTTTTTTCGTCCTACCTTGGTCACAGAAGAACGTCACAAACATGACCATCACAGTACTTTGAAAAAGGTTATTTTTGGTCCTAACTTTGTCACAGAAGAAGGATACAAGATGACAGTCACAGTACTTTCAAAAATATTCTCTTTTGGTCCTACCTTAGTCACAGAAGAACGTTACAATATGACCGTCACAGTACTTTGAAAAATGTTTTCTTTGGGTTTACCTTGGTCATGGAACAACGTTACAATATGACCATCACAGTACTTTGAAAAAACGTTTTCTTACGGTCCTACTTTAGTCACAGAAGAACGTTACAATATGACCGTCACAGTACTTTGAAAAACGTTATTGTTCTTTTTTACCTTGGTCACAGAAAAATGTTACAAAATGACCATCAAAGTACTTTGAAAAACATTATTTTTTCGTCCTACCTTGGTCACAGAAGAACGTTACAACATGACCATCACAGTACTTTCAAAAATGTTCTTTTTTGGTCATAACTTGGTCTTGGAACAATGTTACAAACATGATCATCACAGTACTTTGAAAAACGTTTTATTTTGGTCCTACCTTAGTTAGAGAAGAACGTTAAAATATGACCATCAAAGTACTTTCAAAAACGTTCTCTTTTGGTCCTACCTTGGTCACAGAAGAACGTCACAAACATGACCATCACAGTACTTTGAAAAGGGTTATTTTTGGTCCTACCTTGGTCACAGAAGAACGTTACAATATGACAGTCACAATACTTTCAAAAACATTCTCTTTTGGTCCTACCTTAGTCACAGAAGAACTTTACAATATGACCGTCACAGTACTTTGAAAAACGTTCTTGTTTGTTTCTACCTTGGTCACAATAAAACATTACATTATGACCATCAAAGTACTTTGAAAAACTTTCTCTTTTGGTCCTACCTTAGTCACGGAATATCGTTAAAATATGACCATCACAGTACTTTAAAAACATTCTCTTTTGGTCGTAACTTAGTCACAGAAGAATGTTACAATATGACATTCACAGTACTTTGAAAAACGTTCTTTTGTTCCTACCTCTGTCATAGAAGAACGTTACAAAATGAGCATCAAAGTACTTCGAAAAACGTTCTTTTTTCGCCCTACCTTGGTCACAGAAGAACGTTACAATATGATCATCACAGTACTTTCAAAAATGTTCTTTTTTGGTCCTAACGTGGTCTTGGAACAACGTTACAAACATGACCATCACAGTACTTCGAAAAACGTTCTCTTTTGGTTCTACCTCAGTCACAGAAGAATGTTACAATATGACCATCACAGTACTTTGAAAAATGTTCTCTTTTGGTGCTACCTTAGTCACAGAAGAACGTTACAATATGACCGTCACAGTACTTTGAAAAATTTTCTCTTTGTGTTTACCTTGGTCATGGAACAACGTTACAATATGACCATCACAGTACTTTGAAAAAACGTTTTCTTACGGTCCTACTTTAGTCACAGAAGAACATTACAATATGACCGTCACAGTACTTTGAAAAACGTTCTTGCTCTTTTTTACCTTGGTCACAGAAAAATGTTACAAAATGACCATCAAAGTACTTTGAAAAACATTATTTTTTCGTCCTACCTTGGTCACAGAAGAACGTTACAACATGACCATCACAGTACTTTCAAAAATGTTCTTTTTTGGTCATAACTTGGTCTTGGAACAATGTTACAAACATGATCATCACAGTACTTTGAAAAACGTTTTATTTTGGTCCTACCTTAGTTAGAGAAGAACGTTACAATATGACCATCAAAGTACTTTCAAAAACGTTCTCTTTTGGTCCTACCTTAGTCACGGAATATCGTTAAAATATGACCATCACAGTACTTTCAAAATTTTTCTTTTTTGGTCCTAACTTGGTCACAGAAGAACGTCACAAACATGACCATCACAGTACTTTGAAAAGGGTTATTTTTGGTCCTACCTTGGTCACAGAAGAACGTTACAATATGACAGTCACAATACTTTCAAAAACATTCTCTTTTGGTCCTACCTTAGTCACAGAAGAACGTTACAATATGACCATCACAGTACTTTCAAAATTTTTCTTTTTTGGTCCTAACTTGGTCACAGAAGAACGTCACAAACATGACCATCACAGTACTTTGAAAAGGGTTATTTTTGGTCCTACCTTGGTCACAGAAGAACGTTACAATATGACAGTCACAATACTTTCAAAAACATTCTCTTTTGGTCCTACCTTAGTCACAGAAGAACGTTACAATATGACCGTCACAGTACTTTGAAAAACGTTCTTGTTTGTTTCTACCTTGGTCACAATAAAACATTACAATATGACCATCAAAGTACTTTCAAAAACGTTCTCTTTTCGTCCTACCTTGGTCATGTAACAACGTTCCAAACATGCCCATCACTGCTTTGAAAAACGTTCTTTTTTCGTCCTACCTTAGTCACAGAAGAACGTTACAATATGACTATCACAGTATTTTCAAAAACGTTCTCTTTTGGTCCTACCTTGGGCATGTTTGTAACGTTGTTCCATAACCAAGGTAGGACCAAAAGAGAACATTTTCAAAGTACTGTGATGGTCATATTGTAACGTTCTACTGTGACTAAGGTAGGACGAAAAAAGAACGTTTTTCAAAGCACTGTGATGGGCATGTTTGTAACGTTGTTCCATGACCATCACAGTGCTTTGAAAAACGTTCTTTTTTCGTCCTACCTTAGTCACAGTAGAACGTTACAATATGACCGTCACAGTACTTTAAAAACGTTCTTGTTTGGTTGTACCTTGGTCACAGAAAAATGTTACAATATGACCATCACAGTACTTTGAAAAATGTTCTCTTTGGTTTTACCTTGGTCATGGAACAACGTTACAATATGACCATCACAGTACTTTGAAAAACGTTTTCTTTTGGTCCTACCTTAGTTAAAGAAGAACGTTACAATATGACCACCACAGTACTTTGAAAAACGTTCTTGTTCTTTTTTACCTTGGTCACAGAAAAATGTTACAAAATGACCATCAAAGTACTTTGAAAAACGTTCTTTTTTCGTCCTACCTTGGTCACAGAAGAACGTCACAAACATGACCATCACAGTACTTTGAAAAAGGTTATTTTTGGTCCTAACTTGGTCACAGAAGAAGGATACAAGATGACAGTCACAGTACTTTCAAAAATATTCTCTTTTGGTCCTACCTTAGTCACAGAAGAACGTTACAAAATGAGCATCAAAGTACTTCGAAAAACGTTCTTTTTTCGCCCTACCTTGGTCACAGAAGAACGTTACAATATGACCGTCACAGTACTTTGAAAAACGTTCTTGTTTGTTTCTACCTTGGTCACAATAAAACATTACAATATGACCATCAAAGTACTTTGAAAAACGTTCTCTTTTGGTCCTACCTTAGTCACGGAATATCGTTAAAATATGACCATCACAGTACTTTGAAAAACGTTCTCTTTTGTTCCTACCTCTGTCATAGAAGAACGTTACAAAATGACCATCAAAGTACTTTGAAAAACATTCTTTTTTGTCCTACCTTGGTCACAGAAGAACGTTACAATATGATCATCACAGTACTTTCAAAAATGTTCTTTTTTGGTCCTAACGTGGTCTTGGAACAACCTCACAAACATGACCATCACAGTACTTCGAAAAACGTTCTCTTTTGGTCCTACCTTTGTCATGGAACAACGTTACAAACATGCCCATCACAGTACTTTGAAAAACGTTCTCTTTTGTTCCTACCTCTGTCATAGAAGAATGTTACAATATGACCATCACAGTACTTTGAAAAATGTTCTCTTTTGGTGCTACCTTAGTCACAGAAGAACGTTACAATATGACCGTCACAGTACTTTGAAAAATTTTCTCTTTGTGTTTACCTTGGTCATGGAACAACGTTACAATATGACCATCACAGTACTTTGAAAAAACGTTTTCTTATGGTCCTACTTTAGTCACAGAAGAACATTACAATATGACCGTCACAGTACTTTGAAAAACGTTCTTGCTCTTTTTTACCTTGGTCACAGAAAAATGTTACAAAATGACCATCAAAGTACTTTGAAAAACATAATTGTTTCGTCCTACCTTGCTCACAGAAGAACTTTACAATATGACCATCACAGTACTTTAAAAATGTTCTTTTTTGGTCATAACTTGGTCTTGGAACAACGTTACGAACATGATAATCACAGTACTTTGAAAAAGGTTATTTTTGGTCCTACCTTGGTCACAGAAGAACGTTACAATATGACCGTCACAGTACTTTGAAAAACGTTCTTGTTTGTTTCTACCTTGGTCACAATAAAACATTACAATAAGACCATCAAAGTACTTTGAAAAACGTTCTCTTTTGGTCCTACCTTGTTCACAGAAGAACGTTACAATATGACCATCACAGGACTTTGAAAAACATTCTCTTTTCGTCCTACCTTGGTCACAGAAGAACGTTACAATATGACCGTCACAGTACTTTGAAAAACATTCTTGTTTGGTTCTACCTTGGTCACAGAAGAACGTTACAATATGACTGTCACAGTACTTTGAAAAACGTTCTTGTTTGCTCCTACCTTAGTCACAGAAAAACAATACAATATGACCATCACAGGACTTTGCAAAATGTTCTCTTTTGGTCCTACCTTAGTCACAGAAAAAAACGTTACAATATGACCGTCACAGTACTTTGAAAAACATTCTTGTTTGGTTCTACCTTGGTCACAGAAGAACGTTACGATATGACTGTCACAGTACTTTGAAAAACTTTCTTGTTTGGTCCTGCCGTTGTCACAGAAGAACGTTACAATATGACCGTCACAGTACTTTGAAAAACATTCTCGTTTGGCTCTACCATGGTCACAGAATAACGTTACAATATGACCATCAAAGTACTTAGAAAAACGTTCTCTTTTGGTCCTACCTTGGTCACAGAAAAACGTTACATTATGACTGTCACAGTACTTTGAAAAACGTTCTTGTTTGGTCCTACCATAGTCACAGAAAAACATTACAATATGACCATCACATGACTTTGAAAAATGTTCTTGTTTTGTTCTATCTTAGTCACAGAAGAACATTACAATATGACTATCACAGTACTTTAAAAAAAACTTTCTCTTTCAGGCTTACTTTATTCACAGAAGAACATTACAATATGGCCGTCACAGTACTTTGTAAAACATTCTTGTTTGATTCTATCTTGGTCACAGAAGAACGTTACAATATGACTATCACAGTACTTTAAAAAAACTTTCTCTTTCAGGCCTACTTTAATCACAGAAGAACGTTACAATATGACCGTCACAGCACTTTGTAAAACATTCTTGTTTGATTCTATCTTGGTCACAGAATAACGTTACAATATGACCATCACAGTACTTTGAAAAACATTCTCGTTTGGTCCTGCCTTGGTCACAGAAGAACGTTATAATATGACTATCACAGTACTTTAAAAAAAACTTTCTCTTTCAGGCCTACTTTAATCACAGAAGAACGTTACAATATGACCGTCACAGTACTTTGTAAAACATTCTTGTTTGATTCTATCTTGGTCACAGAATAACGTTACAATATGAGCATCACAGTACTTTGAAAAACATTCTCTTTTGGTGCTACCTTCTTCACAGAAGAATGTTACAATATGACCCTCACAGTACTTTGAAAAATGTTCTTGTTTGGTTCTACCTTGGTCACAGAAGAACGTTACAATAAGACCATCAAAGTACTTTGAAAAACGTTCTCTTTTGGTCCTACCTTGTTCACAGAAGAACGTTACAATATGACCATCACAGGACTTTGAAAAACATTCTCTTTTCGTCCTACCTTGGTCACAGAAGAACGTTACAATATGACCGTCACAGTACTTTGAAAAACATTCTTGTTTGGTTCTACCTTGGTCACAGAAGAACGTTACAATATGACTGTCACAGTACTTTGAAAAACGTTCTTGTTTGCTCCTACCTTAGTCACAGAAAAACAATACAATATGACCATCACAGGACTTTGCAAAATGTTCTCTTTTGGTGCTACCTTCTTCACAGAAGAATGTTACAATATGACCCTCACAGTACTTTGAAAAATGTTCTTGTTTGGTTCTACCTTGGTCACAGAAGAACGTTACAATAAGACCATCAAAGTACTTTGAAAAACGTTCTCTTTTGGTCCTACCTTGTTCACAGAAGAACGTTACAATATGACCATCACAGGACTTTGAAAAACATTCTCTTTTCGTCCTACCTTGGTCACAGAAGAACGTTACAATATGACCGTCACAGTACTTTGAAAAACATTCTTGTTTGGTTCTACCTTGGTCACAGAAGAACGTTACAATATGACTGTCACAGTACTTTGAAAAACGTTCTTGTTTGCTCCTACCTTAGTCACAGAAAAACAATACAATATGGCCGTCACAGTACTTTGTAAAACATTCTTGTTTGATTCTATCTTGGTCACAGAAGAACGTTACAATATGACTATCACAGTACTTTAAAAAAAACTTTCTCTTTCAGGCCTACTTTAATCACAGAAGAATGTTACAATATGACCGTCATAGCACTTTGTAAAACATTCTTCTTTGATTCTATCTTGGTCACAGAATAACGTTACAATATGACCATCACAGTACTTTGAAAAACATTCTCTTTTGGTGCTACCTTCTTCACAGAAGAACGTTACAATATGACCATCACAGTAATTTGAAAAACTTTCTCGTTTAGTTCTACTATGGTCACAGAATAACGTTACAATATGACCATCACAGTACTTTGAAAAACGTTCTCGTTTGGTCCTGCCTTGGTCACAGAAGAACGTTACAATATGACCGTCACGGTAATTTTCAAAAATGTTCTCTTTCGGCCCTAATTTAATCACAGAAGAACGTTACAATACGACCGTCACAGGACTTTGAAAAATGTTCTCTTTTGTTCTTACCTTGGTCATGGAATACAAACAGGACCATCACACAACATTGAAAAACATTCTCCCTTTGTCCTGCTTTGATTATGGGTTAAAAAGTACCTTAGGAGAACATTGGAATACATTTTATTTAGCCTTTCAGTCATGGAATAATGTAGGACACCTTCACACTGCCCCAAGGTAGTGGTTCTCAAACTCGGTCCTGGAGGACCCCGGTGTTTCGTGGTTTTCATTCCAAGCACAATTTGAAGAAGTTATTAATTTTTCTTCATTAGTGCAGCGGGATTATTTACTAAAGTACTGGGATTGCAATTGTGCTTACACAGGGTTCCCCCTTTAATGGGTGGAATGACATCACTACGCGGAGGTCAATTCTGGTATAAAAGTCTTCATGCAGCTGGCCTGGGAAGGCCTGGACGTCCCTAATGGTTGGAAATAGAACTGTACACCGCTACATTTGTATGTACTATATATCACTTTATCTGTACTGCACTACAAAACTCCAGTAACTTTTTTTGTGCTATTTGTCTTTGTAAGGCAGCACAAAACATTGAACAACTGGGTATAAAAGGATATCAAAATAATAACTCTTGATATCTTATTTTCAGGTACTCTTACAAGCGATACTATAACCTCTCTACATTTGAATGGATCTCTATGGGAATTGGGGGGACTAGATTGGGACTAGATTAAACTGTAAATTACATGGGAATAGTATGAAACGCATGGTTGGCTACATGGCTGTAAGTCATAAAGGATCTGAGGTATCAAACGAGCCTCAAACCATCACTCTGCTGCCAGATATGCAGTAGATATGGGTGGATCACATTAAGCACCATACATAATTACAGATGGAGAAAAGAAAATAGATAGAAATTTCACAGTAAACCAGAATAACCACATCTTCAGATTGATGAATGTATTGCATACAAAAAGCTAAATATGATCCTAAACACAATGATCTACATTTTCATTTTTCTTTTTTCAGTATCTTCATATTGCATGTGTAGAGAATAAAATGCTGGCACAGTAATTTTGCTAAAGTTTGGCCACTTTGCATTATGGTGAGGGTCTTTGCAGCAACAAGTTGTTAATATGCATGTCTATGGTCTTTATGGGTGTAGCCATCGAGATATATAAGACGAACTGGAGACAGCTTCCGCTTTCAAGGATTCCTATGAGAGCTGCTCATTGGCGCATGAAGACTATGAAGATGCCACGTTAGACTACAGGATTTTTGGAACCAGAGCATGCACACTGCGTACCTAAACATGCGGACGCAATTGGAATTAAAAAAAAATCTTATAACTGCTTCTGTGGGGCTCAGAAAAAAAACCGGTCCCTGGAGAGTAATTAGTTTGGTGTGAAGAAATGTAGAATTAAAAAAAACTGTCAAAAATAGTATAATTTGGCCTGGGTAATTTGGTAGTTTTTAATGGACTTCAATGGGGAAATTTGCTTTTTGGCACCAGAGGCTGCAATGCCTTCCAGTGACCACTGGAGTTTGCGAGCTTCAAGGAGAATTTCCTGGTCCCCTGTTCCATAGAGGGTAGGCGGAGCAAGAGGTCCAGCTTCGGAGCTGGAATGTCTGCAGATGCTTGCCACTTTAAACATACGTGATGTAACTTTAGTTGCTTAGCTAACTGAAAACACTACTGTGCATGCCTGATCACTTCCCCTTGTGCGGACAAAAAATACAATGGGGAAAGGCGGCAGTTGCGTATCTTGTCTTTTCTACAATCTTTGCCTGTTCCCAATTTTTCTCCCTCACTCAGACATGACTACTAACAAAAAGGGTAGGCGGATATTGAAAACATTATTTTTGGTTTTATGCATTACAATAATACCCTTGAAGATGTTTTTTTTTAAATTAACCTTATTTTACTTTTGGAAAAATATCATATTTCTAAACAAATATTTTCTAAAGGTAGATTAACTTTATATGAAAACAATATAATTTTCTAAAAACAAGAAAGCAATCAAAACTGTTAACTATGCTGCTTATAACATATTTTTATTAATTATTCTTTTGTTTAGTTTAATATATGTGTTATGTTCTATATTTCTGTCTGTCGGTTTTGTATGTTTATTTCATTATTATTCTTGTTATTTATTATTTTCCATACATCAGTGCATTCTCCTTTGTTCGTGGGTTGTCCGAGTCTCATCTGTGTGTTTGTTTACCCAGCATGCACTATTCGGGCGACTTCGGGATTTTCTGTGAGTTTACGCTGTATTTCCATAGTCTCCGTTTTCTGCTACTTCCTGCTTTTGTTCCCATGGATAATTGTATATATTACTAACTCGCGCTAACAATCACTCGGGTGCTTTATTAGTTACGTGCACTTTACTAAACCCATTCACATAAATGTATACTAACAAACTAATCATCTGTCTTATAGTTAGATACTAACATTTAACCAGCTTACCCGCTTTATCTTTTCTACCTGCATTTCTTTTTTTTTTAAAATTTGTTTCTGATTTTTTCCCTTTTTCTCCCAATTTAGTAGCCAATTGAACCCCTATTCTAATTCAATTCCCCCCGTGTAGCAACCGCTAGAGAACCACCGCTGCACAACCCCGTCAATCGGCACTTTTTTCAGGAAGGACGCTACGTCCTCTACAGGGCGCAGCTCCTGACCGTGACACGCCCTGGGTCCCCCTGTGCGCAGCGGTTCTCTCCGAGCCCCTCCCCCCACCCGGAAGCGACCGCCAATTGTCGCCTCCACAGGGCACCGGCCACGCTCGGCTATGGCAGGACCGGGGCGCGAACCCCGATCCTCGGAGTACAACTGCGCTGACTGAAAGTCAGCGGTCTTTACCGCTGTACCACCGCGGCGGCCTTCTACCTGCATTTCTAAACTGCTCCTGAGCTAGCTGTTAAATTTGTTCCAGCTGTTTGTCCTTAGAGATCTCACCTCCTCTGATTACTGTGCACACTCCACTCCTATTCGAGCCTGTTGTTTGTCATGCATGTTTTCCGTGTCTCTTCCATGTATTTGTTTTTTCCTCATTATTGAATTATTGTTTCCCTAATGTTTAACCTCACGTTGTTTGTTACCCCTCCCCTTCCTCTGTGCATTTAAGACCCACATTTCCGCTTCCTTGTTGTCAGGACGTTGATCAGATTACTAGTGCCTACGCCTGTCTAAGCGTGAGTATTTCTTAATTCCCGAGACACCTTTGTTTGACTTTGATTTTGCCTAGCCCTTTTTATAATTTAGCCTTTTGATTTCTGAAGTTTCTTTGTGTGTTTACCGATGTTGAGTAGCCTAGTGATTTTGTACCTTTTCTTTTCTGATTTCCCGGTTTTGACTTTTAGCATGTTTATTGGTTTTCAATTTTCTGGAATTTACTCTGCTTACCTGGCTTTGACCTCTGGACTGATATTAAACTATGTTCTTTGCCTGATCCTGGTCTCCTATTGGGTTTTTTGAGTCCAGACATTTCAATATGTACCCCTGGCTGTGTTCTGTGTTTATGAATGTATCTCTTGTTGAATAAAGTTTTGAAAAAAAAAGGGTAGGCCTATCTATAGAATATCTATATATATATATATATATGTGTATATCTTTACTAATAACCAATCACTGCTCAACTAGCTTGCAAGCGGGAAGTTCAATCAGATGACGAGCTACCCAGCTAACAAAATGACATCCTGAGGACGTCCTATAAATGGACCACAAAGTTATTAGGACGTTGGAAATTAACGTTCTCCAAGCGTTATTTTGTAGGGGTCTTTTGATGTCCTGGGGACGTTTTTCTTAACGTCAAAACAACGTTTTCCGGAGGTTTTAATACAGTCATAGGACCATAAAATGACAAAAAGAAAATGCCCCCGGGACAACAATGGAACCCTATAAGATAACGCCTAGACAGCGTTCATTTTTAACGCCCTGATAACGTTGTGTTCCATTTAGTGGACGTCCACAGGACGTCAATTTATGGTCCTATGATTGTATTAAGAACGTCCTGAAAATGTTGTTTTGATGTTATGAAAAACGTCCCCGGGACAACAAATGGGACCCTACAAAATAGTGCCTGGAGAACATAATTATTTTACATCCTGATAACGCTGTGTTATATTTAGAGGACGTCCACAGGACGTCAATTTACGGTCCTATGACTATTAAGAACGTCCTGAAAACGGCGTTTTGATGTTAAAAAAAAAAACGTTACCAGAACATCAAAGAAACCCTACAAAATAACACCTGAAGAACATTAATTTTAAATGTCGTAATAACGTTGTGGTTAATTTAGAGCAGGGGTCTTCAACCTTATCCCGCAAGGGCCGGTGTGGGTGCGGGCTTTTGTTCCAACCAAGCAGTTACACTATGGCAAGCCGTTTTAACATTTATTCCTCAAGATTTACTAGTAACTATTCTAAAGTTACTAGTACTTATTTTTTAGTCACTAATCCAATAGTAACTAGTATCTATTTCAGTTTTACTAGTAACTATTTATAAGATACTAGTACTTATTCTTTAGTTACTAGTAACTATTCTAATAGTTGCTAGTATCAATTTCAGTTTTACTAGTAACTTTTCATTAGATACTAGTACTTACTCTTTAGTTACTAGTAACTATTCCATTTTTACTAGTAAGAGATTGTCTAGTAAAAAAAAAAATCTATTTGGAGATACAGTTGCAAGAAAAAGTATGTGAACCCTTTGGAATTACCTGGATTTCTGTATAAATTGGTCATAAAATGTGTTCTGATCTTCATCTAAGTCACAACAATAGACAAACAGTCTGCTTAAACTAATACCACACAAACAATTATATGTTTTTATTGAACACACCATGTAAACATTCACAGTGCAGGGTGGCAAAAGTATGTGAACCCTTGGATTTAATAACTGGTTGACCCTCCTTTGGCAGCAATAACCTCCACCAAACGTTTCCTGTATTTGCAGATCAGACCTGCACAAGGGTCAGGAGAAATTTTGGACCATTCCTCTTTACAAAACTGTTTCACTTCAGCAATATTCTTGGGATGTCTGGTGTGAATCGCTCTCTTGAGGTCATGCCACAGCATCTCAATCGGGTTGAGGTCAGGACTCTGACTGGGCCATTCTGTTGTTGATTTACTTCTGTGCTTTGGGTCGTTGTCCTGTTGCATCACCCATCTTCTGTTGAGCTTCAATTGGTGGACAGATGGCCTTAAGTTCTCCTGCAAAATGTCTTTATAAACTTGGGAATTCATATTTCCGTCGATGATAGCAATCTGTCCAGGCCCTGAGGCAGCAAAGCAGCCCCAAACCATGATGCCCCCTCCACCATACTTCACAGTTGGGATGAGGTTTTGATGTTGGTGTGCTGTGCCTTTTTTTCTCCACACATAGTGTTGTGTGTTCCTTCCAAACAACTCAACTTTGGTTTCATCTGTCCACAGAATATTTTGCCAGTAGTGCTGTGGAACATCCAGGTGCAAACTTCAAACGTGCAGCCATGGTTTTTTTGGACAGCAGTGGCTTCCTCCGTGGTGTCCTCCCATGAACTCCATTCTTGTTTAGTGTTTTACGTATCGTAGATTCATCAACAGAGATGTTAGCATGTGCCAGAGATTTGTGTAAGTCTTTAGCTGACACTCTAGGATTCTTCTTCACCTCATTGAGCATTCTGCGCTGTGCTCTTGCAGTCATCTTTACAGGACGGCCACTCCTAGGGAGAGTAGCAACAGTGCTGAACTATCTCCATTTATAGACAATTTGTCTTACCGTGGACTAATGAACATCAAGGCTTTTAGAGATACTTTTGTAACCCTTTCCAGCTTTATGCACAATTCTTAATTGTAGGTCTTCTGAGAGCTCTTTTCTGCGAGGCATGGTTCACATCAGGCAATGCATCTTGAGAATGGCAAACTCAAAATAGGTGTGTGTTTTTTATAGGGCAGGGCAGCTTTAACCCACACCTCCAATCTCGTCTCATTGATTGGACTCCAGGTTGGCTGACTCCTGACTCCAATTAGCTCTTGGAGAAGTCATTAGCATACTTTTCCCACCCTGCACTGTGAATGTTTACATGGTGTGTTCAATAAAAACATGAAAACATATAATTGTTTGTGTGGTATTAGTTTAAGCAGACTGTGTGTGTCTATTGTTGTGACTTAGATGAAGATCAGAAATGTGAAACTGCTACTACGACCTTCTTGGGGTACATCATCTCCTCCGGCAGTCTTAGCATGAACCCGGAGAAGTTCAATGCTGTTGTGGAGTGGCCCCGTCCTGAAACCCGGAAAGACCTTCAATGTTTCCTAGGATTCGCTAATTTCTATCTGCGCTTTATCCGAGGCTACAGCTCCATGGCCGCCCCACTCACTGCTCTCACTTCCACGAAGAAACCATGTTCCTAGAACTCTTGAGCCGAAGAAGCCATCCTGCCTGCCAGTTGCTTCATTAACTCCATCCAACTTAACATAAAATCCACTGTACGCAATGCGCTCAATGACGAAGCGGGTCCCAGCAGTTGTCCCCATAACCGCCTCTATGTACCCGAGTCTGTCCGTTCCGACGTCCTGCACTGGGGTCACTCCTCCAACTTGTCTTGCCACCCAGGGGTCACCAGAACGCTCACCTTCATCCAGCGACGGTTCTAGTGGCCCCCCATGAAGGAGGAGGTTAAGGACTTTGTCTCTGCCTGCTCATTCTGTGCCCAGAACAAGATACCACACACACTCACTGCAGGATTACTTCAGCCCCTTCCTGTTGCGCACCATCCCTGGTCACACATCACACTAGATTTCATCACTGGGTTACCCCCTTCTAACAATTACACCACCATCCTCACTACTGTAGACAGGTTTTCCAAAGCAGTTCACTTTATTCCCCTCACTAAGCTCCCCTCGGCCAAAGAAACGGCATACATTTTAGTCCAACACATCATTGGGTTACACTGCATCCCCGGATATATAGTTTTCGATAGTTGCACAATTCACAGCCAGATTTTAGAAATCTTTTTGTAATTTACTCGCCACTTCAGTTAGTCTCATCAGGGTTTCACCCACAGAGCAATGGCCAGACTGAGCGGGCTAATCAACCCCACATCCTGGAGTCATCAGTTGCTTTGGGTCGAATACGTCATCAATTCCCATACCTCCTCTGCCTCTAAACTGTCACCTTTTGAGTGCTGCTTAGGCTACCAGCCCCCACTTTTCCCAAGCCAGGAGGAGAAGGGAGTCCCATCAGCCAAAGCCTTCATCCGGCGCTGCAGTCGTACGTGGCGGACCACTCGCCAGAATCTGCTTCATGCCAGCGCCCGGATGAAGGTAACAGCCGACCGTCGCCAGTCCAAGGCACCTCAGTATCGGGTGGGTCAACGTGTGTGGCTCACTACATGGGACATTCCTCTCCATGTTGACTCTCACAAGCTGGCACCTCGTTACATTGGACCTTATACTATAGTCAAAGTTTTAAGCCCTACAGCGGTGAAACTCAAGTTGCCTTCCACCTAGCGTCGGGTCCACCTGACTTTCCACATGTCACATCTTAAGCCTGTTGTCACCCACCCCCTTTGTCCTGCCCCTGATGGCAGATGGCAAATTTAGTCAATTCTCATCTATTTAGGGGGTGCACTGTTTAAGGCTTTATAACTCCAGGTGTGAGCATCACATGAACTTGGTAAATGGTTTAAATGAAACAAGACCGGTGTACCATTTATAGTATGAACTTAGATTTGTTTATTTTTTTATATTATATTTGTTTATAGTCAAAATAAAGTGCCACAAATGCAAGCAAAACTTTGTAAAAATGCAACAAAAAAAAACTATTTATTTAGTTTGAAATAAAATACTGAGAGCTACATAAGTGAAACAGGTAAATATATAAATTTCCTGGATCATAAACTCCATGTCAACAAGTGTGCAAAATCTGAGGATGATATGCAGAACTACTAAAGGTCTATGATGCAAAATATAGGCAGTGCATCCTGTTTTCCATTAGTGTCTCCAAATCTATCCAAATGGCTAAATTGTGTACTGCTCTACATATAAAAAAGAGAGAGATATATTTAACTACAAATCAACTTTTGCATAATTTTCGAGTGGGAATGACTATATTTTCATCAGTATAGGGGGGTAGATATCTATGGGTCCAAAACCCCTATGTAAAACATGTCATATAATTAATAAAATTAGTTTTATCCATTATAAAGAATATACATTTGCTTCTTCTGATGGATTAAGATAAAATATTGATATCACAGTGTTACATACACCTAAATATGTAGCCTAATCATTCACTCAATAAAACATCACTTTTTCCTGAACTCTACAGTATGTATACTTTTGCCCCGGGATTGCATTTTTCTGTAATTTTTAAAAATATTTCTAGTCATTTTGATGAAGGGAAATCTTTACCTTAATCTACCACATATCAGCGCACAGAAAATTGGAATGAGCAGTTGATATTCTATAAGTGACAAATAGCCTATATTATGTACCATAACGTAAATAAAATAGTATTCCACCATTTGCAAAATGCTGCCAAATGTTCTATTTTCAATGGAAATCGGTAGGCTACGTAAAAAATACAATTAACGATTGCACTACAGTGGATCGAGTGGAAAAATTTACTTACTTCACTTATTATCTGTAGCCAGCGAGACCAACTGCATTTCAGCCGAATTTTTTTTTGAAATGTCGGCTTGGGGAATTTCCTCTTTCTAGTGCGTTATTATATACAGCTTGCATAATATGAGACCTTGGAAACTAAATCTACCGATACGCAGGACTGTAGTAAATTGTATAAAGCACCCCGGAAGACTTGGAACATACCGTTGCTAACGTTATACTGCACTCTGTTGGATAAAAGAGCCGACAATTAAACCAGAACGAACTGTAATGAACGAGACAGGCTTGCAGAGCATCGGGGGTATTACGAGTCAACGTTTCAGATAGTGTAATTGGGGTATAAAGTGCTGTACATTTCTCAAACCGATTGTACCAGACAATAAATGACCAGTGAATTTTGAAAGGAACATCTCGATGTGTAAAACCAATGGTAGGATTGTATATTAATTTCATATTTAGTAGCATATATTGGTAGTACAATACATGGTAGAATGAGAGAATACTTTCACGTGTTTATTTTGCATTTGAGTTAGCAGGGCTTTTCATGGCTTTTCTGGCATACGATCAGGCGATTGTTTGGTTTATCTTGTTGCTATGACGGAATTCTAATTTTATACGATGAATAAATATATTTATGAACTAAAACATAGACGCTATTGTCCACTATGTCACACACGGGTAGGTATAGACTCGGTGGGGGGGGCTTGGACTTGCTACGGAAAAATAGTGACACTTAGAAACTACGCATTGGCCAGAAATCGTTGTGAATCATCTACCAATAAAGTTAAAACACAGTGCTTGTGTTTTCCACTAATAGTTTGGCTGCAGGAGCAACAAATGTCTCAGTTGAGCAAAAAGGTCTCGCTGGCGAGACCATCTGAACAAAGGGGTTACGGTGTCAAAACGACCAGCTCGCTCCAACTCGGGTTGCTATTACTTTGTGGACATTTCCGGCACACGGTGTGGGAACAATTAAACTTTTTGTGAGCAAATTTGCCCCGTAGGAATGAATGGCAAAATGTTCACATCGTAGAGTGTAGCAGCTGCAATTTGAGTTTTTGCAAGACATTTTGTAAATTGCGACAGCTGCCTCAATTTTGCACGCACATACAAAAACAATACATAAAAATTATGGCACGACTGTTCACGCGCTCATAAACAAAAACCGTATGTTTCCATCTCCCAGGATCGGCATTTGTTTGACAGTCACGCTTCACATAGACATGAATGAACTCCGCACTCTAGCTGAATTCTGTGATTTCACAGTTTTGACACGTTTTTAGATCGCCACAGAGGCCACAATTTTCAACAATTACACATAATCACACATAAATTTTCATCAACTTCCCCATGCACTCATGTTCGAATATCTAAGCTTTATCTTTTATTATCTTGCTGCTATTGTACTTTATGTGAACTATGCGTGCCCCCATTGAAATGCATTGAGGAGTCAGAGAATGGCAATTAAATGCCAGTGGCAGTTAAAATTAGAATTTATGGCGCAAGTGAGGTCAAAAAATGTCAGGTCGCATAAAAATAAAAAAAATCCTGTCACTCTTAAAGGGACAGGCACATAAATTACCCTAATACACTTCCACTGAGAGAAACACGCACGCACGCACACTTGTCAAGGTGTCAATGAACTCAGTACAGACTTCGACTTTCATTGGACTGCACTAACCACGCCCCCATTATTAAGCCAAGCTACGCCCACTTTCATATCTCATGAACCATTTGTCCTACAGACTTAAGGGAGGTGTCAATAAATTCAGTACAGACTTCTACTTTCAGTGGACTACATTAACCACACCCCCATTCTTAAGCCACGCCCCTTCCATATCTCATTAACCGTTTGTTGTACAGACTCATGTGAGGTGTCAATAAACTCAGTACAGACTTCTAATTTAATTTGTCTTGGTTAACTACGTCCCCATTATTAAGCCATGCCCCCTTTCATATTTCATGAACCATTTGTCCTAGAGACTTATGGGAGGTGCCAATAAACTCTAATACTAAACAGACTAATACTAACATTGGTCTAGGTGAACCACGCCCGCATGCTAGTAACCGTCTAGCAACACCCTAGCAACCACCTAGAACGCCTTTGCAACCGCCTAGCAACACCTTAGTTTACTGTGAACTGCATTCAATGTTCATTACTAGGGATAGCTGCTACTTTATGGGAAGGATGTGCTTTGTCTTATCTGTTCTGTAGTTACTTCAATGACGTTTCTGTATGCACATCCTGTATGTAGGTTTGGATAAAAGCGTCTGCTAAATGACTGTAATGTAATGTAGTAAGCGCCGTAATATGCGCGGCTACCGTACTGAAGTTGCGAATGAACCTCCGATAAAAATTGGTGAATCCTAAAGAGAAGCGGGCCAGTTCTTAACGGTCAAATCTTTCTCTGGGTCCATTTGAACCTTGCCGTCCACAATGAACCTCAGGAAAGAAACGGAGTTAGTTTGAAAAAACACTTCTCCGCCTTCACAAAAAGCTGAGCTTTGAGCAGCACTTTAAGAACCTGCCTGACGTGTCTGATGTGAGTGGGGAGGTCAGGAGAAAAAAATTAAATGTCATCCAGGTAAACGAAGACTGACTTCTCAAGCATCTCCCTCAAAACATAATTTACTAGAGCCTGGAAAACAGAGAGGGCGCTAGTGAGACCGAATGTCATCACCTGGTACTCGTAGTGTCCCGAGTGAGTGTTAAATGCTGTTTTCCATTGATCGCCCTCGCGGACGTGAACGAGGTTGTATGCGTTACGAAGGTCAAGTTTTTGAAAAAACAGATGCCACCTGAAAGCGTTCAAATGCTAAATTCATGAGGGGGAGGGGGTAACGATTCTTGACCGTAATGTCATTGAGTCCCCTGTAGTCTCAGGGACCGATAGAGAGTATAGCGCACCCCTAGGAGAAATAGTACCCGGATATAGGTCGATAGCGCAGTCATAAGATCTATGAGAAGGCAAGGAGGTGGCGCGTTGCTTGCTAAAGACCTCAGCAATCTCCGCATATTGCTGTGGTACGTTAACCGGCAATGGAAAATGAAGAGCCCCGCCCACCTGAGTACTCTCACCATCTGAAAGGGAATCTAGTGGCATGTCACAGTCTATATCAGAGTGGAAGGTTTTCTCCCCCCGCCAACTGTGTCCGTCCACAAACAAGTCCCAGGAAAGACTCCCTGATGTCTTGAGACGGCGCCACCGAATTGCGAGCACCACGGAGAGCACTCTCCTCCTGCTCGCTATCTGAACAAGAATCAGGGTAAAAATCAGGGGACCCTCCTGACGTGACTGGTCTATTTTTAGAGTAGTGGGATCTGCACTGGGGACCCCACTGGAGAATAACCGCCCCATGTGCCCCCCAGTTAATATAAGGTTTATGCTGAGCCAGCCACGAATGGCACAGTACTAGAGGGTATGTGGGTGAATCCACTAAAAAAAACTGGGTGGACTCCACATGGCCAAGTTAAGAGACGACCACGTTTAAAGGAATCATGACCCGACCCGACGGATGGTACCCGTGCCCAAAGGATGGCCGTCTGGGGAGGGAAACGAGAATGTGGGAATTCCCTGCTCTCTGGCCCACTTGATGTCCATGAGACATTCGACCACCCCGGAGTCTGTAAACGCGTTACAGCTGGTAAAGTGCTTCCTCCAGCTCAGCTGGACTAGCAATTGGGTTTGAGGAGAGTTGTCATTAAGTTTCACTAGGGACCTTGGCCTCCCTTGCGAGACTTTTCCCGCTAGTTTGGGTCACGCGTTTGTTCCTCTTTTTCTTTTGTGGTGGTGGTTTCTTGGCAATTTCTGGCTTATTGGTCTCTTTCTCTTACTGGTATCTTCTAATTAATGTCTGGTTTCATGTCTTCCTTTTTGTAAATTATAAATAGTCAGCCTACATTCATTTGTGAATGTATGATTTCAAGTCATTATTCTAATTGACTGTTTTTCATTTAATAAAATGTATTAATCTTAAGACCTGATTTAGACTTTGTTTTGACTTGTTGGTTGATTCCCCCAGGTTACTGTTCGAGTTCAATGACTCAGTGATTTAATTTATGGTTGTCATTTTTTATAATAATTATTAAATTAAATCACGTAAAACATATTTTGAATGTAGGTTGAGTGAGGGGTTCTAGCACGCAATATCGCTTCAGTATTCAGAGTGTCGAACATTTTAACAAGGGCACTGACTGTTGGAACAGCTGGATTCATAAAATACACATTTTACCTAATCTTCACTTACCCGACAGGCGCAAGGCTGACCATTTGTTGGGGGCCCCTCTACCCCCCACATGCACAGATCACCACCAAGAAATAACCCATTATGCGTGTTACACATGGTATGCAATGGTTCAGACCCACCCAGCTGGATAGTATACTCATGACTTCCTCGACTCAGTTTTCAGTCTTGAATTACGGCACGATCTATGCCAGATCTGAGCAAAAATGATGCCAGATCTGGGCCACACCCATTAGGCTACCTTGGATCAGTGTATAATGTATGTCAAAACCAGGTTGGCACATTATATTCATGAATAATACAAACCCAAATCTGAATTACACTATATGTCCACAATAATGTTTAAAATACTTGTGAATAATGCAGCACATATCATGATATACAAGTTAATTCAGCTTTAAAAAAAAAATGTTTTCAATAAAAGGTCAACTTGATAGCCCGCTGAGAACTCTGGCAATGCGTGCATTTAAAAGTGGTATTTTTATGCCATGACGTCCCCACAGTTGACAGTTACCCAAGTGTATTCATTTCACATCCAGCATAGGAAGTTTTCTAAACAAAATAGGGTGAATTTAAATTAAAAAAACACAGGGAATATTCTAGAGTCTAGGCTGCAAACAGTGACGAAAGAACCCCCATAGAGCTTGACAAGTTCTCAGTTTTCAATTTTATGGTGGTTTGAAGATCTAGGACAACTTTCTCCTTTCCTAGGAAGGGACTTTCAATAATGTGCCAGGGAATGCAGAGGCCCACTGGACAGAAGGAGTTCTGAGTCAGCCGGAGACCACAGTCATCTGGCGATAATGTGACCCACATTGCAGGCATTCCTGTGATTTAAGACCAGGGGTGAGTCACCGTTAGGCATGCTGTTTCAGACCAGAGTGACTAATCTGCTAAAGCAAGAGGAGCAACTGGTCCCCCATCAAAGACTTCCAAAATATACTCACAGAAAAAGCATGGTTAGCCTTGCTAAACCACAGTAAAGAGGGGAAGATTTATTTAGCTTCTATGCTGCACACCCTAGCTGCAACCACTATGGCAATTGTCCACTAATAAGTCATATTGATCATTCCCTACATGTCATTGTTTTTAATCTTTAGAATTAAATTAGGATTGTTATAACATGCTTGACGGTTTGTATAGATCATGGCTCTAGGTTAGCATAAGTTAACTGACATTTAGCGCTTTATTAAAGGGGACATGAAGCACTCTGTAAAGTGGCTCTGGTTCGTTAGCTTTTTACCTTAAATTAGATATGACCGTGCGTTCAAATCTGAAATCGACCCGTATTTGCTGGAAAAATAAGTTAGTTCGCTTTTTTCCCCACTAGGGCGCAGCCATTTTCGAACTGCGGTCGTGACGTCACAAGGTTGGTTTGTTTCAGCTGCTCAATGTATTACGATGAGAAAATAGCTGAGCTCAGCGATGCATCGTGAGGAAATTTTTTTACAAAAAACGCACAGACGGGCCTTTTGTATTGCCCCGTGATGCTCAATTGAGTATTACCGAACTAACTGTTTCTGACCATAGGTAGCCTCTCAGGGCTCGACATTAACGATTGTCCGCTTGTCCGGCACAAGTTAAAAAAGTGATCGGACAAGCATAATACAGGTGCAGCTCAAAAAATTAGAATATAGTGAAAAAGTTCAATATTTTTTGTCACTCATGTCAGAAAGTGAAACTCATATATTATATAGATTCATTACACATAGAGTGAAATATTTCAAGCCTTTATTTCTTGTAATTTTGATGATTATGGCTTACAGCTAATGAAAACCCAAATTCAGTGTCTCAAAATTTTTTAATATTTTGCTTTAACATATTTTTAAAGTATAATATTTAATATTTGGTCGCATATCCTTTGCATGCTGTTACTTCCTGAAGTCTGTGACCAATCAACATCAAAAGACTCTCGATATCTTATTTTCAGGTACTGCTACAAGCGATACTATAACCTCTCTGCATTTGAACTGATCTCAATGAGAATTGGGGGGTAAGACTAGATTCAGCTGTAAATTACGCTGAACACATGACTGGCGAAATGGCTGTACGTCCTCAAGGGTCTAAGGTATCAAACGAGCCCCAAACCATCACTTTGCGACCAGATATGGAGTAGATGTGGATGGATCCCTTTACGGGTTGTTTCTCCTGACTTTTTTCCCCATAGAGTTCTATAGGAAAATGAGTCAGGAGAAATAACCCTTTCAGTGATCCATCCACAACTACTCCATATCTGGCAACAGAGTGATGGTTTGGGGCTCGTTCGATAGCTCAGACCCTTGATGACTTCCAGCCATTTAGCCAGCTATGTGTTCCATACTGTACCAGTGTAATTTACAGCTGAATCTAGTCTCACCCCCAAATTCCCATAGAGATCAGTTCAAATGCAGAGAGGTTATTGTATCGCTTGTAACAGTACCTGAAAATAAGATATCGAGAGTCTTTTGATGTTGATTGGTCACAGACTTCAGGAAGTAACAGCATGCAAAGGATATGCGACCAAATATTAAATATGATACTTTAAAAATATGTTAAAGCAAAATATTCTAATTTTCTGAGACACTGAATTTTGGGTTGCATTAGCTGTAAGCCATAATCATCAAAATTACAAGAAATAAAGGCTTGAACTATTTCACTCTATGTGTAATGAATCTATATAATATATGAGTTTCACTTTCTGAAATGAGTGACAAAAAATATTAAACTTTTTCACGATATTCTAATTTTTTGAGCCGCACCTGTATAGTCAAACTTGCCCGAAAGTTTAAAAAAAAAAAAGGAAAGAATAACGTTAGATCAGAAAGTGTTGCATTGTCGCACTGAAAACTCTCATTCTCTTCATTATGTGAATATCACTAGGTTCAATGATTGGGAGAAAGGGTTTTGCGGAGCGAGTAATTTCAATTCCAAATTGTGAAGCTTGTTAACTGACTGGAAATTGAAACAAGCAGCCTCCAAAACCTAACAAGCCCAAAACAAGCTCCTGAGAAAGCAGATTAGTTTATTAGGTGAAAGGAACAAGCTGCTGCGATTCGCCCAATACTGCAGACAGTAAGTGAACTTAAAAAGTTAACAAACGTATCCTCCTGTGTAGTACGGAAGCCCTGAAGCGCAAGGTGAAATCTCAAGTCGTTAATACGAGTTATTATCTTGTTTATTCGAGATATTATCTTGTTTATACGAGATAGTAAGACGTTTATACAAGTTTTTATCTCGTTTATCGCGTTTATACAGCTCGTTTATATGAGTTCTTAACTCGTCTGTAAGGCACGTTTTTACGAGATATGAACTCTGATTTCAATGTGTATTTTGAGTGCAATTAAAGCTGTTTTTAGTCCTTGCGTGCTTCATTTTAATGTGGGGGGACGAGGGGCTGTATATATGGGGCTGTATATATATTTTTATATATTTGTAACACTTAAAATATAGGCTAATGTTACTGAAAACACATTTGTTAACTCTAGCTACATTGTGTATTGAACGAATGATGCATCTATCAGGTTTAGAGATAATTAGCTGCCAACTGGTGGTGTTTATTAGGCTATATTTTATTAGAGATTACTGATATTTTACAGTGCACACTGGGTGGGGTTGAGAAAAGCATAAAACGGGGGGTTATGTGAACTTTGATGGCTGCTGCTGCTGCTGTTATGTTTTGTTTCTGTCATTAACGGACCTGTTTTACATCTCGTGGGTGAGCATGAAATTGATGGACTTAGACTGGACCGTGTGATTGAGTGTTTTTAACATATCAGCCTGGGTATGTATATTCATGCAAATCTTTTACAATAAATCAAGTTATATCAGACTCTGGAATGTAGTATCTATTTGGAAGAAAGTTTGAATTACGTGTAGTGGAATGATCCTGACCCCTCCAGACAGGGCGGTGAAAGGATTGTTTTATTTATTCCACTCTTCTATCTCTTTTTAGGGAGTCTCTTTTCTTCATCTCACTACTCGTGTCTACGAGCTACACCCGTTTTATTGGGTCGTTATTTGGTTGGCTCTGCCAAGGAGTGTTATTTACCTTTTTCCGTTTTCATTTATTGTTTTCTCTGAGACTCTTTTTGCGGTCCTCGCTTACATGAGTGACTTTTTCTGAAACCGTTCTGGTTTAGTTGCATTTGATTCATCACTATCTAAACCAAACCCTTTCACTGACCTAAGGCTGCATGACTGCTGGTAAGGGATTAAAAGCTCAGAGATATAAGAAGGGGCTAGACCAGGGGTTTTCAAAGTGGGGGCCGCCAGGGGGGCCAATTGGAAGGGAGAGGAAAATGCAAAAAAAATAAAAAATTATAATGATAATAAAATAAAATTTATAAAAAAAATACATTTCAATTCAATTCATAAGATTATTGTGCCGGTTTAAAATAAAATATAAATTGTTATAAATTCTTTCATATCGAAATGAGGTCTTTGCCATGCCCTTCTTTCAATCGCAGCCAATAACTAACCGTCTGCCTGTCAGTCAAAGCGTTACGTTGAGCTGCCAACAAAATCAAAATAGGGTCAAAAGTATTGTGTTATCTTTTAAGAAGCTGTATGTTTGATTTTTTTATATTTGCCAGTGTAATTTAAAAGTTTTTTTTAAAAGCCATTTCGCAATAGGTGGGCCCCAGCCAGAGGCTACGGCTATTTGGGGGTGCTTGGCATGGAAAAGTTTGGTAACCCCTGGGCTAGACCATGAAGGGCTTTGTATGTTATCAATAAAATCTAGCAAAAATTGACAGGGGGACAAGCAACACCAGCTTACTAAAGCTGCTGCCAGAATCAGACAGAGGGAACCTGATGCCCCACCATCACCTGTCCTCACAGGATGGAGGAAAATATGTTGGTGAAAATGGCCAATATAATACACACTGCTTATTATGTAGCCAAAGAATAAACCATATTACATAAACACAATTTACAACCCTACATGGTTTAATCTACAGAACTTAACTTTCCAACTGCTACGCATTCTTGCTACACAAGGCTTGTGTACGGTTGCAAATGCACGCACATGTACATTGTGTAATTGTCGTTAATAAGCTAATAAATCACGAGAATTGTCTAAATCTCTGTCGGTTTTATACATTTTTTTAATAGGCCTTTATTTTCAGTTTCTGACAAGTACGTTTAGCCTCCGGACAAGTAAACAATCTGTCAAGCCCTGCCTCTGATGAGCCAGCAACTGCTGCGCCATTGCCTTGCCTTGATAAATGGCTTGGAAGCTAAAGTAGTGTCTAGCTAATATTGCCTATAGAAAATAAGCGTTCGCAGGATGTTAACAAATATATCATGGAAAGGCAGCAGTTGCTGGCTTGTCAGAGGCTACAGCCTATGGTCAGAAGCAGTTTGTGAAAATTCTGTTTTAAATTGAGTTTTGTCCGGTAATACTCATTTGAGCATCTCAAAGCAATACAAAAGGACCATTGTGCGTTTTTCGCGAGCGAAATCGAAGGAAGACCGCCCTATGCAGCGGCACATAGTAATACATTGTGCAGCCGAGACAAACCAACCTAGTGACATCACGACCGTCCAGTGTATGGACGTCCAGCTATTGCTAATGCTAGCGCAACCTAATGGTATCAGTTGGCATCCACTACCAAACACATTTAACTTCTTAATGCCAAACGCCCTCAAGCGTTAATGCGGGCTTTGCGGAAGTTATATGCAAAATAAAATATTTAGTTCATTAATTTAATAATATATAATAAACTGCTCACCTCAATATTTTGATTAAATATCCTTAAAATATATCCATTCCTTCTGGGAAAGTGGTTTTTAAGCCCAAAACGTTGAGTTAAAACTTTGTAAATAACGTTGGAAACTACGACCTAATTCCCAAACATGTACTGCAGCTTTATGTCACACCATAAACAATGTGCTGGTAAACTGTTCTGCTTTATTGTCTTTCACAAAACTTTAGTTTGAAAAATTGTTATACCTTTAGGCTTCAAGAAAAAATACTTTAAAACTTTCATACCGCTGTACATAATTTTTTTCTAATTATTACACGTGCTTTTCTGCACTTCATCACGAGTAGTTTGGCTGTTTTCAGTTTGGCGTTGTGAAACTCATCCAGTTGCTGTAGTACCAATCCCATGGCTTCACGTATTTTAGCCAAAGAGGTTTTGTACTTGATTGCAGAGTTTTATGCAAAACCGTTGTCAATTGGGTGTATTTTTTTTGACTGATAGCACAATAGGCCTATCTGAAGTGGGAAAAACTAGCTTCGAACCGCCTCCACTGTGAGTATTATTTGCTTTCCATTGGGTTTTAAAATGGTCTGTCAAATATTCCAGCCAGTAGCCAAGACTCTTATCTTTCAGATAAGTCCTCGTTCAACACAAAGTCTTCGGAGGTCGTGTAAAGTCAAGCCGGAAAGTCTGAACACCCCTTTCACCTTCTCCAAGTTTTATTACATTACAGACATATTCTGTCTAGTCTCACCCCCCAATTCTCATAGAGATCAGTTCAAATGCAGAGAGGTTATAGTATCACTTGTAACAGTACCTGAAAATAAGATATCGAGAGTTTTGATGTTGATTGGTCACAGACTTCAGGAAGTAACAGCATGCAAAGGATATGCGACCAAATATTAAATATGATACTGTAGTGTAAAAACAATAGATTAAACATATATTATATATTATTACAAACTGTTATATATTGATGTGACACAAGTGCAGCTTAAACAAACATGTCTTTACTCGTCAGTCCGCCATTATACATCTTACGTACTGTTACGTCCTGACGTCATCCAACCTGAAATACGGAAACCCACACAATACATTACATCCCCTTTCTTACGATGCTTTGTTTTTTTCAATAACACTGATACAAAATCATGCTTCCCTTTTTTGTTTTCGTTATGACACTTAACATAAAACAATGCCTTTAGGTAAAACCTTTTCTTTCTGTCTTTCTTTACAGTTCAACACCATTCAAATGAACTTGTATTGTCTTCTACAGTGTATCTAACAATACCAACAACAAATGCATTTTCTGTTAGACACATGCATTAAAAAATCAACAACATTCTTTTATTTTTTTATTATTATTTATTTATTAACACTCAGTAACACAACCTGTGAGACATAGCATCAATCTGCTAGAGTTCAAATGTATGTCTATCTAGCTGGAATCTTGACTTGTCTCCTAGACCTTGTGTGATGTAATTGTAACTGCTCGTCCATCATGAGTGTCAGTGTCCTGAGTGACCTCTGTGTCGTTGCATTCTGTGTCACCCTCAGTGTGTGCTGTTTCAGTGTGTGTATATGTGGAAATGTCCTGCATATCTGTAGGTGGAAACTCCCTCTCGCCTGTCTTCAGTAGATGCTTTCTGTTCCTCCTGTAGACTCGTCCATCTGGTGTGCGAATTATGAAGGATCTTGGTTGCTGATGTCTTTTCACAACCACAGCTGGCTGCCATGTGTCTCCTCTCTGTATCCTGACATTTTCACCTGTTTGTAGATCTGGCAACTGTTGTGTTTGTCTGTCAAAGTAGCTCTTTTGTTTCATTTGTCTGCACTTCAGATTGTCATGAACTTGAGCTCTATTTTCAGGAGTCAGTAGAGTTGTGGATGCTGGTAGTTTGGACTTTAGACGACGTCCCATTAACAGCTGTGCAGGAGAGAATCCTATACCCTCAAGTGGTGTGTTGCGGTATTCGAGCAGATCAATGTAAGGGTCACCATTGCCGCTCTGTGCCTTTTTGAGCATGTTCTTGACAGTTTGTACAGTTCTCTCTGCCTGACCATTAGACTGAGCATGTCCTGGACTGGAAGTAACATGTTCAAATTCCCAGCTCTCAGAAAACAGTCTGAATTAACCACTGGCATATTGTGGACCATTGTCAGAGACTACGGAAACTGGAATTCCATGCCTAGCGAATGCCGACTTCATAGCAGTGATGACACCTCAACTGGTTGTGTCACTCAGCTTGGTGATCTCTGGATATTTTTTATAGTAATCCACACAGAGAAAATACTCTGCACCATTGTAGTGAAAGAGATCTGTGCCAATCTTCTCCCATGGTCTTCCTGGTAGTGTGTGGGGAAGTAGAGGTTCTTTTGGATTGCCGTTTTTGTTTTCATTACATACAGCACATTGAGGACACAATGTCCTCTATTTGTGTTGACATGCCTGGCCAATAGAGAATATCCCTTGCTCTCTCTTTACATTTCACTATGCCAAGATGTGACTCATGTATTTTGTTGAGCATTTCCTGTCTCATCTGGTTTGGCACAATGAGTTTTGCAGCTTTGAACATCAGTCCTGATGCATAGCTGATTTCCTCTTTGAATGTCCAGTATTTTTGCATTTCTTTTGGAACATCATTCCTTTCTTTTGGCCATCCTGTCATTGTAATGTCTCGTAGCATTTGCATTTCCGGATCATCTGCTGTTGCTTTTCTGAACATGATTCATTTCTTCTCTGAGATGGGTAGTTGAGGTGTAACCCAGTTTACTTCCAACTCCTCTCCTCGCAAGTTTTCTTTTTGCTCTTTTAGGAAAGCACGGCTCAGAGTATCAGTGATGCACAGCTCTTTCCCTGGTTTATAGGTGACTTTGAGCGTGTACCTCTGTAGTCTGAGAAGCATTCTTTGCAATCTCATGGGAGCTCGGTGGAGTGGCTTTTTGAAGATGCTCTCCAGTGGTTTGTGATCACTCTCAACATTGATGTCTCTGCCATATACAGGTGCAGCTCAAAAAATTAGAATATCGTGAAAAAGTTCAATATTTTTTGTCACTCATTTCAGAAAGTGAAACTCATATATTATATAGATTCATTACAAATATTTCAAGCCTTTATTCCTTGTAATTTTGATGATTATGGCTTACAGCTAATGAAAACCCAAATTCAGTGTCTCAAAAAATTAGAATATTGTGAAAAAGTTAAATAGTGGAAACTCATGGTGTCACACTCTAATCAGCTAATTAAATCAAAACACCTGCAAAGGTTTCCTGAGCCTTTAAATGGTCTCTCAGTCTGGTTCAGTAGGCTACACAATCATGGGGAAGACTGCTGACTTGACAGATGTCCAGAAGACAGTCATTGACACCCTCCACAAGGAGGGTAAGCCACAAAAGGTCATTGCTAAAGAAGCTGGTTGTTCACAGAGTGCTGTATCCAAGCATATTCATAGAAAGTTGAGTGGAAGGAAAAAGTGTGGTAGGAAGGTGCACAAGCAACAGGGATAACCGCAGCCTTGAGAGGATTGTCAAGCAAAATCCATTCAAGAATTTCGGGGAGCTTCACAAGGAGTGGACTGAGGCTGGAGTCAGTGCATCAAGAGCCACCACGCACAGACAAATCCAGGACATGGGCTACAAATGTCGCATTCCTCGTGTCAAGCCACTTCTGAACCAGAGACAACGTCAGAAGCGTCTTACCTGGGCTTAGGAGAAAAAGAACTGGACTGTTGCTCAGTAGTCCAAAGTCCTCTTTTCAGATGAAAGTCAATTTTGCATTTAATTTGGAAATCAAGGTCCCAGAGTCTGGAGGAAGAGTGGAGAGGCACAGAATCCACGTTGCTTGAAGTCCAGTGTGAAGTTTCCACAGTCAGTGATGATTTGGGGTGCCATGTCATCTGCTGGTGTTGGTCCACTGTGTTTTCTGAAGTCCGCAGTCAACGCAGCCATCTACCAGGAAATTTTATAGCACTTCATGCTTCCTTCTGCTGACAAGCTTTATGGAGATGCTGATTTCATTTTCCAGCAGGACTTGGCACGTGCCCACACTGCCAAAAGTACCAAAAGCTGGTTCAATGACCATGGTATTACTGTGCTTGATTGACCAGCAAACTCGCCTGACCTGAACCCCATAGAGAATCTATGGAGTATTGTCAAGAGGAAGATGAGACACACCAGACCCAACAATGCAGACGACCTGAAGGCCGCTATCAAAGCAACCTGGGCTTCCATTACACCTCAGCAGTGCCACAGGCTGATCGCCTCCATGCCACGCCGCATTGATGCAGTAATTCATGCAAAAGGAGCTCCAACCAAGTATTGAGTGCATAGAAATGAACATACTTTTCAGAAGGCTGACATTTCTGTTTAAAATATCCTTTTTTATTGATCTTATGTAATATTCTAATTTTCTGAGACACTGAATTTGGGTTTTCATTAGCTGTAAGCCATAATCATCAAAATTACAAGAAATAAAGGCTTGAAATATATCACTCTATGTGTAATGAATCTATATAATATATGAGTTTCACTTTCTGACATGAGTGACAAAAAATATTGAACTTTTTCACGATATTCAAATTTTTTGAGCTGCACCTGTATATCTCCCTGGGGGATGGAGTCAAACTTTTAGTACACATGGGGTGGAGTTGAGAAAAGCATAAAACAGGGGAGTTGGGCGGCTGCTGTTATGTTTTGTCTCTGTCATTAATGGACCTTTTTTACGTCTCGTGGGTGAGCATGAAATTGACGGACTTAGACTGGACCGTGTGATTGAGAATGTTTTAACATATGTATGTTCAGCCGATCAGCCGGGATATGTATATTCATGCAAATCTATTTACAATAAATTACGTTATATCAGACTCTGGAATGTAGTGTCTATTTGGAATAAAGTTTGAATTACTTGTAGTGGAATGGTCCTGACCCCTCCCGACGGGGTGGTGAAAGGATTATTCTATTTATATACTACAATTGGCGAGCCAACCCTAGGAGTGTTAACAGGTAGCGGGCTCGAATGCGCAGACGGTGACACTGTATCTCAGATCAACAGGCGCCAAACACAAAGGTAAACAGAACCTTTAACCTGTATTGTAGTAAATCGTTGATTCTCAGAGGCAGTGTGTCTGCCTGTGCAGGGGGGCCTGTACGAAAACCTCCTCACAAAAGAACCTAAATAAAATTCTGATAGAGAAAGAAAAGTAGTGTAAGAAAGAGTCTGGCATAACGACAGGCTGATATAAATGTTGCGCGTCTTGTACTGTCGTATGTGAATACAATGAAATAGCAAACTGAAAGTGATTGCTAGGAAGTCTGTAAAAAGCAAGAAAGCACAGTGGCTCGATACCGCCTTAGATAAAAGGGGCTACTGTATGAAACTGTATGGTACGGGTTGCCGTGCTGGACTGGGAAATACAGTAGCCTGAATACCGCCTCAGATAAAAGGGTCTGCATAGGGGCTACTGTATGAACGAGTATGGTACGGGTTGCCGTGCTGGACCGGGAAATACAGTAGCCTGGATACCGCCTTAAGAAGAGGGTCAGTACAGGAGCTGCGCACGGTCCAGATAACAGTATTAGTTACTGTCCTGAACCAGAAAGTGCGCAGGCTTGCGTACCACCTCAGAAAGGGTCAGAATAGGAGCCACTGTGCTAACCACTAAACCATTTTTTTTTACCGTGCTGGCCAGAGAACGAATGTGTGTCGACACGAGTATGATTGAATAAGTGCTGTGTGGGTGTGTCTGAGTGCTAAATCAGCTGAGTAGTTTAAAAGGAAAAATACTTGTGAATGGTTTGACCCAGAATTGTGTGATTTAAAAGGTAATGGGAAGCCCAACTCATGGAATATTGTGATAGCGGGGAGTCTGAAAGAACAGACAAGTAAACGGTGCACGCATAAAGGCGTCCAAATACTTTTGGCTTGTTGGGTTGTAGCCTTCGTAATGAAGTGAGAAGTTATTAAGTGGGTAGAAAGCACATTATAGGTGAATGTATAAAGGAAAGTTAAAAATAATTGCAGTGCTTTGACCCCTTTACACCTTAAGTGGGAACAAGCAGCCTGAGTTTATTTTGTTAAAATTGCTAGAAAAAACTCTCCTTCCCTTAGCTTTGGTTTTGCAGTGTGTGTAACCTGACTACCAGAATTACCGTAATAGCTCATGTAGGAGAGAACTTAAGAAAAAGAGTTAAAAAGTGCACATTTATTTTCTGTGTTCTGTGAACTATATAAAATGTATGAAATATTTGTAATGGTTTGTGTTATAATCTCAGTGTACTATAAGATTTGTGAAGCTTATGATCAGACGCATCGTAATGAAGACCCGCCTGAAATAGTGTAAACAGTGTTGTACATAAATAGCAATAAGTGATAAAGGTGATTATCTCATATAAAATTGTGGTTTTGCATAACGGAACTGTAGTAGCCAGGCAGGCCCAAGTGTTCTGTTCAGAGAAGTGGCGAAGATCTTAATCAGAGTTCTGGAAAATTCAGGGGATTTCTGTACAATTAAAGTGTAATTAAAACGGGAAAATTATTTCCAAACTGTACGGTTAGTACAGATAGATAATGATGGGAAGTTATACGTGAGGGAAACTTGCATAGGATTGTGGCAGAGAGCCAGACAACATAGAAGGAGATTGAGTCTATTAATTAAAATTGAATTATTATTTAATTTGTTATATGATATTATACATATATGCAGTTTATATTTTCATGTTATTCATTTTCTCCATTTTCAGCTAGTGATTCGATTTAGCTGCAGACACCTTGTGGGGCAATACAGGGCCGAGACAGTCTGTTGCAGCTTATTGTGCTCAAATAGCATAGGCTACTGGCTACAGCGAATTCGCTGTGGAGAAGGTTTTAGCCTATGGTTAAAAAATAAATAAATAAAAATGGAGAAAGATGTCACCATGGTAACCAAACCGTATTTTTCATCCTCCAAAGTGTTACCTGTTATACCATAACTGAAGTTAACGATTTTAAAAGAAACCAATTGAGTTCATAAATAGTAATAAGTGATAAAGTCATGATTTTGTATAAAGGGAACTGTACTGGCCATACAGGCTCAAGCGTCATTTAGTAACAGACAAGATTGATGGTTCGGTAACCAAGAGACATTTTGTGGTAAAGATCTTAATCAGAGTTCTGTAAATCCAGAGGATTTCTGTACACAGAATGGGTATGCCAATACAGAAACCTACGTATATTAGCAGGCTTTAATTAAAGGATAAATAAATAAAAATAAAATGGCTGATGATGTGAAAACAGTAAAATGTGCTTATAATGTAGAAGGATGTGAAGGAAATATAAGGTTTCCGTGGGAAGGCGGACATGGCAAACATTGTCATGAGGTACGAGTTGGATGCGTGGTGGAGGGAATAAGACGTGTACTGCCGTTTAAAGGGAAGTGGGTGCACTGGTATGATTCTTTAATACCCTACTTGCACTGGTATGATTTCATACTGCCCTGCTGGGACAAGAGTGAACCTACTGTCCTGCTCAAATACTTTAAAATAGAGGCAGATAGGAGTCGGGTGACAGATGGTCTCTTTGGTGTTTATGTCAAGGAAGTACAAATTATGGACTCAGCCCGGATATCAATTACAGATGACCAACACCATATTGAAATTTATGCAACTTTTCTTTGCGTTATGCTTGGCAAAGATGTGTTGTTTGCGACTAAACCCACAATTTGCAGATTGTATCACAGATGTGTTCCACTGGCCCGGGAGCTTGCCAATAGGTGCATGTGGAGCACATCGGAGGTATATAAAAAGTCACGCTTATAGAGCACACATGCGCCACCTGTATAAACAGAACGAAAGAATTAAAGAGAACAAGTGAATTAGGCAGGGGATTAGGTACCCCGAACCTAGTTCACAACAGGCGGCGGCAGAACTGCAAAGTTCCGAGGGCACGTTAAAGACGTTCTATAGTGCAGGGGAGAGCACTGAAGGGCCCCCGTGTCTGATGAAGTATGAATGGACATACTGCCGTGGTACTGTCTAGTCGGCGTGGCTGTCGCATGTAAGTATGCAGGCAGTGCGTGGTACATGGATGACAGTCCACACCTAGCAGAGGGGCGTAAGAGACGACCTCTGTGAACAGGCAAGGCTGGTGAAAACGGTCAAAGTTTCTATACCCATAGCAAAGTGGGATAGGGATCAGACCGTCGGTTCCTAACCAGGTGGTTAACAGCTACTACGGGGTCCTGATTAGATGCAGGAATAGGGATCGATATTTACTGGGTCACCGGCCGGTCGGATCGCAGAGAGCAATAAGACCACGAGAGATGGCCGCCGCATCCGGCTCAATGTACAGTCAAGCCACTATAAGCTGAAACCGAATGAGTTAGTAAGCGAGCAGTGCTTTCTGTGATCAGTGTTTTTGAAAAGGAAGCACTGGGAAGCAGAGAGTCTGAGGCTGAGGAGTCTAGGGGAAGGAACTCAGCGGAAAGGGATCCAGCCTGGAGCTGCGCCCGAGAGAGAGGGAGGCTCGAAGGATCAAAGTGTTACTTTTAAGGAGTAAAGTGTTTATTGATTTTAAACCTCTGCTTAATGGAAACAATACATGCAACAGTTATAGTTTCATGCTGAAAAACGAACATTGAGATGTTTTAAAACTGAACTCCAATAAGGGTTGGTTCACAATGAGGGTCACGGTGTGAGTTGCCATGATGATATGATGTTAATTTCTTCCTAGTTGGGAGGTCGGGCCGAACCCCGATTTCAATTGAAAGGGCGCATTATTACATTTTCCATTGTTAGATATCGGGATTCCTAGTTGGGGAAAGAACAAATTAATAAACGGATGCAGCGTTGGCATCAACCACAAACACGATTTGCTGTTGAATTCATTTTGTTTATTTTTCTATATTCCCCGGAGCAACTTGAACTTTTAATTTAACCTAAATAAATAAATTCACTAACCACGTAACATAGGCTACACATATACGGAAGTGCTAGCATGTAGCCTACAGCAGCGACCGCAGAAATAGGCAATGAATAATTCTAACGGTTTTACGGAGTATCTGAATCTGATTTATCAAAGTGCAGTAAGTGCAGAAAGTGAATGTTGATTCAATCATAAAAAATTGGTTGAAAGCAGATATTAAAGTGTTTAAGCAAAATGTTACAATTTGTTCTGGTGTAGATAGATAACTAGTTTTAATTACGTCCTGAATTGTATGGTTTGGTTAATGTTTAATTGTTTGATTTTGTCTAAAAGTAATCAGAGGTAAACCCGTTAACGCAATCCCTCCTAAGGGTTTGGCAGCTTAGGTGCACAACCGAAACAAAAATAAATAAATAAAAATAAACAAAGGTCAAATCCTACGCTGCCCAGTATGTGAAAATGTACCCTAAGTGTGGAGAAAAAGACTAATAACACTAATAAGGAGTCAAATTCGAAAGATACTAAAACAAGTGTGCAGGCTCTGTTGAAAGTGAGCGCAGAACGAGAAGAGAAAATAATTCACACAACTGAGACTCCAAGTGTTAAGAAATCTAAATGCTGCAAATATGCATCAGTTATTACATGTTTGCAAAAATAATTGATAAAATAATCCAAATTCCCTGGTAAAAGTGTTCCTCAGAGTAAAACAGTGATGAAAGAATTGTGTTGAAGATTCTGAAGTAAATGCCGAGGGGGCTATAGCAGTTGAGGTAAAACCAAATTAATAAGATAAATAATAATAATTTGTCAACATGGTAAGCTTAATTGTATTGCAGAAGCAATTGAAAAATGCAGATAAACAAATACAAGATGCTGAACATTGTAGGAATTGTCAAGGGCAAATGAAAGAACATGCTGAAGTAAAATTAATGTTACAAATAGCGCATTTTGAGGGACAACAGATGGTCCATATTGGCCAGCAGAGGGGGGTTCCAGGTGAAGAGGGCTAATCAGACATAAAAAAAATAAAAATAAAAGATTAACAAAGTGTTCTTCTCTGTTTCCAGCAGGAACTGGGTGGTGGCTCTCAAGCAGCTCTACTGACAATGAGAGCTGAATTAGGCCCCACTAATTATTGCTAATTTCTCCCCTTTTGAACTTATGACAGGAACTCCAATGATAATTCCAGGGGCGAATTGTCACTGCCGTGAAGAATTACAGGGGACTGGAGATGCGCTGACAAATTACTGTGTGACTCTAACTGAAATTGTCAGGTCTCTCCGCAGATAGCGGGCCCAAGAAGACAGAAGCACATAACCTCGAGCAACTAAAAACAGATAACACCATAGAAATATCAAAGTGTGATTAAGGATGCGCATGGGCAGGACCATTGCGCAAGGGGGGAAGTGAATGATTGTGAGGTTTGTGTGATGTATAATAATAGGAAAGCAGTTTTTTCCCCAATAGGGCACATTCCACCATTGGAGGGACCAGTTAGACACAATGAGAGTTTGTAAATGACATAATGAAAGCCACAACCAAGATGCTGGGACCCAGGCAACGGCCTGGTTGCGTGTACCACCCGCAGTCACAAGGGAGGCTCGAAGGATGAAAGCGGGTGGAAAGGGCAAATGGCACTTTGAAAAGCTAAAATATGTGCAGGCGGCAAAATTAACTGGGCAGATGCACTGCCACTGGCACTAATAAGACTGAAAATGCAAACTAACAAATGCAGGCATCTAACCCCGCATGAAATGCTAACAGGAAGACTAATGCCCATGCCGTTTGTATGAGGTCCATACAATGGACCCCCGCTTGAACAGCTCGAGAGGGAACTGGCGAGCTATGTGCAACACTTAACCGTAAGCAAGATTATTTTCCAACAGGGGAAAAGGACAGACGACATTCCTCGGGGGTTAGTTGGAATACGGGGATTGGGTGTATATTAAAGTGTTCAAAAGTAGGTGGAGTGAACCCAGACGTGAGGGACCATACAAGGTGGTTCTGACAACTTCTACTGCAATGAAGATTGAAGGTAAAACTGTGTGGTTCCACCTTAATCACTGCTTTAGAGTGAAAGCGCCAGTACGCGCACAGGGCAAGGTTGTAGACAATTCAAGGGAAATAATGGAGAGGCAGAATGAGGAAGGTGCACCTTCAGGAAGTAGGAAAAGTGAGGAAGCAAGGGAGATGTACGGGTGAAAAGGGGGTGGGATGTTTTGTTGTAACTGTCGTTTAAACAGGACCCAACAAGTATCGAGATCAATACGGGAGACCCGTGAATGCTGTAGGCAGTCCGCTTGACTGCCCGTTTGGAAACCCACTCTGCGAACAGGGCAGGAGCGCGGGAAGAAGTGGATGAGAATGCTGTAAGCATCACCCGCAGGCTGCCCAACAGGTGAATGCTGGAACAGCTACACAAAACACATATGGTGCCTCACTGATGAAGACTGTATGGCGACTTGCTGCCTGAAGAAAGCGGAGCCAGAGCACTGTGCTTCGAATGTGCTAGTAACCTCTCCACAGTGATGACCCTTTACGGTGTGCAAAGCACCTGGGTTGAAGGGCACAAACACTGATTATACAAACACACAAATAATTTCACAATCAGGAGCTATGTGCTCCCTCATCAATGGCAGATAGAGAGAACACACACACATAAACGCATTACACAATCTGCCAAAGAAAGACCGGTGGTTGAGTGATGTGCTAGTAATCTCTCCTCTGTCCACTGCTCCAATGCCGAGGCTACTTGGACCAAAGAAGAAGAAACAAACACCATCTTATGTTAGTCAAAAGCTATCAAAGCAACCTGGGCTTCCATTACACCTCAGCAGTGCCACAGGCTGATCGCCTACATGCCACGCCGCATTGATGCAGTAATTCATGCAAAAGGAGCCCCAACCAAGTATTGAGTGCATAGAAATGAACATACTTTTCAGAAGGCTGACATTTCTGTTTAAAATATCCTTTTTTATTGATCTTATGTAATATTCAAATTTTCTGAGACTGAAAATTACAATTAAATTTTCTGAATTTGGGTTTTCATTAGCTGTAAGCCATAATCATCAAAATTACAAGAAATAAAGGCTTGAAATATTTCACTCTATGTGTAATGAATCTATATAATATATGAGTTTCACTTTCTGACATGAGTGACAAAAAATATTGATACACGATATTCTAATTTTTTGAGCTGCACTTGCTACATGCTATGTTAGCGCATTTTATCGTAGACAGCAAACGGCTTCATATAAGCAAATGTCGTAGTTACAAGCAAACTATCAGAGTTGTGGACCAAATACAAGAACCTTAGAGATACACATATATCTAAGACAACAACTACAATGACGTAGACCATCTTCGGCTGGCCTGTCTTGTGGGACATACTAAAACAATCGTGGCTATGGTGTTTTTTCTTGAGCTTGACATCAGTTGCAGGTTGCTTGTCTTCCTTACATGGTCAGATCATTAATTATTTTACCCTCTAGTCACAGACTTCTGTCAAAGAAAGAGTTTATGTGGGAATCGGGATTTTAAATCGCAACCGATGTCAAGCTAGAGAAAAATCCCAATGGCCACGATTGTTTTGGTATGTTTTACGAGACAGGCCAGCTGTGTCCCAAACAGCATACGTCCATGCTCCGCACTACCGTACTTCGCTATGGACTCAAATGGATTTGCGTGCTCGCTATGCGTGCTCGGAGCAAGGAAGTAAGCGATTGTCTGAATCTCCAACAATGCAATGCGTGTAATAAATGGAAATAATTAATTGAATGTATGGACACAACAGAGCCAACATAGATCGGAATAAATCGTATGAATAAAATCAATGTGGAACTTGAAGTGTGTTATTTTCTATTCACTTTATTTTATCCATGATTATGATATGCGCTTGAGGCATGTTCAACTAGGTAGGCCTACATTAGAAGAAAGAAACTGCTATAGCGTAATTGTTCCTCCAATTATCATAAGCCATGTTTTAAATTCAGGTCATTCTTATATATCTATCTGTTTTTACAAAACAACTATGTGGAGGTATAGCATATTTTCTAGCGGAAATAACAAGACATTAGCTTTTGTCCTAATTTTCCAACGTAATTTTTAAATTCAGGCCATCGTTTCCTGTTAATTTCCTCTTAGGTACAGCATACTCTACTTGTGGAAAGAACAGGAAAGTTTTTGAAATTTCACCGTTGTTATGCCGTCGTTTCCAGGGGTGTAAATTGGCAGGTTACCCATGATTTTCTGAGCGTGTATAAACGGTGCATTTTACAGTCTATGGCCGTGGTGAGAGAAGGGTCGTAAGTGCTTTGGGCTATTAATAGCACCCTCCTAATTTATTGCACTGCAGTGTAACTGGAGAAGCTGAGGTTTTCGCAAGAGGCTACCCTTTTAAAAAATACTGCGTCAAAATTTACGGGGTTTTCCTAAAGCTGTAGTTTATCATTTCAGATAAACATGAATAATTGTGGTTCAATTTTGTTAAAAGTACCTACAACAGCAGAGAATAAGCTACCACAATATGGCTTCCGTCTCACCTTAGAAATGCCAAATTAGCCCGCTTGTTTAACAAATTTTGTTTGATTATACAATGAAGCATTGTCAAAAATCTATTCCATGAGGCTGTTCTCATGGAGTTCTCAAAGTTCAAGCTTCACCCGAAGTTCATTATGTGCAGTCTAATATTGATTCATACTGTGAAAAAAGGTGTGATTTACAGCAGGTGAAACAGACCTGCCTCTGCATTACGTTAAAGCACACATGCAGAGAATGGCTTTAAAATTGTTTTGTTCAGTTATGGAATAACAGGTGAAATCAGCAGGGTTTTAATAAACTGACATTATGGAAACCTGGTCACTGTAATCAAAAAAATATGAAGGACGAAGAATAAGGTTAAAATTCAGTTAAAATGGTGAAATGTTAATTAATCTCCGTTTTAACCGTAGGCTATCGAAAAAACCTTATGCACAGCAAATCCCGGGTATTGTAGCCTAGGCTGTTTGATAAATGCAATATTCACTGGACAAGGACTTTTTTCAGTCAAAATAATTATATTTACTTACAGGCTGTAGGCCTAGATGAAAAGAGCTGTATTGTAGCCTAATGACATCTGAAGAGAATTTTCAGAACTCAAATGTCCGTCTATTTCAGTGCGCATGTTTTCCATTGAATAACAACTCACGGATTAGGTGTAAATGACAATTCCTGCATTAGCCTTCATATAGGCTAGGTGTTATCAGAAATGTTTTTAATGGATAGCCATTGTCCCATAACAGAAGATTGTCCAACCGGAAGATTACAGGAACATTTATCAAATATAGGCTAAGTCATAGCTTAATCCAGGATAATAGAATAGAATAGACTAGAGTTAGCTGTAAATTACACTGGAACAGTATGGAACACATGGTTGGCTAAATGGCTGTAAGTCATCAAGGGTCTGATGTATCAAACAAGCCTTAAACTCTGCTGCCAGATATGCAGTAGATATGGATGGATAATTTGAAGGGTTTCTTCTCCTGACTTGTTTTTCAAGAGTTCAACAGAAAAATGTATAGTTATAGTATCGCTTATAGTATCGTAAGAGTACCAGAAAATAAGATATAGAATTGAATAACTTTTATTTTCCCATTAGGAAACTCCAGTTGTAGCAAAAACAACACCAGCAAGAACAAAAAAGACATAGACAGTGGGGCAGACCCACAACACACAAACAAACAAAGACATTCAATAGAATCATTGCATTAAACAAACGAATTAAGTGAATTAAAGTGGAATACAGTAAAACGTCATGAATAAAAATCGCCCCCGCTGTCCCGAGATGTCCAGTGTCATCAAGCAGTCCAACACACAAACTCCACCTCCACGACATTTCTCCATACACGTAGGTGTTGCGGTCTCTGTCCCCTGTCGAAACGGAGCACTGAACTGCGCCAGCCTTCCCAGTCGTCGCCTCACTCCTACCCTGCCTTATCTTCTCCTTTCTTTCCCTGGTGGCCTTTTGAAGAGTGCCTGCAGTCCTGGATCAGTCCCGACATCTTCAACTCCGGTGAAGAGCGATGGTAAACTTTGTAGCTGCAGATCCAACGGACATTTCCAAGCATATGTTGCAAATGCATCTCCATGGTGGCGACCACAAACAAAATGATCAGACCTGACAATTCGTCAATATTATCAGCAGGAGTGCCCTGAAAAATCTCCAGCCCGCTTCCCCGTCACACAACAGACACACAGCGCATGACAAAAACAAAAGACAGATTAACAAACATGAACACGAGAGACAGCTGGACTACATGTCGCCATTACAGCGCCACATTACGTCATCTTTAACTAAAAGGTTCATTTAAACAAGGGCTCTAGAACAGTCAGCTAAATCAACCATTTCTTCTCCCTTTTGTGACTGAGCATGAGTGACTGCAGAAGCAGGGAAAACACCTGGAAATGACTGACACACATTTATTACACCATTTAGGAGGTGTAGCTAACTAGCTAGCAAAGCTACCTAAACTGGCTGACATTATGATACATACACACACACTGCCCATTTATGAAGACACAAACTGAAATAATGCAGTAATACACACACAATGTATAAATATACTTTCAGTCACAGTCCATTTTGCAAAGGCACTCTTTGGTACACCGGTAATCTGTTTAGAGCGGACTGTAAATATGGAAACAATGCGTTACGCAACAATGCGTTAAATCAGGCACGTGCCATGCCAAAAGCAAGCTCGCTTTGTGTCCAGGGCCTACAGTATATACACTGATGCATATTGGCCACAGATGCTAGAATACAAACCAAAAAGCAGCAGCAACAACAACAACACACAGGACTGGAAAACACATGAGGGTTTTTACCATCAACTCCCATGATATTGATGACAATGCACAAAAATGCCAATTTGTTGCGTTATGCAACAAACAGGTCCAAAAACCATTGTGTCATGGATCGCGCATTCCTTCCCTTATTTCTGCGTTTTGTATACCTTTTTTCTTTTACCTGTAATCTATCGGATTTTTCTGTGTTCCGCTACGGGTTTTGCTTTCGCCTCGGTGATTAGTGAGTTCACCTGTCCTGCATTTCCGCTCACTATTTATACCCTGCTTCCTCCTTTTCTCGTTGCTTCCATGTTATTTTCTGGGAACATTCTAGCCGGTAAAGGTATAGGAAGTTGTGCTGCTATCGACCGCTTTGCTTCTCAACGCGGGACTTGTTAGCAGTTACAATTTTGTAAAGTGCGCTTTTCTTTTCGCTCTTTATTCAGAGCAGAGGTTTATGGGTTTTGTTTCTCGCTCAGACCTACGAGTGCTCTCACCCTAAAGTTTAGGGTTCTTTTATTTTTTTATTCTCCTTCCTTTCTTTTGTACGCTCCAAAACTGGAGTTAGATGAGTGTTTCACGTATTTCTTTGGTTTGCTCGGATATCGAGCTTAGTTGTATCGCAAGGTTTTTTATGTTCTCCTTATTTTTCCCGTCCACTACGGATTATTGTCCGTCTTAGTGGTGTTCGACTAGAACACTTATTGATTCCTTGTCTGTCGCTCCTGGACCTCCAATATTTCCTCCATGTCTCTGGGCATTGAGATCCCTATCACATTGCACACAGCACACAGCACACAAGATCCAAATAAGCACATGACACTTTTTCCCACAAAAGTATATCAGTGTGATTTTAAAAAGTAACTGCTCTGCGACAGCTTATAATAAACTAAATGTTTTACCTTGAGCTGCGGGGCCAGTGCTCCAGCAGTTATAACAATCCAAATGTGGACTTGCACTTGGATTGTGGAGATGAAGGTGCATGGATGTCCAATGAGTTGAAAATGTCAGTGTGGACATGCATCAGGGAGAGGTGAGTCAGTCTCTTTTGTGTCATGGTGTTGCGCAGCCATGTTTTTAGGCGATGCAATGTAGAGAAAGTCCGCTCAGACAAGGCCACAAAGATGGTTATACACAAACATAACTCTATGAGCTTTTCAGCTTCTGTAAACACCGCTTCTTGTGGATGGAGCTTGGATATACATGATGCAACATCTTGAACTATGCTACAAGATGACTCTCTGGTGACATCGCCAAGCATTTTGAGCTGGAGATCAAGGCGACCTGTGTCCACCACCTCTTTGGGAAGGTGAAGGGAGTCCAAATTCGCTGTTTTCCACTCTGCTGCTTCAATAATAGCCCTCTCTCTGCTCGCTGCTACTTTCATACTCTCCTGGTCACATCTTCTCTTCAGCTCCGCCAACACCAAATCAACAGCCTTGTAAAAGTCACGTCGCCAAATAACCGTTGCTGCATTGTGCGCCACTGCCTCTGGCTCCATGGTTTGGCGAAAACTAGCCGGAGTTCTGCCTATCCTTGGGGAGGCTGGCATTTTCAGGCCTGTTTGCGAGGCACATTGCAGACCATCTCTTCCACAATTCCATCATCTCTAAGTATTTCTGTTTCTATGCACTCTTAACACATTTGTGCATTGAAGCGCACCGAATGCACTTGCTTTGAAGCTTTGTAGGCTCCTGGCCACTGCCTCGCAGGGCTCAAACAGTGCTTCGCTGCAGAGAAGACCGAAAAAGGTTCTGCCTTTGAGAGCCTGCTTGTATAGCCCTCCGATCTTCGCTCTCGCATCTCCACTGACACTCTTGTCATCTTTCAGTGAATGCAGTGTGGCCAGGAGAGTGTTGTACGAGGAGCAAATGCGTTTGATAGCTGTCGTTCGAACGCACCACCTCGTCGGGCACAGGCCTACGATACTGACACAGAACTCACTACAGCCAAAAAGCAACTCGTAAAGCTTTTTGCGCTTTGATGACTCTCTTATTACAACAGCAACACCCTGCACGATGTTCAAAGTCTCGGCCACAAGACTCACTTCGCGTGCAAGTCCAGCGAGTGGTTGCTACAATGTACATACAGTCAGGGCCGGCTCTGACTAATTGGCTGCCCTAGGCAGGATTTTATCTGGCGCCCCCTTGCATCACAGTTTATTCACTACCAATAACATGCACTTGCACTCACACTTTTGTTTTCACATTTCTCTTTTACTGAAAATAACCCACAAAATCAAACAGTTAACATCAAAACAGTGAACAAGTGACATTATTATCTTTAATATATATATTAAAGAAACCAGTAGCCTACTTCCATAAATAAAGTAAGATAAAATATAATTACAATTAACTTAGTAAAATAAAGTAAAATAAATAAATAAATAATTGCATACAAATAATTGCACACAAACACAAAAGGCACACAAGCACAAGACTTAGAAGCCCCCTCATCAAACTCACTTTACCTACAGTCTTACTTTCCTAACCTTTCTTGCAGCAAAGTCATCTATGACATCATCATAAGACAACTGTTTTGAGACCACATGAGTTATGCTTATGATGGAAAGTCCACTGAGACGTTCTTGCACCATAGTAGATCTCAGGTAAGTTTTGGTGAGCTTGAGCTTAGAGAAGCTTCTTTCAGCAGCAGCCACTGTAACAGGAAGAGTCACAGAGATTCTCAGAGCAACCCACATGTTGGGGTAAATTTCTGTCAGCTTCTTCTCATGCAGAAAGGTCAAGAGTTCCATGTTTGTCATACTCTTGGATGGCAATTGTGGAAAGTTCTGCATTTCCATTGCAAGTTCGTTGGCATCGATGTCTGGCTGTCCGTCATGGGTGAGAGCAGTACTCAGGGTTTGACAGTGCTGTAGAAGCTCTTCTTTTTGCATGGTGGGGAAGTTGAGGAGCACTCCAAACTTGTCGTTCACCTCTCCAAGGTTCTGAAATCTCTCATCAAGAGAAGAGACGGCTGTATCCACTACCACATTAAAAAACGTGGTTTCCATTTTTCTAAGTGCATCTTGCATAGGCTCATCTGGAGACTCATAACCAAAATGCTTTTTGGTGGTTCTCAACCTCTTTTGTTTGAGCACAGCCTCCACATTCATCTCCTCACACATCTCCTTTGCAGTTGTCTGTGCATCAAAAAATCCAGTGTTTCTGTAGCGGGAGAGGGAATCTCTGGTTTTCTCCAGCAAGTTGACAGCCACATCTAGCTGCATGGAGGGTGACTGCATCAGTTTACTCACATGCTGGATCTTGTTGAGGATGTCATACCATATGGCTGTACAAATGCAGAAGCGGTAGGATCCAACTTCCTCAGCCAAAGACTGGGCTTCAACTCTCACCACAGGGTCTGCAGTCGTGTCCCTCACCTCCAGAAGAGCCTCTCTGACTTGCCCAGTCTGGAACCTTAATGCCTCAATGCTTTTTATCCTGCTTTCCCATCTGGTCTCTGACCATGATTTCAGAGTGGTTTTGACATGTTTCAGGAGGATATCCCATCTATGGGTGGAGGCTGAGAATTTTGTATTTTTTTATTTAATTTTTATTTAACCTTTATTTAACCAGGCAGGCCAATAAGAACAAATTCTTATTTGCATTGGCGGCCTGGCAAAAGACAAAAGCCTCTTGAGGGGAGGGGGGGAGGGGCTAAAAAGAAATCAGGTTACATGTTAAAAACAAAGAACACACATGACAGAGGCACACATCCAAGCATTTCCAGCACAGTTAAAATATAAAAACATACAGACATCTCCATACCTCCTCCACTTACATCAGTTATAAGTTAAGATTACAGCGTCACACATCCACATAAACCCGCACAACATTAAGCACAACAGAGAACACACTAACAAAATACAATATGCAGATTTGGACATGGGACAGACAGTAAGCAGCCAACAAGGAGGGTTTGGAAAAACACTAGAGGGTTGAGAAACAGTTGCATGTGTCAGTGAGAATGGCCATGATAGAGACCTTAAAAGCTGATTTGGAAATAAGAGTGTCCAGTTTGAGTGACTTTTGTAAATTGTTCCAGTCATTGGCTGCAGCAGCCCTGAAAGAAGATCTACCTTGTGCAGTGTTTGTTTTTGGAATTTTTAGGAGAATATGGTGAGCGGACCGGGTGTTGTGGGCAGCAGATTTAATTTGCAGCAAGTGACACAGGTAGGGGGGGGACAGACCAAGGAGGGTTTTGTAGATGAGCATGAGCCAATGGATATTACGACGGGTGTGCAGGGATGTCCAGTTTATAGAGGAGTATAGAGTGCAGTGGTGTGTTTTGAAAGGGGCATTAGTGGCAAACCGGATAGCAGAGTGGTAGAGAACATCCAGCTTTTGGAGTGCGCCCTTGCATGCTGTCCTATATACGACATCCCCATAGTCTAACATGGGGAGGATTGTCATTTGGACAAGAGTTAATTTAGCAGAGTGAGTGAAGGTGGAACGCATTCTGTACAGAAAACCAAGTTTAGCTTTTACCTTAGATTGTAACCTGTTTATGTGGTGTGAGAAAGATAGGGTGCTGTCTAGCCAGATACCTAAATATTTGTATTCAGTGACCTGGTCTAAGACAGCCCCATCAAGGGTAGTGATATCTGGGCCTGGTGGGGGTGTAGCAGAGCCCTTCCTCCCAAACCACATGACCTTGGTCTTGCTGGTGTTAAGCAGGAGGTTTAGGGAGGAGAAGGCCTGCTGGACCTTGCAGAAACTATCTTTAAGTGATGCCAGTACTATATCTGGGGAGGGGCCAACTGCATAAAGGACTGTGTCATCGGCGTAGAGGTGGATAGATGAGTCTATAACAGAACAGGCTATATTATTGATGTAAATGGAAAAAAGAGTAGGAGCTAAGATTGAGCCCTGGGGAACACCTTTAGTGACAGGGAGGGGCTGTGAGAGAAGGTCCTCAGATTTCACCCGTTGCACCCTGTCAGTGAGGTAGTTTGAGAACCACACCAGTGAGTGCCCCGAGACTCCAATGCTGCCTAACCTGGCAGCAAGGATGTTGTGGTCGACGGTGTCAAAGGCCTTAGCTAAATCAATAAAGATTGCAGCACAGTGTTGTTTGGAGTCTAAAGCCAATGTAATGTCATTCAGGACTTTCAGAGTTGCAGTGATACAGCCATAACCAGAACGAAAACCAGATTGAACATTTGAAAGAACATTATGAGCATCCAGGTATCCAGTAAGTTGCTTATTAACAAGTTTCTCCAGTACTTTTGATAGACACGGCAGTATAGAGATGGGCCTATAACAGTTTGGGTCAGCCTGATCTCCTCCCTTGAACAGGGGGCGCACTACCGCTGCTTTCCATGCTCGTGGGATTTCAGCTGTGTGAAAGGACAGGTTAAAAAGGTCTGCGAGGGGAGCTGCTATGATGGGGGCCGCAGTCTTAAAAAAGAAAGGGTCCAGCTCATCAGACCCAGCTGGCTTTTTGGGGTCTAGCCTAAGCAGCTCATTCAAGACCTCACTCTCTGAGACAGCCTGTAAGGTGAAGCTAGGTAATGGGAGTGGGGGCCTGGGGGGGGGGGGGGGGAGTAGGATGACAGGGGTGTAGGGGTGGGCTGCAGGGGAGGTTAACAGACTCAAAAATAAAACCGGACTTTATAAAATGCTGGTTAAAAATGTCGGCCATCCGCACCTTATCAGAGACAATGATGTTGTCCACGTTGAGTGACTGAGGCAGCTGAGTGGGGGGTTTATTTTCAAGCTCGCTCACGGTTTTCCAGAATCTTTTTGGGTCTGAACCACAGAGGGAGAATTTTTCTTTGAAATAGCTGACTTTTGTTTTTCGAACAGCTTGCAAGGCCTTATTCCTAATTTGCCTAAACGCCAGCCAGTCAGTATGGGATCTAGACAGGCGCGCCTTGCGCCAGGCAGCGTTTTTTTGTTGGAGGATCAATGTAAGCTCACGGTCAAACCAGGGGCTGAGGCGATTTTTTATTCTTATTTTTTTGACAGGAGCATGCCTGTTGACAATAGCATTGAACAGGTCATAAAACAAGGTCCACGCATCGTTTACAGAGGGGATCAGGCTGACTCTAAACCATTTCACATTGGCCAGGTCATGGAGAAAAGCTTGAGCATTGAAATTTTTTAGCATTCGTTTATGACTGATCAAAACAGGTTGTTTAACAGAACAGTTAGTTCTAACACAGGCAATGAAACAGTGGTCGCTGATATCGTTGCAGAACACACCAGACTGGTACATATGTGGGGAGTTTGTGAGGATAATATCAATTAACGTTGCCTTTTCAGGATTTTGGGGGTCATACCTGGTAGGGCAGGATATGATTTGCTGAAGATTTAGGGAGTCAAATTGCTGTAGTACTTTGTCAGGTGGCTTGAGCATGTCCCAGTTAAGATCGCCTAGTAGAACGAGCTCTGATCTAGTAAAGGGGGCCAAGGCGCTGCTTAAGGCTTCTAGAGCACACACTGGTGCTGATGGAGGACGATAACAACCAGCCACCGACAGTGAGTAACTATTTGATAGCTTGATGTTAAGAACTAATAGATCAAACTGTTTTGGGATGGATTTTGCTAGGGCAATAGAGCACTGCAGGTGTTCTTTGGTAAAGATTGCCACCCCCCCACCCTTAGAAGACCTATCCTGCCTAAACAGATTGTAGCCTGGCAGATGTACTTCAGGATAGGAAATGGACTTTCTTAACCATGACTCAGTGATTACTAGTACCTCAGGATTGTAACCGTTTACCCAGACTGATAACTGATCTATTTTAGGAATTAAACTTCTTGCATTGATGTGTAAAAGACCCATATTTTTCCAGGCACAAAAATCACCAAAACAGAGATCATTTGTAATCAAACCAGTAAGGGTATTGGGGAGAGCAACATTTGCAGCAGGGCCAGGGTTGACATGTACGTTTCCTGAAATAATAAGCAGTAAAACAATCAATGTGCGGCAGAGAATAGTGAGAACGCTATATTGGCGTTTTTTAATAACGTATTTTAGCGCAGATGGTAATACAATCGTGTTAAAAAACAGTCTTAAAATGTAGCATGATAATAGCGACGGCGGGAGAGTGCTGTTTGAATTTACGCCGAAAACCCTTGTTATAAAAAGGGAGTCAGCGTCTCTATGTAGGCAAGAACAGATAAAGTTTGTTCCACGACTGGGCACAGCCGGTGGAGAGTGCACCTTACCTGGTACACTCTCCCGCCGGAGGTCCGTTTGCTCAATGTACCAGAGCGAGAACGCAATAAGCAGCGCGAGCGGGCAGTTCATTGTTCGAAACACCGATTCGGTGTATGAGATGGATCAGTTCAGTTTATAGAGTATTTTGTTTGTATGTGTGTCTGTCGGTTATGGAAGGAGGGCGGAAAGGGGGAGGAAGGAAACCTGAGGCTGAGGTGAGCTGGCAGCAGGCAGGGGGGGGAGAGCTTGGAGGAGCAGGGCCGCAGGCAGGACGGCAGACCCAGGCAGCAGGCCAGGCAGCGGAGAGGATGAGCAGGGCGGCAGGCAGAGCCGCAGACAGCCGAGCGAGTCTAGGTCCAGGCTGTAGCAATCCCGTCGTAATGCGCTTTAATTTTTACGTATTCTAAATGCAGGTCCATTCGTTGATTGATCCTTGCTTTGTGAGCATTGTAATCCAGGATGAGACAATATTCACAAACTAGACGAATTGTAGTTTGTAGTGGATAATGTTGCAGGCAGCATACGCGTGCAGGACCGCTTGAGCTGACCGCTGTAGCTGGTGGTGAATAACTTGGTTAAATACCCAAAGTAGCCAATGGCATCTGATGAGCTTTTAGCAGCATCAGCTACTACCAGATTTAAAGTGTGGGCACCACATGGGACAAAAAAAGCTCTTGAGTTCTGCTGAAGCAACCTTGCCTGAACACCTTTATTTTTTCCCTTCATGTTGGCACTGTTGTCATAAGACTGTCCTCGGCAGTCTTCAAAGGGGATGTTAAGCTCCTCTAGCCTTTTCAGGATCAGAGTTGACAAATGTTCCCCTGTTGACTCCTCTGCCACAAGAAAGCCCAAGAAATGTTCTTTGAGTTGTGGTGTGGCGTCTTCTAGTGACTGTGACACTATCCTGACAATGACAGAGAGCTGTTCCTTATGACTCAGATCAGGGGTGCAATCTAAAATAATGGAGAAATACTTGGATGTTTTGATCTCTTCCACAATGTTTTCCAGTACTTTTGAACTGATGGAGTCTATCAGTTCATTTTGGATTATTTTGCCCAGATAATGTACATGACTGCCAACTCCACTTTCTATTCTACTGACATGCTGCTTCATCACTGGATCAAATTTGGCCATAAGCTCCACCTCTTTCAGAAAGTTGCCATTGTCTGGTTTGTTTAATGTGTCTGTGGACCCCCTTAAAGCCATGTTTCTTTCAGCTAAGGACTGAATTATTGCCACCAATCGAGAGAGAACGTCACGCCACCTGTTTCTCTCAGCCTCAGCGAGTGCCATCTCTTGTCTGTCTATTGTCAGCCCTTTCGCAAAACGGACCTCCAACTCTTTCCATGCTGCCATGTGGGTATTGTGCTCCTGGCTATCCTCATGGATCTTAAGCAAGTGGCCTGCATTTTTCCAGTCCTTTAACCCTTCCCTATTCAGTTTGTACACTCTCTTCGAAAACATTTTGCAGCAAAAGCAGTGCAAGCTATCCTCAGCCAGCTTCTTTTGATTTTTTCTCCATTGACTAAGACTCTGTTCAAATGGTCATGTTGACACCTTCTGCCGTCCTTTTGTTTTGGAAATGTGAAGCTGTTTTTGATTTGGAATGGTCCTCTGTGAACTAACTCTCTTCTTACCTTATCAGTTAGAGGAGATGGCCAGTCAGCAGGGTCTATTGGTGGTGCCTTTATTCCTGATGCTGCATCACTGGGCTCTTCTGAGGTGGAGGGGGCAGGGGGAGTGCTTGATGGTGCTGTGGCTGTCTGTTGTGAGCTGGGTTGTGCAGAGGTGGAGGGGGCAGGGGGAGTGCTCGATGGTGCTGTGGCTCTCCGTTGTGAGCTGGGTTGTGCAGAGGTGGAGGGGGCAGGGGGAGTGCTCGATGGTGCTGTGCATTGTGAGCTGGGTTGTGCAGAGGTGGAGGGGGCAGGGGGAGTGCTCGATGGTGCTGTGGCTGTCCGTTGTGAGCTGGGTTGTGCAGAGGTGGAGGGGGCAGGGGGAGTGCTCGATGGTGCTGTGCATTGTGAGCTGGGTTGTGCAGAGGTGGAGGGGGCCGGGGGAGTGCTCGATGGTGCTGTGGCTGTCCGTTGTGAGCTGGGTTGTGCAGAGGTGGAGGGGGCAGGGGGAGTGCTCGATGGTGCTGTGCGTTGTGAGCTGGGTTGTGCAGAGGTGGAGGGGGCAGGGGGAGTGCTCGATGGTGCTGTGGCTGTCCGTTGTGAGCTGGGTTGTGCAGAGGTGGAGGGGGCAGGGGGAGTGCTCGATAGTGCTGTGCGTTGTGAGCTGGGCTCTTCTGAGGTGGAGGGGGCAGGGGGAGTGCTCGGTGCTTCTGAGGTGGAGGTGTCTGCAGGTGGCCCAACATTTGCAGGGGTGGGATTCAAATATTTCAGAAGTGCATCTGAAGAGAGAAGAAGAGTGTATGACCATTGGGTGTTAGTCTATTAGTAATTTTCTTTTTACAAGAATAAAGATGAAAAACTTAAAAAGACGCATGTCTACTATACTGTACATAAGATGGGCATGCATACTAATGGAAATTTAATTAAACATTATTGTCATTACAATGAAATGTAGATTTACATTTACAGTCCAAAAAAAGCAGTAAACTGCAGTGTAATACTAATATAGCATAATGGGAAAGCTTATTTGGCATTAACATTAATGATATGCACTTTAAAACACTGATGTAACTAACTATATAAACTAACTTTAGAGATTATGAACTGTAACACAACAAACCAAAGGCTTACTACAACAATTAATTATAAAGGAGATGAAAAGGAATAGCATTTTGATTACAGGGTAACCAGATGTGAATAAAAATGTAGCCTACAGTATGACACAGGACTAACACCTGCTGAATAGACCTAATTTCCCTGATGATGACTGGTACTACAGTTTTCTTATTTTTATTAGTTGTTATGTAGCCTACTTTTATTTTATGTAGGCTACTGTTATGCACGCATAGTCTATGTATTTTTCAAGATGAGGCGACCATTCTCTTGCCGCTGTCCAGCTAGCTAGCAAGAAGGTGCAGAGTGACTGAGAGAGCTGGTGTGTGTGTGAGTGACTAGTGACTAGCTAATGTAAAGCTCGGCTCAGCTACAGTAATATTAGCTAGCTAACTTAAGTTATCTGGCACTATCCTCTTCAACCCAAGCGCCCCCGGTACCGGGGCAGGATGCGCCTAAAGTCAGAGAGCACTAGACAATTCATTTCAACACATTTACGTTACTGTACCTCTGCCCTTTTCATGTTGTTCCTCCTCTTCTTTCCTTCTTTTCCTTCCCTGAGCACCGGACAGCTTTGGTCTTTGCGACATGTTGATAGCATATAATGCGAGGGTCACATCAGATAGCCACACTTTACCATTGCCCAGAGAGGGAGCGCAGGTAAAGTCTAATTGCCTGGCTGGAGGGGGGCGGGGTGACATGAACTAAGAAATTATTATTATTTAATAGGCTATGCTATAGAGCTACGCTGGTTGTTGTGGGGTTATTTAATATTTCGAAATAACAGTGTTAACTAGTAGTATTAGTAAAAAAAATAAAAAAAATAAAAAAAAATAAAAATAAACAATTTTTTAAAAGCAAAACTTATTATTATTTTTTTTCCCCCATTTGTTGCGCCCCCTCTGGGTGGTGGCGCCCTTAGCATTTGCCTATACTGCCTATGCCAAAAACCGGCTCTGCATACAGTGACTGAAGGCACAATTCTTTAAGGCGAGCCTGAACTCCAGAAAAACACCCAGCCAAATTGCTGGCTCCATCGAAGCAGTATTTTGCGAGGCGTTCAATGGGAATGTTCAGTCTTAAAAAAACATTCTTAATGTAATTGAAAAGAGTTTGTCCGGTGCTGTCTTGGTGCATTATAAAATCCTAAAAATAAACAGTGCAACACAAGATTTCTCATGTGTTCAATTTTTCAGTGGCTTTACGCCAGTTTGCAAACCCCCCCTTCACGAAAGTGTTATGTCTTCACTCATCAGTTTTTTTTCCACGGCTTTCATGCAAGAAAAACAGACGTGATCACTCTCTGCCACGTAATGTAGTCAGTTGCATTTACTGAACCAAGCTGGTTTGAATGCACAATTGAATGTTTCTGTTCCAAAACGTTGGCCTGGAAAATCAAAGTTGGATGGCTGGAAGGGTTCCTCAGCTGGCTGCTGGAGCGGGAGCAACATAGGTAGGCCTAACTTTAGACTCCTCACTAACGTTGCAAGGGCTACTATGGGTGTTGGTGGCGATCTCGACGGCAGTGCTAGTACCAGGTGAAAGCGATAGTCAAGCTGCTTTCCTGGGTCATCTGGGCTTCAGTTGAACTTGTGGTCCTTTTAGGATTTGACGGTTTTCCCAAAAAATCGGAAATACGTTTCTGCGCCATTCTATCTGAATGAATGTTAACTAGAAATGCACCAGTTTAAGTGTAGCCTATCCAACGTAACTTGCGTAGCCTATGGCGTGCATTAGTATTTGTAATTGATTATGAAATTATTCAGTATTGCAAATTATGCCCCCAATATTCCCAAAACATACAATGTTTATGTCAATAACAACAGGAAAATCATGCAAAATGTTTTGAATGCATTTATGAAAAGATTTACAATGTCATTCCCAGACAAAGATTTTTCGCCATCAACTCGCCAGGGGGTGCTGCAGTATTGTAGGCCGAACAGTTCAAAAGCCGATGCAAACTAGACACCGCCGCCCAGCTGGACAGCCCGCACCACCCAGTTGGACAGCTTGCGCTACCCAGTTGGATAGCTCGAACCCAATTTGATGTCGCTGATTGGACAGGAATTCACTAATCTCTCACATGCAATTTACGTAAAACCGAAGTTTGTAGGGTCATTTGAATCATAACAATAATCAAAGTTTTTCGTTGTTTGTCATTTTAATTTTCACACTGTAATTCCAAAGACATAGAACGATATTTGGAATAACTTAACCGATGTTTAGTTTAGGAATATGGGAAACAGTCATTGAACATGAACAGAGACTGATCTGAATGCAGACATGAAGGAGCAAACACTATTGTTTTAAATAAGTGTAATTAATCACATTCATAAAATGAAAAGGCCTAGTTAGTTCAAAGTGTCGTTTTCTGGTATTTTTAAACAAATTTTGAATATATTTTAGTTGGAATACAACAGCAAAAATTATATTTATTTAAAAGAATAATCCCTGTTCTTTCATATATATTTTTGCTAGCTTCCACGTTGCTCTTATGTTCTCTAGCCTGTGTTGTCCAAGCCTGAAACGGGTAGCTAGGCTACTCACTGTCAACCCATAGCTATGGTTTGCCCTTATAAAATATTGGTTTTCACCTTTTCCTAGTCACCTGAATCTAGTCTCACCCCCAAATTCCCATAGAGATTATTCAGCAAAGTAGCCTATACTGCAAAGGGTATGAATACTTATGTAAATGAGAGATTTCAGTTTTCGATTTTTAATACATTTGCAAAAATTTCTAAAAACATGTTTTCACTTTGTCATTATGGGCTATTTTGTGTAGAATTTTGAGACAAAAAATGAACTCAATCTATTGTAGAATATTTCCGGCTTGACTGTAGACTAGATTTCCCATATCATAATCTTATACGCCCGCAAACCTTTGAAAAGGTGAAAACCAATATTTTAGAAGGGAAAACCATAGCTATGGGTTGACAGTGAGTAGCCTAGCTACCTTTGCAGGTGTTTTGAGTTAATTAGCTGATTAGAGTGTGACACCATGAGTTTCCAATATTTAACTTTTTCACAATATTCAAATTTTCTGAGACACTGAATTTGGGTTTTCATTAGCTGTAAGCCATAATCATCAAAATTACAAGAAATAAAGGCTTGAAATATTTCACTCTATGTGTAATGAATCTATATAATATATGAGTTTCACTTTCTGAAATGAGTGACAAAGAAAAACCTTTTCATGATATTCAAATTTTTTGACCTGTATGTATCTCCTGCACTGGGTTGTAAGTGTGCGAGGTCAGTCATTTGGGGTGTCTGTTTACCTGTTTTAAAATGAGAACCTTAATGAATTTGTAGCTACACAGTCATTATTATGTGAAAATCTAAATACAGGAATATATTAAATAAACTTGAATCAGACAAATAACCGTTGTGGCTAGTGATTTTAATAGATAATCGATAGATAATGTTCTATACGGTTTTTGGTGAATTTATACAGTTTTGCAGGCATGAAAAATAAGGGCTCTCTTTCCAGAGGTTGACACCTATGCATGAATAAAATAATATTGTAGCGACCACATCTAAAGAAAGACCAGTCGGATTCACTCATTGCTTTTATTGCAAGGCAATGTTCTCAGTACACAGAGGATTACACTGACTCAAACGCACAGACTTCAAGCATTTTTATCCTGGACTTGCGATAATACCGCAAACTGTCATAAACATATTGCATGACCTATAGCTCTACTGTGGCTATATAGCTACACTAGCTACTGTCAACAAAATACACGTAGGCCTACGCACTTTATACACACAATAACACTTAGCTAGCCCTGGTGACCAGCCAGCTCCTCTAGCCAGCGTAACAAACAGCATAACTAAATTTACCGCAAGTTAGCCTGGGGGGAATTGTATCCAATGGCAAGATGCTAATTGTTAGCATTGCTCCAATTCAGGATTTACAACAATTTAGCTACTAATTTAACGGTGAGACCAGGGGGGTATACTACAACGGAAGTTTAACATAGCCAGGGTTTCTTTGCATTAGCTGGCTTCAGACAGCCTAAACACCGCAATCTGGCTTAACCGGTACTACGAACGAATGTGGTTATAAACTTGCTAAGTGAACACAGGCTTTATTAATCAAGGTACGTGCGCGTTCCCATAAAAGGGGCGGTGTCTACAACAACGAGCCTATAGCGGTGCAGCATGGGCTGTACTAGAGCAACATATTTCTCTCCTGTGGGGAAAAAAGAGTGATATGGACAGAATGGACGGATAAGAACATCATATGAGCAAAAAGCAACACCGTTGCCTCCAACAAAACCAGGAAGGGGCTTTTGCAAAAAATAAGAAATCATGTAGGTCATCATGCAGGTTAAATTCGTTAGGCTAGTTAATACCTTATTCACCTTACCACGGTAACAAATAAGTCTATACTCTCAGTACATTGTCATACAGTTTATTTATAATGTGACAACTACTACTACATTCTAGAGCTCCTAAACTTGATACAGCATGTTTAAAATATTGCTGAAGCAATCACGTCAAAAATTTGTTAAGCATTTTCCGGAACTCAGAAAATCTTTTGCGCAACTCACTAATCTCGCCCTGCGAAGAGATTCCCTCAGTATCCCCACATATCTCTACGGAATCTTTTGGAATCTCTACGGACGCCTTTTTCCAAAGCCAAGGAGTTGATTGGCCAAAGGTTAGTCCTTTTATATGTTTCAATCTGTTATCCTGAACATAACCTGCCCCGAAGCAGGTTAGCCATGCAGAGGAAGTTGCATTGGAAATATACCCCCATTAAAAGTGAGTTGGCTTCGTGATACAGAAAACCCAGGGTTGAAGCTTAATTTAGCTGTAAATCTCAGTTCGTAGTATACCCCTCTGGACAGTTTAACATACTATTTATTGTTATTAATGACTTACAGACACTGCCTTGTAGGCTATGCGTGAGTAACTTGGCATTTTTGCACGTTGGAAATGTTTTTTTGATCAGATCCCATTTACGGTGTAATTTGTTAATGCCTACGCTAACAATGGCTAGTAATCGTTTCATGCTGGTGTAACAGAGTTTAAAATGCAACCCTTCTGGACATAACACTCAGAGCGCACACACACCCGTCTGACCACTCTAGCACCACACATCAAGTTAAAACACATGACGGTCGCTTTGTCAAGCCAACTAATCGCTTGACACACTGTCACTACAAGACATAAGAGACACAAATCAGCTTGTTGATAAGTTTGCCGAGTTAATGTTTCAGGTATTCAGGTGAGATTTTAGATATTGCCACATTAATATCCCGTAGGAATTTATTTTGAGCTTACGTCACCTTTAATTAATGTCAAGTGTAGAGACACCTTGGTCTTTATTGGGACTGGGTTTGTGTGGGGTGTAGCCTGCGTCCTACTTCCAGAAGGTGGTTGAGAATTTAGCGCTACTCTCATTCCTCTTCATCCTTTTGGGGATACTTTCAAAGTTGGATAATGATGTAATGCTCATGTCTGTTTTGGAATAGTGTACATTTTATTTTGGGTACTTTGGTGACTGTAATGCTCTAGCACAGGGATCTTCAACAGGGGGTCCGCGACCCCTAGGGGGTCCGCGGAGGTACTGCAGGGGGTCCCCCAATTTTTGTTGGATTTAAAAAAAATTAAATCTAACAATTTTTAAATGTATTTTTGACAAAAAATATATAATGAGTAAATTCAAAGCATTAATAGGCAATAATAAGCTACTTTTGTTGACAAAAACAATATATAAAAAAGAATGATTCCCATGATGCAACCACTTGTTTTTTTGTTTTTTTTTATATCTGGGGGTCCCCGCTCTGTTTCTATCGGCCAAGGGGGTCCTTAGGCTGAAAAAGGTTGAAGACCCCTGCTCTAGCATATGAGTACATTTTGGTGAAATTCAGTGGGGGTGTGTGTAACAGAGTGGAAAATGCATCCCTTGTGTATAAATGATTTTCACCTAAATTAATATACTAGCTATATGTATATACACTGCTATATGGCTGACATCTCTGAGTGGATGTCTAGACATCACCTGAAGCTGAACCTCGACAAGACTGAGCTGCTCTTCATGCCATACAAGACCTCCCCGCTTCTAGACCTGTCCATCACCATCGACGGAACTATGGTGACCGCCTCCCGCTCTGCCACCCTGGGGGTGGTCCTGGACGACCAGCTGGACTTCAGAGAGCACATCAGGGCAACAGCACGGTCCTGCAGGTTCCTCCTTTGTCCAACATCAAGAGGATTCGGCCGTACCTGACCACCTACTCTGCCCAGCTCCTTGTCCAGACCATGGTCACCTCACGTCTGGACTACTGCAACTCCCTTCTCGCAAGCCTGCCAGCCTGCGCCATTCTGCCCCTACAACTGGTCCAGAACGCGGCTGCTCGGCTTGTGTTCAACCTCCCAAAGTTCACACACGTCACCCCCCTGCTGAGGTCACTCCACTGGCTGCCAGTCATGGCCAGGATCAGGTTCAAAGTTCTGACCCTGGCCTACACTGCAGCCAAAAGGTCAGGCCCCTCCTACCTACAGGACTTGATCCAGCACTACGCCTCTGCTCGACCTTGCACTTCCTCCCTTAATGGCTCTCGCTTGTCCCGACTGCGGAGCTTCTCCACTCTAGCTTCCCGGTGGGGGAATGAACTCCCCACCCCGTTGCGCTCAGCTGAAACACTGTCTGTTTTCCGTCGTGGTCTGAAAACACACTTTTTCAGACTCCACCTTGAATAACTACATATATAGCACCAATTATATAGTATGTAATTTCTGTTTATTCTATTTTCTATTATATAGCTTAGAATGTATAGCCGACTGTATTCTAGGTTGATTACTAGCGATAGCTCCTACGTTGTGAGAAAGTTGTGCTTTCTTGGATTTGCTTTGTAGTTGTGTCAATGACCTTCAAAATGCACTTATTGTACGTCGCTTTGGATAAAAGCATCTGCCAAATAACTAATGTAATGTAATGTCTATATGGTGACACCCTGTGGTTGAGAATGGCAATTGCATCTGTGCGTTAATAGAGTACTCAAGTGACTATGTCATGCTGGTTTCGGAAGTAAATTCCCCATTCATTTACAGCATCTAGACTTTAACTAAAGCTTACTTTTAAACCATTTCTACTGATTATTCAGTATTTTCTTGTGATTATATCAGTGCTGGAACTGTTTAAAAACTCGATGTCCCATAATTCCCTCCAAATGTGCAGCCTTGTCTCCAGATGTTGTCATATAACGTTAGCCAGCAGTAGCACACAGCTCCACTTTTAAACACTTTTTTCTAACGTTAGCTAGCTAGCTTGAAGGACTAAAAGCTAGAATTGCTTTATGTGGTTAACCGTAGCGCAGTTTCTGACCTTGTCGGGCGGGCTTCTCTGCAAGCTAACGTTAGCTTATCTTCAGCTGCAGTACTCCCATCTGCCCAAGAATGTCCAGACAGACGAGATGATGATATCTTATTGGTCGAGAACCACCCGTGCATTGCAGTACTGGATATGCAGTCCGTCAAAGTGGACTACAAGTCGAACTACAATGATTAATGCATTACTTAAATTCATAATCACATTTTAATAATAAATTTTATGAGACTGATTAATTATACTTTTGCACCTAGTGTGAAGCCATATAGAAATGTATATATTCTGCATATTCATTGGTGCCTCCATGTGATGACTGTTAAGACATTTTATCTATCTGTCTTCACTGCCAAATTCTTAATGTACCTAACGACACTACACTAGGTTGATCCAGAAATGTAATGGCATTGCATTTCGTCACATCGTCCCGGAATGAAGTGGGATGTCGGTCCAGTTGTATACTGGGTGCTCCACTATTAAAAGTCCTGCATGCTCAAATGCTCACCAACACTCATGCATTGTAAAGCTTGCTGCTAATAAATGCTTGCTGCTTCAGATTACATATTTGGTGGGTTGCCGGGCTAATCTCTTATGCATAGCCTATACATATCTAGTGGAATGTTGGGTTAATCGCTTTATTCTCAAGGCAAATGTTTCTAAAGGCAATGAATAGCAATCGAATCCTATCGCGATCCTATAAGTCCACACTAATGGCTCGTTTCTGAAAGTAGGATCCAAATTTACCCGGTTTTTCACCTGATGGTGGGTGCGTCCTGTTAAGCAGAGGAATTTCTCTCCTTATAATGACGACCAGGTATATCCAAGAAGAAAAGGATTTATTTCTCTGCAGAAAGAGTCTAGTACTTGCACACACAAGGTGGTCAAGCATGAACTGAAGAGACGTAGGCAATCTCCACCATATATAATCAAAAAGCTAATACATAGATTATCCTACCTCTGCAGTGGTTCGTGGCTGTTGTTTTCTTTTTTTTTTGCTATTCGCGTTCTGGCTTTCACGATTGTGAATCAATCAGATTTTTTCCTCGTTCTGTTTCTTGTTTTCACCTGGGCTTCTGCGTGCAGGGTATTTAAGTTCCTCACTTCCACTTCTCTGGTGCTTGTTTGTCTCATGACATTGCATTCGAGCCAGGTATAGTCAGGTACTCGCGACCTCCTGATATTAAACTCTGTTTATGTTCAGGGGGGACTTGCTATAGCTACTTAATCGGGTATAGGATTGTTTTCCGCCGGGTAGCGTTTGGTGCTATCTATTTTGTACTTTGCTGTTCTCTCTCTGCTGTTTTTTTTGTACTTACGTTTTGGTTCTACACTCTACCGGCTTTGAGCTACGGTAGGCGAGAGTGTTATTTTGTTTTTAGCTCATTACGTGAGCTTGGAAAATTTAGTTGGTATTCTACTAGTTTTAGTAGTTTGCCCATTTAGTGGGTTGATCTTCATTTTGGCTGTTAGCCTTAAGGAATTAGTTTCCTGTCTTTTCTTTCTTCCTTTATTATTTCAGCAAGGTTGTTTCAGGGGGATACAAAATCTGAAGAATACAGCAGGGGTATTGAGGCCAATCAGCAGTTGCTGGCTGATCAAGTTAGTCAGCTGAGCAATCAAATGAGGGTTCAAGAAGGTTGGCTCAGTGAGCTAACGGAGGGTATGCGATCCCTCACAGTGTCACACCAAGCATTTACTCCTCCGGCTCAGGCTATCGCCTTCTCAGCCCCCTGCCTTCTCAGCCCCCTTTGCTCAAGTTGGTAGGGAACCCAAGTTACAGCTTCCTCGCCACTACGAAGGTAGAGCAGGAAAATGCCGTGGGTTTCTCGGGTTTCTTTAATTTTTTTAAAGCCCAATCTTCGCGGTTTAATAATCCAGACTACTTGAAGTATCTTTTATTTTGTCACTACTTTCTGGGTCTGCGCTTGATTGGGCTGCACCTTTGATCAGGGATAAATCCCCTATTTTAAATTCCACTACTACACTTATGAAGGAGATGGAGTCAGTTTTTGACCATTGCATTTCGGGTCGGGAGTCGGCTAGACGGTTGCATCGTCTTCGCCAGGGTAATGATACGGTGGCAGAATTCGCCATAAGATTTCATGCACTGGCAGGTGAGATAGGTTGGGCTGAGGCTCCGCTGATGACATCATTTTCTGAGGCATTAACTGAACCGGTACAGGATGCTCTTTCCATTCTCGAGCAGTCCGATTCACTAGATGCTTTAGTGTCTTCCGCCATCCGCATAGACAATCGTTTGCGTGACCGCTTACTCCGCAAACAACAGAGTAAAGGTCATAAGATAAAACCTTCGTCGCTCCCATTTACAGAGTATTATTCTCCGGCAGTTAAGCCATTTTCCCTTAGTACTGATGAACCCATGCAGATAGATGGGGCAGTAGGTCCACCTTCGGAGGACTCCGTTTTAAAAAATGAGGGGTGTAATTACTGCAAAAAAAACTGGTAAACTCGTGATCAGTGCATTAAGCTGAAGCTTAAGGAGAAAAGGGGGGTCTCGGTAGAGGAGCCGGGGCTTCTAGCGAGACGTCAGGGTACTACACCTCGGACTTTATTAAATGTCAGACTTTCTTGGGCACAGCATTCGCGGCAGATTAAGGCTTTTATCGACTCTGGGGACGTGGACTTTTCATTGACACGCAATGGGCTAGAAAGAACAAGATACCGGTCCAGCTCCTTGATCAAGCCCGATTAGTTACGGCTCTCGACGGCCGGCCTTTAGGGTCAGGTACTATGAAGGAGATGACGTCTCCTCTCACCATGTCTATTTCTCAACCTAAGCACACGGAGAGAATACTTTTTTTTTTTGTTGATTTGCCGGTCTATCCGTTGGTGTTGGGTCACACGTGGTTGGTGAAGCACAATCCCCATATCAAGTTGGAAGGGGAAAAAGAGGTCATCCATTAATGGGATGTCGCATGTTCTGCGCTAGATCATATCGCCCCTTCCACTTTATCGGGGGAATGTTTTGACGACTCTGATTTCGATTCTGAGTTGGAGAAAGTGATTTCCCCTCCTAATCAGGGTGATTCTCTTTCGGAATCTGAGGACCCTTCCGATTCTGAGATTCAGTGGTCGCCTCTTCCTGGGTCGCCTACTCAGAGGGAGGATACTGAGGTGGCAGGAACACTAGACTTTGTTTTACCTCTCAATGTTTCGACCGAATATGCTTAAGTGTTTAGCAAACAGAGGGCAACCACCCTCCCACCCCCTCCGTCTCTTCGATTATGCCATTGAGTTGTATCTAGGTACTACCCCAACTAGAGGGAGTCTTTATTCCCTGTCGGGTCCCGAGAGTGTGGTTATGAAGGAATAAATTGATGAGGCGTTGGCTAACGGTTTCATAAGACCATCGACCTCGCCCGCTGGCGCGAGGTTATTTTTCGTTAAAAAGAAGGATGGTACTTTAAAACCATGTATGAATTATCACGCGTTAAACGCCATTACGATAAAAAACCGATACCCACTTCCCCTTATGAATTTGGCATTTGAACGTCTCCAAGGAGCTACCATTTTTTCCAAATGAGATCTCCGTAATGCTTATAACCTAGTGCGCATGCGTGAGGGTGAAGAATGTAAAACCGCTTTTAATACCCATAACGGCCACTACGTCATGCCGTTCAGGCTTACTAGTGCCCCCTCAGTTTTCCAAGCATTAGTTAATGACGTATTACGGGAGATGTTGGAGAAATTTGTTTACTTGGATGACATTTTATTTTTTTCTGCCAATTTACAGACCCATATTGGGCATATTAAACAGATATTGAAGGCCCTGTTAGAAGCCAAATTGTTCATCAAGGCGGAGAAGTGCTCATTTCACGCTAGCACAGTTTCTTTCCTGGGATTCATTGTTTCAGAGGGCAAGGTCTCTATGGATTCAGAGAAAGTCTCCTCTGTACTGAATTGGCCTACTCCCAATCTGTGAAGCAGGTCTAGCATTTTCTTGGGTTCTCCAATTTTTATAGGCGGTTTATTAAAAATTTTAGTGTGCTCGCTGCACCCATTACTGCCATTTTCAAGAAAATATCGGCTACACAATTTGTGTGGAATCAGAGGGCCAATTCTGCATTTAATGAACTGAAGATGAGGTTCAGCTCTGAGCCCATTCTCGTCAAGCCCAATCCTTCCCTCCATTTTGTGGTTGAGGTTGATGCTTCCGAGTTGGGCGTAGGTGCCATTTTGTCTCAGCATTCATCGATTGATTGTAAAATGCATCCGTGTGCTTATTTCTCTCGTGCCCTTACTACAGCCGAGAGGAATTATAATGTAGGCGATCAAGAGTTGTTAGTGGTCAAATCGGCTCTAGAAGAGTGGTTTGAGGGAGCAGGATCATAGAAACCTAGAGTACGTCCAGCAAGCTAAGACACGTAATCTGAGACAGGTGCGTTAGGCACTATTTTTTTTCTTTTAACGTACCGTCCTGGTACAAAGAATGTTAAACCTGATGCTCTGTCACAGGTTTTTGAATGAATGGAGGGTCCTGCTATTCTGGAGTACATTGTGCCTGTTTTACCAGATTGTGGCTCCGGTGTTGTGGGACATTGAGGTGGCAGTTCAGCGGGCATTGCTGCGTACCCCGGATCTGGGTGGGGGTCCCGTAGGTCGCCTTTTTGTTCCTCTTGAGGTCAGGTCTCGAGTATTGCAGTGGGGCCATTCCTCTTTGCGGCGCGTCCTAGTGTCCATCGGATGAAGGAGTTTTTATCCAGACGATTCTGGTGGCCAGGTTTTGAGAAAGATGTGTGTGAGTTTGTCGCTGCTTGTGCTGTTTGCGCTCGCAGTAAGAGTTCTCAACTCTAACCTTCGGGGTTGTTACGGCCCTTACCTGTTCCTAGGCAACCTTGGAGTCATATTACATTGGATTTCGTCATGGGATTACCCGGGGTTATTCACAGGGTAATACGATGATCCTGGTAATCGTTAACAGATTTTCCAAGGCTTCTCATTTTCTTGCCCTGGCAAAATTGCCATCGGCGCTGGAGACCGCTCAGTTAGTCATTGCTCATGTGTTCCGAGTACAGTTACCTCAGTCCGACCGGGGTCAGTTTGTTGCCAAGTTCTGGTGTTTTTTTTGCGCCCAGTTGGGCGCATTGGTTAGTCTCTCTTCGGGGTTTCACTCGCAAACTGACGGGCAGACAGAGAGAACTAACCAGACAATGGAGAACACCCTTCGCTGCTTGCCGCTGGCTAATCCTACGTCATGGAGTCATTATCTTCCATGGGCTGAGTATGCACATAATATGCCTCCATAGGCATATCTCCTTTTGAGGCTCAAGTAGGTTACCTTCCTCCATTGTTTCCAGAACTAGAGAGGAATGTGGAGGTTTTTGGCCGACAGACATCGCCGGACAGCTCCCTCTTCGGGTCGGTCAGCAAGTCTGCCTCTCGTCGCGTGATTTGCCTTTGAGGGTTGAGTCACAGAAACTTGCCCCACGCTGCATTGGGCCTTTTAAAATTATCTGGAGGAAAAACCCAGTCACAGTCCGTCTGCAGTTGCCACGCTCCATGCGGATTCACCCCACGTTCAATGTTTCACGGCTAAAGCCATTGCTTGTCAGTCCGTTGTCTCCTGCTGAGAGACCCCCTCCTCGGTTCGTGGATGGAGGTCCTGTGTATACATACCGTCCGTCGCATTTTGGCGGAGAGATGGGTGGGCAGGGGGTGGCAGTTCTTAGTTGACTGGGAAGGTTATGGTCCGGAGGAGCGGTGTTGGGTTCCGGCCAGAGATATTTTAGATCCGAATTTGATTAGAGATTTCCACAGTAGTCGGCCGGGGGGATCGTTTGGGGTCGTCCCTTAGAGGGTAGGTCCCGTAGTGGTTCGTGGCTGTTGTTTTTTTTTCTTTTGCAATTCGCGTTCTGGCTTTCATGATTGTGAATCAATCAGATTTTTTCCTCGTTCCGTTTCGTGGTTTGAAGTCTCATTATTGTTTTCACCTAGGCTTCTATGTGCAGGGTATTTAAGTTCCTCACTTCCACTTCTCTGGTGCTTGTTTGTCTCACGATATTGCATTCGAGTCAGGTATAGTCAGGTACTAGCGACCTCCTGATATTAAACTCTGTTTATGTTCAGGGGGGACTTGCTATAGCTACTTAATCGGGTATAGGATTGTTTTCCACCTGGTAGTGTTCAGTGCTATCTATTTTGTACTTTGCTGTTCTCTCTGAGACAGTTTTTCTTTGTACTTTGGTTTTGGTTTTACACTCTACCGGCTTTGAGCTACGGTAGCCTCGAGTGTTCTTTTGTTTTACTAAGTTTCCTGTTTTTAGCTCATTACGTGAGCTTGGGAGATTTAGTTGGTATTCTACTAGTTTTAGTAGTTTGCCCGTTTAGTGGGTTGATTTTCGTTTTGGCTGTTAGCCTTAAGGCTAGATTCCTGTCTTTTTTTTCTTCCTTTATTATTTTCTCTCCCTAATTATTGGTCCTCACGGTTGTGAGCTGACTTGTTCTGATCTCCCCACCTTTGCGTTTGAATCTCCGAACCATCAATAAACCAATTACAACCTCTGATTGGTGCACAGTTAATACATAGGCACAGAGTGGAATATACAAAGTCATTGATTGGTTAGATCACGCATATTTGATGAGCGCACAGTGACCCCTAGCCCTTAAAGTTACACAAACAGTTTTCAATACTATTTGGTCTCCCAGAGTCGTCTTGTTTTCAGGATTCAAGATAAAGTGTCTCCTCTGGCTCTAGCGATACGATGTGCCTTGCGCCTGGTTTGTGGGTCAGAGGCCACAAGCCTGCAGTTACATAGAGAAAAGATATACAGTATAGGGAGAAAGAGAGAGAGACAGAAAGATGCACGCACACACCCCTTAAACACACAGATGTATATTTTGTCTCTGGTTCGCCTTGGCTGATTAAGAGATAAACACAGAGAACTTCAGATAAGTGAGGCTGCAGACTGCTATTTATCTGTCTCTGCAGACTGAAGAATTTAATATAAATAGGGGTGGGCTATAGAGGGTCAAAAAAAGGTCATAGTTTCAAATTGCTTAGGGTACTGGCTTATCTGAAGCAGGTTGCTTCCCTGATCATTTTGCCACCTTTTTTAATGAAATCGGATGAAAAATGAGTAGGAGTCTTCCAAAAAACTGGGAGGGGTCAAATTTCGACTCCAAATCAAGATTTTTCCATATTTTCGTCAAATAAAGTCAGATTTGGATCATTTTTGTGGCTATTTATATGTTCTTTTGGCCAACAAACACATTTCTGATGGTTAAACTGACTTCGGAAAACTCCTACTCATTTTTCACCCGATTTCGTTAAAAAATGTGGCAAAATGATCAGGGAAGCAAACTGCTTCAAATATGCCGGTACCCTAAGCAATTTGAAACATCACCATTTTATAGCCCACCCCTAATATAAATTTTACAATGATTTAGAGATCTTTTCTCCATTACTGTGATTATACTAGTGTGCTGAAAACACCCTTCTCTTCAATCCCCCATTTATTTATTTTTTCATTCAAAAATGCTCTGAAGCACTGCACGGTCAAGATGTCAAAGGTCGGAAACAGTGACAATCCACCTCTATCTTGGGTTCAGTTAATACCATGAAGGGGGTCTACAGTCGGGGCTAGCCAGCCCAGACCTCCTGCAAATTGGATATCATGACAATCCCCCATGTCAGTAACAGAGCCGGATGGATTGTCGCGGTTTGCTTTGTTTTTGTGGACATTTTTACTCAGTAAAAGGTAATCTATTTACACAGATATTATTGCCACCATCACTGTCACAGTCAGAGTCAGCCCAGCCATGTTCTTCCTCTACACTGTCAGAGTAGAAGTAAAGAATATGAAGCCACATACTCTCAGTCAGCCAGCTGGATATGTGTATGGTGTCATCTGTTTATTAGTTGCTCGAGGTCGTGTGCTTCCTGTCTTCTTGGGCCAGATATCTGCGGTGAGATCTGACAGTTTCAGTTAGATTCACACAGTAATTTGTCAGCACGTCTCCAACCACCTGTAATTCTCCACTGCAGATCGCCCCTGGAATTATCATGGGAACTCCTGTCATAAGTTAAAAAAGGGAGAAATTAGTGGGGCCTGGTTCAGCTCTCATTGCCAGTAGGGCTGCTGGCAGAGCCGCCACCCAGTTCCTGCTTTGTTAGTTTTAGTTTTTGTCCGATTAGCCCTCTCCACCTCGAACCCCCCCCCCCCTCTGCTGGCCACGTGACCCCTCTGTTGTCTGCGTTATTTGCATAGACATTCATTTTACTTCAGCATTCTCTTTCAGTTTCTCTGCACTTTCAGATTGCCATGCAATACAAATAAGCATAACATGTTGACTCATCTTTGGCAATAAGCCTTTCACAAAAGCAACTGCTATAGCCCCCTGGTTGCTCGAATATTTGTTTGACTCAATCCATGTAGTAGGGGTGGGGGAAAAAATCTGTTCTGAGATGCATCGCGATTCTCTCTTGAAAGATTATGGCTCAAAGCAGAAAACTCAATAATCAATTATTTAAAACTCATTTGACCTGTCACTAGGCTCCTCCCCAAACCAGAAATTGTGCAATCATAGTTCAGCAACTGTTACTATGCGTTCTAACCTTGGTCAAGCGGTTCGGTTGAAGGACAGGTGCACTGAAACCAATGGAAAGATTGCAGTAGCTCACTGAAAATCATTAAAAAAACAGTCAGACAGAATGGTGAGAAGATTTGCTTGGGGAACCTGTAATTGGAGGGAGGATACATTTTTGTCCCTTTTCCGGAACCGAAAACCAGCGACAAATGCATTTGTGCTAACTTAATGTTAGCTAACTTATGTAAATGTCCCAGTGCTGCTCACAAAGTAACGTTAACGTTTGCGCTTCAGTTAATGAGACCGCAGTGCTGTAACGTTAATGCCGGTCTTTGAGCTAGTAAAGCCAGCTATCATTACCACTGTTATGTTCTGTCTGTTTTGTATTTTTATTTTCATTTTCATTCATGTTTTTATTTTCCATATTATCATTGCATTCCCCTCTGTTCGTGGGTTGTCCGAGTCTCATCTGTCTGTCTTTGTTTCGTGTTCCCCGAGATTCCACTCCCTGTATTTGTCATATTATACTAACATATTAATCGTACTAACTGTTAGATTAGACTTAGTACTAACCTACTAACAAACTAACATGTACATAATACTAAACAACTAATTTACTAACATTAGGGATTTAGAATTTTCTATTAACATTACTAATTTATCTTGAATTTCTACCTGCAGCTGTCATTCTCACTCGTTATCCTATCTCTGTATCTATCTGTGATTTCGCATTCTCTGTACATGTGTCCACTTCCGCGTTCCTCCCCTTCAAGCTGTGCATTTGTTACCTGTTAACTCCGTGTCTGTTGTTATAATTGTGTTTATGTGAGATCCAGTCCGTGTTTTACATCTACCCTCGTTATTGTTTTATTAGTCCTTGTTACCCTCATTGTTCTCACGTGTGAGCTATCTCCCGTCCCCGCGTCTGCACACCTTATTCCAATTATGTCTGTCTCCCTCTGTGTATTTAACACAGTCATCCAATTAATTATTTGCAAGTTCCTCACCTTTGATAGCCACATTGTTTTTTGCCTCTGTGTCTTCGAGTCAGTTTCTGAGTACCTGCTTTTTCGAGAGTCTTCTGTTTGTTTTTGTGTTTGTTTTCCTTGTCCGTTCTTTGTGGTTTATTTTTATGTTTCCTTGATTTTCTGGTTTTGACTTCTGCCTGTGTTCTCGCGACCCTGAGTTTGGACTTTGTTTTCGTACCTCTGCTGTGCCTTCCCAGTTCCGACCTCTGCCTGTTTTTTGACCACTCTTTGGACTTTTTTGTACTGTTGCCTTCATTAATCTTCGGTTTTTTGGTACTCCCTGCCTGCTACTGGGTCCCTTATTCCTACCCAGCCTTACAGAAGGAACTCGCCAGTTGGGGCCCTTCTGTCCCATCCGGTTCTAGCCTTCCCGTCTCGTCCGTTCCCAGGCCTCCTGTCCGTCCGGTCCCAGGCCTCCTGTCCCGTCCCTTTCCAGGCCTCCTGTCCCATCCATTTCCAGGCCTCCTGCCCTGTCCCTTTCCAGGCCTCCTGTCCCGTCCCTTTCCAGGCCTCCTGTCCCATCCCGTTCCAGGTCTCCGGTCCCGTTACAGGCCTTCTGTCAAGGTGCAGAGCCAGCTACCCGCCTGTCCTGAGCTGCAGAGCCAGCTACCCGCCTGTCCTGAGCTGCAGAGCCAGCTACCTGCCTGTCCTGAGCTACAGAGCCAGCTAACCTCCTGTCCGAGATGATGCTGCCGTCGCCGCCGGCCTCCAGGGCGATGCAGCCGTCGCCGCCGGCCTCCAGGGCGATGCAGCCTGTCTGCGCGGCGCCGTCCACTTGAGCGGCCCTGTCTGCGCCACCGTCCACCTGAGCGGTCCCGTCTGCGCCGCCGCCCTCCTCCAGAGCGGTCCCGTCTGCGCCGCCGCCCTCCTCCAGAGCGGTCCCGTCTGCGCCGCCGCCCTTCTCCAGAGCGGTCCCATCTGTGCCGCCGCCCTCCTCCAGAGCGGTCCCGTCTGCGCCGCCGCCCTCCTCCAGAGCGGTCCCGTGTGCGCCGTCGACCTCCTCCAGATCGGTCCCGTCTGCGCCGCTGGCCTCCTCCAGAGCGGTCCCGTCTGCGCCGCCGCCCTCCTCCAGAGCTGTCCCTTCTGTGCCGCCTTCCGGTCGTTATTATCCAATTGTTTTAGTATCTTCCAAATTTGAATTTTAGTAGCCTAGTGTTAGTAGTCTTTTCCTCACAAGATTAGGGTGCATTTGCACATATGGAGGCAGCGTAGGTACCCACCAGCACGCACTGTTGCAACAGCGGCTATGCATCCCTGGGCAACTTAAACGTGATGGCAATCCGTTCAAACATTAAGAAGTATTTGCCCACGTCAGCCTCACGAAAGGAGGGAACCATTTTAATGTATTTTCTGACATCAAAATGGGGCGATTGCACTCTGCTACCAGCCCGCACAGCTTCCACCTCTAACTTCCTTAGGCGCACCTTTGCCTCCAACTCTCTCTCAACTCTAAACGTCTCATCTCCAGCTCAAACTGCCAAGTCTGAGCCGTAGTATCGACTTAATAATGGTCGATTCCCCTGGATCCGCACCCTCAAACAGAACCTGCTTTTCTAGCAACCACTCCATTACCTTGGCTCTAATGACCCGTACTGACTCTCAGAGCGGGACACATCTATTTTAAAATAGTCTGCTATGAATAGAAGGTCAGCATTCCGACAGCTATCCAGCTGCTCGAGTGTTCGGTCAGCAATGAACCGTTCTAAATCAAACTCCAAGGTAATGTATCAACGCTTAAATGCTGAGTTTTAAAATTAAATAGAATAGTTCTGTAGTGATAGGAGTCAATACTTACCAATACTTACCACCTGAGGGCAGTAGCCACTAGAGTATGTCCCTGTAAGCTTTACAAGTATTGTCTTTGGCAGTCTACCGGAAGCCCAGTAGACTCGGACACAACCCGATGCTTGATGCACATGTAACGTTCATGCCACAGTATTTTAACCCCTTTGCGCAGATGGCAAATTTAGTCAATTCTCATCTATTTAGGGGGTGCTCTGTTTAAGGCTTTATAACTCCAGGTGTGAGCATCAACTTGGTAAATGGCTTAAATGAAACAAGACCGGTGTAGCATTCATAGTATAAACTTAGATTGGTTTATTTTCATAATTTAAGTCAAAATAAAGTGCCACAAATGCAAGCAAAACTTTGTAAAAATGCAAAAAACACAGAGACTGAGGTTTAGTTTGAAACTAAATACTGAGAGCTACATAAGTGAAACAGGTAAATCTATACATTTCCTGGATCATAAACTCCATGTCAACAAGTGTGCAAAATCTGAGGATGATATGCAGAACTACTAAAGGTCTATGATGCAAAATATAGGCAGTGTACCCTGTTTTCCATTAGTGTCTCCAAATCTATCCAAATGGCTAAATTGTGTACTGCTCTACATAAAAAAGAGATATAGAGATATGGGAATGACTATATTGTCATCAGTATAGGTGGTAGATACCTATGGGTCCAAAACCCCTATGCAAAACATGTCATAAAATTTGTTTTATCCATTATAAAGAATATACATTTGCTTCTTCTGATGGATTAAGATAAAATATTGATATCACAGTGTTACATACACCTATATACATACACCTAATCATTCACTCTTGTACCTCAATAAAACATCACTTTTTCCTGCCCCGGGATTGCATTTCTCTGTAGTTTTTTTTATATTTATAGTCATTTTGATTAAGGGAAATCTGTACCTTAATCTACCACATATCAGCGCACAGAAAATTGGAATGAGCAGTTGCTGTTCCACAAGTGACAAGTAGCCTATATATGCCATAGCCTACATTATGTACGATAACATGAAAATAAAATAGTATTCCACCATCTGCAAAATGCTGCCAAATGTTCTATTTTCAATGAAAATCGGTAGGCTATGTCAAAAATACAATTAACGATTGCACTACAGTATGTAGTCAAATTGCGAAAATAACAATGGGTCTATCAATCATATTGGAAAGACAGTGTTCGAGTGGAAAAATTAACTTACTTAACTTATCTGTAGCCAGCGAGACCAACTGCATTTCAGACACAACATTTTTTAAATGTCGTCATGGGGAATTTCCTCTCCCTTGTGCGTTATTATATACAGCTTGCATAATATGAGATCCTGAAAAGGAAAACTACCGATACGCAGGATGGTAGTAAATTGTATAAAGCAACCCGGAAGACTTGGGATATACCGTTGCTAAGGTTATAATGCACTCTGTTGGATAAAAGACAATTAAACCAGAATGAACTGTAATGAACGAGACAGGCTCGCAGAGCATGGGGGGTATTACGAGTCGACGTTTCAGATAGTGTAATTGCGGTATAAAGTGCTGTACATTTCTGATGGAGAAGATTGGAGGCCAGTCGCCTACGCATCAAGAACAATGACCACGGCTGAATGTCGCTATATACAAATTGAAGAGGAGTGTTTAGGACTAGTATATGGCCTACCAATGTTCGTGGCAGAGACAGATGATGAAGCTACAACGCTATGATTTCAACCTGATCTACATACCGGGTAAGCACATTGTGCTCACTGATGCTCTGTCCAGGGGGACGACACAGAGTGACGCACACAGAGACTGAGGTGGCTCTCCAGGTGAACTTGATCGCTGAATCACTACCCGTCTCTGACATAAAATCCAAGCAGATTGCAGCTGAAACAGAAAAGGATACAAGCCTACAGAGAGTCATCAAGAATCTGAATGAGGGTTGGCCTAGAGGTGAATGTCAACAGTATTACAACATCAGAGCTGAGCTGAGTGTCGTCAACGGGCTTCTACTCAAAGAGAACAGAATTGTCATTCCTCAGTTACTGAGACCAGAGATACTGAAAAGGCTGCATGAGGGTATGCACGTCGGTATGAAAAAATGCAAGAGAAGGGGCAGAACAGCTGTTTATTGTCCAGGAATCAATGTAGACATCGACAGGATGGTCTCAAGCTGTGAGACAAAAGAGCCAATGGCAATCACAGACCTACCAGACGAGTCGTGGCAGAAAGTTGGGACTGACATGTTCCACCTGGATGGAAAGAATTACCTGCTGGTGATCGACTACCTGTCAAACTATCCGGAGATGGCATTGCTTCCCAGCATGTCTGCTACTTGTGTGGTTAGACACATGAAGTCAATCTTTGCAAGACATGGAATTCCCCAGATTGTCTACAGTGACAAAGGACCATGCTACAGCAGCAAAGAGTTCCAGAACTTTGCCAAAGAGTATGACTTTCGACATGTGACTTCAAGCCCCCTGTATGCCGAGTCAAACGGTAAAGCAGAAAAAGGAGTCCACATAGTCCACATAGCTGCTCAAGAAAGCACAAGACAGCCGCTCAGATCCATATCTAGCTATGTTGAGTTACCGAGCTTCTCCGCTGGAACATGGCAAGTCTCCTGCTGAGCTTCTGATGGGACATAGGCTATGCACCATGCTTCCCTGCACTGAAGAACAAACTAAGCACAAAGAGGTGAAACGGAAACAAAAGTATCTGCAAAAGAGACAAAAAGCAAACTATGACAAGTCATCGAGAAGCTTAGTGCCACTGGCAAGACATGACACAGTGAGACTCGAAGATTCTAACAGATGGAATAAGAAAGCCACGGTGCTAGAGGAAGTCCAAGATCCAACACAGTCAGAACAGAGGATGGTCAAATCCTGAGGAGGAATCAAAAGAGCTTACTGAAAACACAAGAAACACTGCACGAACAAACAAATGAAGAAGATCCAGCCTGCACAGCATCAGCTGAACCACCAGCTGAGCAGGCACACTCATCATCTGTGCTGAGAAGATCCACACGCGAGGTCAAAGCACCTGCCAGGCTGAATCTGTAAAGCAAAATAACTGAGCTGTATCCTTTTGAGGTGTCTTAAAAACAAAGACTGAAATCAAGCAAGAACACTTGGTAAAAGGAACCTGTTTGTTGTTAAAAAATTATATATATGTTGTTCATGTTTGTGGTTGACAAGAATGCTTTATTACAGTGTGAAGTTGTTAGATGAATAGTTTGTTTGTGTATAGCTTACATCTAAAGGAAAGGGGATGTAGTGATAGAAGTCAATACTTACCACCTGAGGGCAGTAGCCACTAGAGTACATCCCTGTAAGCTATACAAGTATTGTCTTTGGCAGTCTACCAGAAGCCCGGCAGACTCGGACACAACTCGTGAACCCGATGCTTGATGCACATGTAACGTTCATGCCACAGTACTTTAATAAATCATTAAAATCGTAGTTGAACCCAAGTTTCTTAGAAACATCACAAGTACTACCAACTGTTATTAAACCCGCTGCCCACGGCAACGAAAAAACGAAATCACTACACTTACTGGTAATTTACGAGTATGTGGTAAGTGGCAATAATAGCGCTACAAAATGCCAAAAGTAGCGCAACTACAAAGTGACAAAATGACACACAACAGGCGGAACCCAATGTAGTGCAAAGCAACACAGCAGTTATGAACCAAAAGCTAGTACTACAAACTCTGCACAAAGTACTTAGCAATAAAGTAACTGCTACAAATCAAAAGCTGGCACCACGTAGCCCCCAAGGTAGCGTTGATAGGCGGTTCGGATCTTTGCACAGTCCGAGTGCTCTCGTTCTGAGACATCTAATTGTATCAAACTTTTCGAGTTTTAATTAAAAAAATTTAAAATGGCTGACTTTTTATTCACCTCCAATGATAAAAAAAACTTTATCTCCCTCTTCCCTTGTCAGCTATCGCAATTTCTCTCCCCTCGGTCCACGATCGCAATTTAAATTACCGTCAACTGAGTGTAATGGCTAAAGTTAGGCTACGGTTACACCCAACGCCTATAAATTATAGCCTACAACATATCATGTCACCACTGCAGATAACCTCCATGTAAACAATGAGCAATGGAAATTAATGAAGTGGAAAAAACTAAAACACACAGTGCACATGGTCTAACTTTAGCTATGATCCAGCAACAGTATCCACCATAACGTAGCAATTTTGTATTTTGCCTGATATGAAGTGTGCACACCGGGGTATTATCAATATGAATCTTCCCGGTGAATTGCTTGAATCTGGAGATGCTGACAGTATACTGTAAAATCTAAGGTTTCACTCCTTCATCTTATTGCTTTGGCACCCAAAGACACAATGGAATGATGCCATTTTAGCAGTTTGTTTAATTTGTAAGCAACAAGCTATCTATAAATGTGCGGTCTTATTGGCTGTTTGGAGGAATAACAGATTGATTTGCCTCCAGTTACAGTGCACACGCATGTTGCTGTTATGACGTTGTTTGTAAAAGGGTCTATTGCTATTTAAATAGAGACCCAGATAGCAAGGAAGTATTGAATTAACATTGATATTGTGATATAAGCATCAGTATCGATCATCAACCAATTTTCAATGGTGGAATCAACATTCACTTTCTGATGGTAATGTATTAGGTTGAAATGGAAACATTGTATCAATGTAAGAATAGCAGCCAAAGTCATCATACTGATGAATAACATAGATTTTTGATCAGATTAATCAGATTCAGGTGCGCTTTCATTTTCAAATTAAGAACCGTTAGAATTATTCATTGCCTGTTTCTGCGGTCGCTGCTGTAGTCTACATGCTAGCACGCTCGTATATGTGTTAGGTGGTAGTGCATTTATTTTTTCTTGGTTAAATGAGTTAAGTTAAAAGTTCAAGTTGCTACGGGTGACGTAGGAAAATAAACAAAACGAGACTTAACAGCAAAGCGTATTTGTGATTGAAATACGCTACCATGTCTGAAATCAGGGTTCAGGAAATCAACCCCGCCGAGGAAGAACTTGACATCACATCATCATGGCAGCTCACACCGCAACCCACATTGTGAACAGTTACAAACATTATATTTTTAGACGAGTTAAGCTTTTAAAACACTTCAACTTTCGTTTTTTAGCATGAAACTATAACTACTATTGCATGTATTGTGGAGTGGAGACTCCCCAGGTGCCGGTGTTCCACCCCGTGGAGGATTTCCCACTCGCTCAGTCTCGGGACAATACCATTTGCTTTGCCTTTGACCAGGTGATGTATGTTGATAGTCAGCTGGTGCGCCCTGACGCTGCACGCTCTCACCCATATTTTGTGATTATTAAAGATAGGTTGTCTGAGTCATGACACTCAGACAGGTGAAGAGACGACCCAGTTGTTGGTACCAAAAAGCCGCCGGGAAATGATTTTCCAGGCGGCTCATTCCATGGCTGGTCATTTAGGGTATGAAAAAACACTAGACCGGATAATGGCCCGTTTCTATTAGCCGGGCATTTGGGCGGACGTACGTAGGTGGTGTGCGTCCTGTCCAGACTGTCAGCTAATTAATTCCCCGGCCATCCCAAAAGCGCCGTTGCGCCCTCTCCCATTAATTGAGGTCCCTTTTGATAGAGGGCATGGACCTCATCGGACCATTTGACAGGAGCACTCAGGGATACCGATTTGTATTAGTTTTGGTGGATTATGCAACCCGGTATCCCGAAGCAGTGCTGTTACGCAATATCTCTGCCAAGAGTGTTGCGCAGGCATTGTTTCAGATAATCTCCCGAGTTGGAATCCCGAAAGAGATTCTGATTTATCAAGGCACTTAATTTATGTCACGCACATTAGGCAAACTGTATGAATTATTGGGTGTTCAGTCCATTAAGACTAGTGTGTACCATCCACAAACGGATGGGCTCGTTGAGCGTTTTAATAAGACTTTGAAATCTATGATTCAGAAGTTCGTACACGATGACAGCCGAAATTTGGATAAGTGGTTAGTTCCTCTATTGTTCGCAGTCCGAGAGGTTCCCCAGGCCTCCATGGGATTTTCTCCTTTTGAATTGCTATTCGGTAGACCACGGGGTATCTTGGACCTAGTTAAAGAAAGCTGGGAGGAGGGTCCAAGTCCCAGTAAAAATGAAATTCAATACATTATGGACCTGCGAGCAAAACTCCATACACTGGGGAGATTGTCACGGAAGAATTTGCTCGAGGCTGTCATGGATCTTGCCTTCCTTCCCTTATCTCCACGTTCTCGTTATTCTTTTTTGTCGTTACCGGTAATCTATCGGATTTTCCTTTATTCCGTGACGGGGTTTTGCTTTCGCCTCGTCATTAGTAAGTTCACCTGTTATGAATGTCCGTTGACTATTTATACTCCGCTTCCTGCCTCTCTCGTTGCTTCCATGTTATTCCACTTAACATTCGAGCCGATAAAAGAAGGTATAGGATTAGTTAGTAAGGTAGTATAAAAAAGAAAGGGTTTAGAAAGAAAGGGTTTATTAAGAAAGCTAGTCTCTTTTCGCTCTCATTTCAGAGCAGAGACTTTCTCGTTTTCTTTCGTTTTACACGAAACGGTTTCCTTTCGTTTCGCTCCTCAAACTGGAGTAAGATAAGCGTGTCTGCTTATTTCCCTTGTTTTACTACTCTTATCTGCGAGCGCTTTAACTGCTTTGGTCCCAGTGAAAGGGATCTTAATAGTTTTATTTTCTTTGTTCGTTCGCTCCACAAACGTGGTTAGATAAGCGTGTCCGCTTATTTCCTTTGTTCTTTTACGAGCGCTCTAACTGCTCATATCCCAGTTAAAGGGATATTAATAGTTTTATTTCCTTTGTTCGTTCGCTCCACAAACGTGGTTAGATAAGCGTGTTCGCTTATTTCCTTTGTTCTTTTACGAGCGCTCTAACTGCTCATATCCCAGTTAAAGGGATATTAATAGTTTTATTTTCTTTGTTCGTTCACTCCACAAACGTGGTTAGATAAGCGTGTCCGCTTATTTCCTTTGTTCTTCGAGCGCTCTAACTGCGTTGGTCCCAGTGAAAGGGATCTTATTAGTTTTATTTGTCTTTGTTAGTTCGCTCCACAAACGGAGTTAGATAAGCGTGTCTGCTTATTTCAGTTTTGCTCGCATATCGAGTTTCTCGCCTTTTTCGTGAGGTTATTTTGTGTTCTCATTATTCTCCCTCTCCACTACGGATTATTGTCCGTTTCAGTGGTGTTCATTGAACACTTAAAGAGTCCGTATCTGTCGCAACTGGACCTCCAATATTTTCTCTGTGTCTCTGGCACAGAGAACCCCCACAGAGGCTCAGGTACGTCAGCAGAGACACTACAATAAAGGAACTAAGCTACGGCAATTTTCACCGGGAGATAAAGTCCTGATATTACTACCAACTTCCAACACAAAATTACTCGCCAAGTGGCAAGGACCCTTCATGGTCACACGACGAATGGGGGAAGTCGATTATGAGGTGGAGCGGTCTGATAGAGGGGGCGAAACAGATTTATCACCTCAATCTATTAAAAGCATGGAAAGGGGTGGTACCGGTCTCCCTGGACTCGGTAGATCAGGAGAGAGATGAGCTGGGGCCGGAGGTTCCAAATTCTACCAATCAAACCTCCCCCTTTCTGATAGCCATCTCTTACCGAATCAGAGAGCGGATCTTGCCTTGTTGCAAAAGCAGTTTGCTGATGTGTTTTCTCCTCTACCAGGCCGCACTAATCTCATAAACCACCACATTGAGACAACCCCAGGGGTGACGGTGCGTTCGCGCCCCTACAGACTGCCTGAACATAAAAAGAAATTGGTGCAGGCAGAAATAAAGGCAATGCTGGAATTAGGGGTAATAGAGGAGTCTAACAGTGCGTGGAATAGCCCCATCGTGCTAGTGGGTAAGCCTGATGGATCTATTCGGTTCTGTGTAGACTATCGTAAGGTGAATGGAGTGTCACGGTTCGATGCCTATGCAATGCCTCTGGTCGACGAGCTCTTGGATCGGTTGGGCACAGCTAGTTTTTTTTTTCGACACTGAATTTAACCAAGGGCTACTGACAGATTCCCTTGTCTCCAGAGTCCAAGGAAAAAACAGCTTTCTTCGCTCCGTTTGGGTTATTCGGAGCCCCTGCCACATTTCAACGTCTCATGGACAGGGTGCTGCGTCTGCATGCGGCTTTCGCTGCAGCCTATCTGGATGACATCATCATCCACAGTAACAGCTGGGCTCAGCATGTGCGGCATGTGGGGGCGGTGCTAGAGTCCCTGAGACAGGCGGGACTCACGGCTAACCCAAAAAAGTGTGCGATTGGCAGAGTGGAGGTACGGTATTTGGGGTCAGGGCCGGCTCTGACCAATTGGCTGCCCTAGGCAGGATTTTATCTGGCGCCCCCTTGCATCACAGTTTATTCACTACCAATAACATGCACTCACACTTTTGTTTTCACATTTTTCTTTTACTGAAAATAACCCACAAAATCAAACAGTTAACATCAAAACAGTGAACAAGTGACATTATTATTATAGATATTTACAATATATTATCTTTAATATATATATTAAAGAAACCAGTAGCCTACTGCCATAAATAAAGTAAGATAAAATATAATTACAATTAACTTAGTAAAATAAAGTAAAATAAATAAAGAAATAATTGCACACAAATAATTGCACACAAACACAAAAGGCACACAAGCACAAGGCTTCGACTTGTTACAGACTTAGAAGCCCCCTCTTCAAGCTCACTTTACCTACAGTCTTACTTTCCTAACCTTTCTTGCAGCAAAGTCATCTATGACATCATCATAAGACAACTGTTTTGAGACCACATGATTTACACACACCGTGTTAGTCTATTAGTAAATTTTCTTTTACAAGAATAAAGATGAAAAACTTAAAAACATGCATGTCTGCTATACTGTACATAAGATGGGCATGCATACTAATGGAAATTTAATTAAACATTATTGTCATTACAATGAAATGTAGATTTACATTTACAGTCCAAAAAAAGCAGCAAACTGCAGTGTAATACTAATATAGCATAATGGGAAAGCTTATTTGGCATTAACATTAATGATATGCACTTTAAAACACTGATGTAACTAACTATATAAACTAACTTTAGAGATTATGAACTGTAACACAACAAACCAAAGGCTTACTACAACAATTAATTATAAAGGAGATGAAAAGGAATAGCATTTTGATTACAGGGTAACCAGATGTGAATAAAAATATAGCCTACAGTATGACACAGGACTAACACCTGCTGAATAGACCTAATTTCCCTGATGATGACTGGTACTACAGTTTTCTTATTTTTATTAGTTGTTATGTAGCCTACTTTTATTTTATGTAGGCTACTGTTATGCACGCACAGTCTATGTATTTTTCAAGATGAGGCGACCATTCTCTTGCCGCTGTCCAGCTAGCTAGCAAGAAGGTGCAGAGTGACTGAGAGAGCTGATGTGTGTGTGTGTGAGTGACTAGTGACTAGCTAATGTAACGCTCGGCTCGGCTACAGTAATATTAGCTAGCTAACTTAAGTTATCTGGCACTATCCTCTTCAACCCAAGCGCCCCCGGTACAGGGGCAGGATGCACTAGACAATTCATTTCATCACATTAACGTTACTGTACCTCTGCCCTTTTCACGTTGTTCCTCCTCTTCTTTCCTTCTTTTCCTTCCCTGAGCACCGGACAGCTTTGGTCTTTTCGACATGTTGATAGCATATAATGCGAGGGTCACGTCAGATAGCCACACTTTACCATTGCCCAGAGAGGGAGCGCAGGTAAAGTCTAATTGCCTAGCTGGAGGGGGGCGGGGTGACATGAACTAAGAAATTATTATTATTTAATAGGCTATGCTATGGAGCTACGCTGGTTGTTGTGGGGTTATTTAATATTTCAAAATAACAGTGTTAACTAGTAATATTAGTCAAAAATGATTAAAAAAAATTCCCATTTGTTGCGCCCCCTCTGGGTGGTGGCGCCCTTAGCATTTGCCTATACTGCCTATGCCAAAAACCGGCTCTGTTTGGGGTACCACTTGGGAAGTTGACAGGTGTGGCCTCTCGTGGACAAAACTGCAGCGATATCGACCTGTCCACGACCCAAGACAAAAAAAGAGGTGAGGAGGTTTTTGGGACTGGCCGGCTACTACAGAAGGTTTATTTTCCGGCTTTCTCTGAGCTGACTTGACTCAGAAAGGTGCCTCAGATCCGGTCCAGTGGACGGAATTGCTCTTGTTCACCCCTAACTTCTCTCTCCCCTTTAATTCTTTAATTTGCAGACTGACGCACCGAATAGAGGGCTGGGGGCCGTTTTGACTCAGCAGGTGGAGGGGGTCCACCGACCAGTGCTGTACATTAGCAGGAAATTATCACAACGAGAAGCTAACTACAGCACGGTCGAGAAGGAGTGTCTGGCCATTAGATAGGCGGTTGGGTCCCTCCGTTATTATCTACTGGGAGCCCTCTGCTCGGACCATGCTCCCCTCCAATGGCTTCACCGCATGAAAGATACAAACGCCTGAATCACTTGTTGGTATCTGGCTTTACAGCCTTTTAATTTCAAGGTGGTTCATAGGCCGGGAGCGCAAATGGTGGTGGCTGACTTTCTCTCCCATCCGGTGGAGGAGGAGGAGGAGGGGGGGGCGGTGAGTTGAGCATTGGCTGGATGGCTTCCCGGCCTAAGTCGGGTGGTGGGGGTATGTGGTAGGGGGGCGTGGTTTTTGGCGCGGCCGGCAAGAGAGAGAGTGAACTTGGGTGGTTTATGGCACAGCTGTCGGCAATCAGGCAATTGGTGACGATTGATTGTGTTATTGTTTGTATCAATTAACCAATTGCCTTGATTGTTCAACAGTGAGCCTGAGAACCTTCAAAAGGAGCCTTCTGGGAGTTGAGAGGGAGGAAGACTGATGTCTGGCGTTCTGTTTGTGTGTTTTGTTTTGTTTGTGTGTGAAACTTAAAATAAGGAGACGGCTAATAAAAAACCATTCTCCTTAAACAAGCGGTACGGCTCACTTCGCCACAGTGATATTATCATTAGCTATGATAGATTACGTTGATAATAAATTGATTTAACATCAGTTATGTTGATTTCCATTGTTAACATCAACATTGTTTCAATATTATTTCAATGCATTGATTCAACGTAAACTCGATGAGCACCTGGATGCAGAATCAACATCAGAGATCAACACTGAAGCAATGCTTCATCTTATGTTAATTCAACATTGATTAAATGTTTCCTTGCTATCTGGCACTTTTACAACTGTATACACTAACACTTTTTAATTCCTCCAATCTAATCTAAGTCAGCCTTGTGAACTATTTGGAAAACACTGAGCACTCATTCCAATACACAAGATCAAAGTGGGGAGCCTTGCCCAATACTACGATACGAAAATGTGACTGGGCTGCACGGTTTGTCTTTTTATTTGATACGTTCTTGTTCTTGAGTAGCTACGGAACTTTCGATCTCGTTCAGTGTAGTCGGTCGCTCTCTTTTCTCGTTCAATAGTCCGATTCACTCGGTTCTCACTCATTCATTGGTTGTCCCTCTTGTCATGCTTCAGGGCATGCACCGCGCTTGTAGCGTAAGCAGAGTAGCAGAGTCGGAAACAGTGGGCGGGCGCAAGCAGTTTTGAGTGAAAAAAAAATAGAATTGAGCAATCGAACGTTTGACATGCGGATCCGGACCTACTGAACACTAAAAAGATTTGTTCAAGAAGATTTGTTTGTTCAATCCCGCCCATCACTAGTAACGTAGCATCAAAGTCAGAATATATCTGCAAATATGTTCACTGTCACGGACGAGCCCCCAAAACCTCAAAGACAAAGCCAGTCAAGCGCGAGGTGAAAGACAAAATGTTTAATAACACAAATACATATGGCAGAAACATTAACTAGCTATTATCTAATAACAGTTTGACAATGTTTACAGATAGGTTACACAGGCTGCATGCTCTCACCAGGCAGCAAGTGTCCACAATCAGACCCACCTCCAGATGGCAAAAGGGTCTTCTCCTGGTCTAGCGGGAACGCTGCTTCGTGGTATTCTGCAGCTTTCAGTCCAATCACGGGCTATCAAATCAAATCAAATCAATATTTATTTATATAGCGTATTTCACAACAAGTTGTCACAATGCGCTTCACAGAAAAAACCCAGCCTAAACCCCCACAAGAGCAAGCCAGAGGCAACAGTGGCAAGGAAAAACTCCCTGGTGTAATTAGGAAGAAACCTTGGGAGGAACCAGACTCAAGGGGGAAACCCATTCTCCTCAGGTCGGCTCAGGGTCTAGATCTTAATGACCAGCATGGTCAAACTGACTGGCAATATCCATGATAGTGGAAATTGCAGCAGCTAGATGGTAGTCCAGATGTGGCGGCAATGATGATGGGAAAACGGGTGCCGATGGCGACAGGATCGGCTGGTAGCGGTGGTGGGGAGGGAGGGGCAAGCGGCGATGGACAGGAAGCTGGACAGGAAGCTGGACAGCAACTCTCGAGATGCGGAATGTGGGAGAGAGAGAGAGAACAGTTAGGGGGGGGGGGGGGTGGTTGGACAAGTACCCCCGCCAGGAGTAACTTATGGCTGCATAGCTATGAAGACAGGGTTTGAGAACCCATCCAGTCATGAGAGAGTAAACAATCCTACCCACCTATCAAGAGCCAGCCCAGGAAGATGGGGTCACAGCTGTTGACAGGTGACAGTAAGGAAAGGATGTCACTCCGCATTACTCTATGACAAAAGGGCTTCTCTGGTCCTGTCTCCGGACTACAACTCATTATAAGCCTGATCATAAAGGTGCGTTTTTAATCTAGACTTAAATATTGAGACTGTGTCTGATTCCCTTATAGATTTTGGAAGGGTGTTCCACAGTAGTGGTGCTCTGTAGGAGAAAGCTCTACCACCCGTCAAGTTTTTAGATATTCTAGGGACTACTAAGTAGCCTGCGTCTTGGGAACGAAGGGATCTTTTCGGCTTATATGGTAAAAGCAGATTACATATATACACTGGTGCAAGTCCATGTAAAGCTTTAAAAGTCAGAAGCAAGACCTTAAAGTCTATCCTGTGCTTAATTGGTAGCCAATGAAGTGATGCTAGTACTGGGGTAATATGCTCATATTTCTTTGTTCTCGTTAAAATGCGAGCGGCTGCATTCTGCACAAGCTGGAGATTATTTAGCAACAGCTTAGGACAGCCAGATAGCAGAGCATTACAGTAATCTAGCCTAGACGTAACAAAAGCATGAATCAATTTCCCTGCATCCCCTTCTGATAGGAAATGCCTAATTTTAGCTATGTTCCTTAACTGAAAGAAAGCAACTCTAGATATGTTTTTTATGTGCGCGCCAAAGGTTAAATCTGGGTCTATAGTAACACCTAGGTCTTTCACAGCTGAATTTGGAACAACTAAGCAACCATCAATACTTAAAGTATATGTACACAATTTCTCCCTTTGTTTTTTAGGACCTAAAACCAGCATTTCGGTTTTCCCTGAGTTTAAGAGCAGGAAATTTGAGAGCATCCAAGCTTTAATATCTGTAATGCAAGCCTCTAATCGAGTAAGTGGTAGTGCTTCGCCGGGTTTCATGGAAATGTATATCTGAGTATCGTCTGCGTAGCAGTGAAAATCTACCCCATGTGCCCGAATAATATCACCAAGGGGTAGCATATATAACGAAAAGAGTACTGGACCTAGCACTGATCCTTGTGGAATACCACATTTAATTATTGAGTAACTGGATACATCATCATTTAATTTAACAAATTGTTTCCTATTGTGTAAGTATGATCTGAACCATGCAAGTGCTTGACCATTGAGTCCAACACAGCCCTGGAGCCTGTTCAGTAGAATCTCATGATCTATTGTATCAAAAGCTGCACTTAGGTCAAGAAGTACAAGAACAGACACAGAGTTTTGGTCGGCTGATAACAGTAAATCGTTAATAACTTTAACAAGTGCCGTTTCAGTGCTATGGTAGGGTCTAAATCCTGACTGGAATAATTCATGAATATGGTTTGAGCTAAGGTATGCACCAAGTTGCTTCGCAACTGCTTTCTCTAATATTTTGGATAGAAATGGAAGATTTTAAATGGGTCTATAGTTTTCCAGTTTGTCAGGTTCGAGGTTTGTTTTTTTCAGTAATGGCTTAATAACCGCCATTTTTAGTGACTCTGGTACATATCCTGTTACTAAAGATGTGTTAATAATTTTTAACATATGCTGGCCAAGTACAGGAAAAAGTTCTTTAGCCAATCTTGTAGGGATTGGGTCGAGTAGACAGGTAGTCGGTTTTGAGGACATAACCAGGCTATCTACTGTAGTCTGATAACCGAAGTTAGCTCAAAACTCTGTATGCAGGCAGCGTCATGAATGTCATGGTGTTGACTAACATCAGGTTGCTCGAACTCCTGTGATGCAGAAGGAGACAGGGTAGGTATTTTTCCTCCTGCATCTTTTAACCCCGCTGCTCTGTGACGGTCCTCGGCGTCCCCAGTTACAGCATCTTTCACACACTTGTCGACGTCTCCACGTAGCTCCCGGAGATGGTTGCCAGGCAACAGTGTGTGATCTCCATATAGGACCGTGACGTCAGTAGCCTATCTCCACCTGTATGGAAGACACAAAAAAAACACAGCAGCCCAAAGCCAAAATGAAATGCAAAGCAGGGAAAACTGAAAACAGAGGAAAGAATTGCATTCACTTTAAATCTCAATAAAATATTGCTTAATTCAAGCGTTCAAGAGTTTATAACTTTTCCTTATGCAATAATGATGTTCACATGATATCACAATGTGTTTAGGAAAAGTCAGGAAGGAGCCATAATGTTATGGATTTCATGACGGCAGATTTATTGATTTTCTCAAAGTGACAATGACCGATGCATTTCCACTGTTAACTAACTGTGGTGAATCGAGCTCTTACCGCTCGTGAATAAAGACACTGCAGTCCAGTTTGAAAGAGAACGTTCCATTTATTTCCTCTTTCACTCACAAACACTGGACACATTCTCTGTGTCCCGTCCTCTCTCTCTCTCCACTCCCCGAGGGCTCCTTTTCAAGGCTCTCAGGCTCACTGTTGAACAATCAAGGCAATTGGTTAATTGATAACAACAATCCTATAATCAATCGTCCCCAATTGCCTGATTGCCGACAGCTGTGCCGGCTCCCTAAACCACCCGCGTTCACTCTCTCTCTTGCTAGCTGCGCCTAAAACCACGCCCCCCTACCACACTAACGTTACTAAATAAACGTTACTTTTGGGTACTAGTAGCTGATTTCCATAACTGGCAACTAGAATGTGTGTGTTTTTCCGTGTAGTGTGTATCTCAACAAAAAATGTTTTGAACGTACAAAATTGGCAAGTTACTCATGCATACAAAACACTGGCTATAGCCTATTAAACGAGCAAAGTTAAGCCTGCCATTAAAAGTATTGATATCAAAATGAGACCAAGTTAAACAAACAAACAAACAAACAAACTGGATCTTAGCCAACACAAATGAAACAAGCTCTATCCCGAACTTAGTAATGCTACCCAATGTTTCCTAAATTATTTCATCTAACTTGGCCCTGTATTTTTTCATCTTACCATCTGAAGAGAATGTGGTCATTCAAACTTTGTGTCACGTGAAAGTGTCAAAGGGCAATCATTTATAGTGGAAATAATGTGCAATTCAGCTGTTACACTTACAAATTTTAAAAGCAACTGCACTATGTCTGAACAATAGTCTGCATGCAGTGCTTTGGGTGTGTGAAAAGCATGTCATGAATAAAATAATTTATTTTTATTTTTATTTGTACTTGAATACATGGAAACCTGTGTGGTCCTGCATACCCTAAACTCCGTTCACTGTGTTTTTCTTATTTTACATTTTTAAGTAAGTTACTACTTATTTGGGTAAGCTTTATCTGACCCACACAGTACATTACTGGCAGGTTGGTTTTATATTTATTGAAATGTCTTCTGAGGGCAGCGTTGCAACCCTAGCCTCACTGATTGGATGGCTGAGAGAACCAATCACATGCAATGCTGCCCTCAGAACACATTTCAATAAATATAACACCAACCTGCATATTACTGGGGCAAACATACATCTCAATATTTTTGTAAGATTCAAAAAGTATTTAGGAAGCCTAAATATTTAAATATTTGTTATTTATTTAAATATAAATTACACCTTTTCTCTAGTGCAAATAATTATTTGTCTATTGGTATAAATAAATGTCTGTTTGTAAATGTGAATGTTATATGCCTAACAAAACATTCTTTATGGGGATAGAATAGAACAGAATAGAATAACTTTTATTTCCCTTTCAGAAACTTCAGTTGTAGCCCCAGCAACAACAAGGGGGCAGACCCACAACACACAAACAAACATATCAAATAAAGACATACAATAAAATCATTGCATTAATCAAGTGACTTAAGTGAATTAAAGTGGAATAGCCATGATTAGAAACAGCCCCCGCTGTCCCGAGATGTCCATTGTCATAAGTCCAACACACAAACTCCGCCTCCGCCTTTCCTCCATACATGCAGTGCTGCGGTCTCTGTCCACTGTCGAAACGGAGTTCAGCCTTCACAGTCACGCCGCCTCACTCTTCCGCATTATCTTCTCCTTCCCTGGTTGCCTTCTGAAGAGTGCCCGCACTCCCGGAGCAGTCCCGACATCTTCAACTCCGGTGAAGAGCGATGGTAAACTCTGATCCAACATTGACCACAAACAAAATCATCCTGGCTAGACAATTCGTCAATATTACAAAAACGAGCAGCAGGAGCGCCCCGAAATATTTTCATCCGCTTCCCCGTACCACAACAGACATATAGCGCATGAAAAAAACAAAAGACAAAAGCCAGACACAAGAAAACACATTCAAATTAACAAACACGTACACGAGAGACAGCTGGACTACTACATGTCGCCATTACAGCGCCACGTGACGTCAATATATTACGATAATTGACGATAATAAAGTATTATATCTATCTGTTTATCTATCTATCAAGTTGCCATTTTGTAAAATTAACTTGACAACCAAGTATTGGCCTAAACACATCCTTTCTGGAGTGTCTTTTTCCTTAATCTTTTTACAACATTCATTTAAATTATGTCTTCTTCAATGAGGCAATTTTTGTCATTTGACAGTTTGATGTAACACAATGTTTGAATGACCACATTCACTTCAGATGATGAAAAAACACTGGGCCAATTTGACTTGTGTATTTACCACATGTAGAAATAACAATGTAAAATGAGACATTGCAATTTTCGAAGCAGATATTCACTTCACTGAGCGTGCATTACCTGTCAAACAGAGGCAGGCAGCAGTGGTTTACTAGCGGTGGTTTGGCAAGAAGAAAATAATTCCGGATATGTATCTGCTTCGAAAATTACAATGTCTCATTTTACATTGTTATTTCTACACATGGTAAATACACAAGTCACAACATGTAAATAAGAAAGTTTTGGAGTTGTTGAAAGTGTATTTCGTCACTTTTGAGGGAGCTTGGCTAACTGGATTAACCCACTTCCAGTGATTGCGGCTAAGCTAGGCTAACGGTGCGGGTCTCTATGCTTCATACTGCACGCACAGAGAAGAGAAAGGTATCCATCTTCTTTTCTGACTCTGGGGAAGATGGCAAATAAGCCAATTTCCCAAAAAGTTGGTGTGTTCCTTTAAATGCGTTGTTGGCAAAAGTATGTGAACCCTAGGATCATACATATTTTTAAAGTATCATATTTAATATTTGGTCGCATATCCTTTGCATGCTGTTACTTCCTGAAGTCTGTGACCCACTGCAAGGGTTATTTCTCCTGACTCATTTTCCTATAGAACTCTATGGGGGGGAAAAGTCAGGAGAAGAAACGCTTAAAGTGATCCATCCAAATCTACTCCATATCTGGCCGCAGAGTGATGGTTTGGAACTCGTTTCATACCTTAGACCCTGGATGACTTACAGCCATTTAGCCAGTCATGTGTTCCATACTGTACCAGTGTAATTTACAACTGAATCTAGTCCCAGCCCCCAATTCCCATAGAGATCCATTCAAATGCAGAGAAGTTATAGTATTGCTTGTAAGAGTATCAGAAAATAAGATATCAAGAGTCTTTTAATGTTGTTGGGTCACAGACATCAGAAAGTCATGTCATGCAAAGGATATGTGACCAAATATTACTTTATTCTACATTATGTTAAAATCTCCAATATTTTTTGATGCCCGAAAATGAGGGGGGACTATGTACAAAAGGTTCTATAATTTCCAAACGGTTCAGCCGATATGGACGAAAATACCTCATTGTCATTGTATCCTTTCAAACTCAAAGTGCTAGAGTACAGAACCAAAACAACAGAAAATGTGTCACTGTCCAATGAATTATGGCGCTCACTGTATGTAATGAAAGGCTTTTACTGGACAAGCAAACTGAAGGTAATGTAGCATGAGAAAACTTACCTTTCACCAATATAGGCCTTTGTGGCCTTGAAGGCACGCTTGCCCTTGGGACCGCTACCCTTCCTGTTGAACTTGATCATCATCTTGTATGTGAATAATCTGCAAAAGCACATAGTAGTGTCACTACCGTAGTTTCAAACTTCAGTAATACTCGCCTGTCAACTAAATGACTAATGGTGTAGACTACTTTACTGTAAAATGTCCATACTTGTCCAATAATTTGTTTGTAGTCTCCTTCATATCCTTTCCTCATATTTTGGACAGGAGGATCTGTGAAAAGAATGTTAAACACTAGCATCCCCTGAGCTAACAATGGTAGGCCTACACATTCACAAAGGCTGCACGTTTACTGTTGACAGGCTCGCTATCTTAGGAGAGCATAATCAAGATAGGCCAGCTAACGTTAGGCAACGTTATATCTAGCTAGCTAAGGCAAAACAACATTAAGTGTAGAATGCTAGCTAGCATATCGTAACGATACTAACAGGCTTGGAATTTCGTCATTTTAGGGGCAAGGCCATTTGGCCTTCGGTATCACACACTTTTTTAGGGCAAAAAAAGGCCACATACCAGGGCACAAAGGCCATTGAGTGAAATAAGAGGATTTGGAGCCTACAAATAAGTAACTTGCCTTTCAGATAAGAAAAAAACACAAATGACATGAAAAACATAAATGATTCTCTTTTTTAATATTAATTGAACATACACACATGTAGCCCTATAAACATTGCCCCTAGTGGTTGAGACGTATCTGTCTCAATTACAGTATTCATGTTTGTCTGAAGTTATACACTGCAGCTTTAAGAAAATCCCGTAAATCTTGACACAGTATTTTTTAAAAGGGTAGCGAAAACCTTCTCCAGTTACACTGTAGTGCCATAAAATAGGAGGGTGTTATCAATAGCCCAAAGCACTTACAGACCCTCCTCTCGCCACAGACTCTAAAATGCACCGTTTATACATGCTAAGAAAATCATGTTCACGTATAGAAACAATACTATCTTTTAAAAACGTTGTATAAATGAGCATTCACCATTTTCCCTTGCTTACTGTACTTTCGGTTTAGAAGACACCAAATTTAAATTAAAAAAAAACATATTTTAAATATGTTTAGGAAGCCAAGTTTCTGATTAACTCTAAAGAGTTTATTACATTATATTACAGGCATTTAGCAGACGCTCTTATCCAGAGCGACTTACACAACTTTTTTGCTTTTTTTTAAACATATTATCCCGTTATACAGCTGGATATATACTGAATATATATATACAGTATATATATATATATATATATATACTACAATTCAGGTTAAGTACCTTGCTCAAGGGTACAATGGCAGTGTCCTACCTGGGAATCAAACCTGCAACCTTGGGGTTACAAGGCCAGTTCCTTAACCATTATACTACACTGCAGCAAGTTTATCTTGTTACATTTCACCAAAGTCCTTTACAGTAAACATTTCCACAGCGACCACCCGTCGCATTTAGGGCTAAAATATGTTGCTGTTTTTGTGTAAATACACGCGCGCTTTTGTACGTTTAAAAAAAAACGTATTTAAATACATTTGGCGACGTATGTTATGGTAATTATACTGTATGTGACTATTCTGAAATAAATGTATTCTGTTGCAAATTTCTGAATGATGCAGCTTCTTCTTCAATTCGAACTTTAAACCATGGATGTGCAAGGAATATGTTTTGAGATATTGTCTTGACATTTAAATAAAAGTAGTAGAAACCAGGTGGAAATCGCCTCTGGAGGGCCAAAGTAAATAGGGGTAATATCAATTAAAAACACAAACATTTCATATAAATTAAAAACACAAACAAAGTCTTGTCATATAATATGCCTCCTTGACGAAGTCATCCAGTCACATGCAGTTTGCTGCCGAATCTCGCAAACGTTTTTCATTGATTTTCTGAATTCTCTTAAATCATGGCATTGTTCTGGAAAGGTGGTAGTGCAGTGTTAACCAGATAATAAAACTGGCTAATTAGCTTAGGTAATAAGTACGAACCAGTGCTAATCGGATTCTAACTAGCAAGCTAGTAAATAGCTGTCAACTTTAAATATAACTTGTAACAATAATATAATTAGTTCAAAAAATAATAATTTTTTAATCTTTGTGGAGAGTTGGATCAATCCCTGGATGGTGAGGCAATGGCCGGAAAGGGTACTGGGAAAATTTATTCCCGTTTAAAATTTCTTCATTGTAAATCAAAAATTTTGGACCAAAAAATTAAGCACTTATTCAATGTAATTATGATTATTCTTGGTCTTTTTGGTACTCTAGTTTAACTAAAAATACTAAATCAAAATTACAAATTTCACAAAACAAACTAATCAGGTTTATTGTAAATTTACAGCCGAGAACTAATTTATCTTCTGAGCATTTTTAAATTTTAGGCTGGCTGCCCATTAATCAACGAGTTAACTAACTCACATTAAATCATGTTTACAGAGTTTATTTATTTAGCGAATGCAAAGTCTTTAAGCCATGCAGTTGCCTCCTGGTCTGCTGTGTGGAGGGTGACTAATCCTCCTTTCAGTCTTTGGAGAGGACAAACTTCTATGATGTGCTCCATAGTCTGCTCCTCTCCACAAGCACACAGTGGGCTTGGGCTACTGCCCCATTTGTGAAGGCTGGCCAAGCAGGGGCCATGTCCAGTCCTGAAACGATTTAGCGTAGACCACTGTCTCCTTGGGAGGTTGGTGCCAGGAACCTGTTGGTTGGGGTCTGACACCAGATGTTTGTTTGGGACCTCCTTGGACTCCCATTCATTTCTCCAAGCTGATTGGATGGTGAAGTCAGCTGGTGGGGTGTTCTTCCAAATTGGCCGTCTGGATGGAAGTCGAGCAGTGGGTGGGTTGTAGATGTCTTTATGGATTGGTAGATGGGGAGAGTCTTTGGACTTTTGAAGCATCCTTTGAGTGAGTGCTGCTCGCCGGATATGTTGAGGGGGTATGTTTGATAAGACAGGGAGCCAGGGGAGTGGTGTTGAGCGAATGGTCCCGGTTATGGTTCTCATGGTTGTGTTGAGCTGGGTGTCCACGTAGTGGGTATGGGATGACCTGGACCAGACAGGGGCACAATATTCTGCTGCAGAATATGCAAGGGCCAGTGCTGAGGTGCGCAGTGTGGAGGCTGCCGCCCCCCATTTTGCACCAGCGAGCTTGCAGAGCAGGTTATTCCTTGACTTCACCTTAGCTGCCGTCCCTTTTAGATGTTCCTTGAAGGATAGGGTCCTGTCAAGGGTCACTCCAAGGTAGGTTGGATTAGAGGCATGCTTCAGCTTGAGTCCGCTCAGATGGATGTTTAGTTCTCTGACAGCTTTTGCATTGTGCAGATGGAATACACTGGAGACCGTTTTTCCTGGGCTTGGTTTTAGGCGCCAGGTTTTGCAGAACTGGTCCAGTTTAGCAAGGTCTTCAGTGAGCACCTGTTCCAGTGGGTCAAAATCTGGTGCTTGGAATGCCAGACAGATGTCATCTGCATAGATGAATTTGCGGGATTTGGTGGTGGGTAGGTCGTTTGTATAGAGGTTGAACAGAGTTGGAGCTAGGACTGAGCCTTGCGGGAGACCATTTGTCTGTGTTCTCCATGCGCTCGTGTTCTCTCCGAGGTGGACTCTGAACCTCCGGTTGGTCAGCAGAGTTTTTATTATTGCTGTTGCCCAGGCAGGGAGCGCCTTTGTGAGTTTCAGTAGGAGGCCTTTGTGCCAGACAGTATCATAGGCGGCTGTGAGGTCGAGGAACACAGTCCCTGTCTTTAGTCTGCTCTCGAATCCATTTTCGATGAAGGTGGTAAGGGCCAGTACTTGTTCTCCTGTGCTGCGGTCCTTGCGGAAACCTGCCTGATCCACACAGAGGATATCCTCTACTCCTGGAGAAATACGTTGTAGTATTAGGCGTTCCAGGATTTTGAAGGGAACGCTGAGTAGGGAGATTGGGCGGTAGCTTGCTGGTAGTTTGTGGTCTTTGCCAGGTTTACAGAGTGCTAGATGGTAAAGCTCCAAAGTACCTTTCCAACCATTTCCAGTTAAAAACTCGACCTCACAATACGTTCTAGTCAACTCTCAATGTTTGCTTACCTTCATACAGTCTTTTTTTTTTTTAAGGTTTCCTCTGTTTTAAATTTTGCTCCCGTTTTCTTGCTAGTGGCTTTGATGCTATGTGTCGCTTGAGTGTATGTGCGCAACCAATTCAAGCTGCAAGAAATGCTGCAGTTATATGAGATCACTCACTGATGAGATTTTGACAGTAGCAGGGCACAAATGCCATGTTGGCCGTATGATTTTCGGGGCATCACGGCCAGAGCGAGGGGTTACGATGGCCGTGGCCGCCGTGAAATTCCTACCCTGGTTACTAACATTAATTAATAACATTTGCGGCTACTAAAGTTACCTATCGTCGAGGTGAATAGTCCGGCTAAAACTGTACACACATAGCCGTAGTCGACACATGCACATGTCTTCCAAACAAATATGCTAACAGTTCTGGCTGTGTTAAAGCCAGAGCTGTGAGAATCTTTGTTTGGAAGACACATGCATGTGTTGGCTAGCTACGGCTATGCATACAAAATTTTTGCCAGACCATTTTCACTTCCACGATAGGTACAGAGTAGGGGTCTTCACAGGTCCACCCAAACCCGAATACCCGAGACCCGACCGAGACATCGTCTGCTCTCGCACCTTTGATGACATTTAACAAGCACTGAGCAGTGCGTGCTTATTGTCTTTCATACTGTTTCTCATAGGCAACTGAAGGAGGCTGTACTCAACAGATCCCACCAGGCCAGAGAGAGGATTGTCTTCGTTTTTTTGTTCATTTTTATTAGAAATATGAAGAAGAAAAAATCGTATTTTATCACAAATAAAGGCTCATGGTTTTAGTTTCATTGGCTTAGGTTTTAGCCTCTTGGTTTTCGATTTCAGGTTATTTTGTAGGCTATAATTTGCTATGCGTTGGCTAATTTATGATCTGTAGCCCATTTTGTCATTATTATTATTATTATACACTGCCTGGCCAAAAGAAAAGTTGCACTCTAATATTTTGTTGGACCGCCTTTAGCTTTGATTACAGCACGCATTCGTCGTGGCATTGTTTCGACAACCCTATGCAACATCGCAACATTTATTTATTTCTGCGGTTTTGGTGGCCCAGTCTGGAGAGGGATGTTCGGAGTTTTGTTGCGGCTTGTCCGGTTTGTGCCCGCAGCACTCCCACCCTCGGGGCTTTTGCACCCTCTTCCCAGTCCTTGGAGTCACATCGCCCTCGACTTTGTCACCGATTTGCCAATGTCACTGGGCAAATCAGTGATTTTAGTCGAGGTGGACCGCTTCTCCAAGGCGGCCCATTTTTTTATTTCAAATTTGTTTCTGATTTTTTCCCATTTTTCTCCCAATTTAGTAGCCAATTGAACCCCTATTCTAATTAAATTCCCCCCGTGTAGCAACCGCTAGAGAATCACTGCTGCACAACCTCCGTCAGCCATCAGTAGAGCGAAGGTAGCCACGCTCTTTTTCAGAGCGCGACTCCTTCCGAGCCTGACCGTGATTCCAACCCGTCCGTGGCTGCTATATGCGCAGCGATTCTCTCCGAGCCCCTCCCCCCACCCGGAAGCAGCCGCCAATTGCTGCTCCCACAGGGCGCCGGCCATGCTCGGAAAATGGCAGGTCCGGAGCGCGAACCCCGATCCTCGGAGTACTACCGCAGCGGCTTCAAGGCGGCCCATTTTATCGATTTGTCTAAGCTTCCTTCAGCCTCTGAGACCGCGCAATTAACGGTAGACCACGTTTTCCGGCTGCACGGTTTGCCTTTGGATATGGTTTTGGATCGTGGTCCTCAGTTTGCGGGCAAGTTCTGGCGCGGATTCTGTTCTCTGCTTGGTGCCTCGGTCAGTTTGTCTTCTGGTTTTCATCCTGAGACTAATGGACAGACCGAGCGCACAAACCAGATGCTTGAGAACACAATGCGTTGCCAGGCTGCCTCCAATCCTACGTCTTAGTGTGTACACCTGGCCTGGGCTGAGTATGCCCATAATACATAATATGCGCAACGCCTCCACAGGGCTCTCGCCTTTCAAGGCTCAACTGGGGTATCAGCCCCCATTATTCCCTGAGCTTGAGAGGAACATAGAGGTTCCCTCCGCGGCATCTTTTATTCGGAAGTGTCGCTCTGTTTGGAGGCGGGTGCGCTTCAATCCGTTGCGGCTAGACACAAGGTTTATGGCTGACAGGCGACGATGTCCTTCCCCTCACTCAGGGTGGGGCAACGCATGATCTGCCTCTAAAGGTGGAGTCTCGCAAACTCGCTCCCCGGTTTATTGAGCCGTTTAAGAAAATACGGAATATAAATCCGGTTACGCTGAGATTGCAGCTCCCCCATGCTATGCGCATTCACCCCACCTTTCATGTCTCTCGGCTAAAACCAGTTCTTGTTAGCCTTCTGGCCTCTGCAGACAAGCCACCGCCGCCTCCTCGGATGATGGAGGGAGGTCCAGTTTACACCATTTGTCGCATTTTAGCCGAGAGACGGATTGGGAAAGGTTCCCAATTTTTTGTACATTGAGAGGGTTATGGCCCGGAGGAGCTTTGTTGGGTTCCCTCCAGAAACACGACCTGAGCTATGGATCATAAAGAAGCATGTAAATTAATTTACCAAGTCTATATGGAGACATGCATGCACAATAGGCTAGACTGTCACGTTGTCATGTCATGTTTTATTTTCTTTTTCTTGTCTTTGTTAGATTTCTTGTTTAAGTCACGCATTGTGTTTAGTCTCATCACGCCACGTTTTATGTTTTATTCTTTTTACGTTTCCCGTTCATTGTTAGCATACACATTGTTAGCATACATACACGCGTTCATGCTGTTTCTCTTTCTCTTGCTGTCGCTCACGCTTCCCTAATTGTTTCATTCTCCCTTGTCTATTTACTAATCTACTAACATTAGATCAGGATTGGGTAATACTAACTCTCTAACCATGTGTTCATGTTTACCTTACGTTTCTCGTGCATGTCATTTACTAATTTACTAATGCTAGGTCAGGATAGGTTTTTTACTAATGAGTACTAATTATCTTGTTACCTTGTCAGCCTTCCACACCTGATTTCCATTTGCATTCTGCTCTCAAGCTAAGTGACTGCACCTGTCTACACCTGCATTTAAGCTCATAGTGTTCATGTCTTGTCTTTGTGAAATTGTTGCCCCTGTTTATCAGTGCACTATTGAGCGGTTTTTCAAGCCTGTCTTTTGTTACGATCCAATCCCGTCTGCCTGTACTTCTGCCCCGCTGACAGCTACTCTGGTTACTGGATTATTGCATGGTGTACCGATTCTGAGACTGCCTTCTCCCTCGGTACTGTACATTGGTTTTGGCTGGAATTTTTGTGTATGAACTTTGCTTGTTTTTTGACTATGCTCATTGGACATTTCTTTAATAAAGCCCTGACGGGACCACTGTTTCTGAGTCGTGCATTTCGGGTCCAACCCTCATGCACCCGTCTCATAGACGCAATTAATTCTAGCTGAAAGAAAGACAGCCTAAATAGCCTAGTTAGTACAGCCTAGATAGTTTTCATAAGTAAAATAAGGAAATAAATTTAAATTAGGCCTATTAGTATTCTATAGAAATGCATTTAACGTGAGGCTATTCAACACTGGCTTGCCGGATGCGCAACCGCAAGCTTCCATGTCTGGGCTATGAGCTGCTGAATTCTTTCACAGTTTTTTTCCAGTAGTGTAGCCTAACGTTGGCTGCGGAAAATGTTTTGGTACCGGACCATGTAGCTAGATTTAGTTTAGTTTTCTGTAGTGCAATGGATGTATATAAGGCATGTTGATTCGCTTCATAGTAGCCTAGCTTGTACCTGCTTCCGGATTAACAGCTGACTGAAGTTTCTCTGGCAAAATTAACGTTGGCTAACATTAACAAGCTTAATTGGACAACGCATATTTCCCAAGAATCTTAGTCCAGAAAGAAAACAATAGATACTACTAAGAAAGTAGCATACCAGAGATTATTCTCATTAGTATTATAATTAAAAGTGTTTACAGTAAGCTACATTGTCTGCAGAGTAGCGTAGACTACAGCCATGATCGGAGGATATTGTAATTTTTTCACTTTGTGCGATAATACCTGTATAAACCTGTTACATTGGTTAGCAAGCTAGCCGGTTGGCCTATCGTTTATGTGGTAGTATTCTAACTAACCAAAGCAGGCCTCACGGTTTGCTCACCTATACTATATATGACTACGGTTTGTGTGATATGATCTCATTTTAGCTTACTGTAGATGGTTAACAGTATTTCCTGACCGAAGGGCGTGAACTTATTTATAGTAACGTTAGATTTGAGATCAATAACCACCATCGTGCTGTGACAGTCAGTTTACTCCACACTCCTTTGTTCTCTGAGCACACGTGGCATACACACGCACGCACACACACACATCTGCATGCACACACACACATGTGCATACCCACACAAATAGTCCAATACCCACACAACACGATGTGTCTATTTAGTAGAATGTGATATTCATGTTTTTCCTTGTCTAATAAATCTATTTTTTGTTAAACCTGGTGTCTGTTTTGATATCATATGAACACGAGGGCTGAGTCAACCTAATCATTAGAATGTAATACCTGCAACCCTTATGAGTTATTAGTTATTAGTGCTTTGAAGGTAAATTGAAGTAGTAATTATAATAAAAATGCGACCGATTTAATTTTAACCTAATGTAAGAATAATAAGGGTAAACCTCATTATTCCATAGTTATTGCCTATATTTCTGGCATCCCATGTAAGAGTTTATATATATATACAGAGGCATATTCCTTACATTTATCGACGCCCCGTCCGAGGATATTCCCTACATAATTGGTGCCGCGTGAGGACTCTGATGATTCAGAAATAATATTACTAATCATCTTGCTCACTGCTAACAGATTCGTACGTATTCTCTGCATTAGTTTGAGCCCGGGTGAAGACTGGTAAGATGGTTTTATTGGTATATCACTACTATTACTAAATGTAAACGGCTTGCATGAGTAATACTCCACATGTAAGAATATAGAGGCATATTCCCTACAATGTGCACAGGATGTGTGGATATGTGCAGCATGTGTGGATATGTGCAGGATGTGAGCAGGATGTGTGGATATGTGCAGGATGTGAGCAGGATGTGTGGATATGTGCGGAGGATGTGTGCAGGATGTGTGGATGTGCGGAGGATGTGTGCAGGATGTGTGATGTGTGCAGGATGCGCTGCAGTGGGGACAGAGGGAATACGAGCAGGTGATGTGGGTGGTCCAGCTTCAGGGGCTGACACAGAGGTTACACTGCTGGTGGGCTAAGCCAATTAAATAGAAAAATATCCATTACAATTAATACAAACTACCTCCACATATATATTATGTCCATCTATGTTAACATTACCTTCACAGAGTGGAATCCACAGACAGTGTTGTGGTCCCTCAGAGATGCATGTCCCCTCAGCTGGACTGGTCTGTAAGTCAAATTGGGCCTTTATATATGGGCACGCCAAACATCTGCACAGCCATGTAATGATAAAGTGATATTTGCTTTTCAAAATCACATCTAAGTGGAATACTTGCAACTTGCTATAAGAATTCCATCTCATTTTGTAATTATAGCTGGGCTATTTCTGCAGAATGCGATGTCCTGAAATAAAAATATGGGTTTGCGTTCATTATTACCCCGTCAATTACGCTTACCTTATACCACGGTGGCTCCCTAGTGGAACTCGTTGACATCCCAATTATAGTAGCCTATTCATATTTCTCTGAAATTTTTTATTAATTTAGGCCTACAACCAATTACTAAATTTTGACAACTCCTGTAGGCTAGCCTAGTTAAAAGGGCATTTTACAAATAGGATAGCTGTTCTGGGGAATTTGGAAATAAGGTAATCTGTGTTATGCAGATATTTCTCACGTCAAGTCAAATTCTATGAAAATTAGTTGAGAGTTCCCTAAGCGAGTTAATTCTTATTTATCAGGTGAGCTCTGCATCTGTAAATACACTACCAAAATACGCTGATCTTGACCGCATAAAATGGCGGACGCGTAAAATAATTAATATATATTTATTTATTTATTTAATTTATTTATTTATTTATTTTATTGTGTCACATTTGGTCTTCCAAATCCTCACACCCAGAAAGAAACGAATCAATGATTCGCGTAACCATACTGCCCTCTCCTGACATGAATGAGCACATCTTTCCTATTACCGATACAATTGCACTGTAAAATACCAATTTGTAGATTAACTGTAGCCTAATCTGTAATAAAATACTATAAACACCACCACATGTTTCCAACTAATATCTCTATAATAAAAACGGGTTTTTGAGTAACATTAGCCTATATAGAAAAGTGTTTTGCCCCCGCTCCCCATGTTCAAATGATGCAAGTCATATACATGTACAGTAACTAGCTGTAGCCTAATGCAATAAAAATTTACATTATTGTTAAAGGTTGGAGCCATAACTGCTCACAGTTATCTATGAAATGCAGTATATTCCATGCAGTCTAGCATTATTAAACATCCACTGAGAGATATGATGCCTTTACCATAGTTTATCATAATCCTGACAACATTTTGACGACTCTTACGTTTATACCAAGCCAAATAAAAAATAAATAAAACCTAAATAAAAATCTAGGTTTTTTGCTGCAAGAACTGTGAATGAGAGTAGCCTACATAAATTAAATTAATATTATGGCCTAAATACAATATCCCCATAAAGACACATCAGCAAATATTACTGTAGCCTATATGTATACCAGTAGCTACGAGTTGGTAAGAAAAGCGAGGGTAGCAAAACGTGCAAAAAGCCACGTAGAATACTTGCATCTTACTCTAAGAATTCTAGCTCATTTTGTAATTATAGCCGGGCTACATTTCTGCATATTATCTCTATAATAGATGACAATCTTGTTTTTGAGCAACGTTAGCCTATATTTTAAAGTGTTTTGCCTCCGCTCCCCATGTTCAAATGACACACAAAGTAGCCTACACAAGCAAATGGCTTTAATTGCGCTTAAAATGCATGTTGAAATCAGTTCAGAGTGGAGTTATATCTCGTACAAATGTCTTACTATCTTGAGTAAACGAGATAATAACTTGTATAAACGAGGTAATAACTCGTATAAACAACTTACTATCTCGTATAAACGAGATAATATCTCAAATAAACGAGATAATATCTTGAATAAATGAGATAACTTGTATAAACGAGTTAATAACTTGTATAAACGAGATTATATTGTGAATAAACAAGATAATAACTCGTATAAACGACTTACTATCTTGTATAAACGAGATAGTAAGTTGTTAATACAAGTTATTATCTCGTATAAACGAGATAGCTCTTCAAAAATAAAATTTTCACTCCCCCCATTTAAAGGTTTTTTCTAAATGATTATTTAAGAAGTATTATAAAATTTGGGGAATATGGCTACAGTGTTGTGCATAATTAACAGTAAAAATGGTTGGTTAAAAAACTGGCTAGGACTGTTAGCAGGCTAGTATTGTTCAATCTCATCTGTTCTTCATCACAAGTTGTTTGTAATGCATTGATTAAGTGTTCTGTCTGTCTGTGTTCGAGTTGGTCTGGTGCCCTGTTTTGTCAGAGGACTCTGCAGGCCCGGCGCTGCTAACGACAAAGGAGCAGAAGGTTCGGGCATGAACTAAAGCCTGAATGCCTGTTTTTGATTAGTTTATATTTAGAACAGAATGTACCCTTATTGGACCTTTTTTATGATCAAGCTCCTATGTATCACTCCTGGTCCTTCCTGCTGACTCTTAATGGATGTTTCAGTTCCAAACACTTAAATGCATTTTTTCCATGTGTTCCGCACAGCCTTCTTGATAATGACTTGAGGGTCTACAAATATAGGCCAGGAATATTTCCATACAGAAGTAATTAATCCCACCTTTGCAGGATTTTGCACTTTCCACAGAATGGATTGTCTTTTGTTTCTGTAAAGGTTCTAATACTGTCAGATTAATGCAGGGGATAGTGAGTGTTCTGCGTGAGCAGAGAGTTCTTGGTGGCATGCAAATACAGGGGGTGGACAAAATATCGGAAACACCAGTTTTCCAGAAATCATAAAACACTTGCCACATGTTTGCTACACAAAACCTCAACCTCTGTTATATTATCTATGCTGTTTTGCGAATCTTGTGCCACGTGTGCATTTTTTATGATGACTTGTTTTTTTAAATAATTATGCCAATCAACAACTGAAGTTGATCTCCTCTATGTAGTACAGTGGAATGTGATTAGTGAAAAACCTAACTGAAGAGGAATAATTAACAATTGGGCCATATTTGTGACTCATGTTACATGAAAGTGTTGGATTCTAGACCAGTTTCAATGATCTTTTATTTTATTCAGCTGTTCACTTCACTTTGAGTAGAGGTGTTCACTCCCCACAGCTGTGCAGAGGTGCACATCTCCAGTTGTCATGGACCAAAATACTTGGTCCTCCATGAGCTCTAAAGTGTTCTCACGTATTACTGACACAAAAGCTGCATTTAATTGACAAATTTAGTATTATTTGATAATAATATTATTAATGGCTAATTATGATTAATTATCGTAGACTGCACACCCCAGTGCATGTTTTTGTAGAAAAGTCGGTGAAACGCCGTCTCGCATTCAGGGAGAAAACCAGATAAACTTTATTTAAAAGTGAAAGTTTTTTTCACCGGTTAGAATGTGGCCAGCAGGCTATATCCTGGTAAAACCTGAGCTGTGTGGGACACGCGCATCAATGTGACTACAATTAGAACGCGCCAGAGAGATTCTAAAATAAGGTAGCCCATGTGATTACCCAATTATAAAACCACAACTCACATGCACAGAACCCCAACAGAATTACAAAATTAATAACGTTTAATTTATTTCCAGGCTGCGATAAAGCAATGCGCTTGTATATGGTACATGTTATCTCCTGCTAGGCCTTTACTTTATCAGTTCATGATGCCAGTACTGACAATATGAAACTATTTTTTTTCTTGATTGAACATCTGCTAATAAAACTTCGATTTCAGTGTCAGAATAATTCTTTCCTTTGCTTTTTATGGGCCATTCTGACTAGGTATGGACCTTTAAATGGAAGTAACAGCCTCCATATAAGGCAATTCATGGGCGTGTATTTATGCTAATCACAAAATAACGTGGATGCGCATCGAAAAAAAATTCATTTTCCACACGGTTTGATGAATCCGGCGTAAATTTTTCGTACCAACTCCCTTCGGACATACATATACGCGTATATTTAGGAACGCTTCATGAATGAGGCCCAATGTTCGTAAACACTCTCCTCACAGAGCTCATGAAGTGCTGGCATGGGAGAAGTCTTTAACATGCACATAGCCAAAGTGGTTGTGTCTGTGTGCTGCACAGCAAAAGTAGCACAAAACTGTGTCACTGCTACAGTTGTAGCAAGTGTACTGATACAAATGTTGCATTCATTGCATCAGCAGAAATGGTCTCACTCCTGTTCTATGTATCACTGTAGCTTAGTGCGCAAATTTCTCAGAGTTAATTTTGAAACATTTTAAGGGCCTATAGGACAGTGAAAAGCTCTGTCGGGGCCATTCACTGTTAATGCTTACAGCTGTACTTCTGTCTGTTGTGTGTGTCAATAGGGAGCTGGTGGGAAATACAGTATGTATGTGAGAGAGCAATTCCAGCTGCTCTGAACAGACAAAAACCCTTTGGAGGACTGGCCAACCATACAAACAATTTTAAAGTAGACAAGGGATAGGAAAATTACTGGGCTCAGAAGCTCCAGAACCACAGTTTCTGTAGCGGCTGTAACATCAATCTGAATTCCCGTTCAGGGCAAAGCTTCCTTTCCCTTCATGACGGAGTTGAAGATTTTAAATATGACCACTAAAAATGCTCTTTTCCCAAGTGTAAGCATTCATCATAATAGCTATAGATATAAAAAGTGCACGGCCATCTCAGTTACCTCGGACTATAGTACATTTTGTCTTTTGTTTTTTCATGCACCTGTCTGTGGTGGGACGGGGAAGCGGGATGGATATTTTTTAGGGAACTCCTGCTGCTTGTTTTGATTATATTGACGGATTGTCTCGTCGATATCATTTTGTTTGTGGTCGTCACCATGGAGACGCATTCGCAACATATGCTCGGGAATGTCCGTTGTATCTGCAGACTGCAGCAACAAAGTTTACCATCGAGTTGAAGATTTCGGGACTGATTCGGGAGTGCAGGCAATCTTCAAAACTAAAGGCAACCAGGGAAGGAGAACACAATGCGGGGGAGGAGTCAGGAGACAACTGGGAAGATTGACGCAGTTCGGTGCTCCGTTTCGGCGGTGTACAGAGACCGCAGCGCTGCGTGTATGGAGGAGAGTCGTGGAGGAGGAGTTTGTGTGTTGGACTGCTTGGTGCCACCGGACATCTCAGGACAGCGGGGGCTATTTTTAATCATGGCTGTATTGCACTTTAATTCACTTGATTGATGTAATGATTCTGTTGGATGTCTTTGTTTGATATGTTTGTTTGTGTATTGTGGGTCTTTCCCACTGTCTGTATCTTTTTGTTTTTGCTGGGGCTACAACTGAAGTTCCCTAGTGGGAAAATAAAAGTTATTCTATTCTATTCTATATCTGAAATTCAAAAGCTGAGGTTAATGGAAGAAGTAATGGAAAGTCAAACAACAGTAATTTGTTGCACACAATAAAACAAATTTTTTATGAATGCACTTCATTGTGTACTGTTAATAAAGTCTGTTGTTGAAATGCTGAAATGTTGTTGTTCCCAATGAAAGGCTTCACTGCTTTTCTGTTACAATTAAGATATAACAATTAGTAAAATCTTTTTTTCTGCTGCTTACCCTTGTTTTTGAGGCTGACCATGTACATTTGCAGTGCTAAGCCACCCATGTTCATCATAACCCATCCATGTTCATCATCAATCTTTGACAATTCCAACTCCAAATACAAGAGCACAAATGTAGCTTGGCTTATTATTTCACAAAGAAAATTCTGCAGTTGGTGTATCTATAAAAAGTGCTCTAATTTATACATGAAAACAAAATGTATAAAAATACCCTTTATTAAAAGCTGTAAATCTGCACTTGTGATTACAAATCTAAAATTGTGGTATACAGAGCCAAATCGAGAACAAACCCGTCTTTGTCCCAAACATTATGGAGGGCACTGCATATTACATTGAGTGTGGTAGCGCTCACATCTGCGTTGGTCAGCTCCAATGTAAAACAGCAATTTTTGAACCTCAATATTTTCGCCTTTTCCCAATGCCATTTCACAGGTGGACTACAATCGCCATAGGCTCGCCAAATACTGATTTTGGTATCGCAACATTTTGCCATGTTGTGGATACCCCCTAAAAATTAGCACAATTTTTTTTTTTGCACAAACAACTGAATTTAAATTCAACAGATCCTGATACAAAGCCCCTCACAGTCTGCCATTTTGAAACATGCATGCTTTTAATACTTTCATGGCTGTAGACTTCATTAAATTTGAATGAGACCCCAAAAATTTTCCATAGACTTAACACGGGAGAAACAATATATTGTTAACAGTATATTGTGCTACCCCCCGCACCTTGTGACTATGGTCAGGGCTATGGTTTTTGCTGTCCTCCAAAGGCTGTGATAGCACTCACATGCAGTAAACCGCTGGTAGAATTGTTAATAAGATATTGGGTATCTGCTGCCGCCTTTATTACATCTTAGGAATGTTTGCATTCCTTTTATGCTTATTTATATTTTGTATTTGAGAAGTATTGTTATAACCCCAGTGAGAATTTTCCAATCTGTGAGCGTGTGTGCTCCGTTCATCGTTTTCAATGCTGCAAAAAGAGTTTGCTGATTTTGAATCTACCCTGGGTGTGGTCGCACCCCAGTGAGATTTTTTCCCAATCTGTGAGCATGGATCTGAACTTGAGGGGGTTGAGGAGCTTTCCACAGTGGCTTCCAACACCCTATTTTCTCAGAATTGCCCCTACATGTTTGATCAATCTGGGAGGGGTTCGGTGGAAGGTTTGGGGTCCACTGAAGATTCAGCAGAGTACTCGGCCTCTCTAAAAACGATTATCCGTCAGGCCTTAGCACGCATGAACTGTGATGACGCCTGAGAGACATCCAGAGCTGGATGGACAACCACCATCTCAAGCTCAATTCAGGCAAGACTGAGCTCATCTACATTCCTGCTCTAACCTCTCCCCCTCTCAATCTTTCTATTTCCCTAGGAGACACTCCACTGACCCCAACGCCCTGTGCCAGGAACCTCGGAGTCGTGATGGACAACAGGCTGTCCCTCTCCAAGAACATCGCAGTGGTAACCCGGGCATGCAGGTTCTTCCTGTACAACATCAGGAGAATCCGCCCCTTCCTCACCACCCACTCAACCCAGCTCCTGGTCCAAGCGATGGTGCTGTCCCGCCTGGACTATTGCAACTCTCTCCTGGCTGGCTTGCCAGCATCGGCCATTAGATTAGCTTATCCAGAACGCAGCAGCGCGCCTGGTCTTCAACCTCCCCCGACACTCCCATGTCACCCCCCTGCTCATTGACCTCCACTGGCTACCGGTGATGGCCCGCATCAAATTCAAAACATTGGTGCTCGCCTTCCAGGCAGTCCGAGGATCTGCCCCTCCATACCTCCAAAAGCTCATCAGACCCTACACACCTGCCAGATCTCTGCGTTCCGCCTCCTCAGGACGACTGGTACCCCCCCCTCTTCATACTAGCACCCGGTCTCGATGTCTGTCTGTCCTGGCCCCACGGTGGTGGAATGAGCTCCCCGTGGAGGTCAGAACAGCAGAAAGTCTGACCGCTTTCAAGCGCAGATTGAAGACTCACCTCTTCAAGCTGCACCTCTCTCCACCCCTCCCTACCTCCTTGTGACTATTGTTATCAAAATTGTGTAGTGACCTGGCATCAGGAATGATTGCCTCAGTCCCCTCTGCCTGACGGTACGAAGAGAGCCATTCGAGACCTGCCGGTTATCCCTGGCCAGGTCTTTATGGAGGCAGCCAGACAGATGCTTGAGCTCTCTGTGGATGCAATGAAAGACAGGGAGCAGCAGATGCCCCCCCCCCCCCTTCAACACACTATTGTTAGGTGGACCCATCCTATGGCTCGTGGTCATGCACAGTCCTCGTGTAAAAACGAACAAATTACAGGCTTCCTGGAGAAGTGTGTCGTGTCAGCCCTCCGAATGGCTCAGTGGTTTTTATTCAATCTATTTTCTGATACCGAAATCTCCTCCGACCAGTCCGGGACCTGAGAGGCCTGACTTTGTTTCTAAAGCAATACGCTTTTAGGATGCTCCGGATATCGGAAGTCCTACACACCGTTAAAATGGGAGATTGGTTCACGGTTGTGGACTTGAAAGACATGTACTTACACATCCCTATCTGTGTGGAGCATCATCGTTTCTTTCGCTTTGCGTTCTGAGGTCAGGCATACTAATTCAATGTCCTCCCATTCAGTCTTTCCCTGGCCCCCTGTGTATTCACCTGCTGTATGAGCGCTGTTCTATCACCGCTTTGGCTGAAGGGGTTAAACATCCTGCCGTACCTGAGTCGTACAGTATGGTGCTCTCACATACTGTCCAGACAGTAGCACATATCTCCAGTCTGTGCATCAATGTCAATTATAGCAAGCGCCAACTAGTTCTGAGCTAGTCCATCACTTATATCAGACGCTTAAAATGTGGTTCAACACCATGATGCTGCACCCCAAGTTGGACAGAGGGCGAGTCAGAGTGACGCATCGGTTTTGCCAGCTACTGAACCCAGGGCGACAAGTCAGCTTTCTGACAAAGGGGGTCCAGATAGGGGCTATACCATCATGGCGCGCGGTGGTGACGACGGACACTTCGCAGCTGTCAACACTGACCAGCTCGGCATTGTGGTCGCGAGTACATCAGTCAGACTACATCAATGTTCTTAAACTTGGAGCAGTTTCTCTTGCACTGAGGCACTTCTTGCACTGAGGACAACACCTCAACAGTTTATCACATAAACTACCATGGCGGAGTAAGGTCCTGCCAGTCTTTGTGAGCGACCTTTTTCTTGAACTGGGCGCCTCCCAGGTTGCCCTCTCTTCGTGCCGTACACCTCCTGGGTGTCCAAAACGATTCATCAGACTTTTTATCTCGCCAGGAGATTCATCCCGGCAAACACTCAATAGCTTTTCCCCGTACACTACAAACAGGTAACAGAGAATGCCTTGGATCAACACTACGCTGTTACTATGTTATGATAACGTTGGGAATCTAGCAATGTCAGCATTAGTTTTAAAAGCTTTTGAAAAGTGTTCCTCATCTTATGGCTAATGTCAGTCAAGCGGCAGCCCCCATTCATTCATTACATTTACATTAGTAATTTGGCAGACGCTTTTATCCAAAGCGACGTACAATAAGTGCATATTGAAGGTCATTGACACAACTACGAAGCAAATCCAACAAAGCACAACTTTCTCACAACGTAGGAGCTATCGCTAATAATCAACAGAATACAGTTGGCTATACATTCTAAGCTATAAAATAGCAAAACCAAATAGAAAATAAACAGAAAGAACATACTGTATAATTGGCCTTATATATGTAGTTATTCAAGGTGGAGTCTGAAAAAGTGTGTGTGGAGTGACCTCAGCAGGGGGGTGACATGTGTGAACTTCGGGTGGTTGAACACAAGCCGAGCAGCCGCGTTCTGGACCAGTTGTAGGGGCAGAATGGCGCAGGCTGGCAGGCTTGCGAGAAGGGAGTTGTAGTAGTCCAGACATGAGGTGACCATGGTCTGGACAAGGAGCTGGGCAGAGTAGGTGATCAGGTATGGCCGAATCCTCTTGATGTTGTACAAAGGAGGAAGCTGCAGGACCATGCTGTTGCCCTGATGTGCTCTCTGAAGTCCAGCTGGTCGTCCAGGACCACCCCCCCTCTGTCGATAGTGATGGACAGGTCTAGAACCGGGGAGGTCTTGTATGGCATGAAGAGCAGCTCAGTCTTGTCGAGGTTGAGCTTCAGGTGATGGCTAGACATCCACTCAGAGATGTCAGCCAGGGAAGCAGATATCCTCTCTTTAATCTGGGGTAGAGGGAGGGAAAGAGAGGAAGAGTTGAGTGTCATCAGCATAACAATGGTAAGAGAAGCCATGTGAATTAATGACCAAACCAAGAGACTTAGTGTAAATAGAGAACAGCAGAGGACCCAGTACAGATCCCTGTGGGACTCCTGTAGAAAGAGGATGAGGTGCAGAGATAGAGCCCTTCCAGGAGACTTGGTAGGATCTATCTGTGAGATAAGATGTTTTACTTCGTCAATTACATCGTCAATTACTTTGTCCATTACTTCGTCAATTACATCGTCAATTACTTCGTCAATTATTAAGTCATATTTTAATGTTTTTCTGAATATTTTTTCAGATTTACTTAAATTCTTTTTTTTAATGCCCATCTCAGCCAGTGTGGAGATCAGGAGTTTGTGGTTGACCGTATAAAACTGCTGCAGACAGGTCAACAGAGTGATGGTTTGGGGCTCGTTCGATAGCTCAGACCCTTGATGACTTACAGCCATTTAGCCAGCCATGTGTTCCATACTGTACCAGTGTAATTTACAGCTGAATCTAGTCTCACCCCCCAATTCCCATAGAGATCAGTTCAAATGCAGAGAGGTTATAGTATTGCTTGTAACAGTACCTGAAAATAAGATATCAAGATGTTATGATCTTTTGATGTTGATTGGTCACAGACTTCAGGAAGTAACAGCATGCAAAGGATATGCGACCAAATATTAAATATGATACTTTAAAAATATGTTAAAGCAAAATATTCTAATTTTCTGAGACACTGAATTTTGGGTTTCATTAGCTGTAAGCCATAATCATCAAAATTACAAGAAATAAAGGCTTGAAATATTTCACTCTATGTGTAATGAATCTATATAATATATGAGTTTCACTTTCTGAAATGAGTGACAAAAAATATTGAACTTTTTCACGATATTCGAATTTTTTGAGCTGCACCTGTATGTCTGCTGTATTTCAAACAACATATAGGCCGACTCACCACTGGGTAGATTGCTTAAAATTCAAATCTTCTCTAAACGAGCCTAATTCACACTCTTCAGGGTAGTGACTATCATAAATGTCTACATTGTGAATAATTAAGACTGATGTTAAGATTGTTAAAGATAACATTCCTAAGATGGTCATGATGCCATTTGAAATGGCCTTACACACTGTACAGGGAATGGACGTGAGACTGTCATTTACTTAGATCGCTGCTTTGCCAAATTTGACTAATAAAAGCCAGCAGCAGGGTCAGAGAAGCAACGTACGCATGTGCACGAATGTAGCCAAATCCCGGAGGCAAGCCACGCGAGAGCGAAGCCTGTTGCATGAGCGAAGCCTGTGGCTTGAATAAGGTGCACATGTGTGCAAATGCCTGCGACGAGAGTACAGCCTGTGGCGTGATTGAATTGTCTGATTTTGAAATTAAATGTACCGATTACTCCCAATATAAGCAAAACTGAATAGAGAAATCCCTCTATTTATGTATTTTTAAAACAATGGTAAAATAATGTGATCGCTCCAAATAATGAAGCATGGCTGCATGGAAATTAAAGCAGAGAACATGAAATGCATTCAGAGTCCGAACATCGTATTTATTTGTGTCCAAAACTAACAGACCAAAACAATTTACATCTATACATAAACATCTAAGAGTCTATATATTACAGTAACAATCTAGTACTATATGTATTGCTGTAATAATCTAACATGATACATTACTGTAATAATGTAGTAAGTCTATATATTAGGCTACTATAACACTAGATGCATTTAAATCTTACATGAAGGATTTAGAGGCAGATTCATAGCCAATTTCCAAATGACCCTCTGTGTGGTAACGTGTGGTAAGAATGTACAGAAGTTAATGTTTTTAAGGGCTGATAGTCGGTGGTCATTGTGGTTATTTCTGTAGAAAACCCAAGTGGCAAACGCTTGGTGCTGTATAGGTATGGGGCATGCCCCACCAAGCCGTAACTTGGCGGATGGCATACCTGCCATCCCAATATAAAGCAGACTTGTTAGGTCAGATGAAAACAGCCTCATGCAACCAATAAAATTCTGCCTTACTGTAAGACTCACATAGACTCACATAGACTTCAGGCTGTGTTTAGTAAACCAGCCCCAGAACTCCCGCGCTGGTTTAGTTATTAGACAGGCAGGGAATGCTGACAGGCAGGACAGGCAGGGAGATAACATCCAGACATCAATGATGTCAAGAGGATGTTGTGACGCATGACACATTCCCACACCCACTCTCTCCTCTCGCCTTCCCTCCCTCCTTCGTTTCCCTTCCGTCTTTCTCTTTCTCATGTCACCTTTGGCTCCTCCAGACAAGAACATTCCTTCTTTCGCAACCCCAAACACCTCAGTTTAGCACTCAAGCTAGCACTCTAGCACTCAAATTCTTGTCTCGCAATGCATCCTCTCACTCTATCCTCTTTGTATACACTGTATTTTCAAAACTCACAAAAGCCTTTCTCATCCCCCATGAATTGAGTTCCCTTTCTTAACTTCCAGCTGCAGACAGAAAACAGTGTGTTACGTTTCCGTAGGACAGGAACCCAAACGCAGGCAGGAGTGCGATAAACCAGGTTTAATCTCAGATGAATGACAAAATCAGAGTCCAAAGGGAAGTCAAACAGGCAGGGGTCGATAACGGGGAGACACGGCCGAGGTACAAAAACAATATCCAAAAGAAGGGTTGCGAGAACACGGACAGAGGTCGAAGCCAGGAAATCAATCAGGAGAAAAACACTCGGATGGAAGGTAATAGTTCAGGAGGGTGAAAAGGACTCGGGGTGAAATGTCCGGAATGCTGAGCAGGGTGGGTGGAGGGGGGAAAAAATGACAGGACGGCGGCGCAGACAGTGCCGCTCAGGAGGACGGCGGCGCAGACAGTGCCGCTCAGGCGGACGGCGGCGCAGACAGTGCCGCTCAGGCGGACGGCGGCGCAGACAGTGCCGCTCAGGCGGACGGCGGCGCAGACAGTGCCGCTCAGGCGGACGGCGGCGCAGACAGTGCCGCTCAGGCGGAAGGCGGCGCAGACAGTGCCGCTCAGGCGGACGGCGGCGCAGGAGTGACCGCTCAGGAGGACGGCGGCGCAGGAGTGACCGCTCAGGAGGACGGCGGCGCAGGAGTGACCGCTCAGGAGGACGGCGGCGCAGGAGTGACCGCTCAGGAGGACGGCGGCGCAGGAGTGACCGCTCAGGAGGACGGCGGCGCAGGAGTGACCGCTCAGGCGGACGGCGGCGCAGACAGGACCGCTCAGGAGGACGGCGGCGCAGGAGTGACCGCTCAGGAGGACGGCGGCGCAGGAGTGACCGCTCAGGCGGACGGCGGCGCAGGAGTGACCGCTCAGGAGGACGGCGGCGCAGGAGTGACCGCTCAGGCGGACGGCGGCGCAGACAGGACCGCTCAGGAGGACGGCGGCGCAGACAGGACCGCTCAGGAGGACGGCGGCGCAGACAGGACCGCTCAGGCGGAAGGCGGCGCAGACAGTGCCGCTCAGGCGGACGGCGGCGCAGGAGTGACCGCTCAGGAGGACGGCGGCGCAGGAGTGACCGCTCAGGAGGACGGCGGCGCAGGAGTGACCGCTCAGGAGGACGGCGGCGCAGGAGTGACCGCTCAGGAGGACGGCGGCGCAGGAGTGACCGCTCAGGAGGACGGCGGCGCAGGAGTGACCGCTCAGGCGGACGGCGGCGCAGACAGGACCGCTCAGGAGGACGGCGGCGCAGGAGTGACCGCTCAGGAGGACGGCGGCGCAGGAGTGACCGCTCAGGCGGACGGCGGCGCAGGAGTGACCGCTCAGGAGGACGGCGGCGCAGGAGTGACCGCTCAGGCGGACGGCGGCGCAGACAGGACCGCTCAGGAGGACGGCGGCGCAGACAGGACCGCTCAGGAGGACGGCGGCGCAGACAGGACCGCTCAGGAGGACGGCTGCATAGCTCAGGGGGCCGGCGGCGACGGCTGCATCGCTCAGGGGGCCGGCGGCGACGGCTGCATCGCTCAGGGGGCCGGCGGCGACGGCTGCATCGCTCAGGGGGCCGGCGGCGACGGCTGCATCGTTCAGGGGACCGGCGGCGACGGCTGCATCGCTCAGGGGGCCGGCGGCGACGGCTGCATCGCTCAGGGGACCGGCGGCGACGGCTGCATCGCTCAGGGGTCCGGTGGCGACGGCTGCATCGCTCAGGACAGGACCGGACAGGAGACGTGGAACAGGGCGGGCCAGGAGGCCCGGAACCGGAAAGGCCCAGGAGGCACGGACCGGGGAGGGACAGGTGGCATGGGCCGTGACGGAACCGGAGAGCTGGAACGGGACAGGCCCGGAGACCCGGGTCCGGACGGGACAGGGGACATGGACCGGGGCGGGACAGGAGGCATGGACCGGAGCGGAACAGGAGGCATGGACCGGGGCGGGACAGGAGGCATGGACCGGGGCGGGACAGGAGGTATGGACGGGACGGGACAGGAGAGCCGGGACGGGACGGGACAGGAGAGCCGGGACGGAACGGGTGATGCCACCTTGGTGAATAAAAGTATCGATTTCTTTCAAAAACCTTTGTGATTCCAAACTTTTGAATGGTAGTGTATCTTAAGTATTACTAGCTTAGACACTAGCCCAAATAAATTCTATTGTAGTTTTATATTTTTCTTACCAAAAAAATACATTTTAGTAAACATATTTGGGATCACACAAACGAAACACATAATGTGCATGCTGTGTGTTCTATTTCAGTCTGCAGTGAGCAAAACGGAACATTAAATCAATGTGCGTGTGTGAAAATAGTGTGTTGCACATGTTGTCGTCACAACATCACTGTCTCACATAGATTTTTGACACAGATCTCTGTTGAAATGGCTCCTAGCAGTCTAGAGTACTTTTAGTTCCTTCTTTCTGCCACTAAATAAAAGCTCTGATCTTCCTGTGTGTGTACTGGATTTTCTTCACTATTATGGGAGGCCTCCTGATACTCAACTTCCTAATTTTGTCATATGTGTGTCCAGCTAACAGGTGATGGTCTCTCTGCCTCTCTGAAAAGTCATAGTACCGGTGTCACCCCAATTATCCGGAGTTGGGCTGAGTTGTTACATTTCTACCAAACCCGACAAGTGCTCAATCAGTTGTTGTTTTTTTATTTTTTATTGTAGAGGCTGGAATGCATTTTACGATCAGGTATACTGGCTGTGAAAAGCCATGAAATCCCACATGGCCCGTTCATTTGAACTTGCCTCTTTAAATGTAGCTGTCTGATAGCTCCCACTTTCTATTGGGAGTGCAGGCCACCTGTAAGTGGCCCTGTGTGATGGCTTTTGTAGCAGATATTCAAACGCAGAGGTGATGGAGATCAGACAAGTCACCCACATAGGTGAGGGCTAATAGAAGGGAGATAACACGAACAAAAGAAAAGAAAAACTGGAACTAATTCCTGACAGCTAAACCGCCAAACAAAATCTACCCATGAAAATAGGGTGAACTCGAAAAGAACGAGTGAAGCACAAATCTAAATCTCAATACTAGAGCAAAAAATAGGAGTATAGAAAACACAAAGAAAACACCCTCGCAACGTAACTCTACCATGTCCGATGGAAGGTGAAACTAAATAAAACCATCAAAAGAAAACACTGTCTCGTAGAGAACAGCACAGAAATAAATAGTGCAGAACGCTAACAGGCGGAAACACAATCCTATACCTAGAGAAGCTAAAAGTAAGTCCCTCGTGAACATAAGCAAGTTACTATCACAAGGTCGCTTAACCTGGCTCAATGTACAAATGAATGACAAAGAAGCAACGGGGAAGCGGAAGTAAGGAACTTAAATACCCCGCAGGTAGAAGCACGGGTCAAACGAATAACGAGCATGGGTAGCAAAACCCTGGACTGGAATGTGAAAAAATCTGATAGATTCTCAATCGGGAAACAGGATGAGAATCGCAACGGAAAAGAAAACAAAACCCACGAACCATGATACCCTGGGCCAGCAGTGTGGGATGGGAGGGCTGGGGAGGCGGGCTCCGATGGGGAAAATGAAAGGAGATGTTCTGAACCCTGGCTTACCGGATGTAAAAGCAGTTTGGCAACCATGCTTTTTTTGTTTGATTTCCTCTAGGCTCCTACCAGAAATAAGAAATGAAGACGATTGACCCCTTTGCGCAGATGCCAAATTTAGTCAATTCTCACCTATTAAGGGATTATATCTCACCTATTAAGGCTTTATAACTCCAGGTGTGAGCATCACAGAAACTTGGTAAATGGCTTAAGAAACAAGACAGTTCTAACATTTACAATACTAACTTAGATTACTTTATCTTCATAATTTAGGTCAAAATAGTGCCACAAATGCAAAGAAATAGTGCCACTAAATGCAAAGAAACTGGAAAAATGCAACAAGAAAAAGTTTCTTTAGTTTGCAATGAAATACTGAGAGCTACATATGTGAAGTAACTATACTGGACCATAAACCCTGTGTCCACAGGTGTGCAAAATCTGAGGATGATATGCAGAACACCTAAAGATCTATGCAAAATATAGGCAGTGCACCATGTTGTCTCTTCGTGTCCAAAACTATCCAAAATGGCTAAATTGTGCATTGTTCTAAATAATCATATATTTAACGACAACTCAACTGTTTTTGGCTGATATAACTCACTTTTGCAATAATCTTTTCATCAGTATAGGGGGATATATATGGGTCCACGTATATATGTGAAATATCACAAGCAGTAGTACTTATATAGTGAGGAGAAAAATGTCCCTCATGCATGTCCCTCAGACATATTCTCTGACAGAATCAATGCTATGGTATCTTGGTAACTCTGGTATCTTCTGACCCACTCCAAAAATCCATGTAAGCAGGTGAGGATTTTCTCTTGCCATGCTGACAAGTGAGTAAATTTGTAACGTACAAAAAAAAATGTATAACAGGAAACAACTGTTACGCCTCGGCGTGCGAATGTACATTTTAAGTTGTTTGGCTAAACTAATAAAACTAAAAATTTAGTTACGCCTGGCTGTAATTTATTGTTCAAAGCATCCAATAAGACATTGCAAACACCATTGCTAAGGTTATAACTGTTAGGTGTGGTGGAGACAGGGAGTACAAAAACCAATGTTTAATGAGTGGCAGGGCAGAGTCCAAAGAGTGGTCACAGAACAGGTAGAGGTCAGAACCAGGAAGGCACAGCAGAGGTACAAAAACAGAGTCCAAAATCAGGGTCGCGAGAACACAGGCAGGAGTCAAAACCAGGGAGGCGTCACGGGAAAACCAGAGAAAACAAAAAGACTGAGACGGATGTGTGCGGGTTGGACCCGTAATGCACGACTCAGAACACTGATGTGGTAATAAATACCCGCAAGGGCTTTATTATGGGGAAATCCAAAAACGTAGTCACACAAGCAAAGTCCAAAAACCAATAAATCCAGCCAGACCAAAGATACAGTACCGAGGGAGAAGGCAGTCTCGAAATCGGTATCCATGCAAGAGTTCGTTAACCAGAGTAGCTGTCAGCGGAGCAGAAGTACAAAACAGGGAAAAAGCAAAATTCGTAGTCGAGGGGCGTAGCAGGAGTCAGACCGAAGTCCTATCCGCGGGGCAGCGGTACAAACAGACAGCAGGCAAAACTCGTGGTCAAAAACAGGCAGTGGAAACAATAGGCAGGCAGTAACAATGGTCAATAAACAGGCTAGATCAATAACGGTAGTCAAAACAATGGAAAACGCTCAAGTGACAATAGTAAACTAAGGCAACAATTTCGCAAGGACATGACATGAACACTGATCTTATATGCAGGTGTAGACAGGTGCAGACACTTAGCTTGAGAGCAGCAGGAAATGGAAAACAGCTTGAGAAAATGAGACACGTAACAAGGCAATTAGTAAATTGTTAGTAGTTATCCTATCCTGACCTAGCGTTAGTAAATTAGTAATTAACATGTACGAGAAACGTAAGGTAAACATGAACACATGGTTAGATAGTTAGTATTACCCAATCCTGATCTAATGTTAGTATATTAGTAACTAGACAAGGGAGAATGAAACAATTAGGGAAGCGTGAGTGACAGCAAGAGAAGAAACAGCATGAACGCAAGGCTGCGGAAAAACATGGAAATATGTATGCAAACAATGAACTGCATCGTAACATAAACAGAAAATAAACTGTGACAAACACTAAACATGAAACATGGCATAAACATGACAGAAACGTAACAAAGACAGCAACAAAAACCAACAGGGAAAAGGACGAGGGATAACAAAAACTCAGATAAAGAATGACACTAACGGACAACTTGGAAGACATAAACGGACAACTCGGAAGACATAAACGGACAACCCGGAGGATAAAGCTACAATCAACAAAACGGAGAGGAACTTGACTGAAAGCACATATACAGGTGCAGCTCAAAAAATTTGAATATCGTGAAAAAGTTCAATATGTTTTGTCACTCATTTCAGAAAGTGAAACTCATATATTATATAGATTCATTACACATAGAGTGAAATATTTCAAGCCTTTATTTCTTGTAATTTTGATGATTATGGCTTACAGCTAATGAAAACCCAAATTCAGTGTCTCAGAAAATTAGAATATTTTACTTTAACATATTTTTAAAGTATCATATTTAATATTTGGTCGCATATCCTTTGCATGCTGTTACTTCCTGAAATCTGTGACCAATCAACATCAAAAGACTCTCGATATCTTATTTTCAGGTACTGCTACAAGCGATACTATAACCTCTCTGCATTTGAACTGATCTCTATGAGAATTGGGGGGTAAGACTAGATTCAGCTGTAAATTACGCTGGTACAGTATGGAACACATGACTGGTGAAATGGCTGTACGTCACGGGTCTAGTTATCAAACGAGCCCCAAACCATCACTCTGCGGCCAGATATGGAGTAGATGTGGATGGATCCCTTTAAGGGTTGTTTCTCCTGACTTTTCCCCCCATAGAGTTCTATAGGAAAATGAGTCAGGAGAAATAACCCTTGCAGTGATCCATCCACATCTACTCCATATCTGGCAACAGAGTGATGGTTTGGGGCTCGTTCGATAGCTCAGACCCTTGATGACTTACAGCCATTTAGCCAGCCATGTGTTCCATACTGTACCAGTGTAATTTATAGCTGAATCTAGTCTCACCCCCCAATTCCCATAGAGATCAAAGCAAAGCAAAGCAAAAACCCCCCACTCCATGAATAACTCACGCCTGGCCAACGACCTGAATGAGTTCTACTGTCGCTTTGAAAGACAATGGGACAGTCCTGACACCATCCCCCGTGACACCATCCACCAGCTTCAGCCCACCACCCCCACCTCAGCGACACCTCTGTCCTTACTGGAGAGAGATGTGAACAGGGTGTTCAAGAGAATTAACCCCCGCAAAGCAGCAGGGCCGGACTCTGTCTCCCCATCTACCCTGAAGCACTGTGCTGATCAGCTGGCTCCGGTGTTCACAGACATTTTTAACACCTCTCTGGAGACTTGCCATGTACCTGACTGCTTCAAGTCCTCCACTATCATCCCTGTCCCTAAAAAGCCAAAGATCACAGGACTTAATGACTACAGACCCGTTGCCCTGACCTCTGTGGTGATGAAGTCCTTTGAGCGCCTTGTGCTGTCCCACCTCAAATCCATCACAGGCCCCCTCCTGGACCCCCTGCAGTTCGCCTACAGAGCCAACAGATCTGTAGACGATGCAGTTAACTTGGCCCTCCACTTCATCCTCCAGCACCTGGACTCTGCAGGAACCTATGCCAGGATCCTGTTTGTGGACTTCAGCTCTGCCTTCAACACAATTATCCCATCTCTGCTACAGGACAAGCTCTTACACATGGGCGTGCCTGACTCCACCTGCAGGTGGATCACAGACTTCCTGTCTGACAGGAGGCAGCGCGTGAGGCTGGGGAAACACATTTCTGACTCCCGGACCATCAGCACCGGTTCCCCCCAAGGCTGCGTTATTTCCCCTGTGCTATACTCCCTGTACACCAACAACTGCACCTCCAGTCACCAGTCTGTCAAGCTCCTGAAGTTCGCGGACGACACCACCCTCATCGGACTCATCTCTGGTGGGGATGAGTCCGCCTACAGGAGGGAGATCGACCATCTGGCGGACTGGTGCAGTCAGAACAACCTGGAGCTAAATGCTGCAAAGACAGTGGAGATAGTGGTGGACTTCAGGAATAACCCAGCCCCACTCATCCCCATCTCCCTGAGAGACTCCACAGTTGACATTGTGGAGTCCTGCCGCTTCCTGGGAACCTTCATCTCCCAGGACCTCAAGTGGGAGCTGAACATCAGCTCCATCACTGGAAAAGCCCAGCAGAGGTTGTTCTTCCTGCGGCAGCTGAAGAAGTTCAACCTGCCAAAGACGATGATGGTCCACTTCTACTCTGCCATCATCGAGACCATCCTCACCTTCTCCATCACCATCTGGTACGCTGCTGCCACTGCCAAGGACAAGGGCAGACTGCAGCGTATCATCCGCTCTGCGGAGAGGGTGATTGGCTGCAACCTGCCATCTCTCCACCTCTCACCCCGGTCACAGTCTGTTTGTAACACTTCCCTCTGGCAGGAGGCTGCGGTCCATCAGGACCAAAACCTCTCGCCATATAAACAGTTTCTTTCCTTCTGCAGTTAGCCTTATCAACAAGGCCCGGGACCCCCTACGACACAGACACAGACTCTATCCCGCCTCATAGACACTTTACACTTACCTACTTCCCACTGTACTTTTTGTTTATTTATATTTTTACTTATATTTTTTATTTTTATTTTTATCTTGCATATATCATATTATATTGGTTGAAACTTTGCACTACTACTTGCACTACTTGTTTTTGTGTTTTGTTTTGTTTTATGTTTTATATTATATTATTTTATTTTATGTTTCATGTTGGTTTATGTAGCACCAATAAACCACAGTAAATTCCTTGTATGTAAATACTTGGCGAATAAAGGGATTCTGATTCTGATTCTGATTCTGATTAGTAGATTAGTAGACCCTAATTCTAAAATGTTAGTGGTTGTTAGTTAATTAGTATTATTTACAATGAAGTAATTAGTAATGAAGGAAGCACATGACAGAGGAAATACAGAGAATATCGAAATTCCCACAGACTTCCGAAAAGTGTGACGAAGACAGGGAGTGACAGTAATACAAAACACAGAACAGTGAAACCAGAAATAATCAGAAAAAATAAACAAGTAAAATACAAAACAGACAGACTCTCAGAACATAACAATAATGTCATGTTTAGGTATAGTTGCAGGCGAGACTGGGTGGGGGGTTGCTTGTTAAATGGACTTTCTACGGGACGGTAGTGACAGAGTTGTCACAAACCATGTACTAATGAAGATAAGACACAGAGTTTGTCGTTTCCACTCATAGTTTGGTTGCAGGAGAAATTAATTTGTGAGTTGAACAAAATCTTGGCGCTGGCACCATAGCCAAGCTGGCACCACTGCGCGAAGGGGTTAAGTAATAGAATAACTTATTTCCCGCTAGGGAACTTCAGTTGTAGCCCCAGCAACAACAAAAAAGACATAGACAGTGGGGCAGACCCACAACACACAAACAAACATATCAAACAAAGACATCCAACATAATCTTTACATCAATCAAGTGAATTAAAGTGCAATACAGCCATGATTAAAAATAGCCCCCTCCATCCACATGGTGATGGAGTAATGGACACCTCTTTTTCCTCACTGTGTCATGTTCTGAGTCTGTTTTTGTTATTCTGTCATGTTTAGTATTGTCCGTTTCTGTAGCATACACTTTTCCATGTTTTCCGCAGCCTTGCGTTCTGTGCTATATCTCTCGCTCCCTCTCACAGAGTTTTTACTTTCGTTTCTGTACACTTCGTTTGTATTACCCTGCACTACTAATTATTATATAGGATTTATTTATTACTAACCGGCTAAACACGGGTGTGGTTAACTAATCTACTAACGTCAGGGTTTAATAGAATTATTACTAACACAAACTAACAATTTAGTTCTCATCACGTTTCCACAGCTGTTTAGTGTTTCCTTACGTATCCAGTCATTGTCTTGTTAACTAATTTACTAACGACAGGGCTAGGATAGGATAACTACTAACGATTTACTAATTGCCTTGTTATGTGTCTCAGCTCAAGCTGTTTTCCATTTCCTGCTATTCTCAAGCTAAGTGTTTGCACCTGTCTACACATGCATTTATACCTGCTGTCTTTGTTCCTCGTCGCGAGTTCGTCAAACATAGTAGCCTATTGTTAAACGTTAGTCTGTTGCCAGTATTTTCCCAGAGTTAGCATCTGTTTCCGAGTCTGTTCCCGAGTCTGTTTCGTGTTTTAGCATCTGTTTCCGAGTCTGTTTCCGAGTCTGTTTCGTGTTTAAGTTCGGTTTTGTTTGTTTTTGTGTTTATTCCGAGTTAGTGAGTTTTTGTAGTCTGTTCTTTTGATAGTGTTTTTCTCCTGATTGATTTCCTGGCTTCGACCTCTGTCCGTGTTCTCGCGACCCTTCTTTTGGATATTGTTTTTGTACCTCGGCCGTGTCTCCCCGTTATCGACCCCTGCCTGTTTGACTTCCCTTTGGACTCTGATTTTGTCATTCATCTGAGATTAAACCTGGTTTATCGCACTCCTGCCTGCGTTTGGGTTCCTGTCCTACGGAAACGTAACAGTACGAACTCGCCATCTGGGACCCAGCAGACCATCTACACCATGGAGATCGACCCCTTCGGCTCAGATTCCTATGAGGAATACCTCATGGGGATCTGGGGGCAAAATCCGGAGTTTGCCCGCCGTCATGCCGACCACCACCCATCACCCCGGACTCCTCAACCCAGCTCCCACTCCATTAGGCTCGGAGTTATCTCTCTCCATCAGGACAGCTCCGAGCCTAGCCACAACCTGAAACCATCTACCTTTAATGGTACCCGTCTTGCCTTTTGCCCGGGGGGCTATGGGCCCAGGAGGAAATGATGCCGCCCCGGTCCATGCCTCCTGTCCCGCCCCGGTCCATGCCTCCTGTCCCGCCCCGGTCCATGCCTCCTGTCCCGCCCCGGTCCACGCCTCCTGTCCCGCCCCGGTCCACGCCTCCGGTCCCGCCCCGGTCCACGTCCCCAGTCCCGTCCGGGCCCGTCCCGTTCCGGCTCTCCGGTTCCGTCACGGCCCGTGCCTCCTGTCCCTCCCCGGTCCGTGCCTCCTGTTCCTCCCTGGTCCTTGCCACCTGTCCCTCCCCGGTCCGTGCCTCCGGGCCCTTCCGGTCCCGGGCCTCCTGGCCCGCCCTGTTCCACGTCACCAGTCCGGTCCTGTTCCACGCCACCAGTCCCGTCCCGTTCCCTGCCTCCTCTCAATTTGCGGAGTCTGCTTCCTGAGCGGCCGAGCCCGCCAGCCTCCTGTCCTGAGCGGCCGAGCCCGCCAGCCTCCTGTCCTGAGCGGCCGAGCCCGCCAGCCTCCTGTCCTGAGCGGCCGAGCCCGCCAGCCTCCTGTCCTGAGCGGCCGAGCCCGCCAGCCTCCTGTCCTGAGCGGCCGAGCCCGCCAGCCTCCTGTCCTGAGCGGCCGAGCCCGCCAGCCTCCTGTCCTGAGCGGCCGAGCCCGCCAGCCTCCTGTCCTGAGCGGCCGAGCCCGCCAGCCTCCTGTCCTGAGCGGCCGAGCCGTCGCCGCCGGCCCCCTGAGCGATGCAGCCGTCGCCGCCGGCCCCCTGAGCGATGCAGCCGTCGCCGCCGGCCCCCTGAGTGGTCCAGTCTGCGCCGCCTTCCGCCTGAGCGGTCACTCCTGCGCCGCCGTCCGCCTGAGCGGTCACTCCTGCGCCGCCGTCTGCCTGAGCGGTCACTCATGCGCCGCTGTACTGTCATTGACACTGTTTGTCATAATACATAATGTTAGTCAACTGGTTGCTTGCTAGCCAGTTAGCTAGGTAATGTTAGCATAAATCACCCAGGCTGCTGGCTGCAGTAAGTTACACTTCAGGCCACCGGTGTCAGTAATGAGAAGGAATTTCTGGACATTATACATCGCCCCATTAAATTCTACAAACAACAGTTCTGTAAATTTCCCGGTTTCCCCCCAGGACTGTTTGTGCTCTGCTCCTGCTGCTTGCCTGCTCTATCCACTGGAGCTGCTTGAAGGACTTTCTGGATTTAATTCCACTACCACTGTCTCGCTCTGCTCTGTTTACCAGTTGCCTCCCCAGTTTCGCCTGTCAGCTGCGAGCCCTCTCGTGGTTTGTTCCGCACCTTTTTGGCCGCACGTTGGTGAGTGAGTGAGTGAGTCTCCGCTCTCTCATTGAGTTGTTGACCGCCAGTTGTCTGCTCAGTGGGGTAACTCGCCCCTTCCTCACTACGCTGATTGATTGGTTAGGCTGTAGTAGACTACGTTGGTTAACATTGTTTTCTGGCCATGATACTGTCATTTGGCGCTTTGGTTTATGAGTCTAAGAACAGGCATTTCATGTCCTTAAAAGTAAAAACATTTTGTAGGTAAATGTTACGACTGTAATGGAAGTGGACATAGCTATCGTCATTGCCCAAAGCCTAATTCTGAACAGAAAACATCTCTTTATCCCAGTATCAACCAGGTACTAACAAACCTCACAGCAGCCATTGAAAAGATGCAGCCAGTAAATTCTGTGGAGGTGTGTAGAGGGGAGACTAATGTGCACTTCAACACTACAGACACAAATAGTAACCTATGCTAGGATATTTCGGCCTCCCTGCTTTTTTCTGTAAAATTATGGTGTGATAGATGGAATAGACCATGTATCATATCAACTGGATCTGTTACTGGAGGCCAATTTCGTAGTTGACACGGGTGCATCCTGCACTATCTTACATGTTCCAAACCCCCATTCACACCCTCATTCTCCTGGGAAGTGTCTCTTGCAGGTTTTAGTGGAAACAGTGCTCCTGCTTTCACTGGTAATGCATGCTCAATTAGTTTGGGCTAAGATGTTGTGACTGCCAAACATCCTTTCCTCATGTGTCTTCCTGATAGTGTTAGTATTCTGGGTACAGATGTGATGACTATACATGCATGTGTTATAGACTATTTGAACAATGTAATGCATTTTGGGTTAGTACGAGGAGTCATGGGTCGCATACCAGACAGCAGTGCAGTGTGTGTTATCAAGAAACCAGAGGTTTATTCCCTTCCAGTACATTCAGACACTGATATCTATAACATCATACAGCAGAATTAAGGTGCATTTGCAACACGTAAACATAACTGTGGCAGGCTACTAGGGGAAGAAGAGATTAGTGGCCCATACCACAAGCTAGTGAGACAGTACAAGATGCCAAAAGGGTCAGAAGAGTCAGTTGCAGAGATAATACAATCATTACAACACTGAAGTGTGATTAGGAAATGCACCTCTGTTACTAACTCTCCTATCTGGCCAGTTCAGAAACACGATGGCTCCTGGCAATTCACAGTAGATTACAGAGAACTGAATGCTGTAACCCCAGTTTACTGCCCCTGTTGTAAGAGACACACCCACTGTTCTGTCTTCTCTTCCACCCACTGCTTCTGTTTTTTCTGTTCTCGATATTTCTAATGGTTTTTGGAGTGGTCCCCTCAACCAGGAAAGCCAATACAAGTTTGCCTTCACCTTTCCGGAACCAGCAGTACACCTGGACTGTCGTCCCACAAAGATTCCACAATGCACTAACTATCTTCCACAAGCGAGTAGCAGAAGTGATCCAGAAATTCAGTGCACCCCATCTACTCATCCAGTATGTTAATGACCTCCTTCTGGCTACAGACACAGAGCAGCAGCACAAGTTACTGTTGAATTAACTTTTGAATTAAATTTTTTGGGTGTAACCATTTCCCCAGAGGGCAAAAGTCCAGATCAAAACAAAGTGAACCTCACTGCCACATGCTGGGCCATTGAACATTTCACCTGAGTAGTGGGTTTGACCTTGTTGTCCATTCCCCTCACACACCACTGAATTTGCTTTTAAAGCCATCACACATCCAGCTGTCATCACAACGGCTGAATCGCTGGAACCTCATGCTGATGTAAAGAGACATTACGGTCACTCCAAAACACCTAACCTTTCTTCCTGCTTCTCTTAGCTATGATGGTTCTCCACATAAATGTCTCTTGCCTCCCCCTATTCTTCCCAGTAATCAATCAATCAATAACCTTTATTTAAACTCGAAGGACACTGAGGTTGCCCTCATTTACAGTGATGTCGAGTAAGAGATAAAATAACACAAGATAAAAATGACAACATAAAGGCACAACATAAAATGATAAAATAAATAAAATATTTTTTTTTAAATAAAAAGATAAAAAGATAAGAACAAGAACAGAAAATTCAGCTAAAAACAATTACATTGTGAGGTGCAAAATTCAGCAATCATAGTTTTAAAATGTCCAACAGACGGAAGACTGTCCATTTTTAAAGTGCTTTGCAGGGCATTCCATGAGTGGGGAGCACTAACAGAGAAGGCTGTCATACCTAGGTTAGAACAAGCCCGGGGAACATTGAGCATGAGCACCTCACTGGAACGGGTATGATATGAACCAGTGTTCCTTTTTAGGAGAGAAGTAATATAAGGTGGTTGCATACCGATGAGAGCTTTAAAAATAAATAAAAACCAATGTCTATCACGCCTCATTAAAAGAGAGGGCCAACCAACCTTTTCATACAGGGAGCAATGATGTATATTATAGCTATCACCTGTAATGAATCTAAGAGCTGAATGGTATACAGAATTTAAAGATCTAAGAGTAGAAACAGAGGCATGTCTATAGACTACATCTCCATAGTCCAGAACTGATAAAAATACTGCTTCAATAATCCTCTTCCTGCATACCATTGGACACCCCCTAATTTCACACATTGAGATCTGCAAGATAGATAATTCCAAAACCAGTTACATGCATTTCTATCTAGGTGAATGCTACCTAATCTCAGAGGCGGTCTTACCCATTAGGCAAAGGTCGGCAATTGCCTGGGGCCCCAAGCTGACCCCATACTACAAAGGGCCCCGTTAAATGCCTCATAAACGTTCCCCCCCCAGTAATTAATTATGTCTTTCTAAAAATGAATGCGCTAAATGGCATCAGAATGCCTAATTCATGAGTGTCTTAGTCAGCCCCCCCCCCCCCCCCCCTCAGTCCCCACTACATTGGACTATTCCATGATGAACCGTCCAATTCGTGTTTCAGCTCGGCGCGATTATTAAAAAGTGAAAATGAAGCGAAGCTACCCAAGCGGTGCTGAGAAAAGGAGGAAGCAGGAGGAAAGTAAAAAGTTTGTGCAAAACTACCAAAGCTAACTACATTTTTCACGGCGGCTAGTAGTAGTACAGATGACACTAATGAAGAGCAGAGTCAGTCTGAGACTGCTAGCACTAGCACTAGTGTTGTTAGCATTGCTAATGCTAGCGAAGAGGAGCTAACGTTACTAGGGATGTGCGCGTTTAGTCGACTAGCCGATTAAACGTTGCTACCCTCGCTAGTCGGCACCAGAAATGCTAGTCGGTTAAACTTACTATTTTATTAATGTACACATTTAAATTACATATTGACATAATTTGCACTGAAATTTCATGTTTTCCTGGTCAAATGTTGCTTTATAAAAAAACGAGAATCCGTTACTAATGTTAACAATGCCGGATTAAAATTGCACAGCAATTAATAGGGCAGAGAGCTGGAGAAAAAAAGGATCCAATTTATCTTCACCAGTGGATTTCTTAGGATCAATGGCTAGAAGAGCATCAAGTACCACACTTTCCATAAGGGTTACACGAGGAGTAAGAAATCTCACAGTGCACGAGACTGTGTGGTATTTATGCCCCAATGTTAAGTCAATGGACAATTAATTTCCGGTATCATATAATAAGAATGATCATATTATTAGTTTATTTAAAAACTACAATGAACAGAAATATCACCCCTCAAAAGCATTTGTCCATGGCACGCCCAACATATCGCTATGTCAACTTTAGCGATTAGAGTTGTAGAATTTCAGCTAGGTCTTTTGAAAAAAAAATCTTATTCTAAATGTTAACATACTTAATTTTATGAAAACGGTTTAACAAATCTTTCCCATATTTGTTTTATGTTGAGATATTGATGAGATGAGTTAATCTGCCAAGTGGCTTGGTAATTGGTGCTAAAACGGCTGAGATGTTGCTGATTTGAACATGTAAGTTGCAACCAAAACCACACAGTAGCACACATTTAACAACTGTCATGCAGATTTTCAGTCTCTTGTGTCGCACACACATGATGAAGGCTGTTTTTGAGGAGCACAAATCTAAACGACAGAGAATTGATGCAGACGGATGCAGTTCTCTCGCATGAACATGATTTCTCGTGGTAGATCTGCACTCGCGAGAATGTATTTTTTCTGATATTTTGAAACCAAAACAACCATGGAGCCCATACAGCTTGTAACTTTGTCAGTGTTGTTGTGGTAACTTGCAGAGTTGACACTGTACAGACACACACGTGTTTCTGCCACAAATCCATAAGTCGCTCCTTATTTTTAGTATTCCAAAAAACATGTTTATTCGGCTCAGCCATCCGCACGTTGGATTTAATGTTTACTTCCGTATTTTTCCACCTTTTCCTTCCTCTGTCACAAACTCACTTTTCATTGGCTATTGAAAATTCCCGTAGCGATTTCAGTCTTTGGCCAGCGCAAACCACAAGATTACGCACAGACTAGTCTCAGCCTCAGCCGCTTTGACGCACTTTGTACGCAGCATCTGATGCATATGGTGTATTCAAGTGGCCAACTCGGGAGGGTCGTGTGTGATGTTTGCTGTGACGATCAGGGTCAGCCCAACCCAATAAACAAGATAAATATTTGTTTAGGGCCCCGTGATTGGTTCGGAGCCCCAGCCCCTCCCTCCAAGATAATAATTTTTTGTTTGTTATTTGCCAATCAATTAATCTAATAAACAGTGCACACAACTGTATCAATGAAATGTAGTATGTTTCGTTTTGAATATTTTTCTCAATTTCTTAAACCAAATTTTTTTGATTACCGCTGAGTCCGACTGGCGAGATTAGTGTCTACTACACTGTTACTGCTTGTCAACAGCCAGCAGCAGTAGGTAGGTGTCCACTATGAAACGAATGTACCCATCTGGGTCAGAAACAAGAACAAAGAAAAAAATTGAAGAGGAGAAAAGAAGTCGAGAAAAGGGTAAGCTGCAAGGAAAGCATAGGCGGAGGGTGTGTAAGGCTGGGGATGCCTTCCCCTGGCTGGACATGGCAATTAAAATAATGTAGGCTATTAAATATAAATACAAATGCTAGCGATAGAGGATTTGAGGTTGAGTTAGCTCACTCAATCCACGAGGCTACTGCCGGAGGAGGTAACTAAGCTGGTCGGCAGCGTGTAGCCAATTGCTGCATGGTTAGACTACCTGTAGGCTACTAACGTTAGTTGGTTAGTAATTGGTTAGTAAAGGCAATTATCAACGTGTTGTCCAGTCAGTGAAGCAGCAGTCAAGCTGAAGGATCATCACAGACTCATGGAGCATTTCTGGACACACTGTCACTCTCTCTGTTAATGTCAATTAAAAATGTTATAAATTATGTGTCTGTTGGCTGCCATGCCGATAGAAAAAAACTAATCACGCATAGGCTATCTTCACTTAAAAAATTCGCCTATCAATATGACGTGAAAAAGTGATCGTCAGCGGTGCTTTAATGCACAGGCTACATGGGCTGAAGCCCATCAGGGCCTCGATTGGCCAGAAGCCCATCAGGGCCTCGATTGGCCAGAATATAATGTTGTAATTTGTGAGTGACTAATTCACTTGAAATAATGTTTTTGTTGTTAATTGGTTGTCTGGTCAGATTAATTTTATTTATTCATTCATTCATTTATTAACAAAAAGCAAAAAACATACTTAGGCTACCGGTAGTTTGGTCAGATTCATGCAATGGGTTTGCAAAGTCATATTTAGGCTACGTCTTTTGGTGACTATATGCCTACTTACACGTGCTGATTTGGCTTATTATTGCCAGAAGCTAAAATGTCGGAGTTACGAAAGCATGCCAGTGGATCAGAAAAACTAAACGAAAAGAGAAAGAAAAAAAAGACATTCGAGTTGCAAAGAAAATTCCCAAGCTAACTGGGTTTTTCAAACCTTCCATTCAACCAGTGGAAAAGGGAAATATAGAGACTGCTAGCAGCACGTTAGCAAAAGCCACCAACTGACAGCTATAGTTCAGCAGCAGCTAACATTAGCTTCTTCCGTGAACTGGATTTTACAGACATAATCAAGGACTTCTCTGCCAGGAGAACAAGATGAAAGCAAGAATATTTTTTTGTTGACGCTCTTGCTTTATTTTATTAATTGTGCACTGGTTAGGCCCAATTGGAAATAGTTGTCTGATAGCACAGTTGTAGCCATAGTGATCAATTCAGTTGAAATTTATCTATATTTTACCAATGTGTAATGCTTAGACATGGCTTTTTGCATTGTCTGGTCTAGTTCGGTGGGTCGGGCCAGGCAAATAATACTGAGCCAAACCTAGAACCTAAAATTCCTAGGTACCAACCTTTACCACTAGGTGCTGCTATAACAATAAGATTAACCACAGTTAAGTGTAGCCTACAGTTGCAAGGCTAAAAGAGACACAGACCATTAGAATAGTTATTTTCTTATTTTGGTGAACTTATTATATATATTTTTTTTTTTACTATATTTTGTCATAGATACCATCTTTTATCAACGTATAATGGGAAGGAAAAAATAAACTTGTTTTAGAAAATCGCGCACAGAATTACGTTGTAGACTTGTTGCTTATCATTTTCGTGGATGGTTTTATGTTTCCCGATACATGTCTACTTTACAAGCAAAGCCTACATGGGCTCTTGCTGGTCACGCAAAGGTGGATAATTCCCCTGCCCTAACCTAGCCTTACCCTACAGTTGGTTGACCCTCCCCTTATTTCATTAATCTAAATCTAAATGTATTTCTATTGGTGCCAAATCTTGCTAGCTGGGGCTTGGGGGATGGTTTTCGACCGAAACAGTAGGCCCCATATAGACTTTTTGTTTAGGGCCCCCAAAAACCTTGTGCCGGCACTGGTGACGATGGTCCCGTTCGTTACGGTAAAGGTGTTCAAATGGTCAGCGGCAAAAAACATGGACGCCTGCAGAAAGCTGATGTTTGTTTGGCTGGCCTCTGATCAGCATTTGCAGTTATAAATGTTTTAAATAGCCTATGCAAAAACGATTGAAGATGAAAACAAACACAGAAGGTGAAATACTACATACACCACGCAAAGGGTCTTTCTAGCTCCAGATCTCTCACGTTTACAGATGCTCAGCTGTTTACTCTTGACCTTTGACACATCTTTTGTCGTCTCTGTAATCTCGGGGACTTCAGGAGGTGCCTGAGTTGAATGTCATATTTCTGAGATCGTTGTCATTAACTCGTCACCATCTCATCACCAATAGGCTTGCATAAGCTGGTCGGACTGTGGGAAACTGACAGTCAGCAACGTATTGGCTAGCAGCACTGTCAATCACAAAAGTCTGTGCGTATTTCCGGTACAACGCGGTGCATTGGGTTTTATCAGTCCACCGCGAAACGAGTTGTGCTAACTAATCGGTAGCTAGCAATTGCTGCAAATCCATCAAGAACAATGAGTGTTTTGGACCAAGAATAAGAGCTTAACGCTGGGTTGAAGAAAGTTTTTGAAGTTCACGACATTTCTTCAGTGTGATGGACTGTTTTACTGGAGATCGCCGTGCCTTTCTGTAAATCACATTTCACACGGGTCTGTTCATCTTGTAGCGCTGTTTCTGAACCGACTGTAGACGGTCTGTGGTTGGTTATATCGCATGTCAATCTAATGCGCCATCTTGTCAAAGTGGGTGGCTTTTTACCGCGTTAGGCAAGTCTATGGACCAGACTTTGTGTTTATCACAAAGTCTGGCCTTCGCAAGACTACGCACAGATTAATCCTGATAAAATCAAACATGTTTGATAAAATCGCGGCGTTGTTTGATAAAAAAACTACTTTCACTCCCACACACATAACTATTACAGCTGCGACTTTACAGCGGGACTAGCCTGGATTTTCCATGACTACCACAGACTGCCCGATCGCAAATCGTTGCCAAATCTGTGTAATGTGTCCCCAACTTTAGGGGACGATACCTCGTCCCCCTAATATAGGCTATATATACAAAACCGTGTGCAAATTGTGAGGAAAACAGAGAAGGCATCCGCGGACATATACACGTAGGTTATACAACATCACGCAGTTTTTTACCAGAATATGCGGGACGTCATGTTGATTTTTCGAGGCATTTGTGAGAATCGTACCCTATGTTCAAATTAGCACATAAAGTGTCACGAACCCAAACACGGGCTGAACCCAAATGCAACGACCAAGAGACAGGGAAACAGAAATGAGGATTTATTCGGAGCTTTGGGGTAGTCCCAAGCTCAACACAAACTTAACACAATAGTTAAGAGGGTCCAGGAAGTAGCGAACTGCTCCAAACCGGAGCTGGACTTGTACTGGACCGGGAGGCCCACACTGGAACCGAATCACGGGAACGAAGGTTTGTTCCGAACCGGAACTGGACTGGATCAGGACCGGGAGGTCCAACAGGAACTGGGTCACGGGAACGGAGGGTTGTTCCGAACCGGAACTGGACGAGACAGGATGTGGGTTCCGAACCGGAACCGGACTGGATCTGGACCGGGAGGTCCAACAGGAACTGGATCACGGGAACGGGCTCTGGACCGCGGGGTCCAACAGGAACTGGACTGGATCTGGACCGGGAGGTCCAACAGGAACTGGATCACGGGAACGGGCTCTGGACCGGGGGGTCCAACAGGAACTGGACTGGAGGCAGAGCACCCAACTGCGCAGGCAACTGGATCTGGACCGGGAGGTCCAACCGGAACTGGATCACGGGAACGGGCTCTGGACCGGGGGGTCCAACAGGAACTGGACTGGAGGCGGAGCACCCCACTGCGCAGGCAACTGGATCTGGACCGGGAGGTCCAACAGGAACTGGATCACGGGAACGGGATCTGGACCGGGGGGTCCAACAGGAACTGGGCTGGAGGCGGAGCACCCCACTGCGCAGGCAACTGGATCTGGACCGGGAGGTCCAACAGGAACTGGATCACGGGAACGGGATCTGGACCGGGGGGTCCAACAGGAACTGGGCTGGAGGCGGAGCACCCCACTGCACAGGCAACGTTAACTGGGAGCAGGGGTACCGCAACACAAACAGGGGAGACTTGACTGCTACAGGCTGGATATTACAGAACACTGGACTTGGAACCAAGGAGTTAGCCAGGGAAAAAAACCACAACAGAGCTTTCAGTCAAGTAGTACCAGAAACCAAGAGACCATGACACGCACGAACAACGTTAACGAACTGGCCCCGAATAGCAGCCAGCGGGAGGTATAAGTAGGGGAGTGAAATTGAAACCAATAACCAAAAGCATGAGGAATGTAACCGAGAGTGATTGACTAATTGACTGGTGCGGAATGCATGCAAGAAGGGGGAAAGGAGATAGGTTGAACCTGAAGTGAGGGAACAGAGAGGAACAGACAGAAGGGGCACGCCCAGCCTGTAGCGACAGGGAAAACACGGACACAGGGAATCCAAACATGACACGGGAGGAAAGGGAAAACCTGGAGAACGGACAGGAAGGGAGCGGGACGTTACATAAAGCCTAATAAGGTACGGGAATCAATTACCTTGCACTTTACTTAGGTCTACATCATTTACATTTGCACTCAAAATTATTCAAACCAGTTCACTTTTTGCACACTTTATTGCGTTGTGGATTTCATTTTAAATGGATAAATGTTTTCACTTTGACATTATGGGTTATTGAGTGTAGATTGATGGGCAAAACATGTTTTAATCTACAACACGATAAAGTGCAAAAATATTTTCAATACTTTTGAGTGCAACTGTAGATATAGTCTAGCTTTCCTGAATGTGGCTATGGCAGAATTTAACAACAAACAAGTTTGCAAGCAATACGAGGAGTGAATAGCAAGCGTGTGTTACATATTCTTCTTTAAAATAATTCATGAAGGAAGTTAATTAATAGGCTACCCTTAGAGCTAATAGCCAGGTTGACACTGTTGTCCCAAAGCTAGACTATGCTTGGCTAGATATATGTAGGCTAGAGATCTTATTAAAAGACTGAGATAGATGTGCACTGCTGACTGAACACTCCACGTTAACAGTTGCTTGCTGTGGCCGCGGCAGTGTTACTGTTCTGTAAACTCATAGGCCTTGTTTAGGTTAATTGATAAAGAAAGGCTTGTATCTTGTAGGCCTACATTTTGAATTCTGATGTTAGCTAATTAATTAGCTATATAGCTTAGGCTACAGTGTGCAAATTGATAGAGGGATATGAGAAAACGAAAAGGGTAGCCTATTAAGCTACTCCCATTATGCATTGTAAAGAGGTAGCTGAGCTATTGTTTGTTGTTCAATTTTACCATAGCCAAATTCAGAAACGCTGCATCTAAATGCTGTAGACCTAAATAAAGTTTCTGACACTTTATTAGCCTAATTTTAGCATAGGCTACGATTCTCAGAAATGCCTCGCAAATCAACATGATTCAGGTAGACGAGTGTGCTTGAAGGTGTTTCGTGTTAGGCTGTCAATGGCTTCAACACCCTTCTATTAAGTAACGTTATGATAGTTGAGTAGGCTACACTGGATGAGAATGTTAAGCAGGCGAAATGTTCTCTAAGTGTAGTGTGCTTAAAATCCCCAAATAATATACTTATTTCTGAGTTTTCGCTGATAATAGTAGCCTATGGCGGATATTGTTTGCATACTGCATGTCACTAAACAGCATGCAGTAGCCTAAGCAGTATACAGTAGGCCTGTGCTATTACACAGGATGCAGACCATTCAGACATAGCAATGTAAACAGTGAATGGAGTTTTTGCTTCTGGAACCTAAGCCTCGTAGTCTACATAATTGCAACAGGCAGCGGGTGCCGCCTGAAATGAAACACTGCTTTGGTACATTGTAGTTTCTTTATCTAGTCTATCGCCCCAATAATGTAACTAAATGGAGCAACATTGTTTATACAGGCCATATACAACCTTGTACATGGGCTATATACAGGCGCTTTTATGCCTGTGCATATAAGGCTTTCTCAGATATTGCCGGGGACTTGTCACCCGTGGAAATGACGCCTATGATTATGAATAAAAACGCCTAAATGGTACCGTTAGGCTTCACCTGATTCGAGCAGTGCAGATGGCGAACATAACTTCTGAACTAAATAATTGTCTAGAATTTAATTGTGACACTCGGAAATGTATAAACTTATTTGTTGTTCGGGATTTACTATAACACATTCAGAATGAAAGACAAGTAGGTAGGCTACCAGTGGGGGGAATGATAGCATCCCAGCCTGGGATGAAGATTGGTCAAGAAGAGGAGAGGAATTCGCACACTGTATATAATAACTTATCTAACGTTAAAAATCTAAATGTACAAGATACAACCATTTATTTGTTAAATTAGCAGAAACTACGAGTATACAGGACAGCTAGCCGAGTAGCTGCAAGCAATAGCAACTATAACGTAGCTACACGTTCAGTCAGCACAGCAGCGCACTTCTCTCCTTCTACCATCTATACCCAAAGCCATATTGAACTAAAAATCAGGAAAGCACTGACCATCCTAGGCTACTTCTTCATCTTCACATTCCTCCACATTCACCAAAATTATTTAGTCTCTAGGCTAACGTTAGGCTACTGGTAAATTATTAGCGCGCCCTGCTATTGTGAAGATGTCATTCATCGCCTATCCTAAATAAACCTAGGGCACATTTTGATTGCCTTTACTCAAACTCCAACAGTTGTGGACAGCGGGGATGTAACATTAATGTTTAGTTTTGTTTGACTGCACTGATTATTTTGACATTTTGCAGAAGCATGTTCGCAATATAGGCTACAGGGCTATTGACAGTGAGGAAGCTGAGCTCAGCTAACTTTAACGGCTCAACTGACAACATGAACACATCATTGAAACAATGTTATTGGTTGATGTACACTGCATGCATTTGATTCAAGTGACAACAGACTTTGATTATAATGTTAGCCTAGTCTGTATTTTTTATGTCTGCGTGCATAATTTTACCATATGTCTTAGAGTGGACGGGAATGCAGGCAACGTCTTTTTACCGTAGGCTAAGTGTTGCGATTATAGGGGCATTAGCGGGGATACAGGGATTTGTGAGGATGGACCTTTCCGGCGCCCCTGCTCTGTTCCTCTCCTAGTGGTACTAATCTCCTGGCCCCATAAGCCATCCCCAAATGTCCTATCTGAACTAAATTAACTACTCACTCTTGCCTGCTCTTTGTTCCCATCTGTAATTCTGCTTGGTGATCTTAATATTTATGTTGATTCTCACTGTTCTCTCACCACTGAATTCCTATCAATACTTGATTGCTTAGATTTTATAAATGTAAATTTCCCATGGCCACTCACTAGACCTACATATTCTGCTCCACAGGCCTCTGCATTTTCTCTGTTTCTGGTACAGATATTGGCATTTATAACCATAAGCTTATTGAATTCAGCCTTAACATCCCACTTCCACACTCTAGCACTAGGCATGCTATATCATTTCTTAGCATACGTCAGTTGACCTTCTGTAACTCACTAAGGGCCGGATTCAGAGATGGCCTTAAGTCATGTGCTTAAGTGCCTCTCCTGCGCGGATTTAACGCAAGCTGACTTACGCCGTATTCTAACTTTTGTTGCGCATGTGCTTATCTCAAAATGTGGGTGGTACAGGGCATGATATTCTAATTATTGTTTCTTGTACCTGCCCCCTGGGTTGCCAGGTATCTACTAAAAAAAGTTTGTGGAGTTATGCCCAGGTTCGATTCCCAGGTAGGACACTGCCGCTGTATCAATGGATAAATGTAATAAGAAGTTGTGTAAGTCGCTCTGGATAAGTTTGTCTGCTAAATGCCTGTAATGTAATGTAATATTATGCATTTTTAACGTGTCGGTGACAGTGCCTTTAATAACCGCATTTGCATTTAGTAAAATCCTGCCTTTGCTCATCGTAATTGTTCTTGCGTGACAGGCTATAGGCATGCAGTGAACGTATTAATACATCGCATCTGGGCTGTTTCTAGACTGCTTTGATTGGGGGGGCATGTAGAGATGCTGGTGGGGCACAAGGGGGGGGTAAAATTTTACTTTTTTTTCAAAGCCCTAGATGAGATTAAAGTATCAGCTAATCAGTATATTAGAGGATAAGATAATTTTATTATATTTTAAACCTACCTCCACCCCCTTCATCTTATAGGAGGTCAACTTTATTTTTGCCAAATAATACCAAATCATTATCTATCTTATATGGAAACAAGCACTATTAAAGATGAGCTATGTTTCTTTATCTTTTCAGTCTCTGTGCTATTTTCTATTTACATGTGAAATGACGTTACTGTAACTGGCTCATCAATTTCATTTATTTTTTAGCCATACCCCCCCCCCCCCTCCACCTGAACTTTATCAATGCCCAATTAAATCTAATTATTATAGAATGTTACTTATTTCTCACTACTTATTCCTTCATAATTTCAGTCCCTTTGTGCTATTTTCAATGTATATGTGAAACTAAGTGTAATTGGCTCATAATTGTATTTATATACAGTATAGAGAGAGAGAGAGACAGACAGATATGATATTGTTTTTTAATATATGTGAAGTAGTCCAAAGTTTGAGGAAAGAAGGGCTGACTAGACAACATCCAGCAGTAGGCTAGCTAACACACACACACACACACACACATGGGCGTGCACACACACGTGCAGCCAGCTAATGCAATGCTGCAGATGTTTTGCTGAATCGCAGCTATAACAACTAGGCTAGATGCAACATGTAATCAATTTATTAAAAATCAAATCTCCCAGACAGAGACTCGCCACTATCCTCATCTCACTGAGTAAGCTAGGCTAGCGAATATTATATCCTATGTGTCATTATAGGTGAACCTAAATAGAATCCAGTCCCAGGGGGTCTGTGTGTCTACACTAGACTCGAGTTGGATTTTGGAGCTTAAAGGGCATATTACATATTACAAAGAGAATCCAAAGCGAAGCAATTGGTGCATTTTATCTCTATGATTTAGATGTAGGATATGCTCCAGGTGTAACTCACAAGATTGTGCTTACCAATTACACTCCCTTCAAAGAGCGCACTCGTCGAGTTTCCCCAGCTGACTTTGATGATTTACGGGCTCATCTCAAAGAGCTGTTGGCAGCAGACATTGTAGAACGGTCGGACAGTCCTTATGTGTCACCTATAGTTTTAGTAAGAAAGCAAAATGGCTTTTGAGAATGGTAATTGACTACAGGAAGCTAAACTGCATAACCAGATGAGACGCTTATCCTCTACTAAGGATTGAAGAGACATTTGTTCTCCTCTGGGTCCAAATGGTTCACAGTTTTAGACTTAAAGAGTGGGTATTACCAGATTGAACTGGAAGAATTTGATTGTCCCAAGACAGTCTTCATGACTCCATTTGGAAATTTGCAATTCAAGATGATGCCCCAACGTTTTACAAGCTCAACTGTGATATTCCAGAGAACAATGGAGAAAGTGATGGCTAGGATTAATCTCAAGGAAGTAGTTGCCTTTCTGGATGATTTAATAATATTCTCAGAGAATCTTGAACAACATGAGGAAAGATTAATAGCAGTTTTGGATCGCATTTCGGAATATAGCCTCAAACTTTCTCCTTCAAAATGCAAGTTCTTTCAGAAGTCAGTTGCATATTTAGGGCATCAGATCTGAGTCTGGGATCTGCCTGGATCCAGGAAAAGTTTTGACTGTCACTGAGTGGCTACAGTCAGTGAAGTGAGATCTTTTCTCGGATTTGCCGGGTATTATAGATGGTTCATCGAAAAATACTCCACTGAATGACCTCCTAAATTCTCTACCCAAACTAAGGCCAAATCTTTCAAAAGCAAGATCAGACAGCTCTTAGGAGACAGATGGACGGAAGGTTGCCAGCACACCTTTGACTGCCTGAAAGCCAAGCTGGTTGCTGCTCCGGTATATACAGGTGCAGCTCAAAAAATTTGAATATCGTGAAAAAGTTCAATATTTTTTGTCACTCATGTCAGAAAGTGAAACTCATATATTATATAGATTCATTACACATAGAGTGAAATATTTCAAGCCTTTATTTCTTGTAATTTTGATGATTATGGCTTACAGCTAATGAAAACCAAAATTCAGTGTCTCAGAAAATTAGAATATTACATAAGATCAATAAAAAAAGGATATTTTAAACAGAAATTTTAGTCAGCCTTCTGAAAGGTATGTTCATTTCTATGCACTCAATACTTGGTTGGGGCTCCTTTTGCATGAATTACTGCCTCAATGCGGCGTGGCATGGAGGCGATCAGCCTGTGGCACTGCTGAGGTGTAATGGAAGCCCAGGTTGCTTTGATAGCGGCCTTCAGGTCGTCTGCATTGTTGGATCTGGTGTCTCATCTTCCTCTTGACAATACCCCATAGATTCTCTATGGGGTTCAGGTCAGGCGAGTTTGCTGGCCAATCAAACACAGTAATACTATGGTCATTGAACCAGCTTTTGGTACTTTTGGCAGTGTGGGCAGGTGCCAAGTCCTGCTGGAAAATGAAATCAGCATCTCCATAAAGTTTGTCAGCAGAAGGAAGCATGAAGTGCTCTAAAATTTACTGGTAGATGGCTGCGTTGACTGTGGACTTCAGAAAACACAGTGGACATGTAAGGATCTGTGATCTGTCTGTTATGTATTTGTTATTTTCCAGCATCTTGTTTACTTTCCGGTTTTTTCTTAGTTGTCTTGTGTCTGCTTGTTTACATTCGATCTGTCACTCCCAGTTTACGTCTCTGTACTTTTCCGGTGTTTTCATTGGTGTTCGGTTTCCCTCTTGCTTCTTACCTATCTCTGAGCAATTAGATTTACTAATTACCACTAACAGACTAACGATAAGATTAGATCTACTAACTCCACTAACAGACTAATTTGTATATTCTTACTAATCATACTAACGGCAGGGGTGTGTGTATAGTTACTAAATCTCACTAACATATTAGAGCGCACATTTTTCACGCTGTTCTTTCTCTGCTAATCATTCGCAGCTGCACCTAATCTCCTATCCCTGTTCTCTTATTCTTTGCACGATTTCCTGAAACTCCAGGTCATCTGTTATCGTGTATATGTTTGCAATCCAGTCCGCGTTTTCCCTAGTTGTCTACGTGATTGATTATCCGCCTAATGTATTCCTCATTGTTTCTCGTTTGGAGTCCCTCCCTCTCACACACCTGATTCCTCTTGTGTCATTAGTTACCTGTGTATTTAATCCCTGTGTTCTCTTCAGTCCTTTGTCAGAACGTTGATCTACTCATCCTGTGTCTACGCCTTTTTCCTAGCCAGTGATTTGATAGTTTTTCCTGAGACAACCTTGCATTCCGACCATTCTTTTGCCTTGCCCTTGCCTGCCTTGTTTTGATTACTGTTTACGACCTAGCTTTTGTTTTTTGACTATTCTCCTGCCTAGCCCTTTTGTACTTTAGTTTTTAGATTTTTTGGTTTACTGATTTTTGGATTGTCTCACTATTCTATTGCCTGTCGTTTTTGTACCTCGTTATCTCTGACTACCTGGCTTGATTTAAGGAACGGACAATAAACTACCCCTTTGGAATTATTCTGTGGTCTGCGTCTGGGTCTTCCTAGGGAACGTAACAGGACATGGCACCCCAAATCATCACTGACTGTGGAAACTTCACACTGGACTAAAAGCAACGTGGATTCTGTGCCTCTCCACTCTTCCTCCAGACTCTGGGACCTTGATTTCCAAATGAAATGCAAAATTTACTTTCATCTGAAAAGAGGACTTTGGACCACTGAGCAACAGTCCAGTTCTTTTTCTCCTTAGCCCAGGTAAGACACTTCTGATGTTGTCTCTGGTTCAGGAGTGGCTTGACACGAGGAATGCGACATTTGTAGCCCATGTCCTGGATTCGTCTGTGCTGCACTGACTGCACTGACTCCAGCCTCAGTCCACTCCTTGTGAAGCTCCCCCAAATTCTTGAATGGATTTTGCTTGACAATCCTCTCAAGGCTGCGATTATCCCTGTTGCTTGTGTACCTTTTCCTGCCACACTTTTTCCTTCCACTCAACTTTCTATGAATATGCTTGGATACAGCACTCTGTGAACAACCAGCTTCTTTAGCAATTACCTTTTGTGGCTTACCCTCTTTGTGGAGGGTGTCAATGACTGTCTTCTGGACATCTGGCAAGTCAGCAGTCTTCCCCATGATTGTGTAGCCTACTGAACCAGACCATTTAAAGGCTCAGGAAACCTTTGCAGGTGTTTTGAGTTAATTAGCTGATTCGAGTGTGACACCATGAGTTTCCAATATTGAACTTTTTCACAATATTCAAATTTTATGAGACACTGAATTTGGGTTTTCATTAGCTGTCAGCCATAATCATCAAAATTACAAGAAATAAAGGCTTGAAATATTTCACTCTGTGTAATGAATCTATATAATATATGAGTTTCACTTTCTGAAATGAGTGACAAAAAATATTGAACTTTTTCACGATATTCTAATTTTTTGAGCTGCACCTGTATATCACCGTTTTTGAATTGTCCTGCAAGAATATTGGTATTTGTACATTTATTTTGATTTAATTCAAAAGGAAGGAAGGGTCAAAGAAATCAATAACAAAACTTTATTTTCTGGAATTCATGTATGGTGTTTTATTTGCTGCAAATTACATCATTATACTTACATTAGAGCCTTAACAGTATAACATCCTATATACACACCTTATACTTACTGTCATTTCAAAGAGGAGTACACAGCCTCAGTAGTATAACATATATGAATGTTTTGAAAGCACAAAGTTTAAATCTACACATTTGAGTTGTACAGTTACAGGGACAAATCATTATGTTACAAGTTGCAAATCTTTGTTTTGCAGATACAACAAAGTTGTCAGGTTTAGATTTAGAAAATAGAGAACCAAACGCGACAGATAAGGATACAGAAAGCGTATCTAAATATGGATACGCCACAGAAGCGGAATTAACCCGCATAATAGAAGGGAAACGGAAAAACGGGAACAAAACTTCCCTAGCACAAGGCTAACACAAAACAACCTCAAACGGAGGCGGAAATTCGCTTAAACAGCGAGAAACTAACAAAAAGAAATGGCCTCACGCACTTATTGATCGGCGTGTATGAGAGGTCGAGAACTGAAAAGAAAACGAACAAAATAGCAAGCCTGTAACTACAGCTCTCTTCGTTTTTTTTAATTTTTATAAAACCGTATACCGGCTTTCTAGTCCTACTGCAACGTCAATCTAGAAGCACTGGAAAGCGGAAGTCAAGCTCTATTTATAGCCGACGGAAACCAAACACAGGTGTAAGAGATAATGACCTGGAGAGATCCAAACACCGGGACGGAGGAAGAAAAAATCCGATAGAGCTTCAGGCGACGCCAAACGGAAAACAATGGTAGAAAACAAAAAGAGACAGCCACTACCCATGACAAAAGTTGCATGGAAAAAAATGATTAAGTGAAAACTCTGAATACGCGTATCTTGAACAACTTGCAGACACGCCTCATTTTCATCAAATCTCCACCGCGCATAAGGCCGTGTATCTACTGGAGAGACACTTAAAACAACAGATAAGTCAAATGTCTGAATCACAAATAGCTTAAGCTATGCGGAATTTCGGGAGTAAGTCCCATTTGCGCGTGCTTATCTCAACTCTGAATCTGGCCCTAAGTGAATCCCCCCTTATGGACACTACACTCTCCTGTCCTGATTAAATAATCTCTTGCTGCAACAACAACATCTCAAATACTCTTGATGACTTTTTCTCTTTTAAAACCAGATTAGTCCCATCTACACACTCCTCTCCATGGTACACGCCAGAGCTCAGGGCTATGAAAGCCACTGGCCAATGCCTTGAGCGTCTACTCAAGAAAACTGGCCTCGCAGTTACATTCTGTTGCTTATGCTGATCATCTCTTTAAATATAGGGATGCTCTCAACACTACATGCATGCAGTTTTTCTCCAATATAATAAATGAGGGTAGTGGTAATCTCAAAACTCTTTTTGCCACCATAAATAAGCTCCTCCACAGCTGCCCCCATCTCTATTGAACAGTGCAATGCTTTCTTCCATTTCTTTCATGAAAAAATATAACATATCTCCCTCACAAACCCAAGTGACACTCCCCATGAAACTCCTCATACAAATCCTGATGTCACTAATTTCACACGCACTGACCCTGTCTACATCAGAAAATCTAGTTTCTCCACCTCAATGCTTGACTCTGCCCTAATCCTTTACTCAAAGCACATGTTCCCAAGATCTTTGTCCCTATCTCCCATTTTGTTAACATGTCACTTGCTTCTGGTTTTGTCCCTTCATCTTTGAAAACTGCTGCAGTGATACTTAAGAAACCTGATCTAGATGATTACTCATTTAACAATTACAGACCCTTCTCCATACCTCACCAAAATCCTAGAGAGAGTTGTTGCGTCTCAATTACAGACCCATATGTCCACGAATAAGCTTTTTGAGCCATTCCAGTCTGGTTTCCGTCCATTCCACAGCAGATACAGCAATCATCAGTTTTAAATGGCCTCCTCCTCTCCGATGATACAGGTTCATTAAACATCCTCCTCGTTGACCTCAGTGCAGCACAACATTCTTCTCTCATGTTCACACTCCACCATTGGTCTTCCTCGTACTGCTCTTGCCTGGTTCACATCATACCTTTCAGACAGACGGCACTTCATTACTCCACAGCCCCATCACACAAAGTATTCCCCAAGGAATCTGTTCTTGGCCCTCTATTCTATTCATTGTCTATATGCTTCCCCTAGGTCAAATCATTCACCGCCATGGTCTCAAATACCACTGTTATGCCGATGATACTGATTTATGTCAACTAATTTTTCTATTGAACTCTATGGAAAAATAAGTCAGGAGAAACAACCCTTCAAGTGATCAATCCATATCTACTGCGTATCTGGCAGCAGAGTGATGGTTTGAAGCTCATTTGATACCGCATACCCTCGATGAAAAAACAGCCATTTAGCCAACCATGGGTTTCATACTATTCCTGTGTAATTTACAGCTTAATCTAGTCCCACCCCCCATTTCCCATAGAGATCCATTCAAATGCAGAGAGGTTATAGTATCGCTTGTAAGAGTACCAGGTATTTTTCCAGGTGTATATCTTCCTGGGATTACTGACATGGTGACCTGCCCAGTGTCCTACGTGTACCATTACGTAATCTTGAACTGACTAAGGAGGTGTTTCTGATGTCACTTGTCTGTTTATACAGGTGTACTACTCACGTGATCACTCTTACCTGACAAAGACAGATTTAGTCTAAACATTTTCTGCTCACGAATGTAGCAATTATCACTTGGGAGCATTATAGCAGTGTGCTGGTGTTTATTTATTATTCTGTATTATTCTTTTTACCTAGCACCTGCGCTGAATTTTGGATGTGCATATGCCTATTTCATAATAATTTTACATACTGTCCCAACCTTTTTGGAATTGGGGTTTGAAAATAAAATGTTTTATTATTATAATGTTAGAAATTACTATTACTATTTGAAATAGCCATTACTCCAGTGTACTAACAACACACTGTGTTACCTCATCCTTAAGTAATCATGCTAATGTGTTAATTTGGTTCTAGAGAAACCATTCCCATTATATTAAGCGCAGCTGAAAACAATTGTGCCCATTTTATGAAGCTATAAAATGACTGTCTGTGTTGCTAAAGTAGAAATCGAATGAAATAGAAATAGTAGTTTGTAACATTGTCAATGTCCTGACTATTTATTGATCAATTTTATGCTACCTTTTCTTTGAAAAACATAAAAATGTCTCAGTGATTCCAAACTTTTGAAAGGCGTAAGTAAATATGAATATTAAATTAATTTTTCATGGGCCTACATTTAAATACATACAATGGGGGAAATAAGTATTGGACACGTCAACAATTTTATTATCAAACATATTTCCAATGTAGCTATTCACATGAGATTTTGACCAGACATTGGTATTAACTCAATAAAACTACACAGCTAAAGAAATTGTAATGTTCCAATTCTTTAAAAAAGTTATGTGCAATAAAGTGAAATGACACAGGAAAAAAGTATTGAACACGCTAAATTAAATGTGGTAGAAAAGCCATATTTTTAATATTTGGTTGCATATCCTTTGCATGCCATGACTTTATGATGTCTGTGACAAGATTTAGCTGTAAATTACACTGGAACAATATAGAACACATGGTTGGCTAAGTGGCTCTAAGTCATCAAGGGTCTGATGTATTAAACAAGCCTTTAACCATCACTCTGCTGCCAGAAATACAGTAGATATGGATGGATAACTTGAAGGGTTTCTTCTCCTGACTTATTTTTCCATAGAGTTCAATAGGAAAATCTGTAAGGAGAAACAACCCTTAAAGTGATCCTTCCATATCTACTGTATTTCTGGCGGCAGAGTGATGGTTAAAGGTTTGTTTAATACATCAGACCCTTGATGACTTAGAGCCACTTAGCCAACCATGTGTTCTATACTGTTCCAGTGTAATTTACAGCTAAATCTTGTCTCACCCCCCAATTCCCATAGAGATCCATTCAAATGCAGAGCTGTTATAGTATCGCTTGTAAGAGTACCAGCAAATAAGATATCAAGAGCCTTTTGATGTTGTTGGGTCACAGACATCATAAAGTCATGGCATGCAAAGGATATGCAACCAAATATAAAAAATATGGCTTTTCTACCACATTTAATTTAGTGTGTTCAATACTTTTTTCCTGTGTCATTTCACTTTATTGCACATAACTTTTTTAAAGAATTGGAACATTACAATTTCTTTAGCTGTGTAGTTTTATTGAGTTAATACCAATGTCTGGTGTGAATCTCATGTGAATAGCTACATTGGAAATATGTTTGATAATAAAATTGTTGACGTGTCCAATACTTATTTCCCCCGTTGTATGACTACAGTGTGCATCTTACCACACTGATAAAATCGTTAGAAAATTGTTTACACTGTTAATACATGACATACATATTGCTGCAATGACATTATATGGTTACATGACAGCATCGTTTCAATATGTGATCGCAATGGCCAGAAAAATAATCCAGTTCCTGTTCTGACAATGACACATAATTGTGACAGTGATTTGGCACATTCTGTAAATTTGCAAGATAACGTCTGATCAGAGACGGCCTATAATGTTACAGCTATTCAAGTCTTGTGCATCTTTTTCGACACATTGTCATCATTTGTGTTGCTCATTAGAACTGAATTAGCCAACCGTGCCAACTCGGACTGAAGGAAAACAAAATGTGGTCTCAAAAACTAAATGTCACCGGTTCCACACTGCGACTCAACTGTACCTTGGAAAGATTCACATCCCTTGACGGACACGATTATTATTAATCTGCAGCTGAATTTTAAATATGCTTATGACTTATATAAATTATATCATGCTTTGTTTGTCAAACACCTGCACCTCTATATGCCCCTCTTTACCTCCCCAGAACCAATCGCCTACAATCGCCTCCATCTGTTACTGCCCTTTGTGTTTTCTCTTCATAGGGAACATGCTTATTATGCTCTTGTTTTCCTGTTTCCATGGTACCGTGATGTTAGAGGTCAGGCTGCATCATTCCGCTGAGAAGTCTCAACAGCATGAGAGGAAAGCTGTCTGAGGTACAGGAACAGGAGACTCAATATTTAAGTCATCTCCATAAAGGCCAGGAGGTTGTTTTAGATAACAGCACTTATGTTAAGGAAATGGTTGACTGTTAACTTAAATGTTCTTATGTTATCATTCCATTTATGACTAGTTTAATTCATAGAACATGAAAAACATGTATCTGAAACTATGTAATTGTATTGTATGTGGAGGCATGAGCACTGTAAACCCAGGTGGTAGGGAAACTAAATGAAATGTGTAGTGACCTCATTTTTAAGTGTAGAAGTGCAGCAGTCATCCACTGCAGTGGGAAGTGCTCAGCTTCATGGCACGTGGCTGTGGGAGGATTATGATAGGCCTCACTCTGCAGAATCTACAGAGGATGTTGGAGCAATGGGATTGGGTATTCCAAACTGATGAGTTAAAAGAAAAGATAAAAGGCAGCTTTGTATCATTGAACTGAGCCATTTATGCAATAAAGTCAGATTTTTCTGATTGCATTTACATTTTTTGATTCATTTCTTGCAAAAATCGGCACATTATATAAAGAAGGTGTTATTTTTTTAAAGTTTAGTAAGTATGCATTCAGAAAATAACTAATTCAGTGCAGTTTAAGGATAACCTCCAGTCCCCTGTTACAGGTCTTTAGCTTGTTAAGTTTTTTCCTGCAGTTGATTCTAATGAATTGCATCTGTAGCATTTCAAAGTGACATTTTCAGTCTGCTAACTGAGCCTTTGGCTGTGCCCCTTGAAGCAGGAAGAGAGAGTAAACGTACAAGAGACCACAGGAAATGCTTTGCTGCACTCATGCCGGCAGTAGACACAAGTGTCAAATGTTTTGGTTGCTTCTGGTAGCGTTCTCCCTCCCCCTCTCAAGAGTGACATTTTAAACCCACATTTTACACCAGGTTGTTCAACCCTGGTCCTGGTGCCATTTCCGGCACTTTCTTTCATTTAAAAAAAAAAAAAGATTACTTGGCCTGCAGTCAAACCAAACCACAGTGAGTCTTGTTCCGTTGAGTAATACATTTTAAAAAGTCAAATTTTTTGGTTCTTACACAAAATATTTTGGCAAAATTTAATTTAAAAATGTCATTAAAACTTGTAATGTAAAAACAGACTGATAATAATAAAAATGTTTAAAGCATTTCAAATTTCAATGCTTTAGTCTTTGGGCAGGTCTGGTCAACTCCATTTTCAGTAAAAGTATCACCTACATTACTGGCATTGAGTAGACACTCTTATCCAGAGCGAATTACACAACTATTAGGAATTTCACATAGTATCCATTTATACAGCTGGATATACTGTATACTGAAGCAATTCAGGTTAATTACCTTTCTACTGTGATAATTTCCTTGCTAGTGTCCTACCTGGGAATCAAAGCCCGGTTCCCTACACTGCCACCATTCACCATGTGAATGTATCTGAATGCTTGTGATGGGCAAAGTGGTGCTTAATAAACCCCTCATCCTTTACTGTTATGATGATCTGAATCAATCAAAGGGCTACAAGCGCTACGGAGAAAGGCTCTGCCTGACTTTCATGAAGCCTGCTTTTGTGGATCACTGAGGGCCCACTGAAGGACCCAAGATATACGTGAGCTCTCTTCTGCTGTGGGACTGGGGCGGGAATTTGACATTTCATCGTTGGAGATCGCCCAAAGGGTACAGTGGGGTGATATTGAAAAGGTGTTCAGAATGACGAGCGTTAAGATCAGACACAGACCTCTGATCAGGGCCAAGGGCTGAAATCAAAGGGTAAGTGTCCACCCGCCGGCCAATCAGAGCAGTGTATAGCAGAGCGGCAGCCATTTAATTACAAGACAGATGGCCTGCTGCTCTCACTGAAACCATGCAGTGGATTAAATCAAAACTTTGATGCATCCAGCCAAAAAATTACAAACTATGTGCACGTAGCAATTTTGGAGTCTGGGAAGAGCCATCAGACAGTCAGAAAGACCAGTAATAGCACCTGAGTTCTAATATAGTGGCCAGGTTAAATTTTCACACAAATTACAGGTGTTTTATGCTCTCTGGGGGCAAAGTATGCAAGACACCAATATACACCTGCATATCCTAAATACAATATTTTGGGGAAAAACTTGCATGTAATAATATGGTGTAAATCTTGTGCCACCAGAAAACTTGAAAAATTAGAATTTAGTAAATCTGAATTTGTATTTCATAAATAGAAATTGTATGTAAAGTTTTAAAACTATAATGTGATTTGAATATGAATTTCAGCATTCAGTTTCAGTTCAGTTAAAAGCTGAATTCAAAACTTGCAAGCTCTATTCAACCATTAAAGCTAGGATTTCTAATTCAGATGTCCAAAAACTTTCATCTTGAACATCCGGACACTTAAGGAAAAGCAGCTGTTGGCGGATATCATCAATCTGATGGAGCGAACGCGTCACTCGCTTCTTGTTGCGATTACATATTTAAACGCTATCGAGGCTAATTATTGTCATACTCCCGTTAGCTAATGTAATCAGAGCTACAGCATTTATATTTTAACTACTAGTCAAACTACTGTCTGTCTCCTAAATTAAATTACATTGCAGGCATTTAGCAGACGCTCTTATCCAAAACGTTTTAGCATTTCTTTTACATATATTAACCATTTATACAACTGGATATATACTGAAGCAATTCAGGTTAAGTACCTTGCTCAAGGGTACAATGGCAGTGTCCTACCTGGGAATCGAACCTGCAACCTATCAGTTACAAGGCCAGTTCCTGAACCATTATACTACACTTAGCTCAATCAAGTTCATTTTGTCTTCTTATTTCGAATAAATGTTTTAGTTTCTTTTGTTCAGACAATGAGATAATAGATTGTATTTACCTGACAGTTTCGACTGACATCTGCAGTCTTCCTCAAAGCGTCACCTGACAGCTGTGATGCGTCGTCAGCTGATGTTTTATCAGGGGTGGCCAGCCTGACAGATCTTGGGGGATCCTCAGGGGGTCTGCAACCCTAGTTCTAGAGAGCCACAAACTCTGCTGGTTTTTGTGAAGTGAGGTGAAGGTGAAGTGAGTTAACGTCACTCTGTAATTAACTGCTTTAATTGATTAAGTGCAGAGTAAGAACGAAGACCAGTAGATTACAATGGGGGAAATAAGTATTGGTCAACAATTTTATTATCAAACATATTTCCAATGTAGCTATTCACATGAGATTTTGACCAGACATTGGTATTAACTCAATAAAACTACACAGCTAAAGAAATTGTAACGTTCCAATTCTTAAAAAAGTTATGTGCAATAAAGTGAAATGACACAGGAAAAAAGTATTGAACACGCTAAATTAAATGTGGTAGAAAAGCCATATTTTTTATATTTGGTTGCATATCCTTTGCATGCCATGACTTTCTGATGTCTGTGACCCAACAACATCAAAAGGCTCTTGATATCTTATTTGCTGGTACTCTTACAAGCGATACTATAACAGCTCTGCATTTGAATGGATCTCTATGGGAATTGGGGGGTGAGACAAGATTTAGCTGTAAATTACACTGGAACAGTATAGAACACATGGTTGGCTAAGTGGCTCTAAGTTATCAAGGGTCTGATGTATTAAACAAGCCTTTAACCATCACTCTGCTGCCAGAAATACAGTAGATATGGATGGATAACTTTAAAGGTTTCTTCTCCTGACTTATTTTTCCATAGAGTTCAATAGGAAAATCTGTCAGGAGAAACAACCCTTAAAGTGATCCTTCCATATCTACTGTATTTCTGGCAGCAGAGTGATGGTTAAAGGCTTGTTTAATACATCAGACCCTTGATGACTTAGAGCCACTAGATATCCAGCTAGCTGGATAAATTGTTAAGTAATGTTAGAATAGGTATTTAAACATGCACTAAGCAGGATCTTTACTTTAAAATATCATAAAATAACCATGCTCAGTCATATATATGATGCACTAGCAATCTCTGTTGAAAGGAAAATTGCAGAAACCTTGCTCCTCTACCTGTATTTATTATTATAAAATGTGTTCGGGACGTTTCTGGGTGCGGCGCTCTTTTCTGTGTGGGGATGGGTGGATGTGGCTACAGAGCCTGTGGTGTGGGATCAGGCCTTTGTTGCCATTGCCACCTAGCTACTGCAATGGCGGAGGTGAAGAAGAGGAGGTACAGTGAAGCTACAAGCCTGCAGGGCATGTTCAAGAAGCGGAGTCAACCCAGGATTTTCTTTTCCTCAATAGCGACAGCTGAAGTTTAGCAATGGAATGAATAGTGACACGGACTTAGTGTTTTCTATTGTGCTACGTTACCTCTAGCTATGCAGCAAGCTATGTTAGGTAACTAGGGGACGGATTCAGAGATGGCCAACTTAACTCTCGTGCTTAAGTGCCTCTCCTGCGTGGATTTCACACGGACTGAGATTCACACGTATTCCAACCTACACTACCCGGGTGCGTTTCTCAAAATTTGGCTGGCACAGGGCGCAATATTCTAATGACCTCTTTCTTGAACCTGCCCCCTGGGTTGCCAGCTTTCTACTAAAAAATGTGTGTGGGGGTATACATTTTCAACTTGTCAGTGACATTGCCTTTAATAACCGCATTTGCCTTTGTAAAATCCTACCTTTGTGACCTTCATGTAGTTGCTCTTGGGGATGGGGAAGGCAGTGAAGAATTTCTTCGTATTGTTCAATTACACTGTTCATTGCCGGTACTTGCAATTACGTTCAAGGAATAAGAGGGTCTTGAAACGGTTCTGTGATGAAAGACTAGCTATGGTTTATTCGTCAGCATGATGTTTGTCAGCTTTCCAGTCTAACATGCTCTTACATTCCAAACTGGCCCAGCATTTATACGCATATAGCAGGAAGTATCATATAGGTGAGGCTAGACAGGGAAGTCTCGTGGATGTGTATTCCCGGGAAATTCAGTGGGGCATTCAACTTTTGGAGAAGCTGTGCTGACACAAATTGTCTCTCTGTTAAAGTGAATATGATCCAGACACTGTCTATCAAATGATCCATCTAATATGTGTCTGGTATGATATACCAGACGGTCAATCATAGCCTACTTTTACATATTCTTCTTTTTATGACAGCTCTTTGATCATTGCAAATTAGCTATGCATAGGCAAATATGACCAATATTACATAATAACATGAAATCAAATAACATACATTTATTCTAATATCCATCTATGCGAAAGATGCAGTATTTTTCAATATTTTTAAATAAAAAATAACAAATAAAAAAGTTTTAATCTACACATTTGAGTTGTACAGTTACAGGGACAAATCATTATGTTACAAGTTGCAAATCTTTGTTTTGCAGATACAACTCCGCAAATGTGAATCACAATTGTAACAACACAAAACATGTAAATGCCCAAGTCTTGCTACATACACATACAGTATTTAAGTCCTTAATTTACCTTCATATGCTAGACATGAACTCCCTTTTTTTCTGAACAAAGTTGCGGGGGAAAAAATTATTAATTGAAAATTCTGAATACGCGTATCTTGCAGAAGTTGCAGACGCCTCATTTTCATGAAATATCCACCGCGCACGCGTAATGCCACGTATATAGCGCGCGTAATGCCGCGTATATACTAGAGTGAGGCTTAAGACAGCGGATGAGTCAAATGTCTGAATCACAAATAGTTTAAGCTACGCAGAATTTCGGGAGTAAGTCCCATTTGCACGTGGTCATCTCAAATCTGAATCTGGCGTTTATTATTAAGGAAGTTAGTCTAATTTACGTAGTAGACAGACAGTAGTCTGGCAAGTAGTTACAATATCAATGCAGTAGCGCTGATGACTGCTTTACATTAGTTAACGTGAGTATGACAATAATTTGTCTCAATAACGTTTAACGATGTAAATTAATCGCAACATTACACAGCTGACAGACAGAGCACTGACCTACAGAACCCAATGAGAAGCGAGTGTCACGCTCGCTCCACCAGAAAGATGACATCTTTGAAAATTAGATTTTTGAACATTTTGGGCACTCGCCATTTGTACACCAAATGATGTATCATGCTAAAATGTCGGAATCTAAATCACCTCTAGACATACTACAAATAATGTCAGAACCAGATCTCTAGCTTTAAAAAAAAGTGCAGTATATGCTTTCGACAGGGGGCACCACTTAAATTTCAGAATTAATGTACAACACTTTTCAAGGTGATTCTTAGGATCAAGCTGAGGCAGAAAATATCAGTCATAAGAACATTTCAGTAACAATGACATTCTAGGACTGCCATCTACTTTTGACTATTAATATTGAAAATGTATATCCTGTCTACCAGCAGCTAAAACATGCGTAGCTAGCTAGGTACCTAGATCTGGTTGAACGTAGCTAGCATAACTGGCTTGCTAGCTAGATAATACATAAGCAATTACGAGATAATTACGTATATAGGGAATATATTGGCAAAAGAAGAACAACAATTCCCAGTAATACTTTCCTTAGCGCAAAGCAATAAAATGTCGCTGAAATGTAGTTCCACTTGATACAACCATAAACACACACGAAGATGCCCTCTGTTTATTGCGAATGGGATCACGCTACTCACATGAACCCAACTTTTAATACTTTAATACTAATTATCTTAGATACTTCTAGACATTTATAATGCTTTCCAAATCCAGCAGGTTGATACCTAATAAGCAGACATAAGTGACAAGCATGCAGTAGCTTATTGTGAAAGCTTTGTAGGGATGAAAGCATTCCCTTTAAATACATAAAAATTACAAGGGTGTCAGCTGTATGTATAAAAATATGTATTTTAAAAAAAAAAGTTCATGTAGTCTATCCTATGCTCTGAGATACTATTGGTTAAAAATTCTAACCATTTTAAATTGGAGTTTTCATTATAATCAATATCAGATGTTGTGGTATATATCATTTCTAACTTTTATATGACTAAAATGATAAACATTATTATTACTATATGCTGTATATTGGCCATCAGGTTTCGAAAGATAAGAGATAATTTACAATACATCAATATATAGTGTACACAATGCTCTGTGAAATACATTTTGAATCAATTCACTCAGACGTATTGGACTTCAGCGTCTTCAAGCTTTTATTAGCTGGACATTTATCTTATTTAATCTAGAGAGGGTCCATCACATTACAGACGTGTATCAATACAGACATTTATTAATTTGGCAGATACGCTTATACAGAGCGACTTACAAGGCAAAAAGTACATAAGTTTGCATAAAATAATAATAATAAAACTGTATTTACATTAAATTCATTTGGCAGATGCTTTTATCCAAAGCGACGCATATAAGCGCATACCGAAGGTCAATGACATCAGTTCAGACCGAGATAATTTCTTGTCATGAACATTGAGTATACTACACAGTAAGCTATGGCTAAGACAACAAGACATTATAAACTATAAAATCAAATAAGAATTAAGGAACAGGAAACAAGCAAAAACAGTACTGGTACTAGATTGGTAAGTCAGTCAAGGTAACACTCAATCATGGCTGCGCTAGCTTTATTGGAGGACGTGGCAAACCAATGCGTTCAATTTGAAGTTTATTTGAGATTTATAGACGGAAGGTACGTATGAAAGACGTACTCTATTTCAAACAAGCGCAGCCAATTTTATAAATAATGCTTAGATCCATTTAAAGAAATGTGCTTACGTGAAAGTTAAAGATGACATCCAAGTACTTTTTTATAAATGAGGCCCCAGGAGCTGAGTGGAGTAGGTGGTGAGAAATGGGCAGATTCTTCAGAGGAAGAATCTGCACACCTGGTTCACCAATGCTATGTTCTCAGCAAAGGTCAGGTTGTTGAAGAACGCCACTCTGAGGTTGATGGGTGGCAGTCACTATAGTGCTGTCCAAGGTGATGGAGAGGTCCCGTAATAGACAGGGCTTTTTAGGCCAGACTAAGCTGTGTCAGCTGTTCATCCCGGATGAAATGCCACAAGGCAGGCTAAGATGCGTGAATAGACCTGTGTGTCAGCTGTGGGAAAGAGAGAAATAGTTGAGTATTGCAAAGTCATCTGCAGTTAGCAAGAGGGATGTGGGTGGGTTGATGAGGGGGGAGGACAACAGTTTACGTGGGTTACAGCATGACGCTTGAATCTTACTTAAAGTTGCACTCTGTCACTCACTTATACCATATTCAAGCTTTACTAATAAAATTAGTACACTTACAATTACTCTATAGAATTACTCTCTTTACGTATACAGTTGATACGTATACGTATAGGAATTGTATAGAAACATATAATATAATAGGCTACTAATCAACATGCTTTTTATAAAACTTTGTTTTTACATACCATTTGCATGTGGGAAACCTCGGTTTTATGAATTAAGTTCAACCATCGAGATAAATAAGAAGAACTGGAGACAGCTTCCGCTTACCGGTTCCATGGATTCCTATGAGAGCTGCTCATTGGTGCATGAAGCCAATTCAGAGTTCAACACGTCACGTCTCTGGCAATACACACAGACAGTGCACAGAATCATGGGAATCGCATTTCATTACAGAAGTTAACCGGGAGACGCGGTTGTTTCTATTACAGATATGCTCGGTTTTCTCATGTTATACATCTGAAAAGAACCGAAAATTACACAATCTGATGGCTAGCTCACAAGCTAAATTCATTAATAATCATATTGCAGCCCATGCAGTATGCACTGATCTGAACAGACCTAGCTAACGTCAGCTAGTATAAACATAGCCTACACAGATAAAGTGCAACCCACACAGATAAAGCAGCGCCGAAGAAGCTCAATAATTATACATCATATTGCATTAAAATGCAATTACGAAATAAGAAACGTATTCTATGAATTTACGATAACTATAAGCATAAACTATAAGTACAATAAGCTTACCCATTTGCTTTATTTCACCATGAAATAAAAATGGTGGATCTCCGTTTTGCCTCGTCGTAGAAAATCGTAAAGTCACGTGGTGTGGAACCGTTGATTCGTAGGATATGTACAAATTTTCGGGTACTGGAATTTCGTAGAATAGATACGAATGGGCTGTGAGACCAGGTTGGCATCCCTGACTAGCTCTACTATTATCATAATAGCTACCCTCGCGATTAAGGCGATACCTTTTTAAAAGCTCAGTATCATTAAATGCTTCTAAAATGTTGACGCGATTACGAGACGGATTGCCGGCAGCAGCCATTTTCGGATTGATTGTGATTTGGTCTTAGTGATTTAGGAGTCCTCTTGACTTCCCCTAACTTTTCACATATTTAGGAGCTGGTTTTAGCGCTTGTGAAATACTCTTAGACCCAAAATGGACTGACGCGCCCATTATTTTTAAGAGTTTCTCCTAAAGTTGGGAGCTACTTTTAGCCTTAAGATGTTTTGTGAATACGGGCCCTGAATTTGAAATCCTAGCTTTGTGTGAGTTAAAAGTTTGAATAGAGCTTGTTTTTAAGTCTTGAAGTCAGCTTTTAACTGAACTGAAAACTGAAATTTAGGTTTAATCACATCATTCAGTTTTAAAACCTTACATACAAATTAAAATTATGAAATTTAATTTCAGTGCAAACAAATTCAATTTCAAAACTTGATATACAATTTCAAATTATAAAATACACATACAGATTTGCTAAATTGAAATTCAGTTGACACCACCAATAACAGCAATAACTAACAGCAAAATGCAGTTATAAATGTTGTCTTCTGTACAGCTGCATAATTATGATTCATCTACGAAAACTGAGGTATGTATGAAGGCACTATCTAAAGCTATGAAAAGAGGAAGGTTTGCTCTGAATATAAAGCCATGCTTGTTCCTCTGTGAATATTTCACACTTTGCAAATGTGTTTCAGAGGTAAGTGTAAAATCTGCAACTCCAGAGCGAAAAGAGTCGTGAATACTGCACCTTAAAATGCATACTTTCATGGGAATGTTCTGTCAGCCAATGGGCCTGCTTACCAAGAAACCACAGTAAACAGAATATTACTTTAATTTGACATATTGTGCAATTGAGTCACACACTCAAGTTTACTTTGTCCTGTACTGTATAGTAGTTAATCAGAATAAAATACTCTAAATATCTTATTTATATATGTGACCCACTCTAGACCCACTTTTTTTTAGGTCTCTCTTATTTATTTATTTTTTCACATCAGAGATTTTTGTAGAGGGGGTCACATATATATAGATACTTTTGAATACTGTGAAATTACATGTACTATGAATGTACTGTGAAATTTATTCTGTCATCTATTAAAACTGTACTTATTATCACTATACATACATGTGGATGGATCTCTTTAAGGGTTGTTTCTCATGACTTTTTTCCACATAGAGTTCTATAGGAAAATGAGTCAGGAGAAATAACCCTTGCAGTGATCTATCCACATCTACTCCATATCTGGCAACAGAGTGATGGTTTGGGGCTCGTTCGATAGGTCAGACCCTTGATGACTTACAGCCATTTAGCCAGCCATGTGTTCCATACTGCACCAGTGTAATTTACAGCTGAATCTAGTCTCACCCCCCAATTCCCATAGAGATCCATTCAAATGCAGAGAGCTTATAGTATCGCTTGTAACAGTACCTGGAAATAAGATATTGAGAGTCTTTTGATGTTGATGGGTCACAGACTTCAGGAAGTAACAGCATGCAAAGGATATGCGACCAAATATTAAATAAACTCCTCAAAAAAAGTTTGGAAACGTTATTTCGGTCGATTATTCCTTCCCTTTAATAATACCAATTGGTATTGTATTTTATATCGTTGGAAAGCCTGATTAGTCACCTTTACAACGAGGTACAACTTGTAAGGATCATGCATTCGTGGAATGAGCAACAAAGCTAACCGTGTGGGTAGCGGCCCAAAAAAATGTGCCAAAATCCCCTGCAATATTCTTCTGTTGGTATTCACTCTCGACGGCGTGGAGAACGCTATGCAGATTGCTGCACAGATCGTGTGACACCTTTCAATGGGGGCAGTGTCATGGTGTGGGGCGGTATCTCTCTCACAGGCAAAACAGAACTTGTCATCATTGAAGGCAATCTCAATGCAGTGAGATATCGGAATGAGATTCTGGAGCCAGTGGCGATCCCATATCTCCAGAATCTGGGACCTAACTCCATCCTCCAGGATGACAACGCTCGCCCCCACAGAGCCAGGATCATCACAGAGTACCTCCAGAATTTGGGAGTGGAGAGGATGGAATGGCCTGCCGTGAGTCCAGACCTCAACCCAATTGAACACTTGTGGGATCAGCTTGGGCGTGCTGTACGTGCCAGAGTGACCAACGCAACCATGTTGGCTGACTTGCGACAAATCCTGGTTGAGGAACAGCAGTGTGTGACCAGGCTGGTGACCAGCATGAGGAGGAGGTGCCAAGCTGTTGTGGCTGCGTATGGATCTTCCACACGCTACTGAGGTCCCTGACAGTGTAAAATGAATAAAGTGTAAAAATGGCCAATATGTGTTGTTTTTTCCTTATTACTGTGGGAGAGTGCAATCATCCAGTCCACCAAGCAACTCAAAACGAGAGTGAATACCAACAGAAGAATATTGCAGGGGATTTTGGCACATTTTTTTGGGCCGCTACCCACACGGTTAGCTGTGTTGCTCATTCCACGAATGCACGATCCTTACAAGTTGTACCTCGTTGTAAAGGTGACTAATCAGGCTTTCCAACGATATAAAATACAATACCAAGTGGTATTATTAAAGGGGAGGAATAATCGACCGAAATAACGTTTCCGAACTTTTTTTGAGGAGTTTATGATACTTTAAAAATATGTTAAAGCAAAGGGTATGAATACTTATGTAAATGAAAAATTTCAGTTTATATTAATACATTTTCAAAAATGTCTAAAAACATGTTTTCACTTTGTCATTATGGGCTATTTTGTGTAGAATTTTGAGACAAAAAATGAACTCAATCTATTGTAGAATATGTCTGTAATGTAATAAAACGTTGAGAAGGTGAAAGGGGTGTTCAGACTTTCCGGCTTGACTGTATATATATATATATACACACAAACAGTGGGGACGGAAAGTATTTGGGCAGTGACACAATATTTAATATACCTTCCGTCCCCACTGTGTGTATATACATATATATAAAAAATAGCAGTACAACATCAGTGACCTGATGAACCACTGTTATTAGTAGTAGTGATATTTCTGCATGGCAAATAATGTATTTCTAGATGTAGTAGTGTAATAGAAAAACAACAGACCCAACTGTCATGACATGCACGCTGCTTGTTCTATGTAATTGACTCATTCATTGAAAGGGGCATGTTCAAAATAATAGCAATGTAGAGTTTAATTAGATAATTAATTCATTCTGTGAAAAAACAGGTGTAATTAATTGTCCTTTATTAAGGAAGAAGGGAAGCAAATGTTTCACACATTGTAATAAAATATATTTCCTTCTGAATTGCTAAGTAAAATGGGCCGTTCCAAACATTGTTCGGAGGAACAACGTAATTTGATTCAAAGTTGATTTGAGAGGGGAAAACGTGCAGAAGAATTATAAGATGCTCAGCTAAAAAGATCTCAAATGCTTTAAAATGGCAACAAAAACATGTGGAAGAAAACGAGCAACTACTGTTAAAACGGATCTAAGAATAGTCAGAATGGCTAAGATTCAGCCAATCATCACCTCCACAAAGATCACAGATGATCTAAAATTACCTGTAAGTGCTGTTACAGTCAGAAGATGTTTGATCGAAGCTAAGCTATCAGCAAGAAGCCCCCGTAAAGTACCATTGTTGAAAAAATGGCATGTGCAGAATCGGTTAAAATTTGCCAAGGAACACATCGATTGGCCCAAAGAGAAATGGCATAACATTCTGTGGACTGATGAGAGTAAAATTGTTTTTTTCTGGTCTAGTGGTCCCCCGAGTACTGAATTCAAGCCACAGTACACCGTGAAGACAGTGAAGCATGGTGGCGCAAAAATCATGGTATGGGGATGTTTTTCATACTACGGTGTTGGGCCTATTTATTGTATACCAGGGATCATGGATCAGTTTGAATACATCAAAAGACAACGACCCCAAACACACGAATAAGTGAGCAACATCTTGGTTCCAGACAAAAAGGATTGAGGTAATAGAGTGGCCAGCTCAATCCCCCGACCTCAGCCCCATTGAAAACTTGTGGGGTGACATTAAAAATGCAGTTTCTGAAGCAAAACCCAAAAATTCACAGAAACTGTGGAATGTAGTTAATCCTGGGCTGAAATACCTGTTTCTAGGTGCCAGAAGTTGGTTGACTTGATGCAACGCAGATGCGCAGCAGTTATGAAAAACAATTGTTATGCAACTAAATATTAGTTCAGTAATTTAAAGTGAAGTTAAATCTTGAAAAGTTTCTTCAGTTGATACGGTAAGTGTTTGAGTTTGAAGAGATAAATGTCGACACTGCTTTTTGAACAGATTAATATTCCTTTTCTTTGCTTCCTGTAAAAGAATAACGCAGACTTGATCAAATTCGTTAATGCTTTGATTTGGAATTGAATGTGTAATGTTTCCACTATATTTGAAATATGGAACTAAAAGCTATTAAAAAATATATTTGCACTTTATTCATGTTTTTTAACACACTCATATTTATTTGAACACCACTATATATATATATATATATATATATATATATATATATAGATATATATGTACATATACAGTATAATAAACAAACACATGCATGCAGTGACCAGAAAGAGAAGAAAATTATGCCATGGTCTTAATGCTTTTTTTTTGTCCTTTAGCACAATATTTGTGTTAGTTACTTAGAACATGGGAGGGAGAGCAAGGTACTTTCCCTCTTAAATGACAGTCTATAAATATGACCTCGTGATCAACGCCTACTCACTCTGAAGCAGTCTATTTTTTAAAATGCTGTTATGAGGTCATTTGTAATGTCAAGCATATGGTGGTGTGACGAGGACAGCTCCTTATGCAAATCAACACAGGATGAAAACCAAAATCTGATGCCGACACAGAAAAACATAAAACATACAAAACAGATGGTAGTGTTTACAATCTGTAAAAATATACCAGGGCCTGTAGATAGATACTGACAAGTAGCAGACCCATGTTAGTACAGTTTCTCCACACAAATGTATCACAGTTACTAGTATACAACATGACACAAAAATATAATTTAATATAATTTTACTACCACTCCTAGTACTAGTAATAATGTTTGTGTTTATTATTATTATTATTATTATTATTATTATTATTATTATTAACAGTAGTAGTACTAGTATTTCAGATGGCACCCTTGCCTTATACTTGAATTGGAATAGACAGCAAGCACAAATGGCTGCCTGCAGATATGCCGGTTCTTACTACAGTGCTTTGCCTGTGCCGCTAGCACTGTGACTGAGCAGGGGAATCCGACGCGCCCAGACATGTTTACTCCAGTGGGCCTGAGCCAAACGCAGGGAGGAAAGCCCCCTGGTGCGGAACAGAGTGTTCCAGAATCCTGCACTGCAGCAGCCACACAGCATAGCCTCGCCTCATACATTGCTGAGTGGTGTGTGTGTGTGAGTATGGTAGCTCTGCCCCTTCCTGCTCACGAGGATTACTTTCCATACGCTGAGAAGGCGCTGCCAGAAAGAAGCAAGGTGAAGGGGGGGGGGGGGGTACAAATGGTTGGATTTAAGTACAGTCTAACTGCAATGCACTTGTGATAAGTCTTCCTCCAATGACCCATTTATTGGACCATAAAATGGTTAACATTTAACTTTTGACTCATTTGAGTCAGCAACATAGGTAAAAAATATTCAGGTGTGTGTACACTTCCTGATAATTACACAACAGTTAAGACACTAACTGAGAATGCTGTGTACAAAACAAACAGAAATTCTGAATAGTCATGGCCAAACTATCAACTATCAGGCATGTTTCTGGTTATTGTATACTGTGTTTGTATTGTATATATGTGTCCTTTTTATTTTAAGTCTTTGTATGTGCTGTAAAGCTGCTGTCTTGGTCAGGTCTCCCTTGAAAAAGAGATTTTATATCTCAAGGGACTTCCTGGTTAAATAAAGATTAAATAAAAAAATATTACAAACCCCAATTTCAAGTTGGGACAGTATGTAAAATGTCCATAAAAGCAGTGATTTGTAAATTGAAAAAATATTTAAGTGTTGTTTCTCCTGACTCATTTTCCTATTGAACTTTATGGAAAAATAAGTCAGGAGAAAGAAAGCTTCAAATGATCCATCCATATCTACTGCATATCTGGCAGCAGAGTTATGGTTTGAGGCTTGTTTGATACCACAGACCCTTGATGACTCACAGCCATTTAGCCAACCGTGGGTTCCATACTATTCCCGTGGAATTTACACCTTAATCTAGTCCCAGCCCCCAATTCCTATAGAGATCCATTCAAATGCAGAGAGGTTATAGTATAGCTTGTAAGAGTACCTGAAATTAAGATATCAAGAATCTTTTGATATAATTTTATACCGAGTCATGATAGCATCACCTGTTTACCTGTGGAATGGAAAGGGCTTCTTGTTAGTAAAGCATACATTTCTCAGGAGGGGTGTGGGCTGAACTGTGTCCAGCTTTCATTTCTCACTGAAGGTGTAGCAAGTGGAGTATTGAGAGATAAGTAATTTCCCGTAACACTTACCGTCAGTACTGTTGATGTGCAAAACTTACATAATCATCAGTGCTCCCTCCATGACTGTACCGAATCATATGACTCACAATTATACGGCAAACTCAGGAGACTACAGAATCAGTAATTCAGCAATTCCATATGTTCGCATTACATTCTGTTTTATAGGATTATACATATAACCTGAAAATATGCTAATATTAAATATAACTTAAGAATATGAACATTTATACACGCAGAAAATGCTTTACATATAATGTCACAGTGAGCTTCAAGAGCAGATTATCTGATTTAATTTGAGGGTGTTTATTTTTATATCGGGTTAACCATGTAGCAATTGTAGCTCTTTTTATACATAGTCCCCCCATTTTAGGGAACCAAAGGTACTTAACATTTAACTTAGTCATAATATTTCATATTTGGTTGCATATCCTTTGCATACCGTGACCCAACAACATCAAAAGTCTCTTGATATTTTATTTACAGGCACTCTTACAAACGATAGTCTACTATAACCTCTCTGAATTTGAATGGATCTCTATGGAGAAATAATATTGGGCCTTATTCACAAACCATTCTACAAACAAATGTGTTCTTAAGACTTTCTTTAAAACATTTTTATGAACATTCTGGCATTCACCAATGTTTTCTTATTTCGGATTTTTTCTTGGGTTCAACAGAAGCACAGAACGCGAACATCAGTTAATCCCGAAATGTTTGTGAAAACGTTTTTTTAAAATGTGTTCGTAGAGTGATTGGTGAATGATGCCCATAATAATAATAATAATAAATAAGTGATGAATCCACATCTACTGCACATCTGGCAGAAGAGTGATGGTTCGAGGCTCGTTTGATACCTCAGACCCTTGATGATTTACAGCCATTTAGCCAACATGATCCATTCAAATGCGGAGAGGTTATACTAACTTTAGTTTAACTAGCCTAAATCACGAACTTTCTTTCAGAAACATAGTCGCTTGAGTTAGATAAGATGGTCTGGTAGATACAAATTAAAACGAATATATAAAATACATATGTAGCTACGATCAGTGTCTTGGAATGTAGGCTACTGTATGACAATACGCGCATACAGTTAATACAAGTTGCGGATGAAATTATTTTCATAGCATGTTGTTGATGAAACTGAAACTTTTGTTGCGGCTGTCTAAAAATACACAAAGCGGGCTTTGCTGGTTATACATAGACTGATTTTGGTATGAAAATATGCTGTGGGAGTGTTGTACGGGAAGATAGCAAGGAAACTCCGCCTTTGCAGGAAACGTATAAATACTGTGTCAGACCCAGTGCACAACAGCTCCAGTCACTTGTGAGTTTCAGAAACCTTCGCACTGTGGAAGGACAGCAAGATTTGTTTCTGGGTCAAAATCTTAGTTTCTACTTGTTTTCAACATGTCCGATAGATTAGACGACATTCTGGTGATGGTAAGTAGCTAGGCTACTAGCCTAATTCGTAAATTGTCCAACAATTCGAATGAAAAGGTTGTGGGTAACATTAGGAGACTTGCTAAACTCTGGAAAAATACGTCTTAGTTATTTAACTATTTACTGTCACAGTACACCGTCACTTGTTTTCATAGTAAACAAAACATAGGACATAGCTATAGGTTATTGTTGCAATCGGTGTTGCACAATAAATATGGTCGATTCGATTTTATGCTTAGCTACATGTGTATTTATCTTGGCTGCCTTTCGTTTCCCCACAGAATCTGATCAAAATGGGGTCGGAAGAATCCTTCATTCAGCACCATAGTACTTCGGGGACCCCTCGCCTGAATCGATCGACCTCATTCTACTCCCCGATTTCCAAGAAACTCTGCCCCAGCTCCGAACATCTGACTCCAGGCTGGCCATTGGACATTTGGAGTGAAACTCCGACCAGCAAACAGTTCTCGTCCAGACCCGACCGCTCCATGAGTCTGACAGAAGCTGGTGCTCTTACGTTTAGCAAAATGAAGACCAACGAAGTGCCTCCCCCTCCTGGCTTTCCACCCCTCAACAACTCGGCAACTCTACCCTCCAACCGCTACAAAACCGAACTGTGTCGTAGCTTTCAAGAGAACGGCAGTTGCAAATATGGAAGCAAATGCCAGTTTGCCCATGGGGAGTCCGAATTGCGCGGTCTGCACAGGCACCCTAAGTATAAAACGGAGGCTTGTCGCACTTTTTATAACTTTGGCTACTGTCCTTATGGTGCTCGGTGTCACTTTATTCACGAGGAGAAACCGCCCCTGCAGCACCAGAACCAGGCACCCGGCACCCATCAGCCTCGCCTTTTGCGCCAGAGCGTCAGCTTTTCTGGCTTCCTGGGATCACGGAGCTCTCCTCCACCGACAGTGAACGACACGTTGGGCTTCAGCCGTGCTCCCTCGGTGTCCCCACCTCCCGCCGACGTGCTCTCCCCAGTTTTCACTGACTCTGGCACTCAGTCCATGAAAAATGCATTTCAGTTCTGTAAAGGCCGACCGAGCTTAAGCGACATCCACAACATTCCTCAGATCGAGCCCCCAAAGTCCTCATGCTGCGTTTGTGGTCACGGAAATAACTTCGCGTCCAGCCTGGACAAATTCTTCATAAAGGAAGACCGAAACACCGTCTATGTTCACCAGCAAAACCTCCAGCGGTCCCCTTCCGAAGATTCCCTCTCGGATCGGGACAGTTACAGCAGCACGGGCAGCACAAGCGGGTCCGAGTCGCCAACTTTTGATGGGTTGGGGAGCAAGCGCCTCACTGTTTTTGAGCGCCTGTCACTGTCAGATTAAGGACGCTCAGCACCAAAGAACATCATGATTTAGAATCTTAACGAACGTTCAGTTCTACAGTTAAGAAAATTGAGACAATGCGCAAAAACTTTATACTGTTTATTTATGTTCACAGATGACTTGCTCAATGGAATTGTTTTTGTACACGCCTGTCTGTTATCCAAAGCTATATATTTTTATAATTGTGTATCTTTCGTATATTTTCTATCATCGTCTTCCTTTATTTCATTTCGTGTAATTGCCATACATCCAAATGAGTCATATCTATTAAGTGATTTCTACATAATTTGTCTAAGACATGAAACCTGCTTAAGCTTGGTTTTTGTTTCTATAGAGAGAAAAAATTCGGTTTGAGATCCGCATTTTATGACGTTTCTACAAGAAACTGCGATTTTATGTTATTTTATATCCATTTTATGACAACTAAATGTCAGTATTGGAAAAATATAATAGTTTAGCCATCAATGTGACAAACTTGAAAAGGAAAATTTACCCACTGTGATTTGCACTTTAAATTGTATTGCGAGAGAAATCTCTGCATGTAGCATTTAACCAAAGCTTCATACTTTTCTACTTTTAGAACTTTTGTTAACAAGACATTCTTTTCTGTGTGATTTGCAATGCCTTGACAAAATATTTGGAAACAATGTGTGGATATGCATACAAGTAGTTCCAGTGTTGCCAAATTGTCTCAACCATTCTGTGGACAATATTAACTGATTCAGCTTGCAACTGCATTCCCGTATAAGGTGTTGCCATAACAAAAATGTCGTTTAAAGATACATGTTTGCGTTGCATAAAGGTTTGACAACCCTGTTTGGGATCTTAGTCTAGGTGGCTCATCTTTAATCAGGGAAAAACAACAATAGTACTTCTTTATATATATATTTTTGTTTGTTTGTTTCCATTGTTTTTGTATTTTATAGACCTAACTAATATATTTATTGTTCTATTTATTGAAATAATTCCAATGTATTTTTTACTTATTTATCAAGTGTCTGGTTTTTGCTGAATATGTGACTTGATGCAACTGAAGATGATTTTATTTTGAATTGTCAAATTGAGAAATAAAATTTCCATGATGATGGAGGTCTGAGTGATCTGACATTCTTTTTGCAAAGTGAAGTGAGCTGTCCAAGTCAAAGCGCTATTTATTGTGCTATGAATTATCCAGGCATGCTTTGTGACGCATCAGTTTGAGTATGTTGAATGATTTGGCAGCTGACAACATTATTAGATATAATCCCAAAACTATGTAATTGTAAATAAACACAAATATAGTCTCATAAAATAGTCTTCTACTTGATTCACACAGCAGTGTTGTCATATTGATACCAAACAGTGTCATTAAACCTAAATTTTGTTAATTAGCATATTTTGAATGTTGGATGCAATTGTACGGATTGATTGATACATTACAAATAGCAGAACTGCCAACATAATGCCAGGGGTTTGTTTTTGTAACACTGATGATGATTATATCTTCTGGAGGGAGAGTGGTTAGGGAACAACCACTGTAGTTACATTAAACATGTTCTGCACTGACTGTAAAATGTCTTAAGAACACTAGCCTCAGTATGACTCAGCTTTGAAAGTATGTCTGTATTGATGCAACATTTTTTTTCATTATAAACTTGTCACAGGCATCTGGAGACTGTAGCACATGGAAATATTTAGGTGGAAAGTAGGCATGACTGAAATGACAATTGTTATATAATCAGGTATCACTGGAGCTGTACTCCCATGACGGACAAATTTATAACAATACCATGTACGTATATCTACACCAGAGAATGCTGGAAAATATGCTAACCCTGCCAATCATCCAGTGATTTCTCTATTATTGGTAGGAAAGGGTTACTGGTCTTTGAAATGTAATGAAACATATAATTTTTACATTTATTTATTGAATTATCAGAATTTAAGTGGAATTCTGAAAAATCTGAAAAAAGTTTTAAAAGAAGTGAAATGTTAAATAAGTATTCTTATAAGTACTCATTAGTATTGACATATTATTCACAAAGTGTATTGCCAACCAAATAACATGACCACTTTCTGCATGTGTGATGTAGCCTAACAGTAGAATTAGCCCATGTTTGTGCAGATATTTAAAACACAAATAACTTAATGTACTTAGTGTTCTAGTGGCATGACACCAAGTCATGTGAGCCTTCTCACTTTTTAGCAGTGTTGTAAAAAGTACTCAAAATTCATACTTAAGTAAAAGTAAAAATACCTTGCTGGAAAATGACTCAAGTAAAAGTGAAAGTCAACCATAAAAATGTCACTAAAAATTAAAATGTCACACCCCCCCCCCCCCTTAAAAGCCACGTTAAATTCAATTCAATTCATATTGCCGAAATGTTGGATTTATTTTGCTTGCAGTGCTATAATTTAGCTGGCAGGCAAACTACTAACTGGCAAGAATCTCATACATGATTAGGCACGTAGGTTATGCAAGTGTAAAAGTGCGTGCAGGTTAAAAAAACATTTTTTAACGAATTTTTGCCGGTTTTTCACCTTAATGTGAGATGGCATTTTACCGACTTTATGTACAACTGTTCACTGGGAAAATATGCTACTAACGTTACTTTCCTCGTTTAACACATGCAGGTGTGATGTTTAATTCTGTGTGGGTTTTGGGTTTAGTTAGCATTGTCCATTTCGTGGAGTTAACATCACATTACCTCATTGATGTCTGGCACTCTGGAGAGTCAGTAGTAGGCTGCATAACTTAAGAAACAGCGCTTTTCAATTTGTTGGTTACCCATACCCACACAAGCAAATCACAACAATAGACCCACATTTTAAAAGTTATTTAATAAGAAGATGTTATACAGTCCCGGCCAAAAGTTTTGTCGCATGAGTGGACAAAAGTGACAATTGCTAATTACCCAACTCTTAATTAGCTAATACAGTTAGGAAACAACACAAATTAATCATAAGTGTCTAAAGTTTATTTAGATACTAGCAAAACAAAAATTTCATAGATGCTTATAAGGTTTATTGCTTGATTATGATGAACAAGCCAGTTTCTACCTGGACAAATGTCTTGTCGCAAATCAAATTATAATCAATAAATTTTATCTTTCTCAAAAAGTTAATAAAATACCAAATGAAAAATCAGTCTAGTATTTCATCATGGACTATAAGTTAAGAAATTAATATCTTGTATGGGTTCCTTTGGCCTGCAGAACAGTTGCCATCCGGTTTGGCAGAGAGTCGTAGAGCTTGTTGATGAAGTCGTCGGGGATGGCATGGAAGGCCTCCTTGCAGGCATCCCAAAGCTCCTCCTTCATTCTTCGGCTTGGTCCTCCAAGCTTCCTCCTTTATTCTTCCCCAGTTATGCTCAATAATATTCATATCTGGAGACAGTGCTGGCCATCCCTGAAGGACCTTGATCTTCTTCCCCCTGAGAGACTTCATAGTGGAACCTGAGGTATGGCAAGGAGCTCCATCCTGTTGAAAAATCTGACCCCTCTTGTAGTTGGGAATGTACTGGGAGGCAAGAATCTGTTGATATTTGGCACTGTCAATGTTACCATCCACCTTACAGATCTCCCTGGCACCTCCGTATTGGATGTAACCCCAAACCATAATCTTTCCACCTCCAAATTTTGTCTTCTGGGTGAACTGTGGGTCCAGACGGGCCCCAGAGGGTCGTCGACAATATTGGCGGCGCTTGGGATGGAGCTCAACTGACGATTCATCTGAAAAATCGATTTTTCGCCACATTTCTGCTGTCCAACCTTCCGTCAGTCTGTGTGCCTTGGCGTACGCAACACGGTTTCTTAGCTGTCTCTTGTTTAGCGCTGGTTTCTGGGCAGCAATACGACCGTGGAGACCATTGCGAGAAAGAATCCGACATACAGTTCTTGACGAAACGGGCGTTGCTGGCGTCCACTCCTCCTGGAGCTGTGAGGTGGTTGACATGGGGCTGGCTTTTGACCATCGGACCAGCAAGCTGTCGTCTCGAGCAGTTGTCTTCCCCGGTCTGCCCGACCTGGGTCTGTCATGGACGTCGCCAGTCTCTTAGAAGCCACACTGGCAGAATTTTCCTTTAAGCGAACAGCTTTGTCAGCATGCTGTCAGGAGTTTTGGCGGCCCCAAAATGGTCTCAGACCACTGATGGTCTGAGAAGCTTAAGCTTCTACCTAACTGGTTTGCAGCTACTTTGATGACATGTTACTTAATGACCTTATGACTTAACTATGAGTTAATGTTCATTAATTGATGACACATTAAGCGTACAGTAATCACATTAATTAATAATGACTTTATCGTTTATGAATATTGAGACTAAATTTGTGTGGTAAGTGTTTGCTTTTGGTTTGAATTAAATCTCCAAAAACTGTTGGGCACCCTCAAATGTCTCAAAAAATGTTTTTTTAGAACTTAAGTTTAAACAGTTTGGTCATAAGGGGATTTAAGACCAATAATGTTGCAAATTAAACATCTAATAAAAGACACAATTCTTACAGCACAATTCTTGGTTCCTTGTAAAGAGACCAGTCAAACTTTTGATTTATTAAAGAGTAAGTGCACCCACCGTCTGAGCCTGTTTCCGCCTACTACACAATTTAGAAAATACTTTGTGGGGTGAGCGAGGGAGAGGGATGGTGTGGAGGAGCTGTGTTCAATCGTCATTGGCATAAATCAATGTACAATGTACAAATTATTTTGTATAACTCGGATCAAACTGTTAAACTAGACGTTGCAGATCAGATATGAATCATGATTCAGAAACTGCATGGCCTATTTCTCACCTCAAATACTTTCAGAAACGTATTTTAGTGGACTATTTAGGTGGAATAAGAGAGTTTGCCACGACGCCAGGTTTTAAAATGTGGAGCCGAAACGAAAGGACCGTAGTGGGTCTAACCAATCAGGTGCCGGCTGTTTCCGTTGTGGGCGACAGCAATTATCCATATGACGTAGAGGTACCTCCAAAGAGGTACTTTGACATCACCATTGAGTCGGGGGCAGTGTGGGGAGCAGAAAGGGAATTTCAACCGTTAGAGGGCAGCACAAAGATGCTTTTCTCATGATATATGTAATGGATGAAGTTTCATTATAAGGTAGGCATATAAACACGTTTACAGTGGGGGAAAAAAGTGATCTTGAGTGTACTTACCCTTCAAGGTGATGTCACCATTCACACATAAACTAAAGCAAACACAAATGCCTCCTCTTTCTTTGAATACCCCAGCAACATCAGCTGACCGACAGACGTCAGTTTAAAGTCTGTGCCAATATTGCCAGTCTGGTCAGAGCTGGACTTTGACCAGTAAGCAAAACCACAAGGCACAACTCCCGATAAGAGAAGCTCTACTAGAGAATATTTATTCAGCATGCCTAAATACCTTCCTACCGTAAAATTGTCTTCAAAAATATGTGGAATTCTCTTCCAACTAAGGTCAGAAATGCAGAACCGTAGGCTATTTTTAAAAAACATTTCTTATTTTCATCATGAAATGTGAACACTTGTTAAACACCCCCATCCACTCATTAAAGGTTCTCACTTGGAATCAGTTATAGCTGTAGATATCATTTGGAAATGTATTCAGTACAGTTCAAAAGTTTATTTTGCTTGCAGTGCTATAAATATAAAAATATGGCTTAAGCCAGGTAGGTTAGAAATAAAGAAATGCATAACTACACCATGACCATGGGGGTCCGTTGGGTTGATTGATTTGCTCAACTAAAAACAGTTTTTGTGTGGTCATCGTTCCTCAAATATAGAGGAGTAAATAGTCCAATTTCCCTTTTAAAAACAAAAAAACAACATTAAAAGATACACAAATTAGGCATGGCCATAGATAGAATACAAAAGGCTTTAAAATCTATTTGTCACCCACTTTCCTGGGGAATGTTGAAATAGATCTTTAAAAATGTTACTGTTTTCTTTGAAAGAGAAAATGCTTTTTGTACCATTGGCGTATCGACATACCTTTTAGGGAGGTCATGTTTCCCATAATGTAGGAAAAATATCAATCTCTCCCCCCCAATATTCACATTCATTTGAATTAAATGTTACAGGAGAACTCCAGTTCTATAGGCTCTCACTTGCAACCAAACGCGAACATGGCACGCAAACCGGAATAACTTAGGGGTCGATTTACTAAGATGCCAAATTAGGGGTGTTATTTTGCAGGTGCAGGCAAAGTATTTAAATGCTCTATCATTTCACACTTTGCGGGTGATCAACTAAGAGTCATTATGTAAATTACTCCAGCCACAAACAGCCATATTTAAATTAGGTATTTTGCATGTGTGACAGAAGGTGGTTTGGACCCAAAATGCACGACTCAGAAACGTGGAATATAATAAATAACCCGCAAGGGTCTTTATTAATAGGAGCGTTCCAGTTCGTAATCAATATCCAAGCAATGGTCATACACAGGAAATCCACAATCAAAGCACAGGTACCGAATCGAGAAGGCAGTCTCATAAACAGTACACCATGCAATAATCCAGTAACCAGAGTAGCTGTCAGTGGGGCAGAAGTACAGGCAGACGGTAGGCAAGCTCGGGGTCGAAGGCAATGCAAGAGTCAAGACCGAAGTCCGCTCCGCGGGGCAAAAGTACAAAAAAGATAGCAGGCAAAAACTTGTGGTACAGGCAGGCAGTGGTAACAAAACAGAGGTAAACAAAAGACAGGCTTGAAAAAACGCTCAATAGTGCACGACAAGTCAAGGCAACAATTTCATGAGGAAGACAGGGAAACACTGGCTTAAATGCAGGTGTAGACAGGTGCAAACACTTAGCTTGAGAACAGAGAGAAATTAGGAACAGCTTGGGAAAACGAGACGAAGATCATTAGTCAATTAGTCTGTTAGTAATTATCTCATCCTAGCGTTAGTAAATTAGTTAATTAGTAAATCTGAATCAAGAAGGAAGCAAAGCTGGAGACAGAAAGAAAGAGAGAATGCGAGATCGCAGAAAACATGAACAAATGTGCACAAACAAGTGGGATCATGACAGCGTGTTTGGAATGGTTATACTGTAAGAAACCGGTGAAAAGACTGGCAGCAATGTTGCCATTTTTAGTGTATTTTTTTTTAGTGTAGAGTATAGGCTACTGTTACACTGTACGAGCTGGCGGTTTATTACGAACCGTTTCGCTGGATGGTTTAGTTTCTGCCAGGAGTTACAGACGTTTGCCAGGACTGAAATTATCATAACTATGCTTACTAGCCCTAAGCCTAAGCCGTAAGTGTCACATAAAATCAAATTTCCATTTGATCATGGGTTTTATTTTTATAAAGTTTTGATTTGCTTGTTATTCACTGTTTGTCATAATAGACATTGCATTGCTTGTTTGATTCAAATACTAGTTACTATTGTATTCTGTAACATTATTTGTTTCATGATTTAAAAAATATTCTTACTGTTCATGACGTAGCCTATAGCTAGGCTATCCACAAATTATCTTCTTGTGTGTCTTGTGTAGAATGGACCAGTTAATTAGCTCCCATTGCTACACAATCATTCAGAACGTTCAGTTTTGGATATTCCAAACACACCCGTAGGCTACATGTCTTGCTACAATGACAGCCATCGTCTTATTGATTCCGTTTTAATACCTGCTTTCCATTTGTACTAAAATGCACCTGCAAAGACCTTCGAAAACGTTCTTTCAAGCTTCATAAATCACTTTACATGTGCTAAAGTAATCTATCTGCATGATCTCCTCCAACTATTTTGTGGAGGAGCCTGAGCCTGGGAGAAGATGGGCCGCCAAGGGTAATCCCCGTAACTACCTCGTCCATGAGTTTCGTCACCTCCAAGTTACTCGGCTGCTTCAGTGCTGGACCCACCGGAGGAGGAACGGCCAACGTCGCCGAAAAGTTGCTTCCGGTTCCTGCTTTTACCGTGGTCATCCGGGCCATTACGTGGCCTCTTGTCCCATTCACCCAAAAAGGGGTGGCTCGCCAGTTGACCTGGGCGTACTGGCGAGCCCGATCTCCACTTCTCAGTTTGCCCAGTCTCGCTTTCAATTAAAAGCTACCCTATTATGGGACACTCAATCGACCTCATTATCAGCCCTGGTCGACTCCGGAACCAACACCGACTTTATCAATGCAAGCTTAGTCAACCAATCTGGAATTTCCACAGAACCACTTTTGTATCCACTCAACGTCTTCGCCTTGGATGGAAATATCCTGGCCCGGGTCACACACTCCACCATTCCTCTTCAACTCGTCTTGTCTGGAAACCACAGGGAAACCATTCAGTTCTTCAATATCCACTCCACCCAGTCCCCATTAGTCCTCAGCCAGCACTGGCTTTGTCTGCACAACCCCCACATCAACTGGGAGACAGCACAGATTCAAAGCTGGAGCCCCCGATGCCTCTCTGTATGTCTTCGTTCCGCTCTGCCAAGCCTGATCTGTCCTGTGTTCCACGGCAATATCATGACCTGTCCCAAGTGTTCAGTAAATCTCTTGCTATGATTGCTGTATTGACCTGCTGCCTGGTGCTCCACTCCCATCAAGCTGCCTCTACAACCTGTCCATTCCTGAGAAGGCCTCCATGGAAGTGTATACTCATGACTTCCTGGCTTCAGGTATTATTCGACCCTCTTCGTCACCAGTGGGAGCAGGGTTTTTCTTCATGGAAAAGAAAGAAGGCTCGCTCCGCCCTTGTATTGAGTAATAAATATCTCTTGCTTCTAATCAACTCTGCTTTTGAGCCCCTGCACGACGCCACTATCTTCTCCAAGCTGGACCTCCACAACGCCTACCACCTCATTCGGATCCGAGAGGGAGATGACTGGAAGATGGCGTTCAACACCCGCCTCGGGCACTTTGAGTACCTAGTGGTTTCGTTCGGCCTTACTAACGCCCCAGCGGTCTTTCCAGTCCCCCGTCAATGACGTTCTACATGACCTCCTCAACCGGTCTGTATTTGTCTATATTGATGATATCCTAATATTTTCTAAAACCCCCCAAGAGCATGTCCGTCAGGTCCTTCAAAGACTGTTAGAGAATAAGCTGTTCGTAAAGGCTGAAAAATGCAATTTCCATGTTTCCTCTGTTCCGTTCCTGGGGGTTGGGATTGAGGAGGGGAAGATCAGGGCCAACCCCACAAAGATCCAAGCCGTCACTGAGTGGCCACGCCCTGCCTCCCGCAAGCACTTGTTACAATTTTTGGGCTTTGCCATCTTCTACAGGCGGTTTATCTGCGGGTACAGCCAGATCACTGCCCCCCTGATTAACCTCACCTCCACCTCTGTTCCCTTCACCTGGTCTCCTGAAACTAACCATGCTTTCTCTACCCTCAAAGCCAGGTTCTCCATCCAGGTTCTCCAGGTTAACCCCCATCCTCTGTCACCCGGACCCCAACCGCCAGTTTGTTGTTGCAGTGGATGCCTCTGACAGTTAGGGCCATCCTCTCCCAACGCTTCGTCCTGGACCAAAAAATCAACCCATGCGCCTTCTCTCGCCGACTCACCCCAGCCCAATGAAACTACGACGTCGGAGACCATGAGTTGCTGGCAAATAAGCTTAAGAGTGGCGGCACTGGCTGGAGAGGGGCCTCGGCCCCTTTTGTTAGCCTGACTGACCACCGCAACCTGGAATATATACAGTCTACCAAATGCTTCAACGCCCGTCAAGCGCGCTGGTCTTTGTTTTTCACTCGTTTGAATTTTCTTATTACCTACCGACCCGGTTCCCGCAACACCAAGCCTGATGCCCTGTCCCGTGTGCACTCCTTGCCAGGCCTGTTGTTTCCGACCCCATCATTCTCCCGTTCTGTGTGGTGGCTGCGGTTTCATGGGAGATCGAGAACACCGAGAAGGCTGCTCAGGTAACCCACCCAGACCCCCGCAATAAACTTAACTCCCGCCTTTTTGTTCTCGACTTTGTCCGCTCCCAGGTCCCACAGTGGGCCCACACCTCCCGCCTGTCCTGCCACCCCGGGATCTTGAGGACCACTGCCCTGGTCAGGAAGAGCTTGTGGTGGACTACAATGAAGGGGGAAACCCATGCTTATGTCCTCACCTGTTCCGTGTGTGCCAGGAGCAAGGCCTCCCACCAGCCCCCCGCTGGTCTCCTCCGCCCTCTCCCGGGCCGTCCTTGGAGCCATGTGGGGGTTGATTTTGTGACTGGTCTTCCCCCGTCGGATGGCAACACCGCCATCATGACCAAACACATGCATAGATAGACCTCAAAGGGGGCTTGAGTACCTGCAGTTTGGCCTCCTATAGAGAAGTGCCCTTTTTCTGTTTTTTAAATTTAATTAATAAATGTTTTTAAATAAAAAAATACATTCCTGTTTGCGCACAGCCTGCCCTGCCGAACAGATATATTGATTGAATGAAAATATCAGGTTGGAAGATTAGTGCTCCCGGGCGATGCCCTCTACCTCTACCCACCCTCCCTCCCTCCTGGTTTCCGCTGCAGCGGCGAGCACTGTGTGGGCACAGAGCCTTTCTATGGTGAAAGAACGCACACACGCAAAATTGCACGCATACGCATGAATAGGCACTCGACAGCTGTGAGTCAGTCAGTGTGATGAGTTACTTTAAGGCAGACATCAGGTATGTGGCCAAACAAAGTATAAAGGTATTGCTTGACACTATTTTGCAAGTAGGGTCTATCTATGCTTGAACTATTTAGCAGCTCAAAATATGCCAACTAGCTATTGTTAGCGTTGATACCTTTTGCTAGTAATGTGGGAATCAGTGGAATATGGTCGAGTTATTGTGTCCCATCCACTGAACTTAAAAGAACAGTCCCATCACACCACAGCAGTTTTAATGTTGTCTTATTGTCTCGATAGTTAGTTAGCTAATGTAATACGTAACATTTGAGAAGAATTTACTGAAATACACTTTATTTCTTTGCATGTATCATTAATTAACTGTCATGTAGCTGTGTTTCAACCAACCTCAGTCATGGGTTTGTTTTAAATACCAGGGTTTTTCCTACATAGAAAATTATTTGGCGGCCACCAAAATTATTTCACGGACCGCCAAAATGTCAATAATTCAGAAATTTAATTAAATTGTTTGGGTGCAATATGGTCTCGTCGCCTTAAAGATGCCAGTACTAGGAGACGAGTAGAAGAAGCATAGAACCATAGTCTGTGTCCGAATCAGAGCTCTATCTACTGCGCCCTGTCTCCTGCGTACAGTGCACTTGCCGAAGTGAGCTGTTTAATGTGCACTGTTTAGCAGTCCGGCAAACAATATCCACCATACTATTTTCCAACCGCACTGTGGAAGTGTCGTAAGCAGGTCCTTAGACGTCCCACCAGTGTTGCCATGTCCGCGGTTTTACAGCTAAATTGGGATACTTTCAAAATGCAGTCATGGGTAAAAATGCTAATTAGCAAAGCACACACTTATTTTAAAAAGTAAAAATATGATTATTTGTATTTCAAATACATTCGTATCAGTTAAAAATAAACCTAAATCTTTGTGACAGCGACTCGGTAGAAAGACATAGATTGTGCAGCAAGTTGGATGGAACACACTCCAATTTTGAATTAGGCTACCTTTGAAGCCCTAAATTCTGAAAAGGTAAAGGCTTTAACCCGATCCATGTTGGCGCCCCATACTATAGTGGTAGATCGGTCCCAATTACAGTATTCATGTTTGTCTTAAATTATGAACTATAAAAAAAAAATTATTTAAACTTGTAGTTACGCTTATTTTTACACTTATTTAACACCCAGTTCTCCTCCCAGGTGTGGAGGGCATTCTGCACGTCCTCAGGCTACCACCCCTAGATGAATGGCCAGACAGTATGTGCCAACCAAGACCTGGGAGCTGCTCTGCGGTGCGTGTCCGAGCTTAGTAAATCACATTAAACATGCTAATGTAATCTATATGCATGACCTCCTCCCAGTATTTCATGAAATAACGTAGAGATGTGCATTTTTGCATATTCATTCAGGCTAACTCACTAAAATAAGAAATCAACATATCGTTCAATTTTAGCACATCCTAAATGTATCATCCGCAATCCTCTTTACACCTCGTTACTTGATCACCTCGGATGATTTTCTTTTGCAGGTGTTTTTGTACATGTCTTTTGTACATACATGTCTTTTGTACATGTCTCTTCATTAATTATAGGTGTGTCTTGGGTGTAACATGCAGTAAACCGATCAAAATGTCATATCCCATTCCCTTTAAAAGCCACCTCCATTTGCACCTTGGCGGATTGCTAATATGATGGCGTACAGTAAGACTGTGAAAACGGCGATTTATCACCGGTGAAACACAGACATGCTCGTTCATGTAGATAAAGCAAGCGAGCAAGCAATAGACTATATAGATCAATATTATTTGGACTAACCATTATGGCGTGTTTTGATATAGCCTACACAATAATAATATGACACACTGGCACGGTAATTCCCGACCAAACTATTTCCCAGAAATATAATAACGGGAAAGCAGGAACATTGTTTCCATGAGCTTACACCAGGGCTGTTATTTTACAAAATATATGCGGTTGAATTTTGTTATAACAAATTATATACCAAATTAGCCATTTTGTTGAACAAATTTTGTTTGATTATACAATGAAGCATTGTCAAACATCAATTCCATGAGGCTGTTCTCACAGCAGACAGATCACAGGCAATGAATTTTGGCTAGCGAATTTCAAGCTTTATCCAAAGTTCATATTCTGTGCATTCTAATATTGATTAATAACATATATTGCATTTTGCCAATTAATGATGACACTAAATACACAAAAGCTGTCAGGTTGGGAACCCATAGATTTACACATACAGTGAGCACCATAATTCATTGGACAGTGACATATTTTTTGTTATTTTGGTTCTGTACTTTAGCACTTTGAGTTTGAAAGGATACAATGTCAATGATCTTGAAGTGCAGACTGCTTTAATTTGAGGGTATTTTCATCCATATTGAATGAACCGTTTAGAAATTATACAACCTTTTGTACATAGTCCCCCCCCCCCCCCCCATTTTCGGGCATCAAAAAATATTGGATAGTTTAACATAATGTCGAATAAAGTAATCATTTTTAACCCTTTCGCGCGTACCATCACAAATATGTGATCATTCCAGACATGGCCCAAACGCGTACCATCACAAATATGTGATTAGAACGTATCACTGGAACGCTCCATTGAGAATGAGGTCACAATGGTTTACTAAACAGACACGTCACAGAGGTGTGTATATTATGGAAAATAAACCATCAACTTGCGATTTCAGAAGCTGAAATGAACGATAAATGACACATTGCTGTGCATCGAATATCTTCGTTACATCAACACTGAGCAAGCTAAGCAGTTTGGTGGTTTTTAACCTCACAAGCTAACAATTTCATCCTAATGTAAAAGTGCAAACGTGCAAACCTAGTCGTTGATTGTTGTACTGAAATGCAAATGTTACTATGTCAACGTTAGTTGTTATCCGAATAGTCATCTAGTTTAATTTGCAGTGTATGCATATGGGTTACTACGTAGCTAGCTGTATTATACCGACGATCACGCTTACATGCGCATTCACAAATCGTCTATTTACGAATGACGCAACAATAAACCTGTGGGCTAACCCTAGGACTAAACACACTGTTCCACAAAAACATTGTACCAAATAAACATCTTTACAACATTTACATTTATTTGTTTATGCAGACATTCACACTTTCACAGAAGTAATGTAAGCAGCAAATACCCCCTAGCCTATAACGTTGATTTAGCTACAGTTTGCTAACGTCAGTGCTAACCAAGCTGTCAAAATGAGCTAACTACGGGCTGACAGAAAATATAATATACACAATCTTATAGCGATTACACTTTACAATGTTTTACATCACGGGTAAACTCATCCGTGATCAAAATAATTGACGAAATACTTGAAAAACACATTTTAAAAAATAATCCGGCAGTAGGCTAATATTGGTTTGCGGTGCTGCCATCTTGTTCTTCTGCATTCAACCAAAGATGATTCATGATGAAGAGATGCTCCACTTGCTCCCAACTGTAACCATATCAATTCTCAATTAGCTTTATCAGAGATAAATAGCATCTCATAGCATATGGTGAGCAGTAACGTACAACCTTCAAAAATGTACTTTACCAACATCATGGGTGTCCATTGCAATGGTTGCTAGAATCGGAATACAGCACTTGTAACAACTATTTGAAAACATGCGAAAAATATTAAAAATAAAAACATTTTCACCACACAAACAATTAGCTGACAGATATTTTTATTGATGAAAATGAAAGACGGCGCAGTTAGCTACAGAGTCAGATGGTGACTGTCCCTCGTCGCCTTACACATAATGAGAATTATCTAGTGTTGTTATATATATATATATTAGTGTAGGCTATGTATATGTATGTATGTATGTGTGCTAATATTAGCTAACTCAACCGTGCGAAGGCAAGTGCTGTGACGTAACAGTCGAATTCTAGAACAGCTGTTGCACACAGAAAAAAACTCACGCTTTGGGGCCGTTATTTTGGAACTTACGTGTGAAAGGGTTAATAGTTGCTTATCCTTTGCATGACATGACTTCCTGGGGTACTATCTTACAACCGGCGCTAAGTGGCACTAACCCAAACGCAAGTGTCTTTGCAATCTCACACCCAGCGCATGGTTCATTATAACACCTTGCGTTCACATTGTTTAAATACCATGTATTCTTATGCCCATTACAAGTGAACTGGACGTGTTGGTCTTAAAGGGATATTTCACCTTAGTGTGACATAAGTCATTTTGTGGAGCCTACCCCATTATATTTGCATTGTGTGAATATTAGCAACATCAGCGATCCCTTCTGGCCGTTAAAGGCATCGCCGTTAGTCCGGCCGTCAGGGTCCCCGGGGAGTTCACTCCCATTCATTTTTGCGACCTCACCAAAATGAATCGTTTTAAAGCACACACTAACTAAGGCAGATAATACATCGATAAAAAAAAACACGACGTGAAAAGGTACGTGTTTGTTTTGAGCTTATAAAATGTTGTCACGTTTAAATTAGCTATAATAGTGGAACTATTTTATCAGACGGGTCTGATTGTGCAATTGTGACATCTTGAAATATATTGAGTAATTGTACCGGTTGTATCATATTGAATGTTGAATTGAGTATCAGTATTATCATATACAGTATAGAATCAATCTTGATCTCTTATTTACATTATTAGCTATATTAACTACTTGACTCAATCTCTTATTATATTATTACATTAACTACGACAGTCACAAGTGATTAGTCTGTCCTAAATCAGCAATTGTTTTTGTCTATGGGGGGTTGATAGGAGGTTGATGTTGCTCATTTTAATCATCAATACAGTTGTCAGTTGACGAAGGCAGCAACCTCTTTCCCACATTTAAGGTAAAATTCTGAATGTAGCCGCTTACTACTGTTATGTTTGTGATGCATACCGTAAATATGGATGCATGCTTATGATGTTTAAGTGTTACTTTATTGGTCGTAATGCGCTCGAGTGGGCAAACGTTAGTTAGCTAACAACTCTAATGACGTTAGCTAGCACAACTGCTAACGTTAGTCACTCATAACACGATCAAATTTGCTTTCAATTTGTAGTCATTGGGATCATCTGATGGTCTTTGTAGCTCAAAAAACTATATTTACTTTCCAATTAGTGCTAAATTTTCACAGCTCGTGTACCACGTGCAAACCCAAAGTCCCTACCAAACCTAAAAATAAACCTACGCCCCTGCCTTAAAGTGATCCATCCATATCTACTGCATATCTCGCATCAGAGTGATGGTTTGAGGCTCATAAATATCCAATGGCTACTGACTTCCTGACCCATCTTGACACTCTGAACCTCACACAACATGTCCACGGTCCTACACACAACTGTGGCCACAGCTGGACCTCATTATCACTGGTGGCATACCTACCTGTAATTTCAACATCTTAGAGCTTTTCCGATCACAAACCTGTTACCCTGTCACTGGCTGTTCCATCCTCCCAGCTCCGCCCTGAGAAGGTCATGAAGTACCATAACTTGAACAATCTGGAACCTGCCCTCTTTCTCAAATCTATAATGCCCACTCTCTGAACTGACTACACCTCACTGTCTCTTGATGAAATTATCAACCTTTACAATACCACACTGACCACCTCCCTCAACACCCTCACCCCAGAACAACTAAGTAAAGTCACCTTCTAACGCTCATCTCCCTGGTTCACTGCCGACACACGGTCGCAAGCTAGAGAGGCGGTGGAAGAAAGACGATCTCACTGTCTATCTGCTGGCTTTCAGAGACCACCAATCTACTTACATTGCTGCCCTAAAAACTGCCCGCTTAAATTACTATTGTGCAATGATTGATAATGGCAAAAACAATCCCAGAACCCTATTCGTTACAATTAACCGCCTCCTCAACCCCAACAATTCGGAGCCCCTAGTGGCCTCGCCAGAACTGTGCGCTACTTTCTCAGCTTTTTTATAACTAAGGTCAACGACATCAGAGCCAACATTGTCGCCACCATAGCAGCTGTGACCCCGCCCATCTGCCCTCCCCCCTTCACTGGCCCCACCCTGAGCAGCTTCCCAGAGGTTACACCATCTGCAGTCCAGGCTATCATAGCTAAATCCAAGTCAACTTGCTGCTCCCTTGACCCCATTCCACACCACTGCTCAAAGCCTGCTTACCAACCCTGGCTCAATTAATCTCCATACTCATAAACAAATATTTACAGAGTGGTGAGGTGCCCATCCATTTCAAAACTGCTGTTACTCCACCCCTAAAGAAACGAAAACTTAACCAAGAGCTTTTATCTAACTACAGGCCAATCTCCAAAACACTAGAGAAAGTTGTGGCCTCTCAGATACAGTCACATCTGTCTGCTAATAAGCTCTTTGAAGTTTTCCAATCTGGTTTTCGGCCCACCCACAGCACCGAAACAGCCCTGTTAAAAGTCACCAACGACAGCCGACTCTGGCTTGCCTAGCATCCTGGTCCTCTTTGACATCAGCGTGGTGTTTGACACTGTGGACCACAGCATCTTCCCCCACCGTCTTGAAACATATGGTTAGACACAGTGCTAACATGGTTCTTCTCCTACCTCACCAACCAAAGGTGTCACATCTCAATTGGGGGAACCAGGTCTGATGACGCTGATTGACATGCGGTGTCCCACAGGGGTCAGTGCTTGGGCCCATTCTGTTCGCAATCTACCTGCTTCCACTTGGCCAAATCATCCGACACCACAATGTCAATTTCTATTTTTATGCAGACGATATCCAGGTCTATATCAAAACCCAGCCCAACCCCATCAGCGCTGTTTCCAACCTCAACAACTGCCTGGATGACATTTGCTCTTGGATGAAGGCCAACTTCCTCCAGCTGAACAGGAACCGAGGCTATGCTGATTGGCACACCCAAACAACTCTCCAGTGTGGGGAGCATATGTCCCTGCCTCCACGATCAATACATCTCTCTGACCTCTGCTGTCACCAACCTCGGTGTTAAATTGGACTCCACACTCTCCTTCCAAACCCACATCAACCACATCGGTAAGACCTACTTCTTCCACCTCAAAAACATAGCCAGACTGAAGCCATCCCTCTCCAAACCTGACACTAACAAACTGGTTCACACATTCATCTTTTCCCACTACTGCAACGCCCTTCTTTCTGACCTCCAAGCTAAATCCATCAATCGCCTTCAACTCATCCAAAACAGCACCGCCCTTACCAGGTCCTTACCAGGTCTAAGAAGTCACACATCACCCCCATACTCGCTCAACTCCACTGGCTTCTAGTCCAATATAGGATCAATTTCAAAGTTATTTTCCAGACCTATAAAGCCTTAACAGGCAAAGGCCCTACCTACCTCAGTGACCTCATCACCATCCACAAACCCTCACGCTCTCTCCGCTCCAGCCATTCCCCACTGCTCTGCATCGCCCCTACACGCCTTTGGACAATAGGGGATCGAGCCTTTTGCTTGTCTGCCCTTTGTCTCTGGAACTCGCTCCCTGACCACCTTAGAACAGCTCCTTCTATTGATGCTTTTAAAACAGGCCTTAAAACTCTTTTTTACCGACAAGCTTTCTTGTAAAGCTTTCATTTAAAATTATTTTTATTTATTGACTTTTACTAAATATAAATTTTTTGTTTCTTCGAGATCTATGAGAATGAGAAAATGAGAAGCGCTATATAAATGGAATATATTATTATTATTATTATATTATTACATATTTAGTAGCAGATATTGATAGAATGACGTGGTATAATTACACAAGAATGTCACATGTTTATTTTGAGTGAGCAGGGCTTTTCACTGCTTTTTTGGCATACAATCAGGCTATTGTTGGGTTTATCATGTTGCTCTGACGGAATACAAATTTTTGGTGGTGAAAAAATATTTTTATAAACTCACATAGACGGAATTGTCGACTGTGTCATGCATGGGTAGGTATAGTTGCAGACGAGTTGCAGACGAGATGGTTGCTTGTCAAATGGACTTGCTACAGGACAATAGTGATGCTTAGAATCTCTGTTTATTGTTGTTTATTGTTTATTAAAAGGATCCCCATTAGCTTATGCCGTAGCTGTTTGCTAATCTTCCTGGGGTCCACACACAATCAACATTACAACAAATAATACATTAATACAGTAAATAAATAAAGATATATTTAACAAAATAAATAAAATTAACAGAAGAACATACAATTATTGATACAGTAAAAAATATAAGAGAAATAAGTCAAATTAACAGAAGAACATACAATTGTTGATACAGTAAAAAATATAAAAACAAATCCAGATAAACCCAAAAAGTCATTGTCATCCTATAGAAACATGAACCAAAAGCAAACATCTCAATAAGCGTCCAATCAACCCAACTAAACAAACAAAGAAAATTAAACAACCTATTATCAGACATTTAATGAGTGCATCTTCAGTCTCTTTTTGAACAATGTTTTATTTTTTTCTTCGCGGATATCAAGAGGTAACTGATTTCAAATTTTACTGGCTCTATAAAGCACAGTTTTTTTCAGGAAGTTGGTTCTTGGTTTGGCTTGCATAATATCACCATTGTCAGCCTTTCTGGTGTTATGGTTATGAACAGTATTACAAAAAAACGATTTGATCTGGCAAGAACTGAGGTTTATGTGTTCGCAGTGTATTACTAATAAATGTCACTGTGCTTGAGATTAGCCTCTTCTCCACATCAAGCCACAATAGGCTAGAGTGCATCTTGTGAATGCACGTTCTAGTAGAGCAACCTAGAACAAGCCTTGTAGCCCTGTTCTGAGCAACTTGTAATTTTGACAGTTCTGTTTTCGAGACTGAGGCCCAAACTACTGAACAGTAATCCAGGTGGGATAAAATTAATGATCTAGAGACTTGTCCCAGGATATTAGATGGTACATAAGGTGCACATTGTCTTGTGATATGAATACCTACACCCATTTTTTGTATAATTCCATCAATATGCCCTGACCATGACAGATGGTTATCCAGGACCAAACCAAGTAACTTTACCTCTTCCACTTGTTCAATGGGTTCCTTGGCTATATATAGATCCAATTTTGGCTTCGAAGCCAGTTTGTGCCTAGACCCAAAAACAATACTCTTGGTCTTGGATATGTTTAAAACAAGCTTGTTCAATATAATCCATTCATGCACTATTTCTAATTCTTTTGATAAAACTAGATTGAGTTCGTTATATGTATTAGCTGCACAGTACATTGTTGAATCGTCAGCATACATCACAATTCTAGCATTGTTTATAGCAGAAGGCATATCATTAGTGAAAATAGAGAAGAGGAGAGGTCCAAGACAGCTTCCTTGAGGCACACCACAAGATAAGTTACTAACATTGGATAAACTGCCATTGTAGTAAACTATCTGTGTTCTAGCACAGAGATAGCTCCTAATCAAGGTGATGGCAGGAGGAGTGAACCCATAACAAATGAGCTTTCCAGTTAACAGATTATGATCAATAACATCAAAGGCAGCACTGAAATCTAGCATAACTGCAGCCACTACCTTTGAGTTATCAAATGGAACGCAAACCCTGCAATTCTGAAAATTTTTATGAACAAACCTTCATTTCTGAATATTCATATGTGCAAACAAACATTTCAATGATCCACATGTTCACATTGTCCTGTACGTTGAGGGGGAGAGTATCGCTACTCAAACCTCAGGGCTGGAAATGGTGCATTTGTGTGTCCATTACCACAGCGAGAAGTTAAATAAGTTCACAGTCCATTTAGTTCCTGTTGCCTTAAAAGTCGGCACGTACACAGGATATGTTGTCATAACAACAGAGGCAGCCCAGTAAAAGCAAATAGCCTACAAAAAGAATGTGCTTCCCTTCCCTTTTTTCAGTCTGGCATTAAAAGCTGGCATAGAAAGCTTTACATTTGCAAACAAAGAAAGCTGTTTCATCCATGATATTTGATTGCCTCCTATAGAATAGAATAGAATTACTTTTATTTTTTGTTAGGGAACTTCAGTTGTAGCCACCAGCAACAAAAAAGACATTGGGGCAGACCCACAACACACAAACAAACATATCAAATAAAAACATTCAATAGAATCATTGCATTAATCAAACTAATTAAGTGAATTAAAGTAGAATAGCCTACATCCAAACGTCATGATTAAAAATAGTCCCGAGATGTCCAGTGTTATCAAGCAGTCCAACACACAAACTCCGCCTCCACGACTTTCCTCCAAACACGCAGTGTTGCAGTTTCTGTCCACTGTCAACACGGAGCGCCGAACTGCGTCAGCCTTCCCACTCGTCGCCTCACTCCTCCCTCGCATTATCTTCTCCTTCCTTTCCCTGGTGGCCTTTTGAAGATTGCCTGCAGTCCTGGATTAGTCCTGACATCTTCAACTGCGGTAAAGAGCAATGGTAAACTTTGTAGCTGCAGATCCAACGGACATTCCCGAGCATATGTTGCGAATGCTTCTCCATGGTGACGAACACAATCAAAATTATCCAGACTAGACAATTTGTCAATATTATCAAAACGAGCAGCAGGAGTGCCCTGAACAATCTCCAGCCCGCTTCCCCGTCCCACAACAGATTAAAAAAACTAAAGACAAAATACATTCAAATTACCGAACACGAGAGACAGCTGGACTACATGTCACCATTACAGTGCCACATGACGCCACCATGTATGACTATGTATCATAAGGTGGTCTGCTGTTGTCATCATTATTAGAATCATTCTCATGGACAACTAGTGACTTAGAGCACCACATCTCATATGTTTAGATGTTCCCTTTATAATGCTCCTTCCACAAATCCTTTTGCATAATTTCTGCATAGCCAACACTGGATGTGTAACAAGACCAACCACTTGCAGAGGGAACACATTTCTAATGAGAGACTCCAAGGACAAAGGCTTCAGCTTGCACAGACATAGGTCATGTTCACACCTGACAATATGTGGTTGTGTTTAGAGTCCGATGTTAGCAGTGATGTGTGAATTCCACTTTGTGGCATTTATGTGTACATACTCTGTTGAAGAAATACCCAGGTGATGACAATAGGAAGAGGAAGCTAACAACACAATTAGGGCTTCATACAACTCTCAAATACACATTGTGTGTGTGTTTTCCAGTGGTCCATGGTTTTGGCACTTTTATAACATCAAAAAATTGTTCATAATTGATTCCAGAATCTAATAACTTTTTTATCCAGTGGATGAAATGTGCTGACAGTACGGAGCCGACCACAGATGTATGGTATATATCTATTATATCTTAAATTTCTCCATTGCAGGTGTGTACAGAAGATATGCTCAAACAAAACAACACTTGAAGAGACAAGCTGTGGTTTTTGTGTACCTATACAGAGCTTGAGCTTGAACCAGAAGGTCAAAGCTGAAGCTAGGTCTGAAGAAAGAGGGGATGCGTTTGGGGATGTCTTTCGGAAGAATTAATACACCGCACGTTATATGTAAAAAATATTAAAGTAAAATTGTTTGGAATGTATATTTTAATTAATGAGGCAATTAATTAATGTAAGAAATACATTAGCTATTGTTCCACCGTGTGTGTGTCATTCTGTGCTCTATAGAATGTTTAAAAAAATGAATGATACAGTACATGCAACATAGCTGTAATTGATACATGCGTGCGAAGTATGACACATTTTTTGAAAAGCACACAAAAAATCGTTCCATTTAGTCTGAGGTTGCTTCAGTTCCTTCTCAGGAGGGAGTTCTCTGAGGCTTATGTTCCTCTCAGTGGCCTCGTTTCAAGGGTCGCTAAGCGATAAGAAAAAGAGCGAGGGAGATCAAAGGTACACACTGGTTTATTTGCACACATCTCTGATGTGGCACAAGGCACGTTGCGCAACCCGCCCTCTATGGCAACGCTCTTCAAAAATAAGAGTGCAACGTCATGGAAAGCCGGTTTGTCCTTCGATGCGCCCGTGTTGGAAAATGGGCCATACAGTTCCATACAGTCCTGTAAAGGAATATACAGTGAGCACCATAATTCATTGGACAGTGACACATTTTCTGTTATTTTGGTTATAAACTGTCCATTATTTTTTGATGCCCGAAAATGGGGGGACTATGTACAAAAAGTTCTATCATTTCTAAACAGTTCATCCGATATGGATGGCAGTACCCTCAAATTAAAGCTGACTTCATTTTTATTGTATCAAACTCAAAGTGCTACAGAGTACAGTACCAAAATAACAAAAAATTATCCAATGAATCATAGTGCTCACTGTACATGGGTACTGTAGGTGTGAACAACAAGACGTGTACTAGGCTTGAAAGAATGAACTTCTGTATCCTGGCAATGCTAATCTTTTTAAGCTCAAGCACGCTCTTTTATGACTTTGTGGTGAGTTCCAGTGATTGTTATAAGTCTATTTTACTGAACCATATAATATAAACATGTACAATAAGCGTGTATTATATAACTTTTATAAATATCTATTAAGTACCCCTTTAGCCATCCTTATTTGAATAAAGCACATTTTAGAAATTACATAATGCAGCTCTGAAAAAACCCTGTTCTCTGGATGAACTGTCAGGGGAAAATGGTGCAGGAAACACATGGCATTCCAAATAAATTCTTGGACCGGAAGTCATAATGTGCAGTGTAAGCAGAATGCCAAGTAAAGTCCATGCCTGTGCTGTGAAATTCCTGTTTGATACACTCCCTGTAGAATTTCCTGTGGACTGGTGGCAGATGAAGACGTCACGATGGAATAAGAAGGAAAGGAGTCACAGGAGAGGAGGAGTTTGGGGGGGGGGGGGGTGGTTCTTTGCCAAATTCACTCTCCCTTCCTGCCTGTGCGCCCATGCGTCACAGTCCTTTCTGAGTTGCTGGGAGCTTGTGCGCTTGTCAGGAATGCACACAAGTGCAAACGTGGCTATAAAAGGCAAGCACTTCCACTGGGCCTCCGACGTCACCACTAAGCCATTTTCCCCTGCCTATCCTGCTTTTGAGAGCAGTGAGCTCTCTCCCTTCAGAAAAGGGGAAAGGCAGCATTTTCTAAAGACCAGTCTTGCTTACTTTCCTAAAGCATGCCCTGGGAAGTCTCATCTAGGAAAGAAAAGAGATGTCTCACCTTATTGTGATTTAGAATTTAAAAAGTCCCAGGTAGAGATGAATTGTGTTCAGTTTTCAGCAAAGATCTGTATAACCTAAAGTTTGCAGGTAGTCTTTCAGTTACAGATAGAACGCTAGCAGTACTGAAGAGCTTTAAAATATATTATGTTCGAAGTTACATGCTTATGTGAGCATGTTTTCAAATAAAATGATATTGCTTTAGAATGACTTTCAAATACATCCACTTACTTTAAATTATATGCTGCCGTCATGTGGAGCAGTAACTTTTTTTTTTTAATTTAAAAGAGATGCCAAGTAGAGCAAAGGGGAAAAAAATAAACTACATAAAGTAGACACTAACAGAGCAGATAGGCTGTGTCTCAAACTGAAGGCAGCTGCTTCGCTGCCTTGGTACCTTGCTATCATGAAGGTACCTCAAAAGGCAATGAATTTGGGACACACTTCGAAGGCAGGATATACAATTCCCTCCACAATTATTGACACCCCTGGAAACGATAAGTAAAAAGGGTTATAAAAAATGTACCGTTTGGTGAATTAGCTTAATCTCACACTGAAAAAATGTGAAAAATCCAACCTTTAATTGAAGTAAATTTATTCAGAAAAAAAAAAAGAAATATTTATTTTTAACAAAACCACATGTGCCACAATTATTGGCACCCCTGCATTTAATTACACTGGTACAGTATGGAACACACGACTGGCGAAATGGCTGTACGTCATCAAGGGTCTAAGGTATCAAACAAGCTCCAAACCATTACTCTGCGGCCAGATATGGAGTAGATGTGGATGGATCCCTTTAAGGGTTGTTTCTCCTGACTTTTTTCCCCATAGAGTTCTATAGGAAAATGAGTCAGGAGAAATAACCCTTGCAGTGATCCATCCACATCTACTCCATATCTGGCAACAGAGTGATGGTTTGGGGCTCGTTCGATAGCTCAGACCCTTGATGACTTACAGCCATTTAGCCAGCCATGTGTTCCATACTGTACTAGTGTAATTTATAGCTGAATCTAGTCTCACCCCCCAATTCCCATAGAGATCCATTCAAATGCAGAGAGCTTATAGTATCGCTTGTAACAGTACCTGGAAATAAGATATCGAGAGTCTTTTGATGTTGATGGGTCACAGACTTCAGGAAGTAACAGCATGCAAAGGATATGTGACCAAATATTAAATATGATACTTTAAAAATATGTTAAAGCAAAGGGTATGAATACTTATGTAAATTAAAGATTTCAGTTTTCGATTTTTAATAGCTAAAAACATGTTTTCACTTTGTCATTATGAGCTATTTTGTGTAGAATGACAAAAAATGAACTCACTCTATTGTAGAATATGTCTGTAATGTAATAAAATGAGGAGAAGGTGAAAGGGGTATTCAGACTTTCCGGCTTGACTGTATGTTTTGGATCATTGTCCTGCTGGAAGATCCAACGACGACTCAGTTTTAGTTTCCTGGCAGAGGCAGCCAGATTCAGATTAGATTTCCTGGTATTTCATGGAGTTCATGATGCCATGTACCCTAACAAGGTTCCCAGGACCTTTAGAGGAACCTCCACCATACTTAACAGTAGGGATCAGATTATTATCGGTATAGCCATCCTTCTTTTTACACCAAACCCACCATGAGTGTTGGTTGTTGAAAAGCAAAATTTCCGTTTCATCTGACCATAGAACACAGTTCCAGTCAAAGTTCCAGTAGTGTTTAGCAAACTCTAGGTGCTGTGGCAGCCGGCCGGGAGCACCCCGTGGCTGCGTATGGAATGACCGTTATCAGACATATCCGTGTGTTTCCCCTATGCCCATAGTAGGAGATCGGAAGCCAAGCTGGGAGCAGACGGTAATCAGCTGGAGATGCCGCTCACCTGGGAAGGATCAGCGTAGCCCAGGTTTATGGAATCACCAAACCAATCAAGCTCCCGACACAGAGCTTGCAGAGCATGGGGGGTATTACGAGTCGACGTTTCAGATAGTGTAATTGCGGTATAAAGTAAAGTATATTACTCAAACCGATTGTACCAGACAATAAATGACCACTGAATTTTGAAAGGAACATCTCGATGTGTAAAACCAATGGTAGGATTGTATATTCATTTCATATTTAGTAGCATATATTGCTAGTAGAATACATGGTAGAATGAGAGAATACTTTCACATGTTTATTTTGCATTTGAGTGAGCGGGGCTTTTCACGGCTTTTCTGGCAAACAATCCGGCGATTGTTGGGTTTATCTTGTTGCTATGACGGGAATTCTAATTTTATATGAGGAATAAATGTATTTATGAACTAAAACATAGACACTATTGTCCACTATGTCATGCATGGGTACATATAGACTGGGTTGGGGGGTGCTTGTTAAATGGACTACGGAAAAATAGTGACACTTAGAAACTACGCATTGGGCAGAAATGGTCACAAATCGTCTAATAAAGTTAAAACAAAGTGTTTGTGATTTCCACTAATAGTTTGGCTGCAGGAGCAACAAATGTCTCAGTTAAGAAAAAAGGTCTTGCCATCTGCACAAAGGGGTTAAAGCTGTAGTTTATGATTTCAGACAAACATGAATACTGTAATTGAGACGCATACGTCTCAACCACTAGGGGTGAGGTTTATAGAGTTAATTTAACGGAAGTGAGAAATCTGGTGTAATTGCAAAAACATATGGGATATCATACCCGGAGAGGGATACATGCGATGATGCCTTCTAATGCTGCCTTCTAACGCACCTTAGAAGGCAGCATTTATGCAAACTTTGGAATGAGACACGCCTCGATGCCTTCCTGCCTTTGAAGGCACAATTTTTTCCGTTTGAGACACAACCATAGAAAGATTACAATAGCATTTCTGATTTGTTTTTACTGATTCTCATATAACATAACTAATAGCATTTTATTATAAGAAAATGTATCAAAATTAAATAAGAAGAGTGAAGTAGCCAAAAAAGCTCCAGCTGAGTCTCACTACTCTTTAGCCCTGCTCTTATTTAACTTTTCATTCTCTTTCTTCATTTACATTTTATTTGAGCTTTTCTTTAAGTTCTACCGTTTAAGTTGAAGTATTTCAGCATTTCTAAGAGCCCTTTCTGTGGTAATGCGCCGGACCATGGTATGGACAAAGTGCATCAGGTCGAGCTTTTGTTCTGCTTAAGAAATACCCATCAGCTTTTTCACATCCTTATCTGCCTGTGGAGAAATGCATTTCACAACTGGTGTATTTTAAAACTGCAGAAGTTCTGGCCCCACTTCCTGTTTCAAGTTCCTCTGTGAAATATAAACCGGGAGACCATAACAAAGCACAGCTAGCAGGTCAAGGGCTGAAAGCAAATCAACCTCAGCGTTACTTCATGGGTACTTCACTGGAGTCTTGTGGAATCTTATGAATTACAGTGCAAAGAAATCCAAGGATTCCAAGAGTTCACTTTAAGATACAATAGACATCCACACAACTGCTTCTCGTGAATGCTTTAAGAGGACCTGGGCCGTTTGTAGCATTTTCTAGGGTGGCAGAAATATCTATGACTTCAACCCTGAGTTTAAAACCACACAGGCCCTAGCATTAGTGAAGATGGTGCAACTCAACAAATGCTGAAGCAGCGAGAGAGAAGAGAGGGGTTAGGGCAGGATGATGCTTTCAAGCGCTGGCAGGCAATGAGGGAAATTAGCCAAATCCACAAAGCTAATGAGCTAATGTAGGAGTAAGAACAAAGACATCATTTTTAAAAAAAAGAAAATTAGAAATCACCTAATTGTGGAATGTGTCTGGTTCAATAATCTGGGACCGTGGAATTTAGGAAGACCACACAAAGGAAACCATAGATATCTGTGCCATTTGCCTGTCCTAGAAACCGGTGGTGGTGTTGAAACAAGGCCAATTGGTGCACTCAAGGCCCACACTGTGGATGACAATACAAACATGCAAAACAATATGCAGTACTTCTACTCATTCATGTCTGAAGAAAACAAAAGAAAATGCTCTGCAATGGCTTCAAACCATTCTATTTTATTTTGCCCTCTCGTAATGCGATCCTGTTGACAGTATGGTATTTGAGCTTGCAGAAGTAAAATTCAGCGGCCAGCATGGCAAAGATTCTCATATTTCCCACCAGTCATTAGTATTCTGTGTTTTTGCTAACTCTAAAATGGGTCTTGGGTTTCTCTGCTAGGGTACTTTAAAAACCAGAAATGCAGCGCGTGACATTGGCATGGCGTTTAGGTGAACAATTCCTCTTTGTGAAGCGCTTGGCCAAACTAGGTGTTTGAACAGGTGGGTGAATTTCATGAAGGAAGTATGTATGCGAATGCGGTCAAGAAAGTACACTCTGGGCGCACCCAAAAGGCATACCATAGCAATTTTGGATGCCTAAGGAAGTAAAAATGTACCTTTTTGAACTAAAATAATCCATCAGGGAAAAAAAGAGAAACAACCAAAGAAATTGAGAATGTACAATAGATACATAGTCTGAAGGGTTGTGAACTTTTGTAAAATCAGAACTTCTTAAAATTGCCCTGTGGTATAGTTAGTCTCCAAATGGCCTTTTGTGATATTGATATGGAGCTAGTTGTGCTGAGCTATGACAGCTTGTGTAGGGGTGGCGGTGCACCAAAACTGGAACCTTTCATGTGAAACAATGTAAACAATTAATGTAAAAGTGCAGATAAAAGTAATGCAGCAGGAGTACATTGTAAAGTCTTTAGGATGACCTGGTTAAATATGATGGATACGAATAGCTGGGACAAGGATAACAGTGTAACAGGGAAGCCTCTTCAGTGACACGCCTTGCACCGTAAGTCATACAGGTATACTCACTCCTTCCCCAGCATTTATTGCATATCATGCCTCTGGCAAAACTGTTAAAACTAAACTTTTCAATGGGACATTTCATACATCACAGACCCATCACTGGACATACACCCGGTTGACTGGGGGACAGACTCTTCACTCTTCACCTATATCCACTACTAAATACATTAAGATAGTATCTAATATAACACATAAATCATACTTCCTCTAGCAAACATTGAATCAGGGAAAGTCAAGCCTTGAATCAGTCTAACTTCAATGTGTTCCTTAACAATTGTGTAAAGATTTTTAATGAAGTGTTGCTTTTATCATTTGTTACATTTGTATTGTTTTCTAATTAAATACAGACCATATTTTGTCATAGACAGCCAAATTCATAACTCAGAAAACCATGATTCTTTCAAGTTATTCAAATTCTGATATTTTTGGTTTAAAAAAACAAAAACAAATCAAATACCAATTGTACAAATACCAGTCTGCAAAAAAGGCAATGGATCATTTAACTCAAGGTCAATTTGACCTGATTCAGTGTTTGACATCCAAATGTTTTGGTTAACTTAATTTTTTCATTTTGACACTATATGACTTTTCCTAATTTGTTGAGATTAAATAGTAAACATGCAATAAACATAACGTGATATTTTTCAAAGGTTTTGTATCAACTTTGAATACAAAGGTGTTATGTGGGGTCATTTGTGGGGTGGGTAGCTGCATAAAATGTAAGAAAATATGCAATCATATTTAGTTTTTATCTCAGAATTTTTGTGGCCGATACTGGTGGCACTTTCCCATACAGGTTTTAAACTTCACAAACTTTCACTTACCCCAGGCTCTAAAATGAGATGTTTCATCACAGATTTTTTTATATTTATGGATAAAAGGCTAGTCAAGGCTAGACATACAAAAGGCGACAAAGAAAGTCAACATTTCTCTATTACAATAAGCTAAACTGTTAGGTTGTGTATATATCCACCACAGCAGTGAAATAAATGGTCCACTCTTCCATCCATATTGTGTGTGTGTGTATGTGTGTGTTTGAAAGAGAGAGGTTTTGTTAGTTTATTCCCTGATTATCTGATTTAAATGTACTTGATTCAAGCCATTTACCGGGCCCCCTATTCAAGCTTGTGTGTGTGTGAAGAATGGTTCATATGTTTTTATCCATATTGTTATTCCTTTTAATATTATATTATATTAAATTATTTATTCTGTACTATTCAACATTGCTTGTTATCATTCTTCTATCCGATATGGGCTGGCTGAGTAACGGTATGAGTCAGCCACCAATATTTCACAGGCCGGGCCCTATCTTCAACTCCTACAGGACCTGAGCAAAAAGAAAAAAGGGAGTATGTAGCTGGATGGTGGGAAACTATGTTCTACTTTTCAACCTAATGAGGTCCTTGGTATTGACACACACACACAGTTGCACAGCCTCTCTTATATGGTATAAAGGATTGTTGTAAATAATGTTTTTTTTAGTACAGTTGACTGTTGGCAGGCGCACTCTTTCTGCGGAAATAAAGACCCTAATAATCAGATCAAGTCTGAGGTTTTTTTCTGACTGGATTGCCTCTCTATGACAAGGGTGTATTTTTCCTTCTCATCCCAACACACATGCACATGTTAGCTGTGGATGTGTATGTGTGTGTGTGATGGGGGGGAGGGGGGGTATCGAATTATTATAATTATCATTTTATTTATCAATACAGTGGCTTGCTAAATAAATGACACATTCTGGTCTATTAAATGCATTTTAAAATGTATTTATAACAACCATTACGGTAAGAACATACCAATTACTGCTTATGTCAGTACATCAGGACTTTCTGTGGAATGCTTCAGCGCTCACCTGGAAGGTATTTCGAGTTAAAAAAAATAACATGCACACAGTTATGAAAAAAGCAATGAGGCTGGGGGACCGGAGAAGGAAGGAGTGGAGATGCGGGAGGGAAATCCTCTGTGTGTAACAAACAAGAAATAAGCAGGACGCCTGTTACCAGCAGGGCCCCCAGTTTATGCCTCGGGTTATCAGAACACTCAGCCTCAAGACCCATTGGCTCAAATTCCTCCACTGTGAGTCACAGCCAGATACTCACAAATTTTAACTGTGCCAATGCAGCTCTGCTGCAGATCCCAGCTCCCTTCAGCCCAGATTCCAAAGGTGATAGTCATCAGAAGCTTACAGTTATTATTTCCGATCTCTGTTTGCTTGGCAGATATTATTGCTGAGCAACATGCTAGCCACAGTATCCCAGTTATGAAGTCGTAATCAAACTGCTGTCTGTGCAATTGCGGGTGGAACTGCTGGGGATCCATAATATAAGAACCGTGGCTGATTGATCCACGTTCATATTGCATTTTTATTGCATGAAGGCACATGTCATGACATTATTGTCTTAGCCATGCTGTGAAAAGACTGTTTCTTCTGTTTCTGTGAGAAAGAATACCCCCTCAAAAAAATATAAAAATAAAACATTTTAAATGTTATGAAACAATAAAACATGTTCGGTTGTGCGTCATGGCCTGAAGGGGATGGGGAAATGAACGTGGTTGTCGTTGCATATGATCCTCTCTTATTTGTGGGGGGATTTATTACAAAATAAATACAGACAACAGCTGGGGAACAGACTGCCGTTCGGTATGAGAGAGCAGAGTGCCTCTCCTGGAATTGTGTCAAGGGAACAGGCATGATTTAGGTAGTGGCAGGCAGGGCTATATTTGCCTGTAGGGGAGATGTGTACCTACTCCAAACAGGGAAAGGAATGAAAGGAATGGTGGGGGGTGGATACAAGAATGCGCCTATTAACTCTGTCAGAAAATGTCCTGAAGAGAAAAGATTTATCGATCCCCTTTCAGTTTTGTTTACAACAGTGAATCTAGAAATGATAATAAATAGAAATGATAATAAATAAAAAACTGAAAAATCTTAAACGAGTACTCAGCAGAAAACAGGACCGCCTGCATTGTGGGTCCAAACCATAATCACACTCATACGGCACAGTGCACTGTGTAGCATTGCTTTTGTTTATAATGTTACTGCTGCTTCCTCATTACTATGAAACTAGCTGTGGATTACAAAACCATGCTCTGTTGCTAAGTTCTTTAAACAAGAAGCCTTCTAAACTGGCTGGAATTACTTTTCTTGTTTCATAAGGGGATACATATAAATAATTCTGCAATGTGCTTACATTTTACGGACAGGAGGCATGTGGGATATTGAAAAGTCAGAAAAGGGAAAAAACATTTTCCCGGCTTGGACCCTTTTCTTGTGAAACTAACATTAATTTAACCGGGAAGGCCACCTCCCCTTCAGGGAGACCTTCCACAATATTCTGCTTTTCTGTCACCACGGGAACCGGGCCAAGCTTTGGACTGATGAAAACCGATGGCTGGCGGACGAAAAGGGAACTTCGGGAGGAAATGAGATCGGCGTTGATGCTGCTTGGAGAACAACCATTTTTCACACATGCACTCCCACGTTGAGGCTTTGGGTTAAGTCCACTGGAGATTTCATGGCCTGGAATCTTAGGGGATTTCCCCAAGAGAACACTTGGCATTCAGACAAGCAAAAAAATCAACTGGGACATAAGGTGTCATGAGGCTTTGTTGTTGTCAATACACAATTAACCTGTTATACTAGAAGTGCATTTGCATTTGTTCTGTTTCATTGGTGAAATTTTCAATCAATCTGGTCACACAATATACCATTTGAAACTCATGATTTTATCTCCATAAACTATTTTACAATACCAATGTTATAGTGACAATGGTTTGTTATTTTGTAATATGAGTGGATGGTATCCTTATCATGGCAAACAACAAACACAATCCATAATAGTTTTTAGTCCCAAAAAGAGCATCCATTGTTTACTTCTCCGGAGGAATTATCATTATTGTCCATTTCTCCATGGCATACCCTTTGAGAGTTGCGGTTATATAGCCAAAGTAATAAGAAAGGTTATCTTAGATTTGTCTAGACTCCCTGGAAGATGAGCCCACCTACAAGGTTCTATGACCAGTATAGGCAAAGCAGTCCCTCAGTATAGCCAATGAGAGCCGTTGCTAGCAACGACTCGACATGGACAACCTAAATTTTCCACAGTATGCAGCCAGCCAATGGCAAGCTATTGTAGTAATGACTGACAAGCATTGTCAGGCTTGCCCAAAACCATGCACATTGTAAACAAATCACAGCTTTTTCAGTACACACTAAGTATGCATGCTGAGAATATTAAGCACAACATATAGACTCTTCTACACAGGCAAAAAAGCTTTTGAGACCATTAATTTTTGTTTTACACCTAACATTTATTTTACAATGGCTAAATCTAAACAGAAGACTCATAATACTGTATACTGTAGATGAGGCCTTGGAATAAATCACTGGTCTGAGTGACAAGGAGCTGAATATTTTTGAGGAAAACAGTGGCATTGACACCATAGCAGAAGACATATTCACTTGATCCCATTTTTTTTTTAAATTTTCAGTATGCTAATAAATAAGGAGTAGGCCTGATTTTGAGTAATGAATCGGGCATGTGAAATTATAAGATATGTTTGATGCATAACCTAAGGCCTAGAAAAATGGTGTCATTTTGATATGATGGCTAGGTATATATAATCATGAAGCTGATACATCAATTGTTATAATTTATATACAAAAATAATATATAAATTTTAGAAAAATAGATACACTGTGTGGCCAAAAATAAAGTCGCCGTTGCACCCGTCATACATAGTGCCCACTGTACAAGCCTCTGGAGGCAGTGTTATGATCTGGGGTTGCTTCAATTGGTCAGGTCTAGGCTCAGCAACGTTATGCAGCAATAAAATTAAGTCAGCTGAGTACCTGAATATACTGAATGACCAGGTTATCCCATCAATGGGCATATTCCAGGACGACAGTGCCAAGATTCATCGAGCTCAAATTGTGAAAGAGTGGTTCAGGGAGCATGAGGAATCATTTTCACACATCACACATGACTCTCCCGCCATCAATACAAGATCTCGGCCAAAAATGAATGCAACTGTTGTGACGTTGCATAAGGTTTTCGAAAAAATGCCACGACGAATGTGCGCCGTAATCAAAGCTACAGGCGGTTCAACAAAATATTAGAGTGTGCGACTATTATATTATAGATTATCTATTATAGATTCAATTATTTTTTATTTATGAATGTAATTTAGGTAGAATAATAGCAGAGTAATAAGTAGTAATAAGTCTGTACTTGTGCAAACCCAGTAAACAACTTTGGGTATTTGATTCAAGCTTTAACCAATGGACCTCAATCAATGGATTAGTAAACTAGATCGCTAGATGACTAATGTAGTTGTAAAGAAAATAAACATTGCATACTGATAAGCCTTTTGGGTACTTTTGGAGAGGTATTGGGACAAAAAAAAAATTAGGTGAGGAAAAAACTTTAATTCGCACTGTGTTTCAGCTTCTGTTACATTGTTACAGCAATGTTTAGAGTAATTCTAATTCATGGAAAACAAACTCCCAAGGTTTACCTTCAGAAGAGACCACCAGGATTATGTCTGTAGACAAGGGTTCAAGAACAATAAACATTTTATTTTACTTGTTGTGTTAAAAAAATGGGGTGCTTGAGGTAGAAAAAATTTATGTCCAAAGCTATGATACAATCAGAAGTATATTGTAGAGTTTGAAACACTACAATCAAGATAATTTTACCTACTAACAAATGAATCCATTCATTCAATTTGGTGAGTTTATTCTTTGATCATACCTGGGTTTCTTTAATACCTGATGTAAGCAGTGGGTCGGGACTCACTTCGATTGATTGATGCAGGCGGATTTGCGCGAAACGTGTTATTTTTTAAAAGTTATAATAAAAATTAAAAAACACTTTCCCTTAGCATTTACACCAATCAAATGAAACACTGAGGACCAACTAAAGGATTGCGACTGCTTTTTACTAAAGGATTTTTTTTTACTAAAGGATTGCGACTACTTTTCAGACGCAAAAGCAGTTGCTTAAAAGTAGCAACGTCTACATCGGATTTACTAAATGGTCGCAATTGGTAAAAATGGCTATTAGGATGTCATTTGCTAGGGTAACGCATATACATCTTGCACACAGACACACTTGATTTTTTCTTTTGAACAGCTTCGCGCCGTGGTTGAGGCGACTGACCTGGGTAGGCCTGATTCGATTAGCTCTCAAAATTCAAATCATGTTGAATTGCCTGAATCTTTTAAAATTGTGCCCGCGATTTGTTCTAATTGGTTTAGAGTTTCAGGGACTCACTTAACTCAACAAATTTAAATTACTCTGTAACTAAATAAAATAAAAATCTAAATAAAAAATAACGGAGTACAATACATTATGAAAAATAAACTCAAGTAAAAGTAAAAATTACTATAATTTAATTATACTCAACAAAGTACCGTTACAGGGGGGACGATACTCAAGTATTGTAACGAGATTTGTTACTTTACACCTCTGCTTTTACATTTATACTATACCTTATACTTAAGTGTAATGTGTTTTTTAATAGTTCGGAGATTCAAACAAAAGGTGGGGGAATCAGAACAAGTCAGCTCACAACCGTGAGAACCAATAATAGGGAGAGAAAATAATAAAGGAAGAAAGAAAAGACAGGAACGTAATTCTTTAAGGCTAAACAGCCAAAAAACGAAATTCAACCCACAGAAACGGGTGAACTAGTAAACTAGTGAATACCAACTAAATCTCCCAAACTCAAATAATGAACAAGAACAGGAAACTTAGCAAACAAAAGAACACCCTCGGCTACCTTCGCTCAGAGCCGGAAGAGTGTAAAACCAAAACGAAAGTTCTCGTAGAGAACAGCAATGTACAAAATAGATAGCGCAGAACGCTACCAGGAGGAAAACAATTCTATACCCGATTAAGTAGCTAATAGCAAGTCCCCCCTGAACATAAACAAGTTTAATATCAGGAGGTCGCTAGTACCTGGCTATACCGGGCTCGAATGCAATGTCGTAAGACAAGTACCGGAGAAACGGAAGTGAGGAACTTAAATACCCTGCATGTAGAAGCCCAGGTGAAAAACAATAATGAGACTGCAAACCACGAAACGGAACGAGAAAAAAATCTGATTGATTCACAATCGTAAAACTAGAACGAGAACTGGAAAAGAAAAAAAAAAGACAGCCGCAAACCACAACAGGACCCCCTCTCTAAGGACGACCCCAAACGATCCCTCAGGCCGACTACTGCGGAAATCTCTAATTAAATTTTGATCTAAAATATCTGTGGCCGAAACCCAACACCGCTCCTCTGGACCATAACCTTCCCAGTCAACTAAAAACTGCCACCCCCTCCCCACCCCAAGGAAGATAACGACTCCACGACGTAGGATTGGCCACCGCCAAGCAGCAAAGAGTGTTCTCCATTGTCTGGTTAGTTCTCTCTGTTTGCCCGTTAGTTTGCGGGTGAAAACCTGAAGAAAGAGTAACCGATGCGCCAAACTGGGCGCAAAAAGAACGCCAGAACCTGGCGACAAACTGAGGACCTTTAATATCAGACACAATATCCTGAGGTAACCTGTGTGCAATGTACAATGACTAACTGAGTAATTCACAATTACCAGGATCACCGTATTACCCTGTGAGTCGGGTAATCCAGTGATGAAATCCAAGGCTATATGACTCCAAGGTCGCCTAGTTACGGGTAGGGGCCGTAACAACCCAGAAGGTGAGAGTTGCAAACTCTTACTCCGAGCGCAGACAGCACAAGCAGCGACAAACTCGCACACATCTTTCTCAATGCCTGGCCACCAGAATCACCAAGAACACGCTGGACCTGCTTCACAAAATTGGGAGTAGGCAAATTCAGTACAGTGGAAACTTTCTCGGAATCCATAGAGACCTTGCCCTCTGAAACAATGAATCCCAGGAAAGAAACCATGCTAGCATGAAATGAGCACTCCGCCTCGACGAACAATTTAGCCTCTAACTGGGCCTTCAATACCTGTTTTACATGCCCAATATGGGTCTGTAAATCGGCAGAAATTTTTTTAATGTCATCCAAGTAAACAAAAGCAAATTTCTCCAACATTTCCTGTAATACGTCATTAACAAATGCCTGGAAAACCGAGGGGGCGCTAGTGAGCCCGAACGGCATGATACTCGTAGTGGCCGTTATGGGTATTACGGTTTTCTATTCATCACCCTCACGCATGCGCACTACGTTATAAGCATTACGTAGATCTAATTTGGAAAAAATTGTAGCTCCTTGGAGATGTTCAAATGCCGAATTTATAAGAGGAAGTGGGTATCGATTCTTTATAGTTATGACGTTTACCACGCAATAATCGATACATGGTCTTAAAGTACCATCCTTCTTCTTAACGAAAAAAAACCCTGCACCAGCGAGCAAAGTAGATGGTCTTATGAAGTCATTAGCTAATGCCTCATCGATATATTCCTTCATAGCCGCACTCTCGGGAGCTGACAGGGAGTAAAGGCTCCCTCTAGTTGGAGTAGTACCCGGATACAGCTCAATGGCGCAATCGAAAAGACGGTGGGGTGGAAGGGTGGTTGTCCTCTGTTTGCTAAAAACGTCTGCTAGTTCGGCGTATTCAGTCGCATGTTGAGAGGTAAAGAAAATTGTAGTGTTCCTGCCATCTCAATATCCTCCCTCTGAGTAGGCGACCCAGGAGGAGGCGACCACTGAATCTCAGAATCGGAAGGGTCCTCAGAAGATAGCCCTTTCCAATAAGAATCTCCGTCAGCTAGAGAGTCCCATTCCAGACTCTTATCACCAACCTCAGATTCCGAAAGAGAATCTCCCTGATTAAGAGGAGAAATTACTTCCTCCAACGGAATCAGAAAACTCCCCGGATAAACTGGAAGGGGCGATGTGATCTTGCAAAGAACATGCGACACCCCATTGACGGATGACCACTTTTTCCCCTCCCACCAGTGGCGGCCGGCCTATAGAGGGCGCTGGGGCGCCGCCCCCCCTCCCCCACATACAAATTTTTAAAAAAGTTTTTAAAAAATTATTATTTTTTATTATTATTTTTTATTATTATTTTTTATTATTATTTAATTTTTTAGTAGCTTAAAATTATTATTTTTTATTATTATTTAATTTTTTAGTAGCTTAAACATGTTATATGTTGGCCTTGCGTTGTCTAAAGTTTAATACATTACATATGCATGTTCAGGGGCTGCGGGGCGCTGGTAACGTTATGGTGAATCAGAGCACTCATTCATTTTCAGGCGAGCCTCCTGATTCTGCTGCCTGATTCGCGGCCAAAAAAGTAGCCCCCGGGGCGCAGGCCTGTGCGCCCCGGACTATCCTACCCTTTTCTGATTAGTCCTCATGGTTTATGATATTATTGGATTGGATTTAAGGCATGTTTATCACGCCCAGCCGGCATCTAGCAGGATATCACTACGCACTAAGTACTACGGCTAGGTTCAGTCGGCTGCTACGCATTCATTCAAGTAGACCTAGACCAAGCGAGAGAGATAATTCGAAATGGCTTCTTCAAGTGGAACAGAAAGCAAAGAAAATTCGGTTATTTCTTTGCAAAAAGAACCTTTCTCAAGGCGTTCATTGGAAGAAAAGAAAAGAGTAAAGGAACTTGGACCAGAGCGACCAGATTTGTACATTCAACAGCAAACAAGTGATCGCGGTCGGGCCGGGGCTTCTCTCGCTCGTGTTATGACAAACGGAGTTGGCTAGCTGGATGTGCTGTGAGTAATGCGTTATATTGCTTTCCGTTTGCTATTTCAAAGTGCTGGCACCGAACCATTGTGGACAACGACGGGGGTACGAGACCTAAAACATCTTGCTGAAAAGTGCAAACGGCATGAGTAGCCGCAGCCATCTTGACAACAGTATGAAGCTAAACTTTTTTGGCAGGCTTAGCATTGCTGAACAATTCGATGAAGGCTACAGAATTGGCATTAGAAAGCATAACGAAGAGGTGACAAAAAATTTATGTTCAAGTAGTGGTTTTAGGCAACATTAGTGTGTTGTTGTGTTGTAATGGGCCAATTCACCTTTAGTGTTGTATGTCTTTTGTCTTGTTTCCACTTGCACATTCGACCCGTTCCAGAGCCAAACCAACCCAAATGCGAGACGTACAGCGCGGCTCAAATTGCTTTTCCATTAATCCGAGCTGGTTCTCCGCCAGAGATTCGTTATGTATCGGTGCTATGTAACGCGACACAGCTGTTCCAAAGTACCTTGCTAATGTTAGCTATTATAACATGGCGAACTACGAGTTGCGTTTGTTTGTGTTGGTGTTGTGGAATATGTTGCTTCAAAAGCAACAACGTATCTGTCAGCGCAGACATATGTTATCACAAAAAGCCTCCCTCCCAGTCGTTATTTATGTGGATTGATCTTCGCTAAACACATTCAATTGTTTAAACCAGCAGAGTCCGCGATCGTTGGATCGGTTCAAAATAGGCATAGAAAATAGTTTCGTACTGGATCGGATTCTTTTTTTCAATTAACATTTATTTATTCTCGTTTCTGAGCGATGAATTCAGCTGCTGCTGAACTGACTCGTCTGCCCAAATCATTAAAAGGGCCTGGACTTCCTCGAAACCCCACGGGTTGTTTATTTTTTCCATTTTGTTGTTGTTGTTGTTATTAAACAGCCGACAAAGTGAGTAAGCGCGTCTTCTTCGGCTACGTTGCTGTGGTGAATCACCATAGCAACGCACTGGCGGCTCCATTATATTCGAGCCAGCACCAGAGGACAAATCGGGCCGTTTTTGGAGTGGGTCTCGTTGGCGCGGCTCGAATTTGAACTAATGGAAATGCTCAGAAGTCGAGCCAGCGCGGCTCTGGAACGGGTCGAATGTGCAAGTGGAAACAAGACATTAGTCTCAAAATGTATGATGACTCATTTGAATGACCAGTCAAGTAGGCTCTTCTCAGTCTGAGGTTTTTAGCGGTTTAGCAATACAAAGGAATTGTGCAGCAAGGAGTTGTGTGTGGGGGGCAGCAATTAGCACCTCTCTAGGCAACATGACAGTGCTGTTGTGTTTGATTTGGACCCGGTGCTGCCAGGAGGTCTGTGTGATCTGTTTGAAGTCTAAATCTGAATGTATGAGTCCTGCCTAACTTGAATGAACAGAGGCTCCTCCACTGTTCAGTGATGTCTTACTTGAAAAACTGTCCTCCACTGTTGCCAATTAAACTGTCTTATGCAACTGAGACACAAGGTGGCTTGTTTTTTCTGTATAAAGTCAAAGTCAGATGTATTTGTTTTTTTTTAGAAATGCTAGCGCCCCAACCTATATTTAGATCACCAGCCGCCACTGCCTCCCACTTAATATGGGGATTGTGTTTTACTAGCCATGTGTGACCCAACACCAAGGGATAAATAGGTGAATCAACTAAAAAAAACTGAATGCTCTCTATGTGCTTAGACATGGTGAGAGGAGACACAAAGGAGCCACCTCCTTAATAGTACCTGACCCTAAGGGGCGATCGTTGAGAGCGGTAACTAATCGGCATGATCAAAAACTGTGTGGACCGGTATTTCGTTTTTTCTAGCCCATTGAGCGTCAATGAAACAATCCACGGCCCCAGAGACGATAAAGGCCTTGACCTGCCGCAAATGCTGTGCGCAAGAAAGTCCAGCATTTAATAACGTCCGAGGCGAAGTACCCTGACGTCTCGCTAGAAGCCCGGCTCTTTTAACGAGACCACCCTTTCTCCCTTAAGCTTAAGCTTAAAGCACTGATCACGAGTATACCCCTTCCTTTAGCAGTAACAACACCACTCATTTTTAGAAACTGAGTCCTCCGAAGGTGGTCCTACTGCCCCATCTATCTGCATGGGTTCCTCAGTACTAAGGGAAAATGGCTTAACTGTCGGAGAATAAAACTCAGTAAATGGGAGAGACAAAGGTCTTATCCTATGACTTTTACCCTGCTCTTTGCGGAGTAAACGGTCACGCAACCGATTGTCTATGCGGATGGCGGAAGACACTAAAGCATCTAATGAATCGGACTGCTCGAGAATAGAAAGAGCATCCTGTACCGGTTCAGCTAATGTTTCATAAAATAATGTTATGAGTGGAGCCTCAGCCCAACCTGTCTCACCTGCCAGTGCACGAAATGTTATGGTGAATTCTGCCATAGTATCATTACCCTGGCGAAGGCAATGCAGCTGTCGAGCCGACTCCCGACCCGAAATGCTATGGTCCATTTCCTTCATAAGTGTCGTAGTGGAATTTAAAATAGGAGATTTATCCCTGATCAAAGGCGTAGCCCAATCAAGCGCAGACCCAGAAAGTAGTGACAGAATAAAAGCTACTTCGGAGTCTGGATTATTAAACCGCGAGGACTGGGCTTTAAAAAAATTTGAACATTGAGCAAGAAACCCACGGTATTTTCCCTCTCTACCGTCATAGCGGAGAGGAAGCTGTAACTTAGGTTCTCTACCAATTTGAGCAAAGCGAACTGAGGAGGCGATAGCCTGAGCGGGAGGTGTGACTGCTTGGTGTGAAACTGTGAGGGATCGCATACCCTCCGTCAACTCGCGGAGTCAACCCTCTTGAACCCTCATTAAGGCGCTCAGCTGACTAACTTGATTATGGCCCTGTCACACTATTGCGTATCATACTAGCGTATGCCAGCGTATGAAAAATATCACTTATACGCTGATATACGCTAGGGGTACGTTAGGCATAGGTTGTATATGTTTCAAGCACGGTTGCATACTGTGGCATACGGCGAGGCACAAAAAGTTTTTTAAGCATGCTTAAAAATTTTGTGCGTATTCGGACGTATGGTTTATACGCTAAGCATACGCTAGGCATACGCTAGGCATACGCTATTTCCAAGGGCTTTTTGTGCGTATGAAAATTATTTTATGAATTTACATACGCAACTCATACGTGTGACAGGGCCATTAGCTAGCAACTGCTGGTTTGCCTCAATACCCCTGATGTATTCATCAGATTTTCTATCCCCTGAATGATCTCCCTGGAACAACCTTGCTGAATCATCCATGATTGGCTTGTTTGTTCTGTAATGGGTTTTAAAAAGACCAGGGGCCTCGTTTATAAAAATTACTTCCGATCAAATTTGATCTTACGTGTAGCGTACAGACAAAATCTCAAAATAAAATGATTTATAAAATTTCAACGTGACTCCATTTGACAGTGGAAACAGTCGTAGCTCCATGTCAGGTCTTCACTTGACATATGCACATTACCTGCTGGTTATGCCGAAGTATTGCAGGCTTGAGAGCCACACGTGAATGCTTATTTGGCATGGACAATTATCAGTTTTGTTATCAGTCTACAAAATTAGTTTAATTCTAAATTGAAAAGGAAACTGATAGTCTAATTACTGAATTTTAAGTCTTCCTTAAATTATATACCATTATTGTATGACATGCAGAAACTTGTAAATTGGGGCATGGTGAATGCGAGATTCATTATGATTCACAAAGTGTTACTCACTAATGACAACAACGTATCCTATAAATAGACTACTGTAAGCAAACAATTAAGACTCAACCATGGCTGCGCTAGCTTTATTGGAGGACGTGGCAAACCATGCGTTCAATTTGAAGTTTATTTGAGATTTATAGACGGAAGATACGTACGACAGACGTACGCTATTTCAAACAAGCACAACCAATTTTATAAATAATGCTTACATCCATTTAAAGAAATGTGCTTACGTGAAAGTTAAAGATGACATCCAAGTACTTTTTAAAATTTTTATAAAGGAGGCCCCAGGAGCTGAGTGGAGTAGGTGGTGAAAAATGAATCTGCACGGAAAAGAGAGAAATAGTTGAGTATTGCAAAGTCATCTGCAGTTAGCAAGAGGGATGTGGGTGGGTTGATGAGGGGGGAGGACAGAAGTTTACGTGGGTTACAGCAATATCTTACTTAAAGTTGCAGTCTGTCACTCACTTATACCATATTCAAGCTTTACTAATAAAATTAGTAGATTACAATTACTCTATAGAATTACTCACTAGACGCATGCATCTATTACATTCCCTGCATTGCTTCTCAAGCTTCTGGATTTTTTTCATGTTCATTTTAATAAGCCTTTTGTTTTATTTATCCATTGTTTTTATATATTTTATATACTTTAACTGTGTAACTTTAACTGTTCCACAGTATGCAGCCAGCCAATGGCAAGCTATTGTAGTAATGACTGACAAGCATTGTCAGGCTTGCCCAAAACCATGCACATTGTAAACAAATCACAGCTTTTTCAGTACACACTAAGTATGCATGCTGAGAATATTAAGCACAACATATAGACTCTTCTACACAGGCAAAAAAGCTTTTGAGACCATTAATTTTTGTTTTACACCTAACATTTATTTTACAATGGCTAAATCTAAACAGAAGACTCATAATACTGTATACTGTAGATGAGGCCTTGGAATAAATCACTGGTCTGAGTGACAAGGAGCTGAATATTTTTGAGGAAAACAGTGGCATTGACACCATAGCAGAAGACATATTCACTTGATCCCATTATTTTTTTTAATTTTCAGTATGCTAATAAATAAGGAGTAGGCCTGATTTTGAGTAATGAATCGGGCATGTGAAATTATAAGATATGTTTGATGCATAACCTAAGGCCTAGAAAAATGGTGTCATTTTGATATGATGGCTAGGTATATATAATCATGAAGCTGATACATCAATTGTTATAATTTATATACAAAAATAATATATAAATTTTAGAAAAATAGATACACTGTGTGGCCAAAAATAAAGTCGCCGTTGCACCCGTCATACATAGTGCCCACTGTACAAGCCTCTGGAGGCAGTGTTATGATCTGGGGTTGCTTCAATTGGTCAGGTCTAGGCTCAGCAACGTTATGCAGCAATAAAATTAAGTCAGCTGAGTACCTGAATATACTGAATGACCAGGTTATCCCATCAATGGGCATATTCCAGGACGACAGTGCCAAGATTCATCGAGCTCAAATTGTGAAAGAGTGGTTCAGGGAGCATGAGGAATCATTTTCACACATCACACATGACTCTCCCGCCATCAATACAAGATCTCGGCCAAAAATGAATGCAACTGTTGTGACGTTGCATAAGGTTTTCGAAAAAATGCCACGACGAATGTGCACCGTAATCAAAGCTACAGGCGGTTCAACAAAATATTAGAGCGTGCGACTATTATATTATAGATTATCTATTATAGATTCAATTATTTTTTATTTATGAATGTAATTTAGGTAGAATAATAGCAGAGTAATAAGTAGTAATAAGTCTGTACTTGTGCAAACCCAGTAAACAACTTTGGGTATTTGATTCAAGCTTTAACCAATGGACCTCAATCAATGGATTAGTAAACTAGATCGCTAGATGACTAATGTAGTTGTAAAGAAAATAAACATTGCATACTGATAAGCCTTTTGGGTACTTTTGGTGCGTTTTTGGTAAAAAAAAAAATTAGGTGAGGAAAAAACTTTAATTCGCACTGTGTTTGAGCTTCTGTTACATTGTTACAGCAATGTTTAGAGTAATTCTAATTCATGGAAAACAAACTCCCAAGGTTTACCTTCAGAAGAGACCACCAGGATTATGTCTGTAGACAAGGGTTCAAGAACAATAAACATTTTATTTTACTTGTTGTGTTAAAAAAATGGGGTGCTTGAGGTAGAAAAAATTTATGTCCAAAGCTATGATACAATCAGAAGTATATTGTAGAGTTTGAAACACTACAATCAAGATAATTTTACCTACTAACAAATGAATCCATTCATTCAATTTGGTGAGTTTATTCTTTGATCATACCTGGGTTTCTTTAATACCTGATGTAAGCAGTGGGTCGGGACTCACTTCGATTGATTGATGCAGGCGGATTTGCGCGAAACGTGTTATTTTTTAAAAGTTATAATAAAAATTAAAAAACACTTTCCCTTAGCATTTACACCAATCAAATGAAACACTGAGGACCAACTAAAGGATTGCGACTGCTTTTTACTAAAGGATTTTTTTTTACTAAAGGATTGCGACTACTTTTCAGACGCAAAAGCAGTTGCTTAAAAGTAGCATCGGATTTACTAAATGGTCGCAATTGGTAAAAATGGCTATTAGGATGTCATTTGCTAGGGTAACGCATATACATCTTGCACACAGACACACTTGATTTTTTCTTTTGAACAGCTTCGCGCCGTGGTTGAGGCGACTGACCTGGGTAGGCCTGATTCGATTAGCTCTCAAAATTCAAATCATGTTGAATTGCCTGAATCTTTTAAAATTGTGCCCGCGATTTGTTCTAATTGGTTTAGAGTTTCAGGGACTCACTTAACTCAACAAATTTAAATTACTCTGTAACTAAATAAAATAAAAATCTAAATAAAAAATAACGAAGTACAATACATTATGAAAAATAAACTCAAGTAAAAGTAAAAATTACTATAATTTAATTATACTCAACAAAGTACCGTTACAGGGGGGACGATACTCAAGTATTGTAACGAGATTTGTTACTTTACACCTCTGCTTTTACATTTATACTATACCTTATACTTAAGTGTAATGTGTTTTTTAATAGTTCAGAGATTCAAACAAAAGGTGGGGGAATCAGAACAAGTCAGCTCACAACCGTGAGAACCAATAATAGGGAGAGAAAATAATAAAGGAAGAAAGAAAAGACAGGAACGTAATTCTTTAAGGCTAAACAGCCAAAAAACGAAATTCAACCCACAGAAACGGGTGAACTAGTAAACTAGTGAATACCAACTAAATCTCCCAAACTCAAATAATGAACAAGAACAGGAAACTTAGCAAACAAAAGAACACCCTCGGCTACCTTCGCTCAGAGCCGGAAGAGTGTAAAACCAAAACGAAAGTTCTCGTAGAGAACAGCAATGTACAAAATAGATAGCGCAGAACGCTACCAGGAGGAAAACAATTCTATACCCGATTAAGTAGCTAATAGCAAGTCCCCCCTGAACATAAACAAGTTTAATATCAGGAGGTCGCTAGTACCTGGCTATACCGGGCTCGAATGCAATGTCGTAAGACAAGTACCGGAGAAACGGAAGTGAGGAACTTAAATACCCTGCACGTAGAAGCCCAGGTGAAAAACAATAATGAGACTGCAAACCACGAAACGGAACGAGAAAAAAATCTGATTGATTCACAATCGTAAAACTAGAACGAGAACTGGAAAAGAAAAAAAAAAGACAGCCGCAAACCACAACAGGACCCCCTCTCTAAGGACGACCCCAAACGATCCCTCAGGCCGACTACTGCGGAAATCTCTAATTAAATTTTGATCTAAAATATCTGTGGCCGAAACCCAACACCGCTCCTCTGGACCATAACCTTCCCAGTCAACTAAAAACTGCCACCCCCTCCCCACCCCAAGGAAGATAACGACTCCACGACGTAGGATTGGCCACCGCCAAGCAGCAAAGAGTGTTCTCCATTGTCTGGTTAGTTCTCTCTGTTTGCCCGTTAGTTTGCGGGTGAAAACCTGAAGAAAGAGTAACCGATGCGCCAAACTGGGCGCAAAAAGAACGCCAGAACCTGGCGACAAACTGAGGACCTTTAATATCAGACACAATATCCTGAGGTAACCTGTGTGCAATGTGCAATGACTAACTGAGTAATTCACAATTACCAGGATCACCGTATTACCCTGTGAGTCGGGTAATCCAGTGATGAAATCCAAGGCTATATGACTCCAAGGTCGCCTAGTTACGGGTAGGGGCCGTAACAACCCAGAAGGTGAGAGTTGCAAACTCTTACTCCGAGCGCAGACAGCACAAGCAGCGACAAACTCGCACACATCTTTCTCAATGCCTGGCCACCAGAATCACCAAGAACACGCTGGACCTGCTTCACAAAATTGGGAGTAGGCAAATTCAGTACAGTGGAAACTTTCTCGGAATCCATAGAGACCTTGCCCTCTGAAACAATGAATCCCAGGAAAGAAACCATGCTAGCATGAAATGAGCACTCCGCCTCGACGAACAATTTAGCCTCTAACTGGGCCTTCAATACCTGTTTTACATGCCCAATATGGGTCTGTAAATCGGCAGAAATTTTTTTAATGTCATCCAAGTAAACAAAAGCAAATTTCTCCAACATTTCCCGTAATACGTCATTAACAAATGCCTGGAAAACCGAGGGGGCGCTAGTGAGCCCGAACGGCATGATACTCGTAGTGGCCGTTATGGGTATTACGGTTTTCTATTCATCACCCTCACGCATGCGCACTACGTTATAAGCATTACGTAGATCTAATTTGGAAAAAATTGTAGCTCCTTGGAGATGTTCAAATGCCGAATTTATAAGAGGAAGTGGGTATCGATTCTTTATAGTTATGACGTTTACCACGCAATAATCGATACATGGTCTTAAAGTACCATCCTTCTTCTTAACGAAAAAAAACCCTGCACCAGCGAGCAAAGTAGATGGTCTTATGAAGTCATTAGCTAATGCCTCATCGATATATTCCTTCATAGCCGCACTCTCGGGAGCTGACAGGGAGTAAAGGCTCCCTCTAGTTGGAGTAGTACCCGGATACAGCTCAATGGCGCAATCGAAAAGACGGTGGGGTGGAAGGGTGGTTGTCCTCTGTTTGCTAAAAACGTCTGCTAGTTCGGCGTATTCAGTCGCATGTTGAGAGGTAAAGAAAATTGTAGTGTTCCTGCCATCTCAATATCCTCCCTCTGAGTAGGCGACCCAGGAGGAGGCGACCACTGAATCTCAGAATCGGAAGGGTCCTCAGAAGATAGCCCTTTCCAATAAGAATCTCCGTCAGCTAGAGAGTCCCATTCCAGACTCTTATCACCAACCTCAGATTCCGAAAGAGAATCTCCCTGATTAAGAGGAGAAATTACTTCCTCCAACGGAATCAGAAAACTCCCCGGATAAACTGGAAGGGGCGATGTGATCTTGCAAAGAACATGCGACACCCCATTGACGGATGACCACTTTTTCCCCTCCCACTTAATATGGGGATTGTGTTTTACTAGCCATGTGTGACCCAACACCAAGGGATAAATAGGTGAATCAACTAAAAAAAACTGAATGCTCTCTATGTGCTTAGACATGGTGAGAGGAGACACAAAGGAGCCACCTCCTTAATAGTACCTGACCCTAAGGGGCGATCGTTGAGAGCGGTAACTAATCGGCATGATCAAAAACTGTGTGGACCGGTATTTCGTTTTTTCTAGCCCATTGAGCGTCAATGAAACAATCCACGGCCCCAGAGACGATAAAGGCCTTGACCTGCCGCAAATGCTGTGCGCAAGAAAGTCCAGCATTTAATAACGTCCGAGGCGAAGTACCCTGACGTCTCGCTAGAAGCCCGGCTCTTTTAACGAGACCACCCTTTCTCCCTTAAGCTTAAGCTTAAAGCACTGATCACGAGTATACCCCTTCCTTTAGCAGTAACAACACCACTCATTTTTAGAAACTGAGTCCTCCGAAGGTGGTCCTACTGCCCCATCTATCTGCATGGGTTCCTCAGTACTAAGGGAAAATGGCTTAACTGTCGGAGAATAAAACTCAGTAAATGGGAGAGACAAAGGTCTTATCCTATGACTTTTACCCTGCTCTTTGCGGAGTAAACGGTCACGCAACCGATTGTCTATGCGGATGGCGGAAGACACTAAAGCATCTAATGAATCGGACTGCTCGAGAATAGAAAGAGCATCCTGTACCGGTTCAGCTAATGTTTCATAAAATAATGTTATGAGTGGAGCCTCAGCCCAACCTGTCTCACCTGCCAGTGCACGAAATGTTATGGTGAATTCTGCCATAGTATCATTACCCTGGCGAAGGCAATGCAGCTGTCGAGCCGACTCCCGACCCGAAATGCTATGGTCCATTTCCTTCATAAGTGTCGTAGTGGAATTTAAAATAGGAGATTTATCCCTGATCAAAGGCGTAGCCCAATCAAGCGCAGACCCAGAAAGTAGTGACAGAATAAAAGCTACTTCGGAGTCTGGATTATTAAACCGCGAGGACTGGGCTTTAAAAAAATTTGAACATTGAGCAAGAAACCCACGGTATTTTCCCTCTCTACCGTCATAGCGGAGAGGAAGCTGTAACTTAGGTTCTCTACCAATTTGAGCAAAGGGAACTGAGGAGGCGATAGCCTGAGCGGGAGGTGTGACTTAAAAATTTTGTGCGTATTCGGACGTATGGTTTATACGCTAAGCATACGCTAGGCATACGCTAGGCATACGCTATTTCCAAGGGCTTTTTGTGCGTATGAAAATTATTTTATGAATTTACATACGCAACTCATACGTTTCTCTCATACGCAATAGTGTGACAGGGCCATTAGCTAGCAACTGCTGGTTTGCCTCAATACCCCTGATGTATTCATCAGATTTTCTATCCCCTGAATGATCTCCCTGGAACAACCTTGCTGAATCATCCATGATTGGCTTGTTTGTTCTGTAATGGGTTTTAAAAAGACCAGGGGCCTCGTTTATAAAAATTACTTCCGATCAAATTTGATCTTACGTGTAGCGTACAGACAAAATCTCAAAATAAAATGATTTATAAAATTTCAACGTGACTCCATTTGACAGTGGAAACAGTCGTAGCTCCATGTCAGGTCTTCACTTGACATATGCACATTACCTGCTGGTTATGCCGAAGTATTGCAGGCTTGAGAGCCACACGTGAATGCTTATTTGGCATGGACAATTATCAGTTTTGTTATCAGTCTACAAAATTAGTTTAATTCTAAATTGAAAAGGAAACTGATAGTCTAATTACTGAATTTTAAGTCTTCCTTAAATTATATACCATTATTGTATGACATGCAGAAACTTGTAAATTGGGGCATGGTGAATGCGAGATTCATTATGATTCACAAAGTGTTACTCACTAATGACAACAACGTATCCTATAAATGGACTACTGTAAGCAAACAATTAAGACTCAACCATGGCTGCGCTAGCTTTATTGGAGGACGTGGCAAACCATGCGTTCAATTTGAAGTTTATTTGAGATTTATAGACGGAAGATACGTACGACAGACGTACGCTATTTCAAACAAGCACAACCAATTTTATAAATAATGCTTACATCCATTTAAAGAAATGTGCTTACGTGAAAGTTAAAGATGACATCCAAGTACTTTTTAAAATTTTTATAAAGGAGGCCCCAGGAGCTGAGTGGAGTAGGTGGTGAAAAATGAATCTGCACGGAAAAGAGAGAAATAGTTGAGTATTGCAAAGTCATCTGCAGTTAGCAAGAGGGATGTGGGTGGGTTGATGAGGGGGGAGGACAGAAGTTTACGTGGGTTACAGCAATATCTTACTTAAAGTTGCAGTCTGTCACTCACTTATACCATATTCAAGCTTTACTAATAAAATTAGTAGATTACAATTACTCTATAGAATTACTCACTAGACGCATGCATCTATTACATTCCCTGCATTGCTTCTCAAGCTTCTGGATTTTTTTCATGTTCATTTTAATAAGCCTTTTGTTTTATTTATCCATTGTTTTTATATATTTTATATACTTTAACTGTGTAATAGTCTTTTGCAGTAATACAATTGCATTATTATTATTATAAATAACAACAGTGTGTATTTTGTAGATCGACATTCTATATCTGCTGTGTACCATGCTTGAAATATTGTGTTGGCTTAAACTAACAACAACAACAAAAAGTCTGCCAGTCTGCAAATAACAGGATTCCTAAATGCTTACGAAGGTAATCCCATATGCAAAAGGTCTGTAAAAATCACATATGCCATATACAAAACTTATAAAATAAATATGTGGTACATATTAGCATATACATTTCATGCTAAAATTAAATAGTTCCCTAATACATGGTACTCCTTATATTAAAAAAAAACATTGAGAGATTGTATAAGAATTGTATAGAAAATATATAATATAATAGGCTACTAATCAACATGCTTTTCATAAACCTTTGCAAGTATGATCATATATGATTTTTACAGACCTTTTGCATATTCTGAAACCTCGGTTTTATGAATGAAGTTCAACTATCGAGATAAATAAGAAGAACTGGAGACAGCTTCCGCTTACCGGTTCCATGGATTCCTACGGGAGCTGCTCATTGGCGCATGAAGCCAATTCAGAGTTCAACACGTCACGTCTCTGGCAATACACACAGACAGCGCACAGAATCATGGGAATCGCAGTTCATTACAGAAGTTTACGGGGAGACGCGGTTGTTTCTATTACAGATCTGCTCGTTTTTTTCATGTTATACGTCTCAAAATAACCGAAAACGACACGCTCTGATGGCTAGCTCACAAGCTAAATCCATTAATAATCATATTGCAGCCTATGCAGTATGCACTGATCTGAACAGACCTAGCTAACGTCAGCTAGTATGAACATAGCCTATATATAGCAACCCACACAGATAAAGCAGAGACGAAGAAGCTTGATAATTAAACATCATATTGCATTAAAAAGCAATTACGAAATAAGAAAGGTAATCTATGAATGTACTATAACTATAAGAATAAACTATAAGTACAATACCCGCAACTTACCCATTCACTTTATTTCGCCGTAAAATAAAAATGGTGGCTCTCCGTTTTGTCTCGTAATTCATCTGAGAAAATCGTAAAGTCACGTGGTGTGGAATCGCTGATTCGTAGGATATGTACAAATTTTTGGGTACTGGAATTTCGTAGAATAGATACGAATTGGCTGTGAGACCAGGTTGGATTTAATGAGCAAGGAAGACAAGTGGGCTGAATCCGGGGTTGGTCAGGCAGAGGAGAAGAGCGGAAGCGGGCAGTAGAGCGGGGAGCTGGGTGAGACTGAGTCCTGGGTAGGGAAGAGCAGCGGAATGAACTGGAGCGGGACACAGGGAGTGGTGAATGTAGGCTGGAGCAGCAGGCTGGAGGTTGAGTAGAATGCAGGTTAACAAAATGCGAGACAGGGAATTTACAAGACCGAACTGGCGACGATACAACAAACACAGAGGGAATATATAGAGGTAAATGATTGAATGAGTGAGTGCAGCGTGAGAATGTATGCAAGAGTGATTAAACGGTAATTGGCAGTGTGTGGAATGCAAACGGGAAGTGTAGGTGATAGGCTGGGGAAATAGAGAGGGGAAATGAGCAAACAAGACGGAAAACCACACCACACCACACCTGCACAATACAGAAGACAGACAGGGAAACGTAACAACGTGACAAGAAACGGGAGGAAATGGGAAAAACACGGAGAACAATAGGGAAGTGGACTAGGAGGAGGCGGAGGGTGTTACAGAAAAGACGCAAAAGTCATCAACTAGTGCAGTTCTGAATTTAAACAACTGTTGTGCCTATAGAGTTCAGTAGGGCTTACAGTATAATGAATTGTGAATGCAGTTACCCTCAGATGCTCTGTGGTCTTCTTCCGTCACAAGTTCACCTGTGTCTAGTCCTCTCACTCCCACGACTTGCTCATTTTGCGTACCTTCCACTTTTTGTTCTGTCTTCTGTCTTTCTTTAGTTGGACCACCACCTGTGTCATTTTCCCACATTATGTTGTTGGAACGTTTTTCTAAAATCACGCCATATTTTCTGTTCATAAATTAATTTAGCACAGAGTGGCTCTTGGCGAGTTGGAATCACGGTCAGGAGCCCTGTAGAGGACGTGGTGCCCTCCTTCCTACTACCGGCTGACAGGGTTGTGTAGCGGTGATTCTCTAGCGGTTGCTACACGGGGGAATTGAATTAGAATAGGGGTTCAATTGGCTACCAAATTGGGAGAAAATGGGAAAAAATCTGAAACAAATAAAAAAAGTATAACCATATGCAGTAGATATGGATGGATCACTTTAAGTGTTGTTTCTCCTGTCTCACTTTCCTATTGAACTCTATGGAAGAATAAGTCAGGAGAAACAACGCTTCCAGTGATCCATCCATATCTACTGCATATCTGGCAGCAGAGTGATGATTTCAGGCTTGTTTGATACCGCAGACCCTTGATGACTTACAGCCATTTAGCCAACCATGGGTTCCATACTATTCCTGTATTCCTGGCTTAATCTAGTAACACCCTCCAATTCCCATAGAGATCCATTCAAATGCAGAGAGGTTGTAGTATCGCTTGTAAGAGTACCTGAAAATAAGATATCAAGAGTCTTTTACACCCAGTCATGATAGCATCACCTGTTTACCTGTGGAATGTTCCAAGCAAGTATTTTTTTAACTTCCCAGTCTTTTTTTTGCCCGTCCCAACTTTTTTGGAACGTGTTGCAGGCATCAAATTCGGAAATAGCGTATATTTACAAAAATCTATAAATTTGATAAGATTTCAAGATTTCAATTTAATTGTACTGTTTTCAATTAAAAATATGTAAAAGATCATTTACAAATTACTGCTTTCTGCATTTTTTATGTGCATCTTACATACTGTCCCAACTTTTTTGGAATTGGGGTTTGTATTTCACTCTAGCAGAAAAAGTGGTCGGCCTGTTCTATTAGATCCCTGTAGGACAGGAAGGCTAATTAATCAAGAGGAGCACTCAGTCAGTACTCAGTGGAATGTCTATCTTGGCTTTTGGGGAGCCAGGGCACACAACCTGGTCCAAGATTATCCCTGTCATGTAAATCCACTTTGATCTGGCATAGAATGAAGCCTCTTGGAGTTTGTAATACACAGTTTTGTTTCCCTCCTATTGACCTTGCACTGATTTGTAACACTCACCTAAATCAAAGTTAAGTATCTGTCGGATATGTTGTTCTTAAATTACAGCCTTTGAGAGAGAGAAACAATGTAATTGGTATGGCGAACTTGTTCATGGTCCATACAATATCACATTGTTATGAAGTAGCCTGGCCTGGTTGAATGGACCGTAAGAATACTGCAGACCCGTAAGAATTCCTTTGATATGTCTCTTCCCCCCATATCAAAGGAAATGTCCTGAGCTCATTATCTATGCATAGATCTAGGATGGCACAATTCTGCAAGAGTTTTATTTTCTCTGAGGAGACACACAACATTATTTAGGGCCCAGCGTGGCTTAGAATACACTTTTAGATTTTAAGTTTGAATGCCAATCTGTGACATTTAATTGAAATAATCAATTGTCGTCTAAGGGCTCTATCTTGACAATCTTAGCGCATGGTTTAAAACCTGTGCATTTATGGCATATCCAACTCCAATTTTGCTAGTTAGATGGCGTATTATTTGAGCGAAAAAGAAGGCGCAAGGCTCACATTGGCTGAACTTAGTCTCTTCATTAATTATAGTTGTGTCTTGGGCATAACATACAATAAACCAATGAGAGTGTCATCTCCCAGTCCCTTTAAAAGCTACCTGCATTTGCACCTTGGCGGATTGCTAATATGACGGCGGATAGTAAGACTGTGAAAACAGCTATTTATAGCTGGCGAAACAGACATGCTCGTGCACGTAGTTAAAGTGTGCGAGTAAGGAATAGGCTATATGGATCAATATTATTCGGACAAACCATTATGACGTGTTTTGATATATGCAATAATAATCAGCTAGCGAAGTTCAAGCTTCATCCGAAGTTCATATTACATGCATTCTAAATAACATAAATAGCGTTCATTTGCCTTAATAATGACACTAAATAGGAGGGTGTATACGTGTTGTGCACACACCCATGTAGACATTAAATATAACATTGAAACAACTGTGACATGGCGTAAGACCAGGTTTGTGGTGGTTTTAGCGCTAATGCTTTCTGCTGGCTCAAGATAGCAATACGCCAAAGATTATCCTGGCCACCTCATCTTAAGATGGGCACAAGTTCACTTGCTATTTAAACAACGTTTAAATGGTAAGATACTACACTGGTTGTGGAGGCCTGCTGGTTTGTAATGTATGATGCTCCATTTCCACAAAACTATAAACACAAAACCTAACACTGCTCTGGCCAAACCTCAGACTTTTAAGACAAAACTCAGCAAAAACTGGATCTTCCATCTTTGCCTTCAGATGACAAACAAAAGTCAAATACATTGACATTACTGAATACCCATTACACATTGGTGAGATAAATAAAAAAACACTACTATAAAATATGTTAATGAATCAGTAACCACATGCTTTTTCCATAACCTCTATACATTGTGCAACAACATGCTACTATAGTCTACATAAATTATGTAAAGGTGCAAGTGGTACAGTAAAACAGTTTACAATATAAAAAATTTATTTCTATGTTCCAACAGACAAGAAATATTGGGGAATCAAGTAAAAATTTAATTAAAGGAAAAATAATTCCAAACTAGTCAACTAAAATAAGGGATTTTTTTTTTACACTGCCTCAGCATCCTTTCTCTGGACTGGGTCAGGCCAGATGTTTTCATCTACATCACAGGCAATGTTTTACCTGGCGAGGCATCAGGGGATGCCCCTTGGTTTGCCTAATCCAACCCTGGCAGGACTTCAAAGTTATGTCCCCACAAGCCTGCCCCGGCGCTACATGTCTATTAGATCATTTAAAGAGCCGCTAAATCAAATCTAAGCTCTTTTAGTGCTTTTTTAGCCCGGCTAAAAGGCATCTACAACATAGACGTGCCACATGACCAGGTAGATCATTCCAAATGCGGGTAGATTTCAGAATTGTCGGGTAAATGTATCAAACCTACCCACCACAGTGGCGTGTAGCAAAGTGGATACAAGCAGCAATAAAAAAACCTCAGGTTTCTTTGATTGCCTAAATGTGGGACTGAAAAAAAAACGCTTGTTAGAATATCCCGAGGCGAGCCCGCCTTACCTGTGTTCACAACTCAACTGTTGTTTTTACATACCATAAATCCTCAACGCAATCCCCGCCCCCAGAGCAACGCAGCGCCATTACAGATCTGATGGAAAAAATTAGAGAAAATAGGCTACAGTGTGAACTCCTCGCCGAATAAATTATCTGGAGTTCAAGTAAAAGTCTATGATATGCTTCTCCCCGCATCTCAGCAGTGGGTGAACCCAGTAGCCTATCTCACAGTTTTTTCTAGAGCTATCGTTAGTATAGCAGAACTTGGCTCTGAAGTTAAATGAAAGAAATAGCCTAGGTTACTTCCCAAAATAAGCTAGGGTATTATGTTATACCCTCGATATAAATATAAATTTTGGACGGAGAATATGTGAATTATTTGCCTAATAAAATTTGTATAATTTTTATAAAAGAAACCTTTAAGAATGAAAACGGGTGTCATTTAGAGGGGGGGGGGGGGCTTAGAGCAGGGCTGGAGGCCACTGGAGCACCAAGGCATCCACGCCCAAGATCTCCCTCACTATGAAATATCGTAGGGGACAAAGCATCCTGGATGCAAAAGGTCCACTTGCACCCTCCCTAAGAGGGGCTAAATGGACTGCACACTGTCTGGGTGCAGGTGCCATTCCCCCGCTCTCAGGCCACCCCTGGACAGCCAATCAGCTGCCACCTTGGTTGTTCCCGGCACATGCACTGCCCTCGGGGGGACTGACCTTGTATCACTTCTGGCTTGCTCCTCTAAAGGAGCGCAGATTAGCCAGTCATCCAGGTAGTTCGCAGTGCAAATCCCTTAGTGACAGAGTGGGATCAGCGTGGCCTCCCTGCACTTCATAAAAAGTGTGTGGGGCCAGGGCTAGGCTAAAGGGGAGGACCGAGTGATCGTACCCTTTGCCTTGGAAAGAAAAGCGGAGGTACTTCTGGTGATCCCGGTGTATAGGGATATGGAAGTATATGCATAGTATATAAAGACGGAGGGGCAAGCGCTTTAGCAAGGGGTTCAGACCTCCGCCCCATCTATCTCAGGTGCCGGGAAATACATAAAATAAAACCCATTGCCACCTAAGGTAGGGGTGTTATTGCTCCCTTTTCATAAACACCAGAATCTCATCTGGGAGAGTTCGCGCAGTAGCCCCGTTTCTCCTGAGTTGGGATAACCCCGCGAAAGTGGGGGAGGGGAAGGGCTCGGTGTTGAACTGGAGCATGTACCCTGACTCCAAGGTGCTGAGCACTAAAGGACATCGGGTACGTAGGCGTCACTGGGGGTAGTGGAGGACGTATCCTGCGGCAATCCCTTCAACATGGCTGCACGTTAGTGTCGGCTAGCTAAGCCAACAAGGCAGAGGCCTAGTAGCCCGGTGCAGGTGGCTAGCAGTAGGCCGCGGTATCAAAAGCCAGGAATCCCGTTGGCAACCCTGCAGGCAATCTATCAGGGTGACGCCAGGGTGTGTAGCCCCAGGCTCCCATGAGTTATGGGGTCTACGTGATTACCACTGAAGTGTGCACAGCACCGAGCTAATGGCCCGAATCAGTACAATTGAGGGGCCACAAGGGGGTGAAGAGCCTCAGTTAGTGTATGCTTTCACAGACAGAGGCTGCCTGCCGCATCATCTGAAGTGCTACGGTATCGCTGATATGCGTAGTAGCTTTTACACAATGACCGCTGAAATATACAGTAAATACCCCTATACCATGGACCCAAACAGCACCACTGCAGGGTGGCTAGGGGCCTGGATTCTGCACACCTTCTGACATGTTAGATGTTGAAGTGCGCCCAATCATCAGCTGAGGTCCCAATCAGTACTACTGAAGGGCAACGGGGGGGCAGAACCTCAGAAAGTGTATGTCCTCACGGACCCAAAGGCGAGGGGCATGCGGTTCCTCATCACGTTCCCAGATTCTGCACACCTTCAGACATCCCTGATGTTGAAGTGTGCCCGACACCAAGCCAAGGGCCCGAATCAATACCACTGAGGCCGATGGAACAGGCTGTCTGTGACATGCTTAGCCCGGAAGTGTGTCTAACACCAAGCAAAGGGCCCGAATCAGTGGTACTGAAGGGCCACGACGGGGTGTTCGGGTTTTAAAAATTTTTTCCCGCTGTCGTAACGACACCGACAGAAGACACTCTAAAGCCCTAACACAGGTTAACACATGCAGAAAGGTATCTGTTTACACGGATATAGTTTTTGCAAGAACGGCAGTGAGCTTCCCACAAATAACAATAATGGAGTGTGTCCGACACTAAGCTAAAAGCCCGAATCAGTGGTACTGAAGGGCCGCAAGGGGGTGTGGAAGCCTTGTTTCTTTCTGCTGTTATTCTTGTTGTTGCTGCACAACTAACAAGAGAAACAACCCAAGCCTAGCGCGGCTAGTATAAAACAGAAGGGTATCAGTTTAAATGAATATAACTTCTGTAAGGCACGGCAGCAACATACGTCGATTATAAGGTGTGCCTAACACCAAGCCAAGGGCCCAAATCAGTGGCACTGAAGGGCACAAGGTGGTACGGAAGCCTTAAGGTAGCGTGTGTCCATGGCACAGAGGCTCCTTCCGGCTCTACACCCGTTGCTGTTGCTCCTGTAGTTGTTGTTACTGTGCAACTAACAAAAGAATAACCCAGTGTCTATGTGGTTAGTATGAACAGAAAAGTATCAGTAACTAATATAATTTCTGTATAAAAATGGCAGTGACCTGCCTACAACCACGTTAACAAATGTGTCCAACACTAACCCAAGAGCCCGAATCAGTGGTACTGAAGGGCCGCGAGGAGTGTGGGGACCAACACAATGCCTAATATGGCTAGTATAAACAGAAAGGTATTAGTACGAACTAATCTGATTTCTGTATAGAAACGGCAGCAATCTGCCTACAACAAAATTACAAGTGTGTCCAGCGCCAAGTCATTATTCTTACTCATTTCATTCGTTGTTGTTCCTGTTAGTTATTGTTGCTATGCAACTAACAAGGGAACCAACGCACTGCCTAATACGGCTAGTATGAACAGAAAGGTATTAATATTTAACTCATATAACTTCTGTATAAAAACGGCAGTCATCTACCTACTACACAGTACCAGCGTATTCAGTGCCAAGCCAAGAGCCCGAATCAGTAGCACTGAAGGGCCGCCAGAGGGCACTGAAACCTCAGGTAGCGTGTGTTTACTGACACAGAGGCTACCTCCGGCTTCCCTTTCTTTCTCTTAGTAAGAACGAGTAGAAAGAAAATTAAATGGCTCAACATGGCTAAATACAATCAGAATATATCGGCATTACTTGCTCTAGTTCTGCAAGGAAAACCGGCAGTAAACTGCCTAATACTAGGTAACAACTTACCTTGAAACGTTTAGCCAAACAAACAGCAACAAACCGCGATTACGCGTTGCTAGGGAGGGAAAGCCCAAGAAGCATACTCTGTTAGGATGTAGCTCCGGACAATCGGGAGAGGCAAGAAAAGTTGCGATTCCACGGGTTCCAAAGGGAACCATAAAAAACAGTCTCAGCTCAACTCTCGAGGAAGCAAAAAGAGGTCGGGCGGTGTACAGCGCCATATTTATGGTGTGACGTGGGTCCGCCCGTAGTGGTGGTTAATTTGCTATTCAGTATCCTAACAGCTCCTATTCTCGACGAGGATGACCCATATGGTGGCGTGTTGTCTGTTATGAAATAGAACATAATATAATTGGCTTGACAGTGTCAATGCAAGTAATTACAAAGTAAATAGCAAGATATGCCGCCGTGTTTTCTCTATTACTCATGGTGAGGTAGTAGGGCGAGAAGACGTCGGATGCTAGGCCTATTTATTTATAGTTGGAGGAGCTTGGCGAAGGTGTTAGCTAGCTAATCATGGGCGGGAGAGGAGAGCTATCAGACTAATGTAATTTTGATCGGATTGTAATTGAGAATAAAGATAAATGTCCCAGAATATTCTGCCAACCAGCCTGTCAGTCTGGCAGCACCACTATAGCGATTTTGAGGTTAGTGAGAACCTGAAGACGTATGCGGCATTTCTGCACCAGGCTAAGTTATAAGCAACATTTCCACCAAAGGTGAGTTAACGTTATGATTTAGAAATGGTTGAGTTTATATCGGTATACAGCAGGCATTGCAATGCAAACATTCAGACAGTTATAGGGATAAACTAGTTAAGCCAGCCAATATTCTGCCGATATTGGCTATAAAAGTGGTTGCTAGCCTTTATCATAGCTGACAAATGTCTGGCTAAATCATAAAACTGGACTTTATCCAAAATAATCATCATCACGCACAGCTTTACTGACCAATATTATGTTCAAATAGTGTCCAGTTCAATTCCAATTGTGTGGATATATTTAGCCAGTATTTCACATACAATTGCAATACACACACACACACACACAACTGGGTTGTCAGAACTTTACCGTACCCAATAAATGTTAATCAATATGCTAATCATACGGTAGCAGGTTGTATATCTAATTATATAATGGTGTTTCTCCATAAACAATACAGTTAGCCTATTTATATTTCAGCTGTTTACAATTTCGTAACTACACTATTTTACAGACTTTTACCGTAAAATTCAGTGACATTATTTTACAATGTAGCTCACTTCATCCTTTCCTAGATCACTTAATCCTACTACTATGATATACTAATATGCTATGATCAAAATAGCCTATATGACCGAATGGCTCTTTTTGAACGGTGCTTGTGTGCATAACATAGGCTAGGCTAGCACTCTAGCGAACCGTGGGAAGTAGAACTAGGCCCTCTGCAATTTTACCATTAAGATTTAAAGGGATGATCACTCTCAATTTGTTTCCGTTTACTTTGCCTGATTGTCAATCAAACAATTAGCCTAATTCGCTCAATAACAAAAACCAATAAGCCAATGATTAGACTACCAATTTATTTTCTAGCCTAGTCATAAACTTGTCGCATTTTTCTATATTCACATTTATCATGCAAAGATTCTGACGCTCAATGTTTAAATGTTCCGTAGATTTTCGTAAATTCATTTTTCTAGCCTGAATTGGCCTATGCGTTGTGCGCAACGGTTCGAGACACTTAAGAGGTTGTCCTCTTTAAGGTTTTGCTTTCTAATGTTTAAATGGCTTTGACTAATTTGAGCGCCGTCTTAAAGTTAATTAGCCTACGTTCTTTAACGCATGCTGCATATTATTGCCACCCAGGTTAAACAATCTCAAATAGTTATCTCTTTGTCATTATCATTTCCTAATCATTATAGGTTATTTAGGTGATTTTATAAGCGATTATTCAGCAAATTAATTGTTTGATTGTTAGGCTACGTAAGCTAAACAAACAGAAACAAATACTAATATGCATTAGCTACACCCAGCTTTTTCCAGTGCACCATAGCCTAGGCTACACATATTTAGTTTTATGAAACAAAGAAAAATGCTAGCACCGAAAAACTTGCTATAGCCTATTCATTGATATTTGTTATTCAGTTAATTATCTGCTGGATTTATAATTAAGAACTATAAATGGAAACATGTTGGGAGTTATATCCGTACGTAGTCTAAGGTTACAGAAGGCATGTTACAGCCGGCCAGCGCTTTTTGTCTGGTCACATAACGTTGGCTAACACAGGAAAAAAAGAGCCAAACTAAATGGCTCGTTCACCAAAAGGAATCGGTTCTCTACGTTCACCAAAGAGAGCCGTTCAAAAAGAGCCATTCGTTCGCGAACGACCCATCACTATGGCACATATGGCACAGTGCCTGCTGGCTGGAATCGGGCCGCATTAATTGGATATTTGGTGGGTGTGTAGTGGACACACCCCTCTGTGATATGTTGTGGTTATTAGAATTTTTTGGAATCCCTTGACCATCACTTTAAGGGATTGCAGTTTATAGTAGGCTATCATCACTTCTTAATGTATTATCGTAAATTCTCAATTTTCCTAGTAATTAATTTTATGGTGACATTGTGTTGTGTGAAAAAGGATAAACTGAACTGAGCTGAAGTGAAGAAATGAATGAAGACATAATAAAGAAATAATAATAATAAAAGGCGAGCGTTGAGGTTCGGTTTCCATAGTGAATCAGTCTTGACCGCAAGAGCACAGCGTAAGCTCCACACAGACAAATGTTTTTGTTTGCATTTGTGTGAGATGAAAACAGTTGGCAGTTATTTATTTTTTACATTCATGCAACAACGCAATGTTAACAAGATAATATTCTGCGTTAAAACTTGACAAAAGGCCTGTTCCCATAACGTTAGCTATTGCATAACTGTCCAGTGACTGAATTGTTTAACTAACAGGCTACAAGTGAACAGTTAATATTGTGAACATGTTTTTGCCTTTGCGATAAAAAAATCATTGTATGAGAAAACCAGAACATGTGCACACTGTTTGAGTCCAAAATGAAATTACACTTTAGTAGGCTACGGGGATTTAACACCAGTCTCTCACATCCTAAGGCTGGACAGTAACCAATACACCAAAGGGCTTTAGTCACGTGATATATGCTATAGGCCATTTCCATACAACGTTACTTGAAGTGGTGTCGTCTGACTTTCACCATTTTGCTGTAGTACAAGTGAAATACAAGTGAAACACTGAACACTTAATATTGGAAACGTCTTTTGCCTTTGCAATAAAAATACATTTGTTATTGTGAAAATAATAACAGTCTAATAAATGAAAAGTATTTTACAGTTGCACATTGTTTTCGTCGAAAATAAACTTGTGCCCTGCTGGGCTCAAACCCCCAATCCTCTGTGTGAGAGACAGCAACTCTAACCATTAGGCCACAGTAGCTTCTTGGAAAACCCCAAGCTATTAGTTATATTAACATTAAAAAACATTAGTTTGAAGTGTTTTTATTGGGCGATAAGCTTGGGAGAGCAGGTATGCGATGTTGTTATCCAATGGGGAGAATTATTGTTTGAGGGTACGGAGGCAGGCAGGTAGTGAAGGTTTCTGGGTAGGCAGGAAGAATGGGAAGAAGAATAAGAAGCAGAAGAAGGAGACGAAGCAGAAGGAGAAAAACGGCAAAATAACCCAAGTTTGGGGCTTTATTGTGTGGATGTGTGAAGTTGTACACAGTTGCTGTGTGGTTATATGAGGTCAGAACATACATGTAAATTAGGCTGGTACAGTATGGAACACATGACTGGCTGTGGTCATTGAGGTTACTTCTGTAGGAAACCCTGAAAAGTGCCAAACTCTTGGTGCTGTATTGGTATGGGGCATGCCCCACCAAGCCGTAAATTGGCGGATGGCATACGTGCCATCCCAATTAATATGAGATTTTTGCACTTAGCCTTGCTTTCAAGAAGCAAAGGAACAGACTCCAAAAACAGGCATGTGTGTGTGCAAGCAAGCGTTTCTGCATCAATCTGACACAAATGACACCCTGTCTCATATTAGGATTTTACTGTTCTTTTCTATGGCGAATATGCTGAACATCCCTGACCAGAGTATTATTCTCAACATAGACAAGAGCACAGTCACAACTTTATTAATTACCAAACTCATCTCTCTTAATATACCCATGTGTGGAGTGCATACAATGCTCATTGAGAGACATGCAAGGGAATTTTAGGGTGAGGGAGATTAAAAACACGGAGGTCAAGAAAAGCAGACACCCCCTGCCAGAGGTATCTCATCAAGGTCACCAAAACTGTAAGAAATTTTAGGGTGAGAGAGATTATCACATTGCAGCACCACAATGTAAGAGATATCCTGCACGCTGTCCCAAGCTTTAAGGGAAATTTTATAATTATGGGTGAGAGAGACATTATGAATTGAGAGGACTGACTGTGTGTATACCCAGTGTTTACCTGTTGCATATGCCTTGGTGCTAAGAAGTATACCTGTGTCTCGGAGCCTTGGCCCTCCCACTGACTCTCTCTGGCTTTGGTGTCAGAGGACGGGGGATTTGTTTTTAGACGTACGTGAAACTCAGATGTTTAAAACTTGTTACAGGCCGGATTTCATAGAACTGAGGACCAAGTTCCAGCATCATAGAAATTCAGAAGTTCTGCAACATGATACCTTGCACCAATCTCAGAGGTCTAGACATGGGTTCCACATGTGGCAGATTCCAGATGGTCTCAAGACTTAGTGCAGCTAGCTGCACTATCAGAGGGCTTGAGAATTGCATCTGTCGTGACGCCCAGTGGTCCTTCGACGGTTACATCGGGCACAATATAGGCAGGGTCTTGCGACCACTGATACTGGCCTCGATCTCTGAAATATAGAAGACAGCCTTGAGACTGCTGTGGAACGCATGGATCTGGCAACCAGCACCAGATCCAGCGGTCATCACCTGGAGTTCCTAGGTTTTGCATCTGAATCTGTACTCAGCGGTTAAATAACTTGGATCCTACTGCTAGAAAGAGGTCATGGGACATGTTTTCGTATCTAGAAATTCAGAACTAACTTGTAAACTCAGAGGTCAGACCTATGCCTATCATACACTAGAAGACTTTGAAAGACTTCTAAAAGACTAAAGTCTGACATCCAGCTCACATCTGAAGACAATGTGTCATAAGTCACTTATGTTTTAGTTTTTAGTCACAGACCATAAGATTTTGCAAAGACGGCCTACCATACACTAGAAGACTTTTAAAAGACAAAAGTCTGACACTCTCTCACATCTAAAGACATTTTTATGTCACAGACTATAAGATTTTGCAAAGACTTGCAGGGGTATCTTGCAGGGTCACTATTTGCAAGACTACAACTAGATTCCTTTTGAAATTATTTCCCATCCTGCTCCTGGTGGAAATTTACAAGAAGGAAAACTGCTGAACAATGGAGCAGAAACAGAAGCAGCTTTTGGCCACAGCTGCCCAAAGCTGGCAAATGATCTAGCAACTGATAAGCCGGCGGTGGTAAATGAGAAGCCGTCTATTGATTCGCCGGTTTGCTGCTTCCTGTTTTGGTGCTGGAGAGAGCGCAACTATTTGTTGTTGACAATGTTCCCGTCATTGAACTTCACTATTTGCATGAGCAGCCATTCCGATAATATTAAACACGTCTTAAGACAGCTCGGACTGAGTTTTATGACCACCTTACACCAAATGATCGAGATGACGGGAGCGCGCCACAACTCTAGCAAAACTCTCATGATTTTATTCCGACATTGGAAATTTGTCTGCGACAGTGAAATCACTTGAGAAGTCATTTGGTGTAAGGCCGCCATAAGAATATATTCTCAACAAGAATATAACTCAGAGGTCTTGGGACTTTCACTAAGCCCTGAGTGAGACACAGGGGTTCTGACTCCAAGACTCAAGCATACAGTGGGGACGGAAAGTATTCATACCCCTTCACTTTTTTCACACTTTATTGTGTTGTAGATTTAATTTTAAATGGATAAAATTGCCATTTTTGCCCATTAATCTACACTCAATAACCCATAATGACAAAGTGAAAACGTGTTTTTTTAAATTTTTGATAATTTATAAAAAATCTAAAACTGAAATCTCTCATTTACATAAGTATTCATACCCTTTGCTTTAACATATTTTTAAAGTATCATATTTAATATTTGGTAGCATATCCTTTGCATGCTGTTACTTCCTGAATAGACTCTCGATATCTTATTTTCAGGTACTGTTATAAGCGATACTATAACCTCTCTGCATTTTAATTGATCTCTATGGAAATTGGGGGGTGAGACTAGATTCAGCTGTAAATTAGGCTTGTACAGTTTGGAACACATGACTGGCTAAATGGCTGTAAGTCATCAAGGGTCTGAGCTATCGAACAAGCCCCAAACCATCACTCTGTTGCCAGATATGGAGTAGATGTGGAGGTCAAACTCATCTGGAAAACCTTGAACCGAGAGATTCACACATTCATGGAAGAACTTCCATCCACTGTTTGTTCTAGCTACCCTAAGCTCAGTGAAGCATTAGTAGCAGAATACATGCCCCAGCTTGATTAGGTGGCAGCCATGATCAAAGCTGTGGACATCAAACATGGTCGCACAGAACCACCCCGCATTTACTACCAATGTCTCAAACATGTGTTCTTCCAGACTTAGACAAAAATCAAGCCTTCAGATCTCTGTTTGTGCACAACCTGCACCCATGCATACGAACCCATGTTATGTTGTTTTCAAGAGGCCAGTGTTCAGCTCTTGAACTACACAATGAGGCTCAAACGGTCTGGGACACATTAAGAATTGTGCCCAAGAACGAGCGGGCAGAACCATCTAAGAAAGATGCTCTACTCAAACCCTTCCAGACTCAATCTTTAAAACCTAAAGACTTAAAACAATGGCTACCCAATAGATTCCCAGTTAAGGGCCACTGTGGTCTCTTCTCAGAGAAGACAGACCAGGTAGGCCTAAGCTTGAGAGTCACAAGCATGATAGGGAAGATGCCACGTCTGAAGAAAGCTTCTTGAGCTCTTCTGAGGACAGCTTGGACATTTGAATTGATTCAATAGTGAGCATGCCGTGAGTAACCACTCCACAAGGCTATCCAATCTTGTTCGCTCTCCGTCAGAAGACGTCGAGTAGAGTTATGATTGATAGCCATGGTAGCCTCACAGGCTCACTTTCACTTCCTTTGACTTTTTCCACACACTTTTTCCACCGGAAAAAGGGGGGTGCATAATCTACAGGTGGTTTACAGCAGTCACTTCGATTTGTATGTAGCAGCAGCAAACAGATTATAAGCAGACCCTGTAAAAATACATCTGTCTTAACACCTACTGTACATTACCATTGCTTCCCTCAAAATCATGCTTAAAGAGAGACAACAGTGCAACATTTGCAGATGTATTGACACGCCGTGTTCCTATATTCTGTTACACCACTATGGAGGTAGATTTCTATCAAAAATAAACAAGCACAAAAGTATAATCCACAATTGTATTTACCATCCACACACACACACACCTCTCAATTTGTGTTCGTAGATATAATCCACAATTGTATTTACCATCCACACACACACACCTCTCAATTTGTGTTTCGTAAAAATAATCCACAAGTATGTGTTTTCCATCCACACACAAACACATCTCAACTTGTGTTTCGTAAATCATCATTTGGATGAATGCAAAAATTATATTCACAAATGTAAATAACATTTACAGATATGTTTCCAATGTTCACATGTACAAATCAAAAGCTTGGCTTGCGAACTGGCGAATCTACATTTGCCGATCGAAGGACATGCTTTGCTTGATCTGCTTGGATTTACGGACAGAATTTTGAGACAAATATTCCGCTGTTTTTCACCGTGTCGTTTCACGCTCGCTTAATTTGCGATTCGTAAACTAAACTTCTTCTTCTTTGGTGCTACATAACACGGTGATTGTGTGTTCGGCTCATCAGCGCCACTTTTAGAACAAGTGGCCATTACATTACATTTACATTACAGGCATTTAGCAGACGCTCTTATCCAGAGCGACTTACACAACTTCTTATTACATTTATCCATTCATACAGCTGGATATATACTGAAGCAATGCAGGTTAAGTACCTTGCTCAAGGGTACAATGGCAATGTCCTACCTGGGAATCGAACCTGCAACCTTTCAGTTACAAGTCCGGTTCCTTAACCATTATACTACACTGCCGCCCAAATTTGGCCAAAATTGCACATTATGTTTAAGAAGTGGATTCATGGTAAATTTAATTAAAACAACCGAGTTTTTAGTTTTTTTAGGTTGTAAAGTTAACCCCACGCTAATCTTGCGATGGCAAGTTTTTTAAACAGTCATTGCACAAAACTCCTATCAGATTGCATGTAGCTAGCTAGCTAGATTACATTACACAGGGGTAGGTCCGTACATTGATAGGAACTAGGAAGTACAACACTATTGTTACAAAATGGCGCCATTGACGGTCGCCTCGGTGCGTTGGTGCGTGTTGTTTTGTCTGGTGTTTTGTTTGGTGCGTGACTTCTTACATCAGCTTCTGTGAGGACAGCTGTGTACCATCATGCACCAGGGTGAGTTATAATAATGACAAACCCTGGTTCACAGCCAAACTCAGACAGTTAAGGTCAGAGAAGGAAGATGCGTTTAGGAGTGGGGACAAAGTCACGTTTAAAGAGGCAAAGTACAGGTTTGGCAAGGAGGTGCGAGCAGCTAAACGACTGTACTCAGAGAAACTCCAAGACCAGTTCTCAGCCAATGACTCTGCTTCTGTCTGGAAGGGGTTCAGACAGATCACAAATTACAAAACAAAAACCCCCCACTCCATGAATAACTCACGCCTGGCCAACGACCTGAATGAGTTCTACTGTCGCTTCGAAAGACAATCGGACGGTCCTGACACCATCCCCAGTGACACCATCCACCAGCTCCAGCCCACCACCCCCACCTCCCCCAGCACAGTAGGAGCCGGGGCCTCCCCACAGCTGCCCACTTCAGAGCCCCCCTCCCCCCCCCACCTCAGCGACACCTCTGTCCTTACTGGAGAGAGATGTGAACAGGGTGTTCAAGAGGATTAACCCCCGCAAAGCAGCAGGGCCAGACTCTGTCTCTCCATCCACCCTGAAGCACTGTGCTGATCAGCTGTCTCCGGTATTCAGAGACATTTTTAACACTTCTCTGGAGACTTGCCATGTACCCGACTGCTTAAAGTCCTCCACTATCATCCCCGTCCATAAAAAGCCAAAGATCACAGGACTTAATGACTACAGACCCGTTGCCCTGACCTCTGTGGTGATGAAGTCTTTTGAGCGCCTTGTGCTGTCCCACCTCAAATCCATCACAGGCCCTCTCCTGGACCCCCTTGCAGTTCGCCTACAGAGCCAACAGATCTGTAGACGACGCAGTAAACTTGGCCCTCCACTTCATCCTCCAGCACCTGGACTCTGCAGGAACCTATGCCAGGATCCTGTTTGTGGACTTCAGCTCTGCCTTCAATACAATTATCCCATCTCTGCTACAGGACAAGCTCTTCGAGATGGGCGTGCCTGACTCCACCTGCAGGTGGATCACAGACTTCCTGTCTGACAGGAGACAGCGCGTGAGGCTGGGGAAACACATCTCTGACTCCCGGACCATCAGCACCGGTTCCCCGCAAGGCTGCGTTTTTTCCCCTGCGCTATACTCCCTGTACACTAACAACTGCACCTCCAGTCACCAATCTGTCAAGCTCCTGAAGTTCGCGGACGACACCACCCTCATCGGACTCATCTCTGGTGGGGATGAGTCCGCCTCCAGGTGGGAGATCGACCATCTGGCGGACTGGTGCAGTCAGAGCAACCTGGAGCTGCAAAGACAGTGGAGATAGTGGTGGACTTCAGGAATAACCCAGCCCCACTCATCCCCATCTCCCTGAGAGACTCCACAGTTGACATTGTGGAGTCTTGCTGCTTCCTGGGAACCATCATCTCCCAGGACCTCAAGTGGGAGCTGAACATCAGCTCCATCACTAGAAAAGCCCAGCAGAGGTTGTTCTTCCTGCGGCAGCTGAAGAAGTTCAACCTGCCAAAGACGATGATGGTCCACTTCTACTCTGCCATCATCGAGACCATCCTCACCTTCTCCATCACCATCTGGTACGCTGCTGCCACCGCCAAGGACAAGGGCAGACTGCAGCGTATCATCCGCTCTGCGGAGAGGGTGATTGGCTGCAACCTGCCATCTCTCCAGGACCTGTATGCCTCCAGGACCCGGAGGCGTGCAGGCAAGATTGTGGCCGACCCCTCTCACCCCGGTCACAGTCTGTTCGCAACACTTCCTTCTGGCCGGAGGCTGCGGTCCATCAGGACCAAAACCTCTCGCCATAAAAACAGTTTCTTTCCTTCTGCAGTTAGCCTTATCAACAAGGCCCGGGACCCCCTCCGACACAGACACAGACTCTATTCCGCCTCATAGACACTTTACTTACTTCCCACTGTAAAAAAAAAATTTCACTGTAAATATCTCCATCCTTTTTGTTTTATTTATATTTTTATTTTTACTTTTATTTTTATCTGCATGTGTTGTCTAGGGTGAGGCTTGCACTACTTGTTTTTTGGCTTCATGTGTTTTGTTTTTGTTTTATTTTGTTTTGTGTTGGTTTGTGTGCGCACCAATAGCCACGGTAAATTCCTCGTATGTAAATACTTGGCGAATAAAGGGATTCTGATGAGCTAAAATAAGGAGAGCACTCCATGCAATTTGAATTATCATTTTCATTTAGGTGTCTTATCTACTAGCTAGCTAGCTGAACAAATAAAAGATTTCATAGGAGACATCGGTATCAGTGAGAATAGCTGTCAAATTTATTTAATTGGCTACAATACTTCACATGGTTGAGTTTGTTTTACATAATCCTTTCCATGAGGGGCGAAAGAGTTATGTAAGTTACGTTTTTTTAAACAGTCATTGCACAAAACTCCTATCAGATTGCATGTAGCTAGCTAGCTAGATTACATTACACAGGGGTAGGTCCGTACACAGTAGTTACATAACTCTTTCGCCGCTCATGGAAAATATTATGTAAAACAAACTCAACCATGTGAAGTATTATAGCCAATTAAATAAATTTGACAGCTATTCTCACTGATACCGATGTCTCCTATGAAATCTTTTATTTGTTCAGCTAGCTAGCTAGCTAGTAGATAAGACACCTAAATGAAAATGATAATTCAAATTGCATGGAGTGCTCTCCTTATTTTAGCTCATAGTGTTGTACTTCCTAGTTCCTATCAATGTACGGACCTACCCCTGTGTAATGTAATCTAGCTAGCTAGCTACATGCAATCTGATAGGAGTTTTGTGCAATGACTGTTTAAAAAAACTTGCCATCGCAAGATTAGCGTGGGGTTAACTTTACAACCTAAATAAACTCAAAACTCGGATGTTTTAATAAAATTTACCATGAATCCACTTCTTAAAGATAATGTGCAATTTTGGCCACTTGTTGTAAAAGTGGCGCTGATGAGCCGACACACACACCGGCGTGTTATGAAGCACCAAAGAAGAAGAAGTTTAGTTCACGAATCGCAAATTAAGCGAGCGTGAAATGACACGGTGAAAAACAGCGGAATATTTGTCTCAAAATTCTGTCCGTAAATCCAAGCAGATCAAGCGTGTCCTTCGATCGGCAATTGTAGATTCGGCAGTTCGCAAGCCAAGCTTTTGATTTGTACATGTGAACATTGGAAACATATCTGTAAATGTTATTTGCATTTGTGAATATAATTTTTGCATTCATCCAAATGATAATTTACAAAACACAAGTTGAGATGTGTTTGTGTGGATGGAAAATTTAGGTTACTGTCGTAATCCCGGTTCTCTGAAACATCGAGTGGAGAGATCCACCTATGGGAATGACGTCCGGTCATGACCACCACAGAAGCATCCAATTGCACCACGTCTGGCCCTGACAGACAGTAGCGTGTCAAATGCGAAGGAGGCTCCCGCCCTCCTTGTACGAGCATATATGACACTGCAACGCTACTTCTCTTCAGTGAACATATTTGCTTCTCACGCACAGCAAGCAGGGCAATGTTGGTGGATCTCAATGTTGGTAACCTAAAGTTATCTTTCATCCTCTCGTTTCGAGATCCACCTATGGGAGATTTGGACAACTCCCGGATTGCCATATGCTCACAGCTGAGACGCTGTCAAGCCAGCAAGGGAGGCCTCCCTCCCTAGCGGGAGGGTGGTGCCTAGCGCATCCCCTGTAGGCACGTACAAAACACAATCCACTGACCAGTGTAGTAACTGGGGTCCGGGAACAGTGTGAAGTACTACACCCATAGTGAGATGTGTGTGGCTCACACAGAGCTCACCCCCAACACTGAGAGGGCTACCGGTGTCCTGGTAACATCCAGACGGTAAAACCTCACAAAAGTATGTGGAGAAGCCCAGCCTGTGGCTGAACAGATTTCCTGCATGGAGACCCCACAAAATAGGGCCCACGATGCAGCCACGCCCCTCGTAGAATGAGCCCTCAGACCCGAGGGAGGCGATACCCCCTTTGAACCATATGCCATAACAATAGCTTCCACAAGCTAATGGGACAGCCGCTGCTTAGAGATGGCTTTCCCTTTGCAGGCGGGGGCCCAGGCCACAAAGAGCTGGTTGCTCTTTCTGAAAACCCTAGTCCTTGTTATATACGTGTGGAGAACACGCACAGGACACAGCATATATAGCCTTTTCTCTTCCTCAGAAGAAAATGGCGGTGGGTGAAAAGCGGAAAGCTCCAACACCTCACGTGTGAAAGCTGGGAAGCTTTTAGGCATAAAGGCAGGATTAGGTTTAAGGAAAACCTTATCCATATTAGGGGAGAATATTGCGCACGAGGGATGCACTGAGAGTGCATGGAGATCGCTGACCCGCTTAGCAGAGGCTAATGCGAGCAGCAGTACTGTCTTCAGAGACAGTAATTTTAACTCTATTCCGTGTATAGGCCGTTGGGACAGAGCCTCCAGCACCAGTGATAAATCCCATGAGGGAATGAGCTTTTTAACAACAGGCAGAGAACGGCGAGCCCCTTCATGAACCTGCGCACGAGGGGATGCTGCCCCACTGTATTGTCATTGAAACCCATATGACAAGCAGTGATAGCATCCATCAGGTTTTGTAAAAAACTCAGCACATCAGAAACAGAGCACTGATAGGGCACTGACTGACGGGAGGCACACCACTTTTCAAATACCTGCCACTTATTGTCATAAAGTGATCTGGTAGAAGACGCTCTCGCGCTCTGAATGGTTGCCACCACGCGAGGGGGGAGCCCTAAAGCGTCGAGGTTGTGCCTTTCACGGGCCAAGCCCAAAGAGCTATTCGCTCTGGGCAGGGGTGGTATATTTCCCCGTTCGTCTGAGACAGCAGGTCCGTACGTAACGGGAGCGCGCACGGCTGTGCATAAAGGAGAGGAATTATCTCCGCCAGCCACGGCGATTTCGACCACCTGGTAAAACCTGCGAGGCTGAGGCCATCAGCCCTTGCAGTCTGAGGCATGTGCGGTACTGTACTCTTAAGCCCGGTTTGAACAGAGAGAGACAGTCCCGCAGGGATACAATGCGGTCCGCTGACAGGCGAGCTAGCATCGAAACAGAGTTTAGCACCAGCCCCAAGAACGTTACACTCTGGGAAGGAGAGAAATTGCTCTTGGGGAGGTTTACCCTGAACCCGAGCGCAGCTAGTTGTGCTAGAACTAACTGCGTGTCTCTCACGACTCTGACTCTCGAATTGGCAATGATTAGCCAATCGTCCATATAAGTCAGTATTCTGACCCCCGTTAGTCTTAACGGGGCCAGACCCGCCACAGACACAGAACACCCGTGGGCTTAGGGAGAGACCGAACGGTAGAACTGTGTATTCGTAGCAAACGCCGCGGTGGGCGAAGCGAAGGAACTTTGTGTGGGGAGGATAGATGCCTATGTGGAAGAAAGCATCTTTCAGATTGATTGATGTGAACCAATCGCTCTGACGTATTGAACGTGAAAGAGTATTGTAAGTTAGCATTTTGAAGTTGTACCGCCTCAAATGTTTGTTCAACACTCTGAGATCCAAGATCGGACAGAGGGAACCGTCCTTCTTTGGGACCAGGAAATAGCGAGAATAAAAGCCGTGTTGGGCTTGATCTCTGGGAACCACACGTATCGCCCCCTTTTGTAATAGAGAGGAAATTTCCTCCTCTAAAACATGGGCCGAACTCCTCTTGGTTTGAGAGTAAATGACTCCGTTGAAACATGGGGGTTTCCCTGCAAACTGGAGTCTGTAGCCCTTGGCTATTGTGCGTAGTACCCACTCGGGGGCAAATGTCGCCTGCCAGGCTTGTATAAGGCTCGTGAGCGCCCCTGCTGGTGCGGAGGACCGCAGAGGGGAACGGCCGAGTGCGGCCGTGCTGAATGGGGCTGGCGCTCCACCTAGTGGTGAAACCAGGGGAGGCCTTATGTGATAAGAAGTGGTTTTTCTCAACACATTTTTTGTTTTTTGGCCTTTCAGGGCGGGAGCCTTTATTAGGAATGGCCTGGTGTTCGTTTGTACACTGAATGTGGGTAACACTCCTTGAGTACTGGAACAGAGACTGAAGCTGGGGGGCACGTGAACTCCAACAGGTGCCCTGACTGCAGCGAACAGAGGAGGGCTGTCCTCCAGAATTGGGAGTCTGCCCTGACTGCAGCGAACAGAGGAGGGCTGTCCTCCAGAATTGGGAGTCTCCTTCTCTTCATGGGGGGGGGAGAGAGGAGATTAACCTGTGTCCAAGGGGCTGACTGCCCCAGAACATGGACTTAGCCCCCCAATAGCGGTAGTGTCAGGCTGGCCGCTTCCGTTTCTGGTCGGCGGGGGTGGGAGAGGGTTTCTTTGCCGCGGCTGCGGCAAAGGACATATTCTCCCAAGGCTTAGCCGGGGAGTTGCCCTGCTGGCCCGGGGCTCTGCCCTGGGGCTTGCCCCTGCCCTGTCCTGGCTGGACACGGCGGTTCACCGCTGGGGGCTGTGGAGGCCGCATGGGTGGCGGCAGGTGAGGCATCGCTCTGCGGGGGAGGCAGACTTTGAAAGCTTCATCCTCTTTCTTTTTGTCGTCGCACCGCTGCTGCATGAGAGTAAGTGCGGGGCCAAAGAGAGCCCGGCCTGGCTCAACAGGGGCGCCGGCTATGCGCCTTTTCTCACTGTCGGGCAGACCAGAGAGATTAAGCCAGAGCGCCCGCTCGCCGGCTACGGAGAGAGCCATGGAGCGGCCGCAGGCTTGGACACACTGGCGAGAGTTGCGCAGAACCAAGTCGTTCACAGTGACAATCTCTTGCCACAGTATAGGGGAAGGGCTCCCCTTATGTAATTGTTTCCCCATCTCCTCTGTGAGCTCAGCTTGGTAAGCTGAGAGGAGGAAACATTGAGGGCTCTAACCGCGAGGGCTGAGGCCCTGTAGGAAGCCTGGTGGATGGAGGCTGTGAAGCGTTCCATCTTATTAGGGAGGGTAGGCCTGGGCGGTGCCAGGAGACCTCCCTGCGTGGGGTTAAGGTGTCGAGCTATGGAGGGCTCAACAGCTGGGGGTTCCCCCATGGCGTGGGCGGCCATGTCCTTAACCTCCAGACCGGAGAAACCGTGCTTGAAATCAAGCGAGTCCTTCCAGTGGTGTTTCAAGTGTTTAGCGCAGGCGGGGCGAACTGGGAAAAGCTGTTTTCTGGGGCCTGGGGGGGGCAGGAATTTCCCATCATAAACATCTCTCTCCTCGTCGGCCGGGTTCTGGAGGGCTGGCCATTCGATATTGAGACGGGCCGCGGCCCGCTCACATACCTCCAGAAGCACGGCATGGGGTTGGGCGTTAGCTGTACCCATAGCCAGTGCTAACTGGGCCGGTGGAATGGCGTCCTCCTCACCCGAATAATCAGACGCAACCGCCATGTCGTCGTTATCCGATGTCTCTCCTTCCAGTATGGGGGTACCGGAGAGCGAGAGAGGGAACGGCAACATGTCTGGGTCGGAGCGGTCAGCCCAACTCAGAGAAGGAAGGTCTTGAGGCGGCCGAGAGGCCGTAGTGCTATCGTCCTCTTTGTCAGAGTCCTCGAGACCCAGATCGTTGCCGTGGGTAGCAGCAACTCTCTGCCTCCGTCGCCTGAGCCTTTTGGGCAGAGCGAGGCAGTGGCTGCAGCTCTCTGGGGAGTCAATGGCCTCCTGGGCATGTTTTAAGCCCAAGCACATGACACAGAGAGGGTGAGTGTCCCTGGCCGCGATGAGGGCACCGCATGCGGCCGGGCAGGAACGCGAGCGTAGCTCCTCGGACGGGCCGAGAGGAACGGGCTTAGAAAGAGCCATTAGCGGGGAGCTAGGCAGCTAAGCAGAGAAACAGGCAGCGTGGGCGGCTGGCTAGAGAGCAAAGAGACAAGCTAGCGTGGGTGGCTAGTTGTGAGACAGCACTGTCCTGTTCCGCGTTAGCAGATGCAGGAAAAAATCGTGTCTGGGGCGGGGAGCCTGGCACGATACAAGGGCTAGCGCGCGAGGTAGCAGGCTAACACCGAGTGGAGCTACTCAGCACTGACGCCCGTTCCCGAACCTTTCACGCCCGGCAGAGGCGGATCCGGAGATATATCCTCCTGCGGACAGTTAAGTGACAAGGTTCGTGTGGGATACACGGTCGAAGCTGTGAGTGGGGTACTCCGAAATTCGCGAGAAGCGAATGTCAACTGAAGAGAAGTAGCGTTGCAGTGTCATATATGCTCGTACAAGGAGGGCGGGAGCCTCCTTCGCATTTGACACGCTACTGTCTGTCAGGGCCAGACGTGGTGCAATTGGATGCTTCTGTGGTGGTCATGACCGGACGTCATTCCCATAGGTGGATCTCGAAACGAGATGATGAAAGAGAACACATACTTGTGGATTATTTTTACGAAACACAAATTGAGAGGTGTGTGTGTGTGGATGGTAAATACAATTGTGGATTATATCTACGAACACAAATTGAGAGGTGTGTGGATGGTAAATACAATTGTGGATTATACTTTTGTGCTTGTTTATTTTTGATAGAAATCTACCTCCATACACCACTTCCCTTCCTTAATTGTATTAAGTAGGATTTTAGACAAGAACCCCTAATGGTAAGCTCACCTAGTGCAGGGGTTTTCAAAGTGGGGGCCGCAAAAAAAAAAAAAATTATTATAATAATAATAAAATAAAATTTATTTAAAAAAATACATTTCAATTCAATTCATAAAATTATTGTGCCGGTTTAAAATAAAATATAAATTGTTATAAATCCTTTCATATCGAAATTAGGTCTTTGCCATGCCCTTCTTTCAATTGCAGCCAATGATTAACTGTCTGCCTGTCAGTCAAAGCGTTACGTTGAGCTGCTAACGGCCCGATTATGGAATCAAAATAGGGTAAAAAGTATTGTGTTGTGTATTAAGAAGCTGTATGTTTGATTTTTTCATATTTACCAGTGTAATTTAAAAGTTTTTTTTGAAGCCATTTCGCAATAGGGGGGCCCCAGCCAGAGGCTACGGCTATTTGGGGGTCCTTGGCATGGAAAAGTTTGGGAACCCCTGACCTAGTGTACCACATAGGAGCAACAACTTATACCGTCCTTTTTGAAATTAGATCATACCTCCATTTCCCTCTTGATGACACAGCCATTAACTTAAAACTTGGACACAGGACGTTGTCCTGATATGAAAATGGCTTCACGTGCCAGATGACAACCCTCACCAGTAACCTCTGCGAAGGGACCAAAATAATTTGTCAGTCTGAACCAGACTTTACCAAAGGCTACGGCCTATCCATCCTCAATCCTCATGTCATCTAAGTACTTTAATGGCTGGGTCATACCTGTTAGTGTTCCACCTTCTGGACACTATCCAATAACACCTGAACTAACAAAACAACTAACTAAGGTTTCTTTTGTTTTGTAACCATGCTGTTCACTATTAGAACTCAAATGTTTTACATTGTGCCATGTCATGTATTTTAGGCCAGTTAGATAACTGATGATGAATGCCTGGATGTTTGTCAGTCAATTATATACTGCCTGGATGTTTGACAGTCATGTACATTTATTGAGTGTGTTCCAGCATTGTGACACTTGTCAGCTCCCTTGGACTGCCATTTTGTTGTAACCGTTTAAATGAACTTGAGGACCTGTGAACTGTAAACTGAATTTTTGTGCTCTCAAGGAACACTGGCTTAAGCCACATCCCAAGACCAAAAGGGGGATGTAGGGACAACGGACTACATTTCCAGGCATTCTGCATGAACACAAGCGTACAACATGGATCCCAGCGTAACGTCCGTAGCCAATTCTGTAGTGCGGAAATACGAGTAGGGGATCATAAAACCATAGAACTATAAAACTCTGACATTCCAGATTTTGGGCTTCACTTCCATTTTGCTTTGGGTCAGCAACATAGCTGCACAAAGGTAGAGCTCCATTTTGTCTTCTCCTTTTGCTAGCTATACAGCTACACAAAGGTGGATCTCCATTTTGCCTTCAGAAAGCTGCAGAAAGCTCTGCAGGCCGCAGAGAAAAACCAAGCACCAGGCCGCAGCAACAGGTTAGCAACGGACAAGCCAGCTGTAATCAACTCACCCCGGACTGATCAAACATCCCAGGCATAGTTTAGGATTTTAGTCTGAATTGTTTATCGGTAATCTGATCGGACCTTGACTTTGTGCTATAATAATAGCTGTATAAACGTGTTGCGCTGGCTAGCAAGCTAGCCGGCTGGCCTATCGTTTTATAGCTAATTTGGTAGTAGCTACTCTTAACTAACCAAAGCAGGCCTCACGGCTTGCTCCTCTATCCTAACATTTACTAACATTCTTGTGATGTGGTCTCATTTTATCTTACTGTAGATGGTTAACTGTATGTCCTGAACAAAGTACATTAACTTATGTATAGTAACATTATATTTGGGATCACTATTGATATTGGGGTCACTTTAGCTGCTCACAGCCTGAGCTAGCTTACTCCACGTGATTCCTTTGTTTGGCACACACCAATACACACACGCACACACACACACATATGTGCATTGTTTAATAAATATATTTTTATTAAACCTGGTGTCTGTTTTGATGTCATATGAACACGAGAGCTAAGTCAAACCTAATCTTTAGAACGTAATACCTTCAACCCTTATGAATTACTAGTTATTAGTGCTTTGATGGTAAATTGAAGTATTCGTAACTATAATCCATAATAAAATGAGACTAGAGAGAAATATGATTTGGTTACTGTCAAAATTTGATTGATGGTGTTAAAAGGTAAATTTATGAATATTAATTAGGTTATGAAAATATATAATTATGCATAAAATATTTAATAACATTTTTAAAAAATTATGATGTGTATTATTATTCGGGGTGGGGTGTGGGGGTTTTGTTTCAAGGGTTTGATGATGTAATTTTATTAGTGGATGTTATAAACATTGGTAAATGGTTTTGTGACGGTTGTAAATTTTTTATGGGGGGCCTTGATGCTTAGGGGAATTATTATATATATTTTTTTATTTACTTTTTATTAGAACAACATCGTGGAAAAAGTAATGGTGTATAAATGTATAGGTTAGTAGTATTAGTAGTAGAAGCAATTTTTAAAAAACAGCTTTTGTTAGCAGATGCGTGTTTAAAGAATAAAATAATTCAAGCAGGTTGTTAAAACATGAAAAAATAGCCGAGGCTATATCGGAAAAGCAAGTTAGTTGTCTGAAAGAAAGCATGCAAAACATTTTTTAATGTTTGTTAGAGCCGAAGAAAAACTTTGTAGTTGTAGAGATAGAGCCCGATGTCGCGTGAAATCGTAATAATGCATTAAAATAGCCAGGCGGAATATGTCCAAAATGCAAGATAGAGAGCTTATAAAAGAATATGTCACGTTTTACAGAATTAAAACAAAAAACTAAGAAAAAACTTAAGAGTTATAAATAGAACTCGATGTCTCGGATAACATAAAAATGAATTAAATTCTAAATGTGTTACATCACAATACCTAATAGAGTCAATGGGCTTAATTCTTTCCTAAATAACCTAATCCTATTATTCATATAATTATTTATATAATAGGGTTATGTTATATCCATTATTGTCAATTTTGTTAATACAGTTCTTTCTGTCATAATGAGAGTAGGCTATGTTTAGAAACATATCAAACTTCTCACCTTGTATAGAAGCGTATATCACCATATGAGGCGCCAAAGTCAAAAGCCCCAAGCTCTGCTCAAAAGCCACACTCTCTAACTGTCTGCTTAGTTGACTGATCTCATTGCGAAGAGCTTCGTTCTCCTGGCGCATCAAATCCAAAGCCGGCGGCTTTGGGACTGAGAAATAATCATGCTGATCAAGGTGAAACATGGGGGTATCGTCAAAATCCACAGTGTTGGGAGGAGGGTGTGGTCTTCTTTCCAAAACTACCGGCTATGGTACTTCAACAGTTCCAGTCGAACAGCAGGCCCTTCTTGAGCAGGCGCCGTCCCAAAGGCAGTAGAAGGCTCAATTAAGTCATCTGTCAAAAATTGACGATTGCAGACCCTTGTATGTTGAGTGAAGGTGAATTTATCTCTACGGATATTTACAATCCACCTTCTACGAATCTCATCCTCTTTGGGGAACGTGTGAAAACTGAGGGTCAAGTTGAATTTAGAGGATGCTGGAGATCATAATAAAATAAAAAACAAAATCTAAATATTGTTGTAAATAAATATAGGCTTTATATACAGGGTGTGGAGATTAAAGGGTAAGTCCACTCTAGATCACTTTTTTTTTACTGTAAATGTATTTTTATGCCTATATCTTATAATTCAACTTTTTCATGCATTCCGTTATTTCAACAATTCTGAAATAATTTTATATATCATAAGAAACGGTTGAAATTTCCTTTCTGCTCCCCACACTGCCCCCACCCCAATCGTGATGTCAGAGTTCTTTGGAGGTACCTCTACGTCATATGGATAACCTGATTGGTTAGACCCACTACGTTACTTTCATTTCGGCTCCACGTTTTTAAATCGGAACAACGTTGCGTCCTGTTCATAAACTCTCTTCCACCTAAATAGTCACTCTTCCACCTAAACCAAGTATCACTTGTAAGAGTACCTATATCTAGAGTCTTTATTTAGTCTTTAGGATTATTTACTAATACATGTGTAACCTTAGATCTAGCATCACAAATCACCTGGATGTTGATGGCGTGGGCTCCCTACGTTTCACAAGAGCGTTCACCAGAGAAGACAAAGTTCGCCATGAACTCCTGCTAGCCAAGAGCAGGTAAAACAGGTGTTATGGGGAATTGAATGTATTCATTAGCATGTGGGACTATACGCTTGAGGTAACTGCATGTATAGCCGAATTTATGGCAGATTCGGATATGCCTCCAATTGAACTTAGGGGATGCTGGAACGACAATGCTTGCAAAAAATGTAGTGTAGACGTTACTTTCACTGTAACAGGGAGGGCATAGGGATAGCAGGCATTTGTCTCCAAGCAGCTCATCTGCCCGGAGATGACAGATATTTGTTACAGCCTGGTGGCATAAGCGCAATTTACTGCAGCATTTCCCTTCGCTGTGGGACAGGTATGTAATCCTTGACGGATGGACCTTTTTATTATTTATTATAACAATGAAACAACTGCAACATGAATTAAGACCAAGTTTGTGTTGGTTTTAGTGCAAAAGCTTTATGTTGCATCAAAATAGCAACACGCCAAAAGTGCGCCTGACCACACCTCACCTTAAGACCAACCCGCTCAGAGGGGCACAAATTAATTTGCTATTTAAACAACATAAGCAGGAAAGACCCAATTGTTTTAAAACGTGCTGTTTTTCTCCAGCCGACCAGCATAGTCATCAGGGTGCTGTTGATGTCTTCAGTCACAAAATTAAGTTAAAATAGGTGGCGTCCTATTTAGGTGCCTTGGTGCTGAATTGATAATAAAACACCCTTCAGTTCCATAAGAACTGAGGTTTTGGTGTGAAAGGTGCCACTTCACTGCTGATATTAAAGGTAACCAGAGGACTGCATTCTTTCCATTTTATGTGAAATGTGTGCAGTCGCAGTGATTAATTATCTAGTATCATTCAAAGTGTTTCACAACTGGAAAACTTAAGTGTTCATAAAAGAGGGGGAAAGTTGGCAGAATTATCATTTTTCACACTCTGATTCCTGGAAAGAGCACTACTCCCACAAGCCATTTCCAAAAAGTGCACACTGGTGGAGATTCCTAGTCTAAATAGGTATAGATCTTTATGGACTACCGATTTCTCTTGAGTGATATTTGTTTCACCAAGCAAAAAAAAATGTTAGCTTTACTTTTGTGTGCAGAGAAAGTAACTGAAAGCTTAGTATGGAAATTCCCTGTGTAGTCCTGAAAGAGAAAGAATGTCCCACTGGCACACTTGTGGGAAGGGCGAAATAATACATTTGAGAATAAAGCTGAGAACTTTAGATATTGTGTGTGTGTGTGTGTGTATATTATATTAAAATAGGTAATAGGTAGTCTCTTAAAACTTAGCGATAGCTTACTAACTTAGACTTGGCCATAGCTTCTCTGCTGTTGAAACACTGACACATACTTTTATAACATCCAGGCTCGACTATTGTAACAGCATCTTATATGGTTCATCAAACAAAATCCACAATAAACTCTAATATGTGCACCTCCACCTGCCGCACTGATCACATCACCCCCGTCCTCCATGACCTCCACTGGCTCTCAATCAAATACAGGATACATTTCAAGTTACTACTCATCACCTTCAAAGCCATCAACAACCTGCTCCCCCCCCCCACCTCACCTCTCTGACCTCCTCCAACACCACACCCCTACCCGTCACCTCAAGTTCGCTGATGCTAACTTACTCCAAACCATCACGTCAAAGCACCGGACCTGGAGTGACAGGGCCTTCACTGCAGCTGCCCCCTCCCTCTGGAATGCTCTCCCCAGCCACATCCGAAAAGCAGACACTCTGCTATCCTTTAAAAAGCTCTCAAAACCCATCTCATCACCATTTCTTTTAATAACTAACCTTTTCTACCCATCCCTTATATTTCCCTTTTTTCTGTATTTTATATTGTTCCAATAAACTTAGTTTTATCCTGTTTGTAAAGCAACTTTGAGTACCTTGAAAAGCGCTATATAAATATAATGTATTATTATTATTATTATTATTATTATTACTGTGTGAACTAGACTTTATGTTTATGGCAATGGATAGCAATGTGTGTTCACGACCGTGTGTGTGTGTATGTGTGCGTATAATATTGCTGGTTCAGCTTTGTCCTACCTAAATGCTATTTGGTGTTGATGGTGGCATTTTTCCCTGCCTTGGCTCAGTCTTTAAATTAATCCACCTGAGTAGTTTGGCAGATTTCTTTAAACTGACACACCTAAACTTGCGGTAAACTCCACTCCCTCTATCATAACTTATTTCACTGAGAGAAGCCTTTGGAATAGCAAAAACATGCCGGATCAATATTGAAAGGGACCTTCTGAGGGAAACAAGCCCTCTAAGCGATATGTTGCTATTGCTTCACTTTTCAAAAGACTGACCTGATACTTTCCTCACAGAGTACCAGGAATTCAGCAAATCAAACACAGGAGCTGGGGGGTTTTCAATGTATTCCACCAAAGTTGATGAGAAAAGGTTGTGTAGAGACATTGCTCAATCTTGAATTCTACAAGTTAAAAAAACATATTTACAAATGACTCACACATTGCTGTATTGACACTGCTTACACAATCAGAGGAGAAACCGGCAGCTGTGGTTCAAAAACAACATTGTGAGTTGCAAAACCCCCATTTTTTTATTTTGTGTGTATGGGGGACAACATGCAATTTTCGGTAAAGACCATTTGGAATTGGGAGTGAATTGTCCCAGACCAGAGAGGAAGGAAATAATCAAAAGAACCCCACCAAAAAAGAAGAAAATGAGCTATCCTCCTTTGGCTCCCTTTTTGTATCACTAGGGAGATATTGTGTTTTACAGCAGGGACTAAATGTGGACTAACATTTAGTCCCCCGAAAAATGGCTTTAGCTTTGAAGCATCTAAACCACAATTACAAAATCATCTACACAGGTGATTCCTATTCATTTGGATGCTCATTAGCAGCATGTGTCTGCTTAAAAGAGGTCTAACCAGCAGCACTTTGCTCGGTTAGTCTCCAAAGCAAGATGGATACTAACCGAGTTCTAAAGGGGCCAAATAGTCGGTCCCCGAATTGCAGGTGCGTCGGTCACAAAATCTGCAAAATTATTTAAGGTGGCAAGGGGAATGGTGTCAAAAATTATGACTACATACACTACTGTTCAAAAGAATCGCTGAGATGGAATCGCTGATGTTTTTGAAAGAAATTGATACTTTCATTCACCAAGGTAGCATTAAATTAATAAAAAAATACAGTCCAGACATTGATAATGTTATAAACTACTATTTCTATTTCATTCTATTTCTACTTTAGCAATTGTAGTCCTTTTTACACATGGTCCCCCCATTTTAGTGCACCAAAAGTAGGTAACATAAATTTAAATAGTCATTATATTTCATATTTGGTTGCATATCCTTTGGACTTGGAGACACCCTAAATGCACTTTACGCCATGTGTTTAGACAAAGCACTAAGATCGCCAAGATAGAGCCTTATGAGGTTAAAGTGCAGACTTTCAGCTTTAATTTGAAGGTTTTTACATCCATATTTGGTGAACCGTGTAGCAATTGTAGCCCTTTCAGTCCTCCCCCCCATTTTAGGGGACAAAAAGTAATTAGACAAATTAACATAAACTTAAATAAAGTCATTATATTTAATATTTGGTTGCATATTCTTTGCATGCCATGACTTACTGATGTCTATGACCCAACAACATCACAAGACTCTTGATACCTTATTTTCTGGTACTCTTACAAGCGATACTACAACCTCTGCATTTGAATGGATCTCTATGGGAATTGGGGGGTGGGACTAGATTTAGCTGTAAATTATGCTGGAACAGTATGGAATGCATGGTTGGTAAAATGGTTGTAAGTCATCAAGGGTCTGAGATGTCAAACGAGCCTCAAACCATCACTCTGCTGCCAGATATGCAGTAGATATAGATATAGATCCCCTAGTTTCTCTCGGAAGCTGTAAGAGCGCGAGAGAAATACACGCAGGGGTGCATCTTGCGGTCCAGCGGAGAGTGCTGGGATAAGATGGCTCCTACCCCCAGCTTGGAAGCGTCCGCCTCTACAATAAAGGGAAGGGAGGGGTTGGGTGTAATACGGATGGGCTCGGAGCGAAACCTCTTTTTTAACTTGAATGCTGCCTCCGCCTTAGGGTTCCACAGGAACCGAGAGGAAGACGTCTTCCTAGTTAGGGCAGTGATGGGGGCAGCCACCGCACTGAAATTTCATATGAACCGCCGATAAAAATTGGTGAAACCCAAAAAGCGCTGTACCTGTTTGACAGAGGAGTGGGCCAGTTCCCATCCGCCACAATGAATCCCAGAAAGGAAACGGTGTCAGTGTGGAAAATGCACTTCTCCGCTATGACAAACAGCTGCGCTTTAAGAAGTGCAGCCAGGACCTGCCTAACATGACCGACGTGAGTAGGAAGATCGGGCGAGAAAATTTTAATGTCGTCGAGATATACGAAAACGAACCTCTCCAACATCTCCCTAAGCACATTGTTAACTAGCGCCTGGAAGACAGAGGGGGTGCTAGTGAGGCCAAACGGCATGACCTGATATTTGTAATGACCGTGATTTGTATTGAAAGCCGTTTTCCACTCGTCACCATCACGCACACACACAAGATTGTACGCGTTGCGGAGGTCGAGCTTAGTAAAAACAGACGCCCCCTGAAGGAGGTCAAGCGCAGAGTTCATGAGGGGGAGAGGATAACAATTTTTTACAGCGATATCATTGAGGCCGCGATAGTCAATACACAGCCTGAGGCCCCCATCCTTTTTCACAAAGAAAAAGCCGGCCCCACCTGGCGAGGTAGAGGGTCTAATGAAACCGTTGGCAAGGGATTCCTCTATATACTCCCTCATAGCCGTGCTCTCAGGAGCGGATAAAGAATAAAGGGAGCCCCTGGGAGGAACTGTGCTCGATAGCAGTCATAGGGCGGTGGGGTGGCAGGGACCAGGACCGCATTTCTAGGACCCTGGAGTACTGCGCATGCCCAAGAGAAACAACAAGATAGAAAACCAGATGACTGATCAGAGTGTGAGTACAAAACTGAATGTGAATCAAGTTTTATTTGTTTAACATTAAAAACAATTCTGAAATACATTTAAAAGGCACTACAAACAATCCTCTGTTGTTAGCTTACCGATAGCTTGCAATACAGCTTGTGTGCAACAGAAATATTACTTCTCGTTATATTTTCACTTGGAAACCACTTCCATCTTATTTAAAGAAATTAACACACACAGGAGCTGTACAAGCTTAAAAGAGTAGATGTTTGCGTTTTCTTCTGGACACTGCCATTGGTGGCTGTGAGAAATCTGCGCCTTGGCATATTCTTCAAGTCTCTGGAACTCTGGATGGAAGCAACACCATTCTTCCAAAATAATGTTGTAAATGTAAATTGGGTTCAATCTAGTGGCTGCAAATGCCACAGAATATGATTTCCATCATTTTTGTACTGTAAGCCACTGTATTTACCTCATTAAAAAGTAGTTATTATTATTATTATTTTAAAAGTATGCATTGATGCTTGCTCCGGCCGGGAAAAATCCCATAATTCCTTTCGAGAAAAAGGTCAAGACCAAAATTTCCATCGTAATGGTGGACCACAGTGGCGAGATATAATTTCCCTAACTTTAGACATCTTAGTAACTGAGATGTCTTAGCAATGCAATTTGTTAGCTATTAAATTACATAAGCTAGTTATCTTAGCCAGACAATAATGACGTTGGTAATAGACACATCGATACTAAAACATGAATAGCCTATTATTAAATATTTGCAGTCCCACATCATGATCTAACTACTTGCTAGCTGGATATAAACCCAGTTAGCTTGAATTGCACTCACGTTAGATAAGGTTATATAGCCTACCCTCAGTAGCCTACAGCCAGCTGTGTGTTCTGGGAACTTACAAATAGCCTACAGTAACGTCAATTTATACAATACTCTGGCATATACGAATATCATATTGTCATTTAACATTAGATGCCAGTAGCCCAAGTTACTGTAGCCTACGTTAACTACTTGCCCAGTTTTTTGTTGATACTGAGACACTTGCTGTGTAGTTTAAGCAGCCAAACAAGACTGTAAATGTAATACAGACAAATCTATTTATTTGGTCATATACATTTCCTTTTTCCTTTTTGGTTTTGTTTATGGGGGAGTATAACGCCACATAGTTTTTAATGCTAACTCATGGTGACTAATTACTGGCTCCATTTCTACTTGTAGCCAGAACTGCATACCCACCTGGTAAACAGTGCGAACATAATTAAAATACAGACACGATTATTTAAAATGTAATGACAACTGTATTTTGGGGTTGATCGTTCTCTGTAAGTTATCCAATGCTACAATGAATATCTTCATATTGTTGCCTTCCTGACCCTTCTTCTGGCATCTACGAACACTAGCATAATGGAGAATTCATATGAACTGGTTAATAACGTTGCAGGCTAAATGTTGCTGTTATTACCGTTACTGGTTATATTAGAATGTTTCAGTAACGTATAGCCTACTATTTCTACAGTAGATACAATGCGAGCTAATGACCTAACGTTATTCCTCTCAGGTGTACTTACTAATTTCATAAGAATTTCCCAAATATAAGGTCAAAGGCCGATCAGATGTCAGATGTTGCCACAAAGTGCGTCCCACCACTGAGCAAAACTTTCCGAGCTACCGTACTTCCATGCTCCAGAGTGCGTACTCCCAAGCCTTGACTGTATTTTGAGACACAGCCATTGTGTTATGTGTGAAAAGAATAAACTGAGCAGAGCTTCAGTGCACATCCTTTTTGTGGCAAATGAATAAAGAAAAAATTTAATAATAAAAAAATCTTGGCCGAGGCAAGCCTGGAAGCTTTGGTCTCCACAGTGAGAGTCAGACACACTAACTGTCACGGGTCAAAATGGGCAAATCCCGCTCCCAAATCCCTGACCAGGTTTTATGCGTGATCCACCACTCCCCAAACAGTACACCACCCAAGAGGTAAAAAGGTAAAAAGGTAAAAATACTTTTATTTATACAAAATTCATAAAATTTGTACACATCAAATGACTGACAGAAGACTATGCCCATCCGTGGTTCTTCTCCCACCACTCACAAATCTGCCGGACGAAGCCGCACCCCACCCGCAGGTAAGCGTGCCCACCCCCACACTGTACACGCTTGCCACTCTCACCACTCGTAAACAAACTGTGCAAAATATATTCCGGCTACTGGCATGGGCACTCACACACCCTCAATGGCCCAACTCCGGGGCAGCCGGCCGCACTATTTCTCATGCGGGAGAGCCCACACAGACTGGCACGGCGGCATACACACAATAACCATACTCACTAGCACTCCACGCCACAGACAAACATTAAACACAGAGAAATCAGAAGTAGTCCTGCCTACATCGCACCACTGGGAGGACTACCACAAAATAAAAGACAAAAAAATACGGGCCATCCGGAAAAAATAACCATACACACAACGGGACGGCTTCGCCACCCCTTGGTGGTCACCAACAGGGTATCTGCCAGTCTATCTTGGGCGAGCCTTGGGTCACAGGCCTTCAACCGTCACCCTCATCATACCCGCCGGTCTCGCCACGGGACACCAACTCTAGGCAGGGCAGAGAAGGACACACCCGCTGCCGCTCAATTCCCAGCTCACACCGGTCTGGGACCCAAGCACGCTGTGCTTAAAGGATCAGTTTGCCACTGGAATGTGCTTTCCTAGTGAATACAGCCGGTTCAAGTAATTTAAAGCAAAAATAATTTTCCAAATCGGTTGAGTACAGCCAGAGAAATCAACAAAAACGTCAGCTCTTTTCCCTCCCAGTCACGGTTTCTTCCCCAGCCCAAAATACTACAACAACCAGCATGCTTTGCACATGCAACCAGCCCTGCGTTGAGTGGGCGTTTACTGAAGCTGTGTGTGGAAAAACCCCCACCATAGGATCGTCAGAGCTAGCTAACTTTAGTTACGATCATAGCAATCATGCCTTATAGTTGTATCGTGCCGCTCTGTCAAAGAGAAGAAAAAGCGAAGGAAAAATGTATAATTTACAATCGCTTTCCTGAAAAGGACAGCAAACGCTGCCATCAGTGGCTTAGAGTAATAAAAAATCTGCTACTATGCTGGGTGTATTGGAATAGACTAACGTTAGCTAACGTAAATCGCATAGCTAACGTTAGCTACATACTAGCTACTTGGGACCAGTTTAGCTAAAGTTAGTTTTACGTTATGAGTAACGCTAGCTAACGTTGTTAGTTGTCTATTGTGGCAGGGTGTGCGTGGTTAGCCTCTGCTTGCAGAGAGAGAGTGAGCTGAGCGGCTCTCGGACCCTGAGCCACAGCTGTCATAAGTTAATCAGCATCACGGTAAAACGTGATTGAATAATGGTTTAATTGTTTCTGATTGCTATGACAGTGAGCCTGGGCTTGAAAAGGGAGAGGCGGGCGAGCAAACGGGGCTTGGCTGGAGACGGAGGAAGAGAGAGCTCCGGAAAGCCACAGTCAGCAAAAGAAAAACAAAACGGAAAATAAAAGAACCAAGCGTGTTTTCCGCAGCTGCTGTGTGGTCTCAAAGCTATTTCGAGAGGTGGCACTCGAACTTGCTACATCTATTTATCCGATTTCTAATATCTTGCGCAAGCGACTGTTTCCATCATACTGTCCAATTTCACAATGATTTGGGATGGAAAACCCCCAAATGCATTCTGCATGCTATATGAAGAAGTTGCAGGATTCTAAATAGTTACAATCATGTTGATAATTAGAAAATACACTGGACATCTAGATGAAGACATGCACAAACCATTTGAACCTCCATGATACGACCCACATAATTCTTTTCACCCTAAAAGTTTGAACTGATATGATATTAGTCATGATTATAATCAAAAACATCTTCAAACAACTAGATAGATAAATAAATAACAAACAATTCTAAATATATATATTTTTTTAGTTAGCAAGTTTAGAGTTCGTCCAGAGACAAATCTGCGTCCACAAATCCTCTATACTGTCCATCTGAACTCGGATACTTGCTTCTTATGGCTTGCACCACACATGCAGGCAAAACAACACGAGTCTCCATCCTTGTCACGCCCAGTTCAAAAAGTGACGATATGCCGTCAATCGATATTATCTGGAAAAACAGACATGAGTAATTAGTAAATGTTCATAGAAAATTATTGTAGAAAGACGTTGAAAGACGTAGCAAACTGTAGACATAGCATTATAAACACGTGCCGACCTAATTTCAACGCTTTAAAAAATGTCAAACTAGGTTTGACAAATACTGATGGACACGTTACATGGAATGGAATTTATTGAATTTTATGACTAATCTCGCAATACGGGTCGGAGATCCAACTCAAATATATTCACTGTAAAATGCAGTGTAATTTACTGTAAAATGCAATGAACTATGCTAACGTTATATACTGATTTCCGAGATTATATCATTACAAACAAACGCTAACAATTAGCTAGCCCCACCAGTAACCTCACCTATCGCCGACTTTGGGACTTTGCTCCAGGATTCGGTGACCGAATCCCGGAGCAAAGTCGACGATGGGTGAGGCAACTGGTGGGGCTAATAATTATAACGGTATCACATGACAATAACTAGCTAGTTCACATAGATGTTATTCAGTGATTATTTATTACGCTGTAACTACAGTTGTAACGTTACTTACTCTTGACTCATCCTGCCTCCGGGTGAAGCTGGATTCAGTCATTTTGTCCAGTTTTTCTTCAAACCTCGAAAGTACATTTCCAGTACACCTCTCAGTTGTCGTTCGAAAAACTTGTGATGTGTTACACAGAGTGTAACTCCCACGTCGTCTTCATCCAGGGCGTCAGCCATTTGATTTATTAGTAGTTGTGTGTGGTCGAATTCATTGCAGCAAACCGATTCTCTTTTCGTGTCCATTGGAGAACAAATGCCACATAAACACCACCAATTGGATTGTGCTCGTTCTCTAACGTTAGCTTCCTCGCCGGCTGGAATAGCTTCGTCGCTGGCAGTGAGAGCTTGCATAGCCTCCTCTTCCCTGCGCTGTATTTCCTCAGCGGTATATTCTGGCTCATATAAATATCCTTGAATGTCTCCTTCGACAAGGATTGCATTAAAAATATCATCAACAAGAATTTCTTCTTCGTGGTAAGCAGTTGCCATGTCGATCTGAGCTGAGGCTTCAATGTTACGAAGCTAGTGACGCGTTGCTTCGGCACTCCCTCTGGGGGCGTAAACAAGGCACTGCTGTAGTTCTTCATTGCAATAGATTTACACCCAACTACATCACAGGGTGTAAAATCAAGGGACTTCAGAGAGCTCGTTCTCAAATCACGGAACGTATAAAAAATGTTATTTCCCCCCGCTAACATGTACTCCTTGAGCTAGGAACACCAAATTCAAGTGTAAAAATGGCGAACTGGCACTTTAAGTACAGCTAAGTAAGTAGGTTACACACAGACGGACGTCTGCATTTGTGTGAGATTAATGATTAATTGAGAGTAATGACCGTGTTTGAAACAAACATCTGTTGAAAACATGTAGCCAATGGCACAGTTATTTATAGAATTATTTACATTAATGCAACAAGGCGATATTTCGCGTTGGAACTGTATTGTCTGTGCCTGAGAAATGGGGATATTTGTTCCTGTACTGCGTAAACATTAACCTGTGACTAGACTAACATTAGGCTACCAGACCATGTCGGGTGACTTTCACCTCTTTTTAAGTACAAGTGAAATAGTGAACAATTAACACTGTTCAATTGCTTAGCATTTGCATGAAAACTAGGTTTTTTAATGTGAAAATAACATTCTTGAAAAACTAGTGCCATGGGATCTCACCACACTGAGCCAGGGCCTGGAATCCAGAATATACTAATATCTTTGTTAGTTAAAAGTATTTTGCAATGCAATCATAACAATACAGGCTTAGGTAGAAAGGTAGCTGAGAATACACTCTTAAATAGAGGAAATGAGTGCTGTCTACACTTTAATAAAATCTGTGTGATACATGTAAATCAAGGTTTAATATTAAGCTCTTACATAGAATGATGAGATTGGTGGTACCTGGAATGAACAAAAAAGGTTTAAGTAGCACAAATGCATTACTCTCTCAGTTTATTATAATCAAGGAGAAAGCATATTGTAGTTGGGCTGAACAAAGAGCCTTAAAGGGGAATTCCTCCCCTTTTTGATTAGGAGAAAAGTAGCTCTTCTCTTGATTAAAATGACCAATGTTCTACCTGTAATGAGAGCAGAGATATAGCCCCAAACTACTGCGCATGTACCAGGCACTTGCCTTAGAATGAACTACAACAGCCACAAAATTTACATAGTTCAGACAACAGGTTACCACGCCCACTGAATGACATTACACAAGCAAGGCTAAGGGGCTGGGCATTTTACTGCTAGTGTAGTGCCTGCCTGTCTGCAGCATTTATTATTTAAAAATTCAGATTTTTTCCCATTTTCTCGCAATTTAGTAACCAATTAAACCCCTATTCTAATTCAATTCCCCGTGTAGCAACCGCTAGAGAACCACCGCTATACAATCCTGTCAGCCAGTATTAGAAAGGAGGGCGCCACGTCCTCTACAGGGCGCGACTCCTCAAGCTCCTGACCGTGATTCCAACTCACCCAGGGCCTTTTTTTGTGCGTAGCAGTTCTCTCCAAGCCCCTTCCCCCACCCGGAAGCAGCCGCCAATTGCTGCTCCCACAGGGCACCGGCCATGCTCGGGTCTGGCAGGACCGGGGCACAAACCCTGATCCTCGGAGTACAACTGCACCGACTGAAAGTCGGCGCTCTTATCGTTGTACCACCGCGGCAGACCTTGTCTGCAGCATTTCTTAATAGAGACGAGAGAGGCCACGTAACTCGCTGGCAAGTTAGCCACTAATGTAACAGTTATACTGAGAAAATACCACCATCATTAGCTCAGTCTCCAGAAAAAAACCGGGGGAAATACGTCCCTTCATTTATCTACGTTTGGTATTGTGAAAACATTAGCCAGCTCAGCCAGAAGTCTGTAACACTTTGCTAGGCTACGCACCCCGGTACACCCGTTTTTCAGGATGGAATGCTTTTGTATCGACGAACATGTCGTATACATATACAATTCAAAGATAAAACGTCATTGTTGTAGGCTGCTTGTTAGCCGTTTTAGCTATGTTTGCTAGCAAAGGAACGCACTGATGTTGGTAAAAACATGGAAACGACGCATTTATCACCCCGATATCCGACCTCCTTCCATTAACAAATAGCTACAATAGCTACTATTAGCTACTATACTCCATGAAAAACATTTTTAAAAACCAATTTGTTTTAAGCCAAGACACCCGTTGCTAACAACAGCTAACGCACTAGCCCAGAAAAAATACATTGTTTCTATAATCAAATTGTTTCTGTAAGTGAAACCGTTTAATTATCATCAGCTAGCTAATGATAGTCTACTTAATGGTCATGGATCATAATGTAAAATTAGTTGACATGGTTCCTTACCGGGTGATTCAATAAGGCAGAGGAAGATGTAGGCTACAGGGAATACCGGAGGAGCTCCTTCTGTAACTGACAGCACTCGAGTCCTGTTTGGTTTAGTTTTCCAAAACATCTTTAGGAAATAACATAGCCTATCAATGTCAATATCATAACTTTCTGACATTATAATAAAATAGCAATGATAGCTAGTTTGATTGACGATGTGTCCCTACCACACTATTCAGAGCAGGCAGCAATTCTTCCTTTGCTGGCTCTGCCTACTTCCCAGATAGCAAGGAAACATTGAATCAATGTTGAATTAACATAAGATGAAGCATTGATTCAATGTTGATCTCTGACGTTGATTCTGCGTCCAGGTGCTCATTGAGTTTACGTTGAATCAATGCATTGAAATAATGTTGAAAGAATGTTGATGTTAACAATGGAAATCAACGTAACTGATGTTAAATCAATTTATTATCAATGTAATCTATCATAGCTAATGATAATATAATTTTATAACTACATTTTACATTGCTCAAAGTAGTCAAAATCTACAATAAACAAATCAAAATACTTTTGAGTTAGGCTACTAAAATAGATTTCCCAAACCCTGATTTCAGACATGGAACTCCTAGTTGAAAGGGTGTTTTATTACATTTTCCCTCGTCGGATATTATAGTTATTCTATAGTTGGAAATGAATAAATGAATGCAGCATTAGCATCAACCACAAATACGCTTTGCTGTTAAGTCTCTCTTTGTTTATTTTCCTACGTCACCCGTAGCAACTTGAACTTTTAACTTAAGAAAAAATAAATGAACTCACATAACATATACGAGTGTGCTAGCATGTACAGCAGCGACCACAGAAACAGGCAATGAATAATTCTAACGGTTTTTTAATTGAAAATGAAAGCGCACCTGAATCTGATTAATCTGATCAAAAATCTATGTTATTCATCAATAGGATGACTTTGGTTGTTATTGTTACATTGATACAATGTTTCCATTTCCACTTAATACATCGGTGACCATTACCATCAGAAGGTGAATGTTGATTCCACCATTGAAAATTGGTTGATGACTGATACTGACGCTTATAACACAATATCAATGTTGATTCAATACTTCCTTGCTATCTGGGTTGCTATGTAATTTACACGCCCACTTGAAAATACGGTAGTCTTTCAAAAACTAGGAAGTGGTAGAGGTATACGCCATTTTGATGTATACCCCTACCGAACTTTCAACTTTATATTCAAATAACTCAGTACAGATTTTTTTTTGGGGCCAGCCACAAAAAAAGACTTAATTAGTTGTGCCTTGATCTGTTCAATAAGGTTACTGTTGTTTTTGGGTGGCATTCCCCTTTAACTTAACATCACCAATACAACATTGGTGTTTTACTATGTACGGTTGCAAACCGCTTTTTCACAGTGCATTGTTCCAAAATGCTGACAGGAAATTATACAATGGTCATTGTGACATTGTCAGATAAAAACCTAAGTTACAGTTGTACATTAAGTTATTCAATATCCATAGGTTGTGGTGGTGACTGATATTCTACCGCCCCTGTAAAGTGTATGGTGGGCTTATCTTTTCAGAAGGACACTAATACCCTTAGTTCTGATATATGGGTTGACTGTTAAGCCAATGGAATAGTGTTGTCCCGCCTTACTGTCACCATTCTGAGCTTCACTTCCTCTTCTTGTGTCTGCGGTGCTCGGACAAGGAAAAGCCTGAAAGGGGAAGAGGAAATGAGAGATGCTCTGGGCGCCTGTGATGCAGTCCAACACAGGATATGACAGATGTGGCTGAGGGTGGGGTGGGGTTATCTGTGTGTGTGTGTGTGTGTGTGTGCGTGTGTGTGTGTGTAGGAGGGAACTTTCAGTGTCTTTCCACACTGCGGGTCTGGCGCTGTTATGGAACACCTGTCCTCACACCCCAGGGCGCAAAGATGTGAGAGTGGCAGATAAGCAACAATGTGAAGCACTGGTTTTAGCGGCCTGCCCAACACGGTGGCTGCAAGCTGCAAAAGAAAAATAGCTACTGTCCTTTGGTGCTTCTTCATTTATTTGATGAAAACAATACACTGCCTTAGTCAATGAGAATGGCAGCCGCAGTCATTGTCCCATAGGATTTCCTACTGTTGAAAAATTCCAGTGCGCAAGAGCTGTGCCAGTACAAGCTACAGGAATGTGTAACTATTGGAATGAATATATTTTGTAAAAAGCTGATTCACTTACTGATATATTTACTGCATTAACTATTGAGCACTGACTTTCATTGTCTACTGGGTGATTAATCATTTGAAAACAAATATAATGTGTGAATTATCAGCCTTTTGTACAAACCCCAATTCCAAAAAAGTTGGGACAGTATGTAAAATGCACATAAAAGCAGAAAGCAGTGATTTGTAAATTCTGTTTTACACATATTTAATTTAAAATAGTACAAAAAAAATATGCGATGGTTTGAGGCTCGTTTGATACCCATGATGACTTAAAGCCATTTAGCCAACCATGGGTTTCATACACTGCCTGGCCAAAAAAAAAGTTGCCGTTGCACCCGTCATGCATAGTGCCCACTGTACAAGCCTCTGGAGGCAGTGTTATGATCTGGGGTTGCTTCAATTGGTCAGGTATAGGCTCAGCAACGTTATGCAACAATGAAATGAAGTCAGCTGGGTACCTGAATGTACTGAATGACCAGGTTATCCCATAATGGGCATATTCCAGGACAACAATGCCAAGATTTATCGGGCTGAAATTGTGAAAGAGTGGTTCAGGGAGCATGAGGAATAATCTTCACACATGAATTGGCCACCAGAGTCCTGACCTTAACCCCATTGAAAGGGTGTGCTGGAGAAGACTTTACGGAGTGGTTCAACTCTTCCGTCGTCAATACAACATCTCGGCCAAAAATTTATGCAACTCAGGATGGAAATAAATGTTGTGACGTTGCATAAGGCTGTCGAAACAATGCCACGACGAATGTGCGCCGTAATCAAAGCTAAAGGCGGTCCAACAAAATATTATAGTGTGCAACTTTTTTTTTGGCCAGGCAGTGTACTATTCCCGTGTAATTTACAGCTTAATCTAGTCCCACCCCCCAATTTCCATAGAGATCCATTCAAAAGCAGAGAGGTTATAGTATCACTTGTTAGAGTATCTGAAAATAAGATATCAAGAGTCTTTTGATATCCTTTTATACCCAGTCATGAAACATAACCTGTTTACCTGTGGAATGTTCCAAACAGGTGTTTTTTTAACTTCCCAGTCTTTTTTTTTGCCCCTGTCTCAACTTCTTTAGAATGTGTTGCAGGCACATCAAATTCGGAATTACCGTATATTTACAGAAATCAATAAAGTTGATAATGTAAAACATTAAAAAACTTTTCTTTGTACTGTTTTCAATTAAATATATGTAAAAGATAATTTACAAATGACTGATTTCTGCTTTTATGTGCATTTTACATACTGTCCCAACTTTTTTGGAATTGGGGTTTGTTTGTCCATTTTAAAACTTCACATGCCCTGAAATCTCAGGTGACCTGATGTCCCGTGTTTCCCGGGATAGCCCTGGATTTCAACCACTTTTTACATCCCAAGTCTGAGAAAATCTTAATTTGTCCTGTATTTCAGAAGTACTATATTTCAATGGGTTTTCTGACTGTTATTAATGTCTGTTCTCATTATGTATTGTACAGGGTCTTCCAGGGAATCTTGTCACCTGAAATATGGCACTCATAATACTGAATACAATATTATTTCTGCCCTTTTTGTGGAGTATTGAAGTGTGACTTCACAACATACACACTCGAATGGATGTGCCTTTCCTGACCTCTTGTGGTAGGATCATTGCATTTGGTTGAAAAGGGACCCTCTCTGGTAAACTCCAAAAATGTCTGGCAAGCTGTCATATAAAAATGTAAGAAAAAATTAAATAAAACTGAAAATGACTTCAGGAAAGAGCAACACCTTTATTGGCACTTTTATGTCTTTGCTTAGGCATGTAAAAGACAGGGAAAACATGTTTGGACCCACAGTGATTTTGGATGGGTGCTTAGCGCTAGTAAATGTCTCAAAGTGATAAAAATCCAAATATGGCCAAGACTCATGGGATATTGTTTCTACTTTTAAAGCTACTACTATTCTACTTTTATTTATTATGTATTACATATTTCAACAGCAATCACATATGTGGAGTGCAGTGCATACTTTGTTTTTGTTTTATATGTGACCAAATATAAAAAATCATTACTTCATTCTACATTATGTTAAACTGTCCAATATTTTTTGATGCCCAACAATGGGGGGGGGGGGGGGACTATTTAAAAAAGGTTTTATAATTTCTAAACGTTCAGCAAATAAATAAACAAAATGCATCAATATCTGTACTTCTGTTTATTATTAGACAAGTCCATTAAAAGGTCAATTTGCAACCTAAACATGGTACAACATGGTACATTGCCAGAAAACTTGGAAATTAAATTATCAGTGTAATGTCTGGGTTATATACAACCCACTTCTCCCTTTTCAAATTGAAGAAAATGGCTGGAGTCTTCAGCTGGACTAAATCCCAGCCTAATGATATAGTATGTTACTATTGGACCCTGCAGCTCCACCTGCCTCTCCTCCTGTCTCTTTCATTGTTGCATCAGGGTTATCTTGATAATATATATGTATATGATATTTCAAACAAAATACTGGTAGGCGATCAGTTATGTTCATTTTGAGCTCTTATGTATGTGCAAAATGCTTGATAAAAAGGCACAAACTTTCACATTCATCAGTAATCCATTTAAGACCTCACCTCACTCCCTCCACCTGTCACTCCCTCACCTGCCACTCCTTCCTCTTCCCTGTTTGTACCAGCATTCTCCTGATAAGATGATACATGATATTTAAAATAATGTAAGTCTAGGCTTGGTAAATGGTCGGTTATAATGTTGTCTTGTGTAATATCTGTTTACTAACACTAACGTTACTCTGTTCAAAAAAACCTCAGTAACATTATGTCCTGTGAGGATGGTTTTAATTTGTTTTGGTGGCATTATGCTGAAATGATGTGACAAAACAATTTACGTTAAGGTTAACACCGAGAAAGTTCTAACGTTACAGGACTGAGACAAGACTAACGTTAATGTTAGACAGAAAGACTAACGTTACTTGACGATACCAGTGTGCTTTTTAACAACTTGAGCATAGTTAACGTTAGCTAACCCAAACCCTCGTAGTATGTTACCGTAACAAGACATTATACACAAGCCGTTTTCAAAGCTATACCCTTACGAAAAAGTGCTTTAGGATTCCTATGATATTTTGGGACAATTCCTACAAATCTCTATAAGACTTCCCATAGCAATCCCTATGACAAACAATAGGCTACTTCAGACGATTATAGGGTCTTATAATACTTTTAAAAATACAATAGGCGAACTAAAAGGTATATAACATACTAAACGTGACTATAGGATTCACTATAGAGTATGATAGGAATCCTATAGAAATCATAAAGTATTTTTTCGTAAGGGTAATTAGCCGTCGTTGCGCTCTCGTAGCCAGCTAGCTAGCCAGCCAGCTTAGCCATAGGCTAATGTTAGGGCAACTTTACTAGTTCATACTAGCGTACTAGGTTATGTAAATCTCAGCCAGTCGAACCATCAAACATGCCGTTCAAAACTAATTTGTTGATTTAATCGTATCCATTGTTTATTTTAATAAAGTTTGCTATTTTTACCCGCATGACGAAGAGACTAAGTTACCTCATCGAAAGTCGAGTCGTTACTGACCTCACGTTGCGTTCAAAGCTGGTGCAAGCTAACCTCGCTCTACCAACCAGACGCTCCAAATGGGATGAAAGGTGAAGCCAGTGAAGCTGGTGATTCAATATTGAAACATAGCATGAAATGGGAAGCTTGTCTGATTTGCTGAGAAAGGTGTGCCTGCAATACCGGAGCAGTGCAGCGTCAGGACCGGGACAGTCTCAGGACCCTAGAGTCCTGCGCATGCCCAAGAGAAACAAGAAGATGGACGACAATCTGAATATGAGTACAAAACTGAATGTGAATCAAGTTTTATTTGTTTAACGTTAAAAACAATTTTGGTGTCTTGAATTGGACAGCAAAGTTAATGTTAGCTAGCTAGTCGAAGTGTGAGTAGCTAACTAACGTTATGTATGTAAGGTGAACGTTAGCGAGAATCTGACACGGTTTTCGAGAGTTAGCCAGAGTGTATGGCTATGGTTCGAACGTTAGCATTAGGTTGGGCATGTAATGTTGGCTAGTGTTGTGAAAAAATATTGATTATTCATTATTTATATATCATTACAAACCACTGTATGGCCTACTATATGAAACAATTGTGTCAATAAGAAGATGCTTTTCTGTGTTAGGGTGTCTTGCAAAAAAACAGCTCTAAAGGCCCAAATGTGCACACATCGCACATCTGTGGCCTTACAGTCAAGGACACACACTCACGTCGGAAAGCAAGCTCATTATTTTTATCGGCATTGGTCAATGGATGACTGTCCCAAGCTAGTTAGTCTTATCTGGTGCCAAATTAAACCGGAATAAAATACATCACACAGTATGATCTCACCCTCGACACATTTAAATCAAGAACACATACACACACACGCAGGAAAATACAAGGGGAAAACTCGCTCTCAGCAAAAACAGCTATATTGCAAAACACATTCTAACAGAATGCGCACATCCCTAATTTTTCCTTTAGTTACATTCATATATTCACACATCAGACTGATGAAGCATACGCATACTTACCATTTACCATTCTATCTCGAAAAAGAGGTAATGGACCCATTCACATGCGCACACACACACACACACATGTAGTAAAATAAATAGAATAATCCTTTCACCGCCCCGTCGGGAGGGGTCGGGATCATTCCACTACAAGTAATTGAAACTTTCTCCCAATTAGACACTACATTCCAGAGTCTGGTATAACGTAATTTATTGTATATAAATTCGCATGAATATACATACCCAGGCTGATCGGCTAGACATACATATATTAAACAATATTACAACACTCTCAATCACACAGTCCAGTCTTAGTCCGTCAATATCATGCTCACCCACAAGACGTAAACACCGTTCCGTTGATGACAGAGACAAAACAAAACTAGCCCTGGGCCAACTCAGATAACCCCGTTTTATGCGTCTTTCAAACCCCACCCCATGTGCCTAAAGTTTGAAAGCACCTCCCCCCTGGGAAATATATTCCATGGTCTGCAGCGGTCTCTGCTGGTCTTATTTAGCATTACAATTGGCCGTTGTTTTATATTATAGTTGAAATGAAATACCATGATTTAATTATTTCAAAAACAGTCTGGCCATAGTTGTTAATTACATAATAATACCCTGCTATGATGGGTTATATAATACTAGCTATAAACCTTTTATTGTTATTCATCACAGGTATGTATAATTATAAACCAAGCATAACTTTCCTTTGTGATTTGAAACATTATCTGTACTAACATATTCTTTTATACTAACGGGTTGTGGATGAAGAAAGATAACTTTTAAACTAAATGTTTGTTGCAGAACAAAGGAAATGTTTTCCTTGAGTTTACCAAACTCTATTAGCTGCTGAAACTGCACACACACACATTTCCAAGCCTAGGGGGCCAGATGTCTTTTTAATGACCGGGCCCCAAGGCATTCCTTGGGAAGATCCACACACTATCTCTTCGGCCGATCTAGGACCATAAATGTGTCCCATGTGAGTGTGTGTATGCAGGTGTCAATGGGTCCTTTTACCTCCTTTTTGAGATACGTATATCACTCTGATGTTTGAATATACAAATGTAACTGAAATAGTCTCTGATTGTTTTACCATATGGCTTTTGCCTAAGAATAAGCTTTTCCCATCAATTCACTAATGTGGGGATGCGCACGCATGTCCTTGATTTACCAGTGTTAAAGATGAGCTCATTCTATGTGCCTGGCTCCGGACCATGCCCCACCCGATCACACAGATACAAATCACTGAGTTTGTTTTTCCTTCCTTGGCATGAGTGTGTGCTTGTGAGTGCACGGTCATAAATTTGAAGTGTGCTGGTTGGGCCTCTTAGGGTGTCTTGGAAGAGACACCCTTCCAACACAGAAAAGCATCTCCCTATTGACACCATTGTTTCATATAGAAAGTCCTACATCATGATATATAATTATATATAAATAATGAATAATCTATCTTTTACCACAACACACACACACACACAACCAGATGAACACACACACACACCTATTTTGTTTCTAGCCCATCTGAAAAGATAACAAAGTGACTCTCTAACATTCCTTGGGGCCTGTTCGTTAAAATGTCTAGCACCCTAGCCTTGGAAATGTGTGTGTGCAGTTCGAGAACTAATAGAGTTTATTAAATCCAAAGAAAATATTTATCTTTTTCTTTACACACATTAGTATTAAGGTTTATATTAGTACAAAATAATTTTGCATATTATAGAGAAAATGTTAACTTGCATTCCATAACGCACCCACACATAAACTGTAGACTGTGGAAATAAGTAAGAAAAATCTTTCAGTTTGTCTTATTTAACCCATTAGATCATTGTATTATTATGTATTGAACTACTATTGTCAAACCATGGCCAGGCCGTTTCTGATATAATTAATTCATGGCATTTCATCAAAACTACCATATAAATAAGAGTCATATGTAATGATTAATTTAAAACCAGCATAATATGTAATGTTTAATTAAAACCAGCCGAGGCCGATGTTGACCATGAAAATTATCTTCCAGGGGGCAGAGCCCAACTTTTAGGCCCACTCAGGGTGGGGTTGAGAAAAGCATAAAAGGGGGGGTTATCTGAACTTTCATGGCTGCTGCTGCTGTTTTGTTTCTGTCATTAACGGACCTGTTTTACGCCTCGTGGAAGAGCATGAAATTGACGGACTTAGACTGGACCGTGTGATTGAGAGTGTTTTTAACATATGTATGCTTAGCCGATCAGCCTGGGTATGTATATTCATGCAAATCTTTTTACAATAAATCAAGTTATATCAGACTCTGGAATGTAGTGTCTATTTGGAGTTGTGTAGTGGAATGGTCCTGACCCCTCCCGACAGGGTGGTGAAAGGATTGTTTTATTTATTACACCACACTAGCTAACGTTACATAAATAGATCTTGCTAGCTAACGTATCTAACGTTTAGCTAAATAGAATTTAACGCTAGCTTATGATAGTCTTTGCTAACGTGAATGTTCGATTCCAAGATAATCTTAGCGCATTTAAAAGGCACTACAAACATCTGTTATAATGTTAGTTTACCGATAGCTTGCTACAAAACAAACTAACGTTGATGTTAGCCTCATTTATTTGTTTCATGAAACCGTAGCACGATTTTGGCAAGAACAACTTTGACTATGATGATGAATTCTAGCCAGCACATTGATTAAACTTCAAAAGATGATAAGAGCATGTCGATATGATCTGTGTCTGTCAGCTACATTACATCAGCAGTACTGTCTTCAGTGTAAATGTTTGTTTAATACTAATTGTTTTACCATTTTAATGAGGTTTAAATAATCTTAATAATTAACTAAACTGTTCTGACTGCCTGTTTACCCCCCACAGTACTTGTTATCAGCCAGTCTCTTCATTTGGACATTGTTTTGTAATGTTGGGTATTTTTAATAGTCAGTTGTTATGTATTCTGCATCTATAGGCTTACACTACTTACACGTGTTAGATTCTGTCATGTGCTGTATATATGAAGTGATTTCACAGACACATATTAAGCTCAATCGAGGACAGAATATTCAAAATGTCTTTTGGTCCAATACTAGGGTGAATTTGTGTCAGTGAAATTAACTCTAAGTGTCAATAACATGTTATTTCTATTTTGTTCTCTCTCTCTCTCTCTCTGTCTGTCTGTCTTGTCTGTGTGTGTGTGTGTGTGTGTGTGTGTGAAGAGGAAACCAGGCCCAACAGTGAACCTCCGATGAGGCGGAATGTACAACGCTGGGAACATTAAAGTGGAGCCTCTGAAAATTGCCATGTACTTCCCTGCGCAAATTAAAATTTGTTTTCAAAGACCACTCAAATGTGTGTTTTTGTCACATGACACAATGCCACAGATCTTGAGATCTTTAGTTGCAAGTCTTGAGAAAGCATGCAATTGACATGCTCTATGCTGGGAGCCTTAACCCCCCCCCCCCCTGCAAAGGCTATAGCATATGATTCCCAGTGGTGCTCAACTAGTGGCATAGGGTTCGTCAATAATTGGCCTGATTTCTGGAGAATGCTTCACCCCTGGATAGGTCCAGATTGTCGTCATCATTGACTTCGTCATCTTCCTCTTGTGGAAAGCACACAGTAAATGCTCGCTTCATATTCGCGGCGTTGTCACAAATTACAAAGTCGAGTTTTTGTCTGATGTCATATTCGTCACATATGGATTCGAAGGCTTCTGATATTTTTTCTCCTGTGTGTGTTCCTTTCAATCTATTGCAGGCCAGCAAGCACGAATGCAGCTGAATTCCCTCAGTTGTTGCCAATACATGGACAGTGACTCCCAAAAAGCCACGCATTCTCCTGTCTGACCAAATATCCACTGTAATACATGGTCTGCACTATCAAGAAGCACTTTTATTTTCTCTCGACTCTGCAAAAAGGGATTCTACCTTTGAGGTCATTGTCCTGCGACAGACAGGCAGGTACTTAGAGTCAGCCACATACAGGAAGTGACGGAAATGCTGGTTCTCTGTGATTGAAAGAGGCATGTTGCATCCTACCACCAGGTCCGTTACAATGGCATTTGTTATAGCCTTCTGTTTTGGATGGTTAGCAGAATAAGCTTCTTGAGGGCAAGCCTGGGCGAACTGAGTAATTGCTAGCTGTGTAGAATCAGCGCAGATCAGTCTCGTCTTTTGATACTGTGCAAATCTGTGAAACAGAAGCAAAAATAAAAGTATGGTTAAATATTAGTTCATTATGGATTAAATGTAGTTTTACATTAACAGACCATTTAGATTTACACTTTATCGAGATATAACTAGCAAAAATAAAAGTAATTAGTTCATGATGGCTTAAATGTAGTTTTACATTAGTGATATCATCAATCGTTTTGCTATAGCAAATGTGAAGTTGACGTCACGCCATGTTAAATGTTTGGGACGGGGCCGCCATCTTGTGAGGAAGGTCGTGAGTTAAAGCTATGGGCTGGAGGCTATGTTTTGATTTTCTGTCATGATTCTGAAAAACATCGCCATGGCAGGTCAGTGCTGCATCAAGAACTGCCATAGTAGGTCACACTACCATTCAGGGAGAAAACTGGACAATGGAAAACGTTTTTATAGCAAAATAGCCTCCAGCCCATAGGTTAAAGGCCGTTACACATCGGGGACGTAACGAATAAGCGAAGCGAAAATGCGAAAAATTCGTCGGCGAATATTTAGCGTAAAAACCTGACACACCTGCAACGATGCGAAAAAACAAAAAATTACTCTTTGTCGAGCGATGACGACCTGGTTATCCGTTCAGTCCATCACGGAACAAAAGTGTATTTTTTTTTTGCCTCTACCAGAACGTTAAAAACAGAACATGCTTAAATTACTTTGGCAAAATATTGAACCGAGCTTATTATGTGTCCGTTTTTACTTATGTAGTTTGTTTTGTCTACAACATTCTCTCCTTCTCTTCCCTCCTTTTACGGACATATGTGTCCCTGAGATTTTTCCACTGCCTCTTGATCTCTTCCACTAATATAAAGGGTTAACCATAACAATACATTACGTAATTTCAGCAAACATCTTTAAAATAAATTTGTCGTAGTCTATGCAGTATAGCAACTCATGAAGTCTGAAGAGTTCTCTCCAAAACGATCGATACAGGCAGACCTCATCTGTTTTCCTCGTTATTTATATAACTTGGCTATCAGTAATCAGAAAATCCACACAGGAGTCGGAATAAGATTTTTGGGGAACTTTATAGACTTTATTTGCCACGCACACAGACAACCATGAGACAGCAAAAACATTTCATAGAGGCTACTCTACCCTGCCCTTCTCCTCCTTCCCCTTTCTCTCCCTCCACCACAGTGGCTGCCCCTGACCAGACCCGGTAGCTAGACTACGTGTCATCTTTCTCCTTCGGTTAGCCTATAGCCCACAATTACTACGGCAAATATCCACAAAACAATATCACATATAGCGGTTAGCTAGCTTTCATCCTTTGTTTTCACCAAGGCAAACGACACAGCGTAGCCTACATGAACTCGCCTAAAGTCAAAAAATAAATAGGCCTATGTATCGTGTAGCTATGTTTGTGTGTAAATGCCACTGGTTGTTATTTTCTTCACATGAACTGCTATCAACGTTAACGTTAGACATACAGGTTAGCTAACGTTAACTTTTAAGCCAATGCTAATAACTTGTGGGAGCTCATCAGATAGCAAGTTGTGCATATTGCAACCATTTAGCTATAAACCCACCATCTTCATACCCTATTTGCTCGGCTATGGTTTTCCACAAATTGTCCTTCAAATCGTTGTCTTTGTAACTATTATGTCTCTTATCAAAGAGGACGCTATACTGTGACACATATAAAATCAGTTGGTCCGCCATATTGGATGTTGTAGTTTGTTGTGGCAGTGCGGTGACATCAGTCATGGAAACTTGTTATGATTGGATAGATAAATAGTTTCGCAAACGAAAACTTTCAAAAAACAAACTTGCTGCGAATAAATTAAATGCCGCTTTTTCACAAAGGACATTTCACGTTTGATGTGCAATATTTTATGAACAATACAGAGTTCGTTTTTATTTTTCAACGTGCGATTTATTCGTGCGAGTAAATCGCGGCCAATGTGTCACGGCCTTAACATAGGCAATACAATATATTCCTCACAATATGGCGCCCACGACCCAACATTCGTGACGTATCTTCACGTTCTCTATAGCAAGGAGGGAAATTTACACCAGCCGGTAGCCACCAACTAAATGCTAAATCTTTAGCTTTGGTAGTTAACCTTCCTGCCCTGCTAACGTTATAGACTACTAAACATAGATAGCTTGACATTCTGTGCAGATTTGCTCTGTAGCTAACGCTAGCTAGGAGTTGTGAGAGAACAGATTGTCATATCAGGCTAAAGTTAGCTAGCTAGCTACGGAGTTGTGAGAGAACAGATTTGATCATATCAGGCTATTGAGGCTAACGTTAGCTACAGAGTTGTGAGAGAACAGATTATATCTGGCTAACGTTAGCTGACATCAGCCCTCACAGACACTTACCTATCCGAATGAGTCCTCAAATGACGAACAAAGTTTGATGTTGTAGTCTGGCTGTCAGAAATCGTTGTTGAGCAGGTCTTGCATTCAGCAGTTCGCTTTTTTCCTTCACATTTGAAATTTCTTAATCCAAAAGTGATGACTCTTGGCACAGTCGCGGCCGCCATGATGATCTGATCTGCTCATATTCATAACCAGAATATTCTAGAGCGGGAGGTTGTAACGACTCGAGTGCTTCTCATTGGGGGGGGGGGGATGTCAGGTTGGGAGGAGCTTGACTGACAGCGTAGTCATCCAATCATGACAATGCCATTGACAACGTTGAACATTTTAATATTTTATATTTAATATAGGCTAATATTTAAACTGAAAACATAAAATGAAACAAGTCATTCGAGTCATCATGTCTCAAGTCACGCCAAGTCTCGAGTCCTTAACTTCCAAGTCCAAGTCAAGTTGCAAGTCATCAAAACAGTGACTCGAGTCCACATCTCTGCTGAGATTGCATTATGCCAAATCAATAATTTGTCATATGCAAACATTGCATCGCAACATTGTTTTGTGGACATAGTTTGAAACGTAATAAATTGACTGCCTTTTAAGACCACTCATCGTCATCATATTTTTCATCACATAGGCCTATTCATTGTGGAGCGATCTATGAAGAGTCTAGCTACTAATTTAGAGAAAAAACAGTTTTGTGCGATGAGTGATGGTAGCCTACGGGATGTTGCAGTTGGCATTAATTTACGACAGTACAGGCCCAGCGTCTTGGAGCAAGCAGCCAAACTGTGTGGGTTAAATCTAGCCTATGTGAAATTGATAGCTCCATAACTGTAGCTATGCAATTGATTCAAATTTTTTTTAATGTTGTGTGTCTGTTTCAAAGGATGTTTAACTGATACCTTATAGCTAGCTAATTAGTTACATAGCCTCATAATAATAATGTAGCCTAGCCTACATATCTATGCAAAAGACGCGTCTCCAAGAAAATATCTATGCTCCGTAGCCGCTGGCTGGTGTGGACCACAGAACTATGTTCTTATAGAGTTCTGTGGAGTGGACCCTTTTCGCTTTAGAAAACGGAAATCAGAACATGGCGCCATAAACTTTGGAAATCGTAATGTTATGTTTAAAATCAGTCAGCAAAACGAAAAACCATTTGATTCTCATTTTTCAATTTCTGTTTTTAAAATGAATATAGAATAACCATTCGTTTCTTGCTTTTTAATTTGTGTTTCTGAAATGGGAAACGATTGGCCAAAGAGTACACGGATCCAGATGGTCACAGATTTAAAATATAAACAACACAACTAGTATAAATACAATACTGATTTTGATTTCAAAACGAGACATAGGCTACAATGATTCTAGCTGTTCCTTTGCTTTCTTTTAAAAGGTGTTTTTACATTCTGAAAAAGTGGCAAGATTAAGCGCAGCCAAAGCTAGCAGTATTAAAGGGATAGCATCACGTTTGCATGCAAGATGTTAAGATGTTTCGTTAAATGTTTTGCTTCATTTTAGTTTGCTCTCACAATATTGACCTAGGTGTACAAGACACTGCTCAATTATAATGAGCATGTAACACGTTAAAGATAGGTTGAGTATCCGTAATTTCAGGGACTGCCGATTGAGTCACATGGCCGATATGGAATGACTCCCTAATTATATATTTTAATGTTTTTAATAACCAAATAAACAATCCAATGCTTAATTCTGTAACGTTCAGAAGAGGCATACAGACAGGTGGGCACTGGATCAAAAATTTCCCTGCTGCAATTTAATTTTTTCCAGCATCCGAATATGAACTGGAAACTTCGGATAGGAAAATATCCGTTTCCAACCCACTATCCGTGCACTTCCGGATTTCGGCTTCGGGCACATCCCTACAACAGAGTGATGGGCTGCGTCCTAATCCAGTTTTTGCTCCACCCTTGTAAACTTCACTTGCAAACTTCACTTGGGAGGATGTGACAGACATACCAATAAAACAGGAATATACACTTGCGTTTAGCAAGTGGGAGGGAGCGAGGGCGGAGCGGGTTATTTGAATTGAGACGCACTACACCCCACATCTATACTCGGAAGTTAACCATGCTTCTGCGCAGTGGCGTATCGTGGGATCTTGGATCATGTAAAACATCTGTCACCGTAACCTTTAAACGGTGAAACTCTCAACCTGTTTACATTAATTATCAGTCAAGCAATTGATTTAGCTACTGAATAACAAATATCAATAAATAAAGTAAGTTTTGTGGGCTAGCATATTTCTTTGTCATAAAATCATGTAACATTTAAATATGTAGGACAACACGTGCGCTGGAATAAAGCATTTAAGACGAACATATTCTCAACCTGTTTCCGTTTATTTTGCTTGCTTATGTCAATCAAACAAATTACCTAAATAATCAATAACAATTATGTAGCCTATAGGCTAATGATTAACAAATGGCAATGACAAAGAGATAACTAACCTGAGAGTTGCGTTTTCTCCTCATTACGTTAAAGAATGTCATTAATTTAAGACGGCACTCGATTTAGTCAAAACGATTTAAACATTAGAAAGCAAGATTAACTACAGAGAACCTGGTCCTACATTCCACAGTACGCTACTCTGTTGCTGCACAACGCAATTTGCTAAATTATGAAATACAAAATAGCAAACTACTAGATTAACCTGTAGCCTATTTATTAGCCTATACACCCGTCTTTTCCATTCTGTATGCGCTTTTAATGTATAATACCGCGATAAACATTAACGTGATTATCACTGAACAGGACGTTTGATGTGAATTGTGGGTAATATGAGCTTGCAGAGTCTGCTCTTTTGCAGGCTCATTACCTTGAGAAAAGTTTAGGGTGGAGGGACTATGTCACAAACTTCACTTGGCTTTATAACGGTCTCAAAAGGGATTCCCCCAAGTGAAGTTTACGAGGGTGGGACAAAAACTGGATTGGGACGCAGCCGTTTGGGGCTTGTTCGATAGCTCAGACCCTTGATGACTTACAGCCATTTAGCCAGCCATGTGTTCCATACTGTACCAGTGTAATTTACAGCTGAATCTAGTCTCCCCACCCCCCCCCAATTCCAAGAGAGATAAATTTAAATTAAAATAAATTCAAATGCAAATCGGTTCCGTGAAACAAGCCCCTGGTCTAAAGTCATGTCGCGGTTGTTTCAGGGAGATCAGTCAGGGATTAAACGTACTCTGACCACACAGTATTCTGCTTGGTCTTTGCATGAGGAGGGCATGTTTGCCCTTCAGACCAGGCAATAGGATAAGTACACTCAACAGGCCCTGCTGTGTGAACAGCTGTGTGTGCAGGGAGAGTGTCTCGAAGAGCTGACACAGAGTCTTCATGCCATGTCTCTCACAGTCACTTCTCCCATTCCTCCAGTTCCCCAAGCACAGATTAACCCCACCCATTTGCCCATTCCACCCCGAGAGCCCAAACTTCAGCTTCCACTCCGTTACAATGGTAGGGCCGGCAAGTGTCGAGGGTTTTTGGCACAGTGTCATATATTTTTAATAGCTCGATTAAACGAATCCGGGCCGCATATATTTGGCTAGCTGGGGTGTGTGTAGGGAGCTCACGCAAATGACAAAATAATGTAAACTGCTAACCAGTGTTTTCCATAGCCTACAATAAATCAGCCCTACAGAGTTTGCCGCCCCGTCAAAAAATATAAAATGGAAACATCATTGTTTGAAAAGTAGGCCTAATTTAGGCTACTATCATTTAAAAATCAATAGAAAATGTGTTCGAGTAAGCTCTCCATTTTGTGATCCGTGTTCGGAAATTATCAACTAGCCTATTGAACAGATTTGTGAAGTGTGTGGACTTCCCTCGGTAGCCGATGATGACCAAATCCAAGTGTAAAACTACAGACTAATATGACAAATTGGCTGCTTGCTGACGCACAGATAAGTAGTAGATTTGGAAATAGGCGAATACCTAACCTAAATTAGCTAAATGATAATCTTCAAACTTCGTCTTCTTCAGCTAATAAGAGGAGTTGAATTGCCTCCAAAAATGGTCAGGTAACAGATCTAAATTTTCTTCCTTGTAAATGTATATGCTAAATGAGATAGGGGAGAATGGTGACAGTGGAAGCTGTTCTGATAATACAGAAAGTTTACCAAAGCAAATGTTACGGTGCAGCTTTATGAAACACACCTAGGAGCGTAACTAGTAAGTAAAGTTTGCAATCTTCGTTAGAAAATGAAACTCCTAAATATCCCAATCACAGAGCAACAGTTAAACAACGATATTTTAGCTTTTTTTTGTTGCTTTTTAGCATTTAGCTTTTTTTTGACATAACATTAAACTGATCATTTATCCTCTCTTCTCGCATCCTTTTCCATCATTTTCCGGTGTCTTATTTTCTTTGTCTGATGTTTTTAAGCACTCATATTGATGAAGCCAAATGACATTTATAAGGCCATTTCAATTTACAGAATTATACAATTCTGACTGTTGCGTGGATGCTTTGCCACTTGTGGCCGGTGGCCGTTGTTCTTCTCCCGGTTCCAGTTTACCCTGTCATACCAACCAGGATCCAAAAATATTAAGCCTGACGCCTTATCCCGGTTGCACGAATCGCCCAAGGAAGAGAGAGGTCCTGAGATGGTGCTTCCGTCCAGCTGTGTGGTGGCCACGGCCGAGCTAGACATTGTGGGGGTAGTGGAGGAGGTTCTACGTGCCAATCCAGGCCCCAGCGACACTCCCGAGAACCGTCTGTTCGTCCCAGAGACGATACGCTCCCAAGCGCTTACCTGGGCCCACGCCTCTCGGTTGGCATGCCACCCCGGTGCCGCCCGAACCCTGGCTCTCCTGTCCCGCCGATTCTGGTGGCCCGATATAAAAAAAGAAACAGTCGAGTTTGTGGCGGCATGCAGCACCTGTGCCCGCGCTAAATCTAACAATCTACGCCCTAGTGGGCTCCTGCAACCCCTGGCCGTGCTCCATCGCCCCTGGTCCCACATCGCTGTGGATTTCATAACCGGTCTGGCGGCTTCCAATGGGAACCCCGTGGTTCTCACCATTGTGGACCACTTTTCCAAAGCCAGACCCTTCATGGCGCTACCCCTCCGCCAAGGAGACCGCTGAACTGCTGGCCCAGCATGTCTTCCGCCTTTATGGCCTCCCCCTGGAGGTCATTTTGGACAGAGGGACACAGTTTGGCGCGGCTTCTGTGCGCTCATCTGAGCCACCCCTGGCCTCTCCTCCGGGTTCCATCCAGAAACGAATGGCCAGACTGGCACCTCAATCAAGGCATGGGAAAGGACCTGCCCTGCCTTGTGCTTGCATCTCAATACTTTACTTTCCAGCGTTGTTGATTCGTGCCTGTTCCCTGCCTGCTCCTCGTTCCTGTGTCCAGTCCCTGTTCTTCTGCCTGTCCAGCCTGCTCCTGTCCTGCCTGTTTCTGTCCAGCTTCCTGCCCACCTTTGCCCTTCCTCGTTCCAGCCATGCGCCTGCCCTTCACCCTCCTGATCCCCTGCTCTGACGGATTTCCTGATTCTGACCCTTTGTTGACAAAAACACGTTGAATTTTCGTCAGATGTAAAAGCAGGCTGTTCAAATTGGCCACAAAATGGTAGAAGGCTGTAGGTAGGTTGTATGATCAGGTACACTATTTTTCAGTGAAGGGGGATACCACTCATTTTAATAATTCAAATGTGTTACTTATATCACCATGGGCAGTTGAAATAAATATTTCTGAGTGTTTGCTACTTTCTCCATACAGCCCTACCCCCTGGCCTGTGATGTTGTTGACATGTGCTGAAGTCAACATACATCTTTGATCCAGTGTCGCTCAATGTGTAGGACAAAGTACTAGATGTTCAAAGTTTAAATCCCACCCTTCACTGGGCCACCCAGTGCAGACTAAACTAATATACTCAATTAATTTATATGCACTTGCACTTTGGATAAAAAAGCACACCAAATGGTAAATATTACATTATATTTTATGTTCTCCTATAATATTTGTCCACGCATTTAAACCAAAATGACTTTATTTCTTATACTGCTTACAAATTGAACTAGTAAATGAAGGTAATTTGATTTTGTAGATTTAATGATATCCCCCTTTAACCCCTTCGTGCAGATGGCAAATTTGATTACCAAAAAATCTTGCCTATTTAATGGGTGTTCTGTTTAAGACTTTTTAACTCTAGGTGTGAGCATCAGAGAAACTTGGCAAATGGCTTAAATGAAATAAGACAGTTTTACCATTTACAATACAAACTTTGTATTTGTTTATTTTAATAATTTAAATCAAAATAAAGTGCCACAAATGCAAAGAAACTTTTTTCTTTAGTTTCAATGAAATACAGAGAGCTACATGTGTTAAACAGGTAAATCTATACATTTCCTGGATCGTAAGTGCTGTGACCACAAGTGTGCAAAATCTGAGGATGATATGCAGAACTACTAAAGATCTACGATGCAAAATATAGCAGTGTATCCTGTTGTCCATTAGTGTCTCCAAATGTGCATTGCTCTAAATAATAAAATAATGATATATTTAACTACAAATTAAATATTTTGGATTATAAAACTCACTTTTGCATAATTTTTAAGTGGGAATTACTATCTTTTCATCAGTATAGGGGAGTAGATATCTATGGGTCCAAAACCCTATACAATACATGTCATAAAATGTGTTTTGTCCATTATAAAGCAGATACATTTGCCCTTTGTGATGGTTTAAGATGAAAACATTGATATCACACTGTTACACACACCTAAATATGTAGCCTAATCATTCACTCTTGTACCTCAATAAAACATCAGTTTCCCCAGTACTCTACAGTATGTATTATTTTGCCCTGGGATGGCATTTTTCTGTAGTAAAAAAAAAGAAAAAAGTTCCCATTCATAATGCCTCCAAAGAAAATTTTTACATTCATCTATATATCAGCGCACAGTAAAAAAACTAAAAAAAACTGTTACATTTCAAATCCAATGTGCTGGAGTACAGAGCCAAAACAACAGAAATTGTGTCACTGCCTGAATACTTTCCATCCCAACTGTATATATCATCATCGGATTTTCATTGAAGCTAATTCAAAATTAAACAAGTGCACAGTTAAACCTAGCTAGCTGCTGCAGTCAGTTAATTAATTGTTGCCATTGGCATTGTCAGCATTGGCTATTTGACCAAATGACAAGCAAACACACACATAGACAATGTAAGGTTATAGACATTATTTATTTGGCTAAAGATGTTTATGCATTTAATACGATATCAAGAAGCTAGATCGCTGGCTTGGTGCTAGGAGCAGTTAGTGCTAGCCTGCAAGACATTTCCCACACGAATCGGCGCAGGCGTCAAACAAAGTTTATTTTCTAAACTACTACTTATCTCACAAATGTTAAATTAGGGTGCAATTCCTCTACACACCTCATTTATATTGAGAAATGAATGGTACACATATCAAACATGATCCAATGCATTAAAGGGCACATGAAGCACTCTGTAAAGTGGCTCTGGTTTTCTGCCCACATTAATCATTTTTAATGATCACGGGCGCTTGATGTTGTAGCCTATGTCATCCACTATCGCATCAGGAAAACAAAAGCTTTTTACCTTAAATTACATATGACCATGCGTTCAAATCTCAAATGGATTTGCTGGAAAAATAAGTTAAAGTTTTTTTTTCTCACTTGGGCGCAGCCATTTTGGAACATGGTTCTTTACTTGACAGCTGTCACACTAGTGGGATGGAGCCCACAAGCGCAAAGTTTCACAACCAGACTGTCATGGATCTTGCCTTTCTTCCCTTATCTCCGCGTCTCTTTATTCCTTTTTTGTAGTTTGCCGGCAATCTATCGGATTTTCCTGTGTTCCGCCACGGGTTTTGCTTTCGCCTCGTCATTAGTGAGTTCACCTGTCATTTATTTCCGCTCACTATTTATACCCCGCTTCTTGCCTCTCTCGTTGCTTCCATGTTATTTCACGTAACATTCGAGCCGGTAAAAAGGGTATAGGAAGTTGTACTGCTATTGACCGCTTTGCTTATCAACGCGGGACTTGTTAGCAGTACAATCTTAGAAAGAAAGCAAGTTCTCTTTAAACGCTCTTATTTCAGAGCAGAGGTTTTTGTTTTCTTTTGTTTTCTACTCGAACCTACGAGTGCCTCACCCAAAGTTTTTGGGGTCTTTTCAGTTCTGTTTCTTTTGTTTCACTCCACAAACGGGAGTTAGATAAGCGTTATTGCTTATTTCTTTGTTTTGCTCGGTGATCAAGCTCCTCGTTTTTATTGCGAGGTTTGTGTTCTTTTATTTTATTTTTTCTCCACTACGGATCATTGTCCGTTCCAGTGGTGTTCTTAGGAACACTTTAAGATTTCCCAGCTATCGCATCTGGACCTCCAATATTCCCTCCGTGTCTCTGACATAGAGATCCTTTACACAGATGTTGTGGTTAGGTTGGAGGGCAAAGCTACTAAGGTCTATGAGTAGAAGAGACCACCAGATGGAAGACGACCAAGTTGAGCAGAATTATGAAGAAATAACAAGACATCCATTCGCATATGCATTTGAGCCAGTAAGGAGAGAATCACAATTTAGAGAATCTGAAATGCCAGATCTTCATAATGTATGCGTTCATATGCTGTAGGCTGTGTCGCTTTGGATAAAAGCATCTGTTAAGAAGCATGTATCTGGCTCATTGTTACTGCCTTCTCTGATTGGGGATTCTATGTTTGCAATGTAAATGTTACCAGTGGTTTCAAGGATTTTATTGATTTTTTGTTTTCCTGATGCGATAGTGGATGACATAGGCTACAACACGTAAAGAGTAGGGGTTTCCCCGGTGTCCTGGCTAAATTCCCAACCTGGCTCTTTCAATCTGCCACCTAATCATCCCCCAGTTTAATTGGCTAAAATCATTCTCTCCCTCTCCACCTCAGCTGATGTGTGGTGAGCATTCTGGCGCAAAATGGCTGCCGTTGCATCACCCAGGTGGGTGCTACACATTGGTGGTGGTAGAGACGAGTTTCCCCCTCATCACTGTAAAGCGCTTTGAGTGTCGAGAAAGGCGCTATATAAATACAAGGTATTATTATTATTATTATTATTACATCAAGCGCCCGTGATCATTAAAAATGATTAATGTGGGCAGAAATTACTTCAGGTTGAGAAAATCAGAAATAAAAAAAAACTATTTTATTTCATTATAGGCCTATAACTATATTACATTCATTTGCAAACTTGTGATGTTAGGACCGCTTCCTGTTTTAAACCGTGGCAGTGAGAAATTGAGCTGGCTCAGTGCCCTAAATGTCTGGCTGAAAAAAGACGGAATCGTGTGTGGAATAAGAGCTGCCTAACATTAGCAGACCATATCTAGCTAATACCAGTGAACTTGAAGGGTTTCTTCTCCTGACTTATTTTTCCATAGAGTTCAATAGAAAAATTTGTCAGGAGAAACAACCCTTAAAGTGATCCATCCATATCTACTGCATATCTGGCAGTTGAGTGATGGTTTGAGGCTCGTTTGATACCTCAGACCCTTGATGACTTACAGCCATTTTACCAACCATACTGTTCCAGCATAATTTATAGCTAAATCTAGTCCCACCCCCCAATTCCCATAGAGATCCATTGAAATGCAGAGGTTATAGTATCGCTTGTAAGAGTACCAGAAAATAAGATATCAAGAGTCTTTTGATATTGTTGGGTCACAGACATCAGGAAGTCATGGCATGCAAAGGATATGCGACCAAATATTAAAAATGATAACTTTATTCTACATTGCTGCAGTTAAGTGTAAGGGGGCAATTACTTTTTTACACAACGGAAATGGGTGTTGGGATTTTTTGTTCATTAAATAAATGAAATATGTCATTTGTTCACTCAGGTTCCCTAAAAGCTATATAATATTTTGTCTAAAGATCTGAAAACATCCAGTACGAGAAATATGCAACAATAGAGGAAATCAGTTTTTCCACGGCGGTGAAGCATCTAATTCACCTGATTAAAGGTAATTAATGAATTAGGCAGGGCTGGCAAAAAGCCCCGGCCTACCTCTGGGCAGGGCCTGCAGCTGGAGGGGGTGGATCTGAACACTCACGCCTGTGTCTGTTCTTCTGCTCGTCCCTCTCAGTCACCAGCCCTGCCTTCTCTCAGAGGAACACCATTCCAGATGGTCTGGTTACTGGAAATGAGTAAGCACTGTCAGCAGCTACCACTCCTGTCAGTGACATTCCTGATCATAAAAACTGACTTCTTTCTGCCACAAAGAGGTTTCTAAGGCAGCCTCAAAAGGGCCCTGTAAGGGCTGTTTTTCTGGTTTAAAAATTCAATAGAAGCATTATATCAAGGTCCTTATTAGGGTATATTTTGGTTTATGGCCAATTCCAAACTAAAGATCAGCACAAACTGCACAAGATATTTATTAAATTATTATTACTCGACAGTTCACCAGCTGTAACGTGCAGTGATTAGATGATGGTTACAATGTTTGTACTTGTATCTGCATGAAAATAAATTAAAGCACATGTTTCTGAAATGCAATTTTTCTAGGGGGCTGACACGTATAAGTCCGACTGAGTGAAAAAATAATTCAATAACAAGCCTGATATCAAAATACTGACTTGTGGAAATTATTTGGAATCTTCAAATGAACATCAACACCATCTCCCCTCCATGACTTCTCCCATATTATATTTTAAAGGAGATCACAAATCATTAAATAAATTAGGAATGAGTCTACCATGTCCTGTAGTCTCCATTACACTTCCCTTTTTAAAATAATTATTTTGCACATGTAAATAAGATTAATAAGATGGACTAATAAGATAGATCTTAACCCCTTCACACAGATGGTCAATTCTCACCTATTTAGGGGGTGTTCTGTTTAAGGCTTTATAACTCCAGGGGCCACATGTATAAAACTCTGAGTAAAAGAATGCGTAAAAGAACGCTCAGGGTGAAAGTCGGAAATCTGCTTTAAAAAGTTTTGCATTTTCTACCTCTGGCTTTCTGTCATGGTGTCGCCATATCACACAGAATTATTATCCTTTCATCAGTATTGGTGGTAGATATCTATGGATCCAAAACCCTATCCAAAACATGTCATAAAATTAATACAATTAGTTTTGTCAATTATAAAGCACATACATTTGCCCCTTCTGATGGTTTAAGATGAAAACATTGATATCACACTGTTACACACACCTAAATATGTAGCCTAATCATTCACTCTTGTACCACAATAAAACATTTTTTTAAAACACAATTTTTTCCTGTACTCTACAGTATGTATGCTTTTTTATGTTCCTATGTATAATGACTCCAAGGAAAATCTTTACCTTAATATACCACATATCAGCACACAGAAAATTGGAATGAGTATTTTTCAAGTGACAAGTATATATGCCATAGCCTATAATTTTGTCGTTCAGTCAAAGTGGCTATTTTCACCAGTCAGTGTGGATAAAAGACTAAACGTTGTCTAGTTGTCCAGTCAGGTCTCGATTTAAGGGATTTCAGTGTCGCTGAAATGCATGGGATTTCCGTGCGTGTCGCTAGTCGTAGCAAGCTAGCACGGTACGTACTATTAAATACACCCGCGCCGCCGTATCGTAACACATAAACAAAAACCTGCGCACGCACTCGGGTACTTGCGTACGTACTGTCAAAGATATTTGGTACTGTGTACCATATCGCTGAGCTTTCCACATTACGCCACGCGAAACATCAACCAAGTTTTAAAATGTCTAAGTTCTCTAATGTAATGTAATGTAATGTTCTCTAATAATATGTTTTGGTTACTAATGAGCATGAGGAGTGTGAAGAGAACCATCTAGTGGATTATACTGCGTACATACTAGGCATTATTTGCATTTTAAAATAAGTCAATCTCGCATTGTGGAGCACCGACTTACGCATGTTTTCAAGTGACGCGACTTCCGAGATATTCAACGTTGACTGTATGATGTTGGTATACTGGCATGAAACGAGTACAGTGCTACATTACATGTGTTCAACCTGCAAACTAACTTACTGTCATAGCTGCCATTACCGGATTTATTGTTTGTTTATCAAAAGCTAGCTAGCTAGATAAACTAATGATAAATAGCTAAAATTAGCAACGATTTTTAAAAAGCTGACTGTTTTGATAACGTTAGCTAGCTAACTCTCTTTATCCAGCATGTTAGCTAACTGAGCTAGATATATATCTAGAGTTAAGTTAGCTAGCTAGCTCTCAATAGCGTCTTTTCCACTGTGGGCCAAACCTAGTGCTTGAACTTAGTTCCAGGGTTCCTGGGCCCTTTCCACTGTGCTGGGCTAGGGTTAAACAGGGCTTATGCAGAAACTTCAGCCCAGCTACAAGCCCTCTCCAATGGTCAGGGCCACAGTTCTTACACCTCATTACACACTGGTCCTGCTTCAACGGTTTTTATTTTTAATTGAACGTTATTTTTTGGTATGTTCAAACAATCCATCTGCTGTTTTTTAATCTATTTTACGTTGTCAATAACTAACCAGAAAGCTATGTATGTCGCAAAACACGAAACAAATGGACCTAAAAAAAAAACGAAAGCGCTAATATATGAAGTGAATCAGATATTCAAAACAATTATATATGGCATCTAATATGTGAGAAATGACAAGTTAATCGTGGGGAAGCTCCAGTAAGCAAGGATGTAAAACGAGCGAGGGAGAAACTGAAAATTGAAACGGCAGTGTTAACAATAGTTAACAAAAGCAGGGCTGGATGGATAATGTTTCAGTGGTTTGACATGTATTGAATGCTATGTTTTGCTTCACAAAACGCAAACAATGTTAGTAAAAAGAAAGTACAGTGTTTTGTTTATTGGCATAACGTTACCTGAGTTAGTTGACTTACAGCTGTTAACATTACTAAAAAGTTTTTTTTTTTACGCTGACACTTATTTTCAGGTTTGCTTCGACACTCAGCACCGCTATCAGCAAGAAGTTATTTTGCTAGCCAGAATTAGCTGACTTTTTAAAACAAGTTTGCTAACGTTATGTGCTACCTCATGTCTGACTTCCCAAGTTAAGTTGCTACAATGTGGATAGAACAATCTCTCACAATCATCAACGTTGTTCTGTTAGAGTGATGTATTTTCTAGCAAAAAGAGCTATGCTTTAACTTTGTTGTTTTTCCATTCATGTTATTGTGCCCTTCAGACTATCTTGACGCACTGATGACACTTCTATTCAATGAGGTATTCCAAAATCCTGGGCCGTTCACAGCCAAGATGAACCAGATACCAGTTCCAGAGAACCTGAATGCAACTTATGAAAGATCAGGAAAGGCTGACGCTATAGCTAGCTATGTGTCACGATTCAGTCAGTAAGGTTTACTGTAACAGTGGTTGGGGGAAAATATAACACGTTGAGAAAATGCATAAAATAACAATAGACTTTTTTTCTTTTCTCTTATAGCCAATCCATGTTAGACAGTAATAGTTGTACCCTCTTGTGTGAATTTTTTACTTGTCTGCCAGTGCTGGGCCCACTGTGCAGTACAATCTCAATGTGACACAGCGACAGTTGTAAACTCTAACAACAAAACTGTGCCAGCCTGTTGTTGTGTTTTTAATTTTTTAATTACACTGTTCCTGATTGACCGATCACAGGAAGGAACTATTAGGAGCACTTGTTACTGTAACACTTTGTATTGTAGCACTGTCCTGTCTGTAACCTACCTAAGTCGGCTCAGAACTTCTCAGGACTGCTGAAAACCGATCTTCCGTTGCAGCCTAAAAACTTACCTATTCAAACAGCATCTTCTATAAATTTATAAAAAATAAAATACTAATCTCCTTTCTCCAAACAGGTTTCTGCACCTAGCTATGCTCTCAAGTTACCCACTTGACTGTAGCACTCTGTGTAAATAATGTCTAAGATTGTTGACTAGAGTTGATATCACTTGGCTTGTTTCGATGCACCTACTTGGAAGTCTCTTTGGATTAAAAGCATCTGCTGAATGATTCAAATGTAAATGTCCATTTATGGGCTATTCTCTTTCTACTGTGCTTTGACTTGAAATGTGATGTAAATTAAATTTGAACTGCATTATTACACATTTGAAGTAACATTGATAAATAATATTCTTTATCAAACAAACTGGAGTGTATTGTAACATTTCTTTTTTCCAACACCAAATTATGACAAGTTATATTCTGCAAAATATTCAGACATGGGGAAAGTTGTTTAATTAATTTACTATGATGTAATAAAGATATTTAAATCAATTACTAGAATGGTATTCAGCTCCAGTCCTAGAATATCCCCAAATAGAATGTTTTTGTTCCAATCCAGAAGTAACACTTGATTCAATGACTACACCATTCAGCTATCTCTTGGAAGCAGGTCTGTTATCTCCATGTCTGTTATCTTCCAGGTTCTGCTCTATATAATGTTACATTCAATCTAATTAACTGCGAGAGTACAGAACCAAAATAACAAAAAATGTGTCACTGTCCAATGAATTATGGTGCTCACTGTATATTTACGAACTCACACATAGACACTATTGTCCACTATGTCACGCATGGGTAGGTATAGTTTCAGGCGAGACTGGGTGGGGATTTACTTGTTAAATGGACTACGGGAAAAACACTTAGAAACTTTGTATTTGTCAGAGTTGTCACGAATCGTGTACTAATACATATAAAACACAGAGTTTGTTGTTGCCACTCATAGTTGCCACTCATAGGCTGCAGGAGCAACAAATGTCTTAGTTGAGCAAAATCTTGGCACCGGCGTCCTGGTCACTAGGCATTTGCACGAAGAGGTTAATGTTTCGAAGTTGTGGCTGCAATTGGAATTTGGATTGCAGTCTGAATGGAAGACCATGTTATCTGCTGATTACCGCCTCGAACGAAACCGTTCTGGGCCCCATTTCCCAAAAGGATCTTATATAAAGATCATCTTAGGCTATTCAGTTCTCCCTCTGTTTTTATTATCTTTTTATTTAAAGTCAGTAAATTAAATAATCATAAAATTAATAAAGCACAAACACAAAAAACTCTAAGATGATCTAAACTCTACGGCCCCATACACACTTGCATTTTGGGGCTCAACAATCAAAGTTATTAGCTGGAGTCGCTCATGTTCTGTGTCCGTTCACAAACGCATATTCAAAAAACCAAGAATGCTGACAAGTATGTACAACGCTGTCAGTAAGTTTGTAATAGCGCGATATTTGCTCTGAACGTAAATCTCGCATTTCAATTACTGCACAGGTGTAAAGATGATCTACAATGTCAACAAACAACATGAGGAGCAACAACTGTATTTTGCTGTTATGTGAACAGGGTCTAAGATGGTTTTGATCTCCTTGTTACTGCAGGAGAAAAAAATCTTGTCCCGGACGGTCTCTCCGCCCACCAGTCTGCCTCTCACGCTCACGCCCTCGCTCCCTGATGCGATTATCCATGCGAACGGCCATGGTGACTAGGGCACCGAACGTGGCTGGGGGTTCGAGCACTGCCAGGGCGTCCTTTACAGGGTCGGACAGAGGGTGCAGGAATAAAGACGTGAGTGGGCCGTCTGCCCACCCCATCTCCCTGGCAAGTGCACAGAATGTAACAGCAAACCCCGCCATAGTATCGACGCCCTGATGGAGACGAGTCAGGTTCATGGACACCTAATGACCGGAGACATCGTAGTCAAAAACCAACACCAAAACCAACCCGAGCCTCCTCGTTCTCAAATCGAGAAGGCTGGGCTTTTAAAAAAAACTGCACTTACCAGGCTCCTCACTATATCGAAGCGGGAGCTGTAATTTAGGCTCCCTGTTAGTATGGGGAATGGGCAAGGGAGCATAAAACAGAAAAGGAAAGAAACAGTCCTTTGATCTTCTCAATAATGGAGATTGAGAGAGACTGGAGAAAAAAGGAAGAACAGAAATCAACTCGCAGGTAATCGGGCGAACTCGTAAACACGAGTGAAAATAAGGTAGAATCGCCTAACTCTCCACTAACGTGAGAAAGTAGAAAAGGGCAATAGAAAACAACAAACGAGGGATTCGTCCCTTCCAACTCAATATAAGAGTGGACTAAAGGTGGCAAACAAAAACAAAGAAAAAATAAAAGGCAAACAAGCAGCTGTCTATTCAAGAACAGCTTTGACCAGAAAAAATAAATAAAAACTAAGCTTCCAATATAAGGAAGCGCTACACACCTATGCAAGTCCCACGTCGCTTTTAAGTAATAAAAACAAAGTGGTCACATAACCTTCTAGTTACCGGCTATCTGTGAATAAGGAATACAGAATAAATGCTGGGCTTAAATAGAGAACAGGCAAAAAGGCACAGGTGAGACAAATGAGCACCTAAGAAAAAAACAACAACAACGGAACGAACGAAAAATAAAGTGGAAAGACTGCCAAACCCCATGACAGGAGCCTGTGTCTTTAAGCTGGGAATACATTTTTAGATGCACTCCAGTCAATACATTTTTAATTAGAACAAAATAATTTAAAACATTTTTTAAATTAGAACAAACACACAATAGGACACAGAGACGTTTCTACAGGAAAATAACACAATTACTGATTAATATGTACATTTTACACAATTGTCAGTATTAAATATTATTTATGATGTGAACAATTGGCAGACCAACACAGAATAGGCTGAGAAACAGGTGAGTGAATAGAACGGTTAAAAAGATCAATATTTTTAGGTGAAATTGTAACCAGAATGTTAGAGAAGAGGAAGAATGAAAGAAGAGAAGTGCTTTGTGTGCTTTCAGCAAGTTTAAGAAGCCCTTGTCTTTTCGTATGTGCTGTTAAAAGGTGATTAATCTGCCAGCACTCCTTAAAACCCTCAGGTTGTGCCAGAAGCAGGTAGTTGACACCAGGTGATATAACTCCATGCAGACAAGCCAAAACAATACCATGTCTGAAAGGGCTTTACAGACTGTTGGGAAAGGGTGGGTCCACTTTAGGTTAGTGTACTTACCCCTCCCCCAGCAGTCACACACACACCCTGTGCAAAAAAAGATAAAAAATATATGTGCTGGGTGTAGGAAGAGGACTCCTGCAATAGAATTCTGGTGACAGTCAGACAGACTCCAAGTGGGCACTCCACTTTGTCAGAGGGTTATGGATGAGCTCTTAGGGGTGCTGGGGTTGGCGTGTCTGACGGCCTAGCCTTGCGCGTCCTTTGGGGGATGGCTCCTCCGTGCATCCCCAGGCTAGATAATAGCAAACACAGAGCTGGCGAAGCCCCTTAGGGATGGGCTGCTGTAAAGAAGGCTGCTGGTGGGCTCCACAGTTCAACCTTTGTGGCCCATGATGATGATGATGATGATGATGGTGAAAGTAAATGGTGTAGGTTTGGGTTTGGAGGGACCTAGCACATGCTCTGACATGGACTTCGCCTTGTAAAGAAGGTCAAAAACATGTCTTCCCCCAGAGGTGTCCTAAGACTGGGAAACATAACTTGAGAAGAGGTCACTTTGGTAATTAAACGCCTGATGGCTCAACCAAAGTCCAGCGGTTGTTAGGTAATGGGGACTAAAAAGAATCTTAAGCAACCAGTTTCTAATAGCTCTTTCATTCTGAATACACCCTTTTCTATAAGCCATGCCTTACCTTCAAACCATTGCATTATGTGGACATAAAATTATTTTGCTGACTGGAAGAGAGTAATTCGTTCCGTGTCAAAGTTGACATTTTTGAAGATCTCAAAAGCGAGATTTGAGTGGCATAAGACAATGATGCAATCTTTTCCAGGAAATAATTTAGAATTAAATTAAGGGGCTATTTTCTGACCGGGACCCTCTTCCGTCTTCTACGGTCCATCTGCAGGTGCATTTCCTTTTCCTGTTCTCCATCTACAACTGTGGACACAGGTGTCCTGAATATCCTGATATGACTGAAACTCCGCTCCTGTCCTCATTGTAAACGGTGCTAACACAATGCCTGTGTTAGTGTCCTCATTGACACATGCATTGACACACAGCATGTGCCTGTTTTGGAACTTACAGGACCTGTTGTGTATATAGTTGGTTATGGCAGCCTGAATCCCAGTGCTCGCTATAGCTACCGTTAACTATATCTTCCATTGCCATGCGGCACTATCCAGCTTGTTACATTGGGTAAAAAATAAACTTATAACTGAAAAAGACTGCTGTTTAAATATTTTTACCAGGGAGAAGTATTGTATTGCATACCAGCACACAAGCAATGCATTTTGTAATGGTGTTCTTAAAAGCATTTAGTTGCAAGGCTTAACATCCAAAAACCGAAGATAGCCTTGTGTAAGTTTGCGAGCTAGAAAACATAGTAACTAATGTTAACTGAAATTATCTGGAACATGGCCAGATTTAGCTAACTGTAACTTGAACATAAGCATGGCATGTTGAGTTTCATACTTATAGCCTATGTGATTTGTCAGCTAGCCAGTTCTACACACTCTGGAAGTAAGGGTAATGTTAGCTGAGCAAGTACGATGCAAAATGTTTCAATCAAATTCTTCTTTATCCCTATCCATGGTGGCCCCTATTGGTAGTCGTCGACATCCCAATTGTAGGATTCATATTTCTGTGAAATTATACATTTTAAGAAAACCCCCTAAAATTCCGAAGCAAGATTGGTAAGTGTCACTGCTTGCGAAAACATCAGCCTACTTTTTTAGGTATTATGTAATTATGTAGGCTATATAATGTATGTGACGATTCTGACAAATTTATTCTGTTGCAAATTTCAGAATGGTACAGTCTCTTCTTCAATTCGAGCTTGAAACCATGGATGTGCAGTGAATAGTTTTGAGATATTTGGCCTCATTCATGAAACATGAGCAGAACTAATTTGTTGCATGTTCCCCCGGAAGAACATTTTTGGTGTAATCACTTATGGTTCGTTTTGGTGACATTGGGGGGAGGATAGAACTTAATTCTACCATTAGTTCAGCAACAAATGACATATAATACAAGCCAGGTCCTTAAAAGTAAAAGAAAATGCAGTACTGCTCCTTATTTGTTAGAGCAGTAACTATTTATAGCCTACTTGAAATGTATCTCCAATTACTGCTTGGTAACAGGTACAACCAGAGATTTTGGTCTTATTGCAAACCTATATGACTTATATCACTTGGCCTTCGCGAGACTAGGTAAAGGATTAAATGACTTGTCATGAGCTATCGTTAGCTTGCTAGCTAGCTAAACCAGCATTGCTAAGCAATGGTAATGTTAACTTTGCAGTGTTGCTAAGGTAAGTAATATCGCCGTCAAAAACACCCCCAAACAAACGGGGAGTAACTGTGAGTGATTGCGGATGAGAGGGGATGGATTAGCTAAACTAATATCTAAATTGATAAGCTAGCTAATGTCTTTGAACAATAGTACCACCCAGATTTTTTAATAAGCCCAAAAAAAACCCCAGCAACCTGCGATTTCAGAAAGGACAAGCCCACGTCATGTACCTATTATAAGCAGTCTGCAGCTCTGGTAATTAGCTTTGCTACAGGAGGTAGCAAATAGGCTACAGAGCATTCCACTAACGTTAGCTGGGTAGTTGAATGCAGGAGGACGGCTGGCTAGTATGTAATCTGCTGAGTGGTGGTAACGTTGTGACCGATTGTTGTAGTAATGTAGTTCACTTTAGCGTGACGTTATACTCCGATTTATATTCATTGCGTGTGGTTCAAAAATAGCAAAAAGTGTGTTTTTCTGTGGGGATTATCTTGATTAACAAAACGTGAAACTCACTTAGGCTTATATTAACCACACTTATATTCGGCACAAATCCAAATCCCTATGGGATGGGAAAAGCATTGGGAATCTGCAGAGGAAACCCATAGTGGAAGAAACTTCTGAATTAGCCTACAAAAATACTTTAGCACTCTATTGGGGTGCTCTCGTGGTACATTGATTGAACTTTCTAGTGGTGTGTAGCTACATTTTCTAGTGGATGTGTTTATTTGCAATAACCTTCAGTTATGTTTATTCAAGGTTCAAGTGGATGTGAAACAATAGGTTTATTCCGTTCTTCCAACCATTAGGGTCGTCAGCCATGAATTACCCTTCTAGGTACCAGATGCATCGAGACTCTTATACCAACATTTATCATGGACATGACCTCCACATAGTGACGCAATTCCTCCCTATAAAGAGAGGCACGTCAATGCGGAAGTCCTCTTCTTTTTCTCGCCGATGCAGAGTAAAGATGTGAGATTGTTTGTCTCTTGTGCTAATTCCCTACGTCTTGTGACTTTGGTCGGAGCTACGACTAAACTTTGCGGGTTGCTTGCGGTTAGACACATGGTGCTGCCGCGTTTATTTGTTCATTCCAGCAAAACATATTCTATGTGGTGAACAGGTTTGTATCCTTCTGTATTTTCACTGATTCCAGATCTATTCTGGTCGTGGGTGCACGAAACAAAGACAGACAGATGAGACTCGGACAACCCAGGAGGAGAATGCAATGATATATGGGAAAATAATAAATCAAGAATAACAATGAAGTAAATATACAAAACACAGACTCAGAATGTCAGAACGTAACAAAAGGTTCTGAGGATTTACGCATTGACGTGCCTAACTTTATAAGGAGGAATTACGTGACTATATGGAGGTCATGTCATGACAAATGTTAGTATAAGAGTCTCGATGCATCTGGCACCTAGAAGGTTAATTTGTGGTTGATGACCCTAATCGTCATCCGGAACTCATAAAACTATGGTTACAGTCATAACCTTCATTATGGACACCTCCCAGAGAAAAACCCTGGGAATTATTAATAATAAACTATGTTTTAAGTGAGAAGTTTGGCTTAGTCAAAAGTCACAAATGAGCACCACTAAGCCAAAGCCAGATGTCCTGAAGAAAGTGCCGTTGTCAAATAATACTGTGTGCCATCGGATCGACGACATGGGAATTGACATTATTGACCAAGTGGTGGAAAAATTGAAAGCGTTTGGTACGTTCGCTTTGCAGTTGGACGAATCAACGGATGTCAGTGGGGAAGCACAACTGATTGCGTTTGTGCGTTACAAAGACACTTTGGAGATGAACGAGCACATTCTGTTTTGCAAGAAACTCACGGCGAGAACTACCGGACAGGACGTTTTTAACGTTATTGACAATTTTTTCTCTCAACACAAGCTGGATTGGAAATCCTGCTCTCATGTGTGCACAGACGGCGCTGCGGCGACGACCGGCAGAGTGAATGGATTAATGGCCCACATCAAAAAGGTAAACCCTGATGTTAGATGGATGCACTGCATGATTCACCGAGAAGCATTAGCTAGCAAGAGAATGAGTCCAGAGTTAAACGATGTTTTGAATGATGCCGTAAAAGTGATCAACTTCATACAGTCCAGGCCTTTGAATCATAGACTGTTTCAGTCACTTTGTCAAGACGGTGGGTCAGAACATGAACAGCTACTGCTTCACACCGACGTCCGGTGGTTATCCCGAGGGAAGATGTTACAGCGGCTGTTCGAGCTACGCAATGAAGTGAGGGAATTTCTGTCGGAGCACACGCACCCCCTTGTGGCTATGTTCAACGACACTGACTGGGTAGCTCGGCTGGGATACCTCTCCGATATTTTCAGCAAACTCAACCAGCTGAATCTCTCTCTTCAAGGTAAAGACACACATGTTCTTAGCTTGTATGACAAAGTATGTGGATTCATGGAGAAGATCAAGCTCTGGCAGAGCAAATGTGAAGATGGGGATACAAGTTGTTTCCTGCAGCTGAACGCATACATTGCTACTGGTGAATGTGACAGAGCTACAATTGTGAAAATAGTGCACACACATTTGTCCAAGCTCAAGAATGAGTTCAACTCCTACTTCCCTGATATTGACAACAAGTCTTCCAAACTGGACTGGGTGCGTAATCCATTTGTGACGTACATTAACAGCAGCATTCCTGCCAGACTGCAAGAAAACCTCATAGATGTGTCCTCAGATAGGAGCCTGAAGATGAGGTGCTCAAGCACACCACTGACACAGTTCTGGTGTGATGTGGAGAAGGAGTATCCTGAATTGGGGAAACATGCCCTGAATTAACTGTTGCCCTTTGGATCCACATACCTGTGTGAGGTGACATTCTCCGCCATGACCCACATCAAAACTAAACACAGGAACAGACTCAACTTGGAGAATAACCTGGTCACAGCTGTTGCAACAATCTCCCCCAGACTCACAAAACTGATGAGTGAGAAACAGGCTCAAGTGTCACATTAATTGGTGAGTTTGAGCCTTACTTTTTTTTTAAAAAGTCTATAAACAATGGCTATTATAATTGATATGATTAGTTATGATTTAATATGATTGAAGTGTCACATTAATTGGGGAGATTGAGTCTTACTTTTTTATAAAAAGTTATCATTAAATTAATGATATATAGACTTAATTATATACATTAATGATATATCCTGGGGATCACCACGATTGATTGCGTAGTAGGGGGTACTTTAGGTTGGCTTGAAATGCTTTGGGGGTACAGTACTTTAAAAAGGTTGGGAACCACTGCTATAGCCTAATGGGAATAATGATTAGAATCATCCAGAGAAATATGCTTGAAAAAATGGTAGGTCTTAGGTGGTAAGCACTTCTGGTCAGTGCGACTTGCTGCAATCCATCTCTTAATATGCTGTCAGTAGCCTATTTATAAACGTTTATTTATATGTTGTTTCAGTGGTGCGTCTGGTAGGGTTAAGACAGCGTTTTTACCATCAGAGCAACGTTGGTAAAGTTCCATGGGTTTTTATGCTCAAAAGTCCTTTGATCCCAATTGGTAGATGGCCTTAGGGCACGCATACAATAGATTGGCTCATTCCTTTGGAACCAACAATGAAACATAGATGGATCAATCATTTATAATCCCTTCAGAATGTGTGTTCAATTTGGGTTCTCCCCTCTCCTTCTCAAAAGAGGGGGTGGGTGTTCCTGCCCAAACTGGCACCTGATCGATCAAGCAGTCTATGTTCTTCTCAGAGTCACATGAAGAAGCGTACAGACACTCCATTGTGCTTCAGTCTGATCATTCAGGAGTGTTAATTGTGAACAACTTCGCAGGGGGCCCAGTCTCAGAAAGCCAGAGTCCCAAAAATGTCCCTGTGTAACCATTACATATACTACTCAAAAGTATGTCTTTTTAAGCCAGATAGGGTTAGAATATCCCCCTTTGGGTTGTCATTTGGACTATAGACATCACATTATTATGGGACATGCATTCATTGCACTTATCTTTATAAACTTTTTAAGTTAACCCAGATTTCCTTTTTATGGATTTGAAGCACAAACTTAGACTAAACTGACAAACTGCCTCGAAACACGCATTGTGACACCTCATGCACCATTTGCACGTGTTTTGCATGAGTGTCATTCCATGCATGCCAGTGTAATAGCATAGAATTGAGACGGATGTGTGCGGGTTGGACCCGTAATGCACGACTCAGAACACTGACGTGGTAATAAATACCCGCAAGGGCTTTATTAAGGGGAAATCCAAAATCGTAGTCACACAAGCAAAGTCCAAAAACCAATAAATCCAGCCAGACCAAAGATACAGTACCGAGGGAGAAGGCAGTCTCGAAATCGGTATCCGTGCACAAGTTCATAAACCAGAGTAGCTGTCAGCGGAGCAGAAGTACAAAACAGGGGTAAAGCAAAGTTCGTAGTCGTGGGGCGTAGCAGGAGTCAGACCGAAGTCCTATCCACGGGGCAGAGGTACAAAACAGACAGCAGGCAAAACTAGTGGTCAAAAACAGGCAGTGGAAACAATAGGCAGGCAGTAACGATGGTCAGTAAACAGGCTAGATTAATAACGGTAGTCAAAACAATGGAAAACACTCAAAAATGACAGTAGTGAACAAAAGGCAACAATTTCGCAAGGACATGACATGAGCACTGATCTTATATGCCGGTGTAGACAGGTGCAGACATTAGCTTGAGAGCAACAGGAAATTAACAACAGCTTGAGAAAATGAGACACGTAACAAGGCAATTAGTAAATCGTTAGTAGTTATCCTATCCTAGCCTTGACGTTAGTAGTTAGTAAATGACATGCACGAGAAACGTAAGGTAAACATGAACACATGGTTAGAGAGTTAATATTACCCAATCCTGATCTAATGTTAGTAGATTAGTAAATTGACACTGGAGAATGAAACAATTAGGGAAGCATGAGTGACAGCAAGAGAAAGAAACAGCATGAATGCAAGGCTGCGGAAAAACACGGAAATGTGTATGCTAACAATGAACTGCATCATAACATAAACAGAAAACAAGCATGACATGAACAGAAAATAAACTGTGACAAACACTTAACATGAAACGTGGCATAAATATGACAGAAACGTAACAGTACCCCCCCCTAACGACCGACTCCTGACGGTCTACACAGTTTATCAGGGTTGTCACGATGAAAGTCACTTATCAGGGCAGGGTCCAGTAGCTTCTTGACCGTGAAGGCCGGGTGGTTATCTATGATACGGGGAGGAGGGGGTGGGGGATCAGGGGGGCAAAGGGGGTCAGTGGAATAGGGCTTAATGCATGAAACATGAAACGTGGGGTGAATCTTCAGGGAAGGGGGCAATGACAGCTTGACTGAGGTGGGGTTGATGATGCTGTGAATCTTGTAGGGACCAATGAAGCGGGGCTGGAGTTTGTGGGAAGTGGATTGGCGATCAGCGACTCGTCTATTCCGTTCGGCCGCGCTCAATAGCGCAGCCTGGGCGTCCTTCCAGATCTTGAGGCAGCGGTGCATGTGGGTGGCAAGGGAGGGGACAGCAATCTCCACCTCTTGATCGGGAAACAGAGGAGGTAGGTAGCCGAGAGAAACCTTGAATTGGGATTTTACAGTAGCGGCGCAGGACAGGGCGTTGTGCGCATACTCGACCCAGGTGAGCATCTTGCTCCATGAAGTGGGATTCTTGGCCGACACACAGCGTAGAGCAGCTCCGAGGTCTTAGTTGGCCCTTTCGGTCTGACCATTAGACTGGGGGTGGTAATCTGATGTGAGGCTGGAGGTGGCTCCGAGAGCCGAACAGAAGGCCTTCCAGACCTGGGAGATGAACTGGGGGCCACGGTCAGAGACAATGTCCGCGGGAATGCCATGGATCCGAAAGACTTCTTTGACTAGAACATCCACGGTCTCTTGGGCAGTGGGCAATCCAGGCAGAGGAATGAAGTGCGCTGCCTTACTGAACCTGTCCACCACCGTCAGGATGGTGGTGTTGCCCTCAGAAGGGGGAAGTCCGGTCATGAAATCCACCCCGATGTGGCTCCAAGGGCGACTGGGCACTGGCAGAGGTTGGAACAGACCAGCTGGGGCCTGGTGAGAGGCCTTGCTCCTGGCACAGGTGGTACAGGCCTTGACGAAACGCCTGGTGTCGGGGTTCATGGAGTTCCACCAGAACCTTCTCTTGAGGACAGCCAGGGTGCGGGTAAAGCCGGGATGGCATGACATGAGGGAGGAATGAACCCATTGGAGAACATTTGTCCAGGCGGCGGAGGGAACGTAAAGGCGTGTACCGGGATTGGACCTTGGATCGGGCTCCTTAAGTAGCGCCTTTTGATGACGGCCTCAATCCTCCAGGACACCGAAGCAACGGTGCAGGACCCAGGGAGGATGTTCTCCGGCGCCTCTTGCTCGGAACTGGCTATGAACAGTCGCGACAAGGCATCTGGCTTGACATTCTTGGAACCAGGACGGTAGGTCAATGTAAAATTGAAATGGCCAAAGAACAGGGCCCATCTGGCTTGGCGGGAGTTCAACTTCTTGGCTGTCTGTAGGTACGCCAGATTCTTATGGTCGGTCCAGACCACAAATGGTTTCTCGGCGCCCTCCAGCCAATGCCTCCACTCCTCCAGTGCTAGCTTGACAGCAAGTAGCTCACGGTTTCCCACGTCATAATTCCTCTCCGCCGGAGACAGCTTACGGGAGAAGAATGCTCAGGGGTGTAGAAGGTTGTTAGTGGGGAAACCTGAGAGAGCACGGCCCCTACTCCAGTGTCGGACGCATCAGTGTCCATGACAAACTGACGAGTGGGGTCGGGGTGCACCAGAATCGGAGCGGAGGAGAACAGTCCCTTGATTTTTTTGAAGGCGTTTTCAGCCTCAGGGTTCCAGCGGAACGGCATGGCAGTAGATGTGAGCTTGGTGAGAGGGGCGACGACCTGGCTGTAGCTCCGGATGAACCTCCGGTAAATATTTGAGAATCCCAAGAAGCGTTGCAGATGTTTCAGAGTAGCAGGCATGGGCCAATCTGTGACCGCCTGGATCTTCTTGGGATCCGCCCTGATTTGTCCCCTCTCCAAGATGAAGCCCAGGAACTCGACCGTGTCGGTGTGGAACACACACTTCTCAGCCTTGACATAGAGTCTGTTCTCCAAAAGTCGTTGGAGAACCTGCATGACGTGGCCTTCGTGTTCCTTGACGTTGGTGGAGTAAATCAAGATGTCGTCCAGATACATGAATACGTAGCGGCCCAATAAGTCCCGTAGGACGTCATTGACTAACGCCTGAAAAACGGCGGGGGTGTTAGCAAGGCCGAAAGGCATAACAAGGTACTCGAAGTGTCCTAACGAGGTGTTGAAGGCGATCTTCCATTCGTCCCCCTCACGAATGCGCACCAGGTGATATGCGTTGCGTAGGTCCAGCTTGGTGAAGACAGTGGTAACGATGGTCATTAAACAGGCTAGATTAATAACGGTAGTCAAAACAATGGAAAACGCTCAAAAGCGACAGTAGTGAACTAAAGGCAACAATTTCGCAAGGACATGACATGAACACTGATCTTATATGCAGGTGTAGACAGGTGCAGACATTAGCTTGAGAGCAGCAGGAAATTAACAACAGCTTGAGAAAATGAGACACGTAACAAGGCAATTAGTAAATCGTTAGTAGTTATCCTATCCTAGCCCTGACGTTAGTAGTTAGTAAATGACATGCACGAGAAACGTAAGGTAAACATGAACACATGGTTAGAGAGTTAGTATTACCCAATCCTGATCTAATGTTAGTAGATTAGTAAATTGACATGGGAGAATGAAACAATTAGGGAAGCGTGAGTGACAGCAAGAGAAAGAAACAGCATGAATGCAAGGCTGCGGAAAAACACGGAAATGTGTATGCTAACAATGAACTGCATCATAACATAAACAGAAAACAAGCATGACATGAACAGAAAATAAACTGTGACAAACACTAAACATGAAACGTGGCATAAATATGACAGAAACGTAACAAGAATAGAATCATACTGAATACATCGAACACGAGCGATATGTATCTATAGCTATACACATTACCATATAGCATAACTCTCAATTTTTTAGACCGTCAATGTGTGAGATTTGTCACATTTCTAAAATTCCAATATCTACATAAAATTGGCTGTGGTCGCAAATAATCCTGTTTTTAGACCGTAATGTAAATAAGCAAAACTGTACCAAGGCTGGCGCATAAAACAGCAGAAAATCAATCAACAGCTGGACTCACCATTAGAAGAGTTGGATGTTTGAAGTGCTTGTTTCAAACCTCCGCAATACATTGACAAACTTTTATTTACTCACTACATTTAACTCTAAACTTTGCCCCTAGCGGTGTCCGTCTCAATTGCAGTATTCACGTTTGTCTGAAATGATAAACTACAGCTTTAAGAAAACCCCATACATTTTGACACAGTATTTTTTAAAAGGGTAGCTGTTGCGAAAACCTCAGCTTTCTCCAGTTACATTGCAGTGCCATAAAATAGGAGGGTGCTATTAATAGCCCAAAGCACTTACGACCCTCCTCTTGCCACAGCCACAGACTGTAAAATGCACCGCTTAAAAATGCTAAGAAAATGATGTTCACGCATGTAAACCTTTTAACGTATGGAATTTTTTTTTAATAAATGCGTGAGATTTGTCACATTTCTTGTGACAACACATTGTAACAAGATAAACTTTTCAGGGTTAATCAGAAAACAGCTGTAGCTGAATATACTGGTAAGTACTTGGTTTCCTAAACTTTTTAACGTATGGAATTTTTTTAAACATACAAATGAGCATTCGCCGTTTTCCCTTGCTTACTGTACTATATACAATAGGCTACCTGATGCATTTTCGGTTTAGAAGACACCAAATTTTTTTTCTCGTATAAATGTTTAGAAAACCAAGTACTTACCAGTACCACCAGTCATTGGCTAGGCTATGCGTAGCCTACGGTTTTTATCTTGTTTTTTTTAAAGGGTTTCCGCATTATGGTTTTGAAAGCTCCGCACTATGATGGCTATGATGCAGCTTTGGCAAAAACTGGTATGCAGTAACAGCATAGCCTTTTTCTTTTATTTATTTATTTATTTTTTCAGAGGGCATTTCCCGATATAATTGCTGACTTGTGGCGAGTGGTAATAGATTTACTTTAACATCTGTCCGAGAATGTAAACAAGTCATCCATTTTTACTGTAAGAAAAAAATTATGACAATGTCACCTCTATTTCGCTAGCTTAGCCTACTTGAACAGTTACAAACTGCATGAGAAGAGTAGCCATTGAAAGCTGATTGCTTTTTCTTTGTCTCACCGTTTGTTTGGAATCTACATGCATATGATGAAAAATTATCGTTTTTTAGATGCCCACAACTTTTTTGTTTGTGGATGATAATATTTTGCACTTGCAAATATAATACTGTAACGTTATAGCACTCTGATTTATGGTTAAAATGTTTTAGCGTTTCTTACAGCAATATTAGTTAGCCATATATTGACAATTGGATAACGTATTTGACTTAGGCTACCTGTGAAACAATGCCTGCTGCACACATAAGCATGTGGAGTTACCCAGTTGTCAAGTGCATTGGCAAAACAGCAACAGGATGTTAGACACTGCTTATTGAAGATTGTAGGTTCGTTACAGTACATAGGTAGACAGGGTTTAGCTTTTAGAGGGCACAAAGCAGATGAGGGTAATCTGTACCAGCTTCTGAAGTATGAAGCAGAAGGTGACCCCCTCCTTTCAAATTGACCCCCTCCTTTCAAATTGGTTGGCAAACGTAGCCATGACTACATAAGTCCACAAGCGCAGACTGAAATTCTAAACATGTTTGGCAATACAGTTGTGCGAAACATTACTGCTACCATCAGGTCTCTGCCAGTGCTTCAGTTTAGTGTAATAATTGATGGCACACAGGATGTCTCTGGAAAAGAGCAGGAATCCATCTGTATAAGATATGTAGACCATGATTTGGTGCCACATGAGGATTTCATTGGGATGTATAGTACATCATCAACTACAGGAGAAAGCATTTGTAAACTTGCCTTAGATGCACTCACAAGACTAAACTTGCTAATTTCAGGTTTGAGAGGGCAGGTATATGATGGGGCGGCTAACACGGCAGGGAAGAATTTAGGGGCACAAGCACTTCTGAAGAAACATCATCACTGTGTCTTATTCTGGGGTGCTCATGCAGCCTGCACATCTTCTACTCTAATTCATGATTCCTTACAGTGGGTGCATGAGCTGGGAAATCTGTCCAACCAGTCAGGGAACTTTAAGGCAGTTTTTGAGGGCATAGCAACATCAGAAAGTGTATCTCACAAAGTGGCCTTTATGCCCAACAAAGTGGACAGTAAGGCACCAGGCCCTTAGATCAGTCATTGACCAGTATGAGCCTGTGCTGGCTAGTCTAGAAGAGATGGGCTCAGGTTTAACAAACACAGCAGCAAAAGCAAATGGTTTGTTGGAAAGGTTTAGCAAGGGAAAACTGTGCTAGGCCTTCTCCTTGCATCAGAGGTAATGGGTGAACTGTAATGTCTCAATAAGTCTCTCCAACAGAGGACACAAACAGTCAGGGGGATGCAGGCAGCTGTGGAATGTGTAAGAAGTACACTCCAACAGAAAAGGGATGATGAAGCCTTACAAAATGTGTTTGAAAAGGCTGTAGAGATGGTGATATCTCTGAATATTGAGGCAATTCAGACACCCCATCTCAGAAAACCACCCAAGAGCTTCTGTGGTGGAGTCGCTATGCATATGGTACAATCAGCAACTGAGTACTACAAAGTAGAGTATTTTAAGATGTTGGATACAGTAGATTTTCAGTTGAGGGATCGCTTTGACCAAGAAAGCCTTGTGGTGCTTCAGAAGCTTGAGGGAGTTCTGCTTACAGGTGAAATTGACAAGATAGTAGACCAATACCCAGAACTGAACAGGCATGCACTTAAAGTTGAGTTGCCTATTTTTCTCTCAAAATACACATACAACACCAGTGCAGAGGCTGCTGAGATTCTAAGACTAATGCCAGTAGAAGTTAGAGGTTTGTTTCGTCAAGTTGAAGCTCTTGTCAGGTTGCTGTTAGTCATGCCTGTTTCTTCAGCAGAAGCTGAGAGAAGCTTCAGCACACTGAGGAGGCTTAAAACGTGGCTTCGATCCACAATGGGACAAAGTTGGCTCAGTAATGCAGCTGTATGCTATGTCCACAAAGAAAAGCTTGATCTTTTAGATCGTAAAGTTATCTGCCAGGAATTCATTGCATCTAGTGTCAGACGCAAAAGGTTTTTGGATCTTTCAGTTAAAACATACTGATGTATGGTCACTTTAGTCTTATTATGGATGAAGTTAAATAAAGTCCCATTTAGTTAACTTCTAGGTTCTAAGACCTGTTTTTTTTTTTTTTTTTAAATAATACACAAAATTAATTAATTATGTAAAGATGTTATTCAGCAGACAAAAAATAAAAAGCATTTTTGGGCTGTCTTATCATTTTGTTTAGATTGATTTTAGAGAGGAGACATTTTGAATCGTCATTATTGCTCATTTTACAATAGGCCAGTTTAATGTGCATCTATACTCTGAGCAAAGATGAGGATTGGGGCGGGGGTAGCAGTAGCAGCAAAAAAAGGTCAAGGTAGTAGCAAAAGTCCCATGTCCCCCCCAAAGTTGAAATGAAACCTACGCCCTTGGTACCTAATGTAAAATATCAGATAGCAGCATATTATGCATATGCGACTCACGAGGGGGGGCCAGCGATTGTATCAGGGTGGCCGTGGCCACCCCTAGGCGGCGCCACTGCACATATGAGAGCAGCAGAGCAGAAGGCTATTTCAAGAAATGTATAATGTCCATGCGCCCCCCCCCCCAACACCTCACACACACACACACACACATTTATATCCCTCATCCGATGTACAGACAGAAATGCAAGATCACAACTGATATGTAACAGAACACATTTAATAAATAATTTCTATATATAAAGATAATTAAAATAATTACTGGAAGTTACATAATGCTTTCATTTTTCGGCAATGTGTCCCATGACATTGATGAACTGCTTCAATAATGAGTTTCTTTCTTTTTGAATTTCAATATTCTCCTTTTGTCATTTTATAATTTCATCCAATTTTTCAAGGGTTTTATCAGCATCCTGCGCCTGCTTCTCTTCTGGGCTCTCCCCGTCAGACTCTCCACCACACAAGTTGCTGGGTCAATGGTGGGTTCTGACTAACTGGCTGAGGGGAGAGGCTTGTGGCTGAGGGCCTCAAGCCGTGCCTGACTGTTACATGGCTTAGGGGAGAGATTTGTGGCTGTGGGCCTCGAGCCATGCCTGACTGTAACTGGCTGAGGGGAGAGGCTTGTGGCTGTGGGCCTCTAGCCATGCCTGACTGTAACTGGCTGAGGAGAGAGGCTTGTGGCTGTGGGCCTCTAGCCGTGCCTGACTGTAACTGGCTGAGGGGAGAGGCTTGTGGCTGTGGGCCTCGAGCCGTGCCTGACTGTAACTGGCTGAGGGGAGAGGCTTGTGGCTGTGGGCCTCTAGCCGTGCCTGACAGTAACTGGCTGAGGGGAGATGCCTGTGGCTGTCGCAATGACACAACCACTATGGGTGTCACAGTGGGATCCCCTGCAAACACTTCATCAAGTAATGAAAAGTATTCCCACTTTCGTCGTCCTTGGCCCGTCTTACTGTGTCCATCGACGATGGTTTTATACCTATGTAATTATAAAAACATATAAAGAAATTCACTAATAGTTTTGTTTTTAGTTTTTAACTGCTTATAAGTTCAGAAAATGATTAGTTGCCTCAATTAAGCTAATGGTTCATTGACTCAATGTTCTTGATTACACAAACTCATTATTTTATGATGCATGTTTGAGATGATGTTTGCACTATAATTGTCAGTATCTGTAGCATCTGCTTACCTGTGCCTCAGGTTTTTCCATTTGGTGTCGCAACTTTGCCAAGTAACACTGCTGTACCCGCCCAACCTCAGGATCTGGGCCACCATCTCCCAGGCCTATCTTCGTTTGATCACTGGGCTTTCAAATGTATCTTTAAGAGAGCGCCATGTCTCAATGAGTAGCAATACTGCTGCATGGGGCCAGTTAAATCCACCTGCAACATATAACGTAACATAACTTACAAAAGTACGATGACATGTCATTAAAAATAAAACAGCCTTCTAATAATAATAACAATAAAATGATTATTACTATTGCTATTATTTTTATTATTATGGATACGTGTATCGTTAAAAGCTTAAAATCACTGCGCAGTTTAAACAAATATCATGCAGCTAATAATAGATACACAAAAGGCAGAAGGCTTGTAGCCTACTGATGGCTGTCAGTGACTCCATTTAAATAAAAACAATAAAACAAATATTAGGCTATACAATACTGAAATTATAACATTAACATTTCTGTAAACTATTAAAACCGAAAGAAAAATATGTGAAATGCAGTGGCGGCTGGTGCCAGTTCTCCTAGGTGGGGCTATCTCAACCGACACCCCCCCTCCCGCGCCAGGAATTTTTGACTGGGGTAGCTTAGATGGTGCTATATCGTAGGGGTGTTTCTCAAATTTCCACATTCACGCAACACATGCCCGCGCACAGCCATAGCCTACTATATAGCTACAGGGCGCCCATTATCGGGCACAGCCGCGTTCGATTATATTTGAACTTCGTCGAAAGCCGATTTGCCAATGGAAAAAAAGAAAACCACTATTTTCCACCCACTTCAAACCAAATAAGGTATGTATCAATTTCATGAATATTTGACCATAATTACACATTTTGTGAGCATTTTTATCACGACCCCTATCTGAAAGAAATGTCCGAAATCTGATTCTAGTTCCGCGCTGGTGTACTACACCGCATAGTCATGTTTACTTCGGGGGATTTAATTAAATAAAATGTCGCTAAAACTTTAGCTAGATAGCTAGCGATGTTTCCAAGTGTTGAGAGAAAGTCATATTACCCTGATATGAAGATACGATTATTATAGACAATCTGTATAACGAATATGAACCGATTTTTCACCCATCTCGGATAATGTTTACAAGCACCTGCTGCGTTGAGCGAGATGTCTGTTATTTCGCCCATTAACTCTATTAAACCTCACGCTGCGTTCACACAGCGAGCAACTGGTCGCCGAGTCGGTCAATTCTACGAGGCTGGGGGCGGGGCAAGAGCTTCCCGTTGTGTCATCCAAGTCAGTTCGTGCAGCTACAATTATTTGATACAGATAAACAACGGCAGTAGCCTACGTATAACAAAGATATATTTGCGATGCATCCAGGCTGGTAGATCCAATATGATATTGGAACCCGAGTGCTTTAACTGCCTACACATAACACACACAACTAAACAGCATTCCTGACAATACAGTAGGCTCTAGAAGTGTCATGACGTTACATTAGCCTACCTGTGAACAGTAAATCATACCTTTTCGCCGTTTTGGCTTCCAATAGCCTAGCCTACATGATATGCTAACGTTAGCTAAACATAGCATTTATCTAGTGTTGTGTGAATGTTTAATTCACACAATAAAATAACAAAGACCTTACCATCGGTACCAAGGGCACTCGCAATTGCCCTCCAAACATCAATTTTTAGGCGCTTATCCCGGTATTCCTTTTGGAATACATTCAACAGGATGTGGTAGGCTTGGACCATTATTATTAGCTGCTACTCCATTGCTGCAATTTGAGTGAAATCGGGCGGAACAATTATTCACGAAATGAAGATTGTGTCATCCAAGTCAGTTCGTGCAACTACAATTATTTGATAAAGAGAAACAACGGCAATAGCCTACGTATAACAAAGACATATTTGCGATGCATCCTATTCTTTATAGTTATGTCATGACACTGATAATGATGTGTTCTCGCTAGCTAGCGATAGGCTAGCCTATATATCTTCGTCGCGAGCTACCGATCTTTATCTATCTACGCTAGATACATAGATAGATGTATGTATAAAACTCAACGTGTATTTTTTGGCTCAATGTGATATTGGTAGAACAGCTACACCTATCCTTTAAGGTTATGTTATACATTGAACAGGACGTGGTAGGCTTGGACCATTATTATTAGCTGCTACTCCATTGCTGCAATTTAAGTGAAATCGGGCGGAACAATTATTCATGAAATGGTTTCGTGTCGGTTGGGGAAATATGAAGTGTGGAACTCTGATTGGCTGTTACGGCCGATGGTCGGTCAAAAGTTAAGTTTCGGGCAACATTTATCGGCTGATTTTGGTCGCTCAGTTTTCTAGTCGCTCAGGTCGCTGACCGTCGCTCAGCTTCATAGAGAATGAATGGACTTCCGGCGACTGGGCGACCGAAGTTGCTGGATGTGTGAACGCAGCGTTAAGCTACAAATCGTCATTGCTGTATATGTATACACACCTTACTGGTATGACTGAGATTGCATGCACAATAATGATACATTGCTCTTTTCTAATAGAGACAAGACATTAGCCTATTACCATCACATCATGCCCACTATGAACATGTGTGTCCCCCCATATATATCAATAATCTTTATCAATAAAGACAATGCAGTATCTAAATCAGTTATAGCCCGAGAAGAGGAAGCCGTGGAAGGAAGAGGACATGACAGCGGCCATGGAGGACTGTGAGAGGAGGATGGCTGTCCGTAAGGCTGCTGGGGTTAGTTTGTGAATGAATACACGTCAGTAAACCATCACCAACAGCAGAAACAACGACAACCAAAGTCAATATTCTTTGTTAAACGATAAGCAAATAACAAGCATAAATGTTAATCAAAATATAGTTTTATTTCCTGTAATATTCAGATCCCGGAATATCCCAAAACTGGAAAAGACGTGGAGGAGAAATTTCAGAGCCAGGTACACTGATGTCCTGAGCACGAGAAGGTCGGACAACCCTGACGGCACGGGCAGCTTGTGCTACGCGGGAGGTGGTAGACCAGTTTTACACCCTGCTGGACAACCCTGGAGGCCCTGGAGGTTGAAGGTAGGGATGTTAACAATTAATCGACTATCAATTAATTGCTAATAAGAATTTAATCGCTAAGATTTTTTGTGTGAAATGTAATCGTGATTTAAGGTCTCCACGCGAGAGCGCCTGTGGTTTGCAATACATTGCAATACCTGTGGTGCTGTTTTGAAGTATAACTACTTGTAGCCTACCACCTGAAAAGCTTACATCCAACCGTGCTGCCAGGGCAAAGTGGATTGCGACCTACCATCACCTCAGTGTTGCCAAAGAGGGTGTGTGACGATAGACGAGCGGAGAGTAGGCAACATGGTTTAAAAGGACATGATGGCAATAAGCACCATTGACGGTGAGGGATTTCGAGAGCTAATAAACAGGCTGCGCACACGACTCACTCCCAACCACGTAGATATGCTTAAATGTTCTTGAATAAAAATACGTAGGTCTATCTAGTATGCATATGAGGAGCCTATTCAAAACATAATAGCCTATGTTTTAAGTTGACTGTTAAGTTGACTAGGCTAGGTCTACTAGTTTAACTGTCGCCTTTCAATTTCAAGAGCGATTATGTTAATGTTGCAAGTGCCTAGCGGAGCAACGGTTTCGCTTGCAACAGATGAGACGGAGCGCAATTTCTTTTCTGTTAAAGTAGCCTATACACGCCTTCATATTCTATTTTTGTTATGCTACAATACCGTAATTTCCGGACTATAAGCCGCTACTTTTTTCACACGCTTTGAACCCTGCGGCCAATACAACGGTGCGGCTAATCTATAGATTTTTACGAGCTAACGGCCTCCAGGGGGGCGCTCTAGCAGGAAGCGCAAGAGCGAGACAGACAGAGATAATGCGCCGAGGAAGACGCTAGTTTGATTGTGTTTTGAACAGCCGTTTTGCGCATCATGCACACACCCTCATCATGGAAAACACACGAAGAAATGCATATGATGCCGCTTTTAAGTTAAAGGCAATCGATCTGGCTGTCGAAGAATTAAATAGAGCTGCTGCAAAACATTTTTAGGAAACGTGCCTGATTATTACAACGGTATTTGCATTGGGTGAACGCGATCGCGATCGCATAGCAAATACAGTAAAAAATAATAATCGGTCATCAGAAAAACTACCAATAATAGCCCCACAAAAAAATAACAATTACGTAGGCCTACTGATCGACATTAGATTCGTTTTATTGGGCTATTCAACAACGCGATAGGGCTACTTACTTTTTCCACCTCGCTGGTTTAACTTGCAGGGCGAACAGGCTAATCCGTTTTGTTTTTTTCCTTCGTTTAAAAGTTATTTATTTTTTTTTATTTTTTTTAATCCTGCGTTGTTAACAGTAACAGATGCTCGTTTTTTTTATAAAGCAACATTTAACCAGGAAAACATGACATTTCAGTGCAAATTATGTCAATATGTCATTTAAATGTGTACATTAATAAAATAATAAGTTTAACCGACTAGTATTTCTGGTGCCGACTAGCGAGGGTAGCAACGTTGAATCGTCTAGTCGACTAAACGCGCACATCCCTACTGTGTATCATCTTTCTGTGTACGTAAATATCTCATGTTACAACGTGGACACCTGCGGCTTATAGACAAGTGTTTTCTTCTAAATTTCGTTGGTGCGGCTTTTATTCAGGTGCGCTCAATAGTCCGGAATTTACGGTAATGCCTGTTTCTCAAATGTTACAATAAATCTTTGATTGAGGAATATAACATGCATTTTGTATTCTGTCTATCATAAGCTATATTTAGCTTTTATGTTATCAATTAATCGACGATTGTTTGTTAAGGTTAACAACTATCGATTAAGGAAATTCCTTAAAATTTGCATCCCTAGTTGAAGGACAAACCCAGTCAAATCTACAACTGCGATGAGACTGGGTTTGCAATGGAGAGGGGTAGGGAGAAAGTTCTGTCACGTAGAGGCGCTAAACATGTCTACCGCCAGTCCCGTGGCACCAAGGAACATGTGTCAGTGCTGGTCTGTTTAAATGCTGCTGGGGGAGACATCCCCCCAAACATCATATGTTTGAGGGCTTCCCAGCAGATCCATCATTCACACAGGGAGGTCCCAGGAATGCCCTGTACTCAAGATCTAAGGCATGGCACATTGACGGGGAGCTGTTCAGAAGGTGGTTCCAGCATTTCATCCACCACGCCGTCCCTGAGTGCCCTCTCCTTCTCATCTTTGATGGACATAAGAGCCACCTGGACCTGGAAGCGCGTCGGATGGCTGTAAGGGAAGGTGTCACTCACACTTCCCACCTTCTTCAGCCTCTGGATGTTGGATATTTTGGGCCAATCCAGAGTGCTTTTTCAATTCAGGCCGGGCTTTGTTCCAAATATCAAATTTAATACATTGTGACAAAAGCTGAGTTTCCCAAAAATATTCAACATCCCATACAAGAACTGCAAGGAAAAGAAGATTGCGGTGGCAGGCTTTAGGAACACATTTTCCCTTTCGACCCATCCGTAATGGATGAGTCACACTTGATGCCATCTGACATGCAACCAGATCCTGGCACCAGCACCACCTCTCTAAGCTCCTCCACAACAACATCCACTCTGCCTGCAGCCGCACAGCCATCAACCAGCTCGACCACCTGTACAACCACCTGCACCTGCAGCCTACACTGCCTGCCCTGTCAGACAACACCATAGGACCGGCCTCCTCTAATGCCACCACCCCCCCGGGCAAATCAACATCACAGCCACAACATCGCCTCCTGTCTCTTCCGACACCAACCCCCTCTCACATAACACGCGGCCCAACAACCGTAGAGGTAGTTAACATTATACATAAACAAATTGTTGCCTATTCTTGTTTCATTACTTTGCCGCCTGTCTTGTTACTTTCTATTATTTGTATCAACATTGTATTTTTATTTTTTTAGTGCAACGAAGGCTGGTAAAACGACCCTACTCCGCGGTGTACCCGTACTGTTCCACTTCCGCATCTACCTCCACCTTTGAAAAAGGACAAGGAAATGGCAGGCAATTGAGGAGGAGGAGGAAAATGTGTTGTATGGCGTCTGCGGCCTGAGAAACCCAGAAACATCGGGGGAGGTGGTGTCCTCGGTGCAGTGCAGCCATTGTGGCAGTGGTTCCACACTGTCTGTGTGCAGTGGGTGGTAGACAACCTGAGAGAAACGAGGACAATTTCTGCAGCTACTGCAGCTTAAAATAAATAAAAAAACAATAAAAATATATTTTTTTATAGAATTCAAGTGCTCTGTGTTTCTCCTTTCAGATATACAGTATGTTTGATAATAAGATTCTTGTTTACAATACAGGTAGTAAATGTACAGGAAGATGGGATTACCTGCTGGGCATTGCTGCCTGTCGCACCTCCTCCGGTGCCCATGGGTCAGCTGCAGGGTCATCAGCCAGGAACCACCATTCACCAACGTTTCACTCCTTTAACCCCTTAGCTCTGATAGTCTAGGTAGGCTCGCCGGCGAGCCCGTTTTACGCAACTGAGACACGTGTTGCTCCTGCAGCCAAACTATTAGTGGAAAACCCAAACGCGGTATTTTAACTTTATTGGTAGACGATTCGCGACGATTTCTGGCCAATGCTTAGTTTCTAAGTGTCACTATCTTTCCGTAGCAAGTCCATTTAACAAGCACTCCCCACCCAGCCTATACCTACCCATGCGTGACATAGTGGGCAATAGCGTCTATGTTGGAGTTCATAAATATATGTATTCATCATATAATATTAGAATACCGTCATAGCAACCAGATAAACCCACCTTATGCAAATACAGCGGTGCAAATCGCTGCTCAATCAATACCTACATAAACAAGTGGAATCATTCTCTAATCATACAATGCCATTCTACTATCAATATCTGCGATTAAATATGGAATTCATGTGCAATCCTACCATGGATTTAAGCGTAGATATATCCCTTTCAAGATTCCGTGGTCATTTATTGTCTTGGACAATCCGTTTGAAAAATACACAGCGCATTTGAACACGATTACACAACCAAAACTAGCTCTGCGTAAAACTTACTTCCTGATTGGACTGTCGTGACGCTTTCAATTTTATTCTGGTTTGATCGACAATGGTTTTATCCAATAGAAGGCACGATAAACTTCCCCAAAAGTAATTTACATGTGTAATTGAAAGCTTGGATTAACTATTTAAGGGCGAGCGTAACTGCAATACTTGTTATATCACGACAATTTTACGCAGGCATGCGCAGATGACGCATTTGGTTTGACGCATTTGGTATGACGCATTTGGTATTACGCGATAAAACTGCGCGCACCTTTGAAGTGACTTTTTTAGCAATTTTCCTCCGAAGTCGGTTAGAAGAGGACAGCAACAGAGATTCTTCTAATCCCTGTAGCATAGATTCTGTGGAAGAGGTGCCTATCAATATGGGGAAGATATCCTCCTCGACATGTAAGTATTACTGCTTGTAATATTTTGATTATATACATTCGTTTTTCCACTGCGTGCTACATTTTCGTTATTTTTGTATTTGCATCGGTCGTAATAGACCACTGTTAACCACTGCTAATAATGCTGAACATATTTGAAAGCACACTTTTTCAGACTCCACCTTGAATAACTACATGTATAAGGTCAATTATATAGTACGTTCTTTCCATTTATTTTTTATTTTCTATTTGGTTTAGCTATCTCATAGCTTAGAATGTATAGCTGACTGTATTCGGTTGATGACTAGCGATAGCTCCTACGTTGTGAGAAAGTAGCGCTTTCGTGACTTAGAATGTATAGCTGACTGTATTCGGTTGATGACTAGCGATAGCTCCTACGTTGTGAGAAAGTAGCGCTTTCGTGACTTAGAATGTATAGCTGACTGTATTCGGTTGATGACTAGCGATAGCTCCTACGTTGTGAGAAAGTAGCGCTTTCTTGACTTTGCTTTGTAGATTGTGTCTATGACCTTCAATATGCACTTATTGTACGTCGCTTTGGATAAACGCGTCTGCCAAATAACTGTAATGTAATGATACTATTGTGTTCGTGCCGTTCGCGTAGTGGCTCGTGGTGGCCTGCTTTGTTAGAATTCATAGCATTCACAATGAAATTGAGTATTTTAGCGCTGTTCTGTTTGGTTGCTCAGTCGTACGTTATATTTTATGCCTCGATTTGCCGTGAAGCTAGAACATTGGCAGTGTTTTCCGATATTATTTTATTGTATTGTAATTTATTTGTGCATAATGTACTCTATGGGGTATTAGTATATCCATGGGTGATGCTTTTCACTTAGGGAATGGAAAATATGTATTCAAATTTACTGTGTCCAGATGTGTGCAAGATGAATGTAAAATAAATAAATAAAATAAATAAGCAACAGTTGTGAAACACACTACAGAGTAATGCCATCCTAGAGCATGCAACAAAATATAACATAATGTAGCATACAGAAGAAAGTGTTTACTGAAGTACAAGAGTGAATGATTTCATATTTAGCTGTGTGTACCACAGTGTTATAATGCTTCTGCATTATGTAATTTGTTCCTATAACATGCTTGACCCTCCACCTCTGCCACTCCAGCAGTGCCCTCTACTGTTCAGAGTGAAGCCACTGCAGGACCAGATCCTTACAGCATCCTTACGAAGGCACCGCACAGGATGAAGCAGTATATGAAGGATAATGGTGAAAAAATGGCACACTTGGCATCAAACACTGAACTGAAACTGTGCAATATCAATGTTTTCATCCATTAAGTGATCGTAAGGGAAAATGTATATGCTTTATAAAGGACAAAAGGCTTTTTAATAATTTCTTGGAGAGGTTTTGGGTAGGTTATTGGACACCTAGATATCCACCCCCCTGTACTGATCCAAAATAATTCCCACATGAAAATGATAAAAAGGTGAGTTAAATGAGTCAAAACGGTTGATTTGCACTGAAATGTATGATTAGTTTAAGATTTACAGCTATTCACATTTTAGCCAATTTGGATAGGTTTGGAGACCCTGGGTACATCAGGCTACACTGCTTACATTTTGTGTCATAGATCTTTAGTAGTTCTGTATATCACCCTGCGATTATTGAATGCTTGTGGACAAGGAGTTTATGATCCAGGAAATGTGTAGTTTTACCTGTTTCATTTATGTAGCTCTCAGTATTTTGAAGAAATATATATTTTGTAGCATTTTTTGCAAAGTTTTGCTTGCATTTCCGGCACTTTATTTTGACTTAAATTATGAAAATAAACGAATCAAAGTTTGTACAAAAAATGGTACACCGGGTTTGTTTCATTTAAGCCATTTACCAAGTTTATGTGATGCTCACACCTGGAGTTATAAAGCCTTAAACAGAGTACCCCCAAGATTGACCAAATATGCCATTTGCGCCAAGAGGTTAATCCTGGAACGTCTCCTGGTGGCGGAGCAGTGACAGGGACGTCTCCTTGTCACCCCCTGCAGCTGATAGATGTTCTCCCCTGCGGCTGTTGTCTGGGGTTAGGTGTTCTTTCCCCAGCACTTGTCCTTCCTCCTCAACCAAAGCCAAAAGCTGCCTTTCTCAGCCTCCTCTGCCAGTTCTTTTGTTGCCCTCTTCAGCTTTCCTCCGGCCACTCCTGCGTCCCTCAAGAGGCGTATGGTGGACCCTCCCACAAATCCTCGACATCCGACCTCCACTGGGTAGATTGAGGTCTTCCAGCCAGCCTCCCGGCACTCAGCAGCCAGCTCTGCATACTTAGCCTTCTTGCGCTCGAAGGCGGCCTCAATCCCCTCCTCCAGTGGTACTGTGAGCTCGATGAGGTGCACCGATTTTGCCTTGGTTGACCACACAACTATGTCAGGCCGGAGAGATGTGGTGGTAATCTCCGTGGGGAACCGGAGTTGCCTGTCGAGATCAACCCTCATATTCCACTCCTGGTCGGGGGAGAAGGGCCTTGGTGTTTCTCTTAGCCTGATGTTTCTTCTTCCCCCTCCTTCCGTGACAAAGCTGATGTGGTCCTCTGCTGGTGGTGATTCTTTGCTGCCCTGTCGACACCCCTCCAGCACCTCGGCTAACTTTCTCAGGACCTGGTCATGGCGCCATCTGTAGCGCCCCTGAGAGAGCGCGATCTTACAGCCTGACAGGATGTGCTGGAGGCTTGCGTTGGGGGCATTGCAGAGTGGGCAGCCTTCTTCACTCCCGAACCACTGGTGAAGGTTCCGAGGACAGGGAAGCGTGTCATAGGTTGAGCGAATGAGGAAGCTGAGTCTTGCCTGTGGGATCTTCCACAGGTCTGACCAACTGATGTTACGGTTGACAACTCCCTCCCAGGTTGTCCAGCTTCCTTGTCGGCCCTGCGACACAGCCTTGATCTTATAGCGCTCTTCTTCCATCCTCGTCACCTCTGCCACCACCATCTCCTTCCTCTCTTTACGGTTGGCCTTAGACCAGAACCGTGGCACCTCTCCCCATCCTAGCCCTGCCCTTCCTGCCTGCACTCTGCCGACGATCTCTCGGTGTTGCAGCCTACCGACAGCTTGGTCGACCTCAGTTTGGGCATTCCACTTCCGGCCGGTGGGAACCTTAGCTTTTGCGTTCCTTACCGACTGGTCTGTGGACTCCCTTAGCTCGAGAACCAGCCTGGTCTTCTCTTGCATGTAGCCCAAACTGATGGACTGTAGTGGCAGCTGCAGTGTGTTCTTCCCGAAGAGGCCAGTTTCAGAGAGGCACCGTGGCAACCCCAACCACTTTCGGATGAATGAATTGGCTTTTCCATCCATCTTGCTTGCGGTGGATGAGAGGATCTCACTCATTTTCAAGGGCCACATCACTCTCCTGTAGAGTGTAAACTGGTAACACCAGACCTTGTACTTCCCAGGGAGTTGGCTTTTGTCGATCCTTGCCAGGCCGTCAGAGAGCTGTTTCATGACGGTTCTCCCCATTTGCTTGTCAGACAGTTCTGCTGTATACTGCCTCCCCAGGCTTTTAATGGGTTGCTCAGACAGGAGTGGGATTTTCTCTCCTCCAACGACAAAGATGGTGCTGTCGTTTCTGACTCCCCTTCTGAGTGACAAGCTACGAGACTTGGAGGGCTTGATTTTCATTCTTGCCCATGACATCAACTCATCTATCCTTTTCAGCAATCTAGATGTGCATGCTGCTGTCTGAAGGAGGCTGGTGACGTTGTCCATGTAGCTCCTCAATGGGGGTAACCTCTGGCCAGATGGTAGTTTGATCCCTCCAACCATCTGTCTTGCCCCAATGAGGATTATCTCAAAGGCTGCTACGAACAGTATTGGAGAGATGGCACACCCCATAGCGATTCCTACTTCTAGTTGCTGCCACCCAGTGGTGAAGTCCTGGAGGGCAAAGCACATCTGCAGATCACTGAAGTAACGTGCTACCAAGGTCTTGATGCAGGAGGGCATATGGAAAAACTCCATGGCGTAGTTGATCAGCTGGTGTGGGACTGATCCATACGCGTTGGCAAGATCGAGCCAGATGACATGCAGATCAGTCTTCTCCCGCTTGGCCTTCTGGATCTGGTCCCAAATCATCGTGGAGTGCTCTACACACCCTGGGAACCCCGGGACTCCTGCCTTCTGGCAACTGGTGTCGATGTAGCCATTCTCTAGCAGGTAGTTGGTCATCCTTCTGGCTAGTACTGAGAAGAAGATTTTCCCTTCTACATTCAGCAGGGCGATGCTTCTGAATTGGCCAATGTCTTTGGAGTTTATTTCCTTGGGGATGAAGACCGCTACAGCTCTTTGCCACTCTGATGGGATGAGTTGCTTTTTCCAGGCAGTTCTCATTAAGTACCATAGTAGCTCTAGTACCTTGGGACAGTTCTTATAGAGCTTATAGGGGACTCCGTTGGGGCCTGGTGCTGAAGAGGACCTTGCCTTCTTCACGACTTGCCTGACTTCACTGAGCTTGGGGGGCATGATGTTGAATTCAGCTGTTGGCGGTGCAGGATGAGGCACGTACCCTGGTGTTCCTAATGGGACGTTCCTTTTCGGATCACTACTGCTTTTTAACATGCTGTTCCAGTTGCTCCCTGGTGGTTTCAAGCTTCCCACTCTTCTTCTCCTCCAGCAGTTGTCTGGCGTGCTTGAAGGGATCCTTGAAGAAACTGGATCGCTCTTTTTGCTTCCGTTTGCTGCGCTTGCGGATACGTTCAGCTCTGCGAAGCCTGGCTAGCCTTTGCCTGACCTCCTCCCACAGGGCTTTCAGACCTTCTTTTTCTGCATGCGTTGCCTTCCTCCAGTTCTTGCGGAGTTGTCGGCGCCTTTGCACTAGCTGGATGATTTCCCTTTCCCTCCTTCCCTTCTCTCTCAGGGCGGTCCTCTGTTTGGGGATAACTTCGCTGTTGGCCTTTCTGACCACACTTTGCTTTCCCCTGGTGGATTCTCAACCCCCTAAACGTGGTCACTTTCTCCCATCCACATGCACACCTTCGGAGGATCTTCTCCTCGTTCACTGGAGTTCTGGTGTTCTCGTAATCCATTTCCGTTGCTGTCGTTACCGTGTGGTCCGTCCTGTTAGGCCCATCTTTCATCCCACCTCTCGGAGGGCCTGCGGGTTGTTTTCTCTTTGAATTCTTTGTAGTTAGGTTTGGGTGTCACTCTTCCGAGAGACTAGTGGGTTGGGTAACTAGCCGCCCACTCCCGGTGCGGTCTTTCCCTGCTGCCATCCAGTCTTCCCTGGACTCCAACTGCCCTGTTCGCAGTAGTCACTGGGGTTACCAGAACTTCAGTAAATGTACAGGAAGATGGGATTACCTGCTGGGCATTGCTGCCTGTCGCACCTCCTCCGGTGCCCATGGGTCAGCTGCAGGGTCATCAGCCAGGAACCACCATTCACCAACGTTTCACTCCTTTAATCCTGGAACGTCTCCTGGTGGCGGAGCAGTGACAGGGACGTCTCCCTGTCACCCCCTGCAGCTGATAGATGTTCTCCCCTGCGGCTGTTGTCTGGGGTTAGGTGTTCTTTCCCCAGCACTTGTCCTTCCTCCTCAACCAAAGCCAAAAGCTGCCTTTCTCAGCCTCCTCTGCCAGTTCTTTTGTTGCCCTCTTCAGCTTTCCTCCGGCCACTCCTGCGTCCCTCAAGAGGCGTATGGTGGACCCTCCCACAAATCCTCGACATCCGACCTCCACTGGGTAGATTGAGGTCTTCCAGCCAGCCTCCCGGCACTCAGCAGCCAGCTCTGCATACTTAGCCTTCTTGCGCTCGAAGGCGGCCTCAATCCCCTCCTCCAGTGGTACTGTGAGCTCGATGAGGTGCACCGATTTTGCCTTGGTTGACCACACAACTATGTCAGGCCGGAGAGATGTGGTGGTAATCTCCGTGGGGAACCGGAGTTGCCTGTCGAGATCAACCCTCATATTCCACTCCTGGTCGGGGGAGAAGGGCCTTGGTGTTTCTCTTAGCCTGATGTTTCTTCTTCCCCCTCCTTCCGTGACAAAGCTGATGTGGTCCTCTGCTGGTGGTGATTCTTTGCTGCCCTGTCGACACCCCTCCAGCACCTCGGCTAACTTTCTCAGGACCTGGTCATGGCGCCATCTGTAGCGCCCCTGAGAGAGCGCGATCTTACAGCCTGACAGGATGTGCTGGAGGCTTGCGTTGGGGGCATTGCAGAGTGGGCAGCCTTCTTCACTCCCGAACCACTGGTGAAGGTTCCGAGGACAGGGAAGCCTGTCAATCCAGTTAGCCAGCTATTTTGCCAACATATTGGTTATTCAAACAGTAGCTATCTTTCTTGATGATTATAAAATATGAATTGGTTTTTAAAACAACAAAAATCGTGAGCTTCTTTATGGATTACAACAGCCGCCCGATAATGGGCGCCCCTTCTTTGGCAGTCTTGTCTCATTTTAAAGACGTTAAAACAAAAAAAACAAAAAACTACCGGTCATGTCTAACGTTACATGTTTATTGGTTTAAAAGTTAATTTATTGTTTTTGTGAAGAAACAAGTCCAATAAGATTGAGCCAATAAATGATAATGGGTGCCCCTTTTTTGACAGTACTGTCCCATCTAAAAACGTTAAAACCAAAAAATACCGGTCACTTCTACATTGGCTTAAAAGTTAGTTTATCATTTTGTGAAGAAATAAATTCAATGAGATGGACAACTTCCGGACTGCCAGGTAAACAATCCAGTTAGCCAGATATTTTGCCAACATATTGGTTATTCAAACGGTATCTTTCTTGATGAAATAAACTATTAATTGATTTTTAAAACAACAAAAATTGTGAGCTTCTTTATGGATTACTCCAGCCGCCCGATAATGGGCGCTGCTTTTTTTGCAGCACTTTCTCTTCTAAAAGACGTTCAAACGAAAAAACTACCGGTCATATCTACATGTTTATTGGCTTAAAAGTTAGCTTATCGTTTTGTGAACCTAATAAATATAATATGTCCAATGGTATGTGCCCGAATAATATCAGTATCGTATTTTGAACACAAACATTTCTGTTTTCCGCCCAATAATAGGGTCCGGTACGCTATCCTACTACTAGATTAGAATTTAGAAATTCAATGCACTTTTATTCAAACTAGGCTGTGTCCAAAACTGCATACTTCCATGCTCCGAGCATGCATAGCGAGCATGTGCATCCATAGTAAAGTACGGTAGTGCGGAGCATGGGAGTATGCGGTTTTGGACACAGCCTAAGTGACTTACAGAGTCAATACAATGCACTTTTATCCAAAGTGACTACAGAGTGAGTGCAATAACACTATAACAGTCAGCCAGCTATTTATAGTAGGCTAAGCTACTAACAACAACAACACGTGAACACCGAACACGCTATGCGACTGCCACCACACACTAAAAATGTATACAATTGTCCAGTCTAGACCTAACATGAAACATAAAAGTAGCCTATTGTCATCATCACATATACAAAAAAATCTCTCACTCAAACTCCAACATGAATAGGCTACATTGATGCTATCAATACTATCAACAGATAGACTATCGACTGCCTAGGCCTATTGTCATTGCCAAAACATATAGCGTTACTACACATATAGCACTAACGTTAGGCCTACTGTGTTAAACTAAATAATCTAATTTAATGTTAGCCTACTCACCAATGGACGTCTCTCATAGCCTACCAGCCTGCGCCATCCTGCCTCTTCAACTGAACGCAGCTGCCCGGCTTGTGTTCAACCTCCCGAAATTTTCACATGTCACCCCCCTGTTGAGGTCACTCCACTGGCTGCCAGTTGCAGCCAGGATCAGGTTCAAAGTTATGACCCTGGCCTACACTGCAGCCAATAGGACAGGCCCTGTCTACCTGCAGGACTTGATCCAGAACTATGTTCCTGCTCGACCACTTCGCTCATCTACTGCAGGGCGACTTGCACTCCCCCCCCTCCGTGTAAATGGCACTCGCTCGTCCCGACTGCGGAGCTTTTCCACCCTAGCTCCCCAGTGGTGGAACGAACTTCCCATTCCCCTACGTTCCATGCCAACCCTGCCTACTTTCCGTTGTGGCCTGAAAACGCACCTTTTCAGACCCCACCTAGACTAATACTTATCTAGGACCTCATGGTATGTGTTCTTGTCGAACTGTGTATTCAAGTGTATAATATTTAGAATAGAATTGTATTAGAGCTGATTTACCCAGTTCACTGTGAACTGCATTGTGTTCATTACTAGGGATAGCTGCTACTGTATGGGAAGAATGTGCTTTCTTATCTGTTCTGTAGTTACTTCGATGACCTTCTGTATGCACTTACTGTACGTCGCTTTGGAAAAAAGCGTCTGCTAAATGAATGTAATGTCATACTATAGCAGGACAATGCGCCTGTTCTTGTGGTTCATGGCAAAATCATCAACAATGTCCTGCTTAAGTTAATCGACAACAAAACTGGGTTGCTATTCCGAGTGTCCCCACTGTTGCTTCTCATGTCATTTTTTACACGCCATAAACAAGAAAAGCTGCGTTCACAGAATCGCATTTTAACTCCGCACTTCTTAGTTGGGTATATTTGCAGAATAGGGCACCGTTGTCCTTCTTTTGGAGTCTGGCTAATATCAGCAGGCCCAGTGCTGCGGGGGTAGGCCTGCTGCAGCTAGCTAACTGCTGATCAGATGGCGGGGACAGCGGCTCTTCTTCCTCCCGATCTTGCTCGCAAATGCTTGATGATTAAAAATATCATAAAAGTAGAAAATGGCATTGGCATTTGTGTTATGTAGATTTTCCCTTGTGCATACATTTGTACACTATATAGGATGCAGGAGGGCTGGTTATGAAGCTGCCTTAACCTCATCTGCAGCGATGAGGATTTTTGAGCCAAAAACCCTTGCAGATATTTTCATTTCCATCTAGCTCCTAACCTGACATGAAAACAGAGGAGAGCAGAAAGAGGGGGGGAAGGGGCAGAGAGCCATTGCAGGGCATCTTCCAACCCCCCTGGGCCCCCACCCCACAGGAAGTCTCATTTGGTGGTTTGTAGTATGCAGCGCTCCCTGTGGATGTCCTATCCAGACTCACATTAGGCACATACGTTTTCAAAGCTGGGCCCTGCTGGCCTCCTTTATGGCGCGCCTGCAAGAGGGGTGCAGCCCAGTTATGGCAGTAAAAAAATTTGATTTCCTCAAATCCTCATTAGTAGGCCTGCACAGACAGACAGAGACAGAGACAGAGAGAGAGAGAGAGAGGAAGGAATGTCGAATTGAATGACGATGACAGATCTGGTGAACCACATGTATAGGAGTACGGCATAGTATTTTCAGATTTCACTGGACTAAACAGAAAGTATACAGTAGTAATAATTGTAATAAAAATATACAGTAATAATGTTATAGCAATAATATAATGTACCAGTTAATGAAAATTATTTTTTATGATTACCACAGATGGCTTTTCGTGAATGCACCCACGACATTCAAAACATATAGCGTTACTACACATATAGCACTAACGTTAGGCCTACTGTGTTAAACTAAATAATCTAATTTAATGTTAGCCTACTCACCAATGGACGTCTCTCATAGCCTACCAGCCTGCGCCATCCTGCCTCTTCAACTGAACGCAGCTGCCCGGCTTGTGTTCAACCTCCCGAAACCTCCCTACTGTTCCGACCACAACTCAAAGCCAATTAAGGCTTCAACCAGAGCATGAAGCATAACAACAGCCTCTGTAAATTTCAGGTGTCTGAGTGATTCCAGCTACATGTGTAAAACAATCCAACAACACACTGCATCACCCTTTACGATTGGCCTGGCTGTGCTTACCGAACCAAGAGCCACGTTCATGTCTAATCACCATAATTATTCCTAATTATTCCACACCACTTTAGTAGAGTGATACATTTCAGCCCCGACCACCTCCCCAGCAAAGCCATTAATAGTTCTCTGAGTTGCTTCCAAATCCATAGTAGGCTTGTTCTGTTTCCAAAGGTTTATGGTGCAAATAAATAAAAAAATTAAAAAAAAGGCCCTGTTTTTATGCATCTCTTAAGACACTTCTTTGATAATTTGCTTATTACTTGGATTTGTGAACGGTGGGGGAAGCTGGCTCCATAGCTATGCACCCCACCCTACACCATCCAGTTCAACCCCCCCGGAAGCCTGAGGTAAGGCAGATGAGCTATGGGTCTGGACATGTGGCAACAATTACACATTAGCAACCCTCCCACGTGCCATTCCCTTCTGGAGTTTTATCAGCCATGCTTCTGCTTTCCCAGGGCAATCTCCAAAAGCACTCTGTTACAGGATATGCATGTTTTTTCCCCCTCCGCTCTCCCTCAGTTTGTTTTGTTGTTTGTTTATACTCCCCCACCCAAACCTACAGCTGTGTTCGGTGCTGGTAGGTGCGCGCTGTGACGGGACTGCTGACCCTGAGGGCCCCCACCACGGTATCATGTCAACGGTGACTCAGACATGCTTAAGAACACTTTCTCAACAAAAACCAGGAACTCCGTGTGCTGGGACTCTGGTACAAACTTTGACAAGTCTGAACAGTTTTGACTGGTGGTCACAACAGTTCATTTTTACAATCCAAATCATCGGGTTCCATCGATAGAGCTTCAGACGACGCCAAACGGAAAACAATGGTAGAAAACAAAAAGAGACAGCCACTACCCATGACAGTACCCCCCAACTAAGGGACGGTACCAGACGATCCCTAAGCTTTGCTGTCTCGGAAGTCCCTAATGAGAATGGGGTCCAAAATATTATTGGACGAAACCCAGCAGCGCTCCTCGGGACCATACCCCTCCCAGTCCACCAGGAACTGGTACCCTCTGCCCACCCTTCTCTCGGCCAAAATGCGCCGAACGGTGTACACCGTACCTCCCTCCAAGAATCGAGGAGGAGGCGGCTTGTCAGCCGGAGCGAGGGTGCTCACAAGTACCGGTTTCAAGCGTGAGACATGAAAGGTAGGGTGGATGCGCATGGAAGATGGTAACTGAAGACGTACCGTGACCGGGTTAAGTTTCCGCACGATCTTAAAGGGACCCACGAATCGAGGCGCGAGTTTGCGGGACTTAACTCGCAACAGCAGGTCCCGTGTGGAAAGCCACACCCGTTGACCCACCCGGGAGAAGGGAGCCGGACGACGGTGCCTGTCAGCCACCGCTTTCTGTTTAGCTGAAGCGCGCAGTAACGATGCATGTACGCGCTTCCAGACCGCTCGACACCTACGCACGAAGAATCCGGCGGAGGGTACTTCTGCATCTCTCTCCAGCTCAGGGAACAAGGGAGGTAGGTAACCCAGCTGAGCCTCAAAAGGAGAGATTCCCGTGGACGCATTGCGCAGGGTATTATGCGCGTATTCGGCCCAGGCAAGAAAGCGACTCCAGGAGCTAGGATTGGCCGCGGCCAGACACCGGAGAGTACTCTCCATACTCTGATTGGTGCGCTCTGTCTGGCCGTTAGTCTCCGGGTGAAAGACGGAAGAAAGACTGACAGATGCCCCCAACAGAGCACAAAATGAACGCCAGAATCTAGCGGTGAATTGGGGCCCGCGATCCGACACCACGTCCAGAGGTAAACCGTGCACCCTAAACACATGGTCTATCATTAGCTGGGCCATCTCAGGTGCCGATGGCAGTTTAGGCAGAGCGACAAAATGAGCTGCTTTGGAAAAACGGTCAACTATAACCAAGATGACCGTATTCCCATGCGAAGGTGGCAGGCCTGTAACGAAGTCGAGGGCGATGTGACTCCAGGGGCGCCTGGGAATGGGCAGGGGGCGCAAGAGACCCGAAGGGAGAAGCCGTGAACCCTTATTACGGGCGCAAATAGCACATGCCGCGACAAACTCCCGCACATCACTCTCGAGCTTGGGCCACCAAAACCGACGTAAGACAAACTCCTTAGTCCGGTGCATGCCCGGATGGGCCGCTAACTGGGAAGTGTGACCCCACTGAAGGACACGCGACCTCAATCGAGGGGGAACAAACAAGCAGTGAAGCGGACCCCCTCCTGGGCCGGGATCAGAACGCAGGGCCTTCTGCACAGCCGCCTCAATGGCCCACATAACAGGGGCCACAATACTAGAACTGGGAACCACAGATTTGGGACGTGACTCCTTATCCGACCGGTCATAAATGCGTGATAACGCATCAGGTTTAATATTTTTTGACCCGGGACGATAGGTAAGGATAAAATTAAATCTGGTAAAAAACAAGGCCCAACGGGCTTGTCGCGAATTGCGCGTTTTGGCCTGTTGAATATACTGCAAATTCTTATGGTCAGTCCAGACTGTAAAAGGGTGCTCAGCTCCTTCCAACCAATGACGCCACTCCTCCAGCGCCAATTTGACCGCCAACAGTTCAAGATCACCAATGTCGTAGTTTCTCTCCACCGGAGAATGCTGAGACAGAATGGCCCCAACCCCCAGCTCTGAAGCGTCGACCTCCACCACAAAGGGAAGGGAGGGATTGGGAGTAGCAAGAATGGGCTCGCAGCAGAACCTCCTTTTTAGTTCAGTAAAAGTGGTCTCCGCCCTGGAGTTCCACTGAAACCGAGCGGGAAATGCATTTTTTTTTGTGAGGGCTGTGATAGGAGCCGCTACTGAGCTAAAATTGCGGATAAATCTCCTATAAAAATTAGCGAAACCCAAGAAGCGCTGCACCTGCTTCACAGAAGTAGGGGTGGGCCAATTCTCAACCGCTGCAACTTTATTTGGATCCATCAGGACTTTACCGTCAGCAACAATGAAGCCTAAAAAGGAGACGGAACTGGTGTGGAAAGAACACTTTTCAACCTTAACAAATAGTTGGGCCTTAAGAAGTGCCTCCAACACCTGTCTAACGTGTATGATGTGAGAGGGAAGATCCGGAGAAAAAATTAAAATATCGTCTAAGTAAACGAAGACGAATCTCTCCAGCATCTCTCTCAAGACATCGTTCACTAGCGCCTGAAAAACAGAGGGGGCGCTAGTGAGGCCGAACGGCATCACCCGGTATTCGTAGTGTCCGTGATGCGTGTTAAACGCGGTCTTCCACTCATCCCCCTCACGAATGCGCACGAGATTGTATGCGCTACGTAGGTCGAGTTTACTAAAAACCGACGCCCCCTGTAAACGCTCAAATGCAGAATTCATGAGGGGAAGAGGGTACCTGTTCTTAATGGTAATAGCATTGAGACCCCGGTAATCTATACAGGGTCTTAGCCCTCCGTCTTTCTTTTTAACAAAAAAAAAACCCGCACCGGCTGGTGACGTGGACGGCGTGATAAACCCATTGGCTAAGGACTCCTCAATGTACTGCTTCATAGCAGTGCTCTCAGGAGCTGACAAGGAGTACAAAGAGCCTCTGGGAGGCACAGTACCAGGGTACAGCTCAATGGCACAATCGTATAGTCTGTGAGGTGGTAATTTGGCAGCACGCTGTTTACTAAAAACCTCTGCGAGGTCTGAATATTCAATAGGCACCCCCGCGGGGGTGGGTAGATTCGACTCAAGCGCCCCTACCACCTCCGGAGTACCGGAGGATCTGTCAGACGAGCTATCCCACTCGAAATCGGAGGTGGAATGTTCGTCCTCCTCTGTGAGAAGCCCCTCCGCAAAGGGATCCCAAGACAGACTCTCCTCACCACTCCCCGTGAGGAAGGAGGAAGTGTCTCGGTCCGGATAGGAATCTGCCTCATCCGAATCACTCTCGGAATTAAGTTCGGACAGATCAAAAGTAGCGTTTGGAACAGAGTAAACAGCAGGATAACAATGCGATAAACAGTGGGAACCCCACTGACGAATAGGATTAATATTCCTACCCCAACAGATATGCGGGTTATGTAGCCCTAACCATGAATGTCCCAGTACCAAAGGATACGACGGAGAGTTTATTTTAAAAAAATTCTATTCTCTCCGAGTGCCCCTGGAGAGAAATGCGCATCTCAATTGGATTCGTCTTTAGTTTCATGAGTCCAGAACCCAAAGGACGACCATCCAGGGCAGTAACTTGGCGAGGACTAATTAAGGGATTGGTAGGGATTTGTAAATTCCTAGCCCATTTAGCGTCAATAAAAGACTCCACGGCCCCTGAATCAATAAAAGCGGTAACGTTTGCGAACGTCCCTCCCAAAACAGTCGGACAGGTATGAGGGTCCGGGAGTTAATACAATCTTGTCTCACTAGGGACCCCGACCTCCCTAGTGAGACCCTTCGTTTCCCACCAACTTATATCATCGATCTTTAGTATGACCGTTACGCTTACAATGCTGGCACCAGTACCTCTGTGGTCTCGCTCTCTTATTTTGATGGAGGGACGAGCCATCCACCTGCATAGGCTCTTCCTGATCAACGGAGAGGTATGTGGGCACAGTAGGCGGAATGTCTCTTAACACAGATCTTAAACGGGGCGACTGATCTTTAATAGCACGTTCACGTTCTCTGATCCGGTTATCGAGACGTATAGCAGACGTTATTAATTTATTTAGTGTCGCCGGTGGTTCTAGCATAGCCAACGCATCCTTGATGGAATTGGATAATGCTTGAAGGAAGAGGGATTTTAACGGGCCGTCTGACCATCCCGTCTCCCCGGCTAGCGCTCGAAAAGTAATGGAGAACTCAGCTACAGTTTTAGTGCCTTGGCGTAAGCTGGTGAGTTTCCTTGCCGCCTCCTCTCCTGAAACCTCGTGATCGAAAACCAGTTGCATCTCGTCCATCAGTTTAACTGGATCACGAATGACAGGTGCATTGGCTCGAATGAGAGGGTCCGCCCACGCAAGAGCCTGGCCATTTAATAGAGATAAAATAAATGCTACCCGGGATTCAGGTGTGGAGAAACGAGAGGGTTGTGCCTGAAAAAATATCAGACACTGCGTTAGAAATGGTCTGCATTTTCCCGATTCCCCACCATAGCGATCCGGTAATTGTAATTTAGGTTCCTTTATAGTACGTGGAGCGGCTATGGGAGGTGTGGGTGCTTGTGCAACTGGAGGAGGGTTATTTGCCACAGAAAGTCTATGCAGGCTCTCTGTCAAGCGTTGGAGGCACTCTCCCTGGCTACGCAACTGTTCCCACAGCTGACCCTGCTGAATTTGCATGGAGAGGAGTGCTTGCTCCACTGTAACCCCCGTAGCGCCCTGACTGGCTTGTGCTTGTTCATTATCCTTATCTAACGCTGATTGCTCCATGTTTGATAGGCTTCTAGATTCTGTCAGGTTTGGGTTTAGAAAATAGAGAACCAAACGCGAAAGATAAGGATACAGAAAGCGTATCTAGTTTAGATACGCCACAGAAGCGGAATTACACTGCACTAGTAGAAGGGGAACGCAAAAGCGGAAACAAAACTTCCCTAGCACAAGGCTAACTCAAAACAACCTCAAACGGAGGCGGAGATTCGCTAAAACAGCGAGAAACTAACAACCAAAGAAATGACCTCACGCACTAATTGATCTGCGTGTATCAGAGGTCGATAACTGAAAAGAAATGAACCAAAATAGCAAGCCTGTAACTACAGCTCTTTGTTTTCTTTCTTTTCTTTTTATAAACCCTATACCGGCTTTCTAGTCATACTGCAACGTCAATCTAGAAGCACCGGAAAGCGGAAGTCAAGCTCTATTTATAGCCGACGGAAACCAAACACAGGTGTAGGAGATAATGACCTGGAGAGATCCAAACACCGGGACGGCGGAAGAAAAAATCCGATAGAGCTTCAGACGACGCCAAACGGAAAACAATGGTAGAAAACAAAAAGAGACAGCCACTACCCATGACAGTAAATAACTAGCCTGCAATATGGGACTCACTGGGGGAGCAGCCTACAATTCTCTAGTTAGAGAAATAAGGTTCAAGAATGTGGAGTAGCCTATTTCACTCGCTAGGCTACATCAGAATGTCATGGATTAGATAGGCTGACACTCGAGTCATTGCACAACGTTTAATCTGGCAAATCTAAATTACTGTTAAAGCAAATAACTTCAATGCATTCACAGGCGCCTACAACGCTACAAAAATGTCGTAAAGCTAAACGGAAGTTTAAACTTAGACTAGTCGACTTGTCTAAAAGTAAGAAAACACTCAGAAAACAGTCAAAATTGAGAACAATGTAATCTATAAGATTCAACATTGTCCGAAAAAATATTGCGTATATTATAGAGCCATTTGAAACCGTTAATCACATTCTTCAATAACCAAATTGCATTTTAAATGCCGCTGAAATGTGTGGCACTTTGCGCCTTGCATTATGAACATTGCACATTATCCTACAAAACATGACAACAACACACTAAATAAAAGTTAACAAATAACATTTATTGAAAACAATATTCAACGTAACAAAACATTTTTAGGAAACGTGCCTGATTATTACAACAGCATTTTCATTGGGTGAACGCGATCGCATAGCAAATACAGTAAAAAATAATAATCGGTCATCAGAAAAACTACCAATAATAGGCCCACAAAAAAATAACAATTAGGCCTACTGATCGACGTGACATTAGATTAGTTTTATTGGGCTATTCAACAACGCGATAGGCCTACTTACTCTTTCCACCTCGCTGGTTTAACTTGCAGGGCGAACAGGCTAATGCGTTTTGTTTTTTTTCTTAGTTTTTTAAATAATTTTTTAAAATCCAGCGTTGTTAACATTAGTAACGGATGCTCGTTTTTTTATAAAGCAACATTTGACCAGGAAAACATGACATTTCAGTGAAAATTATGTCAATATGGAATTTAAATGTGTACATTAATAAAATAATAAGTTTAACCGACTAGTATTTCTTGTGCCGACTAGCGAGGGTAGCAACGTTTACTCGACTAGTCGACTAAACGCGCACATCCCTAGTAACTAGTAACATTGGAAGCAAGATACTTCTAGTTTTGGATTGTAACGTTTTCTCAACACAGTCTAGCTCAGCATCAATCGGTGAAATTACATTGTTATTATTATTAGACTATTAATAATAATAATAATAATATTATTAAATTGTGCTAATTAATAACGCTATTCACGCACTTGCTAGGTAGGTCATCTATGGGTAGGTAGGCCTACCCTATGGCTGCAAAACTAATCCTCATCTTATCATGTTATCTCTCCCTCATGTTACATCATGCATGTTTCATGCTCATTCGTTTACCTGCACAGCCTGCTGTACTGCATACAGAACAATTTACTCATGTGGAACAATAACTACGAAACAAACACTTCAGACGCCATTTCATTCAAAAGAAAGTTGGAACAGCTCATCTCAGACACAAACAGATTTCTAGCTGCTATGTGTAATTTTGCTGGCTAGCTTGCCATTGTTACAAAATAGTCATATTAGTTATATTAATTTAATTCAGAGGGATTCATTTTATACATAACAGTGAATTCACACTGGTATACCGGCAAAAAATCTGTTACCTTACACCACTCTGCGTCACTGAGACAAGATTGCAAAAACATCTTCGGGCTAGGACCTGCTGCACGGAGAAACGCCTGAAAGTTAACTTAGACATAACTAACCAAAAATTGTATGAAAGAAACTGAAATTAAAAGCTGAACAACAGCCGTTGCCCAATGAATTATGCTTTACTAAGCGGAATGTAGCTAACTATGCTACAAGCTAAAAACACTCGCCAGCTTGGTTTGATAATTACGCCCGGGTGCCTCTCCCTCTTACGCGGAGCCGTATCTACGTGACTTCCAAAAGCTTTGTGTTGAATGAGGGCTTATCTGAAAGATAAGACTCTTGGCTATTGGCTGAAATATTTGACAGACCGTTTTAAAACCCAATGGAAAGCAAAAAATACTCGCAGTGGAGGCGGGTCGATGCTAGTTTTTCCCACTTCAGATAGGCCTATTGTGCGATCAGTCAAAGAAATACACCCAATTGACGACGGTTTTGCATAAAACTCTGCAATCAAGTACAAAACCCCTATGGCTAAAATACACAAAGCCACGGGATTGGTACTCCAGCAACTGGATGAGTTTCACAACGCCAAACTACTCGTGATGAAGTGCAGAAAAGCACAAGTCGGTTTAATAATTTTAAAAAAATCATGTACAGCCGTATGAAAGTTTTAAAGTATTTTTTCTTGAAGCCTAAAGGTATAATGATTTTTCTAACTAAAGTTAGAAAGGGAATGTGAAAGGAAATGTGACATGAAACTCCGATTGGTTTATTGCATATTACGTCCAAGACACACCTAATGAAGAGGTTAAGTTCAGCCCATTTGAACCTTGCGCCTTACCTTGTTCTCAAAATATGCACCCTATAACTAGCAAAAGTGGGGTTGGACACATGCTAAATGCACATTTTAGACCATGCGCTAATATTTGTTACGGTTCCAAAATTGGAATGGACCCAAATGCCGGACTCGAAGACAGACTCGAGCAAAACTCTCAAAGGAGTGGATTTATTAGCAATAAGGAAGCAAGCAGACAGGGGAGCAGGGTGACGGTCAGGATATGGGGTTAGCGAATAACAAGAGGGTAGCATGGATGATGGGGCAGGAACAAGCAGGAACAGAGCAGCAGGCAGGAGGGCTAGGTGATGGACAGGTTGCAGGGTTGGTGACTACAGGTGGGCAGAAACAGGGAAGCAGGCTGGACGGGCGAAACTGAAAGCAAGACTGGACAAGTTAGGAACGAACAAACAGAAGCCAAAAACACGTCAAACACACAGCAACTGATGGAACAAACTGGCAACGTGACAAAGAGTGGAACTTAAATAAAGGGAGAACAGGTGTGAAGCATGAGTGATGATTAAAGTGAGTGAGGAATGTGTGCGGGAGTAATGAGGTGAGTGCGGAATGCGAGCGGGGGAGGCGAGTGATTGGCTGGGAGATGATTGGGAGCAAATGAGAAACTAAATGGGGAAACCACGCCCAGCCTGCACAATACGGAGACAGACAAGGTAAACGGAAAAACATGACATGAAACAAGAGGAATGGGGAAAACAAGGAGAACGAAAGGAAGGTGACAATATTGTCAAGTTAGAGCCCAGTGTTTGTAAAACGTGTTCTTCTCCCTAAGCCCAAAATATGATTCACAAATGGAAGACATAATTTCTTTGTACTTGTTTTATATGTTTGCGAACCACATTGTATTAGAAAACTATTATGTATTTGTTTGATAGGCATTTGTAATTGCAAAACAAATTGTGCTTGTTTAATAATCATATATTGCATTTGCAAAACACAGTTTGCAAAAATGAGGAAGGGTAGAGGTTTACATCATTCATACCTCTACCAAATTTTCATTTTGCTGCCAATATTTCTGTTCAGAAATTTTTTTTAGGCCAGCCAAAAAGAGAGACTTAATCAGTTGCGCCTTGATCTGTTAAATAAGGTTAATGTTGTTTTTCTGTGGGATTCCCCTTTAAGTTAGGAACAGCACCTACAGTGGCTGAATGGGGAACCTACTGGGTACATGGTACAGTATTGGGATTTCAGTCAGAAAATTCATGATTCACGCGCTATAAAATTTCAGTTTTGCCATAGAATCCACCCCAGCAATCCACGAGAAGTGCATGATGAAGCAGCAAGGCAGCATTTATTAGCAGCAAACCTAGCAATGCATGAGAGCTGTGAGGCTCGAGAATGCAAGACTTGTCGATCCCAATATGGCTAATCGGAAATAGACAGCGGAACTCCCCCAAAACCTGCTATGGAACTCCCCCTTACCTGGCTATGCTATGTGTCTAGTGGGGCACCCACTATACAACTGGGCCGATATCCCAATTGTCTAAGAGACAATGTGACAAAATTAAATGCTATTGCTTTTCTGGATCGACCTAGTTATAAAAAAAAAATTATGTGAGGCCAGGCTGAGCTGCGCCGTATGGCTTTACCTTCAGATGCAAGCTTGATGTTGACTTTGCAGTTAGGATGTGATTGCCATTAGAATGCTTAGATATTTTAATTATTTGCCATTAGAAATGTTTTGCTGTATGACTAAAACAATTAATCCACCATTCCGTCAGATATGCATAGCAAAGGCTATATAGCAGCATCAGTCTATATGCATAGCCTATGCATAAGAGATATAAATCCGCCAGATATGCAATGTGAAGCAGTAATGCACATTTATTAGCAGCAAGCTTTACAAAGGCCATTTAGCGATATTGGATTTTGTTTGCCAGATCCTGCCCTCTTCAAATTCTGCTTAGATCTGGTATTACTTTATTTATACCTCAGGACGGAATTGGATTATGATAAATTATGGTTAGCAATGGAGGTGAACTATTACTGACAGTGAGGTTTGCACCTGAGAGGACGAAAAACCATGAAAAACCTCCCGTCAGCAGAGTGTGCCGAATAGCTAACCGGCTGGCAGCCGAGTGCTTGACGGAGGAAAAAATAGAAAATTCCCTCCCTGTTCCCTAGTGGCGACAAAGATTACAATTTAGGAGCAAATCCATCTTACCTTGTTATGGATATGAATGTAAAACTCAAAGTAAATTCAATTGCACGCTGAAGGCACGGTTTGATCCTCCTTCAAACTTTCCAAATTCCAACTAACTCATTGTAGCAGCACCTAAGCAAAGGGAGTGTGCTTTGTAGAGGTCAGCACTTCGCAGAGTTCCACAGCCTTGAGGAAGCCAGTTCTTATCGTGGGCTTACCACCATTGTGTCGTGGTTCGTGGCTGTTTGTTTGCTTTTCTTTTGCGGCTCTCGTCCTGCCTTCACGATTGTTAATCAATCAGATTTTTTCCATGTTCCGTTTCGTGGTTTGCCGGTCTTGTTATTGTTTTCACCTGGGCTTCTACGTGCGGGTTATTTAAGTTTCTCACTACCGCTTCTCCGATGCTTGATTGTCTCATGACATTGCTTTCATGCCAGGTATAGAATAGAATAACTTTTATTTTCCCGCAAGGGATCTTCAGTTGTAGCCCCAGCAACAACAAAAAAAGACAAGACCCACAACACAAACAAACAAACATATCAAACAAAGACATCCAACAGAATCATTACATCAATCAAGTGAATTAAAGTGCAATACTGCCATGATTTTTTTAAAAATAGTCCCACTGTCCCGAGATGTCCAGTGTCACCAAGCAGTCCAACACACAAACTCCGCCTCCACAACTCTCCTCCATACACGCAGCGCCGCGGTCTCTGCCCACCGCCGAAACATCGAGCAAGCATCGATCTACATCAATCCTCCCAGTCGTCTCCTCATTCCTCCCCCGCATTATGGTCTCCTTCCCTGGTTGCCTTTTGGAGATTCTCTGCACTCCCGGATCAGTCCCGAAATCCTCAACTCCAGTGAAGAGCGATGGTAAACCCCTTGCTGCAGTCTGCAGATCCAACGGACAGATCCTCTTTTGCTGACTTGTGGGCACTTGCCGTCCTGAGGGCGCAAGGTTCCCCGACTGACCACGCAGCATGGCGTGTTGACCGTATTCATAGAACCAGGGTTACCTTCGTAACCCGTACGTTCTATACGGTCAACACGCCACCATATGGGTCATAGAGTACCAAATAAAGTCAGGCGGGGGATGTAGTGGGGTACCAGGGAACGCAGGCTCATAGCATGAGTGGAAATCCTGTAAAAAATGCACTATTTGCTGCTGTTCTACCAGACGAGCAAGCTCAAATGAGAAACGTGGAAAATAACTACGGGGTGATAGAACCCTAATCCTATTCACGGCTGCGCCGCTGACCCGAGGACAGGGGAGGCAACCAATGTGAATGACACAATGCCCAGGTGATAAACCTGGTGAACGTGGGGGGATGAGGCCCAGGCCGTCTGGCTCCTCAGGGAAACTGGCTGGCGAGGGGGTGCGATCCTACCGTCAGGCCTTCAGTACACTCATGGTAGTCTGATATGGCTGCCAGGTAACCCTTTAGCGTGGACTCCACTAGCCACTCTACAAAGAGGGACTGGAGGAACGCCAAAACAACTGAACTGTCGCACAAAACTGGGTAAACATTATTGTGGCTGGGTAACTGGGTAACATTATTGTGGCACCAGTGGCTGACCTTGTGGAAGGGGCTTCAATGCCTTAAGTGTTACCAGTACTGCTGGCCCTAGGCCCTGCGGCCAGTCCATCTAGGGGCTAAGCAGGTCGTAAAGCTGCAGATTTTGTTGTCATAGCAGGACCTGGCCTGCGGCAGCATATCCGCACGGGTCGGGAGGTGCAACGGGGTGACCACTAGCAACTCCATAAGTTCGCCATCCATGTCTGCTGGGGCCATATTTGCTCTTCAGACCAGGCAACAGGATATGTTCACTCAACAGGCCCGGCTGTGTGAACAGCTACGTTTGCAGGGAGATTGTCTAAAAGAACTGACAGAGTCTCCATGCCATGTTTCTTACAGTTACTTCTCCCGTTCCCCTATCAGAGAATTGTATTATTATGTGTTGAATAACTATGGTCGGATCATGGCCAGACTGTTTCTGAGATAATTGAATCATAGTATTTAATTAAAACTACGATATAAAACAAAGGCCAATTCTAATGCTCAAATAAGACCAGCAGAGCTGATCGAAGATTCAGTGGTCGCCTCCTCCTGGGTTGTCGACTCAGAGGGAGGATACGGAGATGGCAGGAACACTTGTATTTCAGTATGTTTTGTCTCTGTCATTAACGGACCTGTTTTTACGTCTTGTGGGTGAGCATGAAATTGACGGACTTAGACTGGAGCGTGTGATTGAGAGTGTTTTTAACATATCTATGCTTAGCCGATCAGCCTGGGTATATATATTCATGCAAATCTATATACAATAAATTACGTTATACCAGACTCTGGAATGTAGTGTCTATTTGGAAGAAAGTTTGAATAACTTGTAGTGGAATGGTCCTGACCCCTCCCGACGGGGCGGTTAAAGGATTATTCTATTTATTTTACTACACCATTCAGGATGCTCTAGCCATTCTCGAGCAACCTGATTCTTTAGATGCGCTAGTGTCCTCCGCTATTCGAATAGACAATCATCTGCGGGACCGTTTAAAACACAGAGGACCACCGAATTAGGTCTTCTTTTATTTTGGTTACAGAGTCCGTTCCTCCTGCAGTAAAATCCCTATCGCCTAGTACTGAGAGACCCATGCAGATTGATGGGGTCTCTAAGGTTTCTGATAAAGATTTCCATCACCAGGTTGAGTGGTGTCAATACTGTAAAAAGAGACATTACACTATCAGTCAGTGTGGAAAATTAAAGAAAAAGAAGATCTCACTAGAGGAACCAGGTTCTATAGCGAGACTCTAGACACTACATCGCGTACTTTATTATCTGTCAACCTCCTGTGGAGACGGCATTCTCTCCAGGTCAAGGCTTTTATTGACTCTTGGGCTGTGGATTGTTTTATGGATGCCCGGTGGGCGAAAGAACATCACATCCTGATTCAGTTCCTCGAACAGTCCCGATTTGTCACCACTCTCGACGGTCGCCCATTAGGCTCGGGTACTATTAAGGAGACTACGGCTCTGTTTACTATGTCTGTTCATCCGGATAACTATACTGAAAGAATTCAGTTTTTTTTTATCGATTCTCCCACTCATTCCCTTTTTTTGGGTCATACGTGGCTCGTTAAGCACAAACCCAATATTAATTGGGGAGAGGATAAGAGGGTTATCCGGTAGTGGGGTTCCGCGTGTACTGCGCAGGGTCACGTCGTTCCGTCCAGTTTGTCCGGGGAGTGTTTTGATGCTTCGGATTCCAATTCGGAGCTGGAGGAGGCTCCGCCTAATCAGGGAGTCTCTGTTTCTGAGTATGAGGTTGGTGACAAGAGTCTGGAATGGGACTCTGTGGCTGACGTAGATTCTTATTGGAAAAAGATATCTTCTGAGGACCCCTCTGATTAGAATGTTCAGTGGTCGCCTCCTCCTGGGTTGTCGACTCAGAGGGAGGATACGGAGATGGCAGGAACACTTGTATTTCATTTACCTCTTAACGTGCCGACCGAATACGCCGAGGTATTTAGCAAACAGAGGGCAACCACTCTTTCGCCCCACTGCCCTTTTGATTGTGCTATTGAGCTGTATCCGGGTACTACTCCTACGAGAGTTTTTTCTTGTCGGCTCCCGAGAGTGCGGCGATGAAAGACTATATCGATGACATGTTGGCTAACAGTTTCATAAGACTATCAACCTCGCCTGCTAGCGCGGGGTTCTTTTTTGTAAAAAAAAAAGGATGGTACGTTAAGACCATGGCGCGATAAACGCCATATCAATAAAGAACCGATACCCAATTCCCCTTATGAATTCGCCATTTGAACGTCTCCAAGGAGCTACCATTTTTTCCAAATTAGATCTCCGTAATTCTTGTAACCTAGTGCGCATGCGTGAGGGTGATGAATGGAAAACTGCTTTTAATACCTATAACGGCTACTATGAGTACCGGGTCATGCCGTTTGGGCTCACTAGCGCCCCCTCGGTTTTCCAGGCATTGGTTAATGACGTATTACAGTCCGCCTGGTAGCGTTTGGTGCTATCTCTTTTGTACTTTGCTGTTCTCTCGGAGACAGTTTTTCTTTGTACTTTCATTTTGGTTTTTCGCTCTACGGGCTTAGAGCTACGGCAGCCGAGAGTGTTCTTTTGTTTTACTAAGTTTCCCGTTTTTAGCTCATTACTCGAGCTCGGGAGATTTAGTTGGTATTCTACTAGTTTTAGTTTGCCCGTTTTAGTGGGTTTATTTTCGTTTTGGCTGTTAGCCTTAAGGAATTCATTTTCTGTCTTTTCTTTCTTCCTTTATAATTTTTCTCTCCCTAATTATTGGTCCTCACGGTTGTGAGCTGACTTGTTCTGATCTCCCCATCTTTGCATTTGAAACTATCAATAAACTCATTACACATTGTTGATGAAATGAGTTGCTCGGAGAAGGCTTGAAAACTGGCTTGCCTGCAGCCCGACCTAATGCTGCTTTTAGCCATGCAATATGGACAAAGTGCCTGACGTCGCCCTTTGTGAAAGCTGAGGAAGAGCAGTTTTTTTTTTTTTCTTTGCTGATGCCAATGTGTTGCACAAAAATTGTAGCCTTATTATGGAACAAGACAAGGAAGTGAGCATCATGAAACAAAGCCCGGTCTTGGCCCCTTGCTTTTAGCATGGCTGTATATAGCGCACACACTAAACCCATTTTAGCTTTCTATAGATAGTGCACATAATAATGCTGCTTTGCTTCACTTTTTAGCTTTTTTTTTACACCATTTACCATAAGCCACAGAAGAGCTTTAGCTTCCGGTTGCATTGCATAAAATACCTCAGTTTGACAAAATACCATTACCTTGCAGGATATGCAGGATATGAACGCAGCTCTAGTCTGAAAGATGCAATGCGAAATACGGCGGCAACAGCAGCCTCTCCATGGCAGCTCTAGTGTGCATGCACCTGACACAAACTCCCAACAGCAGCAGTATGCTACACAGACACCCATGCAGTTGCCAGTCACAATATCGCAAACACTGGTCTTTATGAATTAGCCAGTGTGAACACGACAAATATCATTCAAATCAGCCAACGGTTAGTAGGCTGCGACGCAAACAGTATGCACACTCGATTAATGTTCTAAAGTGGAATGTAGCTACATCGATTAGGTTGTTTCCCCAGCCAAGGATCGTACATGAAGCAGCGCTGATAGGCGTATACGATACAATAAGCTAACGATGATAGCTAGCAGAAACCGGTTGGTAGGATTTTGAATGAAAATATCTTGAAACGACCGAGAAAGTATAAAAATTCCGGGTTACAGAGATGGTCCGCTAACTTCACAAAAATATAGCCTATCGTCCTTTTCTCTTTGTTTTCTGACCGTATGTTAGACTACCATTGCGGTGAAAAGTGCATCGGTTCCTTGTTCAGGACATCTTCCGACAAAGCTACGCAAGTTGGCTCCTTATCTTAAGGATTCCGAGATTTCCACTTCTGGTAAACTCAACAAGGACCACCGCTTTGAAAAAACGTGAAAGGTATACATGTGAGTATACAGGGAAAGCCAAGCAAGTTAGCAATGGAGTACAACAGAGCGCATAGCAGGCAGCAGCAACACAATGGCAAATGTGTGAACAGGTAAGGTTGGTGATTTAAATAACCCTCCCATTTGAGACGTAGTATCATGTGAGCTGACGTGATTTGGCGCTTCTCGGGTTGTCTGCCTGAACTAGCTTTGCGTAATTTTTGTAGAAAACTTTTTTTTCTAATTATGATTGAAGCGAGGCCCATTTCATTTGAAACAAATGAAAGAGCAAATGCCACCTCGGGTTGTACTTTTCAGCAAGGTGCTTACTAAATTACTTAATTGTTTTTGATATTACGATTCCTTCACTGGTGGACCCAAACGCAGGACTCGGAGACAGACTCAGTAAAAGCTCAGAGGAGCACTTATTAGCCAAAGTAGCACAAGGAGTGGTAAAGAGCGGGGCTGGGGCTTGCAGGAGGTAGGTGAATGCAGCAGAGCGGGAGAGGGGCTGGAGAGTGGTGATCAGTTCGGGGAATACTGGCAGAGGGAGCTGGGTGAGCGAATGGCAGGAACAGACAAGCAGGCTGGTGGGAACACTGAGACAAAACTGGACACGGTTAGATAAACAACGGACTAGACAAGGAATTCTAAGACCAGAATACAAAGTTCAAACTAGACAGACGAGAGAATATGTGAAGGGTTTACCGCCGTCCACTACTGGGCAGTATCATTAGGTATGCTGTCCGGCTCAGTTACGAGTCGGACATATTGTTGCTGTCAGTCTCAGACATGCATGTTACGGTGGTTGGCTATTAAGCTGTTCACATAATTCCTGTAAGTCTGCTCATTTTATTATTATTATGTCAAGCTTGGTTAAGTTCTCTGTTATATTCACATGTAGGAATTACCAGTTTTAGCTAATGCTTTTCTTGTTTGTATTTATGCAGGGCTTCTTCATCTTTGTCATTAAATACCTGATTTGACATTGAGGAGTGTGTTTCTTCATGAAGAAGCCATGGTCGTCGTTGAATGCTCTGTCCCTGACTGCACTTTCGGAACTGGAGATGTGTCTGAAGCACTCGCCATTGCTCTGTTAACAAATCATGGATTTGCCCATCAAAGCGCATTGCCTGTCATGGCCGCGCCGGCCCAGGCCCCAACTCCTCAAGGCCCGAAACTGGATCGGCCTAAAGTCGACGTTGGCGTATCGATAGAGGAATGGAATGTGTTCATCCGTCGTTGGGAAGTCTTCTGCACCGGCTCAGGCATAGGAGCTGCCCAGGCCCCCTTCCAGTTATTCCAGTGCGCTGGGCCTGCACTTGGAGACAGCCTGTTGAAAGCCAATCCCAATGCGGCTTCCGGACCTTTGCCAGCCCTAATCACCGCCATGCGTTCTCTAGCGGTCATTCCAGTCGCCACATGTGTCCTGCGCACCGAGCTGCTTCAGTTACGCCAGGAACGCGACGAGACATTCCGCGCCTTCACTGCCAGAGTGCGGGGAAAAGCGGAGACATGCGCCTACAATGCAGTATGCGAGTGTGGCAAGGATGTGGACTACACCGACCACATTATCCGCGACGTTCTTATCAATGGGATCTATGACTCAGACATACGCCGCGAGACACTAGGGATACCTGACGTCCTGAAAACACCAGTGAATGATGTGATTGCACTCGTCGAAAACAAAGAGATGGCCCGTAATGCTCTCCCGTCGTCCGCCCTATCGGCTATGTCGTCATTCCAACGCTTTAAGAAGAATCCACAGACAAGCCCCACCCCGACCCCAGGCCCAGCAGACGTGGCGAAACGAGCCTCGTGCCCAGACTGTAAAAGCACCTTTAATGTGTTCACAGAGGGGTCTCGCGGATGGAATACCAAACCTCACCAGCTTTGTATCGACTGTTATAGGGCCCGCCGACGTAAGACGCGACTACAGCCATCAACCAACAGTCAACAGGCCGCCATGGAGTCAGAGCCGATCTCCCAGATTTCATCAGTTCAGTCTGGAGCCCGCCCTGGCTGACGTCGCAGGAGCCATCGCCGATGCCACGCCCCGATGACGCACAGCGGTGCCAACAAACCCACACCCATCAGACTCGAGCACCAGATTTTCTCCAAGGGCGAATGGAGACGAGCCAAGCTGAGAGACCACCCCCGAGCGCTTATCACCATCTCGGTTGACAGGCCAGTCGGATCAAGTGACAGCACCGACAACCGAGGCTCGGTCAACGGGGCGAGGATATCTGCCATTGCAGACACTGGCGCGCAGTCGGACCTTTGGTCTCTAGAGGAGTTCCTTGCCTGCGGATTATCGTGTGACGACCTGCGTCCCGTCAATCTCAGCCTGTCGGCCGCCAACCGCTCCCCCATAGCTATTGAAGGCGCATTCTTTGCTAGGCTCTCGACAGCCCCCAGCGGCGGTGGAGTGACGTCCTGCCGCTCCATGGTGTACGTGAGCAGCTCAGTCCGGGCCATGTACCTCTCCTACGAGTCGCTGCTCAACCTCGGCCTCTTGCCTAAGGACTTCCCATCGGGTAATATCGTAGGGGGACCCAGGGACGAGCACGGCCCTGACACTCTTTACACGCCACACCAGCCCTTGTCCATCAATGCTACAAGGTCCACCAACGGCGGCTGCAAAGACCCAAGTGACCCCCATGACACCCAGTGCTCATGTCCCCAGCGTACAGTCCCTCCGACACGCCCTGCGGCGCTGCCGTTCCCTTGCACACCAGAAAACAACAGCCGGATGAAGGATTGGCTACTCCAGAGATACGCCTCATCCACATTCAACACTTGCCCTCATCGGGCACTGCCATGCATGGAAGGGCCACCTATCGAAATACACGTGGACCCTGCAGCCACGCCAAAAGCATGCCACACCGCCGCCGGTGTGCCTCTACACTGGCAGCAGAGAGTCCACGACGACCTCCTACGGGACGAGGCCCTTGGTGTCATTGAACGTGTGCCATACGGCGAACCGGTGACATGGTGCCATCGTATGGTAGTCACTCGGAAGCACGACGGCTCCCCCCGCAGGACCGTGGACCTCTCACCTCTCAACAAGTTCTGCCAACGTGAGACTTTCGCCACTGAGTCCCCATTCCACCTCGCACGTCGTATCCCGAAGGACACCTGGAAAACTGTCACGGACGCCTGGAACGGCTACCACAGTGTGCCCCTGCGTGAATCGGATCGTCATCTGACCACCTTTATCACGCCCTTTGGCCGCTGGCGCTACACCAGGGCACCACAGGGTTTCCTATCGTCTGGGGATGGCTACAACCGCCGTTTTGATGCTGTCCTGTCGGACTATGAGCGCAAAGAACGTTGTGTGGATGACACTATCCACTACGACACCGACCTAGAGCAGCACTGGTGGAGGACTATTGACTTTCTGACATGTGTCGGCCGGTCAGGCATTGTGTTGAACCCGGACAAGTTTCAATTTGCGGAAAGGAACGTCGATTTTGCTGGCTTCAGGGTATCGGACACTACTATCGAACCACTCCCTAAGTACTTGGATGCTATCCGAGACTTCCCCACACCGGACTCCACAACGGATATCAGAAGCTGGTTCGGCCTTGTCAACCAGGTGGCTAACTACGCCCAGTTGCGTGACACGATGGCTCCTTTCAAGCCGTTCCTCAGCCCGCGCTGTAAGTTCTCATGGTCCCCCGAACTGGAGGAAGCCTTCCAGACGTCCAAACGAGCCATAATTGAAGCCATACGTGAGGGCGTAGAGATCTACGACATGCAGAAGCGCACCTGCCTCCGCCCTGACTGGTCCAGGCGTGGTATTGGTTACTTCCTGCTCCAACAGCATTGTAGCTGCATCTCGGGCGTACCGGACTGTTGCCCGGGAGGATGGAGGATCACCCTCGCTGGTTCACGTTTCCTGTCCCCAACGGAGCAACGCTATGCGGCTATCGAAGGGGAGGCCCTGGCCGTGGCCTGGAGCAAACGCGATACTTCACGCAAGGATCCGACAACCTCGTCGTTGTTACCGACCACAAGCCCCTGGTGAAGATCTTCGGCGACCGTACGCTGGATGAGATAACGAACTCACGCCTGTTCAGACTCAAGCAGCGTACCCTCCCATGGCGCTTCGACATTGTGCACCTGCCTGGCAAGAGCAACCATGCCGCTGATGCAACCTCGAGACATCCTTCCCCCTCGGGCTCAGCGAACGGCCTCTCACTGGGATTACCGTGCATGCCTGACGCCGCAGAGTCAGCACTTATGGCTTCCATCCGCAACGATGCACAAGAGCTCGGGGCCATCTCTTGGTCCCTCCTCGCGCGGGAGACAGCAGCTGACGCATGCCTCGGCCACCTTCTGTACCTGATCGAGCACGAGGGTAGGGTTGACGTGAACGACCCCGCCCTGGCGAGTCTGTCACCAGTCTGTGAGTCCATCTACGCACAGGATGGCGTCCTACTGTATCACGACCGCGTCGTAGTTCCCCCATCCCTCCGTGAAAGAGTCCTTCGGCACCTCCATGCCGCCCACCAAGGGGTTTCGGCAATGGAGCAGCACGCCCGTGCCATAGTCTACTGGCCCGGGATGTCAGAGGACATCCGAACCACCAGGTACGGATGTGCAGATTGTAACCGCAATGCTCCGTCACAAGCGGCCACGCCCCCCCTACCATCCTCACCGCCGAACACCCCATTCGAGGCGGTGTTTGCTGACTTTTTTGACTATGGAGGCCGTCACTACCTGGTTGTCGGAGATCGACTCTCGGGCTGGGTAGAGGTCCTAAGCTCCACAGCAGGCACCGATATGGGAGGCTCAGCTGGCCTGGTACGCCACCTCCGCACATTCTTCGCTACCTTTGGCGTACCGGAGGAACTTTCGAGCGACGGTGGTCCAGAGTTCAAGGCAGGCCATACAGAGGACGTCCTCCGCTTGTGGCACGTCAAACATCGGGTGTCCTCTGTCGGTTTCCCGCAGTCGAACGGAAGAGCGGAGGTTGCTGTGAAGACTGCTAAGCGCCTCCTGATGTCCAACACTGGCCCAACTGGCGGTCTTGATCATGACCGCTTTCTGCGTGCCATGTTACAGTTGCGCAACACACCTGACCCCGACTGCAACCTCTCACCAGCGCAGATTATCTTTGGTCGCCCCCTTCGAGGGTCACTGTCCTTCGTCAACAGACTAGAGAAGTTCTCGAACCCGCATATCCGACCGCTCTGGCGCCAGGCATGGGCGGCGAAGGAGGATGCCCTTCGGACCCGGATGTCCCGTACCGCCGAGTCTCTGAGGACTCACTCAAGACCACTCCGCCCATTGGCGCTTGGTGAGAGGGTATTCCTCCAGAATCAGCAGGGCCCGAGCCCACACAAGTGGGACAGGTCGGGGGTGGTGGTGGAGTCACTAGATCACGATCAGTATCGGGTTAGGGTTGATGGATCGGGACGCCTGACTTTGCGCAACCGGCGATTCCTCCGTGGCTACACGCCAGCCACCCCCTATGCCCAACAGCAGCCAGCTGCACTGTTGCCACCACCCACGACCCTGGGACGCCTGCCCCTACCTGTCCACCCGGGCCCGGTGATGCCCCAGGGGATCGTTCAGCAGTCGGCAGATGGACCCCGTGACACGGCTTTTGGTACCTCCCTACCGGCGCCCACTGATGAGGCGACCTCCGGCCTGGGGTCCCAGGGCGACCCCGTTCCTGTAGGCTCCACCCCGGACGCATCACTTCCAGCGTCACTGTCGCCGCCGTCGCCGCCGTCGCTGCCCCTACCTGCACGGCCGAGCCGCTCAAGGCAGCCACCCAAGCGCTACGAACCCGAGACCGGCCGTTGGTCGCAGGACTGAGTCCGTTAACCTATTCCAGTTCATAGCTTTCCGGACTGGGGGGGATGAAGGGTTTACCGCCGTCCACTACTGGGCAGTATCATTAGGTATGCTGTCCGGCTCAGTTACGAGTCGGACATATTGTTGCTGTCAGTCTCAGACATGCATGTTACGGTGGTTGGCTATTAAGCTGTTCACATAATTCCTGTAAGTCTGCTCATTTTATTATTATTATGTCAAGCTTGGTTAAGTTCTCTGTTATATTCACATGTAGGAATTACCAGTTTTAGCTAATGCTTTTCTTGTTTGTATTTATGCAGGGCTTCTTCATCTTTGTCATTAAATACCTGATTTGACATTGAGGAGTGTGTTTCTTCAATATGAACTGGCAAAGAGACATCAAACAAAGAGGGAATACATAGTGAGGTAAATGATTGAATGAGTGAGTGCAGCGTGAGAATGTATGCGAGAGTGATTGAACGGTAACTAGCAGCGTGTGGAATGCAAGCGGGAAATGCGGGTGATAGGCTGAAGGATAATGAGGGAAACGAGCAGGGAAACCATGCCCAACCTGCACAAACACGGAAGACAAACACGAAACATGAAAACATGACACGGAATGAGAGGAAAGGAGGAAAACAAGGAGAACGAAATGGAGGGTGAACTAGAAAGGTGGAGGCGAACGTAACATTTGAGCTACAAAGAGAGCATCAGATGATCCCGATTACTGTTTTTTTAATTAACCTCACCTGATTATGCATTTGGCCTACATGTGCACTTGCTTCATACAAATTGAAAACAAATTTGATCGTGTTATGACTAACGTTGGCAGTTGTGCTAGCTAACGTCATTAGAGTTGTTAGCTAGCAAGCTAACATTAGCTAACTAAAGTTTGTGCGCTCAATCGCATTACGACCAATAAAGTAACACTTAAACATCGTAAGCATGCATCCATATTTACAGTATGCATCACAAACATATATACGTCATTAATAAACAGTAATAATCGGCTACATTCTGAATTTTACCTTAAAGGTGGGAAAGAGGTTGCTGTCTTCGTCAACTGACAACTGTATTAATGACAAAAATTTGTGACTGTAGTAGTTAATGTAATAATATCCTAAATAAGAGATTAATTCAAGTAGTTAATGTAGCCAATAATGTAAATAAGATCAAGACTGATTCTATACTGTATATCATAATACTGATACTCATTTCAACATTCAATATGATACAACCTGTACAATTACTCAATATATTTCAAGATGTCACAGTTGCACAATCAGATCTGTCTCGTAAGACAAAGGAAATCGTGGCGTAACATTAGTTTAATCTACATCCCAAAACAGATTACGAAAGCTAACGTTAGCTGAGGTAGAGAGAAAAAATAACTAGTAGCCTCGTGATTTAGCTGTCGCTGATGAGCCGCTGCTCTGCTGCTGAAAAGCTTGCACGGCTGTGACTTACAGCTCGTGGCACTGGGAAAGAGGTGAGAGAGGGAAAGATGAGTCAGTCCAGGTTGTTGATTGGCTATGTCAGATAATAGGATAGCTTACTATTAGGTTGTTGATGCAGCTGTCAACCAGATCTGCACTTTCGGAAGACCGCGATGAGTTTTTGAATTATACTACACCTATAACTACAGTTTTCACTCTGCAATTTTTGGTAGGGACAATTCTTGTTTCCGTGACATGTTTAGTGACATGTTCCTAGCGTCCCTACTAAGAACTATGCCTATGCCTGCTGTTTTAAAGATTATTTTATTTGGTCTTGCAGTTGAGCTATTCTCCGGCCTAAAAGCCTATGGAATTTGTTTTTCTGTTCCCTTATTTCTCTTCCCTCTCCTTCGCTCCCACTCTCTCGTTTCTGAGAGTGAGTTTTATTTTTATTTTGTTTATTTCACCAATTATCGGGCATCGTAGTTGTAGTTGCATTGTTTTTTGTCCTTCTCTTCCTATATTTTTAGCGTTCACTATTCTGATTATTTTCTCTGCCCGTGTCTACGTGGCTAGCCCGTTTTATAGGGGTGTGTTATTATTTTGGCTATTGCCAGGAACTTTCTATCCCTTTTTTCCTTTGTCGCGTTTGGCGCATCGTTATAATGACAGGCTAGTTCAATAATTTTATTTGTGACTTAGGTCGGGATACAGACCAGTTCAAGACGTTTAAACATGAACGTAACAATCATTTGTTAGCATTAACGGAGACCGAGCACGGAACCATATGCTATCCCACCATGGCGCTTTGATCTTGAAACAGCGCACAACGGGCCTATGCTCCAACCACTCTTCGAGTTCATGTCGGGGAGGTCGGTGCATTACACAAATACGATCTGGTGATGAGTAGGCTGCTTGTGCTTGTGTTTGCAATTACAGTAAATGTAAAACCGATACAAATTGCCAAACTAGACGTGAAGTAACGTCTCTTTTCGGCAACTAGCTTGTTTGGCTGCTGAATTAGTTGTTCGCTAAAATAGTTAAAAGCTATTTAGCCACTGTGCATTTGCAGATTGCATTTTCGCATCTCATTGATTTGTTTACGGAGGCCTATCTACGGATTGGTTATTGCCACTCATCCTATAAAACGTGGAATACGGAGTATAGTTACGGACCGGGTTTTTCGCTCACTTACTAAAGCGAATTCCAATTACAGACTGGAATCACTTGCCTAATTAAAATTATTATTTTTTTTTTTACTTAATTTAATTTATTATAGGCTATATTCATTACATTATTATACATTTTTTAATTATTATTTATTATTTTTAAAAAATAGCCATTTATATGTACATATCTTTGTGATGCAGTATATTTATAGCCGATATACCTGCCAGTCATGCCTCCATTTCAGTCTGGATGTAAAAGCTGTGACCGTCTGAGTCTGAAGATCACTGAGCTGGAAGGGAGGATATCTGTTCTTCACCAGATCAAAGAGAATGAAGAGCTCCTCGACTCCTTGATGGCTGTGACTCATGCTCCTACTACCCTTGCTTGGGAGTTGGACTCCACTGTCCCATGCCTGGATGCTGCTACAATCCCAAATGTAGACCCCTGGCCCCACCTGGATGTGAGGACACTGGTCAGCTCCACTCCTCTTCAGACAGAGCCTTGGACTATAATCCATGCGGGTAAACGCTCTGGCAGGCGCACCCACCGCTCTCCTCCACCCATGGACCTTCATCTTGAAAACAGGTTCACCGTTCTGGACGAGTGGGAGAACCGCTCCCTGGCCAGGTGCCCTGATGTCCCATCATCCCCTACACTGGCTAGGCCCTCGTCTCCATGTACATCCTCCACGGCTATGACGAGACGGGCAAACTCTCCTGTTGACCGTCGATCTGAACTCATCACTCGCACACAGCCTGGCATACATGCTGTCTCTCGAACTGCAGCTCCCTCCCTGGACCATACCCCATTGCACCCTCCTCCTCCTTCCTCACTGATAATCGGTGAAATTAGCGGAAACTCACTGCTTTCCCGGCGCCAGGGTTTTAGACATTTTAGAGCGAACCTCAAGCCATTTAGACAAACACCCTCTTATCCATAATGTTATTGTCCATATTGGCACAAATGACATCTCAAACCAGCAGTCTGAAATATTCAAAGACAACTTCATTTCTCTTTTTAACACACTCAAAAACCGTGGCAAACGCATTTTTATCTCTGGACCAATTTCTTCTCTTAGCAGAGAAATGGGACGTTTTAGCAGATTGCTATGTCTCCACACCTCGCTGCAGTCAATCTGCTCGGTCCACAACAAAGTTGTTATTGATAATTTAAAACTTTTTTGGAATCGCGCGTCTTTTTATAGGAGAGACGGTCTCTACCCCAACATGCTGGGTGCACGCAGTTTGGCAGGAAACATGTTTAATGCAGTTTATACTGCCCCTAGAAAGTGACTATCTACTTCGCCCACATGTATGGATACAATAATGACCACCAAACATAACTGTTCTTCTTGGCTACAACCTGCACATACACTCATTCTTAACCGTTCCCCTATGTGCCTTCGTTGTCCTAAATCTACTGCTATTGAACCATTTCCAAATTACCATATTTCTCTCATTACTCCTAGTGGGAGATTAACTGCATATAAGTCTAATGGTTCATGTCCAGGCAACCTCATACTAATCAAAACATATACAGATAATCCTAGCCCGTATCAAAAACATTTATCTCAAATTTTAAAGCTTGCTCTACTAAATGTATGACTTTTATTGTTAATGATCTCATATTTAGGCACAAGCTTGATTTTATTTTATTGACTGAAACCTGGTTAGAGAATAATGGTGCCACTGTACTAATTGAAACGGCACCTCCTGATTATAATTTCCTTGACACTACTAGTGTAGTGGTTTGTGGCTGTTTGTTTTATTTTCTTTTGCGGCTCTCGTCCTGGTTTCACGATTGTGAATCAATCAGATTTTTTCCACGTTCCGTTTCCTGGTTTGCCGTCATCATTATAGTTTTCACCTGTGCTTCTACCTGCAGGATATTTAAGTTTCTCACTTCTGCTTTTTCGGTGGTTGTTTGTGTTTCGACATTGCATTCAAGCCAGGTTAGCCAGGTACTAGCAACCTCCTGATATTAAACATTGTTTATGTTCATGAGGGACTTTCTATTAGCTTTTAGTCAGGTATAGGATTGTGTCCTCATGTTTAGCGTTCTGCGCTGTTTATTTTGTCCTTTACTGTTCTCTAGGAGAGTTTTTCTTTGTTCATTTGTTTCTTCTTTTACACCCTTCCGGCTCTGAGCTAAGGTAGCCGAAGGTGTTCTTTTGTCCGCCAGATTTCCCGTTCTAGCTCATTTCGTGAGCTTGGGAGATTTAGTGGGTTTTTCACTAGTTTACTAGTTCGCCCGTTTTGGTAGGTTGATTTTCGATTTTCGATTTTCATCAGGGGCTAGCTAGCTACATGCAATCTGATAGGAGTTTTGGGCAATGACTGTTTTAAAAACTTTCCATCGCAAGATTAGCGTGGGGTTAACTTTACAACCTAAATAAACTCAAAACTCGGTTGTTTTAATTCAATTTACCGTTAATCCACTTCTTAAAGATAATGTGCAATTTTGGCCACTTGTTCTAAAAGTGGCGCCGATGAGCCGAACACACACACTGCCGTGTTATGTAGCACCGAAGAAGAAGTTTTGCTTATGAATCGCAAGTTACGCGTGTGTGAATCGACATGGTGAAAAACAGCGGAATATTTGTCTCAAAATTCTGTCCGTAAATCCAAGCAGATCAAGCGTGTCCTTCGATCGGCAAATGTAGATTCGCCAGTTCGCAAGCCAAGCTTTTGATTTGTACATGTGAACATTGGAAACATATCTATAAATGCTTTTTGCATTTGTGAATATAATTTTCGCATTCATCCAAATGATGATTTACGAAATACAAGTTGAGAGGTGTGGATTGTGTGTGGATGGAAAACACATACTTGAGGATTATTTTTACGAAACACAAATTGAGAGGTGTGTGTGTGTGTGTGTGTGTGGATGGTACATACAATTGTGGATTATATTTACGAACACAAATTGAGAAGTGTGTGTGTGTGGATGGTAAATACAATTGTGGATTATACTTTTGTGCTTGTTTATTTTTTGATAGAAATCTACCTTCCTAAGTATTGAGTTCGGGAGATTTAGATTTGTGTTTTACTCGTTCTATTCAAGTTCGCCCTATTTTCGTGGGTAGATTTTGTTTGGCTGTTTAGCTGTCAGGAATTAGTTCCTGTTTTTCTTTTCTTTTGTTCGTGTTATATCTCCCTTATTGGTCCTCACCTATGTGGGTGACTTGTCTGATCTCTCACCTCTGCGTTTGAGTATCCGCTACAAAATCCATCAAAACGTGTATAAGCAGACGCGCGTGTAAACGGCCGTGTATAAGTATGTATATAAGCAGACACATGTGTATACGCACGTGTATAAGCTGATGCACATGTATACACGCGTGTAAACGGACGTGTATAACTGGAGGGCTACACTGGAGCGTACGGGCGTAATGCGTGTGCAGCCCATGTAAATTATCTTGCGCGTTCTCCGCGGCTGCTACACCAGAATTGAGAGCGTAGCCTATATGTTTGTTTGTTGTCTTGAGAGTATGGGCAAGTAGTTATAGCCTAGCCTACAGTTGTTAATCAGAGAATTATGATCTGAATCAGAAACGCTAAATGTATCAGCTGGCGAAGTCAACTAGTATTGTCAACTACAAGTGAATTCAGTCGTCATCTCCAGCAAGACTTGATCTTTCCAGACGCGTGTTGCATCCGTAGTAAATTTTATGCACATAGTGAAATTTACGCGCTCAGTATAGCCCTGGCGTAAGCAGACACACGTGTATACGCACGTGTATAAGTAGCCTACAGTAGAAAGTGAGCAGAGACATTTTGGGACTGGGGGATTCACTTAATTTATGGTCAAATTGCAGTTGTGTTAAAAAAATTGCAGTACAACATTAGTAACCTGACGAACCACTGTTATTAGTAGTAGTGATATTTCTGCATGGCAAATAATTTACTTGTAGATGTAGTAGTGTAATACAAAAACAACAGACCCAACTGTCATGACATGCACGCTGCTTGTTCTGAGTAATTGTTTATTGAATGGATTGTTTATTGAATGGATCCCCATTAGCTGACGCCGTGGCGACAGCTAGTCTTCCTGGGGTCCATATAAAATGCATACAAATATAAAAACATGAAAAATACATGATTCCGTTTAATTGACTCATTGAAAGGGGCATGTTCAAAATAATAGCAGTGTTGAGTTTAATTAGAGAATTAATTAATTCTGTGAAAAAACAGGTGTCATTAATTGTCCTTTATTAAGGAAGTAGGGAAGCAAATGTTTCACGCATTGTTATAAAATATATTTCCTTCTGAATTGCTAAGTAAAATGGGCCGTTCCAAACATTGTTCGGAGGAACAACGTAATTTGATTAAAAAGTTGATTGGAGAGGGGAAAACGTATAAAGAAGTGCAGCAAATTATAGGATGCTCAGCTAAAAAGATCTCAAATGCTTTAAAATGGCAACAAAAACCCGAAACACGCGGAAGAAAACAAGCAACTACTGTTAAAATGGATCGAAGAATAGTCAGAATGGCAAAGATTCAGCCAATCATCACCTCCAGAAAGATCAAAAATGATCTAAAATTACCTGTAAGTGCTGTTACAGTCAGAAGACGTTTGATCGAAGCTAAGCTATCAGCAAGAAGCCCGCGTAAAGCACCATTGTTGAAAAAACGGCATGTGCAGAATCGGTTAAAATTTGCCAAGGAACACATGGATTGGCCTAAAGAGAAATGGTGTAACATTCTGTGGACTGATGAGAGTAAAATTGTTCTTTTCGGGTCTAGTGGTCATCGTCAGTATGTCAGACAACCCCCGGGTACTTAATTCAAGCCACAGTACACTGTGAAGACAGTGAAGCATGGTGGCGCAAAAGTCATGGTATGGCGACACTACGGTGTTGGGCCTATTTATCGTATACCAGGGATAATGGATCAGTTTGAATACATCAAAATACTTGAAGAGATTATGTTGCCGTATGCCAAAGAGGAAATGCCCCTGAAAGGGGTGTTTCAACAAGACAACGACCCCAAACACACGAGTAAGCGAGCAACATCTTGGTTCCAGACAAAAATGATTGAAGTAATGGAGTGGCCAGCTCAATCCCCCGACCTCAACCCCATTGAAAACTTGTGGGGTGACAAGGAAAACAGGAACTGTAGAATGTATTTTGTTCATCCTGGGCTGAAATACCTGTTTCTAGGTGCCAGAAGTTGGTTGACTTGATGCAACGCAGATGCGCAGCAGTTATCAAAAACAATGGTTATGCAACTAAATATAAGTTCAGTAATTTAAAGTGAAGTTAAATCTTGAAAAAAAAATTCTGTTTATATCGTAAGTGTTTGAGTTTGAAGAGAAAAATAGCAACACTGCTATTTTTTTGAACAGATTAATATTCCTTTTCTTTGCTTCCTGTAAAAGAATAACGCAGACTTGATAAACTTTGTTAATGCTTTGATTTGGAATTGAATGTGTAATGTTTCCACTACATTTGAAACATGGAACTAAAAGCTATTTAAAAATATTTGCACTTTATTCACTTTTTTTAACACACTGCTATTTATTTGAACACCACTGTAGTTGCTGTTGTGGTTAATATTTTCTACGAACACCTAGTTTAGGTTATGTAGTGTTAACATTATTTAATTTATGGTATTTCGTAGGTGGCCTTGAGTGTGCTTGAATGGGGCATTAGTGTTGTTCGTTGACGTGTTGCCTCTATTAAGACATTGTGTGGGTCTAGAAACTTCATCACTCAGCCTGGCCTGGATGTGCACACAAGTCATCTCATGGCAATGCCATCACAATCATAGAGGGCAGGATTGTATTATGAATATCTGAATATGAATATCGTCCAGCCTGTACTGCCCTTGCAGCGCGTTTCTATGCAGAGCTAAACAGGTAGCGAACAACTTGATATCCTTCAATAAATCACAAGGCTTAAGTTTTCTTGAACATGTTTACTAAAAGATTCTTGTGAAAAGTTAAATAGTATCAAAGGCAGAAGCGTAACAAGAATAACTCTGCAACACCGTGAGTTCAGCTGCGCACCTTGGTCAACTGAGGAAATTTCTGCACATTTTACAGTCTGTGGCTGTAGCAAGACAAGGGTCGTAAGCGCTTTGGGCTATTAATAGCACCCTCTTATTTTATTGCACTGCAATATCACTCCTGTGGCTTTTCTTGAAGCTATAGCCTAGTTTATAATTTAAGACAAACATGAATACTGTAATTTGGACCGATACGTCTAGTGTAATGCAATCTTTCACCGTACGAGGAAAGCGCTGTGAAAAACAGCTAACGTTAAAGCATTAAAAACTATTTCAGTGCATACGTGGCCCAGGTGACGGTCTGATCTACGGTTGAATATACATTTCAGAACCAATCAGTAGCCACATTGTCGTTAGTTTTCGACTTATATTGTGCACATTTCGGATAAAGTGTTAGTCATTTTGACTTCTGAACAAGCAAGAAAAAAAATGCAGAGTGATTGTGTGTGACGGACTCACAAGAAGACAATTTGTGTGATTGCTAGAGCACGAAATAATGAGAAAAAAAGCTTGTTGAGATAACAAAATAATATAATAATTTCGTGATCTCCTGAAAACAACCTTGTTCTGTCGAGATCACAAAATATATTTTTGTGATCACGAACAAAGTATAAAAAACTAAAAATGTACCCATGTCCTCTCCGGCCTTCCGTATGAAAACGCCTTTCTAAACTTGCAGTGATGTAGGCTAGTAACATTATGCAGTATAAAGTTAGCCTACGAACCTTTCAAAGATAGCCAATATTTTTCTTTCCTTTGCGAAATCAATGAACTTAACATCAACAAACACAAAAGCGACATGGGCAAATTAATCTATTCACTACGTGTTAATGTAAATGCTCCAGAAGAGTTTTTTTGATCATAACGTTAAAGGGACTGTAAAGGTAAATCTGTACTTTGCTTCAGACTACATTATATGTGGTTGTTATGGCATGTATTAAGCATCAGCAACAGTATGAGATTTAAATTTCATTGCAATATCGATCTACTGTATATCCATCTATCCATTTCCATCTATTCCGATGTGGGGATTAAATGGGTGGAGTTCAAATTATTACTGGACTCAGTCCTACTGGCCACAGACAGGTGGTTCATGACATATCTCCTCCCATAGTTAGAGGCAAATAAAACTATTCTGTCCCGCTAAAACAGCCTCTTTGAGTCTGAGCAAAATAGTGATGGGCATTACGAGTCTTTTTGAGGCGCCGGAACTTTTGGCTCCGTTCACTAAAAAGAGCCGTTCGTTTGGCTCTCGTGTGGCTCTTCGTTCACTTATGCTTCCGGGCTTTAAAATAAATTAATTCAAAATGAGGTTTGATGTAGAGAAGGTATTGAGAATCTTTGCTATAAGTGTTGGACGCATGCGACAGTGCTGCTAAGGTGTCTGCGATATTTCTATCATAGTGCGATGTAGGCCTATGTTTATTGTTATATTAATTATAATTTATATGATATTAATTAGGCTACCCACACTTTAATTAAAGATGACTAGATCACTTCATCCTACTACTAATAGGCTACTACTAACTAGACCCTCTGCAATTTTACATTTAAGATTTAAACAGATGATCACTCTCAATCTGTTTCCGTTTAGAATAGAATAGAATAACTTTTATTTTCCCGCTAGGGAACTTCGGTTGTAGCCCCAGCAACAACAAAAAGACAGACAGTGACCCACAACACACAAACAAACATCAAACAAAGACATCCAACAAAATCATTACATTAATTAAGTGAATTCAAGGGCAATACAGCCACGATTAAAAATAGCCCCCATTGTCCCGAGATGTCCAGTGTCACCAAGCAGTCCAACACACAAACTCCTCCTCCAGGACTCTCCTCCATATACAAGCTGCGCCGCGGTCTCTATACACCGTCGAAACAGAGCACCGAACCGCGTCAATCATCCCAGTTGTCTCCTCACTCCTCCCCCTCATTATGTTCTCCTTCCCTGGTTGCCTTTTGAAGATTGCCTGCACTCCCAGACCAGTCCCGAAATCTTCAAAGTTCTGACCCTGGCCTACACTGCAGCCAATAGGACAGGCCCCGCCTACCTGCAGGACTTAATCCAGAACTATGTTCCTGCTCGACCACTTCGCTCTTCTACAGCAGGGCGACTCGCACCTCCCTACGTGTCAACGGCTCTTGCTCGTCCCAACTGCGGAGCTTTTCCATCCTAGCTCCTCAGTGGTGGAACGAACTCTCCATTCCCCTACGTTCTACTCCAACCCTGCCTGCATTCCGTTGTGGCCTGACGACACACCTCTTCAGACTCCACCTTGACTAAAACCTTAATCTCTGACCTCTCATGGTACTTGTTTCTTGTTTAACTGTTTGTTGAAGTTTATAATAGTATTTAGAATAGAATTGTAGTATAGCTGATTTACCTACAGCTTACTGTGAACTACATTCAATGTTCATTGCTAGGGATAGCTGCTACGTTATGGGAAGGATGTGCTTTCTTATCTGTTCTGTAGTTATATCGATGACGTTTGTTTGCACGCTTTGGATAAAAGCCTGTAATGACTGTAATGTAATGTCTCAAACCGCATACTTCCATGCTCCGAGCACGCATCCATCTTGGAGTGTGAGTTCAAAAGGTGCGGTAGTACGGAGCGCGGATAAAGTACCCGGATATGTGCTCCGTTTGTTCAAAATTCGAAGTATGCATCGATGCTTGCTCCAATCGCAAGGCTCTCCCTAGAGACAAATTTCCCATGTTAATAAATATACTCTGCCTAACTTCAGGGCGTCGCTCTATTTGTGTAGTACTGGCACCTAGTGGTTCAGATAGGAAACAAACGGGGAAAACTGTACATTAGGAGTTTGTAGCTATATGAATAAAGTGCTACAATGTGAATGAACAACACAATATGCTATGTAAAATAATCATTTTTTTCATATACATTTCTTAGGTTTAATGATATGTAATGTTAACCAGTGTAGCTACCTAGTCGGCTATATAAGACAACCTACGTTGGTGCTGACAAGCGCAATTATCCTACGACGAGAAGCCCTCCTTTTTGCCCCAGCTCTCCGGATGGCTTGCCTTCGTCGGATGCCGTTTTCAATAATGATCCGCCCTCTTATTCTGGCAGCAGCCCGTCTTTTCTCCATTTCAATGGAAAAACACTGCAGAAGCAACAACATCGCCACAAACATTATCAGCTCTATTTCTACGAACGGCGTACCCAGTTGTTCACGCTCTGGTAAACAGCACGGAAATAATAAAACACAGTGCAAAGACAATTTTATTATGGGGTTGATTGTTTACTTAAAGGTATCCAATGATGTATTGGATAGGCTGTCTTCCTAGCCATCGTTGCCTTCCACTGACTATTCTGGAATAAGAACGCGAGCAAAAAGGATAATTCAACTGTTGGGGATATCGCTTGTTATGTCATGATCCCACTTGTTTGTGCACATTCTGTCTCCAGCTTCGCTTCCTTCTTGATTATTGTTAACTAACTCTACTAATTTACTAATGCTCGGATGGGATCATTACTAACAGACTAATTGACTAATGATCTTCGTCTTGTTTTCCCAAGCTGTTCCTAATTTCTCTCTGTTCTCAAGCTAAGCGTTTGCACCTGTCTACACCTGCATTTAAGCCAGTGTTTCCCTGTCTTCCTCGGGAAATTGTTGCCTTGACTTCTCTTGCACTTCTGAGTGTTTATTTCCAAGCCTGATTCTTGTTATTACCCACGCCTGTACCCTGACTACTGTTTACTGCCTGCCTGTGTATTTCTGACTACTGCCTGCCTGACCTACGAGAATCGCCTGCTGTCTACGGTACTTTGGTTCTGACCCATGCCCGGACATTGACTACGAGCCTACCTGCTGTTTGTCTGTACCTTTGCCCTCGCTGACAGCTTTCCCTGGATTTCGACCATTGCCTGTGACACCGTTTATGAGACTGCCTTCTCGATTCGGTACCTGTGCTTGATTGTGAATTGCCTGTATATGACCATTACTTGGATATTTATTACGAACTTGAACACTCCTACTAATAAAGACCATTGCGGGTTATTTATTATATTCCACGTTTCTGAGTCGTGCATTTTGGGTCCAAACCACCTTATTCTGTCACATGTTGGCTATATCAGAATATTTCAGGAACAGCCGATACAGTACAATGCCAGCGAACGACGTTATGCCTCTCAGGTTTAGCCTACTGGCCACAGGTTATAGGTCAGATGTCGCCACGAAGTGCGTCCCAAAGATTTTAGATGTAAGATACGCAAATGGCGCTTTTCCCCATCAGATGTTTTGTCCGCACAAGAGGAAGTTATCAGGCATGCGCAGTAGTGTGTTCAGTTAGCTTAGCAACTAAAGTTACAAAATGTAATTATGCTTAGAGTGGCGTGCATCTGACCGGCGCTAGCCAGATTTAAGGGCCCTGTCACACTATAGCGTATAAGAGAAACGTATGAGTTGCGTATGCAAATTCATAAAATAATTTTCATACGCACAAAAAGCCGTTGAAAATACAGAATTTTTCGGATACTTACCGTATTGAACCTATGAGTAGCGTATGAGTAGCGGATCGCCAGCGTATGGCTAGCGTAATGTGCGTATGGCTAGCGTAATGTGCGTATGGCTAGCGTATGAGTAGCGTATGAACTGTGCATGTCCAGCATACCGCTATCACGTGACAAAGTGCCTATATAACCGTCGGCCTTTCCACATTCTCTGTTCTCAGGATGGGTAGCGCAACACACCACCACAACCAGCAAAGAAGTATTGACTCTTTAATGACTGTAGGCTATTACTCAGAGGGTATGCAACATGGTTGAAAAGGACATGATGGCAATAAGCACCGTTGACGGTGGGGGATTTCGAGAGCTAATAAACAGGCTGCGCACACGACTCACTCCCAACCACGTAGATATGCTTAAATGTTCTTGAATAAAAATAAGTAGGTCTATCTAGTATGCATATGAGGAGCCTATTCAAAACATAATAGCCTATGTTTTAAGTTGACTGTTCTTGGCTAGGTCTACTAGTTTAACTGTCGCCTTTCAATTTCAAGAGCGATTATGTTCATGCTGCAAGTGCCTAGCGGAGCAACGGTTTCGCTTGCAACAGATGAGACGGAGCACAATTTCTTTTCTGTTAAAGTAGCCTATACACGCCTTCATATTCTATTTTTGTTATGCTACAATAATGCCTGTTTCTCAAATGTTACAATAAATCTTTGATTGAGGAATATAACATGCATTTTGTATTCTGTCTATCATAAGCTATATTTAGCTTTTATGTTATCAATTAATCGACGATTGTTTGTTAAGGTTAACAACTATCGATTAAGGAAATTCCTTAAAATTTGCATCCCTACTATGTACCATTATTACCATGTGCCATTATTAATGATCAGTTGATCATATGAATAAACGTTTTTTAAACTTACTTCTGGTGTTTTTCATACTTTTATAATACATCAAATGATATGTAATTTATAAGTACCCCTGACCCCTAGAATAATAAACTGCACTTTACACTTGACTTAAAACTATACAATTGTTCTAAATCATCCTGTCTTGCCATGGAACTGCGCCTGCACCTGAGTTGGCCCAGTGCTTCTTTCAATCGTCAGGCATACGCCAAGATGTCTATATACGTTGCAGAAACGTCAGACATACGTTAGAAGTACGTTACTCATGCGCTATCAATGCGCTATCAATACGCTAGCTGTACGGTACACCTTCATGTCAGCGTATGTCAGCGTATGACCAGCCTACTCGACCTATGAGTAACGTACCTCTCGCATAATTCTAGCGTATTCAGCGTATGCCTAGCGTATGCTTAGCGTATAAACCATACGTCCGAACACGCACAAAATTTTTAAGCATGCTTAAAAAACTTTTTGTGTCTCGCCGTATGCCAGCGTATGCCACCGAATGCAACCGTGCTTGAAACGTATACAACCTATGCCTAACGTACCCCTAGCGTATGTCAGCGTATATCAGCGTATGAGTGATATTTTTCAAATGCTAGCATACGCTAGTACGATACGCAATAGTGTGACAGGGCCCTAAAGTTGGTTTTTGTTGGATAGTCAAAATCATAACGGGTTGTAAGTAGTAGTACTGGGTCCTGACAACCTAGGCATATATAATCCAAAAAAAAAGGGAGACTTTTGATTTTGTCTGTCTGATAATGACCCGATTAACTAACTGTTTTGTAAAAACTCCATTGACCACCAGTCATTCAATGAGTGATTGTCTGTCTAATAAATTCCAAGTGCAGATGTTTCAGCCCCGAAGTTGGACCTCTTGCTCCGCCTGCCCTCTTTGGTCCCACGACTGAGCAAACCTTTCAGTGCTACTGTGCTTCCATACTCCAGAGTGTGAGCTCCCAAGCCTTGAGTGTGTACTCGGAAGCACGGTAGTGCGGAGCATGGAAGTATGTGGTTTGAGACACAGCCATTGAGTGTACAAACCTATTGATGAGGAGGTTCATGCAGTGCAACATGTGCTGGTCATTTTTTGTAACTACTTTTGGCGTGCTTGCAGTCGGTTCTATGCCACTGATCTTTCTAATTATTGAGAACAGACTACTGGCCACAGTACATCCTGAGGAAAACTTACCAAAGTGCTTTCATTTTCAAAATAGACATGATGCGTTATGGTCACTCAACTGCACATGAACAGGCAATACAATAAAACGCTGTTGCATTAGGCCTACTTTATAATCCATGCACCAACAGAACATTTGAAAATGAAAGACAGACCGACAGATATTCATAATACAATCCTGCCCTCTATGATTGTGATGGCATTGCCATGAGATAACTTAAGTGTGCACATACAGGCCAGGCTGAGTGATGAAGTTTCTAGACCCACAAAATGTCTTAATAGAGGTAACAAATGTCAACGAACCACACTGATACCCCATTCTAGCACACTCAAGGCCACCTACAAAATACCAGAAATTAAATAATGTTAACACTACATAACCTAAACTAGGTTACAGTGTTCGTAGAAAATATTAACCACAACAGCAACTACCATAATTGACCATAAATGGAGTGAATCCCCCACTCCCCAAATGTCTGCTCACAATCTACTGTCGGCTACTTATACACGCGTGTATACACGTTAGAGTGCGGATCGGGCCGCATATTTCTGTCCGAACCCGACCGAGTCCGAGATAGTAGTAACCGAGCCCGACCCGAACCCAACAGGAATTCTGCTTTTTATGTCCGAACCCGACCTGAGCCCGACGCAGTTAATGTAAGGCACTGAAGCGCTGACATAGTGTTTCCCTGTCATGCAGTTGTTGTTACCATGGTTACAGCTTCCCTGTTTAGTGGACACTGGGCACCTAAATGACCGTCAAAAAATAAAATAATATATTTATAATCAGGTTGTTCTTGTGTTGAGTGTGCGGTTTACACTGAACCATCAATTATTGGACAAAGCTCAGTGTGCCACTTCTCTTTTTTTTGGACGTACTCTTGCTGCAACCTGCACCTCTATTGGAGAGACACGTGTACGTTGAACTATTTTTCTGTTGGTAATCATACTTTTACTTGAATACAGTTTTTTGGTACTCTACCCGCCTCTGCTGGCCATTGTGAACGTTCCTTTGCACATTGTTTAATTGCATTTGGACTTGTGAAAGTAGCTTTTTGTTCTCAGTTGCCGATTAAAGCCGTGTCTTTATTTTCGGTAATGATATAGCTGGAGAAAATGTGTTTTCTCTGCCTGAAGTTACGAATGAGCCTAGCATGAATGACAGTACTGATAACGTGGCATGATAATTTCTCTCTGTTTTCACTGCGTGTGTAGTGACACACAATATTCGGTATCATTTTTTTTTATTTCACACTATATTTTCACCAAAAACAACTTGGAGTAGGCTAACCCATCCTAATTAGTAGTTCAAAAGTAAAATGTTCGCTAGTTGTTCGGCCGCCGTGACCGAGCCCGAACATCATTTTAAAAGTTTAGTCCAAGCCCGGCCCGACCCGTCGGGTTCGGGTCGGGTATCCACCCTCTAATACACGTGCGTCTGCTTATACACGCGCGTTTACTATGGAACGTCGTTTGGCCCAAAACGTGTAGTTCGGCGTCCGCATTAAGACGTCAAATTTGAACGTCCTAAGGCATTTGGACGAATGCTATTGGTTGGCGTCAACATACCCACCCCTTTTTGACGTAGGGGCTGCGTTGGGCAAGGAAGTATTGTATCAACATTGATATTGTGTTATAAGCATCAGTATCGGTCATCAACCCATTTTCAATGGTGAAATCAACATTCACTTTCTGATGGTAATGGTCACCGATGTATTAGGTTGAAATGGAAACATTGTATCAATGTAACAATAACAACCAAGCAGGCACGTGCAGAGGATGTTAGAGGGGCAGGGGCCCAAATTCATAAAAGGGCATGCAGCGATGTTTGCAAATAATAAAATAAATATATGCCTGGAATGTTATTAAGATGTATGTTTTCAGGGTTTTTTCTGGCAGCGAAATAGATTTTGGCGGTACATAGGCAATTTTTTCCGCAAATTTTGTTGCATTAATTTTACGGTAAATACAGTTTTTGGAGTACAAAGAGCCCATGTAGGCTTTGGTTGTAAAGTACCAGTAGGGTTGTGTTTAGGAGTGAGGTTTTAGAAATAAAAGGTCCTTGAAGCTTTTTGAATATTACACCATTTCGGCTATTTCGATAGCGCACAAATAGAAAAATAAATAAACAACACTCTAAACACAAATAAAAAATAAGTGTAGCTACAAGTTAAAAAAAAAAACTAAAAGAAATGTACAAAAGCACCATGTGTGCCGTGTGTGTTTTTACATCGTCTACGTTTGCTGTTGTTATTTCAGCCCTAAATGTGATAGGTCACTGTGGAAATGTCGACTGTATGGGACTTTGGCGAAACGTAACAAGAAACTCTTCAGGGTTAATCATAACACAGTGGTAGCTGCATATAGCGTACAGGTAAGATATCTGATTTCATTAACATATTTATAGCTATGAGAAATTTTGGAGAACAAAAATGAGGCGTCTTCTAAACCGAAAGTGCATCAGGTAGCCAGTAGCCTACAGTAAGCAATGGAAAATGCTGAATGCTTAGGCCGATTTGTACAACGTTTTAAAAAAATATTATAGTTTCTAGCTATATCTGAACATGATTTTCTTGTAAACGGTGCATTTTACAGTCTGTGGCTGTGGCCAGGGTCGTAAGCACTTTGGGCTATTAATAGCACCCTCTTATTGTATTGGACTGCAGTATCAATCCTGCGGGTTTTCTTACAGCTGTAGCCTAGTTTATAATTTAAGACAAACATGAATACTGTACTTGGGACCGATACGTCTACCACTATAGTATGGGGCGCCAATGTGGATCGGGTTAAAGCTTTTACCTTTTCAGGAGTTAGGGCTTGAAAGGTAGCCTAATTCAAAATTGGAGCGTGTTCCATCCAACTCGCTGTGCACGCTATGTCTTTCTACCGAGTCTCCCCAATGATTTAGGTTGCACTCTGCCACAGAATAGCTGAGCCACATTTCTATACAGTATATCGTCACCTTCTTAAAATAATCGCCTAAGTCATTTTTTGAGGAACATGAGATTTTTGCTTAAATCAGCTCTTCATGATGCTGGCCACCTCTGGTAAAGTTGCCTAGATCCTTAATTGAAAGGATCATGCTGTTTTACCCTGGTAATGTAATCGCCTAAGTCAAGAGTGCTCTTAGGCTGTTTGTATGTTTGCCTAAGTCACAATAAATTTTGACTTAGGCATTTTTACAAGTTATTAATATGGCGGCTGCTTCAAGATGCACAAAGAAAATCAACATAAATGAAGTAATTTCCATGATTCTGGACTCGTCCCCGAATGGTAAGTGATAATGTTTACTACAATATTTGGCTAGGCTATAAATGTTGTGTAGTTATTTAGTCTTTAATCCTCTTATGTTACATAATTGACAGACAGCGTTATTTGTAAGTCAATAGTCATCTATTGATATACCCTTTTTGTGTGAAATGATTAACAAATATCATATATTCTGTATTTGGTTCAGTTTATTCTGTTTTCTGAAAAACTTGAAAATATGACTTAGGCGATTATTTTAAGAAGGTGACGATATGCTTCTATGCTTCTTCTACTCGTCTCCTAGTACTGATATATCGCCATCCGCTAGCCGAAAGACCATATTGCATCCAAAAGATTTTATTAAATTAATTCAGATAGAATTTTCTTTGCCGTTTTCTAAATTATTGTCATTTTGGCAGTCGCGATTTCAGTAAATTGTCCTCACATGTTACGTATTACATTAGCTAACTAGCTATCGAGACAATACGACAACATTAAAACTGCTGCGATGGGACAGTTATTTTAAGTTAAGTCGATGGGACACAAGAACTCTACCATATTCCACTGATTCCCACATTACTAGCAAAAGGTATCAACGCTAACGATAGCTGGTTGGCACATTTTGAGCTGCTAAATAGTTCAAGCAGACCCTACTTGCCAAATAGTGTCAAGCGATTCCTAAAGCGCATTCATATCAATATAAAATGAAAACGAACAGTAGATTTATACTTTGTTTGGCCACATACCTGATGTCTGCCTCAAAGTAACTCATCACACTGACTGACTCACGACTGTCGAGTCCCTATGCATGTGTGTGCGTGCGTTCTTTCACCACAGAAAGGCTCGGTGCCCACAGCTTGCCGCTGCGGCAGAAAGCCAGGAGGGAGGGATTGATTGGTGCTCCCGGCATTGCCCGGGAGCACCAATCAATATTCAATCAATATATCTGTTCCGCAGGGCAGGCTGTGTGCAAACTGAAATTTATTTTTGTAGTAGATGTTATCTGCCTTGTTAGGAATGTCCAGTAGGTGGCAGCATAGGCTCAGCTATACGCAATGTAGGGTCAGGCACAGGTCAGGATAGCTATAGGCTAATGGAGGCAACTGTTATGCTTTGTAATGCTCTGCACTTATTGAGATAAATCCGTTACTTGTTAACCCGCTGTCCGCTCGTCATTATTTAATATTAAGAAGATATTACATTTGGCGACGAGGAAACCGGTGAACTCGGAGGAAGTTGTGGAAAAGACGAACAACGTTCTAGAACGCTAGCGACTCGGCTAATGTCGGTTGACGAGGAAGCTAATGATAACCAAAACGTCGGGATGGCTACTATGATGGTAGGAACACTCACCGCTTTTGACAGTAACACCCAGACGTGGGAGGAGTATGTCGAAGTGTTGGGACATTTTTTCATTGCAAATGGGATTACGGACGCAGAAAGGAAGCGGGCAATATTGCTAAGCTCTGTAGGCAGTCGGACATACAGTTTAATGAGGAACTTGTTAAGCCCGGACAAGCCTGGTGACGTATTGACGTCACTGCTTCAGTCACATTATAACCCGAAGCCCAGCGAGATAGTCCAAAGATTTAAATTTAATTCAAGGATTAGGGCAGCAAACAAAACTATGACGGAGTATGTGGCAGTACTACGAGAGCTAGCTCAACATTGCAACTACGGTGACAAATTGAAAGAGATGCTACGCGACAGGCTCGTGTGTGGCATAGCAGACGATCGCATACAGCGGAGATTGTTGGCGGAGCCTGAGCTAACGTTAGAAAAAGCCTTGAAAGTCGCGCAAGCCATTGAAACGGCAAATAGGGATGTGCATGACCTGCAATTGGGACCGAAAACGCTGGACAGTACCGTGAGTAAAGCTGTATCACAAGTGCCAGTATACAATGTGAAGGAAAAACAGAAGTGGCAAGGAAAAACAACTCCATTGACATGTTATAGATGTGGGGGTGAACATATGGCAAGGGACTGTCGTTTTCTCAATGAAAAGTGCCATGGCTGTGGGAAAAATGGGCATGTGAAGAAAATGTGCAGATCCTCGACTCCGGATCAGCAGCAGCTTAAGGGAGGAGGGAAGTACAAGCAAAAGGGTTTTAGAAATGATAAAAAGCAGTCTGCCCATCACATAAGTGAATTTCCTGAGAATGTTTCAAGTGACGAAGATGTGTTTACTATGTACAATCTAACAGAGTCCAAGATAGCAAAAGTTGATCCCATTACCACACAGCTTAACATAAATGAGAAAATGGTTAAATTTGAAGTGGATACTGGCTGCAGTGTGACAATCTTGACAAAGACTGAATATACCAAGCTATGGACAGCAGGGGGCACACAAGAGCTGCAGGATTGTTCAATGACTCTGAAAACATATACAGGTGAAAGAGTACCTACACTGGGAGCGGCAGAAGTGACTAAAGTACAGAGACCAAGTAAAACAGCTACCAGTAGTGGTCGTATCAGGCACGGGACCCAACCTGTTGGGCAGGGGATGGATCAAAGAGCTAGGAATAGACTGTGTTCTGGTGAATAAAATTGAGCAGCCACAACTGACATTACAGGATGTGCTAAGGCAACATGAGGATGTTTTCAAAGAGGAACTGGGAACCTGGGTAGGCCCACCAGCGAAAATATATGTCAAGGAAGGCGTTGCCCCAAAGTTCTATAAACCTAGACCAGTCCCCTACGCCATGAGGAAGAAGGTGGAGATTGAGTTAGAGAGACTCACAGACCAGGGAATTATTGAACCAGTGAAGTTCTCTGAGTGGGCAGCACCGATCGTGCCTGTGTTAAAGTCTGATAATTCAGTGCGCATATGTGGAGACTACAAAGTCACAGTCAACCAGGTGTCGAAGCTCGAGCAGTATCCAATTCCAAAATTGGAGGACTTGTTTGAAAAGTTGTCAGACGGGGAAAAGTTCAGCAAACTGGACCTGAGCCATGCGTATCAACAGGTGACACTTGATGAAGTATCCAAGCCATTTGTCACAATTAACACGCACAAAGGTCTTTTTCAGGTGAATCGTCTTCCATTTGGGGTCTCCTCCAGCCCAGCAATTTTTCAAAGGATGATGGAGAATCTGGTGGCCAGCATTCCAAATGTGGCCGTCTATCTGGATGACGTTTTGCTGACGGGGCGGAGCGACCAAGATCACCTGGCCACGCTGAACCAGGTGTTGACGCGGCTCCAGGAAGCTGGCCTTCGTCTAAAACGCAACAAATGTGCGTTCATGGAACAGGAAGCAGAGTTCCTAGGACATAAGGTGGACGCCTCTGGATTACATCCTCTACCACACAAGGTCAGCACCATACAGAAGGCACCAGCACCGACCAATGTCACGGAACTGAGAGCATACCTTGGCCTGCTCAACTACTACAAGAGGTTTCTGCCAAACCTGTCAACATTGTTATCGCCTTTACATGAACTGTTGAGGAAAGACACAAAATGGAAATGGGAGGCAAAACAGGAGAGTGCTTTTGAGGAGTCGAAGCGACTTATGCAGTCGTCTGAGGTGTTTATGACAGCCAAAAAGATCTGATCCTGTCATGCGACGCTTCTCCGTATGGAGTGGGGGCGGTGTTGTTGCATCGCATGCCAGATGGACAGGAGAGACCCATCAGCTTCATGTCGCGGATACTGACGTCGGCTGAATCAAACTATTCGCAACTGGACAAGGAAGGTCTGGCGGTGATGTTTGGCATCCAGCGCTTTCATAAATTTGTATATGGAAGGAAGTTTGTCATTTGCACTGACCACAAACCCTTACTATCTCTCTTCAATGAGATGAAAGCTGTGCCTCAAATGGCATCCCCTCGTATTCAGCGTTGGGCCGTAACGTTGCGAGCGTATGAGTACGAGATTGTTTACAAGCCAGGGAAACACCACGGCAATGCAGATGCCCTGAGTCGACTCCTTCTGCCTCATCAGTCCACAGAGAGAGAGCAAGAAGAACGAGTGCTGATGATGGAGAATGTGACCCTCGTCTCGGCAGCGGAAATGAGGAAATGGACAAGCAGGGATCCTGTGTTGTCCAGAGTGACAGAGTTTGTCCAACAGGGTTGGCCGTCCCAAGACCCAGACCCAACTTTCCAACTATATACTGTTAGGAAAACAGAGTTAAGTGTGCAAGATGGTTGCATACTGTGAGGCTCACGTGTGGTGGTGCCGCCGCCAGGACGAGACGCTTTGTTACAGCAGCTACATCAAGGTCACATTGGCATCACAAGAATGAAAGCCTTGGGGCGGAGCTACTTCTGGTGGCCGAAGTTGGATGCGGACATCGAGGCTGTCGTCAAGAGATGTGTCACATGCCAAGAACACCGCAGCTCGCCAGCTCCAGCACCACTTCACCCATGGGAATGGCCGAGCAAACCATGGCAAAGGCTACACATTGATTATGCAGGTCCGTTTATGGGACACATGTTTTTGATCCTGATCGATGCGTATTCAAAATGGATGGATGCTTACCCGGTGACAGCCTCGACTTCAGCCATCACCATTGAATGTCTACGGAAGAGCTTCAGCAATCAGGGACTACCAGAGACAATTGTGTCTGATAATGGCTCATGTTTTGTGAGCACAGAATTCAAAGAATTTATGCTGAAAAACGGCATTGAGCACATCACCTCTGCTCCCTATCATGCTTCCTCCAATGGCTGTGCTGAGCGTGCAGTCCAGACATTCAAGTCAATGATGAAAAAGGCAGGTGACGGGAGCATCAACACTAAGGTGTCAAGAGTGTTGTTTAGCTATCGCCTTACACCACAGTCCACCACTGGGCTGTCGCCTGCTGAAATGTTGCAAGGTCGAAGTTGAGATCAACACTCGACCAAATTCATCCGGACCGCCGAACAAGGGTGGAACGGAAACAAAGCATTCAAAAGAAGCATCATGACAAGCAAGTTTCAGGGAGAAGTTTCCAGGAGGGAGACACAGTGATCACAAGGAACGTCAGTCATGGGCCTAAGTGGATACCCGGGATCATAACCAAAATCACAGGTCCTGTCTCCAATAAGGTCATGCTGGGAGATGGCAACATTGTGCGCAGACATGTCGACCAGATACTGGCCAGACCTGGGGACAAGGACTTGATGGAACCAAAGATTAGGGACCCTCCGGGACTGCCTGAATTGCCATCAGCAGCTGTTGCGGCGTCAGAGAATTCCATTCCTGAGGGAAACAGCTGTGTTCCAGAAGGAAACTCTCCAGAACCTGCAGACCCGGCTCCTGACAAGTCGAAAACATTAGTGACTGACAACCCACCTCCAGGCACGCCAGTACAGTCACAACAGCAGATCGCTCCTGTGCGACAGTCACGTAGAAGAGTGTCCAAGCCAAGTTATCTGAAGGACTTTGAGTGTTAAAAAATAATAATAATAAATACAAATGACATAGTATACTTTGTTTCAGAGTTGTGGTTAGATAAGAGTATGACACATAGTTAATTGTAGTTAGGCACAGGAAGTTGATTTGCTTCACGGAAGGTATACTGTGTGGGTATTTGTGTTTTATTAGAGGAAGCTCTTAAGGGGGGAGGAATGTAGTAGATGTTATCTGCCTTGTTAGGAATGTCCAGTAGGTGGCAGCATAGGCTGAGCTATACACAATGTAGGGTCAGTCACAGGTCAGGACAGCTATAGGCTAATGGAGGCAACTGTCATGCTTTGTAATGCTCTGCACTTATTGAGATAAATCCGTTACTTGTTAACCCGCTGTCCGCTCGTCATTATTTAATATTAAGAAGATATTACAATTTTATTATTTTTTTAAATGAAAAAGGGCACTTCTCTATAGGAGGCCAAACGGCAGGTGCTCAAGCCCCCTTTGAGGTCTATGTATGCACGTGCATGCAACCAAGGTCATCATACTGATGAATGTTGTGTTTGTAACAACTACATAAATTAATCAGAGACAGACTCGGAGCATCAATTAACGTGTTTACTTCGGGACGTACTGTTACAGAGAATCAGCGGTATACATCCGCGTAACACCCAGTGGCTATGTTGTAGAACACAGGGGGTGTATTACTGCGCTAAGGAATATAGGCCCATACACTACACTCCTCCCCTTTTAGATTACTGCATGCATGAAAACAGTATCCCAACAAGCAATAACATATTATCTTCAATAGCAATACACAAGAACATTGTTTGCTTTGTTTTCTTTTACAACTTTTAACAGTCCACAACAATGTCCACGTCAACAGTCCGTAACAGTCTATAAGTCATAACAGTCCATTACAAGTCCAGTCTCTTGGGGGGCGCTCTGTGTCTTTCAGGATAACGCCTCTGGACCTGTGGAGTAGTCTTAATGGTAGCAGGGCTCTTGTCAGGGGCAAGTGTCTCTGTTGCAGGTGCTGTGTTGGTGTTAGAGGTGTTATCATCACTGGGGGGCCTTTCTGTAGATGGCGAGGTGTTGTTCTTTGGCTGGGTATCCAGAATCTGATCTACATGACGCCTCCAGGTACTCTTTCCAACATCCACTGTGTACATCAGCGGTCCGGTTCTTGTGGTTAACCTGCCAGGAGTCCCACTTGTCTCCTCTGTAGTCACGTGCTAGGACTTCCTGTCCGACCTCAAAGTTCCTTGCAGGCTTTGTCGGCAGGTGGCTGAACTGTTTATTCTGCACTTCTCTCTCCGTAGATCTGGTTTCAGGAGATCTATGCGGGACCTCAGGTTTCTTTTCATGAACAACATTGCTGGTGTTTGGTTTGTCGTTGCATGAACGGAGTTTCGGGAGCTAAAAAGGAAGCTGTCTACCTTGTGCTGAAGAGACATGTCCTCCTTTTCCATAGCTTTGATGGACTTCTTGAATGTTTGGACAAACCTTTCAGCTAGCCCGTTTGTTGCTGGGTGGTAAGGCGCTGATTTGAAATGCTTGATGCCATTTTTCTTCATGAATAGACTGAACTCTTCTGAAGTGTATTGTGGTCCGTTGTCGCTCACAATTTGTTCAGGCAGGCCGTTTCTGGAGAAAATGGACCTGAGAGCGGTTACAGTCTTTTCCGACGTCGTAGATTTCATCACCACCACCTCCGGCCACTTGGAGTGGGCGTCGACAGCAATCAGGAACATTGAGTCCATGAACAGGCCAGCGAAGTCGATGTGTACCCTCTGCCATGGTGCAGATGGCCACTCCCACGGGTGAAAGGGCGCCTGTGGTGGCGCATTCTGATTCTTGTAGCAGCCTGAGCAGGCTTTGGTGATGTCTTCAATCTGTTTATCTATACCCGGCCACCAGACGTAGCTTCGGGCTAGACTCTTCATTTTGACTGTGCCTAGGTGTCCTTCGTGGAGAGTCTCTAAGACTCTGGTGCGTAGTTTTGAGGGAACTACCACACGAGATCCACACAGCAAGGTTCCCTGGCATACTGAGAGTTGGTCTCGTCTGACTGAAAACTCTGGAGTTCCCATGAGTTGGCCAACCCTGCATTGTGATGTCATAGACTTTTGACAGTGTGGGGTCATTTCTCGTTTGTCTTTGTATTTCAGCATTTGTCACGGGCAGCTGATCCACCACTGCTGTATAGAACACCTCCGCTGGATCCGGGGAAGGTCTCTTCTCCTCTTCTGTCGTTGACAGTGGCAGACGCGACAAGCCGTCCGCGTTGCAGTGTTGTTTTGTCCCTTTGAACTCAATGTCATAAGAGTGAGCTCCCAGGAAGAGCGCCCAGTGCTGTAAGCGGGCCGCAGACATCACTGGGACCCCGTTACGAGGATTAAAGATCGATAGAAGGGGTTGGTGGTCTGTCACCAGAGTAAACCTTTGTCCGTAGAGGTAATGGTGAAACTTCTTGATACCCCATACAAGACTAAGGGCCTCACGGTCTATCTGTGCATAATTGCGTTCTGCGCTCGTCAGTGTTCTTGAGGCAAACGCAATGGGGCGTTCAGATCCGTCTTTCATGATGTGTGACAAGACGCCTCCAATTCCATAGGGACTAGCATCGCATGCCAGTCTGATGGGTCGTGTTGGGTCGTAGTGGGTGAGCAGTTCATCTGATGTCATCAGTCTTTTTGTTTCCTTGAACGCTCTATCACATTCCTCAGACCACTCCCATTCTACTCCTTCTTGCTGTAGTGTATTCAGTGGGTGCAGCGTTGTAGCAAGGTTTGGGAGGAACTTGTGATAGTAGTTCACAAGACCTAAGTATGACTTCAACTGTGACACATTTTCTGGTTTTGGTGCCTGTAGCACCGCTTCAATTTTCTCCTGTGACTTGTGCAAACCGTCCTTGTCAATGACGTGTCCGCAGTATGATATTTCACTCCTGAAAAACTCACACTTGCTTCTCTTTGCATGCAGACCATACTCACTTAGTCTGGTGAGCACTTTTCTGAGGTTCTCAAGATGCTCTTCATCATTTTTGCCCGTCACAAGGATGTCATCAAGGTAGCATTGTGTACTGGGGATATTTTGAAGTACTTGATCCATCGCTCTTTGCCACATCGCTGGTGCCGATGCAACACCGAAGACGAGCCTGTTGTATTGAAACAGCCCTTTGTGGGTGTTGATTGTGAGGAATTTCCTGCTTGACTCCTCTACCTCCATTTGTAGATAGGCTTGTGCCAAGTCGATCTTTGAGAATTTCTCCCCTCCTGCCAACGAGGCAAAGATGTCTTCAATGCGTGGCAGTGGGTACTGCACAGTATGCAGCACCGGGTTGATGGTTACTTTGAAGTCCCCACATATACGGACAGCCTCAGCCTTTCCTTTCTTGATCACGGGGACGATGGGCGTGGCCCAATCACTCCACTCAACACTTGACAGAATTCCAGATTCCACTAATCTCTCAAGTTCAGCATCCACCTTTGGGCGCAGAACATACGGTACTGGGTGAGCCTTGTGAAATTTTGGTGTTGCCTCTTTCTCCAACTCAATTCTTGCTTGTATTCCTTTCAGTGTCCCTATACCTTCTGCAAACACTTTCTCATGGGCATTAAGTAACTGTGACAGTCTCTGTGTGACACTCTGAGAGCTGGTGACACACGTAGCGCTTTAATGGCGTGCCAGTCCACTTGAATTTTCCTCAACCATTCACGCCCGAAAAGTGGTGGTCCTCCATGCTTTAAAACATACAGCTTCAACTGCTGTGTTTGTCCTTTGTATGACACTTCCACTTTCAGTTTGCCTTCTGGGATCACCTTTTCGCCTGTGTAGGTCTTAAGCCGCACTGAGGTCTTTAATAACTGCAGCTTAGGGAACAGCTTTTTGTAGTCGGCTTGAGAAATGACAGATACAGCTGATCCTGTGTCGAGCTCCATGGTCAGTTTTACACCAGACACATCTGGGGTGAGCCACATTATTTTCCTGTCTTCTTCCTCAGTTATACTGTGTAACTCTAAAGAAGCCAGTCCGTTGTCAGACTCTGATTCTGACCCACTTTCATCTTTGGCAACATAGTGTGCATGTCTAACCTTGTGTTTAAACTTGTTATCCTTGTATGGTTTCTCTCTTTGTTTTTGTCTGTAGTCAGGCTTCTGTCTGCACACTCTCTCTATGTGTCCTGGTCTGTTACACTTTCTGCAGGCTTTATCCTTAAACCAGCAGTCATTAGCATCATGAGAGGTCTTGCCACATCTGTAACACGCCTTGTGACTTTTAGCATCATTCATTGACATTTTATGGAAACCACTGTCTACACTCTTTTTCTGTAGCTCTAAAGCATCTCTGGATGCTGTTTCCATTGACACTGCAATAGCTAGTGCCTTCTCCACTGTGAGATCTTTTTCTGATAGTAGCTTTTTCTGTGTGCTCTGACAATGCATGCCACATACCAGTCTATCACGCAGTGCATCAGAAAGTCCTGCTCCAAATTCACAGAACTGAATGAGTTTTCGCAGCTCAGCAATGTATTCTGAGATGCTTTCATCCTTTGACTGGTCCCTCTTGTGAAAACGAAATCTCTGCTATCATCAGGGGTTTTGGACTCAGGTGATTTCTCAATGTGTTCACAATGGCATCAAACGTCTGTGTAGCAGGCTTTGCAGGAGCTAGCAAGTTGCGCAGCAGATGGTACGTTCTAGCACCCATTAAGCTGAGGAGAGTGGGCACTCTTAGTTCGTTGTCTACACCATTTGCAGTGAACTACAGACCAACTCTCTCAATGTATGACTCCCAGTCTTCAATTGCACTGTCAAACTCTTCTATTTTTCCGACAAGCGCCATGTTTACGTCCAGGTCTATTTTTAGCTCCGCCTGTTATTTTCGATAGCAACTTGTTAGCTCACCGGTCAGACTTTCGGTGGCCGTCGGAGTTTCTCTTTTCCTTTCCTCCGAGCTCCGCTGTCATCTCTCTCAACAGTCCGTGCGTCTCGGTCCATGACTCGTCGCCAATTTGTTGTGTTTGTAACAACTACATAATTAAATCAGAGACAGACTCGGAGCATCAATTAACGTGTTTACTTCGGGACGTAGTGTTACAGAAAACCAGCGGTATACATCCGCGTAACACCCGGTGGCTATGTTGTAGAACACAGGGGGTGTATTACTGCGCTAAGGAATATAGGTCCATACACTACAATGCATAACATTGATTTTTGATCAGATTAATCAGATTCAGTTGCGCTTTCGTTTTCAAATAAACAAGCCTGTTAGAATTATTAATTGCCTGTTTCTGCGGTCGCTGCTGTAGCTACATGCTAGCACATACGCTCATAGGCTATATGTGTATGTTACGTGGTAAGTTAATTCATTTTTTCTTGGTTAAATTGGTTAAGTTCAAAGTACTAGTTGCTACTACGAGGGAGACTAAACAAAACGAGACTTAACAGCAATGTGTATTTGTGATTGATGCTAATGCTGCATTAGTTTATTTCCAACTAGGAATCCCGATATCCGACAAGGGAAACTAGGAAACGCCCTTTCAACTAGGCGTTCCATGTCGGAAATCAGGGTTCGGGAAACGACTAAGAACTTGACATCATCATGGCAGCTCACACCGCGACCCACATTGTGAACAGTAAACAAACATTATTTTTATTTAGCTTTTAAAAAACTCTAACTTTTTTTCAGCATGAAACTACTACTATTGTATGTACTGTGTCCATTAAGCAGAGGTTTAAAATCAATAAAGATCTTTTCATTTTTAAAATTGATGTCAGTGTGTTATCTATTTTAGTATTTTGATTTGTTTTTTTGTAGATTTTGACTACTTTGAGCAATAATCTTTATTCACCACAACAGGAAAAGATTATAGCATAAACGAATGCGATTGTTACCATTATTCAACAAAGGGATTATTATCCACAAATGGAAAGTTTCTATTTTTTATTTAAATAACAAAGAATACAACAAAAATACTCAAATGTGCGCTCCTCGCTCAGGTTAAATGAATGGCGCTCCGCTCCCTGCTCCACTCCAACTCCGCTCCACTCACATGCTCTGATAGCCACTGTACTCTACATTCTCTACAGGTTCTCATTCCTATCCAGAAGGTGAAAAACAGACCATATGTGTGTTTTCATCCAGTCTCATTTATATAAGAATTTCCTTCTAAACACAAATGTGGTGTTTTAAACAGGAAAGCTGTCATTCCTAATCAACTGTCTGTTCATGAAAGGACAAAAGTTAAATTTGATTATTATAATTTTTTACATAATAGTCACAATGTAAAATATAATTCACACCACCATTACATTAATTTCGCCATTAAGCAGAAAGGATCGTAACCAGTTTACATCGAAATCAATGGCTTGCAGAACACCAAATCCCCAATCTACTCAAAATTCAACAGGTTGCCATTTGTGCTCTAATACTGCCATCTAGTGGGCACTTAGGCGAACACACCACATTAGATGAATATGTCAATTATGATATTGTATACAAGCTAGTTTTTCTCAATAAGTAATCAGTAGCCTACAAAAAATGCAGGTGTTAATAATGTCACCGTAAATCAATATTATTTTTTAAGCCCAATTCAATCAATATTAGTTCTTACCCCAATTCATACAAGGTAGGTTGAGTGGGGAATTGTTTTCTCTCTTGCAATAATTGTATGTAGGGTTTCCCCTCAGAAACTGATGAAGTGGTAGCACCCCATATTAAACACCTTAAGACGTTCAAAATGGACGTGTTAGGTATTTTCTGTCGTCTTAAGACGTTCAAATTTGACGTCTTAATGCGGACGCCGAACATTTTGGCCCAAACGGAGTTCCAAACTTTACTCGCGCGTATACACAACACGTACTTATACACGTGCGTTTACACACGCGTATACACGTGCTTATCCACGTACTTATACACGCGCATTACACGATTGGCTGCTCAGTTAGCAAAGAAATGCCAGCTATCACACCCCATGCGTAGATGGCTCTCTGCTCGCTCGCTTCATAGCTCTGCACGCGCGAATACTGTTCTGTGCGCTCGCTTCACAATTCCATGCGCGCGCTATTTATGGAACTAAATAAACGCCATAGTTATCCACCCCATGGCTCTTGGATGACGTTTTGCTTACATTTCAAAAAAATGGGAGCACAAATCGTCAATATTCGGTGCTAGATTCATTCACTGTAAATTAACTCCACACACTGATGCAGGCAAACTAGGGGATCTTTAAAATACATATAAATTATACATCTTAGCATTTGAATGGACTGATATGAATAAACCCTTGGATGTGAAATTATCCAGCACATATATAACTATTTATAATAATATTTAATGTATAACACATTGCAGAAAATTTAAGAAATGTAGGCTTAGTTCCTGTTAAAAGATTCTTGAAAACCTACTTCTAGGTTTTAGGTCACATTTGAAATACAATGCCACGACGAATGTGCGCCGTAATCAAAGCTAAAGGCGGTCCAACGAAATATTATAGTGTGCGACTTTTTCTTTGGCCAGGCAGTGTATGTAGTCTACTTAAAAATGTTTAATGTTTAATTATTTTAAATTATGTCATCATTTAATTCAAATGGGGGCAAACCTTTAATTAACTGGGGAAATATCAACAAAGGACAATGTCTAGTGTCTAATCTCCACAAACTGACACAGCACACCGATATATTAATTTCCTTCATATTAAAACCATGTAATACAATTCATTAGAATTAATGCTTTTGTTTATTTTTACTGTGCATAAATATGTTAAACTGAGTCATTTTGAACAACTGCAACCCAGAGGTGACGTGCCGCCTGTTGCGTAGGACCCCCTCGTCCATAGATTTTCTTGGGAGGCGGACGCTATCTCGCAGTGAACTGTTAACGTTCCGTCTCTTGGTGTGCGTGGGGGAGTTCTCATATCAGAGGTAAAATCGTAAGCAAATAGTTCAGGTCCACCCATCCGCTAAGGGTGAATCAGAACCTAAAGCATGTCAGATTGCAGCATCTAGTTAAGCACACCATGTTTTCCACAATTCTGAAATTACACCCAATGCATTCACTGCCAAGGGCTAAACAATGGAGGGGCAATAGCTTATAAAAGCTTAACGTAGATTATTGAAAGAAACTAAAATTATAATAACTTTATGAGATGCCAGACTCTTCAAAGATGCTTTTTCCTACTGGAAGGATACATGTTATAACCCCCCCCCCCCCCTTCCCCCTGCTACTTAGTTTACAAAAAAAAAGAAAAAACATTAAATCTTTAGGGAATTTTCTGTCTATCTAAGCTTTCTCCCAAAGCGTACTAGTGCTCCAACAAGTGATATTTTTACTCAACGTTTTGACCCATAGGTGTTCATCAGACTTTGTCCCACTGTTTCTGAAGCACAAGTCTGTGTACAAGTTTTTATTCTGGATTTTCTGCTGATGTACAGTGCAGTCTGTAAGTATTTGGAGTGACATCATTTTAGTTTTTTTTTGCTCTGTACTCCAGCACATTGGATTTGAAATGGAACAGTGACGATGAGGTTAAAGTGCAGACTTTCAACTTTAATTTGAGGGTTTTTACATCCATATTGGGTGAAAAGTGCAGTAATTATACATAGTCTGTCCCCCCCCCCCATTTTAGGGGACCAAAAGTAATTGGACAAATGAACATAAACTTAAATAAAGTCATCATATTTAATATTTGGTTGCATATCCTTTGCATGCCATGACTTCCTGATGTCTGTGACCCAAAAACATCAAAAGACTCTTGATGTCTTATTTATTATCTTACAAGGGATACAATAACCTCTCTGCATTTGAATGGCTTTCTATGGGAATTGGGGAGTGGGACTAGATTAAGCTAGAAATTACATGGGAATAGTGTGGAACACATCTGCAGAGAGGTTATAGTATCCCTTGTATGAGCAGAGTTGGGGGTAACGCATTACTAAAGTAATGCATTACTGTAATATTAGTTTTTTGGTGGTGGTAATATAACGCATTACTATATAAATGCGTGTAATAATATTAATTTACATTTTCTAAATTAGCAACGTGTTACTCAACCTAATATTGTAGGCTACGTTTCATGCTGCGCTTGATATGCTAAGGCTATTTATTACGAAGAACTCTCCAATCGATTAATAATCCTTAGCAGTGCGGAAGTAAAGTAAATTGTCAATCTAACTCAATTGAAACGAGCCGAATACGTTTAAGAAGGTTAATTAAAAAGGCTATTTTCCATATATGTCATGTCTGCTGAATTAATCTCAGTCAACTCTAATGTTGGCGTGAAGCGCCCTCATGAGGATTTTAACAAAAGTGCAAAGCATTGTGAGAATGTAAGAATGAATACAGGTACTTTTATTTTATCGGTTGCTACAGGCCTACTGGTTAGGAAGGTGATAGATTTTTCAATTGTTTTGTAAAACAATCTACAACATATTTCAGCAACTTTTTATAATGAATACGTAAGGTTAATGGTCCTCTTAATCATACTTGACAGGGGAATAATTTAAAAGTGATTTTATGACAGAGTAACGCAAAGTAATATAAGGTGTAATATAACGCATTACCTTAATAGTAAAGGAATATAGTAATATAACGCTTTACTTTTAAAAAAAAGTAACTAGTAATATGTAGTATATTACAATAAAGTAACACCCCCAACTCTGTGTAAGAGTGCCTGAAAATGAGATATCAAGATGATTTTTTGGGTCAGACATTAGGGTGTCATGGTATGCCAAAGGATATACAACCAAATATTAAATACGATTACTTTATTTAAGTTTATGTTAATTTGTTAAATTTCTTTTGGTCCCCTAAAATGGGGGGGGGACTGTTCCATTTCAAATACAATGTGCTAGAGTACAGAGCCAAAACCACAAAAATTGTGTCACTGTCCAAATATTTACGGACTGCACCGTATTAAAACAGCGCCTTAAGCCAAGAACTTTTCAGAGTGCACGTGTTCAGTTTGTTACTGCCGTGAAAATAATTCTAAACATCGAACAAAAAGTTCGGAAATTTGTGTTTGGTAGATTATTTCTCTGTTGTAACAATGCTTCTTGGCAATAAATTGTATACCGTTGGAAAGCCTGTTTATTTCCCTTTTAAATGGTGCCCCATTTGTAAGGAACATGCATTTGTGGGATGAGCAGCACAGCTGAGTATGTTGGTTGCTCCCATGAAAAATTTGCCAAATCTTCTCTGCCAATGCCAAACCGCTTATTCTGCTGTTGCTATTGACTCTTGTTTTGAGCTTCCGGTACCCCCAGGTGCTGACAATCAGGTGTGATGAGTCCAGATTCTGCCTACGGAAGTTGGATCGTAGGGTCAAAGTGTGGAGAAGATGGGGAGAACGCTATGCTGATTGCTGCACCGATAGAGTAACACCTTTTGGTGGAGGCAGTGTGATGGTGTGGGGCGGCATCTCCATCACTGGAAAAACGAGGCTTGTCATCATTGGAGGCAATCTCAATGCAAAGAGATATCGAGATGAGATTCTGCAACCAGTGGCAATCCCATATCTCCACAGTCTGGGACCGAACTCCATCCTCCAAGAAGACAACACTCGCCCCCACAGAGCGGGGTTTATCAGAGACTACCTCCAGAATTTGGGAGTAGAGAGAATGGAATGGCCTGCCAACAGTCCTGACCTCAACCCAATTGAACACTTGTGGGATCAGCTTGGGCGTGCTGTTCGTGCTAGAGTGACCAACACAACCACGTTGGCTGACTTGCGACAAATCCTGGTTGAGGAGTGGAATGCCATCCCACAGCAGTGTGTGACCACGCTGGTGACCAGCATGAGGAGGAGGTGCCAGGCTGTTGTGGCTGTGTATGGTTCTTCCACACGCTACTGAGGCTCCTGACTGTTTGTTAAATTAATAAATTGTAAAATTGCCAATATGTCTTGTTTCTTCCTTGTTACTGATAGACTTCAATCATCCAATCCACCAAACAAGAGTCACTAGCAACAGCAGAATAAGCTGTTTGGCATTGGTAGAGAAGATTTGGCAAATTTTACATGGGCGCAACCCATACTCAGCTGTGCTGCTCATCCCACAAATGCATGTTCCTTACAAATGGGGCACCATTTAAAAGGGAAATAAACAGGCTTTCCAACGGTATACAATTTATTGCCAAGAAGCATTGTTACAACAGAGAAATTATCTACCAAACACAAATTTCCGAACTTTTTGTTCGATGTTTATATGGAGCGTAGCCGTGTTTTTGGCTCTGTGTGCATGTCACATCAAATGGCTGCAGTAACAGCACTACACCACTAGAGGCCAGGGATGAATAAACTGAGAAGAATGTGAAATCTGGCTCAATGTGTAACATGTAACATTCTATAAAATAACACCCACAGCAATGAAACTAAACTTTATTACTTTTAAGGCTCTACATCACAATATTCTGAAAATACAGTTATGCTTGTGTAAAAAATAAAACAATCTAATCAGAGAACCATTTATACAAATGTATAAATCTAAGATCTGGGTGAATAAGACAAAAAATATGGCTTTTCATACATTTTTCTTGCTTTCTTAGCAAATTATGTCAGAAAAAACAAAACTCATAAACTGTGTTTATCTCTACAAAGATCTCAGGTCAGCTGTGACCCAATTCAGTTCCTTACAAAAAAATATGCTAATCTTCCCTGTTGACCACAGGCAAACTAATGAGTTTTTATATTTAAAGCTTCCAGCCAAAGCAACAATATAAAAAATAAAAAAAATGTTATTCTAAATCTTTTAATTATATTCTAGTATATTATATTCTTCACAATTAAATTTTTAAGTTTTGCTTAGGCCGAAAGCTTAAAAACCCCCACCCCTCCCAAATAACAGTCCGGATGCACGTAGATGTTTAAAGGGACACTTCTAAGGTAACTATAAGCCACAGGGTCTGCTGGTTTTTGTTGTTACTCTGCACTTAATGGATTGATTACAAAGTCTCTAGGACCACATTGTAAGGTTAAAAAACACCATGTGACTCCACAGGAACAGGTTTGAGAACCCCAGCAGACCCTGTGACTCTCCAGAACCAAGGCTGGGGACACCGGCAGAACCTGTGACTCTCCAGGACAAGGTTTGGGGACCCCAGCAGACCCAGTGGCTCTCCAGGACCAGGGTTGATATCATCTGGTTTAAAAAAACATCTCTTTATGCATTTCAGTTGAGTCCTTTGTGCTGATATTCCTGTTGCTCTTGTGGCAATAGGAGGCTTTCAGAAGCCCGTCAAGGGAAGTCCGTTTTACGTTTTCTGAATCACAACCTGGAATTTACCTGAAAGACAAAAAAAGAAGAAAAAATGTTGATAGTAACTAATTCAGCTCTAGAAATAGATAGAAATAAAATAAGTGCAAATGCTTTCTTTGAAAAGCCTAGTTACTTGTGACTCTGACCTTTAAACATTTATGTGCACAGGTCAGCGAGGTAAATTCCCATCTCATTCAAGAGAAGAATCCTGCTTTGCATCAGCTTGCCTTTCCCACTAAACATGTGAACTATTATCACATTAGGGATGTACTATTATTATTAATTCATTGAAAGGTATCACCATAAAGATAAAATAAATGGTTTTTATTACCAAATGCATAATGAAACAACATTAAAGGGGAATTCCACCAGAAAATGTTTGATTTGAGCTGTTGTAGAAGAATAGCTGCCCTCCTGATTAAAATAAGATATCTTCCAATGCTACCTGTAGTGATAGGAGAGATATAGCCCCAAACTACTGTGCCAGGTACCAGGTACCTGGTACCTGCTTTATTGTAAAAGTAAAGATGTACCAGGTTTTGGAGGGTTAGCAAAGTTAGGCTAGTTGACATCTAATGATCTGCCACGTTCCGGCAGCAGAAGTTAGGCTAATACAAAAACACAGCACTGTCATAGCTCTGGGACGTAAATGAAGACGTAAAACGGCAATGCTCTTGAGATGTGTTAGGGTTAAATTGTTTTCAATACAGGTACATATTGAGAATCAGATGGTGAGGTACAGCACCTGCAAGTGTCCGATCGGCAGGGACAAGTGCCACCATATGGCAGCCTTGCTGATTTTGGTGGAGAAAAATGTGTCAAAAAGTGATGAAATTGAAAAGTGATCGAAAAGTGATGAAATTGCAGCCAAGAGAGTGTCCGAGATGACACCAGCCACAACACAAGGTTAGTAATTAATAAGCAAGTGATGCTGATCTTTTTGGAATTCAACAGATTATGTGGTTTAAAGCCATCATATAATTTGAAGATTAATTGTATTTATTAAACAATGCAAGCTGCATTTAACACTTCGGCTATATTCCAGACTTGTTTGTGCTGTTGGATTATGCGTGGTTATTTTTTTTATTAGCTTAAAGGTGTGCTATAAATTAAATAATGGTGATAAAAGGCAGTTTAGTTCAGATAGATACTACCTTAATTACTATTACTCATTTTAGTAACTATTATTTCAGCTGGAATAAAAAAACCCGTCACCAAGAAGGACAAGGAATGGGCGCTGGCATACTTGTAAAAACCTGGGCGATTAACTGGGACGGGGTGGATTTTGAGTCCAGAAACGCCTCAGGTACGACTTGAAATTACATCTTTTGTACTCTGATGGGCCGAGTATTTGACCAGAGACATCACAATTACACTACACTGAATCAGTGACAATTCTGCTAGGATAAATTTGTCCAACACACAAAATAATACACTGTCAAATGTTTGGGCAGGCCTTCGAAGCAAGTCTTCATATATATATATATATAATTATTCATAACCAAACCGATGGACTGTGTAGTTAAAAACAAACACTACATAGATTCGGCCCACAATGGAATCGGTTTTACACATGATGTAAAGATATGTCTATAAACCCTTGCAAATTACAGACATCAGACTGTCAGCTTTAATTTAAAGGTATTTTGTATATATTGGAGCCCGGGTTGTGCCCAAGTTGGGGACAAGGCTCTGTATGTGCTGTCATCACTTGCTGTCACCAATCAGGAGAAGCAGCAGATTGAGGGAGCCACAGTTGGGCAAGCGAAGAACGCATTATGGTAAGAAAGATCATTAATGAAAACATTAATTTGGACTTTCTTTGAAATATTATAGCAACTGTTGGCTGCAGATCAGACTTTTGTTAAATGTAACTCAAATGGCAGTTAAGGGAGAAGGAAAATAAATAAAAAATTTCACAATGGGTGAACTATCTCTCTAATTTTGGTTTTCTTTATAACAGGTCAGCTTATTGTAAGAAACGGATCACGGCAAGCAACTTTGGTTTGGTCTTACCCTCCTTCCTTATTCAAAACCCTGCTTGGACAATACAACCTGGAACAAGGATCTAAAGTAAGTAGTGGGTAAAAAGTGATTTTTTAAACTTAATGTATCTCTGTGTTCCTAAGAATACAATTAATAAATAAATGGCTTTTTTTTTTCAAGGCATGTGAATGGGGAATCCTCCATGAGCCAAGGGCAAAGCAGGAATACACCGTGCGCACTGGTGTCGTTATCCAGGAGAGGGGAGTGTTCTTGTCTGACAGCGGCCTGCTTGGAGCATCTCCAGATGGGACAGTATCTGGTGATTGCATAATTGAGGTCAAGTGTCCATGGTCAGCCAGAACTAAGACTATCCTGCAGGCAGCAGAGAGTAGTGATTTTTTTCTTAAGTTAGTTGAAGTGACTGGTTCACTGAGACTAAAACAAAATCATAACTACTGGCATCAGATCCAGGACAACCTACACCTGACTGGAGCTTACAGTTGTCACCTAGTCATATGGACCCCACTTGACCTAGTCATCCTGCCAGTGCTCAAGACCCAACATGGGCTGTTAACATTGACACTCTGGAAACATTTTATAAAGATGTTTTCTTACCAAACATTGTGTTGCAGTTGTAACTGTACATCAAAAGGGTCAATTGATAGCTTTGCCTTGTTTCATTTGGTAACAATAAAATAGACCCACCATGTCAACTACCCAAGCACATTTTTATGATGATTTTTATCTGCACTTACCCTTACCTTGCATTCAGACATTAACTGATTTATACCTTGAGAGATTGTTTATGACTGTGAATTTTATATGTACTAATGTCGCTAGAATTTCAACTGTGATAGTTATAATGAATTCACTTTTGGCACTTCAGAGCACAATAACAATTGTTTGACAAATAAATGTATTCAACAAAATGTTAATCAGGTAGCATAATTCTTTTTAATAAAAGCTTTCTGCAAAACAAACAGAGGAAGAATAAAGCAGTGTGGTTCAACAATGGGTGTTAGAAATCAGTCAATTCATAATTGTTTTACTTTTATCAACATTAATTTCAGGGGGAATAAAATTAAAAAAAACAAGCCTCCTCTTGATAACAGTAAAACGATCACGCTATACGCTTGCAATTTCGCGGAGAATGGACATTTGTAAATTTGTAAGACACACACATACTTTCAGTATCTTGTTAATGTTTTTTCTGAACTGGTATGGTATGTGGTGCAGAATGCCAAACAATTTCAGTCTCTGAATGGAACGTTCCACATGTATCCTAGCACTGGAGATTAGTCTGTTATCGTTCACTTCCTCCTGTGTGAACTGTCCATTGACGAGGAAAGACGGGATGTTCAGCGAAACTCCCTCTGGCAAAATGTCCCGAATTGTGAAGCCCTTGTCGGCCATAACCATATCGCCTGGTTGTAGATGTTGGAGAAGTCCGCAGTCAGCTGTTATTGCCTTGTCTGAGGCACTCCCACCGTAGAGGTCACTGGTAAAGGTAATTACTCCATTAGGAGCCACACCAATTAGAGCCTTCAGTGTGGTCTGTCCTTTATACTGGCTGTACAAATGACTTTGTGTGTCAAGCCTTTTTGTGTTAGATACAGCAACCTCGGTGCAATCAAGCACTATTCTGCAGTTTGGGAAGGGCCGGAAACAATCAGGTAGGGATGTTTGGTTCTTGGCTGTGGAAGGGATGTTGTTACTGTGGCTGTGCTGCAATTAGACCTTGTTGCTAGATCTACATGTCCGCAATTCAATTTCAGCTTCATCAATGTCAGGAGCAACTGATCAACTAGAGGCATAATTTGGACAGTCCAATCAAAGTGATACTGTAACTCAAATTTTGAAAGCAGCGCCTCCAAAAACTTCACAGTGGAAGCATCAGGCAACCCAGTAAAGTATTGAATTCTGTCAGGACACTGTTAAATTTGATTGAAAACGTTTGCTTTTGTTTCTCTAGCTATTTTTTCAATGCCTTGTTCTCCTCCCTCAGCATATCATTCTCTATCTCAAGGACCACAAGACTTTTTGTGGTGGTATTAGGGGTCTCTTGAGTTGCAGTGTCAGCTAAGACATGTAAATGACCTGTGCCTTCATGCTCAGTGCCTTTCTTCACCAGTAGGGACCATTGCCTTCTTCCTTTTAGGTGTAGGAATATGACTGACATGGTCCGGAAAATCAAAAGCCTTTCCCTCATTCCAGGAAAATCGTGATGGCCCTGCAGCTTTTCCATTTGGGAAATGGCAGCTACAAACCCTCGAATTACAGTTTGGTGTGAAGTTTTCACGCCTGTAAAAGAAGAAATTTATATCAATAATTATTACTTTAATACATCGGCGTTAAATGAATATGATAAAAAACATCCTTTTTTACTCTATCATGTAACATTGGGCTATGATGGTAATTTTCTATGAACCCATATTTGTGTTTCGGTTGTCAGCACCCTTTCTGTGCTGCCCTGCTAACATTAGCTAACGGTAGCACCCCTTGGCAATAGCCACACTTTGCTTTGCGTCATGCCAAAACTACTCCGCTATCTGTGACAACATCTACAATCCCATGTTTTTTTCATTCCATAACGCTTTAATGTCATACTTATGTTTTATAGCTTAGAACTTCTAACGTTACTTTGATCCATCACAACGTAGCCATTAGCACGTAACGTTTACGTTAGCTTTAATGCTAGCTAAGTTCAGTGCATCCTGAGGCAGCAAAACAACCACTTTTTACAAGTTTGTTTCCATTCGTTTAAGAATTGTAACTTACCTAATCAGGTGCAGCCATTTCCTCTTCTTTTTCTCCTCGCAAGGAAAGCGGTAGAAATACAAGTCTTGAGTTGTTTTGGTTTCAGACCGACTGAAACAGCGAGGCACACAACACTACGGCATAATGGTATATTGGAGAAATAACCAAAAAAACCAAGGAGAATTCTGGCTTGGACCCGGAAACAGCATTGTCACGTGGTGCGATACGTCATGACTTAACAACCGAATAGGTAATACATTATGATGTCATAAATAACATTTGAAGATAGAATGTTATAGTTATCTACATCTACATCTACTGGTTCTCAAACTCGATCCTGGGGGACCACTGTGTATGATAATTTTCGTTCCAACCACCATTGCAATGCTGTAATTTTAACAAGCTATTAATTGTTCTTCATTGGTGTTTGTCATATTTAGAGGGATTATTTACCCTCTTAAACCACATTATGTTAGCAATAGCTATGAATAATAAAAGTCCATTATTCTCATTAGGGGTGTAACGGTACACGTATTCATACCGAACCGTTCGGTACATGGCTTTTGGTTCGGTGCGCGTTGTGAGCCGAATGAATAGTCTAGCCTTAACCACGCACGTGCAGAACTTTGTTTTTGTGTGCGGAACTTTCGCAAAGAGCCGGATGTTTTTAGTTCAGCACATGAGCACAGAAACTGAATTAATGCTGCATTTGTTTTTTTCCATTTCCAACTAGGAATCCCGATATCTGACTAGGGAAAATGTAATAAAACGCCCTTCCGACTAGGAGTTCCATGTTGGAAATCATGGATCGGGAAATCAACAATCCCGACTAGGAAGAACTTGACATCACATCATCATGGCAGCTCACACTGCGACCCACATTGTGAACAGTAAACAAACATGACTTTTAAACAATTTTTATATATTTTTAAACACTTCAGCTTTTGTTTTTCAGCATGAAATGCTTTTGTATCGGCCAACATACCGATACAGAATGATAAACATATACAATTAAAACTTAAAACGTTATTTTTGTAGTTGTTAGCTGTTTTAGCTGTATTTGCTAGCAAAGCCAAAACTTCCCTGCGAAGCGCGTGCATGACGCCAAGTCCCCAGTTGTGCACCGCGAACACAGTGATGCCGGTAATGACGCGGAAACGGCGCGTTTCCCACATCCGACCTCCGACCAGCCTCGTCAGTATAGCGAACTGGTACAAGGAAAAACAGAGTGGAGTGCAAACCCAGCTCCCCATGGCATTTACGCTGCCTCCACTAATTCAGACCAGGCAAAAGCAATAACAAACACCATAGCTTTTAAGAAAGAAAGATATGTGCCTTCCTTTGTTCAGGTAATTATGGCCAATTAGCCACTGTTTACAAGTTTATAACTTCATAATAAATGATCCGCTGTACCGAAAACATACTGAACCATGACTTCAAAACCGAGGTACGTACCGAACCGTGAATTTTGTGTTACACCCCTAATTCTCATTGTGCTATATTGCAAATAATTACAAAAAGACAAAGCAAATGATAACGAGCCAAATTAACTATGTTAATACATTTAAGGAACAGATTATGAGGGAACTTAAAAACACACGTGTTCAACGACCTAATTATTAGCCAATTGATTCACCCCAGTCTTTAATTTGAAGAAAGAATTGTTACCTATAGCCCAATAAGCATGGTAAAAACATTTAATTCTTCATGGCATGCATAGCTGACATGATGTGGCTTAAAGGGTAACAAAGCACTAAAACCACTTATTTTAGATGATAACTGATACATTTGGGTTTTTCTAAGTATTACTCATTGATCCTGGTCCAAATCTTGAGAAATTACTGCAGTCAGCGTAATCTGGCTCAAAAGTGTCTAGTGGTAAAACATAGGTACTGCACGTTCAATCTGTGATTGGCCAGAAAAGTCTTTGCCTACGTATTTCTCCCTCGGTTACGAAAAATAGAAACCTGTACACCTACACCTACCGATAGTTCCGTGGCAACGCCCTGAAGTTTTGGAGCGAGGGCGGCCTACGCAGCAGCTATAAAAGGGAATCTCAGGGCAGCGGAGAGACTCCATCTGCGTGGAGACTGGAGAGGAGAATCAGGAGATAGAGAGAGCGAGCAATCGAGTGATGTAGCTAGCTTACAGTTGAGCTTTTTTGAATATTCTAGTTATAGTAGCCTATTTTTTTATAGCTTGATAGTCCCTTGCTTTTTGATAGTTTGTTTTTTAGTCTAGCTTAGCAAGTAGCTAGCTAGTTTATTTTTTTAAATTATATAAATACATAGGCTACTTTATTAAAAATAATTAGGCTATAGTATAAAGCATATGAAAACTGCGTATCTGACAGGGACGCGGAGAGCTACTCTCTGCGTTGCATGCAAGGTGTGGATATTTTCTTTATTTTTATGTTAAAACAAAACTTAATTTTACGTTCTGACAAGGTAAGTAAAGTATCAATTTGGGTCAAATAGTTGAGCCAGGAGTTGTAGTAGCCTATAGCCTATGCATGCTACATTATAGTATATAATATATATAGTATATATAATAATCACATAATTGACGTCACGTGGTGCTGTAATGGCGACATGTTGTCCAGCTGTCTCTCGTGTTCGTGTTTGTTTTGTTGTGCCAGGCTTTTGTCTGTTTTTTTCATGCGCTGTGTGACTGTAGTGGGACAGGGAAGTGGGCTGGAGATTTTTCAGGGCACTCCTGCTGCTCATTTTGATAATATTGACGAATCATCTAGCCCATATAATTTTGTTTGTTCGTCACCATAGAGACGCATTCGCAACATATTCTCAGGAATGTTCGTTGGATCTGCAGACTGCAGCAACAAAGTTACCATCGCTCTTCACCGGAGTTGAAGATGTCGGGACTGATCTAGGAGTGCAGGGAATCTTCAAACGGCAACCAGGGAAGGAGAACATAATGCAGGGGAGGAGTGAGGAGACGACTGGGAATATTGACGCAGTTCGGTGCTCCATTTCGGCGGTGTACAGAGACCGCGGCGCTGCATGTATGGAGGAGAGTTGTGGAGGCGGAGTTTGTGTGTTGGACTGCTTGGTGACACTGGACATCTCAGGACAGCGGGGGCTATTTTTAATCATGGCTGTATTGCACTTTAATTCACTTGATTGATGTAATGATTTTGTTGGATGTCTGTTTGATATGTTTGTTTGTGTGTTGTGGGGCTGCACCACTGTCTGTCTTTTTTGTTATTGCTGGGGCTATAAAGTTATTCTATTCTACTGAAAACTTTGTGAAGATGTTTGAAATTCCCACAGAATTTGCGAGTACCACCAATGGAACTGTAGGCTACGTTATTTATGACGCAAGCAAAATGATTCTATAGGTTGGTTTCGACAACTGATCCTGTACACTGATGGCTAAAACGATAAAATGAGTAGCATGCACGGCATGGGTAACTTTGGACAGCGTGTGATTTTCTGTTTGCTGGCCACATCATTATAAGGCATGGCAGCAGCATGAGTGAGAGGTAGCAAGCGAGAGAGAGAGGGAAACAAAGCAGTCGCTGTGAGTGCTGTCCAGAGTAGACATTTTTGGCTACGAGTGAGAGAGAAAAGAAGAAAGAAAAAAAAAAAAAAAAAAAAAAAAAAAACTGGGGTGTGGTTTGATACCTGGAGCTCAGCCCCTATATTACCACCTTATCATGCCCAGATTTAGGCATTTTTCTAATTTCAAAAGGGGGAGGGGTCTATCGAAACCAGCGTGTTTTGTAACCCTTTTTAAGAGGGTAAATAATCCCTCTAAACATGAAATTATTTCATACCTAATTATGAAAAATTAACAGCTTTAGAATTTTGGGAATGCAATTGTGGTTGGAACGAAAACCAGCCTACACAGTGGTCCCAGAGGACCGAGTTTGAGAACCAATGATCTATGTTATCGGGCTAGAAAAAAAACACCGATAGCTAGCTAGCTAATAGCCTAATGTTAGTTAATAAATTATCTCAACGTGTTTTAAGATTCGAAGGCGAATTCTTGAACGAAAGGATCTCGTGCTGTTTTGGCAGGCACAGGAAATAGCATAATCTGTAGGAATCGTTTTTTGTACCAAAAATTTCAAACAGTTCGCCTAAATAAGGCCATGGATGGTGAATGGCTTCATCCATATAGGATTAAATATTTCACTGCACTGCAACAAATGATGATGGTCCCTGTCTGCACTCTTTTCAGCTACAAGAGATTCAGCAATGAGCAGCCTATCAACGGTCGGAGAAGGAAGACGTGAATAAAAAATAAAAACAAGTTTTTTTGAAGGCACGCATATTGGTCAACTTGGTTCCGCTTCCTTTGCATTTAAATAAATTAAAACAAATGGATGAAAATGTTTCTTTTCAAAAACGCTGTAAGCAAAGATTAACGACACTGTTTTAAAAATGTAGTAAGTAGAAAGTACCGGTTTTTTATTTAAAATGTCATGGGTACAGAAACGTGAAAAACTTAAGTACAGTAACGGAGTATTGGTACTTCGTTATGTTCCACCTCTGATTTTGGGAAACACAGAACTGCATTTCCAGAAAGACTACATACTCCAGCAGATGTCACTGTCATGTGATCCTGGGTGGAATTCCCCACAGACTTGACCAAGCAGGACTGAGTTCTCGTTCTATAAAACTTAAAAACAAGCTTCCTGTCCTCCCTCTTCTTAGCTTTACAGTCTTACACGTAGTTCCAAGTTATACGCTCACTTCTGTTCACCTTCCCCAGCGAGTAGGCCGAGAAAATCGCTCCGTCTCTCCGGTTATATCTGTTAGTGTGTCCGAGCGAAGCCATTAGCCGTCATACGACTGTTTGTTATTGTTTATAATAGTATTTACAATAGAATTGTAGTATAGTTGATTTACCCACAGCTTACTGTGAACTACATTCAATGTTCATTACTAGGGATAGCTGGTAAACTAGGGATAACCTGGTCGTCAGTCTGATTGTTGTTTGGATAAATATTTGAGCCTATCCTCCAAAAGAACTTACGCCTTCAGATTAAGTTATTATTTGAATAGTTAATATTCATAACTTAATATCATAACTTAATAATAAATTCTATGGAGTCCCTTCACTGTCTACCTATCACACAACGCATCAACTACAAAATAGCCCTGCTCACTTTCAAGACCATATATCTTGATGCCCCCACCTACCTCAAAGATCTCCTACAGCTTCACAAGTCCTCCCGGTCCCTCAGATCTGTAAACTCTAATCTGCTCATCATCCGACGGACCAAACTCAAAACTATGGGAAACCATACTTTTTGTGCAGCTGCCCCCGGAATTTGGAACTCCCTTCGTTACCACCTGCGAGAGTACCAAACCCTCTCCTCATTCAAAACTGGACTCAAAACCCACCTTTTTCATTATGCCTTCAGTCTGTCTTAGCCCCTTCCCCCTCCCCTCCCAGTAGGCGCTACGTTTTACTTTTTATACCTTGTTTTTAGGCCTCTTAAGTTTTGTGCGACCCATTTCCTTTATTTTTCAAAACGCAACCTGCTGTGTTCTCCCGTTTCCCTTCAGTGCAGGCTCTCACTTTTTTTTTTTTTTTTTTTTTACAATCTCTGTCCAGCATTGCCTGGCTCGTTCGGCTTCTACATACTATATTCTACGTCCTATAATCTTCTTTTTAAAATTACTTTACTATGAAAAGATAGAGAGAAGACGAAGAGGAAGAATAAACAGAGGTAGAAAAGATTTAATAGCAAGCCAACCAGAGGCTTTCTTGTCAATAAACAAGTATTCAATTTGTTTTTATTGTAGTTTTCAATCCCACTTAAGATAGGGCTGAGCTTTCGGCGAGGCCAGGCTAAAATGCATTGTGGTTTCTGTATTGTCTACTGACAAAAATTTTCATCAGACCATTTTTCCGGACCCCCCTAGACAGTTCGGGGTCCACCCACCACAGTTTCAGAAAATCCTGTGGGAAACACTGTCGGTAGGTTACTTTAAAATGGTGGACAGATGGCAGTTGTGTAATGTCCAAAAATGCCTTCTCATTACTGACACTGTTAGTGAACTGCAGCCAGCAGCCTGTTAGTGTGCTTCCTCACACTCGCACAGCGGGAACGAGCAACACTTGCAGGTCACGTTTTTTTCCTCACTTTTTTCCTTGCTTGGACCATTGGCTCCGTGATACTAATTTATGGTGGTAGCTAGCTTGGCCAACATGGGTGATTTATACTACCTAGCTAAGCAAGCAGTCAACGAACGTAATGTATTATGATGGTGTTCTTTTAGTCAACAATGAATGATGTATAAAGCAAACGCGTAGAACTATGGATTGCTTTCTAGCCAAGAGCGACCTACAAACTACAAAATTCCCAAAAAGTTGGGACAGTATGAAAAATTTACATAAAAGCAGAAAGTAGTGATTTGTAAATTCTTTTTTACATACATTTAATAGAAAGCAGTACAAATAATATATATTTAATGTTTTACCTTATCAACTTTATTTATTTTTGTAAATATACGCAAATTGAATGCCTGCAACACGTTTCAGGTTTGGACAGGGGCAACATAAGACTGAGAAGGTTGTGGAATGTTCAAAAAACTGGAACATTTCACAGGTAAGCAGGTGTATAAGTAACAGGTGATGCTATCATGACTGGGTATAAAAGGAGCATCCACGAATGCTCCGGGCGTTTACGAGCAAGGATGGGTCGAGGTTAGCCACTTTGCGAAAAACTGCGGGAGCGAATAGTCCAACAGTTTAAAAACAATGTTTCTCAACGCATGATTGCAAAAAATTTGGGGATTTCACCATCTACAGTCCATAATACTATTAAAAGATTCCGAAAATCTGGAGAAATCTCTGTGTGTAAAAGGGCAAGGCAAAAAACCCATATTGAATGACCGTGACATTCGATCTCTCAGACGGCACCACATTAAAAACCGACATGTTTCTGTCATGAATATAACCACATGGGCTCTGGAATACTTCGGAAAACCATTGCCAGTAAATACAGTTTGTCGCTGCATCGACAAATGCAAGTTAAGACACTACTATGTAAAGCGTAAGCCATATATAATAACATCCAGAAACGCCGCCGACTTCTCTGGGCTCAAGCTCATCTGAGATGGACTGATGCAAAGTAGAAACGTGTGCTGTGGTCTGACGAGTCCACCTTTCAAACTGTTTTTGGAAATAATGGATGTCGTGTTCTACGGGCCAAAGAAGAAAAGGATCATCCCGATTGTTACCAACACAAGGTTCAAAGGCCAGCGTCTGACATGGTATGGGGGTGTGTTAGTTCCCATGGCATGGGTAACTTGCACATCTGTAAAGGCACCATTAACACTGAACATATGCTGCCATCTAGACAACGTCTTTTTCAGGGATGTCCCTGCTTATTTCAGCAAGATAATGCCAAGCCACATTCTGCACGTGTTACAACAGCGTGGCTTCGTAGTCAGAGAGTTGTGGGTGCTAGACTGGCCTGTCTCCCATTGAAAACGTGTGGCGCATTATAAAGCGCAAAATACGACAATGAAGACCCCGGACTGTTGATCAGCTGAAATCTTACATCAAGCAATAATGGGATAAAATTCCACTTTCATAGGCCTAACCAATGAAATGGCAGACAACATTTTTTAAGATGATGAATTGATTTGTTTTCCATACATGTCACCATTGTATTGTGACCAACTTTGGAACATAAAAAAGTTCTGCACGCGGCAAAAAAAAACCCAAAAAACTAGCCTATATGCGGCAAGGCGGTCGTCTGTGGATTCCAAAATTAGTTTGTGAGTTATCATTTAATAAATTCACAGATAACTCGGATTTTGATTACGACAAGGTGCTCAAGTTAACCAAGCAGCTGATGAACAAACACAACATCACCAACTAGGATGTCACTGCTTCACAGCAGCGAAAACTACCGGCAAAATTGACCGATTCTGTAATTGCAACAATGCCTGATGCTAAAATTGACCATTTTCATTGAGCAGTTGAACCACAAAATTGAATCGGGACCCTGTTGGCCTTAAAAAAAAAAAAATAAATAATAACTGTTGGCCTTAAAATTGTAGGCTATAGCTGATGGGTTTCTGCCTGTGCCAGGACTTATATTGATGCTTGATGGTATGGGGTGTGATGGACTTGTTATTCCCTCGACTTTGTCGTGTAGGCCTACGTATCAGCTGTCCGATTTTAATTCAGTTATTTTCTTTTAATTCGGGATAATAAGCTGTGCCTGTCACCAGCAGACGCACGCAATAGGGAGGGGTGTTGCATTGTTGGTTTATGTTAAGCATGTGTTCTCCTTGTTGTGCTTGCTGTAGCTAATATTGATTTTAAAAATGAAGAAATATGTAGTCACGTAATTTGTCATTGCCGTTAGAAATACAGTAATGTCATAGGATAGCTCCAAGGATCGCTGGAGCGGGGCATAGAGCGTGGGGGAAAATGCAACATTATTTAGAAAAAAAGATCGCCGTGCCCAGCTGTGATGGTGAGTCAATTTGTGTTTTAATTTGCACAGTTTTTGTGTCATCAAATTCTTAAATTCACATTGAACAGAAATATTGTAGCAACTAAATAGCCTATGATGATTGCATACAGGCTAGTTTCAACAGCGCTCTGGTAAATAGGCTATAACGTCAAAGCGGAGATACGGTAAATCTTATTTTTATATTGACGCCATAGTTAACTGTCAGTAATATTGAAATAGTTTTCTTGTGGGGGCCCATTTTCACCATCTTGAACCTGGGCCCAAAGTACACTCGCCAGTGTTGTAAAGTAACAAAGTAAAAATACTTTGTTACTGTACTTTAGTAGTTTTTTGACGACTTTACTCAAGCAGTTGTCTTTCTGTTTACTTTCACTTTTACATCACTACATTTTCAAAATAAAATTCATACTTTTACTCCGCTGCAATTTTCAAGAATGGGTTCGTTACAAAGTTAAAAAAATAACGCCGAACGGAAGAGAAGTCAGCGCACCAGTCAGTCACAGACTAGCCTATCGGGTCCGTACTTGATTTAAAGTAATACGACACCCAAAAGTGATCAAAATGATCAAACAAAATATAGCACAGACCCACCATTATTTTTTTAAACATTTTTAATCGTTTTCCTTTTGTTCATTTTAACTGGTGGGTGTCTCTAGATTTATTTTGTATTTTATTAATTACTGAAGCTGGCTTCAAGTTAACCTGAACCAAATATCTGATATAAATATCTGAACCATAGACGGCGATCATGTGGGCACCCAAGGGCAAATCGTATTGCAGTGTGAAGTTATATTGAAGTTATATTTTGATTCATTAAAAGTGAAACAAGCAAACAATTGAAAAGCGCTGTTTCTAATGATATGTAGCCTACTACTGACTCTCCAGAGAGCCAGCTAATAGTTCGCTAGAGGTGATGTGGTGTTAACTCCACAAAATGGACAATACGAACTAAACCCAAAACCCATACAGAATTAAACATCACGCCTGCATGTGTCAAACGATTCTGAGGAAAGTAACGTTAGCAGCATATTTTCAACATCTGCCTCCCAGCGAACAGTTTTACGCTGTAAAGTCGGTGAAATACCGACTAAAATTGGTTAAAAACTTTTTTTTACCTGCTTTCACACTTGCATACGTGCCTAATCATGTATGAGATTCTTGCCAATTAGTAGCCTACCTGCCAGCTAAATAGATTATTATAGCACTGCAAGCTAAATAAATCCAACATTTCGGCAATCTGAATGGCATAGAATTTAACATGGCTTTTAAGAGGGGGGGGGGGATTGTGGCTGAATTCCTTTAGGGCACCCCCTCATGCACGTGCATAGATAGACATCAAAGGGGGATTGAGCACCTGCTGTTTGGCCTCCTATAGAGAAATGCCCTTTTTCTGTTTTTTATTTTATTTTATTATTTGCACATTTTAAATAAAGTTATGGTAAAGTTAACGCTACCAGTGTGAAAGTTGAGTTTGCATATTGAGATGTTTGCCACATCGACAAGTTAGCTAATTAGCTTGCTTGCTAGCTAACGTTAGTTAGCTAAACGAAACGGTTAGCATCGCCCTTAATTGCCACATCAAACTCCGATGGTAAAAAAAAGTTTGCTTGTTACAAAATAAATCTCACTCGTTTGACTTGTATTTGAGGGCATGTAGATATGTTATCTATCACATTCGCTAATCTGTCGTTCTTTGAATTCTTTAAACAGAACGGCAAGACTGTCGGCGAGATGCTTTGCCAAGTTTGACGTGTTTGCTCCCTTGGTTTGCGTGGGTTTAAAACATCTTTTACAGATGGGCTTTGTGGTGTCTGTGGGCTTGCCCTGACTCTCAGCTATGTAAGCAAAGTAATGCCATATTTCGCTCCGTGCTTCTGTTTTGTCAACAAGCCGTGGACGGTCGGCAAGAGCACTTGTACTTGCAGCCATGCTTATCGTTCTGTTACCATGAAAGCCGCGGCGTGCGTGTGAGAAAAAGAAATGACGGTTGGCATGCCCACTACGCATGCAGGGAGTGGAAGCAAAGCACTGCACACACACACACTGCCCGCGGTTGCGCATCCACGCAACTCATAGGAAATACCGCTCTTATTAAAACACTGTTATTCTTAAAGTATCGGTACTAATACAATGGAGTATTCTACCGTTTTAAAAGGCTGGGTATTGCGATACCTTTCTAGTATCGATATACTGTGCAACACTAGTCATGGGTTTGTTTTAAATTCCAGGGTTTTTCCTACATAGTAAATTATTTGGCGGCCACCAAAATGATTTCACAGACCGCCAAAAAAAAATTGTGAATTATTTTTTTGACAATAATTGAGAAAACGGCAAATAAAATCATATCCGAATGAATTTGATTACATTTTTTGGGTGCAATATGGACTTTCGGCCGGCTGATGGTATATTATAGATATATTGTACTCCTCGCCTTAAAGATGTCAGTACTAGGAGACGAGTAGAAGAAGCATAGAACCATAGACTGTGTGGAAATGCAGCTCAGCTATTCTGTGGCAGAGTGCTACCTAAATCTTAGAAGACATAGCGTGCGCAGCGAGTTGGATGGAACACGCTCCAATTTAGAATTAGGCTACCTTTGAAGCTCTAACATCTGAAAAGGTGAAAGCTTTAACCCGATCCATGTTGGTGCCCCATACTATAGTGGTAGACGTTTCGGTCCCAATTACAGTATTAATGTTTGTCTTAAATTATAAACTAGGCTACAGCTTTAAGAAAAGGGTGCTATTAATTGCCCAAAGCGCTTATGACCCTCGTCTTGCCACAGTCACAGACTATAAAATGCACCGTTTACAATAAAATCAACGTCAGATATAGCTGGAAACAATAATATATTTTTTAAAGGCCTAAGCATTCTGCGTTTTCCATTGCTTAACCTACTGTAGGCTACTGGCTACCTGATACACTTTCGGTTTAGATGACACCTAATTTTTTGCCTACAAAATCTCTCGTAGCTATAAATATGTTAATGAAACGAAATATCTTACCTGTAGGATATATGCAGCTACCACTGTGTTATGATTAATACTGAAGAGTTTATCTTGTTACATTTCGTCCCATACAGTCGACATTTCCACAGTGACCTATCGCATTTAGGGCTGAAATAACAACATCAACGTAGACTATTTAGAGTGTTTATTTATTTTTCAATTTTTGCGATATCAAAATAGCCTAAATGGTGTAATATTCAAATATTCAAAAAGCTTCAAGGACCTTTGATTTCTAAACCCTAACCCCTAAACACAACCCTACTGGTACTTTACAACAAAGCTTCACTGGGCTCTTTGTACTCCAAAAACTGTATTCACGGTAAAATGAATGCAAAATAAATTGCTGTGCTCGCATAAGCTACGTACGGCCAAAACCCATTCTCTGCCAGAAAAAACCCTGCCTGAATACATACATTTTAATATCCCTTTAACAGTGTCGCAAAAGTAGTCATTCCAGGCATATATTTATTTAATTATTTACAAAAATCGCCGGCATGCCCTTTTATGAATTTGGGCCCCTGCCCCTCTAACATCCTCTGCACGTGCCATCACCCCATGGTAAAAAATAAACTCGGTGCATATGATCTTTTTTTGTTAGTGCGTGTAGGCTACTTTTGAGTACATTTAATACCAGATACTTTAATACTTTTACCTAAGTGGTATTTTAATGGGTGACTTTCACTTGAGTCATTTTCCAGCAAGGTATCTTTACTTAATTACTTAATTTTGAGTACTTTTTACAACACTGGCGCCGGCACTGGGTAAACAGTGGTAAACATGCCCCTGTCCCATCTTTTGGGATGTGTTGCAGGCATAAAATTTAGAATGAGCGTATATATATTTTTTAAAACAATAAAGTTAAAACATTAAATATCCTGTCTTTGTACTCAAAAAGTATTTGAAAATCATTGCTTTGTTTTTTCTTTTACATTTTGTACACTGTCCCAACATTTTTGGAATTGGGGTTTGTAGTTACCTGTAACCTAGCTTGTTTGGTGGCTGGCTAACATTAGCTACTACCCAGTCTGGATCCGGTGTTGCTTGGTCACGTTAGCTGGTAAAGTAATTTGCAAACCGCAAGCTATCCAACTAACGTTACCAGCCAGATCAACCCCAGGAGTTGGGTTTGAATCGATGTAGCTATGTAACATTTTATTAAAGTATTTTGCTTGTGATAATGATCACCCTTGTCACCGATTCTGGTCAGACTGCCGGTTGGCCAAATGGGCTTCAGCCGATAAAATGTAATTTATCTTCGCCTTTGGGGGACTCGACGAATGTGTTGGGATGAGAGCCAGTCGTTTGCTGGTTAACTGGTCCATTTCTCAGCAGCTAGTTAGTTACACGAGTTTGCTATCCCTCTAGCAGAGATGGTCTGTTCTTTGCTGCGGGGGACAAGCCAGAGAGAGGAAAGGCACTCGGAAGCGCGCTTAGATGTCACATCCTTCATTCACAAAATTATTTTCCCGGCAAATACAACCTGCAGCCTTTACATAAAAATCAACCCACAGGCACTTAGTCAAGCCGGAAAGTCTGCCCACCCCTTTCACCTTCTCCACGTTTTATAACATGACAGACATATTCTACAATAGATTGAGTTAATTTTTTGTCTCAAAATTCTACACAAAATAGCCCATAATGACAAAGTAAAAACATGTTTTTAGAAATTTTTGCAAATGTATTAAAAATCGAAAACAGAAATTTCTCATTTACATAAGTATTCATACCCTTTGCTTTAACATATTTTTAAAGTATCATATTTAATATTTGGTCACATATCCTTTGCATGCTGTTACTTCCTGAAGTCTGTGACCAATCAACATCAAAAGGCTCTCGATATCTTATTGTCAGGTGCTGTTACAAGCGATACTATAACCTCTCTTCATTTGAACTGATCTCTATGGGAATTGGGGGGTGAGACGAGATTCAGCTGTAAATTACGCTGGTACAGTATGGAACACATGACTGGTGAAATGGCTGTACGTCATCAAGGGTCTTAGGTATGAAACGAGCTCCAAACCATCACTGCAGCCAGATATGGAATAGATGTGGATGGATCCCTTTAAGGGTTGTTTCTCCTGACTTTTTTTCCCCATAGAGTTCTATAGGAAAATGAGTCAGGAGAAATAACCCTTGCAGTGATCCATCCACATCTACTCCATATCTGGCAACAGAGTGATGGTTTGGGGCTCGTTCAATAGCTCAGACCCTTGATGACTACAGCCATTTCGCCAGCCATGTGTTCCATACTGTACCAGTGTAATTTACAGCTGAATCTAGTCTCACCCCCCAATTCCCATAGAGATCCATTCAAATGCAGTGAGCTTATAGTATCGCTTGTAACAGTACCTGGAAATAAGATATCGAGAGTCTTTTGATGTTCATGGGTCACAGACTCCAGGAAGTAACAGCATGCAAAGGATATGCGACCAAATATTAAATATGATACTTTAAAAATATGTTAAAGTAAAGGGTATGAATACTTATGTAAATGAGACAAGCAAAGGTATTTGAACGTGTCAAAAGCTACGTGGAATACTTGCAACTCACTCAAATAAGTCCAGCTAATTTTGTAGCCTAATTATAGCTGGCCTATATTTCTGCAATGCGATGTTGTGGAATAAGAAACTATGGGTTTGTGTTCATTAGGCTATTAGGCCTACCCCATGTCAATTAGGCTATGTGTTTTAAATCTAGTAGAAAATCGAAGGTTGCTTATTCTCGTTAAAGGGATTTCCAACTGTGATTAAAACGTGGTTTTCTTTATTTGACACTCGTAATTAAAATAATCACCCATGAAGATGATAGATTTTTTTAAAACGTCTACAGCTGAATTTTTTTTGGATTGAATAGTGTCACTTTCTTTTCTTTTTTAAATAATTTGTTTTCAGATTTTTTCCCATTTTTCTCCCAATTTAGTAGCCAATTGAACCCCTATTCTAATTCAATTCCCCCCATGTAGCAACCGCTTGAGAACCACCGCTATACAACCCTGTCAGCCGGTAGTAGGAAGGAGGGCGCCACGTCCTCAACAGGGCGCGACTCCTCGAGCTCCTGACCATGATTCCAACTCGCCCAGGGCCATTTTGTGCGCAGCGATTCTCTCCGAGCCCCTCCCCCGGAAGCAGCCGCCAATTGCTGCTCCCACAGGGCACCGGCCACGCTCGGATCTGGCAGGACCGGGGCGCGAACCCCGATCCTCGGAGTACAACTGCACTGACTGAAAGTCAGCACTCTTACCATTGTACCACCGCGGTGGCCCTGAATAGTGTCACTTTCTGTCGACTATGCAGTTCTTAGGCATGGGTGGGTGTGAAAGCTAGTTGATATTCAGGCCACGCCCAAGAGCCATAGGCAAGTTATGCGCAGACTGGGAAATGCAAACACTGTTTAGCAAAACAAAACAATAACTAAATAAAAGTGCGTGGTGCAACCATACCATATGTTTTAGCCACTGAACTAAAGAAGATGCGTTCACATAATAATACTAACGTTCATCTCAGGGACCCACATCTTTCAAATAGTAACGTTACCGGTACAGCATAGCATGCGCTATTGCATATCAACTTAATGGGATTGCCCTGAGACACAACAATTAACGAAAGATATGTTTTGTAATGTATATAACTAGAATGTCAACTGATTCTATTACATCACTGCCCAGCACTGAGGGGGCAACATACAATGCCTTTGGCTTCAGCCTTCCAAGTTCCAGTGAAATAAACATCAACAATTTTTTTTTCTTTGACATATAACAATTTTGAGAAGAGTAAAACAGGTCTCACTTACTTGCTAGTTTCCGTTAGCTAGCGCATATATGGGGTGTTCCATAATTGTTATAATTAAGCTAACCTTGAACAGTAAAACTGTATTTCTGTGTTTGGTTACTGAGAGGAATAGCTGGTATTGTATTGCATTCCAAGTATGATCAGTAAACATGTCAAATTTACCATTGGCTTCTGGTTGTTTTTAGTTAGTTAACGTTAGCTATATCTTCAACTACATTTAGCCTAATGAAAGCATATAAAGCACACTGACCCGATCAAAACAGTGAGCTCACGTTTCGGGTGACAGTTATTGTTGAAGTCTGTAGTTCTAACTATCCGTATTATGTGACGTTTATTTAGCCTACCTGTTAAAAAGTGCTTTCCACAGATATATGTGGAGATGCAGGACACCATATAGTTTCCTTCCACCTGCTTTGCATAAATGCAGCCACAGGGCTAGTTTTTTGAGATTTCCTATTGGACATGGCAATTTGTGCAAAATGCAAGTCAGGTTTTTTAAATTGCATTGGCTGTGCAGTTAACAATGCAACAGCTTTTGGAAATGTATTTTTTTTTTCCGTCCGATCTTTGTTGTCTTCTTCCTGCACTGTTGTATTCTATGGAAGTGAGTCTGAATTATTCCCCAAAAGTGGGGCGTAGCATTAACAGAAACACTTCAGTGACGTAAGATCATGGTTCTCTATTGGCTGAAAGGACTTGATGACGTGTACTGGTCGCGTTTTAATCCCACCCGGTCAAAACCTTGCCTGATCGATTACAGGCAATGGTGAAAAAATAGGCATATCTCAATTTATGGCAAATCACTAAGTACTGATATTGACACTGATATGGGTTATGCTTATTCCACCCCAGGATGACAACAATTAACCACTGAAAAGCTGAATCATCGATTTGAGTTGGCAATCCCTTTAAAACAGGGATACCCTTAAAGGAATACTGAACTTTGTTAGAACATAATGTTGTATAGCTACCTGGCCCCAATACGAGTCATAATATTCAAGCTCACCTTCATGACTTGCTCTAGTGGCCAGCAACTGGCAAATGAAGAATGACGTTTTTTCTCTTTCCATTCACCCCCATTTCATGAAAAAGGAGCACCAGAATCGTGCAGCGAACTGGGGGCCGTGATCTGAAACGACATCCTGAGGAAGGCCATGTACTTCTTCTGCAAAGAACCTGGGGGTGGTCCTAGACGACCAGCTGGACTTCAAAGACCACATCAGGGCGACGGCACGGTCCTGCAGGTTCCTCCTGTACAACATCAGGAGGATTCGACCGTACCTGACCACCTACTCCACCCAGCTTCTGGTCCAGACTATGGTCACCTCACGCCTGGACTACTGCAACTCCCTGCTCGCAAGCTTACCAGCCTGCGCCATACTCCCTCTTCAACTGATCCAGAACGCAGCTGCCCGGCTTGTGTTTAACCTCCCGAAATTTTCACATGTCACCCCCCTGTTGAGGTCACTCCACTGGCTGCCAGTTGCAGCTAGGATCAGGTTCAAAGTTCTGACCCTGGCCCACACTGCAGCTAATAGGACAGGCCCCGTCTACCTGCAGGACCTGATCCAGACCTATGTTCCTGCTCGACCACTTCGCTCATCTACAGCAGGGCGCCTCGCACTTCCCCCCCTCCGTGTCAATGGCACTCGCTCCTCCCGACTGCGGAGCTTTTCCACCCTAGTTCCCCAGTGGTGGAACGAACTTCCCATTCCCCTACGCTCAATACCAACCCTGCCTGCTTTCCGTCGTGGCCTGAAAACACACCTTTTCAGGCTCCACCTGGACTAATACTTATCTAGGACCTCATGGTATGTCTTCTTGTTGAACTGTGTATTCAAGTTTATACTATTTAGAATAGAATTGTAGTAGACTGATTTACTGATTTACCCAGTTCACTGTGAACTGCATTGTGTTCGTTACTAGGGATAGCTGATACTGTATGGGAATAATGTGCTTTCTTATCTGTTCTGTAGTTACTTCGATGACCTTTCTATATGCACTTACTGTACGTCGCTTTGGATAAAAGCGTCTGCTAAATGACTGTAATGTAATGTACTTGAAAAACGTGGTCCACTATCAGTCTAGCGGTCTCAGGAGCTGATGGCAGCTTAGGTAGAGCGATAAAATGCGCCGCCTTGGAAAACCTATCTACGACCACCAGGATAGTGGTGTTGCTGTCAGAGGTAGGCAAGCCAGTAACAAAATCCAAGGCGACGTGGGTCCACGGATGCTTAAGGATGGGCAAAGGGTGCAGAAGCCCTGAGGGTGAGATCCGTGAACCCTTATTACGAGCGCAGACTGCACACGCCGATACAATTTCCCGCACATCTCTCTCCATACCAGGCCACCAGAACCACCTGGACAGGAACTCCTTAGTCCTATGGACGCCAGGATGGGCCGCCAGCTGAGAGAAGTGACCCCATTGAAGGACCTTGGATCTTACTCTAGAAGGAACAAAGAGGCAGTGAGGGGGACCCCACCAGCCCGGGCCTGGATCCAGGTGCAATGCCTATTGCATAATGAGCTCGATTTCCTATATAACCGGGGCCAGAATTTGCAAAGCCGGTACAATGGGCTCCGTAGAAGAATCCCTGTCCAACTGGTCATAAATGCGGGAAAGAGAATCAGGCTTGATGTTCTTAGACCCGTGGCGGTACGTCAGTAAGAAATTGAAACGGGTGAAGAACAACGCCCAATGGGCTTGACGTGAATTGCATCTCTTTGCGTGCAGGACGTATTCCAAATTCTTATGATCCGTCCACACAGTAAAGGGATGCTCCACCTCCTCCAACTAATAGCGGCACTCCTCTAATGCCAATTTCACCGCCAAAAGCTCCCTGTCTCCTACGTCATAATTTCTCTCGGCAGATGTCAGGTACCGAGAGAAATAAGCGCACAGGTGCATCTTTCGGTCCTGCGACGAATGCTGGGACAAAATGGCCCAGACGCCCAACTCGGAAGCATCCTCCTTTACGACAAAGGGGAGGGAGGGATTGGGAGTAAATTGAATGGGTTCCGAACTAAACCTCCTCTTAAGCTCCACAAAAGCAGCCTCCGTGTTCAAGTTCCATCAAAACCACGAAGGAGACGTTTTCCTAGTCAAAGCAGTGATGGGGGCAGCTACTGCACTAAAATTGCAGATACACCGCCAATAAAACTTTGTGAACCCTAGAAACCGCTGGACCTGTTTTACAGACTGCGGGGTAGGCCAGTTCATAACTGCCAAAACCTTCTCAGGATCCATCTGGGCCTCTCTCTTAGTCACAATGAACCCCAGGAAGGAAACGGTGTCAGAATGGAAAGTACACTTCTCAGCTTTAATAAATAACTGTGCTCTGATAAGTGTTTCGAGTACCTGTCTGACATGGCTGATGTGAGTAGAAAAATCAGCGGAGAAAATTTTAATGTCGTCAAGATAGACAAAGACAAATTTCTCCAGCATCTTCCGGAGTACATCATTGACTAGCGCCTGAAAAACAGAGAGGGTTTTCCACTCATCGCCCTCACCCATGCGCACCAGGTTATAAGCGTTCCGGAGGTCGAGCTAAGTAAATACTGACGCCCCTTGAAGGCGCTCAAATGCGTTCAAGAGAGGCAACGGGTAGCGATTCTTAATAGTAATGTCATTTAACCCCCGATAATCGATGCGAAGTAAAGTGGACGCCGGCGAAGTGGAGGGTCTTAATAAAGCCATTAGCTAGGGCTTCCTCGATGTACTCCTTCATTGCCGCACTCTCAGGGGCTGATAGGGAGTACAGGGACCCCCTGGGAGGGACCGTGCCTGGGTACAAATTGATGTCGCAGTCATAGGGCCGATGAGACGGCAAAGTGGTAGCTCGTTGCTTGCTAAAAACCTCTGCAAGATCGGCATACTCAGCCGGTATATTAGCTGGTAAGGGAAATTCAAGCGCCCCTACCATTTCATTGCTCTCCAAATCAAGAGGCGAATTGGGTGAGGAGCCCCATGCAATCTAAGAGTCAGAAAGCTCATCTAGGGAGACCTTGTCCCAAGGAGAGTTCCCGTCGGCCAGTGAGTCCCAGGCCAAGCTCTTCTCTCCATACTCGGAAAGAGAGGCGGGGCTATCTTGGTCATCAAAGGTAGCAGGCGGTTCGAGCACTGCCAAGACGTCTTTAATAGGGTTGATAAATAGCGCTATCAAAGGATCCTCAGACCAGCCTGTCTCACCTGCCAGTGCTCGAAACGCGATAGAGAAGCCTGCTACCATATCGCTGCCCTGGTGGAGACGGGTTAGTCTCACGGCTGCCTCCTGACCAGAGATGTCATGGTCGAAAACCAACGCCATCTCCTCCATCAACTTATCCGCATCGTCCATGACAGGGGCGTTAGACCGAATCTAGGGATCTGCCCAGGCGAGGGCGGTACCAGTGAGCAGGGATAAAATAAAAGCAACCTGGATAAAAAATATTTAAAAATGGATTAAAAAATCTAACACTGCGATAGGAAGCCCCGACACTTCCCCGACTCCCCATCGTATCAGAGAGGAAGCTGGAGCTTGGGCACCCTAGTAGTGAGTGGGACGGGCAAATGAGGTGAACTCTGAGGGGCTGGTGCTTGTGAAACGGGAGAACCAGCTGTGACCAGCAGAAAAAAAGTAACCTACGAGACGTGGGAACCACAAGTAAAAAGGGAAAGGATGTCCGCAAAACCTCCCGGCGAAGCCAAATAATAATGACCCAGAAAAGTGGATGAGAACTCGCAGACTCAAGCAGAATAAAAAAATTAAAAAAACATTTACCACTTGCTTTATTTACTATGAAAGAGCTTAAAATAAGAGGCAAACGGAAATGAAGCGAAAGAATAGCGACCGCGAAAAGCTCGCAGACTCTAGCAGAAATTACTAGGGAGAAAATAAATTACCTCTAGCTCTATATACTACGAAAGAGCTAAACTAAAGAGGTAATACGGAAAACGGTAACAAAGGTTTACTGTCTCGGAAAGGACAGAAAGGAAAACCCAGGCAAGGAACCGAAAGAGAAAAAAAAGAGAAAATAAACTCCAGGAACAGGAATCTTAATGAACTAAGGCAAGTCCCGCGTTACTTTAACAGCAAAAGCTTTTAAAGTGAAGTGATCGCCTATACCGCAGTACCTGGCTTTAGGTGGAAATGAAGACAGAAAAGCACCGGAAGAGGAAAGCACAGTGCTTATATAGCCACGGAGACAGCTGAACCAGGGGCGCAAGATAAGTGCTGGACAGAAAAAAACACGGCAAGGACGCCGTCCCGGAGCTGAGAGAGAAACCTCCGCAGAGAAGGGGGCGGCCACCTGCAAAACCATCAGAAGGGACAAATGTATTTTATGCCCACTTTATAATGGACAAAACTCATTTATTGATATATTGATTGATGTATTGATAGGGTTTTGGACCCACAGCTATCTACCTAGTAATTCCCACTTGGAAATGACGAAAAAGTGTTTTATGATCCAAAACAGTTGATTTGTAGTTAAATATATCATTATTTTATGATTTATAGCAGTGCACAATTTAGCCATTTGGATAGATTTGGAGACACTAATGGACAACAGGGTACACTGCCTATATTTTGCATCATAGATCTTTATTAGTTCTGCATATCATCCTCAGATTTTGCACACTTGTGGACATGGGGTTTCTGATCCAGGAAATGTATAGATTTACCTGTTTCACATATGTAGCTCCCGGTATTTCATTGCAAACTCAAAAAAAACCTTTATTTTAATATTTTTATTTTATTTTTGTTTTGCATTTTTGGCACTTTATTTGTACTTAAATTATTAAAATAAACATAGTTCATATTGTAAATGGTACAACTGTCTTGTTTAATTTAACACTAGAACCGCCATGGTGTAAAATTTACCCCTTCCTGATTTTCAATTGTATGTAACTCTGTTTCAATAAAAAACTCAAGTACCCCAAAAACTCATTGGTTTTTCCTAAAATTGAGTTATTAAGCACCTCCTAATGTAAAAAAGTTATAGGTAAAAACAGAAAAAAATTTGAGGCATTTATACAGGGGCGTCACTAGACTTTCGGCACTACTGGAGCACAGGCCCCCACCACTGGGGCACTCCATATCAGCACGACTGTGCTGGTCCATCGGCTTTGCGTCGTGCCTATGATGCAACAGCCGGGCTGATATAATCGATATAGAACCTCCCTCTTGTGTGATATTGCTTAAATTAAATATATGCTGATTAATTATGAGTTTACTGGTGATTAACACACACACTAAGAAAACACTCAGAAAACAGTCAAAATTTAGCACAATTTAATCTATAAGGTTAAACATTGTCTGAAAAAATATTGCGTATATTATAAGAGCCATTTGAAACCGTTAATCACATTCTTCAATAACCAAATCGTATTTTAAATGCAGCTGAAATGTGTGGCACTTTGCGCCTTGCATTATGAACATTGCACATTATCCTACAAAACATGACAACAACTCACTAAATAAAAGTTAACAAATAACATTTATTGAAAACAATATTCAACATAACAAAACATTTTTAGGAAACGTGCCTGATTATTACAACGCCATTTTCATTGGGTGAACGCGATCGCATAGCAAATACAGTAAAAAATTATAATCGGTCATCAGAAAAGCTACCAATAATAGGAACACAAAAAAATAACAATTAGGCCGACTGATCGACGTGACATTAGATTAGTTTTATTGGGCTATTCAACAACGCGATAGGCCTACTTACTCTTTCCACCTCGCTGGTTTAACTTGCAGGGCAAACAGGCTAATGCGTTTTGTTTATTTATTTTTTTAATCCGCCGTTGTTAACATTAGTAACGGATGCACGTTTTTTTATAAAGCAACATTTGACCAAGAAAACATGACATTTCAGTGCAAATGATGTCAATATGTAATTTAAATGTGTACATTAATAAAATAATAAGTTTAACCGACTAGTATTTCTGGTGCCGACTAGCGAGGGTAGCAACGTTTAATCGACTAGTCGACTAAATGCGCAGATCCCTCCTCTTTTCTGTGAAGAGAACGGGGCGCCAATAGCGAACCTGCCAATTCTGGTGTTCTCTGGCAAATGCCAATCGAGCTACACGGTGCAGGGCTATGAGCACAGGTCCCACTACAGGACGTCAGGCCCTCATGCCGCCCTCATGCCACCCTCATGGAGTCTGTTTCTGACAGTTTGGTCAGAAACATGCACACGAGTAGCCCGCTGGAGGTCATTTTGTAGGGTTCTGGCAGTGCTCCTCCTGTTCCTCCTCGCACAAAGGAGCAGATACCGGTCCTGCCGCTGGGTTGTTGCCCTTCTAAGGCCCTGTCCAGCTCTCCTCGTGTAATGGCCCGTCTCCCGGTATCTCCTCCACGCTCTTGAGACTGTGCTGGGAGACACAGCAAACCTTCTTGCGATGGCACATATGGATGTGCCATCCTGGAGGAGCTGGACTACCTATGCAACCTGAATGGGCTGCAGGTACCGCCTCATGCTACCAGTAGTGACAAGGGCACGAGCAAAATGCAAAACTAGAGAAAAATCAGTCAGGAAGAATAAGGAGAGAGAAATGGTCTGTGGCCACCACCTGCAAAACCATTTACTTTTTTGGGGTTGTCTTGCTGTTGCCTCTCCTGCCCATCTGTTGTCACTTTCATTTGCACCAAAGCAGGTGAAATTGATTGACAATCACGCTTGCTAACTGGACAGATTAATATCCCAGAAGTTTAATTGACTTGGTGTTATACTGTGTTGATTAAGTGTTCCCCTAATTTCTTTGAGCAGTGTATTTTACTTAATCATTTTACTGGGGCACAGCAAAGCTTTACTTGGGCATGTGCCCCAGTAAATGGGGTCTAGTGACACCACTGCATTTATACCTATAATTTAGACAATGGGTGATCTCATTTCACTACGTGATATGATTTTTGATGCCATATTAATGCCGATTTAAAAAAAAAAAAACATTAATGCCGAAAATATTAGTTAATGCAGCGTTAAATATAGCCTAAAACAATAGGACTAAAACACACAGATAATTAAACATAGTTATTATGTGATTTTAGACATTTCCTCATGAAACAAATAGTACTTTATTACAGTGATAGAATACATTTTTTTAGTAATATCAATTCAAAATGGATGTGCAGGTAAATTTTACCTGTTGGTGGTTTTATGTATACAACGAATCCTGGTGGTTCTAGTGTTAAGCCTTTTAGCAAGTTTCTGTGATGCTCACACTTAAACAGAGCACCCCCCCAAATAGGTGAGAATTGACCAAATTTGTCATCTGCTTGAAGGGGTTAATGAAAAAAAATAGGAAGTGACCTTACATTGTGGCTCAGGTATTTGAAACGATGGGGTGTGTTTTAAAGGTAGGATAACAATAACCAAATGACAAGGCATCTCTGCAATTTGTTTATTCCAAAAGCATGGAAAGTCATCAAATTCGTGACTTGAGTCCACACCTCTGTGACTCTCTGCTTTGTCCATTGAGCGTCTCCCAACTTTGTCTGGTTATATTAGGAGCCAGATCACATGTGTTCCTGGTTTATATTAGCCTATAGATTGCGTTATATAGAAACGACAGAAAAATTATTTTGATTATTTTGTATGAGGACAACATTATTGTAGGGGTGTACCCATCCGAACCATTGCATTACGGGTTGTCACAGGCTGTCTGTTGGAGTGTGTATTTGATTAAAAAATTGCCCACCCACTTTTGCTCGGGCCCACCGGAAAATTGGTTCCTGGTTATGCCACTGTTCAACATGAACTAAATATATTTAGCAACTGCTAAATCAAGTCCTATTCTGCAACTGGATTAAATTGTTTCAAATCTTTCATTCAATCATGGTTCGCTTTGCCAAGATGCATGCCGTGCATATCCCAGCGCATCTGTAGGCTTTCCATGTTTGAAGTTTACAATTCTATCCGATATTATGTGTTTACTATGGCTATTTCTACATATTATCCAGGCTATTAAATTATGTTATGTTCCTGTCATTTCTTTTTTCTTGTCATTTATCTCGCCATTTGTGGCCAAGAAGTCAAAATATTCCTAAACAGGTTTTATACTACCAGCTACAGCGACCCACTCCTCAGATGCTGCAGCCATTTTCACTGTTAGTTTTCAATATTTTTGATGCGACAGAGGAAGTGACGTTAGCATGCAGAAATTTGCGTTCATGAACATCATTCAGCGCATGAAAAGCCTGTATGTTTATGTTGATTACAAAACGCGGGATCTAAAACAAATATTCGAATACTCAAATTTAGGTTTGAACTTAAAATATTTTTTGACAGCCCTAATCCTCTGATGCATAGCATTCTGGAAAGGAGGATTGAAAACTTCACGTATAAAAATGCAGTTCTGAATTTAAACAATTTAAGCAATTCTTGTATATGCGTTCAGTAGGGTATATCATAAATAGTGAATAGTTTTGCCGTCAGACGCACTGTGGCCTTCTCGCATCAAAGTTCATCTGTGTCTATTCCTTCCACCCCCATGACTTGCTAATTTTGCATCGATTTTTCCACCCGTTGTTCTATCTGTGTTAATATTCTTTCCTTATTTTGTCTTCTTCTTCTGTCTTCATTGTCTTTTGTTCACATTATGTTGTAGAAAATGTTTTCTTTTGTACACCGCCTAGAAGCATCATGCCATCTTTTCTTTACATTCACTACTGTTAATTTTGTTATACCTAATTAATTAATGCGATGTCACTTAAAAATGTTCTCCTCTCCATTGGTGTATTCCTATACTGTAATACAGCATTGTGAAGCTGTTGACCATTACCTCTATTTCCTGATCAGTATATTTACGTTTTCTTTTTCTTGTGGTTCCCTTGCTACTTGTGCATGGTTGCTCTGTATCCACTTCTTAGTGCCTTGTAATCTGGATGTGTAAGCAGGCTATATTGTTTCTCACCCTTTTTATTGGCGTGTTCTATTGCTAAATTGCCAATGTGGGCATTTATTTAATAGCTTAATTAGAACCAGTCTTAAAAATTGGTATATTGGTTATTAATGTGTCGGAATCTGCAACTGTAACAGAGTCGTAATATAGCGAATGTTTTTGCGCTGTGACTGTTTCCTTAGTAAATCTGGCCGTCAATGTGATTTTCAATCTAAAGGTCAGAATTCAAGCCATTATTCACTCTTATTTTGTTTATTTTTCATGACTACTAGTTTTAATATAACCATTCCAGTATACATGTCAACCCTGCTACTCTCAAAAAAGCAACAGGGTTGACAGTAACAGGGCTGACCATTTAACCCCTTCATGCAGATGGCAAATTTTTCATCTATTTAGGGGGTGCTCTGTTTAAGGCTTTATAACTCCAGGTGTGAGCATCACATAAACTTGGTAAATGGCTTAAATGAAACAAGACAGGTGGACCATTTAAGTGCCACAAATGCAAGCAAAAAAAAAAAGGTTTTCTTTAGTTTGCAACAAAATACTGAGAGCTACATAAGTAAAACAGGTAAATATATACATTTCCTGGATCATAAACTCCATGTCAACAAGTGTGCAAAATCTGAGGATGATATGCAGAAGTACTAAAGGTCTATGATGCAAAATATAGGCAGTGTACCCTGTTTTCCATTAGTGTCTCCAAATCTATCCAAATGGCTAAATTGTATACTGCTCTAAATAAAAAAAGAGAGATATATTTAACTACAAATCAACAGTTTTGGCTCATGAAACTCACTTTTGCATCATTTTCAAGTGGGAATGACAATATCTTCATCAGTATAGGGGGGTAGATATCTATAGGTCCAAAACCCCTATGCAAAACATGTCATAAAATGAATAAAATTAGTTTTGTCCATTATGTAGCCTAATCATTCACTCTTGTACCTCAATAAAACATCACTTTTTCCTGTACTCAACAGTATGTATACTTTTGCCCAGGGATTGCATTTTTCTGTAGTTTTTTTATATTCCTAGTCATTTCGATGAAGGGAAATCTTTACCTTAATCTACCACATATCAGCGCACAGAAAATTGGAATGAGCAGTTGTTCCACTCTGCTTGTTGTTTACTTATTCATAAAAGTAAATTTTAACAAAAATAGGACACTATAAACTTTATGGAAATGTGAAGTTTAAACATAATGTTTATATTTAGGGGACTGAGCAGCGTAGCTTCTGGTACCTTCTTGTTTTTGTTTGGATTCTTTTTCTTTTTTAAATTAATTAATACAATTTTTTCCCCTTTCACCTAAAATTCTCGTGAGCTGGTTTGGCCTAGAATCACCAAACTTGGCAGACTTGTTAGGATTGCCAAACTCTTGGATCCACTACATTATGACCAGGGTGGGAAATAAAATTTCTGACCCAGCAGCCACAGTGGCTGGTAGATGTCAAATTTTACCAGACACCTTTTTAAAAAAAAAATTGTATACATTGTGCTAGACTAACGTTTCAAAATGCACTCATGTTTAGTAGCTCAAAAATATAGCAATAGTATTTATTATATCATGTATTACAGGTCAAACAGTCAAACATTGTGTAGCTATACATTTATTAATACATTTAATATAATCTATTATCTAATACTAGATACGTTTTTCTGAACAAACAGATACCAGTAGGCCTAACGTAGAGTGAGCTGTCTGGAGATATCACTTTTACCGTAGAGTGTATTGGCAAAGGTATTGGTCAGTTTTTTGTTTTTCTATGTGATGCTGTGCGACACTTGTTAAAATTGCTTTATGGCAAATCGAACGCATATCAGTTGGTTGCACTAGACTCTGTGTTGCTAAACGGACCATCGGAATTGGCAGAAGTAGAAAAACATTTTATTTCACTGCTTGTTTCTTTGATAAACAATCTTATTTTCCAGCAAACTAATAAAATTATGTTAACAGACAATATTAAATGACACCCGCTTTCATTATGAACAGTTTATTTTCAAAAAATTATACAAACATTATTAGACAAATAATTCACATATTCTCCATCTAAAATTAATCTTTATATCGAGGGTATGACATAATACCGTATCTTATTTTGGTTAACCGGCAATTTATTTAATTTAGGCTAACTTGAGAGGCAAGACTCGCAAAGTTCTGCTACTAATGTTAGCTCTAGAAGAAACTCTGCAAGATAGGCTACTGGGTTCACCCACTGCTGAGATGCAGAGAGAAGCATAGGCTATCATAAACCTTTACTTATAACTCCAGCTAACTTATTCGGCGAGGAGTTCAGACGGTAGCCTATTTCCTCTTGTTGTTTCCGTCAGATCCATTATCGCACTGCGTTGCTCTGGGGGTGGGGATTGCGTTGAGGATTTATGGTCCTTATGAACACGGGCGGGCTTGCCTCGAGATATTCTAACAAGCGGTTTTTTTCCCTGTCTCATGTTTAGAGAAAAAAACCTAAACGTGAGACAGGGAAAAAAAACGCTTGTTCGAATATTCCAGGTTTAGAATGGATTAATTTCCGCTTCTATCTACTTTGCTACACACCATTGTGGCGACGCCCCATTTGACCTAGAGTAACATCTGAACTTGACCTCTCCAGTTTCAAGCTATCGAGCCACGTGGTGGCGCTACAGAGATCCAAATATAAGAAAATATTTTAAAATTCACTAAAAATCATTTACACGCCCACTGCCGACGCCCCGTTTTATCTAGTCACAAAATTTGGTATTCAGGTCCCTCTGCTCATGCCGAACAAATTTGCCTCAAGGATGCATAAAGTCAACCATATTGGATTTTCCGCTAATTTGCATTTTTTGTAAAACACTTAAAATGCTACTCCTCTTACAAAATTTGACCAATTTACATGAAACCTGGTACACACACTCCTTAGACCATGCTTCATAAAATATAAAAAATTTTGATATTTTAAAATATGGCCGAATGATGAGCCAATTAATTTTCAGTGGGCGTGGCTTATCACAAAAATTATAATAATTCCAAAATCACCAACAGAAAATGATGAACCTTTGGGAGGTCAGTTAAGAGTAACATCTGAACTTGACCTCTCCAGTTTCAACCCAATCGAGCCATGTGGTGGCGCTACAGAAATCCAAATATAAGAAAAAAAATTTAATTCACAAGAAAATCATTGACTGCCAATGCCCCGTTTTATCAAGTCACAAAATTTGGTATACAGGTCCCTCTGCTCATGCCGAACAAATATGCCTCAAGGATGCATAAAGTCCGCTATCTTCGATTTCCCGCTAATTAGCATTTTTTGTAAAACACAAAATGCTTCTCCTCCTACAAAATGTGACCAATTTGCACCAAACCTGTTCATCCCACATCCCTTCATACATGCATTACTTTTATATGGACTTTTCTAAGGCCTATGTCAAAAAATTGCCGAATGAGAAGCCAATTTATTTTGTATTGGGCGTGGCTTATCACAAAAATGCAAGTAATTCTAAAACCGTTTGATATAAGTTCTGAAACTTGGTAGGTTCACAGAGTTAGATAAAAACTTTAACCCAATTAATCCAAGTGTTGGTGCTATAGAAATACAAATGTTGGGATGGCAGGTATGCCATCCGCCAAGTACACTATCTATGCTTAACAAGCCATCTACCTATTTGTTTTTAGGTACACAATGTGCACATCATGCTAAGAATGTTCTTTTAACATAAAAGAAGTTATTTTTATTGCAAAGGCTAATATACAATATTAACTGTTTGAATTATGAAGTCAGTAAGCCAACACAATTTGGCCTCCACATTTCTGTTAACCTGCTTTGGCCTAGTGGTTACAATCTTGGCTTTCCATGCATTAGGTCAGTGGTTCGATTCCTGCTTGGTACCAATGGCAAAATGGTAATGGTAATGTTTGGCTAAATTATTGTGCAAATTCTATGCTTCTTTTAATGTTTTTTTCACAGTAACAAACACCTTTTTATTGCAAAGGTTAAGAAATTTAACAGTATTAACTGTTCAGTTTCAATAGTACTTAAAAGACGTAATACACAAGCCCTTACGGTTTCGATACCATCAACAATGGCAAAAGCCCTGACGAGAAACAAATATTTGCTTTTTGGGTCTACCATTTAGCAGTCCCTGTGTTTGACAAATGCTGCTCATGCTGCTCGGTCCCCGGGAATCGCTGCTTGCAGCTATATTTTGAAATTGGTTTTATATTGACGGGAACAGACACAGTAGCCTAATAATATATTTAAATATGGAGAGTTTATCTATTGTTATCACAGATTTTTAGCCGATTGTCGGTACCATTCAGAGAATGACCCTAATAAGGTTTATGAATGAGTTACCAGCAAGGGACATTGCTGCTCTATTTTAACAATTATACATTTTTTCATTATGTATGAGAATATGTGTATTTTTGTGGTGTTAAATAATGTAAATGGCTCACATGAAGGCATCGTGGAGACCTCTGCCGTCACCACGCTGTCCAGGCCGAGGTTGCACAGGGCACCCCTCAATAATCCACAGGAGAAAGCCAGATACTGTGGAGAAAAACCCAGAAAGCTGTGGTTCATTCATCCAAGCCTATACATGAAACCTGTGTGTGTGTGTGTGTGTGTGGGACTCTGAAGGAGCAGCCTTTCACTGCAGAGAGGTGCGGAACTTTGCAAATGGTGTAAAATGTGCATGCGATTATGTGTGAAAAAATTATATCCATGTGTAAACTTCATGGATATTATATCTTAATTTACAATACTACTGAGTAATAAACGTTATTCACTAATGTTAGAACTTTCTGTCTTATTATTGTGCACAGTATGTCTTGCAGCCAAACTAACTGATTGATGGATTGATTGATCAATTTTCATCTGCATGCAAAAACGGCCCTTATAACATTGATTTCATCCAACTAGACACCCTCCTGTGGTTTCTAAGGGGAAATATGAGACAACATGGAAATTACATGTATCAAAGCCTATGTGGACATGCAAAGGCACTCTATGCACGCTGTACAAGTTGAACAGTCTGCAAAAAGCACTGTAGATGAATAATGATATTGTGCCTATTATTTTACAGATGTTGACAAGAATACATCTTTATTCGGAGGCATGTCTTTCTAATACAGAAGTAGGCTTCTGCACTGATGGGGTGAAATAAATAAGAAGCTGCAAAACAACTTTAATTTGTTGTTTGAACATTCACCTTTTTCACCAACACAAGGATGTATTTGTGCCTGTCATTCATGGGGTTTTTCTACTTCTTGCAATGCCCTTTGAAATTGTTAGTTAAAATATTTTGACAGTTACAGGACTGGGAAATACAAGGTACACATTCTTACCTTAGGAGCATCCTCCATGTATTGCTTCCCATTGGAGAACTGAGTGAGAAGAGCAAACTTGTTGTCTTGTAGCACATAAGTGCCCTGTAAGCAACAGAATCATAGTTAATGCATTTACATTATACTATGTAATGATATGTACTCTATGATACTATGCAAAGACATGTAATTTATGGCAGGCTATCAGCGGTTCCCAAGCTGTGGGATGAGCCATGGGTGGGTCATGATATAACATGGAAAACAAGAAATAACTTTTTATATAACAGTATGTGTACAGTTTACGTGCAGTTGCTTTGATGTGTTTTAAAAACAAAAATGCAGAATTTAAATTCTGCATTAGAATATGTATCAGGCTACATTTTAGTAAAGGGGTCATAGAAAATTCCTTTTCTTTTTCAGGGAGATGTAGGCTCAGAGAGAATGAGAAAACTGCAATATACTGACTGTATTTATCCAGAGAAAAGCACCTGATGGTTTGTCCTCAGATTGTCAATTTGCTTCCGGAACATGCTTATCCAAAAATCTTTACAGATAAACTTCATGATGTCCAGGTCATCTTTGAAACCGGGAGTGTCCTTTGTAATCCTTGAGGGTAAACAAATAGTGTCAGACTTTCGGTAATAAAAACAAGACTCTTTTGGACAAATTTATTGGGGATTTCAAGGTGCCACATTAGAGGCATAAATTGATTTGATGAGTTGGCCACTTTTTTAATGCAACTTCTACCATTTAAATCTACCATTTTATTATTACATTTCATGCCACTATTTTTTATTTATTTAAATTTTTCAGATTTTTTCCCAATTTGGTAGCCAATTGAATCCCTATTCTAATTCAACTCCCCCCATGTAGCAACCGCTAGAGAATCACTGCTGCACAACCCCGTCAGCCGGTAGTAACGGAGGACGCCACGCTCTTATTCAGAGCGCGACTCCCCAAGCTGACCATGATTCCAACTCGCCCGGGGCCGACATATGCGCAGCGATTCTCTCCGAGCCCCTCCCCCCACCCGGGAGCAGCCGCCAATTGCCGCTCCCACAGGGCCCCGACCATGCTCGGAACTGGCAGGTCCGGGGCGCGAACCCCGATCCTCGGAGTACAACTGCACTGACTGAAAGTCAGCGCTCTTACCGCTGTACCACCGCGAGGCCCCCACATTTCATGCCACTATTGAAAAATTACTTTAGAAAGTACATATTTCATGAGGTATTTTTGTGAATAATCAATACCTTTCTATTAGTCCTTGCCCAACTCTGAATCCCATACCTTCTAATACTGATATGCTTGTAGTTCTCTCCTGAAGAAAAAATAAAAAATAAAAGTAAACCAGGGGTTTAACCTGGTTCATTAAACATTCTGAAATTCATGATAAAACCTGAATGGAGTCAGACTGCAGGATGACTCTTAACCCATACATGAATCCCCCATGCAGCCACTGGTTCAATTTCACACCGTGACACTTGCGGTTCTGTGATTTATTTTATTTATTTAAAAAAAAAAAAAAAAAGTCACTGAACAATTATTCTTGTTGGATATTCATCATTATGAAATGTCATTCAATTATCTGCAGTTTCTGAAGTATAACACTACTAATAAATGAACCATAAGAACTAATTACGTCACAATGATAGCACTATATAAACTAGCTCGATTCAATAGAGCTACCTTACTCAGACTATTGTCTTAATCACAGTAATTGCATTATTCACCTGTGTGTAATCATAACTGTATCACAACTGGTTCAAGCAACAACAAAAAAAAGCCAGACTGGTGGTCATTGGCTTGAATAATATAAAACGTATTTAGCTACTGTGCAAGTTGATTATGGTTCTGCAGCCTTTTCTGCATTTTGTTTTAATTGTGATCTAAAACATGATTTCTGCAATCAGAATTAAACATGTCCTTATTATAGGCTACATACCAGAAGATTAAACATACTGCTAGAAATACACCATATCTGTTTTGTTACAACAGAATATGGGTCTATCATTAAAAATAAGCCAAAATGTCAAATAAAAGTTTGCGTCCAAGCTGTCTGGAAAGAGGCCAGAAATGCCCACTTTGGCCTCAAAACGGCCAATCTGGTAAACCTGGCCTGGTCCTGGAGGGCCACAGGGTCTGCTGGTTTTTGTTGTTATTCAGCACTTTGTTTATCAATTAAAGCAGTTTATTACACCATTTTACCTGGTTTCTTTGGAGGTATAGAACCTCAGATCTACATTCATGCAAAGAAGAATTTTAAATACTGGACACTGCAATATGAAAAAGGGCAGTGGTTACTGTCGCCTCGCAAGAAAGAGGTTCCGGGTTCAAGCATGTTCTCTACGTGTTCACGTGGGTTTCCTCTGGGTTTAAAATTCTAAGAGAGACCAATGAACCCCGACCCTGAATCTATCATTTCAGATTAACAAACTTTCCAGGTTTAGAATGGATAACCCTTTGAAAAGTGATGTCTTACAACGTCATTATTTCTGAGGTATTCCTTTGTGCTGACTTGAATTAAACCCTTCACTCCAGTGGAGCATCCGCCACACATTTTATAAATTTCGTTTCCATTTTAGTTTCATTGTGCAGGTTTCTGCAATCATGTTGGGGGTTACTGGCTGCCCGCTGGTACACCTGTGTTGAACATGCATTTAGATACTGAGTGCAGTATTGATTTTGAGGATGCGTTCTTTGATTTGGCATTACCTGTTCCATCTCAGCCTGCTCTTTGTAAATGTGAGCCACCATCTCCATGTGTAGAAACTCAAAGAGTGCGTCATCGGCCATATCTGTAACCAGGTAACATTAGACACTTCATAAGCATAAGAACCACTGAAGTAGGGTTACAAAGGGGCGAAAAATATTTGGTAAATTTCCGGAAACTCGGGAATTGTGGAAAGTTTGACCAATTTTTTTTGTGCAAAAGTTAGTGTATAACATGGAACTTAAATTTAGTTGGAAAATACACAACTGCAATTCTAGATCTTGCAGCATGCTTTGGTTAAAACAACCCAATTTAATGCGAATTCAGTTGAATTTCAAATCTGCACTGTGCATTTTTCCATAGAGCACTCAAGTAACTATGTCACACTGGTTTCGGAAGTGAATTCCCCATTCATTTAGACCATAATTAAAACTTACTGTTAAACTATTTCTAGTTATTATGTCTTACCATCAATTTCCTTGTTCAATATAACACAGGGCTGTACGTTAACTTTTTTTGCACATAGCACTGGTGCTACAGAGGTTGATAGTTTTGTAGCACAGGCCAAAAACTTGTAGCATGAGTATAAAACATCTCTAAAATCTCTAAAAACAACCACAAGTAATGCAGTTCATCACTTAAACAGGTATGTGACTGGCAAAGGACATGAATGTTGCATACAGGGCACACAAAATCCAAACCTTAACAAGAAATGTTTTCAGACAAACATTTTTTCTTTATTTGCCCATAATGGTAAATTACATAACAACTGTATACAAGACATCAATATGTTATGCTTCAAATTAGCAGTGCAAATCTCAGTTTAAATTCATATCATCATACAATATTTTTTATTTTAAATTGAGAAAGTGTGTAAATCACTAATAAGAAAATAAAAACAACAAACGGTGTGCGTGCGTACGTGTCACAGATCTAGCATGTCTGCTGGCCACGTTTTGATTTTGATCCCCGTGTGTGTGCGTCTGTCTGTCTGTCTGTCTGTGTGTCACACATGTATGTACCAGAGCCCACCACCAGAGGGGCGCTATTACAATACATTTCCCCATAGCCAAGTACATTTTGCTTTGTACGTAAAAAACTATGCTTGATGTCTCCGCATAGTGGCGTTTATACTCAGCAGACCGTCGACTTTCTAAATCCACAGAGTTCAGAGCTTAAGGTGTTGAGTAGCTCTTTGGGGAAAATGTAGAATGTATTTGCATTTTCCCATTAAAGGTATACTTTGTAGTTTCAGAACACCAGATGGCGATATAGAGCACGTAGGAGATCACGGTCACTCTGATCAAGCTGTCCTAAATTAATAAATGTCGTAGTGAACAGAGGCTAATCTGTAATGTTAGCTCCATCTATTCTCTCACACACACACACACACACACACACGTTAATGTGATGGTTATATAAGACAAAGATTTCCTGGTTTCCCTCGAATTGTCCACCATCAATATGCTAATGAATTAAATGGAGGTGGCCATCAGGTATATTGTGCTACAAACGTTCAAGAGAAATGGTAATGACTAAGTTAGTTGAAAAAAAACAAAAAATACAAACATACTGGTTATGCTAGCCAGCTCGTGTTCCCAAATAAACGTTAAGCTTGTTTCATTGCCGTTATTTGAGTGTCAGCTAGCTAGCTAACGTTACACAGCTACTGGCTGATCAGAGTCAGAGGTTGATACAAACGTCCAAATGTGCCTGTAAATCTTCTTTCTTGTTTCGCACTTTTCATTTGGCGGGGATTCCTCGCGGGCTCGTTTGGGGGTTTTTATTTTGCACTTCTCCTACTTTACTTTGATTTAATACTTGAAAATACCTCTTCATTTTGTCGTCATCCCAGTGTCCCAGATAGATAGCTAGCTTGCTCGACTCGCAGACCAAAAGGGGATTGTCCGCTAGAAATTGTGGGATTTGGTGTTGGATGTATGGACTCTACGCAGACGGGGACATGGTTTTTAATCGCACGATAGACTACAACTACCAAAAAGAATATCGAGGCGCATCGATTCACTTCACACAAACCCTCACTTCACACGCAAAATACAGGCTATCGCACAGGTGCTACTGCAGTAAATTAATTTATCGCACAGACCGATTGCTTCGTAGCACGTGCGACATATATGTCGCACTGTACAGCCCTGTAACAAAATATGTCGTTTTTCTGGACCAGCTTCGAGTAAATTTTATGTTTTAGTATTTTTTTGTGAATATATCAGCGCTGCCACTGTTTAAAAACTTGACGTCCCATAAATCCCTCCAGATGGTTCAATGAAGTAAAATGCCAAAAATGTTTGTACAAATAACAGCTAGTACAAATAACGCAAACATTTCCCATTAATTCCCATATATTCCCATATATTCATGGAAAGTTTCCACCTTCCCGGAATTTTGCAACCCTACACTGAAGATAGTCCCATAATTCTTGGGTTCATGAATAAACTTTGACATGATTGCTTCAGGCAATATTTAAAATATCCTGCATCAAGTTTAAAGTTCAGGAGCTCTAGAATGTGCAGTTGTCACATTCAAAATTAATTGTAAGATAATTAGTGAGAGTATAGATTTTTCGATATGAGCCGTAAGGTAAATTAACTAAATAAGGCTATTAACTAAAGCCCCTTTCACACATGGAACCCGTAACATTGCCGGGTTCAATTTTCCGGATTAGGTAGTGGTTTCCCCATTCACACGTAAATCTACTATGCGGAAAATTTCCGTGTCTGTTCACACGAGTCACAATCCGGATAAATTAGGACATCTACCCGAAGCAATGCAGGACAATAAAAGATAATTCAGTTTTTTCCCCCGACTTGGACCTATTTTTACTAATTATTTCCATAAATAAAATTATATTACCGATCAGCATGGTGGAAATAGTTTGTAAAAATATGTCCAAGTCAAAAAAACAAAACAAAAAAACAAAACAGAATTATTCTTTAATTTTAACGTTACGCTAGTTTGTTAGATTAATTTCACTGAATAATAGTTTTGGCAGAGATGTACATTCTGCCAACACAACACAATTAAAGAGTGATAATTCATGCATTACATCTTTAGGTAATAACTCAATTATACAGTCAAGCCGGAAAGTATGAATACCCCTTTCACCTTCTCCACGTTTTATTACATTACAGACATATTCTACAATAGATTTAGTTCATTTATTGTCTCAAAATTCTACACAAAATAGCCCATAATGACAAAGTGAAAACATGTTTTTAGAAATTTTTTGTATTAAAAATTTAAAACTGAAATCTTTCATTTACATAAGTATTCGTACCCTTTGCTTTAACATATTTTTAAAGTATCATATTTAATATTTGGTCACATATCCTTTGCATGCTGTTACTTCCTGAAATCTGTGACCCATCAACTTCAAAAGACCCTCGATATCTTATTTCCAGGCACTGTTACAAGCGATACTATAAGCTCTCTGCATTTGAATGGATCTCTATGGGAATTGGGGGGTGAGACGAGATTCAGCTGTAAATTACACTGGTACAGTATGGAACACATGACTGGCGAAATGGCTGTACGTCATCAAGGGTCTAAGGCAGGGGTGTCAAACTCTGGCCCGCGAGATAATATCAAATTTCTATTTGAGTTGGCCCGCTGGTAACGCGTGCACCGCTAATACTACAAATCCCAGAATGCTCTGCTAGTGCCTTGGCGCGTCAAGACCCGCAAGCATCCCCTCCTCTGTTTTCATTCATTCGCAACCTCATGCTACCAGTCACCTCGGGCAGATGTAAGACACCCCTCTCAAAAATTGAATTGTTGGATTTTCATTGAAGGAAATTATCCTCATTATTATTTTTGTTGTTGTTGGCCTGTGAAAAAATTATTCCATTGAAAATTAACTGAAAAGGCTACAGATGGAGAAAGAGGCATAATATTATTTTTATTTAAGAAATGAATGCCACTGATGTCTTTTATTTGAAATTTGATTTCTCAGGTGTTTATAGTATTAAGCTTTGCTTGTTCCAGATTCAGTGTTTAAGTAAAACTTAAGTTTGTTCCCATATGAAAAGGTTCATTATTATATCTAGAAAGAAGGGAAAACATGCTTTTTTTCAATAAATATGAAATCTGGCCCGCGACCTTGTCCCAGTTTTTAATTTTGGCCCACTGTGTATTTGAGTTTGACACACCTAGTCTAAGGTATCAAACGAGCCCCAAACCATCACTCTGCGGCCAGATATGGAGTAGATGTGGATGGATCCCTTTAAGGGTTGTTTCTCCTGACTTTTCTCCCCATAGAGTTCTATAGGAAAATGAGTCAGGAGAAATAACCCTTGCAGCGATCCATCCACATCTACTCCATATCTGGCAACAGAGTAATGGTTTGGGGCTCGTTCGATAGCTCAGACCCTTGATGACTTACAGCCATTTCGCCAGCCATGTGTTCCATACTGTACCAGTGTAATTTACAGCTGAATCTAGTCTCACCCCCAAATTTCAATAGAGATCCATTCAAATGCAGAGAGCTTACAGTATCGCTTGTAACAGTACCTGGAAATAAGATATCGAGTCTTTTGATTGGTTGATTGGTCACAGACTTCAGGAAGTAACAGCACACAAAGGATATGTGACCAAATATTAAATATGATACTTTAAAAATATGTTAAAGCAAAGGGTATGAATACTTATGTAAATGAAAAATGTAAGTTTTTCGATTTTTAATACATTTGCAAACATTTCTAAAAACATGTTTTCACTTTGTCATTATGGGCTATTTTGTGTTGAATTTTGAGACAAAAAATTAACTCAATCTATTGTAGAATATGTCTGCAATGTAATAAAACGTGGAGAAGGTGAAAGGGGCATTCTGACTTTCCATACTGTCAGGGGTTCCGAAAACATTTAAATTTAAAACTCCTCTGAGCTAGGATAGCTGTGAGTGTGTACAGGATCGGTTGCCGAAACCTACCTAAAGAATAATTTTGCTTGCTTCATAAATAAATGACGTAGTTCCATTGGTGGTATTTGCAGGTTCCGTGGCAATTTCAAACATCTTTAAACATTTGCCAGTTAAACATTTGTGTTTATTTTATTATTATTAATATTATTATATTATTTTATCTCTATGGCTGCCAATCGTGGTTCAATTTGGAATGAGGAGGAGACGCCTACAACACTTGGAAAGCGGCAAATGGACCATGTTGTTTATTTTGTCAATATGGATACCAAAGAACGCAAAAGATCTAATCCGTTGTCAAGAAAACGTGCTGTGCAGAGCATTCTAAAACCACAGAATGCCAGCGAGTAATGTGTACGAGCAGGCAGGGTCCAAAATGAACACCCACCAGGCGCCAACTGCGGGTAAATTTTCCTATTGGCAGCTAAATTTTGCGGTGTCACCAGCCACTGGCGGGTGTATTAAAAACTAAAATTAGAAGACAACATTGCAAGGTTAGCGCTTTTTTTTTTGTATCAATGTAGTCGTGTAGCCTATGGAGGAAAGTCGTGCAGGCGGAGTTTGTGTGTTGGACTGTTTGATGACATTGGACATCTTGGGACAGCGGGGGCTATTTTTAATCATAAAAATATGATTAAATATCATATCAATATAATTTCCGCCAGGGCCAGTGGCAGAGGCTGCTAATGTCGATGGAACTGAAGGAGAGTGAATGGGTAGGACAGCACCAGGTAGGCCTATCAGTCTCATCCCATCCTGAACTCCATGATATCTCCAGGGACATAATCCTCCTCCCTAAAATGTGCACTGCACACGACCGTGTTTTTGGACACAGATGCCGCAGTGAAGTCCCGATCCTCACCTGCACAAATCGCACCCACGCACGAATATAGCTACTTTTTCTGAGAAAAATGTAAACTCTGTGACCTGTCAGGCTAAAAACACAAAAGTTTACCATCCTAAATCGCTGTGAAACAACTCAAACGGAAACTAACTAAATGACTAAGCAACTGACCAAGTAGTCTACTGCATTGTGTGGCTCATTACAAACTATGGACCATGACGATGGTGGGATAGCTCAGAGATCTGGTCTTTTCTATCCATTGCTGAACTTTAATGGCTGAGGTGGTGTGGAGGACAAGGGAAACGTTACAGTTTTACTCGGGGCATTCTTGTTGTGCATGCAAGCGATGCCCATTCCCGTGTTGTTCATGTTAATTTTATTGATCTTTAGTAAGAATAAATAATTATAATCCAATAAATACATAAAATAAATAACTAAGAAAATAAAATATATAGAAAATAAAATTGAATTGATAAAAATATAAAATATAATAAGTTAATAAATGAACTGTATTAACTCGGTCACTGCACTGTGTAAGGGAAAAATTGTCAAATCGTTTTAATCAGTCTCATTTAATTTTATTTAATTGATCCCAAAATTTCTTTAATTTATTTGAAGCAAACGTAATCCAAAATCTTTATTAAACCTACGAGGGTCTATAGTCTTTACCTAATGGTTAAGACTAATAACACCAGTGATTTAATATAAAGGATCAACATCAAGGAGTTCTTGGAGTGAAATGGCTTGATTCAACACTTAAATAACATTAAGACGAGACCATCGGAACAATAAAACGGTGTTTATTGTAAAGCAGGTATTTAAATCACACAACTAAATAACTAAACCTATTAAACGATTGGTAATATGGATTTTAAGTGGAAAATGAAGAAGAGAGAAAATGTGTAAATGAATGCGCGTGTACGTGAGCACGCTTTGTGGGGCGGACAAAGGAAATAGCTAGATGCCTGTGCACATATGGTAGCCGTGACACAAGGCCTGAGGGGAACGAAGTATGAGGCGGAGTGAACCAAAGGAATAGCTGCAGGCGCGTGCACGTATGTGGACGTAGCACGGAGCCCGAGGAGAATATGAAAAAATAGGAAAAGGGGAATATGGCTTCAACTTTAGCGAGTAGGCTACACGCGTAGTAGGCCACTGTTCAGAGGCGAGGCTCAGCAGATATAACCTTAGTTATTCTAGCATCTCCTAATGGCCATCTCTCAGCAACATGCGTATTTGAGATTGAAGAATGTGTTAATGGTCCTGTTAAATCTTGAATCTATTACCGATTTACAGTAACGTGGCAGGGAAGCCGTATTCCCACAAAGTTAGTGAAATGAAAGAGAGGGTAATAGCATACAAAGTACAACTTCAGTAAATCAATTGCATTCATTATCATAAGTTAACAAAACATTTACTTCTGGCTACAATCAGATCAATTAACAGTACAAAGAAACAGAGTAATTCAAAGCCCAGATGTTCAGCCTTACTTGAGGTTTAATATCAGGGGATATTAAACACCGCAATTCATCCGAGAAGGTGGAGAAAAGTTACTTGGTCCGACCGTCGTCGGAAAGGGGGGTTTCCTTGTTGGAAGCGTGGAACGCAGATCCAGGGAAACAACGCGTCTACCAGATCCTTGTCACAAGTGGGCAGGAGGATTCGTGTCTCTGGCTGTACCAGGGAAAAAACGCCTTCCGTGGGGCGTGTGGAACTTTGTGGGGACCGGCCGCCTTTCTTGCCGTGCTTCAGTTACGCAGCCTCCGATGTGATATCGGGTCCTTGCAAGTGTAATGGTAAACGTTGAGATTAAAAACCTAATGATAAAAACCTTGATCAGGGGTTTTAGACACAAAAGGATTAATTTAAACTAAGATACCTTACTGCAGTTTTTGGGTCTCTTTTAGCTAACAGTGGGATGCCGTTGGTGAGACAGAACGAGATCACAGTTTGCAAGTTAGTTTGCCAACTTTTGAGCATCACGTGACTCAGGCTGCGCTGTATTGGTGTATAGTACATTAAAGGTTATCTTGGAGGCGGTGCTGAATGCTTCATTGATGACAGGCACAGGAATCCCCGTAAAGAATTCTCCTGATGGAAGTTGTCGATTCGTCCATTTGTAGTCCATTTGTCCCAACTGTGGCAAGGTCAGGCAAAGACTTTATACCTACTGTTACGTCACTGGGCGATATATTAAAAAAGCATGTTTTTAGGGGGCATGGCTTATAATGCCAATTTTTCTCTGTATTTCTGCCCTCTTAAAAAAAAATATATATATATATATATATATATATTTTTTTTTACAAATCAGCCTCTCCATGAGCCCAAAATTGTAAATCTGTTACTAGCAATGTAATTCATGTTTTAAAATCACCTTCTTTTAATAACGTTAATATTGACTGTTTTCACCAACATGAATATTATTTGATTTCTGTAGATTGGATGAAAGTGAATTAGTTGATTGTACATTTTTTAGGCTTCTGTACTCTTTGTTCTAATAGCCTACTCTTCATGCACTTTTGTTCTATGCACTTTGTAGGCTACTATTCTCACTCCCGTATGCCATGTAACGTTAGGCTATCTTTGTTGCAGTGAACATTTAATATAAATACAATTCTTTTTTGCTTAAAATCTGCTCAAACCACAGTTTTTATTCACCACCTGTCATGGTTCGTGGGTTTTTATTTTATTTTCCGTTGCGGTTCTCGTCCTTAATTCCCGATTGAGAATCTATCAGGTTTTTTCCACGTTCCGTTCCGGGGTTTGCTTTCCCTTATCATTGTTTTCACCTGTGCCTCTACCTGCGGGGTATTTAAGTTCCTCATTTCCGCTTCCCCGGTGCTTCTTTGTCATTCGACATTGCATTGAGCCAGGTATAGCCAGGTATTAGCGACCTTGTGATATTAAACGCTGTTTATGTTCATGGGGGACTTGCCATTAGCTTTTAGTTCAGGTATAGATGTTATTCCTCCTGTTAGCGTTCTGTGCTATTTATTTTATTCTTTGCTGTTTTCTCTGAGACAGTTTTCTTTGTTTGTTTAGTTTGTTTTACACTCTTCCAGCCATCCAAACTTATGTGCTAAAGGTGTTGTTTTCCAACTGTAAAAATTACTGTATGACTGAAACAAAGTAACAGAAGCACAAACACCGTGGAAATTTCTTCTCAACTAAAATATTTTCTTTTCTGGGTTAAGGATACCGACTTTACCGTTATTCAGGGATTTCCTTGGAATACAAAGGAACATACAGAATCATTGTTTTGATTGAGCCTGTTTTGTCATGTTACAAAGTTAGGAACCGTTGTCGCTATAACATTGGAATCCAAAGATAGTTTATAGGGACAGAATCATGAGTTTTAACACGAAGCACTGAGCCTTTGCAGCCAATTGTATCATTACTCGAAGCCTCATTCAACACAGTGTACACTAGTGACACCTGCTGGTAAAAATGATTTAGAGCAGCTAAATCATTACAACCTAGAACAAAATCCAGCTGCAGTGGAAATTTGTTAGCAGCAAGCGACCCTTTAGCTCACTGATAATGTGTCAAGACTTCAGAACCATTGGTGCGAGAGAAATTACCCTATGTTCGTCCGTGTGTGGTGATGCAGTGCGTATAGCTTGGCTACCGAGCTGAGCTGGTAGGCTATGCTATCTAGCTAATCAAATTAGCTGAATATAAATTGAAGATGAATGAACATTAATTATATTACGTTCAATGCGAATAAATGACACAGTAAAATCGAGGATGAAAATTGAATTATATGATAAAACATTAGCTACTTAAGGAAGTTTAACGCAAGTTCGTTTTGCAATAGAAAATGGTGGGTTTGGTTAAGGTCAGGTCATGGCCTTCGTGTTCAACCACCGTCGGCTACATGACTTTATTAGGTAAAACGTTAAAAAAAGATTAGATTTCAAAAAAATAATTTTCAGTAAATCCAACGATTTATTTGTTTTCCGAATAATATTGCGTGCAACCATTGTCCAGCGATTATTTATTTTTATTGTGTGATGGGTATATGCAAGTCGTCAATAGAAGCTATGATAATTTTATCAATACAATGTATTAATATAATATGTTCACTGCATGCCTATACCGCGTCACGCAAGAGCAACTACGATGCGCAAAGGCAGAATTTTCCCAAAAGGCAAATGCGGTTATTAAAGGCACTGTCACTGCATTAACGCAACAAACATTTTATTAGTAGATACCTGGCAACGCGGGGGAAAAAAGGGTGAGATGAATGCATTTCCTGCATTTCTACACAACCTCACACATGGCATTTTCTAAAATAAAATGTTTAATTTATTATTATTATTATTATTTTTTCAAAGCCCTAGATGAGATTTGAGACGCTTTCATATAAAGCTAAAGCATAGATCTATATTAGAGCTATATTCCTTCATCATTTGAGTCTCTTTGTGCTATTTTCTATTTACATGTGAAACTACGTTACTGTAACTGGCTCATCATTTTCATTTATATTTTAGCCACTCCACTGACTAGCCAACACGCAGCAGTAGGCTAGCTAACACACACACACACACACACACAGGCGCCGCACACCCAAGTGCAGCCAGCTCATGCAATGCTGCATATGTTTCGCAGAATCGCAGCAAAAACAACTAGGCTAGATGCCACATGTAATCAATCTATTTAAAATCAAATCTCCCAGACGGAGATTCTCGCCACTATCCTCAACTCACTGAGTAAGCAAGGCTAGTGAATATTATATCCTAAGCAATGCGTAACAGTTACAGTTATCAAGAAGAAACAGCATAGATTGATCAAAGAAAATGACCTCTTTCTCTCCCATTTTGTCTCTGTGTTTTATATGGCCAAACTAACCAATCAGATATTAGAGAAATATATTATTTCGATGTGGCATTTTTATGATTGGCCAAATCGTCTGTAGCTCTCATAGCCTACGAAGCGCCGACTTCATATTGTCGGATTTGGCTTCAAAATGGCAATAGGAAAGCAGTGCATTTTTTGATGACCAATGACAAAATTACAGAAAACTATGAACGCTCAAAGAAATAGCTATAATGGTGAGTTTTCATTGGATGGGCAGACGATTCCTCTGGGTGGGAAATGCCCACCCTCGCCCACCCGTAGACACGCCCCTGTCACTGAAGCGGGACAACAAATTGAACGAGACAGAGTAGCCAGCTAAACTGAACGAGATCGAATGAACTGCTCTTCTGAACTCGAATGTCTGCTACTGTGGTCAAAAAGAACGACAAATCGCCGCAGTTAGTCTGTAAATTCGCACATTGAGCTTACATCGCCTAGCCTACAAGTTGAATGCAGAATTCATGTATAAAATCAAGTAAATGCTATTTATTAATGTAAAATTATACGTTGTTATTGGTAAATGCAAGTTTAGTGGGGCGGACACTGGCGGCAATGTTGAACGTGCATGTAGGCTAGCTACTACAAATACTGAGTAGGCTATCACGGATCAAACTGACTGCCATTTAAAAAACATTTTTTAATCAAAACTTGAAAAGTTCGAAAGGTTCAATACAATTAGATGTCTCAGAATGAGATCACACGGACTGTGCTAAGATCCGAACCGCCCGACACTATCCAGCCCAGCACAACGTCTTGAACTTCTCTCCTTTTATATGTCATGATAAAAGGGCGTTACCAAATGATGACGAAATAAAGTACCAGAGAGGCGTGGTTCCCATTGACACGTCACATATTTTTCTTATATCGTTCAACCCATAGAGGGCAGGATTCTGGTCATTTTTATTGCAAAATGAGAAACATCAACCTTTGTCTTGAAAATTCGAGATTGGGACTACTGTCAATCACTAGAATTTTGGTGTGGCCCAATATATAACTTATCAACTAAAATAAGTTGTTTCAGTGCTTGGTTCCCCTTTAAAAATAATTTATTTATAGCCTATCCGTGTTTTCAGTTGAATTATATAAATGGAATGAATAACACAATTGAATGATTCCTCAGTTTTAAATCAATCGCTTAAGCTTCACATTGAAGACAGATTAATTCTATGTCAAAAATATATTAAAACGACTAGCCTATGATAAAGCTGAATATGGTGGAATAGCTATTTTGGCGATTAAGCTACTTTATTATAGGCTATATATGTTATTATCCTTCAAAATGCAGGAGCCCAAATGCTTTTCTTCGGTTATTTGTCATAATTCCAGTGCGGCCAGATGTCGATTGTGTTAATGAATGAATTTATTAATGAATTTGTTCTGCCAACGTCCCTGACATGATTATAAAACATATAGGCTAAGCTGAAATGTGTAGGCTACCTTCATGTACCTTCCACGATCTTAATAAAAGGCATTTTAAAACTTAAGAACTTCTAAAGACGAGTGCCTCGGAATAGTCTTTCTTTGGTAAACAGTAGCCTATGGCATCAAATCATAAAATTATAATTATGTATGATAGCACTATAGCCATAAAGTTAATTAATTTCAAGCGGAGATTGCTAATTTCAGCGTCTTTACATAACTTTAGACCGATAGCGGTCACAATATCAAGTTCTTGGAATTTTCAATAGGTGTGTAGCTAATTCAATAAGATGGAAATCCACCTAGTGTGTGTGTGTTTGTCTATGTAGTTGCATAGAAAATAGGCCTACTGCAACAGCACACACGCTTGTATAAACGAGTTAACAAGCAAACAACAAATCTTCATCGAAATTCAAATTTTTATTGAAAACCAATTATCATAAACCAAATAAAGCGCTTTATTGCGGTCGTCATAAACAACAATTAACTTGTGAGGATCAGATTTGGTCGGCTGTGTCAAATATTATTTTAGCTGTCAGATGATGTTAAAAAGTTTATGAGATCGCTAATGTCAGTTTTACCGAGACAAATTAACATTGGATTTCGTCAAAAATACTTTTCTCAATATCGTAGTGTTGTTTGAATCTGTGAATTTGAATTTTTTCCACATATATAAGTGTAGCCTGTCCTTCTATCATCAACTTTGCGTTTATCCCATGCATTTATCACCCGTGGAGAAAGGGGGGTGGGCTTTGGCATAGCCTTCTCTGCATCACTGCTCTGTGCCTTCCTCATAAAACATGTGATTTGACTGGACACAACTGCGCATGTGAGATGAGCACAAAATTAAAACTTCCTGGTTCGGATATGTTCCTCATTGGTTTCTATTGGCATGAATGGCATCGCTGTCTCTACATTATATACACTCTAAGCTCCTGAATCACTGAACTCTATAAGAACTGGAAAGGACTGTTTTCTCAAAAAGGCGATTTTTCCAAGGCCCAAAGTTTTTTCTCTGATTGGCCAACGTGACATGTCACGTGAAGGTTGTCATTTTGTCCATTTTGCAAAGAGTAATGGCTGCCGCTGTAAATCTAGATCCACGACCAAAGCCACTGCGGAGAGGGTGTCGTGAGAACAATCCGATGTTATGTGAAAATTTAAATAATAAATACATCGATAAATTATTGATTATCTATGCTATCTATTACGTTTACATACTTAAATAATGATTATTGCACCTGTTCGTTTATTTATCATCTCTGGTACTGCAGTATCGGTGATCCCAACTGCTTTTTCAGGCTTTCCGTGAACCAGTGGTCCTTGTACGGCTAATAATAGTGTGAGCTGTTGCCTGAATAATGAGAATGAAAATGGCCACAGTGAAAATCGTAGCAAATTTTACATGTATAGCCTCCCCGGAATGTCGATGTTAGACTGATAGAATGAACTATATCTTGTAATGTAGCTAACATTGTGTTAAGACAGATTCATGTTGAAGGCTACGTAGTAGCTATCTTGCTGAAATTGCCTCACATTACCACAACAAATTCAGATAAATGAGCTGCGAATAGTTACTAAAAATGTTTAATATCTATATCGTTAGCTAACTACGTTATTAACAAGCTGTTTGGTTAGCGTTAGCTAATTATCGTTATGTTGTTCGAAGCTGGGCACACAAAGCATCTCTAATTAAAATCTGACAGACTGATAATGTTAGATTTGCCATCTAATGTTAGCTATCTAGCAACACAACCTCATTAGACTACAATGTAGTAGCCTATATAGCAACTGCAAATACCACAACAGTGAACCTTGTAAAGTTACTAGCTATTCGATTCATAACATTAGTATACGATTAACGTTAAATGCAGCTGTTAGCTGCTCACCTACGTGTAATTACCTAGTGCTAATGTTCACATAACTAACTCTGCAGCTAGCTAATGCCATTGACATAGCTGGCCTGTTACCTATCCAATCAAATAATTTGTGTAGGACAACCATGACAGTTATAGCTGGCATGTTCTAAAAGCAATAAACGACAATCGTTACAACAATGTTAGCTACCATTAGTTCTAAACCCAGCTATAATATGTAGGAAAGCTAGCTAGCTAGGTAAGCAACAGGTTCGTGGGTAGCTAATGTTAGCTAGCTAGCTAAACGTTTCAGCTGGAGGCACAGCTGTTGTTAGCTACAACTTTAGCATGGTCACTAACGTTAACTAGAGAGTGGAGCAGATCTGCTTTCTAAATCACATGGCCGGTTGTGCATAACGTTATATGCAATTCTCATCACTGAAAATTTTCATTTTCATTTAGATAAAGCTACAACTATGTAAGCAGGCTTAGCAAAGCAGGCTTATTAGCCAACAAGCTATATGCTATGCCGTCATTATGCATCTTTGAGAGGTGTGTAAATTTAACGTTAGGTTGACAGACGTGTGAATTTAATTCAATTTATCAGATATAGCCTGGTAACGGCCCTGTCACACTATTGCGTATCGTACTTGCGTATGCCAGCGTATGAAAAATATCACTCATACGCTGATATACGCTGACATACGCTAGGGGTACGTTAGGCATAGGTTGTATACGTTTCAAGCACGGTGGCATACGCTGGCATACAGCGAGGCACAAAAAGTTTTTTAAGCATGCTTAAAAATGTTGTGCGTATTCGGACGTATGGTTTATACGCTAAGCATATGCTAGGCATACGCTAGCCATACGCTATTTTCAAGGGCTTTTTGTGCGTATGAAAATTATTTTATGAATTTACAAACGCAACTCATACGTTTCTCTCATACGCAATAGTGTGACAGGGCCATTACATCCAAGCCGGTTAAAAATACTGACATTTCACATTTAGCCGTATGTGGGAAATTTGGAGGTCATATGGGGCTCAAGCCCTCCTGTCTCGGGGAGGCCTGTAGAGATAGCCAAAACCTAAAGTGCGAGAGGAGTCGGATCGGATTTGCTGACTGGTCTCTGTTGGACCAGCAGACCTCTGAGTCCGATAGATTGCCATTGGTAAACAGAGCTACAAAACAATTTGCTAGCTAGCAACCTGAACGCATAATACACCGGGAGCAGGCCAATCATCCGCTGACCCGCGAGCCTCTTGCTATCTGGGCAGTTTTCACTACACAAGACGGCTTTTCAACATGTTCACTGGGGTAGGTTATAAGTGTGATGAAAATGCGAATAGGCCTCCTCACGTGACTGTACTGTGACGTAACTAGGATTATCATGTTCCCATGTTCAGTGCACCTACTCAACACTCACCAAGTTTTTATTTATTTATTTTTTAAACCGTGCCTTTCTCTTTTTTTCCACAGCCTAAAAAAACATTTGACCCAGGAAAAATGTTAAATGTGATTGCCTTCTTTTACTGATTACCATATTGTGAGCTTTTGGCAACGAGATTTTGCTGGGACGACTCTGTTGACTTTCACAGTGCTCCATTGGAAATACATGGCAGAGCTCATCGGTAATACTATTTCCGGGCCGTGGCAGCCATCTTGCGGTGGTGCCGCTTGTGGAAGAACCAAATTGAATAAATTTGAATGGAACCACATTACCATAGCAAGGATAATTATTGCTCTAGCTATCATACTTTCTAAAGTGTTGGAAATAATTTTGCTGAACAGGCTAGAAATGTACAGTGGTGTTCAAATAAATAGCAGTACAAACAACATCAGTAACCCGATGAACCACTGTTATTAGTAGTAGTGATATTTCCGCATGGCAAATAATTTACTTGTAGATGTAGTGGTGTAATAGAAAAACAACCGACCTGCACGCTGCTTGTTCTGAGTAATTGACTCAATCATTGAAAGGGGTGTGTTCAAAATAATAGCAGTGTGGAGTTTAATTAGAGAATTCATTAATTCCGTGAAAAAACAGGTGTCACTAATTGTCCTTTATTAAGGAATAAGGGAAGAAAATGTTTCACGCATTGTTATAAAATATATTTCCTTCTGAATTGCTAAGTAAAATGGGCCGTTCCAAACATTGTTCGGAGGAACAACGTAATTTGATTAAAAAGTTGATTGGAGAGGGGAAAACGTATAAAGAAGTGCAGCAAATTATAGGATGCTTAGCTAAAAAGATCTCAAATCCTTTAAAATGGCAACAAAAACCTGAAACACGCGGAAGAAAAGGAGCAACTACTGTTAAAACGGATCGAAGAATAGTCAGAATGGCAAAGATTCAGCCAATCATCATCTCCAGAAAGTTACCTGTAAGTGCTGTTACAGTCAGAACACGTTTGCAGAATCGGTTAAATTTTGCCAAGGAACACATCGATTGGCTCAAAGAAAAATGGCGTAACATTCTGTGGACTGATGAGTAAAATTATTTTCGGGTCTCGTGGTCGTCGACAGTACGTCAGACGTCCCCCGGGTACTGAATTCAAGCCACAGTACACTGTGAAGACAGTGAAGCATGGTGGCGCAAAAATCATGGTATGGAGATGTCTTTCATACTACGGTGTTGGGCCTATTTATCGTATACCAGGGATCATGGATCAGTTTGAATACATCAAAATACTTGAAGAGATTATGTTGCCGTAAACCGAAGAGGAAATGCCCCTGAAATGGGTGTTTCAACAAGACAACGACCCCAAACACACGAGTAAGCGAGCAACATCTTGGTTCCCGACAAAAAGGATTGAGGTAATGGAGTGGCCAGCTCAATCCCCCGACCTCAACCCCATTGAAAACGTGTGGGGTGACATTAAAAATGCAGTTTCTGAAGCAAAACCCAAAACCAAAAATTCACAGGAACTGAATTTTAATTGAATGTGTAATGTTTCCACTACATTTGAAATATGGAACTAAAAGCTATTTAAAAATATTTGCACTTTGTTCAGTTTTTTTAACGCACTGCTATTTATTTGAACACCACTGTATATTCTTACCACTGATAACCATTTTGGTTTTAAATGTAAGCATGGCACAGATATGTGTATTTTTCCCTTAAAGGAAATAGTAGCAAAATACAAAAGCCAAAACTCTACCATGTTTTTGTGTTTCATAGATGCCTCTAAGGCATTTGATAGAATTAATCATAAAAAATTATTAAATAAAATGTGCCAAAGAGGTGTACCCAAGTTTATACTCTGAATTTATGCTTTCTGGTATGCTCATCAGACTATGCAGGTTAAATGGGGAAATGCTGTATCTGCTCTTTTCTATGTTAGCAATGGGGTCAGACAGGGAGGGATTTTATCTCCTTTCCTGTTCAATGTGTACATGGATGACTTATCGAAGCAGCTGAATGGGCATAAAACTGGCTGTGTTGTTGTAAATACTGTTGTTAACCATCTTATATATGCAGATGTTTTGGTTGTTTTCTCTCCATATAGTGCTGGTTTACAACAGTTATTGAAGATATGCTCCCAGTATGGTGCAGAATTTGACATCCAATACAATGCCAAAAAGAGCCATATAATAATTGTAAGATGTAAAGAGGATAGAAAATTTGTATTTTTAAGCAAGATGCTTAAAAGCAACATGGCATGAAACCAAAACTGTCTTATGAGAGAGACAGCTTCGCTCAGTTAAAATGTAAAACACTGTGACCAAAATTGTATATGCTACAGGTGTGCCGTTTTTCAACTCCCCTGGAGATGAAGGCCCTGCGCCTTTCTCCGTATTTCTCCAGTTAAAATGTAAACGATAATACTATGGATTGTGGTATGAGCTATGAACCATGAATTGTAGATTGTGCTATTGATTGTGGTCGACCATAATGCAAAGAGTAACGATGTTGAACACATCTTTTTCACTGGCAGACAGAGGGTGGGATATCTTTCAAGTGTCACAAAGCCAAACAAACACTCAACAAAATTTGCCTACAGTAGCCTACGGTGTCTTAATCACATCTCTTAATAATATGCTATCATTCAATAGCATACTATGCGCTCGCCTCAAATCGTGACACTTGAATGACTTGAAAAGCGCAATACAAATAAAATTTTATTTAATTAATATTTCATAGCTATGCTGAGTATGCTCGTACCACAAGCCACAGTATTAGCCTATCATTTAAATTGAATTGGAGAAATTAAGCAAAAGAGAAGCGCATGCCGTTCATAGCGTTGCTTGACGAGTGTATTTATGTGAAGGGGGTTCTGCAGGGGAGTCGAAAAACGGCGCAAAATTACACCGGCTCCATAGTTAAATAAGTATACATTTATTTCGGAAACTGTTCCGTGAACCAAAGCTGAGCTTGTGACAGTTACTGACAGCATGATCTAAGCAGTATAAGTATAATATGTCTGAATTATATTTAAGGCATCTTGCTATTCCGTTTTACTGCTGGTATGAGATGATCTGGCCTGATTCCGCAACTGCTTAGGTCGGGCTGTCCGTAACTGAGATAAAACGATTGCCTCATATGGTTCACACACGAAGTAGCTAGTTTCACCATGGCAGCAATTTCTTAAACAATAAAAAAGCTACATTTGGCAAAACAATATTTATTGTAAATAATGCCATGCACCATAACATTTGTAGTTAATTTCAAATGCCTTGGCCTAATAGTGCTAACTGTACCGTAGCTAGGTTATTGAGTAAGATCATTCGTGGAGTAAGATCATTCTATCGTTTTTCCTGTGTAAGGTGAAATGTAGGCTATTCTGCTGACGACGTTATCAAATGTGTTCCAAAATTGAAGCATAATTGCGCTCTTGCATTCTATCAAGTGCGTTCTAGCTAGTGTAATTTGAAGAATGTACTATCAGGAATGCAAGTACGTAGAACGCAAGTGTGCATAATGGAACACAGCCGCAGTCTCAAAAGGGGAAAATGCTGCCGAAGGCAGAAAGGCATCAAGGCGTGTCTCATTCGAACATTTGCATAAAATGGTATGCAGAGATTTTTTTATATAGGAGGAAATGGGAGACTTCCGATTGTCAAAAAAATAGCTCCTTTTTCCTTTCCTTGCAACTTTTCCTTGACCGTCACAGGGGTCAAGAAAAATGGAAGGAGAGATTTACAAGGAATCTAGCGTCAACTGTGGAATTCAAACCTCCTTCTCTACCTTTGCGTCATGGTGCGACGTCCAGTTGTATTGACGTGACTGTTCAACATAGCGAACTACAACATCACAAAAAAGTATACGACAAAAGGCGCATCATTGCTGTCTGTAATTCACTTGAACCATCTTTATTTTGGCAAAATTTTGCCTCTTAATAAATTTGGTGTATTGTCTGATTGTGTCATTGTTGTTTACTTTCTATTATAAGCCAATACTAACTACCAATACTAGCTAGTGACATATTAGATGCCTGGCATTTCTCAGATGTTCGCCTTGTTGTTTGAATTCGGTAGGTTCTGGAAATCTCAGATGCTTATGAAAACATTGGCGGCATTGCATTGTGGGGCGCGAATACTACCTTCCTTCTGAGAAGAATAGTCCAGAGCATCCTTTGTGAAAGGATGGATAAAAGGAATTGTGCAGCTCATTTCCTTCTCAATATAAGAAATTTGAACGGTCCTTAGCATGGCTGCCCAGGAAATATTTCCAGTTCATGCGATCTAAAGGATCCTTCCTTGCTCAAATTTGACTATTGGAATGCAGCCTCCGCGTCTTTTGCATTAGGGACTTTAAGCAGCGACGGCTGTTGTGACGGTGATGGCTGTTTGTTCTGTTTTGCGCACGCGTGAACTTGACTCCCATCTGTCGCCATAGCCTGTAGATCTACAATGGCAAGAATATTAAGTTTCACGTGGTCGCTACAACATGTGGATTAGATTTGTGAATTTTCCGTTATTATTGTGTTTTGAAATAAAACTTGTTTTACAATTGATAATGAAACTTATACTTTCAACAATTTCTGAGCATTTTTTCAAAGACACCTGCGAATGTCATAGATTTACCAATTTTTCAGAAGTCAGCTCCTCTAGACGAGAGTGGTGGCGCCAACAAGCGTTCACAGTCGGTCAACTTTGATAATTCTCTACTTTTCTATTTGTTTATATGCAGTTTGTTAGTTAATTAATCGGTCTCGATGTCATCAAGAATGAAATGCGAATCCTGATCGTAAGATAAATCTAAGTTGTCAGACTTGTTCACATCATACAGCAATAAAAACACCTCTTCTGAAATGAATTAATCGTCAAAAGCATAACTTACACTCAGTAACTCCTCTATGGGCCTTTTTAAACAACATTTTTCGTAGATAATAATATACAGTCAGATTGTTGAACATTGCCGTCGTTGATTCAGAAAAGTTGTTGCTTCGTGACTTTGATTTCTGTGGCTACGGCGTAAACACACATTTATTTCCGGTCACCGCAGCCGTCGCCGCAACCGTCGATGCTTAAAGTCCCTATTGTGAAAAATTAACAGCTAGCTTGGATCACGTGCACCGTTGCTAGCCAATCATTTCAAAGTATTGACATCAGTGAGACGATTGCACGCACCCGTTAATATTTTGAAAGACAGAAAAACGACCATTTATGATATGACCACTCCGTGCACCAATAAAGAGTGACTTGCTTACTTATCACCACTGTTTCACTGAAATATCGGTGTTTACCAAAGACACATGGCCACACTTTAATTGCATTAGGAATAGGGGTGGGACGATACTCAACTCACGATACGAAACAATACACGATATTGGTTTCACGATACGATATGGTCACGATATCGTAAAATTGAAGTTCAGATGAAGACAATGTTTAATTGAACAAGATTACTTGTTTATTCCCAAGGCAAAAAATGTACTAGGAGTACAATTTTTACTACAAAGTATGGTTGAACAAGACAGAAAGTTGACTTACTCATCATCCCATCATGGGAGGTATAAAACATACAAGGAAGATAGTCTTGTTATGATAACAGTGCACTATGAAATTCAATTTTAAATACTTTAGTACCTCTTAAAACATATTATTTTAAGACTAATGTAAGGTTTGGTTTTCATGATATCCGTGTTTTAATGTCAAATGCATTGTGAAAATAGTTGTGAAGCATTTAAACGTAGCATGACAAGTTAACACCGGAGTTTGTTAGGTAATGAGACCAAGCTTTATCCAGAAACGTTAACACATAGCTAGCAACTTTTGCGGCTGAACTTTGAAGTCGTTTTTCTCAAAAACATGGTTTGATGGCATTCCAAATATAACGTGACGTAAATCGCTTGTTATTTGGATTAGAGAGATAATTTTGGTATCATTAGAAAGCTTACATTTTCCTCCTTCAGTTAGTATAAAGCCCAAAATTTTTGAATGATACATTTACAAATTCACACACCCCATTTAAAATAAATAAGCCTACCTGATTCTGTTGCAAGTCTGCAGCTTTCTCAGCTAGCTGGGCATAAACAGTCTTGCGCTTTCGGTGTGCGTGCGTGTTGTGCGTCAAAGTAACTTTACTAACATAAATTGTTGATGGCGCCCTCTTGTGCACAAAGGGTGTGATAGAAGATTAAAATATGTGGTTATGTGAATTTGTGAATTACCGGTCGTCATGCTTGTTTCGCGATACATTTTTAAGCTCCACGATGCATATAGTCACGTTTTCGCATCGCAAAATATTGCATCACAATATTTCGTCACACCCCAAATTAGGAAGGGAAACCGTTTTTACAGGTGCTACCTAGCTAACCCACGTAACGCGGGCCTACTGCAAGTCATCAAAAGGAAATAAAAAAATTATTTTAAAAATTCCTTGTGTCAACCTATTATTACAATTTAACGTTACCGCTACACATAGACGTGGCATGGCGATGTTATCTATACACTGATGTTTTGGTAGAATGTTTGTGGGATACAATTCCAAGAGTAGAAATTAAGAAGGCAAATTTGGATGTTTAGCTATGTAGCTAATTGCTAGCTAGCTTTGGTATCAGTTACCGTTAAACATCCTTTCAAAAACGCTAACAAACAGACGTATGTAAGTCATATGTTTTATTATTAAATAATGGTATACAGGCATGGAGCAATTGATTTCAGATACTTATCCCACAGTTTGGCTGCTAGCTCTGAGACGCTGGGCCTGTAGTGTCGTAAATAAATTCTAACATGCTGCAACATTCCCTACTGTTTCTCATCTCACAAAACAGTATTTTTTTCATAGTAGACACAACATAGCTTGCTCCAAAATTAATATGTGAGGACAAACATGTTGAAGATGAGCGACAAGGCAGTCAATTTATTATGTTACGAACAGTGTCCACAAAACAGAAGCTTGTTCAGGGTGCTAAGGGATCTTCTCCATTGACTTCCACTCAAAAAATACAGGCCGAAACAGCCGGTGGTCTCTCTGTCAAGACCTTAGAGTATGTAATATGTAGAGACAGCAATGCCAAAAACCAATGGGGAGCACATACGAACCAGGAAGTTTTCATTTTGCGCTCATCTCACATGCGCAGTTGTGTCCAGTCAAGTCACATGTGCAACGAGGAAGAGCAGACGCAGAAAAGGCTATGCCAAAGCCCACCTCCCTTCTACACAAGTTCTCATGACATTACATTAGTCATTTGGCAGACACTTTTATCTAAAGCAACGGGTGATAAACACTTGGGATAAAGGCAAATTTTATAATATTGACAAGGACAGGCTACACTTATATATGCAGAAAAAACAACGCTTTCACATAATCAAATAACACTACAATCTCCTGAACTTTTTAACATCATCTGACAGCTAAAATTATATATCGACACAGCCGACCAAATCTTATCCTCGCAGATGAATATAATTATGTTATATAATTTCGGACTACCGCAATAAAGCGCCTTATTTGGTTAAAACTCGTTTATACAAGTGTGTGTGCAGTTGCAGTAGCTAGGCCTATTTCCCATGCAACTACATAGACAAACACGCACACCCACGAGGTGGATTTCCATCATATTGATAAATTGAAAATTCCATGAACTTGATATTATGACAGCTATCGGTGTAAGTAACATTATGTAAACACGCAGAAATGAACAATGTCCGCTTTCAATTAATTCACTATGGGTATTGTGCTAACAGTCCAATTATCATTCTAAGAAATTATTTGATGCCCAAAGTATGTTCATAAACATTTAGAAACATGTAGGCGACACGCTTTATTCAATAAAATAAGAGCAAACACAAACTAATTAAGATTAAATTAAACAGAGATGGCAAAGTGCCTCAGCAAGTGCATTGTCCTGTATGTTGTTAGTGTAAAATGGGAATTGTCAATACAGGCGTTACTGCAAAGTTCATGGTAGGCTACAAGGTTACTATAGGCCTACCATTTTATTAAACAATTTAGCTTACCTATTAAAGGAATTGTGTAATAAATACAGCAGCTTCACATCACTGTCCTGGATTTGAAAAGGTATAAGCTATCCCCTGAGATCAAACGTAAACGATTGGTAGGCCTACAGTTGTATGCAGCCCAAACTGGCATTTTGACTAAAACAAATGTACCAACACTGAACAAAGTTAATGTGATCACTCTGGTCAAGGTGTCTGAACCAATCAGGATTTTGAATTATGAGAACATTTAAAAGGACCATACACACATAATAAGCAGTTGTTTTAACTAACTTCGTCTTTAGAAGTTCTAAGTTTTAAAAATGCCTTTTATTAATATTGCGACATGTCCATATACATGAAGGTAGCATACACGTTTCAGCTTAGACTATAGGTTTTATAATCATGTAAGAGATGTTGGCAGAACAAATTAATGAAAAATTCCTTAATTCATTCATTCATCAACACAAGCGACATCTGGCTGCACTGTAATTATGACAAATAACCTAAGAAAAGCAATTGGACTACTGCAGTTTTTCTTTCTGCCTGATTTTAACCTTCATTATCAAGAATAATAACGTATATATAGCCTCTATAATAAAGTAGCCTAATCACTGAAATAGCTATTCCACCATATTCAGCTTAATCAAAGGTTAATCGTTTTAATATATTTTTGACATAGAATTAATCTGTCCTCAATGTGAAGCTTAAGCGACAGATTTAAAACTGAAGAATCATTCAATTGTGTAATTGATTCCATTTATAGAATGCCTATAAATACACAATTTTTAATAATGCAACAATTATAAATAAATTAATGACGCAATCATGACATGGCCAAATGTTTCAATTTACTCATCAGCTATATTTTTCACCTCAATAGCATAGCCTAGTTTAAACTTTCTGCCATAAGCGCACCTTACAATCGCACAGCCTTCAGCTTCTCTTTCCTAACACTGTGCATTTCGTTATACGGATCTCCAGTCTCCAGAACCACATTATGTCATTAACCAACTCAGACATGCGCACTTGCCAACTACGGTGCGAAAATGTGACGTAGGCCAAAATAAATAATACCAAAAAAAATGTGTGGTAAAAACAAAAACAATTACTTCTGAAAAATTATGTAAAAAAGTTATTTTGTTTAAGAAATATAATACGCAGAGTTAACATCATTATATTAGTGGCAATATTTTTTATTTACTGTCAAAAATGAATGGAGCCCAATGGGAAAACTGACTTTTTGAGCATAAATCAGATATCAGCAGAGGGCGACATTATATACGGTGGTGAGGTTGAGAGCCGAAAGCTGGTCCCTTGGTCAAAACCCCAGGCATTACACGTTTTAGACCAATGATTGTTGTCTCCCCCTGGGGAAGGGTCTCTAATCCTTCTCCAGGTATGATATCCCATAAGTCTTTGCAATTACATCAGGGTTCTCACTTCCGTTAAATTAATGGCGGCCGAAATCAACGATGCGGTATTTGCTGCAGAACCAGAGTATTTTTTACAGTCTGAATATGCAGACTATAAACTCCATATTTTGTTGTAGTTATATTTAAAAATACATTTAAATTATTTAATACACTGGAATAGTGTATCTGATGTTTTTAAGCCTCTGTGAGCTTTCCAGTAACTAGCCAGCTAACTTGCTAGCATGCTGACGTAGCGTAATGAACAAACGTAAACACTGATCTCACGGGATATTATCCTGCCTTTGAAGTGGGTCCCAAATGTTTTGCCTTTTGAGGTACCTTCAGAAAGAGCAAGACAACAAGGAAGCGAGTGTTGCAACTATCTACTCGCCACCTTCGGTTTGAGACACAGGCTGTGTTCCATTATGCACACTTGCGTTCTACGTACTTGCATTCTAGATCGTACATTCTTCCAATTACACTAGCTAGAACACACTTGATAGTACGCAAGAGGGCAAGTATGCTTCAATTTTGGAACACACTTGATAACGTAGTCAGCAGAATAGCCTACCTTTGACCTTACACAGGAAAAACAATAGAATCACCTCCACGAATGACCTTACTCGATAACCTAGCTACGGTACAGTTAGCACCATTAGGCCTAAGCATTTTAAATTAACTACAAATGTTATGGTGCATGGCATTATTTACAATAAATATTGTTTTGCCAAATTTTGCAAAACAATATACTGCCACGGTGAAACTAGCTACTTCGTGTGTGTGAACCATATGAGGCAATTAGATAGGCAATTAAAACGATAGGCTAATACTGTGGCTTGTGGTACGAGCATACTCAGCATAGCTATGAAATATGAATTCAATAAAATTTAATTTGTATAGCGCTTTGCTGCTTTTTACAGAAAACTGTCACAAAGACTCTGCACAATTGTTCTTATTGATTGAGGTGGATCATAAAATAAAGAGGTAAAAAGCAGGCAGAGGGTGGGATATTCAAGTGTCACGATTTGAAGCGACAGCATAGTATGATAATAGCATATTAAGAGACGTGATTAAGACACCGTAGGCAAATTTTGTTGAGTGTCAGACCTTGCACTTTGCATGACACTTGAAAGATATCCCACCCTCTGCTTGCCAGTGAAAAAGATGTGTTCAACATCGTTACTCTTTACATTATGGTCGACCACAATCAATAGAACTATTTACAATTTATGGTTCACAGCTCGTCCCACAATCCACAGTATTATTATTTACATTTTAACTGGTGAAATTAAGAAGAAATTCATCGGCAGTGGAGTCGAAAAACGGCACACCTGTAGCATATAGTTAGGCTACCGCAGCAATTTTGGTCGCGGTGTTTTACATTTTAACTGAGCTAAGCTCTCTGTCTCTTCCATGCCGTGTTATGCTATTTTTCTACAGTCTATGGTTAGCGCAATGATCTCTGGGAACTAAAAACCCGCACAAGTGTGCATCGATGATGGGGCTGTGTTCGGAATGGCTCACGTAAATTAGAAACATATATTAGCCTAACGTTATATATTATAAATTACATATTTTAACGTTTATACATAACGTGACTATACTTCCTGTTGGGTTGCTAGAAACAGCACGCGGGTTGGTATGCGTAACCGTAAGTTAGTAAACACGTTAACTATAGCCTAACGTTAGTTACATAAGAAAGAACAGCAGCCTATAACGTAAAAGAAAGTAACGTTAAACATGGTAGCGCTAGACAGGAATGCTCTTATGGGTTTCGTCGTCATATGGCAGATGTTATGGTTGCGGGTGGCAACTAACACTGTCCTTCAAGCGTTCTGTGTTATGAGCAGAAGACGACGAAGAGCTTTAACGTTACAACAAGCGCTGATTATTGGACCCAGAATAGGCCTTCCTCCAGCACTGTTAAGGACCCGGTCGTGCTGGATGCGCGTTAGGAGCAAGGACTGGTGGGAGAGAGTGGTGCTAAATTAATTAACCGATTCAGACCGTAGACTTGTGGACACCAAACTGGTTCGCTATCAGCCTGTACTCCCCGCAGCTACCGACTTTGTACAGCGCTATTGCGACTCGCATTTGAAGAGGTACAGCTGGACGCACTGTCACTTCGTCAGGGCTCATTATGTTCTGTACCAAACCACAAAGTTTCATAAATGATCTCCGAGCCATACTGAAGTTGCCTCTCCATTCTGAATCGGTGAATTTACCATATGACGACGAAACCCATAAGAGCATTATTGAGTGCATGTAAACGTGCTCATTATTTCCGCGTTTCTAACTTTTTTCCCATCTATGAGATGAAGTATATTCCTCTTTATTATTTCGGATAACATCAGGAGGGTTTCCTCCTCGCTCCAGAAATGACTTCTCCCGTTGGTTGACATCTCTCTCTGACTTCTCAACTGTTTTGACGTTAGCGTTACGTTCCTAACAATATCCGGAGTAGCTGTTGCCATGGCTGTTGCTGTCAAACACGCACATGCGCAGATAAAAAAAAACACGAACTAGATCGGAATAAGCGTTTACATGCAACCAATAAAACGAAAAACACGGCAGAAATCCAGGTGTAGTTATCGGATTTCTCATATTCCGATAACTGCTTTTTTCCGAAAAAGCTTTTCGGAATATTGCGTTTACATGACAATTTGAATAATCCGATAACAGCCATATTCCGAATATGATCGGAATATTGAGTGCATGTAAACGCACCCATTCACTCCCTCCCTATACACTACTCTACATAAAGCACTAGATAGGGAAAGGAGGAGACGATTTCGGACACTACCTATTCTGACAAGGTTACTTAGCAACGTGCGACGCTTGCGTGACAGCGGTCAGCGGCTTGGTGTGAAAGCGTGCAAGAAACGGTAAAAAAAAGTGTTCTTTTTTATTTTGAACAAGGGTTTTGTTGTCTCGTTGTAGGTAGATAGGTAAGTTATGTAACTATGTAGCTAGCTAGCTAATTAAGTTAAATTTTCCATTAAACAGTAATAATTGTTCAAATTAAAAAATTGTTAACACTTTGTATATATTTAATCTACCGCATTTATTTATATTTCAGTTATAAAGCCAACTAAACTGATTTAATATAGGCTACAAGATGAAACTTGCATTTATATTTTCATTTGTAGACCAGCGCACGCTCAGCCATTGCCATCTTGACAAAAAAATGTCTCTTTGTGGTGCATTGTGGGGGATATTGAGTGAACTATTTAGGTCTCAAATTTGACATTTTGAATTTTGAAAACCCTACAAAATGGCCGATACGCTAAATAGTGCACTATATAGTGAATAGGGAGCGATTCCGAACATAGCCTGGGTCTCGTCAAGAACGGAAGTCCACATCCGATTATTTTAGAATATACATGATTTTTGCATACTTGCGGTTCGGAACGCACTTATGACAAACAAAATGCTGCTATGCGCACTGATTACAGTGCAAGTATGCACAATGGAACTCATCACAGCCATTCTGTGGTCCCGAAAGTAAGTGTGTCATCCGGGTGTTGCAAGTATACTGTTATTTGGAAAATGTTCGCCTACTCAACGACTTTCTCGTCCTATCTACTCACCAAGGCTACTCAATAGTGTGGAAGAATGCTGATTCTGACACGGCCAAGGTCTCTGATACTTCGTTGCGTGCGAGGCTTCAGTGAAAACTTCCCTACGTACTCAGCTTCGGTTTCATACGTAACATCACTAGCTAACACAAAAACCCCTGTGCATGTTCAGCTTCCTTCTAGTATACCCCGACAATCAATAAGTAAATAAATAATGTGTTCTAAGAAATCATTTGATAATTTGGTCATCATGGCATTTTGCTATACAAAAACAAGGCTGCGTTGGCAGACTACGTTTTGATCAGCCTGGAAACAGACCGCTGACTAGGTAACACGTTCAGGCATGACCGCAGACAGTGAAAGTTAGGTCATAAGAGACGACAGATACCTATGCCTACCTAAACTAATTGCGTCTGTAAAGTGCTTTTGCACATATCTGGTAACTTACTAGCCAACTTTAAGTTAACAAAGCCAAACAAAGTTTAGCTATGTAAGTTAGCCTAACGTTAGCGAACTTGGCTGGCCAGCCAGTGCGGCAAGTTGGCTGTTTTAAGTGTTGTTTAGAATGTCTTCAAACGTAATATTTAAATCTATAAAATGATAAACGCGAAACAGCTCGGCAGTGATTTATCTGTCAATTAAATGCTAAGTTAAATGGAATGTAGCCAGTTGCTAGCTAACGTTAGCTAAGTTAGCTAGTTTGTAATGGATTCGGGAGATGTGGATACTAGCTAAAATGAAATGGACACGTACAAGTTACAAGATTTAAATTGCCATTATCGTACTTTTAAAAAGTATCTACAAAATACACAAATTTTCAAAAGAAATGTAAAAAATTTGTACCTCACTGAAAACGAGCACTCTTGCTTCAGGATGTAAACAAGTAGGCCTATTCACAAAACAACTTCCTATTTCAGGGTGCCGCCGTGGGACAAACTTGTGTATAACGTTACGCGCATCATGCGTGAACAAAGGAGATTTCAAGAGAAAAGACGCTTTGATCTATAAAAAATAATTATATTTATTATGATTGTTATAAGTGCAACAAACAAATGGACACAAAACACGTTCCTAAACTAGAGAGGGTAAATCAAAACGACAACCGCAACCATGGAACTGAGGAGAATAAGAAAGTGAACTTGCTTGACACATCCAAAATCGTACTTTATTTACATTTAATTCATGCTCGCCCAAATGTGTAATTACCGCATATTGCAAACGCTTTGCCCCACGCCTATACATACATGATCAAATAAAAAAATCCTACAAATTCTTGTCCTTTCGTTTTTAGGATGAAGTCACAGCTTTATACATACTGACATGTTCAAATTTGTTGGTACTCCTGGTAAAGATGAGTAAAAAGGTTATAAAAAATTCAGTTTGGTGAATTAGCTTCATCTCATACTGAAAAAATGAGAAAAATCTAACCTTTAATTGACGTTAATTTATTATGAGAAAAAATATATATATATTTTTTAACAAAACTACATTACACCCCTGCATTTATATATAGAATAAAGTATACATTTTTTTATATTTGGTCGCATATCCTTTGCATGCCATGACTTCCTGGTGTCTCTGACCCAACAACATCAAAAGACTCTTGATATCTTATTTTCTGGTACTCTTACAAGCTATACTAAATGTCTCTGCATTTGAATGGATCTCTATGGGAATTGGGGGGTGGGACTAGATTTAGCTGTAAATTACACTGGAACAGTATGGAACACATGGTTGGCTAAATGGATCTAAGTCATCAAGGGTCGGACGTATCAAACAAGCCTCAAACTATCACTCTGCTGCCAGATATGCAGTAGATATGGATGGATCACTTGAAGGGTTGTTTCTCCTGACAAATTTTCCTATTGAACTCTATGGAAAAATAAGTCAGGAGAAGAAACCCTTCAAGTTATCCATCCATATCTACTGTATTTCAGGCAGCAGAGTGATGGTTTAAGGTTTGTTTGATACGTCAGACCCTTGATGACTTAGATCCATTTAGCCAACCATGTGTTCCATACTGTTCCAGTGTAATTTACAGCTAAATCTAGTCCCACCCCCCAATTCCCATAGAGATACATTCAAATGCAGAGACATTTAGTATCACTTGTAAGAGTACCAGAAAATAAGATATAAAGAGTCTTTTGATGTTGTTGGGTAACAGACATCAGGAAGTCATGGCATACAAAGGATATGCGACCAAATATTAGAAATTAATACTTTATTCTATATATAAATGCATGGGGTGCCAATAATTTTCTCATAATAAATGAACGTCAATTAAAGGATGGATTTTTCTAATTTTTTCAGTGTGAGATTAAGCTAATTCACCAAACGGTGTATTTTTTATAACCCTTTTTACTCATCTTTACCAGTGGTACCAACAACTTTGAGCACATCTGTATGCAGGAGTTTTTTTTTAGATACATCACTGTTAATAAATGTGCTTTTTTCATGCAGCTTCCAAAATTTTATTCCCATTCAGCAGTGTTTAGACTGGTGAAATACGTTGTATGTAACAAAAGTAACGGGTTAACAGTTTGCTATAAGTGCCAGCAATGCCAATTTAACATATTTTCTTTAATCATACACATACACAGTTTATGATATACAACGTCAACATGAATAGGCTACTTGTAAAGTGTCACAGACAAGACTGCCAGTTTCAGCAGCACACCGTAATTGAAATATTTTACAATTTCAGCTTTTTCCCACTGTATATGGATACATTGGATACACTAAAAAGGTGAATATTCAGCACCATTCTCTGTCATTGAGCAAGTCAAGAGTCTGTAAAATACAGTATTTTGAATTATTCATCTGGTATTAATCTGGTATCCAGTTGGCTCAGCTGCCTTTGTGGCAAATGTGTAAAAACAGAACTGGGCAACAAGTCAAACAGATTTTCCTTCATTCTTTTCTGTGGTATTGCTAATCTAGTGGCATCACAAATTCATCCCTGTACAGTTTACTGTAACTAAGAAATAATACCCCCTACAATATAATGAGGATTCTTTTTTTTTAAAAGTCCTACACAAAGCCTAGTGACATAAAACAAAATGTCACCATTGAATAAGGAGTACACACTTGTTGACAATTACATAAAATGTTGCATATGGGAAACTGAATAAAAGATTGATCTTGGCCTAAAAAATTCTCATACGGAGTCCCAGTAAGTCAGTGATTGTTAAATCTAAGAATAATCATTTTTAAATCAAGGAAGAAATGTCCTACATAACATCAGATGTGCAATACTTCATTAGCATGCCATGGCACAATGCTAGATTCAGTAGATTTAATTCATGTTTCGGAGTTCAGGACAAATATTGCCGTAGTCATTTTGGCCTAAAGCTCACGTTTTTCTTCTGATTCCTATTTAGTACTATAAATATTTGCTATAACTTGTTGTTCTACCATCTAAGGTGAATTTTGAGTTAGGTTACTAACAACACTTCTTAAAGATGGCCAACAAACTTTGTTGTGGGGAAAAAGGCAAATGTACATAGGCTGTATCAAACCTGTGTTTAGCCACACAAGGCAAAGTCCATTGTGACTGGATTGAAGGACACATCAGCAATCACATAGCAATATACCCTCCAGTGGGATTATTCAGGCTGAAATACCAAAAGACCATGGGTCTTAGTCTGGCAGGCATAAATATTCTCACTGACACTAGCGAGTAGAGCTACATTGCTGCTCATTGGCCACAAGTCATAAAGCATCTTTTAGGACAGTCCTTTATTAAGTAACTTTTTTTGGTGCAAATCAACAAATAAGGACATCTCAGGAGCTTTAAAGAGTAAGTACACCCACTGTCTCATCCTGTCTCCACCTATTACACAATTTAGAAAAATAGTTTGTGGGGTGAGCGAGGGAGAGGGGTGGGGCCGAGGAGCTGTGTCCATCCTCATTTGCATAAATGAACGTACATTGTACAAATTATTTCGTATAACTCGGATCAAACTGTCAAACTAGACGTTGCAATTGGGCTGCAAAATTCCGGGAATATTCAAAAGTGGAAACTTTCCATGGAAATATATGGGAATTAATGGGAATAAACGGGAATAAACTGGAAATGTTGGCATTATTTGTACTAGCTGTAGGCTATTTACATCGTCATATGCAGACATAAATATAAACATTTTGTTTTGTCATAAGCAGACATCCATGCAAACATTTTAATGGATTCTTTCATTGAACAAAAAACATGAATGTTGAATAAAATAAATTTATTTCCTAACCCCCCCCCCCCCCCCAAAAAAATGTTTTCAAAATGTGTGTAGTCCTTGGGCTCAGATGCAGTAGTGTGGCCTCAATAGCCTTGCTGTAGTGTGCAGGATGCTGGGAATAATTTCTGCATGTGATGTAAGAATGCACAGTGCATGCAGAGGGCCCTGCAGTAGTGTGCAGGATGCTAGGAATTATCTGTGCATGTGATTTTAAAAAATGCACTGCACATGTAATAGAGTACTCAAGTGGGCGTGGGCGGAGTTTAGTTTCGGAAGTAAATTCCCTATGACAGATAGAACGGACTTCGGAGACTATCGACAATTTCTTGAAATCTGATCTATAGAATGAGCTGAAACGTTCCTGGATTAGCCTGTGTGGTATACGGATATAGAGAATACATCGCATGTTCCAATTTCAATTTTTTAAAGGAATGATTAATGATTTGTAGTCCACGTTAATGGACTACATATTCATTACTGCAACGCACGGGCTGTTCTCGACCAATCAGATATCATCATCTCGTCTGGACATTTTTGGCAGTGCATACCACCTTGCTAATTCGGCCATTTTACTCCATTGAACCATCCAGAAAGAATTATGGGACGTCAAGTTTTTAAACAGTGCCAGCGCTGGTATATTCACAAAAAAATACTAAAACATAAAATATACTCGAAGCTGGTCCAGAAAAACAACATATTTTGTTATATTGAACAATCTAGGAAATTGATGGCAAGACATAATCACTAGAAAGTTTTAGTTAATGTCTATGGTCTAAATTAAGTCACTTTTGAAAACAGTGTCACATAGTCACTTGAGTACTCTAGAGAATGCACAGTGCAGGGTGGAAATTCAACTGAATTTGCATTAAATTGGGTTGTTTTAACCAAAGCATGCTGCAATATCTCGAATTGCAGTTGTGTATTTTCCAACTAAATTTAAATTCCATGTTATAGGCTAACTTTTCCTAAAAAAAAAAAAAGGTCAAAATTTCCAAAATTCGCAAGCTTAAATTAAATTAACTTAAATTTACTGGAAATTTTCAGCCTCTTTGCAACCCTAGTTGCACAAGTATGAATCAAGATTCAGCAACTGCATGGCCTATTTCTCACCTCAAATATTTTCAGAAACATATTTTAGTGGACTATTTAGGTGGAATAAGAGAGTTCAACAGGACGTCACGTTGTTCCGGTTTAAAAACATGGAGCCGAAACGAAAGTAACGTAGTGGGTCTAACAAATCAGGTGCTGGCTGTTTCCGTTGTGGGTGACAACAATTATACATGTGACGTAGAGGTACCTCCAAAGAGGTACTCTTACATCATGATTGGAACGAGGGCAGTGTGGGGAGCAGAAAGGAAATTTCAACCGTTAGGGGCAGCACAAAGACGCTTTTCTACCAGTTTCTTATGATATACAACATTATTTCAGAATTGTTGAAATAATGGTATGCATGAATAAGTTTCATTATAAGGTAGGCAAACACATTTACAGCAGGGAAAAAAAGTGATATAGGGTGTACTTACCCTTTAAAATGTCTGATTTCACCTTTGGGGTGCTATGTTATAATAAGGTACTAAAGCATGTTGAAGATTCAACTCATTTTAAAAATTGCAACCTTTGTGATGGGTTAAAAATACAGTGCCTTGCAAAAGTATTGAAACCCCTTGAAAATGATTCAATTTTTCTCAATTACAAATTATACTTAAACATATTTCTCCAATCAGTATTGTTTTATTGTCAACTCATATGCTCTAACAGTAAATTTTTAAAGCAAAAATTTGTTGTCAGCAGGTTTTTTTTTAAAATGAAAAGCCAAAATATGCTGCTTGCATAAATAATCAAACCCCACACATGATCATTTTTGGAAGATTTGCTCCGGGTTGTTCAAGTTGGATGCTGAGTTTTAAAGGACAGCCTTTTCTAGGCAGGGTGGTGTGTTTTGGAAGTATGATGCAGCTTCCACTTGATGATTATTGTTCTAACAGTGCTCACTGGGAAACCAAACACTTGGGAATAAATTTGTACCCTTTTCATAATTTATGCATTTATATTACTTTATGTTTAACCTCCATAGAATGTTCTTTCATATTCACACCTTTCCTTCAGGTTCAATTAAACCTGACCAATTAAACAGATTGGGGTTTTAATACAGAAAATGTAAGTTACTTTAATAATTCACAGGTAGAGGGCAATGGAAATGCAATTTTGCCTTCGTTAGGGTTATTTCTGCCATGGTTAAACAAGCCTTTAACCATCACTCTGCTGCCAGAAATACAGTAGATATGGATGGATAACTTGAAGGGTTTCTTCTCCTGACTTATTTTTCTATAGAGTTCAATAGGAAAATCTGTCAGGAGAAAGAACCCTTAAAGTGATCCTTCCATAGCTACTGTATTTCTGGCAGCAGAGTGATGGTTAAAGGCTTGTTTGATACATCAGACCCTTGATGACTTAGAGCCCTTTAGCCAACCATGTGTTCTATACTGTTCCAGTGTAATTTACAGCTAAATCTAGTCTCACCCCCTAATTCCCATAGAGATCCATTCAAATGCAGAGCTGTTATAGTATCGCTTGTAAGAGTACCAGAAAATAAGATATCAAGAGTCTTTTGATGTTGTTGGGTCACAGACATCAGGAAGTCATGGCATGCAAAGGATATGCGACCAAATATTACAACTATGGCTTTTCCACCAAGTATTAAAAACATTTAATTTAGCGTGTTCAATACTTTTTTCCTGTGTCATTCCACTTTATTGCACATCATTTTTTTTAAAGATTGGAATGTTACAATTTCTTTAGCTGTGTAGTTTTATTGAGTTAATACCAATGTCTGGTCAAAATCTCATGTGAATAGCTAAATTGGAAATATGTTTGATAAGAAAATTGTTGACGTGTCCAATACTTATTTCCCCCATTGTATATTGTCCTTTTTTATCAATAAAAAAATCTATTAGGTTACATATATTGTTGGTGTTCCTTACATTTTGGTGGGTGCTCCTAAATTTTTGAAGTTGGGAGCACCAGTGCTACCAAGTAAAAAAGTACATTTCGAGCCCTGGACAGAGTGCATCTGATTCTCAAAGGTGTGTGCGGCAGAGTATGTGAGCGGGAGCGAGTGAGGAGAGGAAGCGGACGTAATTTAATTAAAGTGATGAACACTATTAGAATGCTACCAATCCGCAAGCTCCAGTCAGCCTAGAATATATTGCTTCTACCAATAGTTCTAATTTCAACAGTGAAATATGTTGAGAGTTTAGGAAATATTTTACAAAAGCCTCAGACAAAAATTACAAGTGTAACATGAACTAAGAAACCTTCCTACTACAACCCTGTGCGATGTTGCTGCAATATTGCTCTACAACATTGCAGCCACGTTCAAATATAATGTCAATAAAATGTTTTCCAAGAGACTTTGCTATAACAATGCTGAAACGTTGCTACAATGTTGCACAGCAACATTGCTGCAATGTTGGCCTGTAGCCTTCCTGCAATGTTCCTGGTATTTAGCTGTTATTTTTGTGTTTGCTTTTATTCCCATTTTAGTAGCATTTTATTGTATGTGTTTATATTGAAATTTAAATAACTGTTAAGACACCACAGCATTGTCAGCAATCCTGATTGCCTCCAATTATTTCTCAAATAGGATTCTAGTAGAATAATTTGAGGTTTTAATTGAAAGAAGCTTGGTTAAATAGAGAGGGAGTTATGCAAGTAAAGTTTTATAAACAAATAAAATACCATGCCGTTTCCTCCGCATGTCGAGAAAACCAACCCACTGAGCGGTAGGTACAGGTCACAATGATGAGTTCTGAACCCATCACCCGTGATAAACCATAGCGGGCTATGATATATGGCATCCAGAGATTTAAAAACAGACATGGAGGCATACATATATAGAATGTCACCATAACCTAACACTGGTAATATTGCAGCCTGCACATTCTTTTTTCAACTGTCCATAGACAGGCAAGACTTATTCCTAAAAAAGAAGCCAAGTTTAGGTTTAAGTTTTTTTGTCAAAGGTGTTAATATTTGGTTGCATGTCCTTTGCATGCCATGACTTCCTGATGTCTGTGACCCAACGATATCAAAATACTCTTGATATCTTATTTTCTGGTACTCCTACAAGCGATACTATAACCTCTCTGCATTTGAATGGATCTCTATGGGAATTGGGGGGTGGGACTAGATTTAGCTGTAAATTACACTGGAACAGTATGGAACACATGGTTGGCTAAATGGCTGTAAGTCATCAAGGGTCTGATGTATCAAACAAGCCTTAAACCATCACTCTGCTGCCAGAAATACAGTAGATATGGATGGATAACTTGAAGGGTTTCTCCCGATGTATTTTTCCAAAGAGTTCAATCGGAAAATTTGTCAGGAGAAACAACCCTTAAAGTGATCCATCCCTATCTACTGCATATCTGGCAGCAGAGTTATGGAGGAGTTATACCTCCGACCCTTGATGACTTACAGCCATTTTACCAACCACGTATTCCATACTGTTCCAGCATAATTTATAGCTAAATCTAATCCCACCTATAGAGATCCATTCAAATGCAGAGAGGTTATAGCATTGCATGTAGGAGTACCAGAAAATAAGATATCAAGAGTCTTTTGATATTGTTGGGTCATGTTGGGGGGGTGGGATTCCCTCAGAATTTTAGGGCGCTTTCACATATGACTCTCTGATCCATTTCCTGGAGCGTTTAGAGGCTTGATCTGTTTCAGAATGCATAAGTGAAAGGGAACCTGGTACCTGTTGCAAAGGTCTGTCGAGGATATTATTCCTGGTACCAGGTTTATGACACAGTGCGTTCCATATTTTTCTGCGAGACTCGCGAGCTCCCGACATAAAACAGGGGATGTTGTTCTCCATCTTGGCTTTGAAGTTACTTATTAACCGTTAGTGGTGCGTGCAATAGAATTTTGCGTCACAGAGTTCAAAAACGTTTACAAGTTTACAACTGTGAATGCAAACCGTATTCTTTGGAATCTGTGGAAGCGCTAAAAGGTTTCGGGCCAGAGAACCGCATTCAATATGTGAAAGCGCACATACTCTTCCGTAATCGTTTAGAAAAAAACCACTTTGCACATTTGTGGCTTTATCAAAACTTCCTACCTTCATGAGTCAAATACCTACGTAGCTAACTGTAAACTATTCTCTGTCTGTATTCTCCTGGCTATCGAAGTAGGCAACTGCGGACATAATACCAGAGAGGCTAGCCACTCCACATTGCTGATGCAGCAAGTGGGTTCCATTTTAAAAAATTATTTAGCTGCTATTATAGTAACAGGCAAGCTTCACAAATTCCGTTTAGGCATTTTAGTTTAACAACCATCTCATATAAACCTAAAACCTTAACCAGTAACTGTTAGGCTACAGGCTTTAGGAACTGGAGAGGCAATCGGAGCCAGGGGTTTCAGTAACTAACGTTAATATGGTTCCCATAGGCTATAATGAAGAAACCCCTGCCTTTTTCTACCGAACTAAGGGGTTTACAGTCATATTTTCAACCCGGTTATACCCATAATACATACAATATAAGAATAAGAATCAAAGCATGATTTTACTTGATACAAATAACATTATAGTCGAGTTGTTTTACACATCGTAGACTCTGGCAGGTGAACATGTGACTCTAGCTAGCTCAATAGTGGAAAGTGTAGGCTAAGTTGTTTGAACTTACTTATTTTGTCTACATAGGATGGATCCAGCCTAGCAGTAGCACTTGAGAGCAGACCTATGGAGCAAATGCTTTCGTAGATAACGTCTCTGAAGTAAACAGTTGTGAGTAAAATTTCAAAACCAATGAAGTCCCCCGCTGGTGAAACAATGTTGACTGGCCGATAACAACTATGAGAAAGATTATACATTTCAGCCAATTGACCTGTATCTTTAAATATATCCACAGTTGTTAATTAACATCGGGGATCAGGCAACCAAACAGTCAGCCAACCAACCAGTTAGTCAGTCAGTTACCCACATTCACTTGTTTAGGCCCGCACGTGCTGCGTCCGGGAAAAAACCAATGGCTTGTGTTTTTAAATAAAATATTGCTGAATGAATGTATGTAATTCAATGTATCATTTGTAATTCAGTAAAATGTGAGAAATGGTCAATGGTCTGAATACTTTTGCAAGGCACTGTAAATAAACCAACCAATTAATAATAATAATTATAATACAGAATAAAACCGCCTTAAAATCAAATTATGACTTGAGGCCATTCACAAATGAGTCCCAAAGCAGCCACCTATTTGACTAAAATGCCTAAAATTTGATAAAGTACAGTTTGTCTTAAAACCTACAAATGCTCAGAAATGTTAAGCACCCCTAGTTTTTTGGGGGGTTTTTTTCACCAAAAAACCCCAAAACTCCTCCATCCCCCAACTGCAGCTCTGAGATGAAATTCCAACAGGGAGATGTTGGGGGTGGAGGCGACTGTGTGTGGGGTGGGCTCACTTGTGCTGGCATCGGATTGAAAGGCCATTTAGCAGGACGCCCCCTCGCGAGGGGGTAAGCTGTTCGGGGAGAGGGGCACCTGGGGGGTCAGGCCGGCCCTCGGCTGAGGGCCGCTGGGGAGGGGCGTCAATGGGCATGGCCTCGCCGGCCGCAGGGGGCGGAGACCCCTGGTGGACCTCCAGCAGGGAAACGGTCCAAGAGGGCGGAGCCAAGGGCTCAGAGGGTGGGGCTTTGGACGGGCACGGCGCCAGGCCCTGTGCCTGGGCTTGCTCCACGCCCCTGAGAACACGAACCAGAGCCTCATGCACCTGCTGGCTGACTGGGGCGTCCCGCTCGGCGGCCAACTCTTTGCCGGGGGGCGCTCGGGTAGAGTTGGAGAGCTGCTGGAGGACCTCGATCTGCCGGTCCATCAGCCCCAGCATGCTGCAGTGGAAGGCCCGCTGTTCCGCCAGCTGCTCACCGAGCTGATGGTTAAGAATGGTCAGCTGCTGCAGGATCAGACTGCTGATGTCCTCGCATACGCCTGATGAGACAAATACCACATTTTAGCTTTCACTTTACTGTCCTCATGTGCAATACAACACCGATAACAACAATAAAACAACAAAATTGATTATTATTGAATTATTATTGTACATTTCTACAATTTCTCGCTCATCTTACTCTCCAAAAGAATCAGACTCTGATACGACGTGCACAAGGTCATCAGTTAATCAATACAGTAGAACCAAACTAATCGGTCAACCAAACAGGGTATGAACCTGGAAGTAGCACACCCAATTATGCATTTACAAGCTCCTTAAAGATTCTTTGTTAAACAAATAATACTCGAAACAAATAATCGCTTGCGTTTAACATGTCCCAATTAAGCTGGTAAAATATGAAATACTTAAAATATAAAAAATTTCCAAATTTTTCACTGGAGAAAACAAACCAGTTAGATTTGGCTCCAGATCTGACATAGATTCTGGATTTCAATCAAAGCAGCCAATCATCTTATCTACTATTTACATAACCACTCCCACACACATCTTAACCTTGAGTGCAGCATCATCGCATTATTAGCAAACTATCTGTACAACAGAACATGCCCCAGATTCGTGCTGAATGAACCTTGAGGCTTTGTTGTTCTCAGGGTCCTAGCCCATATCTATGTACTTCTCCTGTTAGTATCAGTTGTTTTTTTACTGGGCGGGGACAATCTAGTGTTACCGCCAAAAATAAAATGTCCATTCCAACCCCCCCTGGCTTCAACAAGTTTCATTCCGGTTTGGACTAGTACCAGATTAAGTTGTGGATATTCAACCTGCACTGAAAATAAATCTAATTTTAAAGTTGTCCCCCTTAAGCCCACCACTCCTAATGGTGCCTGCCATAAGAGATGGGCAAAATACAAATTACAAATACATTCCAATTAAATTTATCAAAATAATTTACAAATTACTGGTTTAACAAAATGTATTTAATTCAAATACATGTAATTTGTATTTCCAAATACAAAACTACATTTCAGAAATTTCAATTCAAGGATTAGCCTCTTAGAAAACAAAATAGTATGAAAGCATGTATGAGGCCTTATATAAAGAACAATTGTAAATGACTGCTTTTATGAAATTACAAAACTATCTTCAGTAATAAAGTTCCAATATGAAAACGGTGTCATATACAGCTGTAGAAAATAATGGTCTGTGTAAATTCTTACATTATGTAAACTTTAAACATTAGTTTCAAAAACTGTTAACTCGTACTTCTGCAATGTAGGCGTTGCCATTTCTTTATCTCTTAATGTGTACACATATCATATTAATATCAAATATTTAAAATATTGTCATGTTTTACTCTTCAGCTACCATGCAGTATTTCTGTTTCAAGATCAAGCCACTGTTACTTTCCACAACAGTGTTGTTTCTGCATCTACTTAGTTATGTTACTGTCCATCTTTCCCAGTCTATCGTTCTTTAGTTGCTCTTCAGCATAACTAGTTTTTGTAGATATTCAGCTGTGAGCCGCCCTCTGTGAGGATGGTAGATCATGCTTGCAAAAGAGAAAAACCCCCTCAAATGGGGAAGATGGTAAGGTTGTGCTGAATCTTTCAAAGATAAGCTTTATGAGAGGATATGCATCTCAACACTGGATTTTAGGTCGATTTACTGAAATCCCAAATAACGGGTGCTATTTTGTGGTTTGCAAAACTAAGATTACTTGCAAAACAGCCACATTTAAATGAGAGATTTTGCATGTTTGGAATGGTTACCTCTAAATCTGAGGCCATGATTCTCAGCAGGAAACCGATGGATTGCCTTCTCCGAGTAGGGAATGAGTCCTTACCCCAAGTGAAGGAGTTCAAGTATCTCGGGATCTTGTTCGCGAGTGAGGGGACAATGGAGCGTGAGATGGGCCGGAGAATCGGAGCAGCGGGAGCGGTATTGCGCTCGCTTTACCGCACCGTTGTGACGAAAAGAGAGCTGAGCCAGAAGGCAAAGCTCTCGATCTACCGGTCAATCTTTGTTCCTACTCTCACCTATGGTCATGAAGGGTGGGTCATGACCGAAAGAACAAGATCGCGGATACAAGCGGCCGAAATGGGTTTCCTCAGGAGGGTGGCTGGCATCTCCCTTAGGGATAAGGTGAGAAGCTCAGTCATCCGTGAGGGACTCGGGGTCGAGCCGCTGCTCCTTTGCATAGAAAGGAGCCAGTTGAGGTGGTTCGGGCATCTTGTAAGGATGCCACCTGGTCGCCTCCCTAGGGAGGTGTTCCAGGCACGTCCTGCTGGGAGGAGACCACGGGGTAGACCGAGGACTAGGTGGAGGGATTATATCTCCACGCTAGCCTGGGAACGCCTTGGGATCCCCCAGTCAGAGTTGGTTAATGTGGCCAGGGAAAGGGAAGTTTGGGGCCCCCTGCTGGAACTGCTACCTCCGCGACCCGATTTCGGATAAGCGGGCGAAGATGGATGGATGGATGGATGGAATGGTTACACTGTAAGAAATATCTCGTAAGAAAAAGGTAAAATGACTGGCAGCAATGTTGCCAGTGGAAAACCATTTAGGGTCAGACCAAGATATTTCAATGAGGATTTGCTGCTTTTGCATGCTTGGGTCTCAAATAGAATAGAATAACTTATATTCCTGTGAGGGAACAGTCGTAGCCACCAGCAACAACAAAAAATATATTGTGGCTTGCACAAACAAGCATATTAAATAAAGAGATTCAATAGAATCATTGAATTAATCAAACTAATTAAGTGAATTAAAGTGAAGGTATGAGTCGACTGGAATACAGCCAACCACCATAATGAAAAATTGAGCGTCAAAAGCAGTAACAGATCCTCATCTGCCTTTGCTGTCTTGAGATGTCCAGTGTTCTTCAGCAGTCTAACAGCTGTAGGGACAAAGCTATTTTGAGTTGACCAAACTCACATGATAGATATTTGGGTCTAAAACGAAAAGACAAGGTGAGCAACTCCACGTCCACAAAGCAATTCGTCTCTCGGATCACAGCTGTTCCACTCCAAGCCTTGCCAACATATACATAAACTCCGCCTTCACGACTTTCCTCCATACATGCACGGTCTCTGTCCAGTCGAAACGGAGCACCGAATCCACTCAGCCTCCCCAGTCGTCACCTCACTCCTCCCCCGCGTCCTCTTCCCTCTTTACTGGGTGGCCTTTTGAGGATTGCCTGCAGTCCTGGATCAGTCTTGATATAAAGCCACTCAAACGCCGGTGAAGGGCGATGGTAACTTTGTTGCAGCAGATTTAAAGAGACTGCCAACTCAAATCGATGATTCAGATTTTCAATGGTTAATTGTCATCCTGGGGTGGAATAAACATAACCCAAATATCAGTATTAAGTGATGTGACTAAATTATGATATGCATTCCTTTTTTTCACCATTGCTTGTAATTGATCAGGCAGGCAAGGTTTTAAAACGGACTTCAGGACGTCATCAAAGTCCTATCTGCCAATGATTAACTAGCCGGAAATTCTTTACGCCCTCCCCTTCACCAGAGCGTTGCAGTGAGGGAGGGATGCTGTAGCAGACAACAACAGTTAACAACTTTCTTGTTCGATGTGTGCTTTCCTCTGGTTATGGACCGCCATAAACCTTAAAAATATGTTTCTCATGAATGGCTCAATATAATCCTGAAATTCTATATACATAGTCCAGGGCTGGAATTTATGAAAGTGGCCATGACCTATCACTCTGGCTGCCAGTTTCCATCTCAACCACATGACTCGCAGGGATTTAAACCTGTAATTCAACTGTTGTCCTCCATTGGCCCCTGTTGGCACTCAAACGGCACAATCAAGTGAAAAAATGAATAAATTATGCAGCTGGAGTTGCTAATTAAGACACTAATGAAAACAATTAGTTGACCTAGTACATGTGTACAAAAGCCCAGCTCCCTGCTCCTCCTGTTGGCCATGCAGCGTGGCTAGACTACTTTGTTTAGGCTATAGCTGTAACTCCGTTTGTCTATTGTTTATTGTTATATAGCCTACGTGGCTTGCAGCTTGTATCGTGTAGTTTTCCGATGGTCATTCTGCTTAATTTATTTAAGGATGCGCCGAGATATTTTATAGCTACTGTAATATAAGTAGTAGCCTAATATTGCCAAAACTATTGATTAAGGTAGCCTATAGATATTCTCAGTTTTCAAAAACTCCAACCGCAGAATAACGTGGACAACTTGGCAGTGAACTGTTCCCATTTCAGAAACCTGAATGGTAAGATAAAGCTCCTCATTTTGAGAGAATTGAGTGCAGTTCGGTTAACAAAGCTGAAAGGGTGTTTTCCTAGCAGGCTAAGCAAAATTCCGCCTGGAGCCAGAGACAGTATCTTAGCTACAATGGTGGTGCAGCTAGGAAGTTTAAAATGTAAAAAGTAGGACCACTGCGGTGGAACAACGGTAAGAGCGCCGACTTTCAGTCGGTACAGTTGTACTCGCACCCCGGTCCTGCCAGATGTGGGAGCGGCAATTGGTGGCTGCTTCCGGGTGGGGAGAGGGGCTCAGAGAGAATCACTGCGCGCATAGCAGCCCTGGGCGAGTTGGAATGTGGCGCCCTTCCGTCCTACTGCCGGCTGACGGGGTTGTGTAGCGGTGATTGTCTAGCGGTTGCTACATGGGGGAATTGAATTAGAATAGGGGTTCAATTGGCTACTAAATTGGGCAAAAAATCTGAAAAAAATCAGAAATAATAAAAAGAAGTAAAAAGTAGGCTACTTTCAAACTATCTGACTATAGGCATGATATAAAAAATGAGCTAATTTAGCTGCTTGCTTGGACTACGAAATTTACGTTCGGTAGTCTACGGTCACACCGGTGTGATTAGAACACAATATTAGAACGTCTGTTTACGAATGAGGCAACATTAAACCGTTGGATTAAATCTTGTTCTTTCTAGGACTAAACACACTCATGCCAGTCACACTCATGCCTGGCTCGAAAAACTGACGCTGATGCTCAAAAAAACTTTCTGCTCAAAAACTGACGCTGATGGCAGAAAGTGATTGGACTTGTTGACTGACCGCTAGTCGCTAGCGAAATCCCTCCCCCGTTCGGCTATAAATTAGCATATTAAAATTGTGTGTGTTTTTACGACATAAAGACGAATAAAGGTAACTTTAAACTTTGAAATGAGATACAGAGACAGATAATATAGGTGTTTGGGCTTCTTTTATTAGTGTCACCCGTCCCAAAATTCTATAGGTTAGCTAACGTATGTGCGCAATCTTTTTCGAGAGAGCTTAATACGCAAACAGTGATAGCTTTGTGCTACGTTAGCCTAGCCCACACTGCAATGCATGCATCATGCATGCAGTATCAAGCAATGAAAGACAGGTCACACCGTCAGTCACCCTCTTGGTTCATGTGGAACTGGTGGTAGTGTGTTGCAGTCACTTGAATTGGCAAAAACTTGAATCCACATTCCGGAATTTAATCGAACGACACATCGTTTTGTCGCTTCTCCACAACGACAAGTCAGTATCAAACGGACGAGTTGCTTCTCCAGAACAGCAAGCCGAAATCAAACCGACGAGTCGCTTCTCCAGAATGGCAAGTCGCTCTCAAACCGACGAGTCACTTCTCCATAACGACAAGTCGGAATAATAAAGACTCTCGAGAGGGGAGACATGCTTGCATGGGTGTGCCGGATACCTCTGCGGGACTTCAGAGGGCAGCAGGCTTTGACTCTGACTGTCTCTAGCCGGTGACACTGGTGACTATCTGGCTAGCAAGCTAATTGTTATTTAAAGAAAGTTAAAGCTTGTTGACTGCAGGCTCATTTTAAGCTGTGGTAGGCTGGTTTAAAATAAAAACAATGTGAAAAAAGTAAAAAACACTGCTTGTATGACTTTCATAATTCATGGGTCTAATCAGATCAGAACATCACTTTCCATGGCATCTGAAGTGAGCTATACTGTAGCACCACCTACAGTGCCCTGCCCATAATGTTTAGGACAAAGACATATCTTTTCCTGATTTGGCTCTGTACTCCACAATTGTAGATTTGTAATGAAATAATTCACATGTGGTTAAAGTGCAGATTCTCAGGCCTTTTATGGAAGGGTATTATTATACATTTAGTTTTCACCATGTAAAAATTACAGCACTGTTTATACATAGCCCCCAAATTACATACATTATTTGTATTATCCACATTATATTCTTAGAAAAAATATAGTTCCATTAGACATAATATATTCCACCCAGATCTGTGTGCTATCATATCTAGGCTACTACAAATATAATGTAATGTGTCGATACCTGCTCTGAGCCAGCCTCAAAGCTTAAGGCAGAGTTGACAAGATAAAATAGCAATCACGCAGCTGTTTTGATAAAAGCGTGTTCCCATTGAATCATGTGCGTGGGATGTGTGTGTTTTGGCAACGTAGAGCAAATTTTCATGAAGTAGCCTTCTACAACCAAGCAATAGTGTGACATTATTTGAATTGCACATGATGCAAGCGTTAAGACAAAATATTACAGGTCTATGTATAGGGTATGTCATTTATATATTGTGATAAAAATTTACAATCAATCAATCAATCAATATTTATTTATATAGCGCCAGCCTAAACCCCCACAAGAGCAAGCCAGAGGCAACAGTGGCAAGGAAAAACTCCCTGAGGTAACTAGGAAGAAACCTTGGGAGGAACCAGACTCAAGGGGGGAACCCATTCTCATCTGGTCGGCTCAGGGTCTAGATCTTAATGACCAGCATGGTCAAAACTGACTGCCAATATCCATGATAGTAGAAATTGCAGCAGCTAGATGACAGTCCAGATGTGGCGGCAATGATGGTGGGGAACCGTGTGCCGATGGCGGCAGGATCAGCTGGCAGCGGTGGTGGGGAGGAGGGGCAAGCGGCGATGGACAGGAAGCTGGACTACAAAAAATTAAAAATATCCTCTGATCTACTTGGAGTTTGCTCATCTCCACTCCTCTCCAAAATAGAATGTTTACTGAACCGCAGCGTCCACACAGAAGAAATCAATTCCAACAGTAGCTCATGACATCCGTAAATAGCCTACATACTGTATGTTGTCTTTTATGTGGGTGGTTTTGGTATGATCGGCTGTTTGTAATGAACGATTATTTTGCTGCCACCTTTTTACCGTAACTACTTGAAATTTAGGCATGGCAACCCCTGCTTTCAACCCTTTTGCACGTACCATCACAAATATGTGATCATTCCAGAACTGGTCCAAAAGCATACCATCGCAAATATGTGATTAGAACGTATCATTAGAACGTTGAGTTAGGGATGCAGCGGTATACCGGTTTCACGATATACCGCGGTATGAAAATGGATGGTTATCATACCGTAGACATTTGCTTATCTAAGGTTTTGAATTCGGCGGTTTTCCATGTTATTCAGCACAAACGCAACTCAATGGAAAATGAGGAAGCTACTTGCGTAAGAACATTCAATCCATGACATTTCCTCCTCACTCCGCTGTCATTCGCACACACAACAGACACGCTTATTACTTTAACCTTTTCGCACGTAAGTTCCAAAATATTTTCAACGGCCCCAAAGCGTGAGTTTTTTTTCTGTGTGCAACAGCTGTTCTAGAATTCGACTGTTACGTCACAGCACTAGCCTTCGCACGGTTGAGAGTTAGTAAATATTAGCACACACACATACATATACATAGCCTACACTATATATATATAAATATATATATAATATATATAACAACACTAGATGACTCTCAGTATGTGTGAGGTGACGAGGGACAGTCATCATCTGACTCCGTAGCTAACTGCACTGTCTTCCATTTGCATCAATAAAAATATCTGTCAGCTAATTGTTTGTGTGGTGAAAATGTTTTTATTTTTTATATTTTTCGCATGTTTTCAAATAGTTGTTACAAATGGTGTATTCCGATTCTAGCAACCATTGCAATGGACACCCATGATGTTGGTAAAGTACATTTTTGAAGGTTGTACGTTACTGCTCACCATATGCTATGAGATGCTATTTATCTCTGATAAAGCTAATAACACGGGCGCAGCCATACAACGTCGTCTCTGGTCCAACCAAAGATGATAACGTGACAAGATAACTCACTTCCGGGTTAACTTGGTTGAGAATTGATATGGTTACAGTTGGGAGCAAGTGGAGCATCTCTTCATCATGTATCATCTTTGGTTGAATGCGGAAGAACAAGATGGCAGCACCGCAAACCAATATTAGCCTACTGCCGGATTATTTTCGAAAATGCGTTTTTCGAGTATTTCATCAATTATTTTGATCACGGATGAGTTTACCGGTGATGTAAAACATTGTAAAGTGTAATCGCTATAAGATTGTGTATATTATATTTTCTGTCAGCCCGTAGTTAGCTCATTTTGACAGCTTGGTTAGCACTGACGTTAGCAAACTGTAGCTAAATCAACGTTATAGGCTAGGGCAGTGATTTTCAACCACTGTGCCGCGGCACACTAGTGTGCCATGAGAGATCGTCAGGTGTGCCGTGGGAAATGATCTTATCCTATTAACTTCACTTAATTAGTAACACTTTTGGTTGGTGGTGTGACTCAGGATTTTTTTTTATGTAAAAAATGTGCCTTGGCTCAAAAAAGGTTGAAAAACACTGGGCTAGGGGGTATTTGCTGCTTACATTACTTCTGTGAAAGTGTGAACGTCTGCATAAACAAATAAATGTAAATGTTGTAAAGATGTTTATTTGGTACAATGTTTTTGTGGAACAGTGTGTTTAGTCCTAGGGTTAAGAACGAGGGTTAGCCCACAGGCTTATTGTTGCGTCATTCGTAAATAGACGTTCTAATCTTGTGTTCTAATCACACCGGTGTGACCGTACGCTTCAGGGACCACTCTAGCGCTGTAACACCGGTGTGACCGTACGCGTCAAAGGGTTAAAAAGTTCCTGCATCCTTTATTCCTCCCCATTTATTTTGTTCAAAAGGGAGATGTACAGACTTTTTTCACAAAAGGGAGATATACAGTGAGGACCATAATTAATTGGACAGTGACATATTTGTTGTTATTTTAGTTCTGTGCTCTAGCACTTTGAGTTTGAAAGGATACAATGACAAGAAGGTTGAAGTGCAGACTATCAGCTTTAATTTGAAGGCATTTTCATCCATATCATTATATAACCTTTTGTACATAGTCGGGCATCCAAAAAATATTGGACAGCTTTAACATAATGTAGAATAAAATAATAATTTTTTATATTTTGTCGCATACCATTTGCATGCCATGACATCCTGATGTCTGTCACCCAACAATATCAAAAGACTCTTGATATCTTATTTTCTGGTACTCCTACAAGTGATACTGTAACCTCTATGCATTTGAATGGATCTCTATAGGAATTTGAGGGTGGGACTAGATTTAGCTGGAACAGTATGGAACACGTGATTGGCTAAATGGCTCTAAGTCACCAAGGGTCTGACATATCAAACAAGCCTTATACCATCATTCTGCTGCCAGATATGCAGTAGATATGGATGGATAACTTGAAGGGTTTTTTCTCCTGACTTATTTTTATATTTTTATTATATTATTTTTTAAAATTCTATTTTTATATATTTTTCCATAGAGTTCAAGAGGAAATTTGTCAGAAGAAACTACACTTAAAGTGATCCATCCATATCTACTGCATATCTGGCAGCAGAGTGATGCTTTGAAGCTCGTTTGATACCTCAGACCCTTGATGACTTACAGCCCTTTCGCCAACCATGTATTCCATACTGTTCCAGCATAATTTACAGCTAAATTTTGTCCCACCCCCCAATTCCTATAGAGATCCATTCAAATGCAGAGAAGTTATAGTATCGCTTGTAGGAGTATCAGAAAATAAGATATCAAGAGTTTTTTTGATGTTGTTGGGTCACAGACATCAGGAAGTCATGGCATGCAAAGGATATGCGACCAATTATTAAAAATGATTACTTGATTCTACATTATGTTAAACTGTCCAATATTTTTTGATGCCCGAAAATGGAAGGGACTATGTACAAAAAGTTCTATAGTTTCTAAATGGTTCATCCAATATCCAAAATACCCTCAAATTAAAGCTGACAGTCTGCACCTCAACCTCAGTGTCATTGTACTCAAAGTGGTACAGAACCAAAATAACAAAGAATATGTCACTGTCTAATGAATTATGGTGCTCACTGTAGATATGCATTTATTTAATTTTAATTAAGTAATTAAAAAAGTGTTGTGTAAATTGTGTAATACCGTGAAACTGTGAACCGTGATATTTTCTGAGACGGTTATCATACCGTCAAAATCTCGTTGCATCTCTACACTCAGTTGAGAATGTCGTCACAAGGGTCACTGCCTTCTAAAGTGCAAACATGACTCCAATGCAGTGCCTACAAGTCGTTTATTTAGTAGTTTATGTGCCCGGAACGCCAAGAACCACAGCTTTCTGCCAATGTAATTCAATCAACCGTATCTCAAAATTTGACGGAAGCATTCATGGATGTATTCCCCAGTAAGCAGGCGGTCTGATTAGGTCTGCTGAATAAAGTTAGCTCACTAGCAAGCTAGTTAAAAGTCACTCGGTTCATCAGTACGGCGGTGACTGAGTAATGCCAATTATTTACAATGAAAAGTTGGTCTTTATTTCAACATTTGACTAAGACATCAATATAACTTACCTCAGTAATAAGTAAATAAAGTTATAAGAGATCAGCAGCCATTGTTTAAATACATTTTTGGAAAACTCAGATGTCACGTGACCCAAACTCTCGTCTGTGATTGGATGGCTTGGATGGCTTGCCTCGATCAAACTTGTTCAGATATTGATTTATCAATAGAAAAATTGCCAGCAATCATTGCCTGTCAATATTGCCGACAATATTGCATGTGTACCATCAGCTTAATGAAGCCGATTCATTTCATGTAGCTATACCAAAGTAGCTAAGCTATTATAATGAATACTGTGCATTACTTGCTTGTCTTTATATATGTAAAAAAGTATGTGTGTTTTTACATAACTACAGCAATGTATTACAGCCGAGAGTGCAGTAGGTAACGTTAGCGTTGTGGAAATGTCGAAGTTGCTGGACAGTGGCGAAATGGATTAACGCTTGGCTAAGAGAATCTCTTCAGGGTTAATCAGAAACAACTTTGTAGCTTCATACCAGGTAGGATATTTGGTTCCTTAAACTGTTTATATCAAATTTTCTTGAAAAATATGTTAATGTTGTACCGAAAGTACATCAGGTAGGCTACTGTCTGTAGCCGACAGTAACTTAGGAGACGCAAGGGAAAAGACACCTAATGTTTTTTTGTAACTAACTTTTTAATAATAGCTACATCATTGTTCGGTTTTCTTTGGTTCTCTCCCCCCGAACAGGGCATCACCCAGGCACACAATGGATACTACTCAAAATTTCTCTTTTGTTTGATTTATTTTTCTTTTGAAGAGAAGCATAGGTAATAAACCTGCAACCATGAAATAATTAATAAACAATAATGTAATGTAATTCAAACAGTAGGCTATTAGCACCATGTTAAACTAATAATAAATAACATGCCTTTCACAAAACGGCGTTGTCTTAATCTTAAACATGATACAAGCCGGCAAACGACAAAAGACTACAACTCCCAGCAAGCCCTGCGCGCTGGGAGCGTGCGCAGACCAGGCGATACCGGCAAACCAGGAAGTGGTAGCCGGCGTTTGAATTCTGCCGCGATATAAGAATGCATAACAGTCGCGATCTAAGAATACATAACAGTCGCGATCGCAACCAAACATACACACAAAGTACAGGTACACACCTTGTGGTAATGGTGATATTTCAGTTAACCCCACTTCCCCATCGCTCACCACGTTAACCCCAACTAAATCACTGCACGTGTATGTGTAACGTTATTAGTTCTAGGCTAACGTGTAGCATTTACGTTTGAAACACAGAGCAAGCAAACGAACATTAGCAACAAACAGACACTGCAGAGCTGACATCCAATTGCAATAAACGGATTGCTTACCAGTTGGGTGTGTGTCGGGTGTGAGTGTGAGTACAACCTTCGTTTGCGTAGCACCTTCTATATATACCTTCTAATATGCGCGATCCCTCTCACCTGCGCCGTGCGCACCTTCCCCCACCCCCATTTCAAGTTAAAGGGGTACACCCAAGACACGTTAACCTGTCATGGGGTGTCTTCGTAACTATAAACATAACCATTTGAAATAATATTACATTTTGGGCCCCACATTAAACTCAACACCTCCCACTTAAGTTACTGATCCTCGATCCAAGGAACTTACCCCAAACAATCATCAGTGACTTTTTTTTCTTTTTTTTTCTTTAAACAAACTTAACATTTCACTGGTTTCACACAGCATTCATGCGGCAACTGAAGAAGGAGCATAGTCCAAAGTCAACCACGTCCCTTGGCAGGTGTAATGTACTGCCAGGTCAGTGGGGGTTATGAGGTGTGTATGCTCTGCTTCTTCGTGTATATGCATGTGGGGCATGGTGGCAGCGTATTGCGTACACCAACCAGCCAAAGGGGGTTAGGGCTGTTGAATGGGGGATGAAAGGGGGGTTTGGGCGATGGGCGGTGTCAGATGAGCTCGGGAGGGTGAGTCTGGTCCTCCACGGGGAGGAGAACGACCAGTCTTCTCACGTCTCTCCGAACGATGGTCGAGGGCAGTGAAGAGCTCTTCTTTTGTTGACCAACCGCCATGGAAGCGGGGAGGCCGGCACATGTCACGATGTCGGCATCCCTGGTGATCCCCTTCTTGTCAGGGTACACTGAACGGATCCTGCCAAGACGGAATTGACCACGTAGAGCGTTCGGGTCGGCGATCCATACGACATCACCGACTCTAACGTTCCTTTCCGTCCGATGCCATTTGGGACGGATGAAAAGATTGGGGCCGGCTAACTCGCTCCACTTGGCCCAGAATCTATCCACCCCGATCTGAAGGGCCCTGAGCCGGCGCCAGGAATGAGTCTCATGGCCGAGCCCGCTTGTGTCCCCTCCCAGTGTTGTTCGACCCAGGATTAGGGAGTTAGGGGTCAGGTACTCCACTGAGTCCTCTTGCTCTTGTGCTCTGGCGTCGATAGGCCGTTCATTCGTCAAGTTGGCTGCTTGATAGAGTAGGGTTTGGAGCTCTCCCCATGTAAGCGAACCCGTTACTCCACCAAGGCTAGTGAGAGCTCTTTTGATTAGCTTTACAGCGGCCTCTGCTGCTCCATTTCGATGGGGTGCGTCAGCGGGGTGGAAACCCCACTCCCATTCAGTTCCGTTCCTCGCAGCTACGTCCTCCACGCATGCAGCCTGCAGGCAAGCCAAGTGTTTGTGGAGTTCACGCAGAGCTGGCTTGGCGCCAATGAAATTTGTCCCTCTATCCGACCATAGTTTCCTCGGATGCCCCCTCAGTGCCACAAAGCGAGTGTACGCTTGGAGGAAGCTTTCTGAAGATTGGTCGTCAGTGAGGTCTGCGTGAACAGCTCTTGAGGCCATGCAACAGTACACGATGCCCCAGACCTTCTTACTTGTCCTCTTTTTGACAGCGTCCTTCACTTCGAAGGGGCCAAAAAGGTCCAGAGTCGTGTATTCGAATGGGTTGGCTCTTTGGCTGCGCTCTGGTGGGAGATCACTCATTATTTGCCGGCACATCTCGGCCCTTCGTTTCCGACAGGCGACGCAGTCGTTCAACACTTTTTTGACTGCTCTTCGTCCCTGCACAATCCAGGCCTTCTTCCTTGTGCGCAGAAGGGTGGAAGCGACACCCTCATGGTTCTCTTCATGCGCTTCTCTAGCCAGTAGGGCTGCCAGCCATGACTGAGATGGGACTAGCGGTACTGCCGCTCCGTCTTCATTCCAGCGCTGGACTCTTCCTCCGCAGAGTAAGAGCCCTGTGTTCTGGTTCTTTCGAACAACCAAGCGATCCAGGGTCGTGTCACGGAACTTGACTCCGTCCTGGGCCGCGAGAGCCAGATCCTGGAAAGATGCTGCTCTTTCCTTCACGGATAGCTTCTGGCCTGCCTCCCACTTTGCTGGTCCTGGAGCCTGGCAGTTGCCACCCAGCCAGGTTTCCACTGCTCGTCTGGTCCAGGCGATGGTTCCGCACAATCTTGCGAGTGAGCTGAACCTCCGGGGCTCCACAAGGTGCACAAGATCCACGCTCCACCGTCTTTGCTGTGGGACAGGGGGGCAGGTTCGTTCTTTAATCTCAGCGTTGGAATCCACTTTGATGTCAATGTCGGAATTCATTTGGATGTCAACGTCGGTCGGACTTGACAGTTGTCTGGACTGAGCTCGGGTGACCGCTGCTGAGAATGCTTTCCTCTGAAGTCCTTTGACCTCTTCAGCGACAGAGATGGTTACCTCGCTGGCGGTCTTCACGGGCCAGTCTGATTCCGGCATCCTCAGCCATCCAGGGCCCTCCTGCCACAATGATCCTTTGGCGAGTTCCTCTGGGGCTGCTCCCCTTGTGATGATGTCGGCAATGTTTTCTCTCCCCTCGACCCATTTCCAGTTGTCCACTGGACCGGCCTTCTGTATTTCTCCGATACGGTTCGCGAAGAAAGTTTGATAGCCATAGCTGTCCTTTTGGATGGCTCCCAAGATGGTTTGGCTATCCACAAAGTGAGTCCAGCGGTCGACCTTGATGTGGCAATGCTTCTCAAAGTAATTTTTCAGGCGAGTAGCGAAAACTGCTCCGCACAGCTCTGCCTTGATGACATCACCTTTTTGGTCGAGGGGGGTGAGCTTCGCTTTAGACTCAACCAGTCTCACTACGACTCCATCTTGCGCCGTCTCCCACCGGAGGTAAAGTACAGCTCCATAGGATGCTTCACTGCCGTCAGAGAAAGTGATCCCCATTGGGCGGCCTATGGCTCCACAGGGCGTAAGGCTCCTTTCGAACTTGACCTGACTAAGCCTCACATATTCTTCGAATAATTTCATTGCAGCCTCTCGAAGTCGTGGTGAGAGCGGATTGTCCCAGGTGTCCTTGGATGGACGGTCTTTTCCTGCCTCTTGATAAGATTCTCTCACGAGCATGACTCCTCTTTGTTTGGCAGGTGAGGCCAGGCCGATGGGGTCATAGAACCCGGCGATCTGACTAAGAAGCATACGCCTGGTCAAGGGGTCGGGAGTGTTGCCTCTGATCTCCTCCTCCCGTAGGTCCAGCCCTGTTCTCATCTTCCCTCGCCTCTTCGAGAAGTTTACTGAGGTCAGTACACGGAGTTTGTCTGATTCAGGCTCATAGCCAACCCCCAGTGCCTTATTCTCCTCGTCCTGCATTTGGTTAGGAAGTATCAGGGTCCTGGGCGTGGTTGATCCGCTTTTACCATGGTCGGTGGATTCCCCGCTCCTCCTACTTTGGCCCGTCAAGACCCACGGTTTGAGGGAGAAGCCGCCTGCTTTCAGGATCTTTTCCACTCCTTTGGTTGTCTCAACCAGTTTCTCAAGGCTCTCGTCTGACGTGAGAATGTCATCCACATAACAGTCCTCTGTTAAGACCCGGCGTTCGGTGACCATGGAAGAGAACTGGGGTAGGTTTGCTGTTTCCCGCATGGCAACCTGGGCGATGCATCCGGCAGGCTTGTCGCCGATGTTGACCCTGACGACGGCATAGACCTTGATTTCATCCTCCGGGTTATTTCTCCAGAGGAAGCGATGGAGATGGACTTCTTTGTCTTTAAGCCACACCGAGTTATACATCTTCTGTACATCACCTAAAGCAGCGTATAATCCGCTCCTGAATCTCAGTAGGACCCCTCTTATCGGGTTGAGGACATCAGGGCCTTTGTGCAGAAGGTCATTTAGACTCATTCCCTTGAACTCCTGGCTACTGTTCCATACTATTCTCACCGGGGTCGTGGTCGAATGGGGGTTCGGTGCGACCAGATGGCTGACGTACCATATCGGCCCATTCCAGCTTTCAAGCTCTTCTTTGCTGAGTTTGATAGCCGCTCCTCTTGACAGCATCTCACGGATCTGCTCTCCGTATGCTGCTTTCCACAATGGTTCCTTCACCAATCGAGCCTCGGCGTTACGGAAGGTTGCTTCTACTGCTCGACGGTTGTCCGGCAGAGTTGCTGGGTCCCCTCTCCAGGGGTAGGCTGCGTCCCAGTGAGGAGAGTCGCTGTGCTTATCTGCCAGCACATAGGTGAGGCAGTCCCTTATTTTCTCCAAGTCCCTCTCCTCTCCAAGGGTCATCTCTTTACCTCCTGGGGGACACTTGTTGCACTTGCAGCTCCCGCATTTAGGATCGCATGCCGCTCCAATGCTATCCCACTTGAACCACTCTAACACCTCCTTGTTGGTGGCAATGGTGCTGCTGAGGGCCACTTCTTCCTTCCTTCTTAGGTCTTCACTCAGGCCTGTTGAGTCCACAAGGACCTCCTTGTACACCCTCGAGGCTGTCCTCATCGACCTCGCAAAGTGAGTGTCACACTGGAGCAGGGTTAGGTCGACCATCTCGACGAGGTCCGGATGAGTCCCGCCTACAGTCTTGCCCAGTGGGCCATCCCAGAGGACGAGATCCCCCTCCATTCTGGATGGCTGCGGGACCAGGCGGCCTTCCCTGTGGCTGATCAGGAGATCAATGTTTTCAGGGCGGACCAGGTCTGCTTCTGCGACATCAGGAAAGATCCTTTGCAGTTGCTGCTGAGTGACAGGCTGGCTGATCTCTGCGATACTCTCTAGGCCGTAGCAGAGCAGTTTGTGTTCTGTCACTGCCCCCTTGGAGGTTCTCACTCTAAGGCGCAGGGTATACCTCTTGGTTGTGACTGTCTTTTTCATCCCTCCGATCCCGTGGACGATCAACTTGATGTTCTCGCCACTTAGTCCGAGGCGCTTTGCAGCGTTGTCTGTAATGTAATTAGTATCCGATGCGAGGTCGATTAATGTGCCGATTAGCTGACCTGAATTGGTTGTCACTTCCAGCAACATCAGTACCACTGGGTACTCCTTCGGTCCACTTCCAGCACTAGTGCAGATTGTTGTTGAGGCTTTGTTCGAAAATGCCTTTCTGAATTCTCCTCTTAGCTCTGGAGGGACTTTTGCGAGGAGCTCCTCTTGCTTGCTGGTTAAGCCAAGCCCTTTCTTCTCCATCTTGGTGAAACCTTGCTCTTCGCTGCCACTGTCCTTTTTCTGGCTAGTGGACTTGGGGCAGAGCAGGTAGTTGTGGGCAGGCCCTTCTTTGCGGCAGTCAGCTTTAAGGCAAAGGAACTTTGTGTTACAATGGCTGTCTTTGGAGTGGATCCACAAGCACCGCTCGCATGTTCCATGGGTCTTTAGATGAGCCTTTCTTCTCGGCAGATCCAGTTCCCTGAAGGCTTTGCATGCGAACAGCCTGCCAGCGTGTGCTTCATCGCCACAGGCTGTGCATGAGCTTAACTTCACCTTTGATTGAGACTCTTTTTGGCCTGACGTGGCTTTGGAGAAAGCTTTCTTCACCTTTCTTTCCGGTTTCTCTACCGGGCCTTTATCTGCGGGGCTCTTCTCTCCAGGGCTCGCCTCCAGCTGGTCCAACTCTTCAAGGATGTCCTCTTGCCTCTTTAAGAACTGCATTAGGCAGTCAAAGTGGTTCTGTGAAGAAAACCCGTTTGTGGGGTCACTCTTATGGGTGATCCACTCCTTTTTCAGAGAGGTTGGGAGCTTGCTTTCAAGGGACTGCGCCACCACGCGGTTCTTCACTGCGTCCTCCTCTCCCAGGATCAGGAGATTGCTCAGGGCCCTTTCCACCGCCTGGATTAGGTCGATCGCCTGCCTGGGGTTGGTTCCCTTAATGGGGGGTAGGCCCTGCACCTCCTTTGTTATCATCAGGACGATCTTCGCTTTGTTTCCGTACCTGTTGTCGAGGCGTCTAAACATTTCCTCCGCGGACCTGTAGCCAGACAAGACTAAGTCTTTCTTCACCTTTTCGCTGAGGCTCGTGAGGAGGTGGAATCTTGTCACGCCTGCCGTCCTCTGCGGGTTTCCTAGTTGCTCCAGCTCTTCCCACTCGGCCTTCCACCGGTAATAGTCCGTCATATCTCCGGAGAATGTGGGCAGGCGTGCTCTCTCGAGGGGGAACTGGACTCTGTAGCCGTAAGCCCCGGGGTGCATGTCAGGGACGCCTTGAAGAGCATTAAGGTCCATCAGTGGTCTGCTTGTGGTTCCAGCACTGGGTCCAGCTGGTCCACTGAGTGAGTGGGACGGGATGCCAGCTCTAGTATAACTTGTGTTGGTGTTTGAGAGTGCTCCGGGTGGACCGGGCTGGTTGACGCTGCCCACAGGTAACTCGTGCTTGATGCCGGTGATTTCGTCTTCCTCCTCAGACGACTGGCTCAACTGACTTGAACCTCGTCGGGACTTTAGCTTCAGCTCCCAGCTTCGTTCCCAGTCACTCAGTCGGAATGTCACCTTTAGTAACTGCCGGTTGCACTCCTTTGTCTTGGCGTCAGACGCAAGAGCTCCCCAGTCAGCTATCTTCTGCTCGAGCATGTGGATCCTCTCCCTCAGGCTTTCTCTTAGGGCTCTGAAGTCATCCTCCAGCAACTCCTTGGTCGCCTCCGCTTCAGCCCACTTCTCCTCTGCTCTTTCAGCATACATCTCAATCTCATCTGCGGCGAACCTGGACCATACCGCTTCTCTGGCGAGCTCGAGCGTTTCTTCATATTTGCTGGAGCATTCTGCTGTTCTATCATTTATGCGCGCCGCTTCTTCTTTTGCCTTACATGCCTCCTCACCGTCCTCTGCTTTCATCGTTCTGAGGGCATCAGCGTATTCGACTCCTGTGTCACAGACCTTTCCAAAGTCCACTCCAAGGGTCTTCATCTCGTCAATCAATGCTCTCTCTCCTAGCAGGCCAACTGTGAGGGCAAGCTTGTTGGCTCTTTTACTGAAGGCGGTCTGCGCACTCGCACGTTTCCCTTTCAGGACTTCCAGATCCATTCTCCTTTTCTTCGTGCGCTGACCAAGGTGCTCTTTCACCGGCGGGATTAGACCTTCCTCTTGGTGTGCTCCTTTACTGGTCAGCCAACACTATTTGGGTGGATTTGGCTGGATATGCTTTAGGGGATGGGCGATTTCCTGGATTCTTCGAACCACTGGTTTATTACTGTTCGGTTTTCTTTGGTTCTCTCCCCCCGAACAGGGCATCACCCAGGCACACAATGGATACTACTCAAAATTTCTCTTTTGTTTGATTTATTTTTCTTTTGAAGAGAAGCATAGGTAATAAACCTGCAACCATGAAATAATTAATAAACAATAATGTAATGTAATTCAAACAGTAGGCTATTAGCACCATGTTAAACTAATAATAAATAACATGCCTTTCACAAAACGGCGTTGTCTTAATCTTAAACATGATACAAGCCGGCAAACGACAAAAGACTACAACTCCCAGCAAGCCCTGCGCGCTGGGAGCGTGCGCAGACCAGGCGATACCGGCAAACCAGGAAGTGGTAGCCGGCGTTTGAATTCTGCCGCGATATAAGAATGCATAACAGTCGCGATCTAAGAATACATAACAGTCGCGATCGCAACCAAACATACACACAAAGTACAGGTACACACCTTGTGGTAATGGTGATATTTCAGTTAACCCCACTTCCCCATCGCTCACCACGTTAACCCCAACTAAATCACTGCACGTGTATGTGTAACGTTATTAGTTCTAGGCTAACGTGTAGCATTTACGTTTGAAACACAGAGCAAGCAAACGAACATTAGCAACAAACAGACACTGCAGAGCTGACATCCAATTGCAATAAACGGATTGCTTACCAGTTGGGTGTGTGTCGGGTGTGAGTGTGAGTACAACCTTCGTTTGCGTAGCACCTTCTATATATACCTTCTAATATGCGCGATCCCTCTCACCTGCGCCGTGCGCACCTTCCCCCACCCCCATTTCAAGTTAAAGGGGTACACCCAAGACACGTTAACCTGTCATGGGGTGTCTTCGTAACTATAAACATAACCATTTGAAATAATATTACATTTTGGGCCCCACATTAAACTCAACAATCATTGTCCCTATATCAGAACATCATTTATTTAGTGTGTAGAAACGGTGCATTATATACATGTTATGGTAAGATGACGGTTGTAAACGGATTTGGGCTGTTAATAGCACCCTGCTATTTTATTGCTTTGCAGTGCAACTTGAGAGGCTGATGTATTTGCAGGCGGCGACACGTTGTAACGTTGACAATCTTGCATCGGGATTTTGTATCGGCCCCCAAATGGCTAAGGCCGCCTATGCCTGTGTCTTTGTGTACACGCACTCCCCCCCCCAATCTCGCCGTGTCTCGTTGCCACTGACTATAACCTCTCTGCATTTCAATGGATCTCTATGGGAATTGGGGGTTGGGACTAGATTAAGCTGTAAATTACACAGAAATAGTATGGAATACATGGTTGGCTAAATGGCTGGAAGTCATCAAGGGTCTGAGGTATCAAATGAGCCTCAAACCATCACTCTGCGGCTAGATATGCAGTAGATATGGATGGATCACTTTAAAGGTGGTTTCTCCTGACCCATTTTCCTATTGAACTCTATGGAAAAATAAGTCAGGAGAAACAACCCTTAAAGTGATCCATGGGCGTAGGATTAGGGGGACACACAGGGGACATGTCCCCCCCAATATTTGGAAAGGGTCGAATTGTCCCCCCCCTGATCCCTCTCCCATATAAAGTTTACATTCAATAAAGGCTGCAACAACCGTAAAAAATTACTTACAATGATGCAGAAAGATATGTAACGCCCGTAAACATAGTATGAATTATTGACCCACCCCCTCGCTACAAATGGGATATGTAGTCAACAATTAGAGGTGATTGTTCAAGCCGATAATTTTAGTTAATGTTTTGTGTAACGTTATGGATATGTTGTAATCAGATTGTAATGGAGAAGTCTGACTGCAAAAGAAAGACGAGAAACTTCATTGAGTGTGAAAATGAGACATGAAATATTGTTTGGTGCATAGGTGGCCACTGGAAAAAGGAAACCGAGAGAAAATCTTTGTTTCAAACCAATCATGCATGTCCAACCAAAAACAGGAACTGTATCGAATCCATACAAGAAAAATATAAGTGGACCGTGGTATATCTTCATTCCAAAAAATAATTCTGAGAAATTCACTAGGAGCCAAATTCAGAGATGACTTCAGTCAAGTGCCTCTCCTGCACGGATTTAACATGGGGTGAGATACACTGTATTCTAACTTGTATTCAAAATGTGGGTGGTACAGGGCATGTTATTGTAATCACCTGCCAGCTTTATACTAAAAAAAATGTTTGTGGGGGAATACATTTTAAACGTGTCAGTGACAGTGCCTTCAATAAACACATTTGCCTTTGTAAAATCCTGCCTTTGTGCATCGGCAGTGAACGTATTAATACGTCGCATTGATAAAATGATCATAGCTCCTATTGATGACTGTGATATACCCATCACACAATCAAAAACAAAATCGCTGGACAGTGGTTGCATGCAATATTATTAAGTAAACAAATAAATTGTTGAATTTACTTAAAATATATATAGTAAAAATATATATATACAGTATATATATTTTTACGATTTACCTAATAAATTCATGTCTCAGAAAATTAGAATATTGTGAAAAAGTTCAATATTGGAAACCCATGGTGTCACACTCTAATCAGCTAATTAACTCAAAACACCTGCAAAGGTTTCCTGAGCCTTTAAATTGTCTCTCAGTCTGGTTCAGTAGGCTACACAATCATGGGGAAGACTGCTGACTTGACAGATGTCCAGAAGACAGTCATTGACACCCTCCACAAGGAGGGTAAGCCACAAAAGGTCATTGCTAAAGAAGCTGGTTGTTCACAGAGTGCTGTATCCAAGCATATTCATAGAAAGTTGAGTGGAAGGAAAAAGTGTGGTAGGAAAAGGTGCACAAGCAACAGGGATAACCACAGCCTTGAGAGGATTGTCAAGCAAAATCCATTCAAGAATTTGGGGGAGCTTCACAAGGAGTGGACTGAGGCTGGAGTCAGTGCATCAAGAGCCACCACGTACAGACGAATCCAGGACATTGGCTACAAATGTCGCATTCCTCGTGTCAAGCCACTCCTGAACCAGAGACAACGTCAGAAGCGTCTTACCTGGGAGAAAAAGAACTGGACTGTTGCTCAATGGTCCAAAGTCCTCTTTTCAGATGAAAGTAAATTTTCCATTTCATTTGGAAATCAAGGTCTGGAGGAAGAGTGGAGAGGCACAGAATCCATGTTGTTTGAAGTCCAGTGTGAAGTTTCCACAGTCAGTGATGATTTGGGGTGACATGTCATCTGCTGGTGTTGGTCCACTGTGTTTTCTGAAGTCCACAGTCAATGCAGCCATCTACCAGGAAGTTTTAGAGAACTTCATGCTTCCTTCTGCTGACAAGCTTTATGGAGATGCTGATTTCATTTTCCAGCAGGACTTGGCACCTGCCCACACTGCCAAAAGTACCAAAAGCTGGTTCAATGACTGTGCTTCATTGGCCAGCAAACTCGCCTGACCTGAACCCCATAGAGAATCTATGGGGTATTGTCAAGAGGAAGATGAGAGACAGCAGACCCAACAATGCAGACGACCTGAAGGCCGCTATCAAAGCAACCTGGGCTTCCATTACACCTCAGCAGTGCCACAGGCTGATCGCCTCCACGCCACGCCGCATTGATGCAGTAATTCATGCAAAAGGAGCCCCAACCAAGTATTGAGTGCATATAAATGAACATACTTTTCAGAAGGCTGACATTTCTGTTTAAAATATCCTTTTTTATTGATCTTATGTAATATTCTAATTTTCTGAGACACTGAATTTGGGTTTTAATTAGCTGTAAGCCATAATCATCAAAATTACAAGAAATAAAGGCTTGAAATATTTCACTCTATGTGTAATGAATCTATATAATATATGAGTTTCACCTTCTGACATGAGTGACAAAAAATATTGAACTTTTTCATGATATTCAAATTTTTTGAGCTGCACCTGTATATCTAAATGAATGTTCTGTAGTTCTGTAGTAAATTAATGAACTTGGCGGATCGCTGCTTCTAATTTATTTGAAGAAATCAACAACATGGTTTGATGAGAGGCGATGAGAGGCTATCTCACTTAATATTTGGAGTAGAAAGATAATATTGTCATTGACAGAAAACCGAGACGATCCTATTCATAACTATTTATAATACTCAAAATGGCATAGCGCCCGCCCCGTCCTCTTTTCTAAAAATCTAATATATGGTCACCCTATACAGTAGGCTAAAAAAAGAAAGTAGATGACTAATCTGATGATAACAACTATAGTAACATAATTTGAATTTGAACCCTTTAAGGGTTGTTTCTCCTGACTTTTCCCCCATAGAGTTCTATAGAAAAATGAGTCAGGAGAAATAACCCTTGCAGTGATCCATCCACATCTACTCCATATCTGGCAACAGAGTGATGATTTTGGGCTCGTTCGATAGCTCAGACCCTTGATTATTTACAGCCATTTAGCCAGCCATGTGTTCCATACTGTACCAGTGTAATTTACAGCTGAATCTAGTCTCACCTCCCAATTCCCATAGAGATCCATTCAAATGCAGAGATCTTATAGTATCGCTTGTAACAGTACCTGGAAATAAGATATTGAGAGTCTTTTGATGTTGATGGGTCACAGACTTCAGGAAGTAACAGCATGCAAAGGATATGCGACCAAATATGAAATATGATACTATGTTAAAAAATGTGTTAAAGAAAAGGGTATGAATACTTATGTAAATGAGAGATTTCAGTTTTAGATTTTTAATACAAAAATTTCTAAAAACATGTTTTCACTTTGTCATTATGGGCTATTTTGTGTAGAATTTTGAGACAAAAAATGAACTCAATCTATTGTAGAATATGTCTGTAATGTAATAAAACGTAGAGAAGGTGAAAGGGGTGTGCAGATTCTCCGGCTTGACTGTATATAGCCCTACCTTTGCGGTGAGATGACGGTAAAGGTTTGAAACGGTGAAAAGTGAAAAACAGAATCCGCAAACATTTTCTTTTCAGTTATTGCCCCATTGCCCATTGCTACAGTGGCCCATACCCATTGCCGGCAATATTATACAATATTGCTGGCAATATTGCCTGAAAATATTTCCTGGGTACCATCAGCTTAACACTTTATTTATTTCCTGGTTACGTTACATCAAGGTTGCGTCAGCCCACGACCATGTACATGAAACTTTTTTTCAACCACCTGTTGCTAAGCGGGGAAAACTGCTCACTGCCCCACCAGACAGAAAGATGCTGACAGATCCGTCAGCAGAGTGCGCTCACATAGGCTACACACAGGCCTATACACACTCAATTTTTTAAAGGAAATTATTCAAAGTAGCACCAAAATGATTGTGTGACAGTCAAATTTACTTGAACACATCTTGGAAATCTTAGCGCTTTGTCTAAACGCATGGCGTAAAATGTGCATTTAGGGCATGTCCAAGTCCACTTTTGCTAGTTTGACGGCGTGTTTTTTGAGCACTAAGCACGGCGCAACGTGCAAATGAGATGAACCTCGTCTCTTCATTAATTATAGGTGTGCCTTGGGCGTGACATGCAATAAACCAATCAAAATGTCACATCCCATTCCCTTTAAAAGCCTGCTTTTCCACCTTGGCGGATTGCTTATATGATGGCGAAACAGACATGCTCGTGCGTGCACCTGCACCTGCAACAACTGAGAATAAGTTACTAATGGCTTCCGTCTCACCTTAGAGAATGCCAATTTACCCTGATTGTTTAACCAATTTCGTTTGATTATGCAATGAAACATTGTTGAACATCAATTCCATGAGGCTGTTCTCATGGAGTTCTCGAAGTTCAAGCTTCATCCGAAGTTCATTACCTGCATTCTAATATTGATTAATATAACATAAATACCGTTATTTTGTTTTAAAGATGACACTAAATACAATAAAGCTGTCAGGTTGGCAACACAGAGGTCCAGGCATATTTTCCCTTGTTTTATAGTGTCCTGCTTATAGAAATGTGACCAACGTGTTTTACAAGCAGCTTAATGCTTTAAAAACAAGTCCACTTTCCCAGAAAGACCGTTAAAAGTGCAATTTAAAGCAGGTGAAACAGACCTGCTCCTGCATGAAGTTAAAGCGCACATGCAGAGAATGGAATTAAAATGAATTGTGAATTAATTGTTTTCTTTAAAATCATTTTGTTTAGTTATGGTATAACAGGTGAAATCAACAGGGTTTGAATAAGCTGAGAATATGTAGACGTGGTCACTGTAATTAAAAAAATATGAAGGCTAAGAATAAGGCTAAAATTCAGTGTAATTTATCTCTGTTTTTTAACCGTAGACCTTATGCACAGCGAATTCTGGGGACTGTAGCCAAGGCTATTTGAAAAACAATAAATGCAATATTCACTGGACAAGGTTTGGAACTTTCTTGAGTCAAAACCATTCTATTTACTTACAGGCTATAGGAGTGGGATCAGCGTGGCCTCCATGCCTCCATCCATCTCAGGTGCCAGAAAATACGTAAAATAAAACCCACCGAGGGCAGGGGTGTTATTGCTCCATTTTCAGCAACACCAGAATCTCATCTGGGAGAGTTCGTGCAGTAGCCCTGTCTCTCCTGAGTTGGGATAACCCTGCAAAAGCGTGCGGGGGGGGGGCAGCGTGTACCCCGACTCCAAGGTGCTGAGCACTGAAGTCCATCAGGTACATAGGCGTCCTTAGCAAGGTCAATGGGTAGTGGAGGACGTATCCTGCAGCAATCCCTCCAGAGGTAGGCCTGTGCAGGTGGCTAGCAGTAGCCCGGCCACGGTCTTGAAAGTTGGGAATCTCGCCGCCAACCCTGCTCGAACCCTGCTCAAAAAATTAAAAGGCGGGGGCGCACTGCTCAGGATGAAAAGGAATACCCCTGACGCTGACCCCTCCTCAGACTGTTGGGGTTCAAGCAGACAATTCATGCTGTCCAACTCTGTGGTAGGCAGCCTGCTGGGGTCCTTACTGAGGTCCATTGCTACCTTGCTGGGAGGAAGGAACCGGCAAACATTCAAAACCAAACAGGCCCTCCACAAGCAGTGCCTTGCGCAATGGATGGTACAAAGCGGGATCCAAAGGGCTGCCAAGACCAAGGCTAAAGAACAGCCCACACTACCTGATTCTCCACCACAATACCAAGATGTAAACCCACTTCTATCCAACCTAAGTGCACCTTCATCTGAACCGCCCTCACAGATAGAGCCAAAACAGGTAAACCTCCAGACGCTGATGGGAGAAGAAGGGCTAAGGCCAGTAACCCTAAGGGGACAGATGACCTTCCAAGGCACGCTTGCAGAAGAAGACCAAATATCTGGACAAAGACAAAGCAACACCTGTGGAACGCCACAAGAGGAAGAGGAACGGAGGGGCGCTATGGAGCACGGAGGAGAGTAGACGTGTCCCACGCTGCTCCGGGATAATGTGATTTAAATATACTTTTCGTTGTGCAATTTTGAGAAAAAATAGTCTGGGACAATGTATAAAGAATTATGACAACTGTCTAGCTTAGTTAATCTGATTCCTGACCGACCAAAATGTCTACTCGGCAAAAACAAGACACGGCGAAAGTGGGCCGCAAAGCCTCGCATGCACATGCACTTGAGCAACCAACAACGGGGGATGCTATGGCTAACGTTGCTAGCAATAACCTAGATGCATCGCTGCTACAGTCCATGATGGACACTCTCAAGAGCGACATATTCGCTAAGATTGATGCTCTGTCAGTAAATCTGCGCTCTGAAATATCGTCTGTGAGACAAGAATTAAAGAGTTCAATTGAACCACTTCAACGTACAGTGGACACACATGAGGAGACGATGCGTGATCTTGAGCTATCGGCCATAGCACTCGGATAGGCGAGCTGGAAGCTACAGTTAGCATGCTAACTTCGCAAGTGAAACGCCTTCATGATAAATGTGAGGATCTCGAGGGCAGGTCCAGGAGGAATAATATACGGGTGATGGGTGTGCCAGAGGGACTGGAGGGACCCCGTGCCACTGATTTAGTCGCAAAGCTACTCCTTGACCTGCTGGGACTGGAGGAGAAGCCCCTACTTGACCGTGCCCACCGGACCCGGCGAGAGAAGCCCAAGGAGGGGACCCCACCTCGGCCCTTTGTTGTAAGGGTGCACTTCTTTCATATCCGGAACCTGATCATGCAGCGGGCTGGAGAAGCCTCTCCTCTTCTCTACAAAGACAAGAGGATTTCCATTTTCCCGGACTATAGCGGAGTTCGTCGCAGTCAAGCGAATTCTTCATTCCCACCCAAACGTGAAGTTTTGTCTCCTCTTCCCGGCCACTCTCCAAATTACCATGCCGAATGAAATGTCGCACAGGTTTGAGGATTCTACTAAGGCCACTGACTTTGTCAATAAGAACTGTAAATAGAGTGCGGGAATGCGTAAATACGGTTATATGGTGGTCTCATTTTTTTAATTTTTTTAGCTAGAGACTGTTTACATTGATGTGGACTACATTTCCCAGGTGCCTTGGCAGTCCACGTGATCGTTTTTTTTTTTCTTTTCTTTTCTATATGCATTGGGCCTGCCACTATTACACTGGCTGTTGTTTCAGTTATGGGTCTCTGATCCGAATGGCAGATATCTAATAGTCACCGGCAGGTTATATGATACCCCTGTCCTACTCGTAAATGTGTACGCCCCTAACTGGGACGATGTGAATTTTTTTCGGCAGCTCTATTCTAACCTTCCTGACATGTCCTCGCACTTCCTTATTTTAGGGGGTGACTTTAATTGTTGGCTTAGTCCACAGCTTGACCGCACCTCCAAGAAGACTGCTACGCCTTCAAGGTCTGCTAAGACAATTAGAGACTTCATGAGTGAGTTTGCAATCACAGATCCCTGGCGCTTCTTTAACCCCACCGGTAAGGCGTACTCCTTTTTCTCCCATGTGCATCACACGTTCACTCGGATAGATTACTTTATGGTAGATGACAGATTTTTACCGTCAGTTAGTTCCTGTTCATATGAGGCTATAGCTATTTCAGACCACGCCCCTGTCGCTATGAGTATCCAATTTAAGGGCTATGTACACGCGCAAACCCCATGGCGTTTAAACACGCGTTTGCTTTCAGATGAAAACTTTGTAGAGATGATTTCCAACCACATCGATGTGTTTCTAACTATTAACAAGACCCCTGACATTTCTGCATCTGTGTTGTGGGAAACATTGAAAGCTTATATTAGCGGGCAAATAATTTCCTATGTAAGTTACGAAAAGAAACAGAAAAGGGAGAGATTAACTGAACTAATGAGGCGTATTGCTCAACTGGATGACCTCTATTCCACTTCACCAACCCCAGATGCGTATAAAGAACGCCTCTCTCTACAATCGGAATTCAATACATTGACTGCAGACCAGGCCGCTGAACTACTCCTTAAGTCCAGAAGTAATTATTACGAACAAGGTGACAAAGCTGGCAAACTACTGGCCCATCAATTACGACAGACCGTTTCCTCTCACCAAATTCCCAAAATCCAAACAGCCTCGGACACCACAATCGACCCCAAAAAAATGTATGATGAGTTTAGAAACTATAATGCCTCGTTATACACATCTGAAACTGATTCGGACGCAAAGGATTTTGACAATTTTTTCGCCACGCTCGAGGTCCCTCTAGTACACCCTGATATGATTGAAAAGCTGGAGAAACCAATAACTGTTACTGAACTTTCCACTACTATTACATCTATGCAGGGTGGTAAATGCCCGGGGCCAGACGGCTACCCAATAGAGTTCTACAAGAAATTTCAACATAAACTAGCCCGTTTTGATAGATATGTCAAAATTAGTTTGCCCCCAACACTCAATCAGGCTTCTATCTCTCTCATTTAAAAAAAGAATAAGGATCCCCTTGCATGCTCCTCTTACAGACCAATCAGTTTGTTATGTGTCGATTTTAAATTGTTGTCTAAAATGCTCGCCCTACGTTTGGAAACCGTACTACCGACCATTATCTCCCCTGACCAAACCGGATTCATCAAAAATAGACATTCTTTTTTTAACTTAAGGCGATTATTTAACACAATCTACCAACCTTCCACAAACTCTGTGCCTGAAGCTGTGATATCCTTGGACGCAGAAAAGGCCTTTGACCGCGTGGAGTGGAAATATCTTTTTTATACGTTGGAGAAATTTGGCTTTGGTAAGAAATTTACCTCATGGGTGAAGTTGTTGTATTCCTCCCCCCTAGCCTCAGTGAGGACAAACAATACCCAATCTGAATATTTCCCCCTCCATCGCTCCACCAGGCAAGGTTGCCCCTTGAGCCCTCATTTATTTGCTCTAGCCATTGAGCCCCTCTCCATCGCACTTCCCTGTGATCCCCGTATCATAGGTATTTTCAGAAATGGAATGGAACAAAGAGCTTCTCTTTATGCAGACGACCTTCTTCTTTATGTTTCCAATTTTTCTATGTCTATCCCTGCAGCTCTCTGTATTCTTAATTAATTTGGTGCTATATCTGGTTACAAACTAAATTTAAGTAAAAGCGAACTATTCCCTTTAAATAAAGCAGCACGTGACTACCCCCTACATAGTCTGCCATTTAAAACTGCGCCACACAACTTCACTTACTTAGGGATTCAGGTAACTGATAGCTTTAAAGACCTTTATAAAGCCAATTTCGCCCCTCTTCTGACACGTGTACAGGAGGACTTTGACCGCTGGTCAGTGCTGAATCTGTCTCTAGCTGCCCGAATTAATTCTGTCAAGATGAATACCCTCCCCAAATTTTAATTCTTATTTCAATGTATACCCATTTTCCTCCCCCAAAGATTTTTCCGTAAAATTGACACTATTATTTCAGACTTTATTTGGAACAAGAAAACTCCTAGGATACGCAAACAACTTTTACAGAGACCAAAGGCGCTGGGTGGAATGGCTCTACCGAACTTGAGGTTTTACTATTGGGCTGCCAATCTGAGAATAATACAATCCTGGCTGCAGTCTGATTCGCATCACTCCCGGCCTGTTTGGCTTGAAATGGAGGCTGCTTCCTGTAGGCCAGCATCTCTCTCAGCATTGGCTCACTTTCCCATTAAGAGCCCCCCCTCTGTTTACACTAAAAATTTAATTGTCAAATCCTCCTTGAGAATTTGGAGTCAGTTCAAACGCTGCTTTGGTCTCCAAACATACTCTACGTTAGCCCCTATAACTGCAAATCCTGTTTTTCCTCCATCCTTAGTAGACGGTGCATTTACTATCTGGTCCAACCAAGGCATCAACTCATTCAAAGACCTGTATATTGATAACACATTTGCGTCTTTCCAACAGTCTTTTTTTTCTCCGGGTGAGGGTTTGTTTACCTAGCGTCGGCACCCTCGCCCGGGGATCTGGCTGTTAGCTGGCTTGGCTAGCTGGTTAGTGGCTGCCCGGCTCTGTTGCTGGCCAGCTAGCTAGCTAGTTACAGACTGGCTAGCTAAAACGCTAGCTGGCTCTGTCACTGGTTTGGCTGTCTGGCTAGCGACTGGCCGGCTGTATTGCTAGCCTAGCTGTGTCGGCTATCTGACCTGCGTGCTCGGAGGGTGCTTTCACACTCTCTCCAGCTCGCGGGTTGCAGCCGTTTTTCTCCGGGCGAGGGTTTGTTTACCTAGCGTCGGCACCCTCGCCCGGGGATCTGGCTGTTAGCATGGCACGGCTAGGCTGGCCTGCCACATGGGCACTACCCTGGGCCAACAGCAACCACCACACTCTCTATAACATCTGGTCCACCGCCGTAGCCGCACACCTCATCCCCTCTCATTTTCCTGTCACAGCCAACATCCTATCTGGACTGCTTATACCTGTCATTATCCCTCATCTCCAACTCGGACCTTCACTCCTGCTACTCCTGAACCTGTTCTCCTGGCCCCCACCTTCCACGCCCCCCCCCCCTTTCCAGCCCCCCAACCTATCCCCCTCTCACCTACTCCCTCTCGGACCTCCATTCACTTAACAACAACCACCGGCTCCCTGCTGCTGCTGCCACTGCTGCCAGCAAAGCTGGCATCCTCCGCAGACGCCGTTATATTCACCGAGGTTCTGGACATTCCCCCCATCGCAATCACCCTGATGGCACCAGCATCCCCGCACATTGGACTAACCCTCGCCCCCCCGTCATCCCCACCCACCGCGCTCCCAACCTCAACAACCTTCGGCCCCTTCCTCCTGCTTCCCCATCCATCTCCCTGGCACTCCTGAACTGTCGCTCCCTCTCCAACAAATCACTTGTCATTTCTGAATTGATACTGGACAATCACATTGATCTTCTCTTCCTCACTGAAACCTGGCAACAACCCGCTGACTACTACTTCCTCAACCAAGCCACACCCCCCAACTACAGCTTCATCGCCAACCCCCGCCTCTCAGGCCGAGGCGGGGGCCTCGCCATCCTGCACAAACAATCCCTTTCTGTCACTAAACTGGACCTAAATCTCCCACCCTTCACTTCATTTGAATGCCTCGCTGTCTCCCTCCCCAACTCCATAACCGCATTACTCCTCTATCGCCCCCCCAAGCCACACCCCTCCTTTCTGTCTGAACTATCCGAGCTCCTCACCACCGCATCCTCTCTTTCCTCCCGTCTCCTACTCACAGGCGACTTTAACATCCATGTTGACCTGCCCACCTCCCCCCTGACGCCTGACTTTCTCTCCCTCCTGGACTGTTTCCATCTCATTCAGCACATTCATTTCCCCACCCACGTGAAAGGTCACACCCTTGACCTCGTCTGCTCCTCTTCCCTACCCATATCCAACCCCCATCCAGTCCCTTTTCCCCTCTCTGACCATCATTGCATCCTTTTCTCAGCCCCACTCCCTTCTCCCCACAACCCCAAGAAACGCTCCATCTCCTTCCGCAATATTAAATTTGTTGACCCACTCATCCTCTCCCAGTGCATATCCTCCGCCCTCCCCCCCCCTGACCTTGCCCCCTCCTCTCCAGATGACTATGCCAACACTCTTAACTCCACTCTCACTGACTCCCTTGACTCCCTGGCCCCCTGGAAAACCGCTACTGTGTCCTTCACCACCTCCTCCCCCTGGTACACCCCTCAACTCCGCACCATGAAACAAACCGGCCGTCAACTTGAAAGACTCTACAAGAAAACTCACCTCACCGTCCACGCAGAAGCCTACAAGCACCACCTCTCCTCCTACCGTGATGCACTTCAAGCTGCCAAATCTGCCCACTACTCCTCTCTCATCAATAGCACCAACCCCAACCCCCGTACCCTCTTCTCCACTGTCAAGTACCTTCTCCAGCCCCCGGACAGCAGCCCACCCTCCTCCACTGACCTCTGTAACTCCTTCCTTCTCACCTTCAACAGCAAAATCTCCAAAATCAATACCTCCCTGGCTGCCTCCATCTCGGACCCTTCCGCCCCTCCCCCCCCTCTGTCACTCTCCCCATCCCCACCCACCCACTCATAGCCTTCTCTCCCGTCACCCCCTCCCTCATCTCTGACATCATTACCGCCTCCAAGACCACCACATGCTCCCTGGATCCGCTCCCCACCATCTTAACTAAGGCCTGCCTCCCTGTTCTCCACCCCCACCCACCCTCCTCTACCCTCTACAATCAGTCACTGTCCCTCGGCCATGTTCCCTCTGCTTTCAAACTTGCCTCCGTTACCCCCATCCTTAAAAAACCCACCCTTGACCCAGCCAACCTCTCCGTACTACCATCCCAAATCAAACCTCGAACTCCCATTTTATCTAAAACCCTTGAAACCTCTGCCAACCCCTCCCGCCCCAACTGCACTGAAACAGCCTGGTTAAAGTCATCATCTCACCTCTGCAACTCCCTGCCCTCAGCATCCTGTTGTTAGACCTAGACCTCAGCGCAGCCTTTGACACGGTGACAACCATTCAACCAATCCTCCTTCAAAGGCTGCGCCAACTGGGTGTTGAGGGCATCGCACTGGACTGGTTCACCTCCTACCTCACCAACAGACAACAGTTCATCTCTCTCTCCGGCCACACCTCCACCCTCTCCCCTGTCACGCAGGGTGTCCCCCAGGGCTCTGTCCTAGGTCCCTTCTCTTCTCTGCTACATCTGCTTTTCCCCTTGGTTACATCATCCGTAACTTCAACCTTGACTTTCACCTCTATGCTGACGACACCCAATTGTACCTCACCACCAAATCCGTCCACCACCCACCCCTCACCCACATTGAAAACTGCATCTCCGCAATAAAAACCTGGTTAACTCACAACATTCTTTCTCCAACTCAACCCCGATAAGACTGAACTCCTCCTCATCGGCACAAAATCCACTCTCCAAAAAACCGGACCCATCCCATCTCTCTCACTGTTGATAGCTCCACCATCACCCCTCCCCCCTGGCACGGAACCTTGGTTTCATTCTGGACCCTACCCTCTCTTTCGAGCCCCACATCAACTCTGTCATCAAAATTTCATACTTCCACCTCCGCAACATTGCAAAAATCAGACACTGCCTCACCCCCTCTGCTGCTGAAACCCTCATTCATGCTTTCATCTCCTCCCGTCTGGATTATTGCAACTCCCTCCTTACCGGCATCACCTCCCGCTCCCTCCATAGACATGGTCCAGATGGTTCAAAACTCAGCTGCCCGTCTCCTCACACACCACGATGACCGTGACATATCCCGTGACCATATCACCTGTCCTCATTAATTTCCACTGGCTCCCCATCAAATTCCGCATTACCTTTAAAGTACTCCTCCTCACTTACAAAGCTCTCCACTCCCTGGCCCCCCCCTATCTGTCCGATCTCCTGATCCTTCACCACCCCACCCGAGCCCTCCATCTGCTCTGCTCACACTCTCACCCTCACCGTCCCCCCATCCAGACTGAAAACCTACGGTGACCGAGCATTTTCACGTACAGCACCCCGCCTCTGGAACTCACTCCCCCAGCTCATCAGAGACTCACCCACAGTACAAATCTTCAAATCCAGGTTAAAAACACATCTCTTCTCCCAGGCCTACAACCTCCCCTACCCCTAACCATGCCCTTCATCCCCTGACCCCCCCCCCCCCCTCCCCATTTGTCATCTCTTGCATCCACTCACTACTGCTGTTATTGTTGTACTGTTGTCACCTGCCTCTACTGTTGTCCCCCCCCTACCTTTGATGCTGTTACGATCTGTTTTCATGTTTTGTTATGTTCCAGTCCCCCACTGCTACTGCCCATATGTTGTTGCTATGTTATCTGTCATGTTATGTGTTATTACGTGATATGTGTTCATTATGTGTTTTTGTTTTTTCTTTGTACCTATGTAATGCGTCTTTGGGTTCCTGAAAAGCGCTATATAAATAAAATGTATTATTATTATTATTATTAGTTATCTGAGAAGTTTGCTCTACCTAGGCAGCAAACTACAGATCCGCAGTTTTGTCAGTAATAGATTTCCTCAGTTTCCTAACCTCCCCACTGATTTGACATTAGACACATTCCTTAAACCAGTACCCGCTCTGAAGGGATTGATGTCTCATATCTATGCTCAGATTTGTTCCCTTCGTCTAGTCACCTTAATCTCCATTAAAACTCTCTGGGAAGTAGATCTTGGTGAGGAGATCCCTGAGGAACTTTGGGAGGAGGTCCTTGCTAAAGTACACAAATCTTCTATCTGTGCGAAACATGGACTGATCCAGTGCAAAATTGTGCATCGCACACACTTCACAAAGGTCAGGCTCTCTAGGATCTATAATGATGTAGACCGAACTTGTGACAGGTGTCGCCAAGCACCAGCAAGCCATGCACACATGTTCTGGTCTTGTCCGGCTTTACATTCTTATTGGATAAAATTTTTTAGATCACTGTCGGAAGTCACTGGAAAGCCAATTGATCCTAATGCTATGACGGCATTGTTTGGTGTTGCTCCACCCACACTGCCACTCTCTTCCCTGGAGACAACCTATATAGCCTTTTTACTTTACTAGCCAGACGCCTGATATTGCTCAGGTGGAAATCTTCAATTCCTCCCTCGCATACCTTGTGGATAAAAGAAGTGTTACATTTTGCTAAACTGGAGAGGATCAGATGCATAATGAGGGTCTCCCTGAGGAAATTTTATAAGATTTGGGACCCATTCGTTGAATATGTACGGGAGCTGGACATGCCAGATATCTGCCAGGCAACTGACTGACCAACAGTGATTTATGTTTATATTACACACACTGTTTATTTTTATTTATTTTTCGTTTACTTATTTTATTTTATATATTTTTTAATTATTATTTTTATTTTTCGATTTATTTATTGACTGATTTCATGTCTTTAGTCTTTGTCCGGGATCCTATTTTTTAGTTTGCTGTATTTGTCCTGTCCTAGTCCTGTCTTGTTTTTGTTTTGGTTCACTTAAACTTGCACTATTACTTTGTCACTTATATTTACCAAATGTTATTGTATTGTATACTTGTTTTAATTGAAAAACCTCAATAAACAGATTGTTAAAAAAAAAAAAAAGAGGAAGAGGAACAGCAGCCCATAGAGACGAAAAGAACCTCTAACAAGGGGGAAGCATCTAGGGTCCTCATTCCATGCCTACGAATGCAAAAGAGCCGACCAGACCAGAAAGCAAAAAGAAAAAAAAGTCCAGAAGATTTCTACTACGACGGAGCCACAGGTAGGAAATACTTAGAAGGTAACTCAATGGGAGCAAGAAGAAAGGAAGGCAAGAGCGTACTTCTTTCCATTGCAACTGAAGATAGCGACCAGGATGATGATAACCTAAACGAAGGCAGCGAAGTCGACTCAACAGACAATAGTGATGACTCAGCCACTATGAACGATGCAAAAGATAGTCTAAAGCGGTGAAGCGAGCAGAGAAAGCATATAACAAGCTGAGTCTCAGCAGTGAAGGACCTAAGAAAAGGCCTCAAAGAACCAAGAAAGTACCATGCAGGTACCCCACCATCTACTCAGTAATACACAACACCAAAAAATCTGGGGAAAACACCAAGCATACCTCCGACTCCAGCTAAGATGAAGAAGAAAGGAAGAATGCTCCAGGTGGAGTGTCCTTCCAAGCCTCCCTGCAACTACTACCACAGCAAGGATCCACTGTACCCTTTATCCAGTATGTCCCCTGGGACCACTCCGACCTAGAGAGCATACTGGGAGAATTTCCAAAAATCTAAGATGGCACTGGCCCTTAGATTTCCAAATTTGAGACCCTAACAGCAGGACATGCACTGCCAATACGAAACATCATTGCTCTGATGTCCCGAGTTGCAGGGCACCAAGCCGAAGCAGTACTTTTAAAGGCAGGCATTAACAGTAACCCTATTGCAAGACAGGTCCCATCAGGCCAAGCATTCAACGCAGTTAGACCACGGGCAAGATACAGAGATGGCAGATACAGACGAAAAAGCCCTGGAACGCCAGCCCAGTAACAATGCTGTTTTTCAGTCACCTGGTGAGAAAGGGGCTGCCCAAGGCCATCCAGAGCAAGCTGGAAGATATTGTGGGCCTAGATGCTAAACCTTGGGAAGAAATAAGAGCTAACATTCTTCACTTCATCAGAAGACACAGAGAAAGTGAGAAAAACAGGAAAGGGAAAGAAGGCAGGATACAGAAAAAATGTATTGCTAAGCAGTTAGCGGCACTGGTCGAGAAGGAAAAAGAGTCAGTAGCAACCCAAGCGGCAGTGGTCATGTAGACACCAGTGCCACAGCAGCCACCACAAAACCAGCAACAGCTCTTATACAGGACACAGCAATACCCACAACAGCAGTTTCAGCCGCCAATACAGCTTTTCCTGAACAATGGACAACAGCACGGAAAGTGGCAAAATGCAACGTGGTCAATCCAGCTGAATTAATGACCATCCCTGAGGATGGAGACACTCATAACTGCTTAGCCACCAAAGCCCTGGAATCACAAGCAAGACAAGACCTACACATTGAGCCTTTGCATGACTCTGATCACATTTTCTTTGTAGACAGATCAGCATCATTGCACCTGAACACTGCCCAGAGGCGTGCAGGATATGCTGTAGTTGAACAAAAACCTGAAGACATTTTACAAACAGCTGAAGCTGAAAGACTACCCCCACATTATTCAGCTCTGGCCACAGAGTTATTTTTGGTTTTTGGTTGAAGGTTCAAAGGTCACCATTTAGAGTGACTCTGCTTATGCTGTAGAAGTTGCGGGCATCTAGAGGGTTCCTGACTGCAGCAGGAACACCTGTCAAAAATGCGACATTGATCACCGATTTGCTAGAAGCTATGAAAAGGCATAAAGTCTTAGCTATTGTCAAATGTGCAGCACATACAGGTGTAAAAACATTGTTTCGGTAGGCAATTCACTTGCCGACAAAGCAGCAAAGGCTGCCACAGAGGATCTGAACAGACTACTGCCAAACCACATGCCACTGCTTGAAGTCACTGACTGTGCTTTACAAGATGTATTGGAGCTGCAACAGGCAGCTACACTGGAGCATGACAACTGGACATCCAGAGGATGTTGCACAAATCTTGACACTGGACAGTGGAGACAAGTCACTACTGGTAAAGTGGTTTCACCCATTGAATTAGTTTCTTCACTTTGCAGAGCGGCAAACTGTGTGTGCCCCTCTTCAAAGGGAGAGACGACAGGATGACTACAAAAAGACTTGTTCATTCCTAACTGTTGCGAACATGTCCAAAATTTCATTTCTAAATGCCAAATTTGCCAAGAACAAAACATCAGGAAAGGCATTTCTACCATTCCAGGGGCCATGCCGACGCCCATGGGACCCTTCACCCATTTGGTGATAGATTACATGGACATCAAAAACTTTGGTGTCTAGTAATAATCGATCGATTTTCCCGCTGAGTGGAAGCGTTCCCAACCTCCCATTGTGATGCCAGTTCCGTTGCAAAATGCCTGGCATGAGAAATTTTCCAGAGGTTTACCAATTAAGCATAGGATAGACTTTAAGGTTTTGCTTCTGACCTTTAAAGCTTTAAATGGACTTGCACCAGTGTATATATGTAATCTGCTTTTACCATATAAGCCGAAAAGATCCCTTCGTTCCCAAGACGCAGGCTACTTAGTAGTCCCTAGAATATCTAAAAACTTGACGGGTGGTAGAGCTTTCTCCTACAGAGCACCACTACTGTGGAACACCCTTCCAAAATCTATAAGGGAATCAGACACAGTCTCAATATTTAAGTCTAGATTAAAAACGCACCTTTATGATCAGGCTTATAACGAGTTGTAGTCCGGAGACAGGACCAGAGAAGCCTTTTTGTCGTAGAGTAATGCGGAGTGACATCCTTTCCTTACTGTCACCTGTCAACAGCTGTGACCCCATCTTCCTGGGCTGGCTCTTGAGAGGTGGATAGGATTGTTTACTCTCTCGTGACTGGATGGGTTCTCAAACCCTGTCTTCATAGCTATGCAGCCATAAGTTACTCCTGGCGGGGGTACTTGTCCAACCCCCGCCCCCCCCCCTAACTGTTCTCTCTCTTTCTTTTCCTACATTCCGCCTGCGGGGCACATGCCCCGCATCTCGAGAGTTGCTGTCCAGCTTCCTGTCCGTCGCCGCTTGCCCCTCCCTCCCCACCACCGCTGCCAGCTGATCCTGCCGCCATCGGCACCCGGTTTCCCACCATCATTGCCGCCACATCTGGACTGTCATCTAGCTGCTGCAATTTCTACTATCATGAATATTGGCAGTCAGTTTTGACCATGCTGGTCATTAAGATCTAGACCCTGAGCTGACCTGAGGAGAATGGGTTTCCCCCTTGAGTCTGGTTCCTCCCAAGGTTTCTTCCTAGTTACCTCAGGGAGTTTTTCCTTGCCACTGTTGCCTCTGGCTTGCTCTTGTGGGGGTTTAGGCTGGGTTTTTTCTGTGAAGCGCATTGTGACAACTAGTTGTGAAATGCGCTATATAAATAAATATTGATTTGATTTGATTTGAGTTTAGTGTATGCGAAACCATATCCTCCGATAATGGGGCTACACTCCACAACAAAATAGATTTCTGAGCTCTGCGTTAGTCTAGGAACAACACAAAAGTTATCTTGCATCTACCACCCTTAGTCAGCAGGCATAGTAGAGGGCTGTAACGAGACGCTCAAGAACAAGTTGGCCAAAACATGCAGGGAGACAGGTAAGAATTGGGTGGAATGTCCACCATTAGCTCTCATGAGCATGAGACATTCCAGAAGCAGAAATACTCACTTGACGCCTCATGAAATGATTTGTGGAAGTTTCCCCATTAAGATACCTCCTGGTGTGATACCAGGAATGGAGGTATTAGAGGAGGAGATGGGTAAGTACCTTAAAGGACGAACAAATGGAGAAGCAGGTCATCAAGCGGAAATGGAAGGAGCCAAGGAGACAGGGCCCGTTCCAGGTGATCCTGAGCACGCCCACCACAGTGAAATTCGTGGGGAGGTCCGGCTGGATCCACCTCAACCACTGTACCAGAGGGGAAGACCCCGCCGACAAGCAGAAAGGAGCAGGTGTTGGAAAGCCCTGATGAAATTGTTAGGGTTGGCGATAATAGCAGGCCTGGCGACAGTCATATGGTTTCCAGCCAACAAAGTACACCCTCACTCGTCGTTGTAAACAAGAGAGAATGCTATAGTATTCCTAGCTGACCACATAGACAACATTACGTATACATTACATTACAGGGGTTCGCCAATTAAACTGTTAAAGGGTTTAAACTGCTTGCAGATACTGTTCGAAGCCACCGCATTACTCTTCTGAAACATGAAATGGCCCTAGATTACATATTAGCAAAGCAAGGGGGCCTGTGCATGTCAATGCTTTTGATCGGAAATTTGTGTTACACCTTAATTCCTGATACTGATGACAACCTGACCAGTGTAATAGATGCTCTACAACAGTGGTTCTCAACCCTGGTCCTGGATTACCCCTGTGTATGCTGGTTGAAGACTATTTTGCATTGCAATTAAATTGCTATTGACCTAAACTTTGGAACTACGAGTTTTACTTTACAAAGAACAGAATTCCTACATAAATTGGCGAGCCAGTGACGGACGAAAAGTGGGGACGATTGGAAAACTTTTTATTTTCAAACAAGACAATCCGCACCATTCAATTTTCTATATCAACAAATAATCCAATAACTTTTCTACAGCCACACCAAGCCAGGACGTCTTTTGTTGCACGGAGAGGAGACAGGCCTTCTGCTGCTGAATGGAAGACAGACTGGACCTCCATCGCAAGCCCTCTTTCGACAAACAAATCTAGGAGGAATCTTTGTAAGTATAAAGGGTTTTCTTTCTGCATTATTCCGCTGTGGATAATAATTTGAGTTTATGGTTATGTAACAAGTGTGATTTGTCAGCTGTAGCAAAGGTGAGCAAAATAGCACAGATTTAGGAGTAAATTCAAGACTTAGGCATGAGAATTCTCCTGGGAATTTAATAAGTAAATTCTGACCTGCTGAACAGTAAAAGTTAGCTTTACAGGGTTAAGCGGGAGGTGTGTTTGTAGAGGAACTGGGCTTTTTGGGAAAAAGTACCTGCAGGGTATCCCACATTTATCCTGTGTCCTTGAGGTAAACCACCACACTAGGTATATTGTACATAGGTGTACTCAGAACCTAGAATGATGGAGGGAACATTGCAAAGAGGGACCCTATGGATCTCTGTTAGAAAAATCAGATCCTCTGGTTTGGCTTGAGGAAGCGTGTACAGAGCACAATAGTAAATATAAAAATAAAAAAACATGCAAATGTACTAGCAGCCCTGGTGCAAGGTGAAACTGAATTGAATTGCCATTTGTCAGTAGCAGAGAAACTCTGTGTTGAACAGCAGCAAACCATTGAAACACTTAGAAGTGAGAATGCAGCAGGACAGGCAGAGCGCTGTTTAGCAGCACATAATAGCATTGAACTGCAGCAGCAGTTGGCATCACTGAGGATAAGCTTGGCTGACTCAAAAACTGTAAATGCCACACTAAATAAACAGTTAGACAAGTGTAAAAATGCTTATGAGTTGCTATGGGGAAAAAGTGCTAAAAATCCAGAGGTTACACATAGATTGGTAATAAAGAACAGTTCTGCTGATAAGCTCAGACAATTTCAGTGTCATGTTGTTACTTTGGGTATTAATTTACCTGAGTACACTGACTCTGAAAGTAGTTGTGATAGTTCAGAAGAAGCGGACTCAGATCCATCTGAAAGTCACATTGCTGTGGGTCCAGTTAAAGCGGCCCCTTTCCGCATAAGAGAGCGCAAAACAGGTAAAAGAGCAGCAGGAGCTATTGAGGACACTGCTGCTACAAATTATGAATATGAGGCAGTACATGCAGTACATACACACATTCCATTGTCTACCTCAGAACTCTGGAACTTGTGTAAAATGATTGGTCAGTGGGATGGTTTCTCTGATCCCTGTTGAAACAACAGGCTACAGCACAAACTCTAGATGACCAGTATTGTTGCCAGATTCGGCACTTAACTATTCCTGCTGATCTAGTTCAATCACTACCTGACAATATTCAAGGACCTTTAGATGGTGTGTGGGCAAATGCCCAGCAGGGAGAGTCTGCATTCTTGGATATGATTGGCAACCCACAACCCGAAATACAATGGAATGGAAACGAATACAGAACACCACACCTAATAGAGGTGAAAATCCAGTCGCTTATATGAACCGCTTATTTAATTGTTACACCAGGAATTCTGGCATTCCAAATCCAGGCAAGAATAATCCAGCTTTCTTTGCATTAATCATACAACAGTATGATGACATAGTAAATGACGCAACAAAGCTTGCATTAAATCAAAAACAAAAAGCAAACAATTTGACATTTGCTGATGTCTGTAGTCTTATAGTTGGTATGAAACTACACACAGTGCACCCAGTAACAAAAAGGTTTAAGCTGTTGTCACTAATGAGGGTCGTAAGACGTCTAGAGATGCTTGCCACAACTGTGGTAGGATTGGGCATTTTAAAAGGGACTGCTGGTCACAGGGTGGGGGTGCTGCAGGGCAGAATCAAAAACAGCAAAATACAGGAAAAGTTGTAACACAGTCAGAAATCACTCCTTCTGCACCCACTATGATCTATGAGGGAATTAATAAACTACTGCATGAGTTTATGGCCATGGTCAAAAATTACCTCCAGAAAGGGCCTTGGGATGTAAATTGGACAGGGCCACATGAAATTGTGGACACCTGCGGGGAGGACAACCTTAAGGTTACAATGAAGGGGAGGAAAAGAATGGGGTACAAGTGGTATCATGCAGACCAATAGAAATTATATCCAAATGTTAAACTGCCATAAGAGTAAATACTGCACTTGATGTTTTTCAGGTATCAAGACATGAGGTGAACTAAAAAGCATCAAAGGGGGGATTATGGAACACCAAGATTGGTATTTTTTTGTTTTACCTTTTATTACATTTTTTATTTTTCTATTATTCCAATTTTCACATGCCAAAACACAAACAATGCCTGCATGGTGCACAGCAATGGGACTGCATATCTCAGCCACAAAAATTAATCAGGTTTGCATCAATACACTGGGAAGCTACAGGTGTGACTGCATTCCTGGATGGACAATGAACCATGGTCAAGTATGTGAGAATAAAATGTCCTCGGATGTGGCCTATGCCAGCTAATGGGATTATTACTGTTCGTAACCCACATATGTATCTTAATTGTGTACATGACAGGAGGGTCTGGGTTTCAATTGATAACAAAACTATTTGTGGCAATTGTGCTGAAAATAATGTAAAAGAAGGTATTTGTGTATGTAAAAGATACAAACAGGAATGCACGCCGCCTGTAAAATTCCAACACATAGTTAAGAATGCCATCACTGTTCCACTATCATACAACCATACAACACACACATTGATGTTTGTTATGGCCATACCAATTTACATAGACAAAGGTGTATATGATAAGACCTTTAGCATGGTTAACATGGGGAAGTTGCATAACACATTGACTAAAATACACAGGGATCAAGGTCTAGTGGTACAGAATGGCACAGCAATGATGGCAGTGGAAAGCTTAGAAGGCTGTGATATCAAAAAAGATGTAATGTGCCCAGGCGATAGACTTAAACCAAATTTAGGATGTGGCTGGGCTAATTCAACCAATTTAGACTGTTTTATCTCAACAGAGATAGTAAACCCGGATTACAAAGATATTTGTCTCACTGGAAACAGCACATATTGTATGAATACAAATAATGACAATTTGACTTCAAAAGATATTGTTTGCATACCACCAAGTAATTCATTATGTGTTCAGGTTAACTATCCAATGGACATTGGGGGCAGGAAATTTTACTACATAAAAAACAAAATGGAACTATGTAGCCTAGATTAAACTAGATTAAACTACCGTTACGCTACGATTTCCTTTACCTTACGAGACAGATCTGATTGCGCAACTGTGACATTTTGAAATATATTGAGTAATTGTACTGGTTGTATCATATTTAATGTTGAAATGAGTATCAGTATTATGATATACAGTATAGAATCAATCTTGATCATATTTACATTTTTAGTTACATTAACTACTTGAATAAATCTCTTATCTATTATATTATTACATTAACTACTACAGTCTACTACAAATTTTCATCACAGTTGTCAGTTGATGAAGACAGCAACCTCTTTCCCACCTTTAAGGTAAAATTCAGAATGTAGCCTACTACTGTTTATTAATGATGTATATATCTGTGTGATGCACGCCGTAAATATGCATGCTTACGATGTTTAAGTGTTACTTTATTGGTCGTAATGCGATCGAGTGCGCAAACTTTAGTTAGCTAGCGAGCTAACAACTCTAATGACGTTAACAACGCGATCAAATTTGTTTTCAATTTTTATGCAGCAAGTGCACATGTAGGCCAAATGCATAATCAGTTGAGGTTAATTAAAAAAACAGTCATCGGGATCATCTGATGCTCTCTTTGTAGCTGAAAAACAATATTTGCTCTCAAATTAGTTCAAAATTAATGAACTAAAAAATTTGCACTCGCATATAGTCCCTACCGAAACTGGAAACAAACCTACGCCCCAGAGTGACGTATGGCCAAGAGAAGAGACATTTGCATGAAAGAGGTGGTGACATGGTTTGGATATAAAGGTGTTGTGTCCCACCACACCCCAGAGTCCATTGCTGCATGATCTGGGTAAACTTCCATACATGCTTTAATTGACCTTAACATACTCTGTTAATAAAAGTGCAAAGTTGAAGTTTCTTTGGTTTCAGTCTTGAATCTGTTTTAGTTCAGGACATCGAGAATTCTCGATACCCGACCGAACCGACCTGAGGTCACAACTGAAGGAGAGAACAAGTTTTCCTCTACACATGCTTTGTTCTGACCTGTTTATCACTGCTGATTTCCTGTGCAATGTTACTCTGTATATAGGAGTCTACTACCAAGATCATTCCATCCATACACTGACCTGGAGAGTCCCTCGGGCTACAGCTGGTTGGTTCTCTGCTGCCCTCTAGGTTACGCAAAGACAGCAGGTGCGGCTCCGCCTTGACCGGGTAGAGGTATTCCCCAGACAACCCTAAAGTCACCACCTCCTCTGTTCCAAGGTCCCAGTGGGGTGTACTGAAGTCCCCTGACTCCTCAGGTTGTCCCTTGCTTTCCTCGCTGTCCCCCTCTGGTCCTGGGAGGGCGTCCTGCCAACGTGTCACCATAAAAGACTGAGGAACATCACCTGATGAGGAGGGAGGAGAGCAGTTAAAAGCAATCATTTGTAATAACTAATCTTCCAGGGGCCTGTATCGTGAAGCAGGATTTCTGAGTTAGCTGGATAACTGCACTGAGTAAAACCTGGAACCCTCCCAAATCTGGAACATGTACGTAAGCAACTTTGTAATCCTGCTTTTTAATACAGGTCCCTGGTGTTTTTTTTTTTATGTGATAAAAGTATGGTATTTTGAACAAGCGGGTGGCTCATCCTGTTAAGCCACTGTTCTAGTACATTGATGGGATCAACTGTACAGTGTCAAATCTGGACCGCACCGACTATGGTTGGCAGCAATGGAGGGTGATGCACAATTGGCTCCAGTGTCGCCTAGTAATGGGAGGGTTTCTTTCCATTACTTTTTTTGCCATTATACAAGTAACCTTATATGCTCATTTAAATTTTGCACAATCAACAAAATAACTAAACTGTGCCATTAGAAAGCCGAAAACAAAATGACTAAATTGCATTTGTCTGCGGTGGTAGGAACTGCTGACTAAGTCAACGCATACAACTAGTTGTTGACAACTAGCAAACTACTAACTACCAACATGGTGTTTACTGAAATAGACACATTTTCCTGTATCGTATCATCATGGTACTTATCACAATAGACATAGGGCCAGATTCAGAGATGGCCAACTTAAGTCATGCGCTTAAGCGCCTCTCCTGCGTGGATTTAATGCGGACTGATATACGCCGTATTCTAACCTACGTTACACGGGTGCGTTTCTCAAAATGTAGGTGGCACAGGGCATGATATTCTAATGACCAGTTTCTTGTACCTGCCCCATGGGTTGCCAGCTTCTACTAAAAAAATGTGTGGGGGTATATATTTTTAACGTGTCAGTGACAGTGCCTTTAATAACCACATTTGCCTTTTCGGAAAATCCTGCCTTTGCGCATTGTAGTTGCTCTTGCGTAATGGGGAGGGCAGTGAACGTAGCCCATTAACACATCGCATTGATAAAATTATCATAGCTCCAATTGACGACTGGAATATACCCATCATACAATCAAAACAAAATTGTTCGACAGTGGTTGCATGCAACATTATTAAGTAAACAAATAAATCGTTGGATTTACTTAAAAATTTTAAAAACTTTTTTTTACGGTTTACTTAATAAAGTCATGTATGGTGGTTGAACATAATAGCCTATATGTGGCATCTTCAACTTAACCAGTTGAAGTCACATATACTTAATAATAGCCCATTACTTGCAACCACTGTCCAACTATTTATTTGTTTTGTGCATCTGTCACACACTGGAAAGATGTGGCCAGGAAGGAGAGAGAGATTTTTACCTGGAGCACTGGTAGATCTACACTGCGGGGAGTTACTTTGCGCTTCCTAATAATTTTGGAGCAGCAGTGCTGACACAATAGACTACAAAATCGTCTCTGTCAAAGCGAATATGACCAGACACTGTCTATCAATTAATCCATGTAATATTAGTCTGGTATGATATCCCAGATGGTCAATCATATCCTACTTTTACATATTTTTTTTTTTTACGACAATTAGGCTAGGCAAAAGAATAAGACTGTGTATGTTGTAGACACGCGTCATTTTCATCAAATCTCCATCCCATGTGCATATATAGTGGACAGGCACTTAAAACAGCGCATAAGTCAAATGTCTGAATCACAAATAGCTTAATTTGAGTGTCTAACCCTGCCAATGCACACAGACAGTTTTCAACTTTTCTCACAGAAGTGGTTAGTGAACACAGCTAACTAACTTGCTAATGTTAGGCTAAAGTCGTTATACCAATTGTCCATTGTTGTCTGTTGGAGAATCCCCCCTCCCCCCCCCGGCGGTCAAGCTCTGAAAAAAATACATGCCGGGACAACTCTACCATCGATATACATTCAATTTCACATACAGTGCCCTCCACTATTATTTGCACCCCTGGTAAAGATGAGTAAAAAGGGTTATAAAATATTCACCGTTTGGTGAATGAGCTTAATGTCACACTAAAAAAATGAGAAAAATCCAACCTTTAATTCAAGTAAATTTATTATGAGAAAAAAAATTCCCTCATCAAGAAATAATTATTTTTAACAAAACCACGTGTGCCATAATTATTGGCACCCCTGCATTTATATATAGAATAAAGTAATCATTTTTTATATTTGGTCACATATCCTTTGCATGCCATGACATCCTGCAGTCTGTGACCCAACAACATCAAAAAACTCTTGATACCTTATTTTCTGGTACTCTTACAAGCGATACTATAATGTCTCTGCGTTTGAATGGATCTCTATGGGAATTGGGGAGTGGGACTAGATTTAGCTGTAAATTACACTGGAACAGTATGGAACACATGGTTGGCTAAATGGCTCTAAGTCATCAAGGGTCTAACGCAGGGGTGGGCAACTCCAGGCCTCGCGGGCCGGTGTGTATGCATGTTTTTACTGCCACCAGTTACCACGGCTCAATCAGCTAATTAGTCATACACACAATCACGATTCACTCGTAAATTACAGAACGATAAAACGCTACAATACACGCATACCGGCACATGAACATTCATCGACTGCTGTTCATATCGCGGATATGTAGATTAAAATATCAGATCATGTAAACGATTGGGCTAATTAAATAATTGGTAACTGGTGGCAGTAAAAACATGCATACACACCGGCCCGCGAGGCCTGGAGTTGCCCACCCCTGGTCTAACGTATCAAGCAAGCCTTAAACCATCACTCTGCTGCCAGAAATGCAGTAGATATAGATGGATAACTTGATGGGTTTCTTCTCATGACTTATTTTCCCATAGAGTTCAATTGGAAAATTTGTCAGGAGAAACAACCCTTAAATGATCCATCCATATCTACTGCATATCTGGCAGCAGAGTGATGGTTTGAGGCTCGTTTGATACCTCAGACCCTTGATGACTTACATCCATTTTACCAACCATGTATTCCATACTGTTCCAGCATAATTTACAGCTAAATCTAGTCCCACCCCCCAATTCCCATAGAAATCCCTTCAAATGCAGAGACGTTATAGTATCGCTTGTAAGAATACCAGAAAAAAAGATAGCAAGAGTCATTTTCCTATAGAACTCTTTGGGAAATAAAGTCAAGAGAAGAAACCCTTAAAGTGATCCATCCACATCTACTCCATATCTGTAACAGTACCTGAAAATAAGATAACGAGTCTTTTGATATTGATGGGTCACAGATTTCAGAAACAGCAAGCAAAGGATATGCGACCAAATATTAAATATGATACCTTAAAAATACATATGATCCAAGGGTTCACATACTTTTGCCAACAAAGCACTTAATGTTGGATAATTTTGCTCAATAAATAAATTATTAAAAAATAATGTTTTTTGTGTTTTTTGTTGAGCTGGGTTCACTTTATCAAGTTTTAGGACTTGAAGATGTGATCACATTTTAGATCGAATTTATTCAGATAAAATTCTATGCTGCGTGCATAGCGGTCCTGGGCGAGTTGGAATCACTGGTCAGGAGCCTCAGGAGGAGTTGCGCCCTGAAGAGGACGTGGCGCCCTTCCGTCCTACTGCTGGCTGACGGGGTTGTGTAGCGGTGATTCTCTCGTGGTTGCTACATGGGGGGAATTTAATTAGAATAGGGGTTCAATTGGCTAAATTGGGAGAAAAATAGAGAAAAATCTGAAATAATTTTTTATTAAAAATAAATAAATAAATAAATAAATAAATAATAATAATAATTTTTTATTTATTTTAATCTATAGAAAATTTGTTTGTGTTAGCGCACCATTTTGTGACCCGTCTTCGGAAATGATCAAAGATTCAATCGATTTGCGGCGTTTGTGAATTCTCTGGTTTAAAAAACTCAAAGTATGAAATTGCAGTGTTTTGATTAGCGGTAATCTCACTACAATTGGCTACTTGGCTACGCACAAAGGAATAGATTTGTTTAGCTAGGTTAGTTAAGCGAATAATGTCATCTTCAGCTAATAGGAGGAGCTTGCCACCTCATCTTCATTCCATGTAAATGTGAGATGTGGGAGAATGGTGACAGTGGCAGCTGTTCTGATAATACAAAAGTGAGCCAACGCGAACGATAGCCTGCAGGTGCAGTGAAGTCTACCGTCGCTACAAACCATGGCTTTATGATTCAATGAAACAAGCCTCGGAGCGTAACTAACTCAGAACTAAAGTTTGCGATCTTCGTTTTAAATAAAACTCCTAAATACCCCAAACAAATGTAAACCCCCCCCCCATGATCATCCCATTTCACCACCCGCCTACAAAGACATCCTGGGGGAAACACTAAATGCCATCCATATGCTTTTAGTTACTAATAACCTAGCACTGACATAATGAAAAGGATATTTGGAATCTAAATTTCAACTTGACCACAAAATGATGTGGGGATGGGTATAAACTAAATCAGTAAGCAATTCAAGGTGAATTAAAAAATATATAATTTAAAGGCAATGTGCTTGTTTGGGATTGCCAAGCAGAGAAACAGCAAGCACTCAGCTCAATAAAGTTAGATTTTCAATGCATGACACTTCCAGCTAAACATTTTGTCTGCTCACAAAACAATTCAAGTTGGCGCTTAACTTGGGAACTAATGCAAGGTCTTAAACCAGGGCTGGAAAAGCAGTGTTAGTAGGCTAATAGGTTTTAGGCAGGGTGTGAAATTAACACCTGCCACCAGCCAAATGCTGTTCAAATTTTGATTGAGGTTGGTAAGACTCTAGGCGGGCAAAATGGTAAAGAGTGGTAGTACTGTCGGTGTGGTCCTCCAAGTCAGAGGTGGAGAGCACCACCAGGTTGTGGTTCCCGGTGGCAGCCTCGCCCTGGCCCACGGCCCGTGGCCTCCGCGCCGCCAGCATGCGGTCCAGCTTCCTGAAGTAGCGGAAAGACTCGATAGCAGAGAGGCGGGCGGCGGGGCTCCGGTACCCCGCTGTCTTGATCTTGCGGTACTTGTGCTTCAGGCTCTTCCAGCGGTTGCGGATCTGGTTGACGGTGAAGTGGATGTCGCGCTTGGCCAGGCTGTGGCGGAGGCGACGGAAGTGCAAATCGTTCCGCTGTCGTTTCTTGTCCAGCTCATGCACCAGGTCCAGCTCCTCGATGAGGGCCAGCATGGCAAAGGTGTCTGTCTCCGTCCACCACTTGTTAGGCCTTCTTTCGCTCAGGTCCATGGTCTCCTTCTTGTCCGCCCGGTCCGCCGGCAGCCCTCTGGGCAGGGAGCTTCAGGGAAGAGAGAAACCACACCCTTTGCTGACAAAAATTCTGCTACTCACAGGATGACCCCAATCTCCAACAAAAATCATGTCATCATCATATACAAAGAACTCATGCAATTTCTAAGCATTGGCATGCTTTCTTTTTCCCCCTCGAGTGCTGTGTCTGAATCTGAGCCCTATCTACTGTGCCCTGTCTCCTGCATACAGTGCACTGGCAGAAGTGTGCTGTTTAATGCGTACTGTGTAGCATGCAGTCAGCAAAAAATATCCGCCAGACTATTTTCCAACCGTACTGTGGATGTGTCGTAAGCAGGTCGTAAGACGTCCCACCAGTGTTGCCATATCCGCGGTTTTACAGCTATATTGGGCTACTTTCAAAGTGCAGTCACGGTTAAAAATGAAAAGTCGCAAAGCACACACTTATTATAAAAAGTAAAAATATAATGATTTCTATATAAAATATGTTGGTTTTGGTTAAAAATATATTTTGGGCTAGTTTTGAATCGCCATCTGGCTGGAATGTCTTGCAAGATCTGGCAACCCTGCACCCCACCCTTGCGCAGCCATGTAACATGTTGTTTTTGTTGTATTTGAAGGAAAATGTCAGTGGAGCTGCGCCTCATTTTTTTTAAACCGAAGCTTTACGCTATATTTATGGGACCAAAATGTTTGCGTACTTCTTGAAGTGTGCTCCTGAATGTACTCAGCGAAACCCTGGAAGTAAGTGTATCATACAGGTGTTTAAAGTATACTATATTTAGAGAAAATGTTGTCTACTTAACAACTTTTTCGCCTTGTCTATTCAACAAGCCTATCTAATAGTATGGAATAGTGCTGATTTGGACACAGCCCAGGATTATACAGGCAAATTACTTTATTTATCAGTGGTTTCTGATGGTCTCAGACTTGCAGATGCATAAATAAATAAATAAATAAATAAATAAATAAATAACTGCTAGACAGCTATGAGAACCTGCGATCCAAATCTTTAGAAAATCCCCAAATCCTAAGAACATTTGTCTGACTTTCCAGTTTTAGATTTGAGTACCAATTACATCCAAACAATTGCATCACAGTCAGTGTAGCGCCAATGCATATTCGTCATTAAGTTGTAATGATCTCTTAAAACACTTATGAATATGGATAATGCATTGCGCAATTACATGCGTAACACCTGAACATGCTGAGAACTGAAGCGCACAATTGGTGACTTAATTATAAACTGAATGGAAAAACATATATCAATATACAAAAAATAATAACAAATGAGGGGGAATTTATACTTTATTTGGCTACTACACGTCATCATAATTGACAAAAAATAATTGTGAATGTCATCGCTGACATCTTTGTCATTGGAAAACGTATCCTGCGTGCATTTAATTATTCTAATTTGCTGAAGAATAATGACTCAATCGCACTATCACTACATGAACAATCAACCACGCTGGGTTGTTTCAGCGGTAAGCGAGAAAGCTTGCCAAATCTTTGGTCAGCATTTTAAAGACATTTTCTCAACAAATGTAAGACCTTTACGAAAAAAACACAATCGGGCTGCTTTATACAATTTAATGTCTGCAACAGCGATGACGTCGCGATTAGAGAGCTATTGATCCCTATCGCTCACTGGCTCTTGGTCTCAATGGTCTGCAGCCAATTAATAATTTTTCCTCAACCCCAGAAACCTACAGCAAGTGCAGCACATTCAATAATTTAATAAACATAATTGCGTGACTATAGCTACATGCAAGTACATCATCTACGTAGCTAGATAATCAATTTAGCATCAGCAGGCTGGCTGGCTGGTCGCTAGCTAATGTTAGCGAACCTATTAGCATTGGTCAGAGCACAATATGATCGACTGACCGTAGCCAGTTAGCCAGCTTGCTGGCTAGCCATATTTCTGAGGTAGCTATCGCTGACGCACAATAAACCTGGTAGGCCACGGTCTCACGCACCAAGGGGCCAGGCGGCTTTCTCCAACCTTTTTTCCTTGCAGTGGTTCAGAAAGTTTAAAAGCTTACTGTTAAAAATAACACCTCATCCCTTCACCGCAACTTACGCAGGGTTTCGCCTGCGTCAAGATAGCTTCATGTTTACGCTCTGGTCATATGACTTTGGTTAGACATGGCTCACGTCACGTGGTCTAATAGCGCGTTTATGGTTGGTTGCGCGGGCAAGCCGCTACCCATGTGATGCCAGTTCCTGGCTTCCGGTTCATGTGATTTTATTTTACGGATTATTTTACTGAAGTTCAGGTACTGCACAGACGTTGTTGTCCAGCTTGATTCATTTTCAGTTTTTCGTAATCGCACGTATACGGTTGGTAAACTGTTATAGTTAATATATTATCCCTGCATCTTATTGTCATGTTCTACCTGTTACTCTAACCCGATTGCGAGTACCAAAAACACTGCATGCTTGTCGCAGGCTACGGTGGTGACGTTATTTTGCTTAGGAGCGTAAAGAGTAAGCACATTTTTCAGCTAGTAGCTAGTAGCTAGTTTGAAAATTTAAAAAATATTCTTGGTTCACGATCTCTTTTAGGTGGCAACGTTAATGGCGAGTAACAAATACCAGATCGTCGTGGAAGGTGAGGCATCTGAGACGGATTCGGACGAAGAGGTTTATTTAACCTCTCTCCCTTTGGCTCAGTCCGCTGCAGCCGGGGTAAAAGTTCCGGGAGAAGCATCAGAGACGGATAGTGAAGGGGAGCCAGAGAAAGTGCGGAAGCTGGTTGTTGCAGGGAATGCAGAATACTCGCAAGTTCTGCGCAAGAACTTACCGCCACTCATTGTGATCAGAAACGCCGAGGTGGAAGAAAAACCGATGCCGAGGGCTGAGCAAAGCGGGCGCTATAACACATTGCTTCAGCAGAAACTGCAGGAGAACAACGCACGACTGTGCAGTGACGTGACACAGATGTTCAGACAAATGTACAACAACGCAACGAAAGATATACGGATGGCCACAACTCATCTCAACAATTCGCAAAATGGCATCATCAACGCTTCCCACAGCATCCGTCTTATTCTTGAAGACCTCAAATCTGTTTCTGAAAAAATCGATATAATTACTAGTTGTAACCTACTCCCCGACATCACTATAGTCACCCCGTAACTGAAAAGGTCAGCACGATATTTACACAAATATAGCTACACGGTTATTATAAAAATTCATGTGAATGTTTTAAAAAAAAATGTATTTAACGTGCTGCCTCTAGTCAATCCTTTAACGAATAAACGGAATATTTGTTATTTGTTCCATAATTTCGTCCTCTGTAGGCTACGATGTATGCTTCGATCAGTAGTGCCGAAATGTACGATCATTTTGTCATTTCACATATATGATATATAAAGTTGCTAAATTGATTCAGGGTCAGTTTCGCTTTTTACTGTAATGGTTAAAGCTTGGGTTGGGAAATCGGATTTTAAATCTGCATGTGAGAGCAACTTCATCCCAAAGGCGCACGTAATGCAGGGGCGGACCCACAGAACTATGGGCGTGTTCGGCTAGAGCCGTTTTACGTCATATCTGCGTCGACTGCATCGGTATATGGCCAAAAAATCGACTAGGTAAAAAATAGCTGTCTGCATACTCCAAGAAACGCCCTCCAAGACACGCCCCTCACTACAAGAAACGCCCCCTACACACTACGGTGGCCTTGGGGGATCCTGTTGGTTCGCTGCTGTTAATCCGAAACAAAATTATGCACGATAGTATAAATGGGTATATACTGAAAATATTTAAATGTATGTAAACCAGCTAAACAGTCGATTGGGTACTTGTGGGTTATCTGTCGCCACTTTTTAATTTGTACTTGTGGGTTATCTGTCGCCACTTTTTAATTTCATTTTCCAACTTTTTCACAAATACAGATGTGTGTTATCATGTCGCCATTTTTACAAAAATATACTATTTGTTTCTTTAATTATTTTTATTTCTCAAAATAACAAACATTAATCCTATTATTCGGGTGGCATGAACGCGGCGATGGCCTCCAGGATGCCGTCGAATGGGTCGACTCTAGCTTCATTTTGCGTATTTAGAGAGTGAAAAAAAACATTTTAAATACCATGTAACTAAAAAACAAATAAATTAAAAAGTGGCGACAGATAACCCGTACCGTCATTTATTTCCATATCCATTGTTACCACTCATATTTCTGTCATGAGCCAAGTGAATTACGAACGTTAGCTTGCTTGCGACGAGTGCTATATATATTTACCATACAAACTAGTGATAATGAACATGGCCGGGGGGTCTTTTGAATAAGTCACTAGTTTGTATTGAAATTGTTTGTTATAGTTTGCTAAGAGTATGGATTACGGGCGAACCGTTCATAGCCGGCCCCAGCCGGCTGAGATTTGTGGAGAGGCGACGTGCTCGAATAGATAAAAACGTTCAGAATCACTCAAGTGCGTTCGGCCGCAAAACGGCTCTTAAGTTACAGCGTTCACTTTTTTCAATGGAATAATATGGAGCTCTGTCTGAAGATATTCATATCTAAAGCCACATGTCCAGATGGAGCAACTTATTACATTATTATCTTGTTATATGGAAAACAAACGTAGAATAATTTCGGAATATTTATGAATGAAACTCATTGGTTTATTTGGTTAATGCAATTTAGAATTAACCTATGTGTAGTAACCTAATTGTAATTTTGAATTGTTATTTTGTATTTCTGAATCATTTGTTTAATCATTCGGCAGGTTATCATTCGAGTAAGCTTGTTACCACCAGCTGTGCCAGCTGTCTCATTTTGTTCATTATTAAACCCTCCAGAATAAAACAGAATAACCCGTCTTTTTTAAATGTCACCTAAGTCCACTCTGAGATTCTTTAGTGCAACATTAGCATTTTAATAGGCTGTGTTGGCCTATTGAAATAGGAAAACGACTTTCAACATAATACATTTTATAGCCTTTTCTCTCAATTAAAACCTAACTTAATTTTTTTTTTTTAAATTGCACATATTGACAGACATGATTGTTCACGTCCATTTTTGGACATCAAAAAATATTGGACAGCTTAACATAATGTATAATAAAGTAATGGTTTTTTATATTTGGTCGCATATCCTTTGCATGCCATGACTTCCTGATAACATCAAAAGACTTATTTTTATATTACTGTTTTTTTATATATACTGTTCCGTGTTCCAGCATAATTTACAGCTAAATGTAGTCCCACTCCCCAATTCCCATAGAGATCCATTCAAATGCAGAGACATTATAGTATCGCTTGTAAGAGTACCAGAAAATAAGATATCAAGAGTCTTTTGATGTTGTTGGGTCACAGACATCAGGAAGTCATGGCATGCAAAGGATATGTCACCAAATATTTAAAAATGATTACTTTATTCTATATATAAATGCAGGGGTGCCAATAATTGTGGAACGTGTGGTTTTGTTAAAAATAATTATTTCTTGATGAGGGATTTGTTTTTCTCACTATAAACTTACTTCAATTAAAAGTTGGACTTTTCAAATTTTTTCAGTGTGAGATTAAGCTAATTCACCAAACGGTGATTTTTTTTAATAACCATTTTTACTCATCTTTACCAGGGGTGCCAATAATAGTGGATGGCACTGTATGTATATATATATATATATACTGTAGCACAGAGATGATCAATTGTCTATTCCAGATGGAAATTAACATGTTTATTTATTGGACAAAAGCTATGCATTGTAAATATAGCTTTGGATATTCACACACACACACACGTCTATCTTACTAACAGGGGACTATCACTCTATACCTGCCAAGAGGGGACCATAGTTTCTAGATATTGTCTTAAAAAAATAATAAAAAATAAAAAGAGACAACATTTTTATTTAAGCTCATTGTTCATACTATTTACTGAGATTTCACTTTTAATGTTTTTTTTTTTTTTTTTTTAATTAGCCAAGAGGGGACCTGAGCAATGTCTACCTAACAAAGAGGGGGCTTAACCAGTCTGGAGGACTATATTATCCGTGCTCTCTACAAAGGATTGATTTCTCTCAAGAAGGGATACATTTCTACAAGAGTTTAAGTTTTTCCTTAGATAAAAATGTTTTGAAAATTAATGTGCAAAATTTACTTTAGAGTGAATTTATATAAATCACAAAAAAAAAGTAACTCTAAAAGTAAAATTACTGTCAGAGGGGGGAACAACTACATGAAAATATATCTAGTTAGAAATACAAACAAATACAGTGGGGAAAGACATCAAAATAATAATAAATAAAAAAAACCCTAACCCTGGATTAACAAAATGTAATTAATAAAAATACATGCAATTGTATTTCCAAAATTCAAGATTACATTTCAGAAAGTGAAATTCTGGAATTGTTCAAAACTTACTTCAGTTACTAGCCTGTTAATAAATAAAATCGTATGAAAGCAAGTATGAAGCTTTATGTAAAGAACAGTTGTAAATTACATGAACGCAATTACAAATATTCAGTAATTAACTTCCAATATGAAAACAGATACAGTTTAGAAAATAATAGTCTGTTTATATTCTGTACATTATGTAAACATGGTTTCAAAAACGGTTTACTCGTACTTCTGCAATGTAGACTATGCCATTTATTTCTGTTTTAATGTGTACACATCATATTAATCTGTTTTTTAAATGGAAATGCTACTATGCATTATTTCTGTTCAGAAACAGCCATATATCATCTGCGTACAGAAATATAATATGGTCTGTATCCCCAATTTGAACGCCTTTTATAGAAGAGCGGGATCTTACAGCTGGGGGTTCGATGACTACCTTAAAAAGCAAGGAAGACACAGCCGAACCCTGCCAATTTCCACATAACAGGGCGAATGTTCCTGATATATCTATATTTGTTTTAATCATTGCAGTAGGATTAAGATAAAGTATTGAGATTATCTTCAATATATTTCTTCCAATGTCAATAACAAAAACTGCAACTAGATACTGCTATTCTGCTCTATCAAAGCCTTCTCTGTATCTTGCAAGATAGGCAGTCACGTATATCCATGAAGTAAGTCACATGGCATGGGTCAAAACTGCATAATAGATACTGAGTTTGAAGTCTAATACTCCCTCAGACCTTAATGAATTTAGAGTATAAATATTATGATATCAACATATAGGGCTCTATTTTCTGGAATCAATGGTGTTTGGCGCAGTCAGTGGCACAGCGCATGGGTGCACTGGCTGTGGCTACTAAATCTTCTGACTAAAAATTGTAACACACATATAACACAATTGGCTCCTAATTGTATTTCAGATTTTATAACTCTACAGTACATCCTAACCAGGGTCACAGTCTGTTGTTAGCCCAAATAAGGTCATCCACACTTTGGAATCTTGCCATTCTGAACGTCCCCTGTTCGTTGGCTCAGGGTGACACCTGTCCCCGCACAGATGGCGATTGCCAATGCCCATGCTTTAGTGCAAGAATAACGCAATATATAACAGAAACAGCCATATATCATCTGCGTACAAAGATATAATATGGTCTGTATCCCCAATTTTAACTTATTTTATAGAAGAGTGAGATCTTACAGCTAGGGGTTCGATGGCTACCTCAAAAAGCAAGGAAGACACAGCCGAACCCTGCCGATTTCCACATAACAGGGCGAATGTTCCTGATATATCTATATTTGTTTTAATCATTGCAGTGGGATTAAGATAAAGTATTGGAATTATCTTCAATATATTTCCTCCCAATGTCAATAAAAAAACTGCAAATAGATGCTGCTATTCTGCTCTATCAAAGCCTTCTCTGTATCTTGCAAGATAGGCAGGCAGGCGTATCCATGAAGTAAGTTACATGACGGGTAAAAACTGCAATTAACTTGTGTAACCTATATCATTACTTTGTACCATGACATATTAAAGGTACATACAATATTAATATAATGAAAGAGTTTAACCTATGTTTATTAAACAGCAATATATCTAAACTAAATTTGTAAAGACATAGCTGGGCCCAAGTCTCAGTTCTGTGGGTATAGGATCCAAAAACATTGGAAGTTCTTTTTTCATGCAAAGATCTCTGGGAAATACTAACCTACTACTTCCAAAGAGTGTAAAGGAAACTAGTTAGAAATGTCCTTTATTAGAAATAACCCCATTGAGATGTACTATCTCGTTTTCAAGGGGGTCCTCAACAACAATAATACAATCACAACACAATTGCAAAAAGCTTTTAACAAAAAACTAAAATAATAACAAGATAATTAAATGACATCAAATGTGACAAAAAACAAACAACAAAAAAACTAAATCAAAATAATATGACATACAAAATCAGGAGCTCATACTCCAAACAGAGCATGAAGATTTATCATTCATTCATTGCTTATAGAAAAGTATTAATGTCAGTGATAGCATTAAGTAATAAAGGTATAAAACATAATTATAGGCTTTCTTAGCTATTGACTTAGAAACGGCAGGAACAGAAAAAAAGAGCTGTATAGAGTGTCTCAATTGATAATTAGAGGAGAAAGGGTACCATCAACTGCTTTAAATTGTGAGGGTATTTGTAATGTATACATTTTTTTTAAAATGAGAAAACGGCCGCAGAAATTATAGGAAGCTGTCAACCCATGATGCAATGTCGCTGTCTTATGATGGGAGAGGGCCAATTAAGAGTTTCACACATTGTACAATGATGAGTTATGAAAGAACAGCCAAGAACAAATCTGAATATTCTATTATAAACTATATTGAGAGGAAGAAGATTAGTTTCGGCTGCAGCCTGATATACAACATCAACATAATCCAATATTGGTAAGATGAGTTAACGCAAACAGTAAATTAAAAGCAGTTTCTGGATCGGTAAAGAACCCCAGTACCGAGGTTCATTTTCTTCATAATATAACTCATTTGGCATTTAAATGAAAGTTCAGAGTTTAGCCATAATACCAGGTATTTGCTGTGTTCAACTATGTGCAATGGTGTACCATCAAGACAGGCAATAACACATGCATGAGCTTTAGATTTGGATTGAACGCTTTGGCGAGTACCAAAGATTATTGTGTGAGATTTAGATTTATTGAGTAGTAATTTATTTGTGGCAAGCCAGTGTTGTAGGGTATTAAAATCAGACTGCAAAGCTGATTCAATCTGTAATAAATTAGTTTTAGATGTGTATATTACCGTATCGTCCACATAAAGCTGAACACAACATTCAGAACAAATCGAGGGGATGTCATTAATAAAAATGGAAAAAAGAAGTGGACCAAGAGTTGAGCCTTGAGGCACGCCTCGTTGTTGTACTAATGTATCAGATTTACTTCCTTGTATGACAACACATTGTTTTCTGTTATGAAGATAGGAATTGAACCAAAGTAAAGCATTATGTGACAGACTAACAGAGTGAAGTTTATCTAAAAGAAGGTAGCGGTCGACCAGATCAAAAGCCTTGGTCAAATCAAGAAAAATTGCACCTGTTCATTTAGTATCGTTAGATTGTAAGTTTTAACAAAGCAGTAGTTGTTTTGATCGAAAGCCAGATTGAAAAGGTGATAAGATATTGTACTTATTGAGATAATATGACAGTTGCTTATAAATTAGTTTTTCAAATACTTTTGCAGTAGAACAGATGATTGAAATGAGTCTATAGTTATTGAGTTCAAGTACATCGCCCCCTTTGTGCAAGAGAGTGATGTGTGAATATTTCCATAAGGCAGGTATTTCAAAAGTAGATAAAGACATGTTAAAAAGATCACAAAGAGGGTACATGAGAATGTGGGATGATAATTTGAGAAATTTGGTTTCAATGCCATCTATATGGGGAGAGATCAGTGCCACCTGAACTTGAACCTGAATTTTCAAAACCTGTAGTTTGATGTTATTGAATTTTTTGTTATTGAATTCACCTTCTTGAAATTTTGGTGTTGAAATCCCAGGGTAAAAAAATCAGGTAAAAAAATTCTAATTCAGGTTTAAAAAAAATTCAGGTTTCGAAAATTCAGGTAAAAAAAATTAAAGTCGCAAAATTCAGGTTTTAAATTCACGTTCAGGTTTGAGGAGAAACATCCAGGCTATTCAGACAGAGCAAATGAGTCTGGATGTAATCGACTTCCCTCCTGGCCAATCACAACGCAGCTCCCAGGTCACATAGAAGGGCTTTCGGAATGGGGAAATCTTTCAAATCTCTAATGTTGTCGTAGTCATAAAATGTATTTTTATAGCCATCATAGCGCGAAGTTGTCAAAACTATAACAGCGCGGAAACCCTTTTAAAAAAAACGAAATAAAAAACGTAGCTAGCCTATGGCTATGGCAACTTTAGGACTAAACAGGCCACATTTTAGTTCATAAAACTCAAGTAAGCTAACTTAGATATCCAGTGAGCACAAGTGGTTTACAGAACTTGTTCACTTTTTTAGCAGCATTTTTTCTGTAAGTATAAACCGAACAATACATTTTTATTTGATCATTTATTTATTTATTAAATATAAGCCAAAGTAGCCTATGCCTTCCTGGCGTGTCTCCCCATGGTGCAGCTTGTAGCGCAGGTTAGCTATAATCTTCTCGTGCTCTTTGCAGCTGCGACATTGTTGCTTCGAATACAACCTTTTTTCGCATTACTCGCTCCCATTCCTCTTGTCTCTACACTGTGCTGTCCAATAAAGCTGAAATGCTATTACACATATTTTAAGAAAGTATACTCTTTGAGAAGTTATAAACATATGTAGGGTCCACCTTGTTAAACTCATCTTCATCCACTTATTGTTCTCCCCTGGATTTTATGACCGAGTGGTGCTGGGGTGTCTTCATGATGATATGACTATTTAAACTGCCGAAGATAAGTTTAACAATTTATTATCACAGGTACAGCACTGTTGATGTGCAAGTAGATTTGTGTTTGCTGTCTGCTCTTCTTTTTAATACTGCTTTGTTTGAGATATAGTGATAATGAAAATGTTTGGTCAAGTGGCGTTGTTCCATAAATAGTCTCCTGGGAAGAAAAACCAACCCCCCATGTTCTTCTAACTAGAAGGCCGGCCGGCGGGTGGCATTTAGGCATTTATTAAGCATTAGAAAACAGAGTCTTCATAATGACAAACCTCTGAATTCACATGGAGCTGTGACTGTTGTGGCCAATCAGGCTCTATCTGTGGTATGTTTTTACACTGTGTTTTTTCCCCTTTCACTTCATGTTTCTCCTTTATTGTGCTCTGTCTCTGCCCTCACAGTGTTCTTAAACACACTGCCCGCTGCTCGCACCGCCATCCCAGCCCGGTTCCACACCATCCTTGCTGCCACATCTGGACTGTCATCTAGCTGCTGCTAATTATATTAACATGGGCATTGGCTGTTTTGGCCATGCTGGTCATTAAGCCCTAGACTCTGAGCTGACCAGAGGAGGATGGGTTCCCCCCTTGAGTCTGGTTCCTCCCAAGGTTTCTTCCTAGTTAAACCAGGGAGTTTTTCCTTGCCACTGTTGCCTTTGGCTTGCTCTTGTGGGGGTTTAGGCTGGGTTTTTCTGTGAAGTGTATTGTGACAACTAGTTGTGAAATGCGCTATATAAAGAAATATTGATTTGATTTGATTTAAACACAGAGAATGTGGTGATTACTGCTGTCTACTAATGTGTTCTTACACACAGCCAAGAGGATATGACGGCTATGCCTGTCTGTTCCACCACTATCACACAGTCCTATCGGAACGGCGGATGGAACAGAGTGTTGGACAGCGGGTTTAGTTTCTCAGGTGATGCAGATTAAAACAGATGGGGACCCAGTGATGGGGTTTAGGGTGAAGCAAGTGCAATATCCAGCTATAACCAAACCCTGATGGATAATCAGGGCCAGGTCGCCCAACCAATCAAAACGCATATCTGAGGGCTGCGCTCCAAAATAATGTAATTTTTTTTTTTTGGTTAATGGATCAATTCAATGGATCTCGCCTTCAGCGCCCTACCAGAGTTAGTTATTGTTTGACAGCAGCCAGCTGGGAGGCTTGGCTGTGTTTCCATTTCTATGACCTGTTTATTTATTGAATGAGGGCAAACATAGTGCTGATCAGCTGTCCAGTGCAGACTGAGATACGCTTTAGTTGTGTTTTATGCTATGGTTTTAAAAGTTTTTGTAAATAATTAGGTTTCACTCTGGACAACATTCTGTCCTAATCAATCGAATCAATGTTGGTGCTCCATAAATTTCATCTCCTGTGGGTGAAGCCCACACTGCTCCTGCTAACCTTTGACAAAGCTTCTACTGGTTTTCTGCTCCCAATGAGCAGAGAATGATGAAGGTGTGGCATCAAAAGTAATTACCCCAATAACAGCGTTATGGTGTACTTCAATAAAAATAAAAAAGACTGGCAAAAGAGAAATGGGGGTAGATGTGGACCACTGGAAAAAAAACTGATATATAGTCCACCCCCCTAGACACAAACAGTCCACATTTTACCACTTTCTGTGTGGCTTCGGAGACTGCTATATAGGCTACCGTGCCACCCTTCCTGAGGAAGCAGGGGTTTGTGGAGTAGCCAGCCTATGACGCGTCGCCCATAGGCATGGAAATTGAATAAATGGCAATGTAGGCGATTGCATTTCAATCTGAATTCAATAGTGTTTATTGTACACTTTATTATAATCATAATTATTATAGGTTGATGTTGGGACAGTGCATTTTTTTTACTAAAGGAATAAACAATAAAAGCACAATAAAACAAATACATAATAAAAGCACAAATATAGGACAGTGAATTATAAAAACATTTTGTTTGTCGTTTTTTAAATAACCATGTTCTGCTATTTGTATTGTATAGGCTACCGCGTGCTTGTGGCTGTAGGCCTACGGGAGCCGCTAGGCTAACTAAAATGTTATAATACCGACAAACATCCAAAAATGCAACGCAAACTATATAAAATTGGTAAACATTAAAACAAGCTTAATGACCGGTAAAAATGACGGTGACATTTTTTTTTTCAACTCCATCCTTCACGTTGACAGATTATAATTTACTCTAGCAAACCACTGGTCTGCAAAATGGTCAAGCAACAAATTAAAGTAGACTAACCCTTGTCAAAATAAATATTTACTTGCAATTGTGATTAAATAATTCTGAAAAAGAGCATGCAGTGTGAGGAATGTCAGAAAGACTAAGAAAAACAAGAGAAATAGTTGATAACTGGTATTATTGCTAGCTGCTAGAAGCTGCCAGCTTGTAAGGTGGGACTGGGAGCTGCCAGCGAGCTGCGGTGCATGCTGAGAGCTGCGATTTTATCTGCTCTCGGTCGATTAGCTAACCCGCGCTACAGGCTGCGCCATGGGGAGACACGCCAGGAAGGCATAGGCTACATCGGCGTATACTTCATAAATGAGTTCGGTTTATACTTACAGAAAAAATGCTGCTAAAACAGTGAACTAGTTCTGTAAGCAACTTGTGCTCATTGGATATCTAAGTTAGCTTACTTGAGTTTCATGAACTAAAATGTGGCCTGTTAAGTCTGTGACGAGCCTCAAATCCGGATGGTCGACTCTCCCGACTAAAAGGCTGTCAACTCGTTGGTAATAGTAAATACACGGAACCGTGGTAGTACGTTAAGTACACAGGCACCGGAGACGTGATGGTAACAACTTGTTGGTGCATTTATTATGCATACCGAAACATACAGGTGCAGCTCAAAAAATTCGAATATCGTGAAAAAGTTCAATATTTTTTCTCACTCATTTCAGTAAGTGAAACTCATATATTGTATAGATTCATTACACATAGAGTGAAATATTTCAAGCCTTTATTTCTTGTAATTTTGATGATTATGGCTTACAGCTAATGAAAACCCAAATTCAGTGTCTCAGAACATTTTAATATTGTGAAAAAGTTCGATATTGGAAACTCATGGTGTCACACTCTAATCAGCTAATTAACTCAAAACACCTGCAAAGGTTTCCTGAGCCTTTAAATGGTCTCTCAGTCTGGTTCAGTAGGCTACACAATCATGGGGAAGAATGCTGACTTGACAGATGTCCAGAAGACAGTCATTGACACCCTCCACAAGGAGGGTAAGCCACAAAAGGTCATTGCTAAAGAAGCTGGTTGTTCACAGAATGCTGTATCCAAGCATATTCATAGAAAGTTGAGTGGAAGGAAAAAGTGTGGTAGGAAAAGGTGCACAAGCAACAGGGATAACCGCAGCCTTGAGAGGATTGTCAAGCAAAATCCATTCAAGAATTTGGGGGAGCTTCACAAGGAGTGGACTGAGGCTGGAGTCAGTGCATCAAGAGCCACCACGCACAGACGAATCCAGACATGGGCTACAAATGTCGCATTCCTCGTGTCAAGCCACTCCTGAACCAGAGACACTGTCAGAAGCGTCTTACCTGGGCTAAGGAGAAAAAGAATTGGACTGTTGCTCAGTGGTCCAAAGTCCTCTTTTCAGATGAAAGTAAATTTTGCATTTCATTTGGAAATCAAGGTCACAGAGTCTGGAGGAAGAGTGGAGAGGCACAGAATCCTCGTTGCTTGAAGTCCAGTGTGAAGTTTCCACAGTCAGTGATGATTTGGGGTGCCACAGTCAACGCAGCCATCTACCAGGAAATTTTAGAGCACTTCATGCTTCTTTCTGCTGACAAGCTTTATGGAGATGCTGATTTCATTTTCCAGCAGGACTTGGCACCTGCCCACACTGCCAAAAGTACCAAAAGCTGGTTCAATGACCATGGTATTACTGTGCTTGATTGGCCAGCAAACTCGCCTGACCTGAACCCCATAGAGAATCTATGGGGTATTGTCAAGAGGAAGATGAGAGACACCAGACCCAACAATGCAGACGACCTGAAGGCCGCTATCAAAGCAACCTGGGCTTCCATTACACCTCAGCAGTGCCACAGGCTGATCGCCTCCATGCCACGTCACATTGATGCAGTAATTCATGCAAAAGGAGCCCCCAACCAAGTATTGAGTGCATAGAAATGAACATACTTTTCAGAAGGCTGACATTTCTGTTTAAAATATCCTTTTTTATTGATCTTATGTAATTTTCTGAGACACTGAATCTGGGTTTTCATTAGCTGTAAGCCATAATCATCAAAATTACAAGAAATAAAGGCTTGAAATATTTCACTCTATGTGTAATGAATCTATATAATATATGAGTTTCACTTTCTGACATGAATGACAAAACATATTGAACTTTTTCACGATATTCTAATTGAGCTGCACCTGTAAATGCAGGGAGTCACAGGAACATGCGACTGTCTCCTCACTGACCACATCACAGACAAACCCCCCGTACCCCAGCATGTCTACGTCACACTCACTCTTTACAAGTCCTAAAGTTGTCATAGCCATAGGCTACGTGGATGGCAAACACATACTTGTGGATTATTTTTACAAAACACAAATTGAGAGGTGTTTGCATGTGGATGGCAAAAACACATTTGTGGATTATACCTACGAACACAAATTAAGAGGTGTGTGTGTGTGGATGGTAAATATAATTGTGGATTATACTTTTGTGTTTGTTTATTTTTGATAGAAATCTACCTCCATAAAACTAGGCCTCCGATGGTATATAAGCTTGGCTTGATGACCAGTGCGTTGAAGGTTACTGGACCGCAATTTGTGCTGTGTCTTGGTGATCTTCCCGCTGGCCAGTGTGATTTGCAATGAACTTTCTCCAGTAAAGTGTTTGTTGTGTTGAGTGAGTTCCTGCATCGTCCTGACGGATTATTGAGAAAGAAGGTTCCTACCACCTGCATTCTAATATTGATTAATAACATAAATACTGTTATTTTGCCTTCATGATTACATTAAATACAATAAGAATGTCAGGTTGGCAACCCATAGGTTCGCGCATATTTTCCTTGTTTTGTAATATACGGCTTATGGGAATGTGACAAACGCTTTAAAACAAGTCCACTTTCCCGGAAAGACTGAAAAGTGCGATTAACAGCATGAAGTTAAAGCGCACATGCAGAGAATGGCATTAAAATTAATTGTGAATGAATTGTGTAATGTGCTGCAACTTTGTTTTTGTTTCTAATTAGACTATTATTTCTCTTTAAAATCATTTTGTTCAGTTATGGTATAACAGGTGAAATCAGCAGGGTTTTAATAAGAACATTACTGGAACTATTGTCAAATATAGGCCAAGTCATAGCTTGATCCAGGATAATTGCGAATAGTCTACTTGTAACCTTACACGTACCATTACACATCGCCTGGATGTTGATAGACTGGGCTGAAAGCAGTTTAATGCGGCATTACCCTTCGCTCAGGGACAGGTATGTGGTATTTGACCTATGTACCCCTTTAATATAATGCATTTTTTGATATAGCCTACACAATAATAACTTGTACAAAATGCAGCTGCTAGGGTTCTTACTAGAACCAATAAATGGGAGCATATCAGCTCGATGCTCAAAACTCTTCATTGGATGCCTGTCAAATTCAGAATTTACTTCTGGCGTTTAAAGCTTTAAATGGTTTGGCGCCAGAATATCTTAGTGACTTACTCATTCCTTACTGTCCTCCTAGATTGTTTCGCTCTCAAAGTTCTGGCAATTAGAAAATTCCTATTATATCTAAAATTACAATGGGTGGCAGAGCCTTCTCTTACAGTACTCCTTTCTTATGGAATAATCTTCCCATGTATGTTCGGGCTTCTGTCTTTAAGTGTAGACTAGAAACGTACCTCTTTAGTCAATCTTATATATAAGGATGTCGGGGGGGTGGCTAACCCTCGCCCTGAGATTACTCTGGCCCATGCCCCCTCGCCCTGAGTTTGCAGACTGCTCCAGTCATGCCCCTCGTCCTGAGTTTGCAGACTGCTCCAGTCCTGTCCCTCCTTTGGTTTATTCTCCGGACTTGACACAACCGGAGTCCCAGATGCACCACCCGCCCCTTTGAACTGAACATTTTACATCTTTTTCTTTGGAATTCATACTTACCAGTTAGTTTTATGAGAAGGATGGGCACCCCCTCTCTAGCCAGGTTCCTTACGAGATTTATTCCCACTCACTGAATTTTTTCTCGCCACCGTTGAATGTTTTTTCTCCCCTTCCGGGGAGTTTTTTTTCCTCGTTTTGCTGGTTGGTGGCTAAGGCCTGTTTTTTTGCTCTATTTTCCTTCTGTTTTCCTGTGCAGTTTTCGTAATACGGTCCTTAGAACTGCACACAGTACTCAGAGGGCCGGATTCAGAGATGGTCAACTTAAGTCATGCGCTTAAGTGCGTCTCTTGCGTGGATTTAACGCGGGATGAGATATGCCGTATTCTAACCTGCGCTACACGGGTGCGTTTCTCAAAATGTGGGTGGCACAGGGCACGATATTCTAATGACCTGTTTCTTGTACCTGCCCCCTGGGTTTCCAGCTTTCTACTTAAAAACATGTGTGTGTGCATACATTTTCAACATGTCAGTGACATTTCCTTTAATAACTGCATTTGCCTATAAAATTCTACTTTTGTGCATTGTAGGCGCTCTTGCGGGAAGGCAGTGAACATATTAATCCGTCGCATTGATAAAATAGCTCCTATTGATGACTTGAATATACCCATCACACAATCAAAAGAAATAATCGCTGGACAGTGGTTGCACACAATATTATTAAGTAAACAAATAAATCGTTGGATTTACTGAAAAAAAAATTATTTATTTTTTTAAACGATTTACCTAATAAAGTCATGTAGCCTATGGTGGTTGAACACAATAGCCTATATGCGACGTGTTCAACTGAATAATTTTGGAGAAGCTGTGCTGACACAAATCATCTCTGTCAAAGCGAATAGGATCCAGACACTGTTTAGTAATGTAAAAGTAGGCTATGATATACCAGACGGTCAATCATAGCCTACTTTTACATATTTTTATTTTTATGACAGCTCTTTGATAATTGCAGGCTAGGCAAAGGAAAATAAGACCAATATTATTTTCAAAGAACATGCACTCATTCTAATATCCATTTTTGCAAAAGATGCTGTATTTTTCATAATAACGTATTGGCGGCGCTAGACATAAACTACCTTTTTTTCCGAACAAAATTGCACAGAAATTTTTTTTTAAGTGAAAACTGTGAATACGCGTATCTTGCACGAGTTGCAGACACGTCTCATTTTCATAACATCCCTACCCCGCGTGCTTAATGCCGCGTATATACTGGAGAGACGCTTAAAACAGCGGATAAGTCAAATGTCCGAATCACAAATAGCTTATGCTACACAGAATTTCGGGAGTAAGTCCCATTTGCTTGTGTTTATCTCAGCTCTGAATCTGGCCCTAAGTGTGGTCTGACAAAGGTATTGTATGAACATATAGGCTAAATGTGACAGATTGCATAGGCTACATACGGCGAAAAAAATTATTTTCTTTAAAGCACATGGGTTAACATGAAGCATTGAAGGTTGTGTTTCCTATACAGTAATAAACAAACGGAATGATATGGGAAACAAAAACATCAGAGATTTTATGCTTATACACTTAACTATAATGTCTTTAGCCTCTTTTTTCATTAATAAACGTGACTTTTGTTCATCCAAAATAATGAGTGTTGTTATGGTTTAAAGTGCTTTATAATAAATGAAAATGAATGGTAAGATTGGATTTGTGTAGGGGTGTATGTGCCGGTGGCAGATGTGGAGAGGTGCATCATCTAGGCTGTACACGCAATGGCAGAGATATAGACAGTGCAGGCAGTGCAGCTGCACTGGGGCAGTGGTCTGTGAGGGCCCGTGTCATTGCGGAGAACGGGCCCTACATCAAAACGTCTGTTCTTGCACGGGCCCTTAAATTTGAGACACTCATTGAGCGTCAGAGAAATTTACTTATTTTAAGTCAAAATAAAGTACCACAAATGCAAAGAAACTTTGGAAAAATGAAAAAAAAAAAAATATATTTCTTTAGTTTGCAACTAAATACTGAGAGCTACATATGTGAAACAGGTAAATCTATACATTTCCTGGATCATAATCTCCATGTCCACAAGTGTGCAAAATCCGAGGATGATATACAGAACTACTAAAGATCTATGATGCACAATTTAGGCAGTGAACTCTGTTGTCCATTAGGAATAGGAAAGTTACCTAAAGTAGTTATTGTTTGCCACATAGCTAGTCAACTGTTTGAGGTTAGCTAGAATTTCTTTCCATTTGTTTGATTGGTATGTTTTCCTTTGCCATAGCACTGGAGACTGAGTGAAAACTATAACTAGATAGATAAATAAATAGATAAATAAAACAAAATGCTACATTACTAAATCTGATTTAGTGCGAATATTTTTATGTGCAAGAATTTACATTCATAGATTAAATATGAGGTAAGGTTGATCATGCAGTATTTATTCAAGTTTTTAAATTAAGTATCAATCTTTCTTTCAAATTGTATTATAAATATTATGGATTCTCAATAGGTGGTTCTTGCAGATTTTCAAAGGACTCTGAGACCACACAAAGACACACAAGTATCAACAGTATGACCCTTATAGAGCTCTGTACACTACTATAAAGTTGCTTTGTGTTGAGAGTTCTGGGCCATACATTTAGAAGAGTCACACTTTTCCATATTATTTACAAATTCATCATGGAAAATGGAGAAGAAGCAGGTATGATTAACAGGTAACAAACCTCCTATCGAAAAAAGGAAAGGAAGATTTGGAAAGACAGAGAAGATAGGACCACAAAAAGTTAAAAGATGCAGAATGAGACAGGAAATGAAAAGATAAATGAGGAAAGAGATTGCCTATTTCCTCCTAACACAGAATAAACAACGGCTTCACACTATTTGATTGTGAAGAAAGGTTCAGGCCGAAGCTGAGAATGCAAAGTGACAGGCAAAAATTTAAGAAGGGTTGCACCAGGAGCTAAGGAAAAACTTATTAGAGAGAGCCAACAACTTCACCAAATCTAAGAAATTGTAAAGAATGTAAAAACAAGTGCAGTACAAACTTTCCTGTGAACATGGTAGCAAATATCTTAAAGCCCCAGGGAACAAAACCTAAAATAGAAATAGGATGAAACACTGCTCAAAAACAGCTGAATTAGCTGATCTGACCTGTATTAGGACGGTCGGGGCGTGGTCGTAATATTTGAATGAGCGCGCTTGATTTCTGTCCAAGAAGAAACTCTACATAACACATAACAAAAATACAAAGAGAGAATCAGGGTTGTACAACCATATGTACGAACCTACCGATACTGAATTTGAGAGTGTAGAAAATCTACAACCAGATAACCCTTCACAGGTGGTGACGGCATGGTGGGTTTAACATACTAAGTTTCCATGTAATAATAAACCACACTTCTTAACTTTGTTATTACATTTGTTTCTTCCAATAAAGAATTCACAAAGTAATTATTTAAAAAAAATAAAGTATATGCATATTGTATGTCCACAAGACCCAAATTAACCTAATTAGAAGGAAATCATGAAAATTAGTTCCCTGGGGCTTTAAGACAATACAAATGTTGTACAAAAGAACAGCAAAGGTTAAGAAGAAATACATGTTTTCTTGAGTTCTGTAAGAAAGGCTTAAAGGACGTTGAGTTTCAAAAGCTCAAAAGATGGACAGCACGTGTTAAATAAAGTCACCTCTGCAATGTAATACTGAGCAGAGCATAACCCGCAGAAATGGGGGGGGGGGGGGGGGGGCGAAAAGGCCTGATCACAGCCAATTTGGATCAAAATGGCATGTTACACATTTTAGAGATCCAAGTCAACAAGAGCAGCCTGGATCAATTTCAGATTAATTTAAAATGAGGCAAGGCAGCAGATGTCAGTTCAGCGAGTTGACACTGCCAAAACGTCCTGTATGAGTGCCCCCACGAGGAGCCCCGTGTGAGTGTGCCCATATGAAGAGACCTGTGTGAGTGTCCCCATAAGAGGCTCTGTGTAAGAGTGTCCATGAGGGGCCATGTGTAAGTGTGCCCATGAGGAGCCCAGTGTGAGTATGCCCCATGAGGAGCCCTGTGTGAGTGCCCCATGAGAAGCCGTGTGTGTGTGCCCATGAGGAGCCCTGTGTGAGTGTGCCCATATGAGGAGCCCTGTGTGAGTGTGCCCATGAGGAGCCCTGTGTGAGTGTGCCCATGAGGAGCCCTGTATGAGTGCCCCATGAGAATCCCTGTATGAGTGTGCCCATGAAGAGGAGCCCTGTGTGAGTGCCCCATGAGGAACCCTGTGTGAGTGTGCCTATGAGGAGCCCTGTGTGAGTGTGCCCATGAGGAGCCCTGTGTGAGTGTGCCCATATGAGGAGCCCTGTATGAGTGTGCACATGAGGAGCCCTGTGTGAGTGTGCCCATATGAGGAGCCCTGTGTGAGTGCCCCATGAGAAGCCCTGTATGAGTGTGCCCATGAAGAGGAGCCCTGTGTGAGTGCCCCATGAAGAGCCCTGTATTTGTGTGCCCATGAGGAGCCCTGTATGTATGTGCCCATGAAGAGCCCTGTGTGAGTGTGCCCATGAGGAGCCCTGTGTGAGTGTGCCCATGAGGAGCCCAGTGTGAGTATGCCCCATGAGGAGCCCTGTGTGAGTGCCCCATGAGAAGCCCTGTGTGTGTGCCCATGAGGAGCCCTGTGTGAGTGTGCCCATATGAGGAGCTTTGTATGAGGGTGCCCATGAGGAGCCCTGTGTGAGTGTGCCCATGAGGAGCCCTTTCTGAGTGTCCCCATATGAGGAGCTTTGTATGAGTGTGCCCATGAGGAGCCCTGTGTGAGAGTGCCCATATGACGAGCCCTGTGTGAGTGCCCCATGATAAGCCCTGTATGAGTGTGCCCATGAAGAGGAGCCCTGTGTGAGTGCCCCATGAAGAGCCCTGTATTTGTGTGGCCATGAAGAGCCCTGTATTTGTGTGGCCATGAAGAGCCCTGTGTGAGTGTTCCCATGAGGAGACCTGTGTGAGTGTGTCCATGAGGAGCCCTGTGTGAATGTGCCCATATGAGGAGCCCTGTATTAGGGCCCCATGAGAAGCCCTGTATGAGTGTGACCATGAAGAGGAGCCCTGTGTGAGTGCCCCATTAGGAACCCTGTGTGAGTGTGCCCATGAGGAGCCCTGTGTGAGTGTGCCCATGAGGAGCCCTGTGTGAGTGTGCCCATATGAGGAGCCCTGTATGAGTGTGCCCATGACGAGCCCTGTGTGAGTGTTCCCATATGAGGAGCCCTGTGTGAGTGTGCCCATGAGGAGCCCTTTCTGAGTGTGCCCATATGAGGAGCCCTGTGTGAGTGTGCCCATGAGGAGCCCTGTATGAGTTTGCCCATTTGAGGAGCCCTGTGTGAGTATGCCCCATGAGTAGTCCTGTGTGAGTGTGCCAATGAGGAGCTTTGTATGAGAGTGTGTCCATGAGGAGCCCAGTGTGAGTATGCCCCATGAGTAGTCCTGTGTGAGTGTGTCCATGAGGGGCCCTGTGTGAGTGCCCCATGAGGAGCACTGTGTGAGTGTGCCCATATGAGGAGCCCAGTATGAGTGTGCCCATGAGGAGCCCTGTATGAGTGTGCCCATATGAGGAGTACTATGTGAGTACTCCATGAGAAGCTCTGTGTGAGTACCCCATGAAAAGCTCTGTGTGAGTGTGCCCATGAAGAGCCCTGTATTTGTGTGCCCATGAAGAGCCCTGTGTGAGTGTTCCCATGAGGAGCCCTGTGTGAGTGTGCCCATGAGGAGCCCTGTGTGAGTGCCCCATGAGAAGCCCTGTATCTGTGTGCCCATGAGGAGCCCTGTATGTATGTGCCCATGAAGAGCCCTGTGTGAGTGTGCCAATGAGGAGCCCAGTGTGAGTATGCCCCATGAGGAGCCCTGTGTGAGTGCCCCATGAGAAGCCTTGTTTGTGCGCCCATATGAGGAGCCCAGTGTGCGTGTGCCCATGAGCAGCCCTGTGTGAGTCCCCATGAAAAGCCCTGTGTGAGTGCCAATGAAGAGCCCTGTGTGAGTGTGCCCATATGAGGAGCTTTGTATGAGTGTGCCCATGAGGAGCCCTGTGTGAGTGTGCCCATGAGGAGCCCTGTGTGAGTGCCCCATGAGAAGCCCTGTATGAGTGTGCTTATGAAAATGAGCCCTGTGTGAGTGCTCCATGAAGAGCCCTGTGTGAGTGTTCCCATGAGGAGCCCTGGGTGAGTGTGTCCATGAGGAGCCCTGTGTGAGTGTGCCCATGAGGAGCCCTGTGTGAGTGCCCTATGAGAAGCCTTGAATGAGTGTGCCCATAAAGAGGAGCCCTGTGTGAGTGCCCTATGAGAAGCCTTGTATGAGTGTGCCCATAAAGAGGAGCCCTGTGTGAGAGCCCCATGAAGAGCCCTGTATTTGTGTGCCCATGAGGAGCCCTGTATGTATGTGCCAATGAAGAGCCTTGTGTGAGTGTGCCCATGAGGAGTCCTGTGTGAGTGTGCCCATGCGGAGCCCAGTGTGAGTATGCCCCATGAGGAGCCCTGTTTGAGTGCCCCATGAGAAGCCCTGTTTGTGTGCCCATGAGGAGCCCTGTGTGAGTGTGCCCATATGAGGAGCTTTGTATGAGTGTGCCCATCAGGAGCCCTGTGTGAGTGTGCCCATGAGGAGCCCTGTGTGAGTGTGCCAATGAGGAGCCCAGTGTGAGTATGCCCCATGAGGAGCCCTGTGTGAGTGCCCCATGAGAAGCCCTGTTTGAGTGCCCATATGAGGAGCTTTGTATGAGTGTGCCCATCAGGAGCCCTGTGTGAGTGCCCCATGAGAAGCCCTGTTTGTGTGCCCATGAGGAGCCCTGTGTGTGTGTGCCCATATGAGGAGCCCTGTGTGTGTGTGCCCATGAGCAGCCCTGTGTGAGTCCCCATGAAAAGCCCTGTGTGAGTGCCAATGAAGAGCCCTGTGTGAGTGTGCCCATATGAGGAGCTTTGTATGAGTGTGCCCATGAGGAGCCCTGTGTGAGTGTGCCCATGAGGAGCCCAGTGTGAGTGTGCCCATATGAGGAGCCCTGTGTGAGTGCCCTATGAGAAGCCCTGTATGAGTGTGCTTATGAAGAGGAGCCCTGTGTGAGTGCTCCATGAAGAGCCCTGTATTTGTGTGCCCATGAAGAGCCCTGTGTGAGTGTTCCCATGAGGAGCCCTGTGTGAGTGTGTCCATGAGGAGCCCTGTGTGAGTGTGCCCATGAGGAGCCCTGTGTGAGTGCCCTATGAGAAGCCTTGAATGAGTGTGCCCATAAAGAGGAGCCCTGTGTGAGTGCCCTATGAGAATCCTTGTATGAGTGTGCCCATAAAGAGGAGCCCTGTGTGAGAGCCCGATGAAGAGCCCTGTATTTGTGTGCCCATGAGGAGCCCTGTATGTATGTGCCCATGAAGAGTCCTGTGTGAGTGTGCCCATGAGGAGCCCTGTGTGAGTGTGCCCATGCGGAGCCCAGTGTGAGTATGCCCCATGAGGAGCCCTGTGTGAGTGCCCCATGAGAAGCCCTGTTTGTGTGCCCATGAGGAGCCCTGTGTGAGTGTGCCCATATGAGGAGCTTTGTATGAGTGTGCCCATATGAGGAGCTTTGTATGAGTGTGCCCATCAGGAGCCCTGTGTGAGTGTGCCCATATGAGGAGCCCTGTGTGAGTGTGCCCTTGAGGAGCCCTGTATGAGTTTGCCCATTGGAGGAGCCCTCTGTGTGTGTGCCCATATGAGGAGCCCTGTGTGCGTGTGCCCATGAGGAGCCCTGTGTGAGTCCGCATGAAAAGCCCTGTGTGAGTGTGTCCATGAGGAGCCCTGTGTGAGTGCCCCATGAGGAGCCCTGTGTGTGTGCCCATGAGGAGCCCTGTTTGAGTGTGCTCATGAGGAGCCTTGTGTGAGTGTGCCCATATGAGGAGCCCTGCATGAGTGTGCCCATAAGGAGCCCTGTGTGAGTGTGCCCATGAGGAGCCCTGTGTGTGTGCCCACGAGGAGCCCTGTGTGAGTGTGCCCATATGAGGAGCCCTGTATTAGGGCCCCATGAGAAGCCCTGTATTTGTGTGCCCATGAAGAGGAGCCCTGTGTGAGTGCCCCATTAGGAACCCTGTGTGAGTGTGCCCATGAGGAGCCCTGTGTGAGTGCCCCATGAGAAGCCCTGTATGAGTGTGCCCATAAAGAGGAGCCCTGTGTGAGAGCCCCATGAAGAGCCCTGTATTTGTGTGCCCATGAGGAGCCCTGTATGTATGTGCCCATGAAGAGCCCTATGTGAGTGTGCCCATGAGGAGCCCTGTGTGAGTATGCCAATGAGGAGCCCAGTGTGAGTATGCCCCATGAGGAGCCCTGTGTGAGTGCCCCATGAGAAGCCCTGTTTGTGTGCCCATGAGGAGCCCTGTGTGAGTGTGCCCATATGTGGAGCTTTGTATGAGTGTGCCCATGAGGAGCCCTGTGTGAGTGTGCCCATGAGGAGCCCTTTCTGAGTGTGCCCATATGAGGAGCCCTGTGTGAGTGTGCCCATGAGGAGCCCTGTGTGTGTGTGCCCATATGAGGAGCCCTGTGTGCGTGTGCCCATGAGGAGCCCTGTGTGAGTCCCCATGAAAAGCCTTGTGTGAGTGTTTCCATGAGGAGCCCTGTGTGAGTGTGCCCATGAGGAGCCCTGTTTGAGTGTGCTCATGAGGAGCCTTGTGTGAGTGTGCCCATATGAGGAGCCCTGCATGAGTGTGCCCATAAGGAGCCCTGTGTGAGTGTGCCCATGAGGAGCCCTGTATGAGTGCCCCATGAGAAGCCCTGTATGAGTGTGCCCATGAAGAGGAGCCATGTGTGAGTGCCCCATTAGGAACCCTGTGTGGGTGTGCCCATGAGGAGCCCTGTGTGAGTGTGCCCATATGAGGAGCCCTGTATGAGTGTGCCCATGAGGAGCCCTGTGTGAGTGTTCCCATATGAGGAGCCCTGTGTGAGTGTGCCCATGAGGAGCCCTGTGTGAGTGTGCCCATGAGGAGCCCTTTCTGAGTGTGCCCATATGAGGAGCCCTGTGTGAGTCCCCATGAAAAGCCTTGTGTGTGTGTCCATGAGGAGCCCTGTGTGAGTGTGCCCATGAGGAGCCCAGTGTGAGAATGCCCCATGAGTAGCCCTGTGTGAGTGTGCCCATATGAGGAGCTTTGTATGAGAGTGCCCATGAGGATCCCTGTGTGAGTGTGCCCATGAGGAGCCCTGTATGAGTGTGCCAATGAGGGGCCCTGTGTGAGTGCCCCATGAAGAGCACTGTGTGAGTGTGCCCGTATGAGGAGCCCTGTATGAGTGTGCCCATGAGGAGCCCTGTATGAGTGTGCCCATATGAGGAGTACTATGTGAGTACCCCATGAGAAGCTCTGTGTGAGTGTGCCCATGAGGAGCCCTGTGTGAGAGTGCCCATATGAGGAGCCCTGTATGAGTGTGCCCATGAGAAGCCCTGTGTTTGTGTGCCCATGAGGAGCCCAGTGTGAGTATTCCCCATGAAGAGCCCTGTGTGAGTGCCCTGTGAGAAGCCCTGTGTGAGTGTGCCCATGAGGAGCCCTGTGTGAGTGTGCCCATATGAGGAGCTTTGTATAAGTGTGCCCATAAGAAGCCCTGTGTGAGTGCCCCATGAGGAGCCCTGTGTGAGTGTGCCCATGAGGAGCCCTGTTTGAGTGTCCTCATGAGGAGCCCTGTGTGAGTGTGCCCATATGAAGAGCCCTGCCTGTATGAGTGTGCCCATAAGGAGCCCTGTGTGAGTGTGCCCATGAGGAGCCCTGTGTGAGTGCCCCATGAGAAGCCTTGTATGAGTGTGTCCATGAGGAGCCCTGTGTGAGTGTGCCCATGAGGAGCCCTGTTTGAGTGTGCCCATGAGGAGCCTTGTGTCAGTGTGCCCATATGAGGAGCCCTGTATGAGTGTGCCCATAAGGAGCCCTGTGTGAGTGTGCCCATGTGGAGCCCTGTGTGAGTGTGCCCACGAGGAGCCCTGTGTGAGTGCCCCATGAGGAGCCCTGTGTGAGTGTGCCCATATGTGGAGCTTTGTATGAGTGTGCCCATGAGGAGCCCTGTGTGAGAGTGCCCAATTAGGAGCCCTTTCTGAGTGTGCCCATATGAGGAGCCGTGTGTGAGTGTGCCCATGAGGAGCCCTGTATGAGTTTGCCCATTGGAAGAGCCCAGTGTGTGTGTGCCCATATGAGGAGCCCTGTGTGCGTGTGCCCATGAGGAGCCCTGTGTGAGTCCCCATGAAAAGCCCTGTGTGAGTGTGTCCATGAGGAGCCCTGTGTGAGTGTGCCCATGAGGAGCCCTGTTTGAGTGTGCTCATGAGGAGCCTTGTGTGAGTGTGCCCATATGAGGAGCCCTGCATGAGTGTGCCCATAAGGAGCCCTGTGTGAGTGTGCCCATGAGGAGCCCTGTGTGTGTGCCCATGAGGAGCCCTGTGTGAGTGTGCCCATATGAGGAGCCCTGTATGAGTGCCCCATGAGAAGGCCTGTATGAGTGTGCCCATGAAGAGGAGCCATGTGTGAGTGCCCCATGAGGAACCATGTGTGAGTGTGCCCATGAGGAGCCCTGTATGAGTGTGCCCATGAGGAGCCCTGTGTGAGTGTTCCCATATGAGGAGCCCTGTGTGAGTGTGCCCATGAGGAGCCCTGTGTGAGTGTGCCCATGAGGAGCCCTTTCTGAGTGTGCCCATGAGGAGCCCTGTATGAGTTTGCCCATTGGAGGAGCCCTGTGTGAGTCCCCATGAAAAGCCTTGTGTGAGTGTGTCCATGAGGAGCCCTGTGTGAGTGTGCCCATGAGGAGCCCAGTGTGAGTATGCCCCATGAGTAGCCCTGTGTGAGTGTGCCCATATGAGGAGCTTTGTATGAGAGTGCCCATGAGGATCCCTGTGTGAGTGTGCCCATGAGGAGCCCTGTATGAGTGTGCCCATGAGGGGCCCTGTGTGAGTGCCCCATGAAGAGCACTGTGTGAGTGTGCCCGTATGAGGAGCCCTGTATGAGTGTGCCCATGAGGAGTACTATGTGAGTACCCCATGAGAAGCTCTGTGTGAGTGTGCCCATGAGGAGCCCTGTGTGAGAGTGCCCATATGAGGAGCCCTGTATGAGTGTGCCCATGAGAAGCCCTGTGTTTGTGTGCCCATGAGGAGCCCAGTGTGAGTATTCCCCATGAAGAGCCCTGTGTGAGTGCCCTGTGAGAAGCCCTGTGTGAGTGTGCCCATGAGGAGCCCTGTGTGAGTGTGCCCATATGAGGAACCCTGTGTGAGTGTGCCCATGAGGAGCCCTGTGTGAGTGCCCCATGAGGAGCCCTGTGTGAGTGTGCCCATGAGGAGCCCTGTTTGAGTGTCCTCATGAGGAGCCCTGTGTGAGTGTGCCCATATGAAGAGCCCTGTATGAGTGTGCCCATAAGGAGCCCTGTGTGAGTGTGCCCATGAGGAGCCCTGTGTGAGTGCCCCATGAGAAGCCTTGTATGAGTGTGTCCATGAGGAGCCCTGTGTGAGTGTGCCCATGAGGAGCCCTGTTTGAGTGTGCCCATGAGGAGCCTTGTGTCAGTGTGCCCATATGAGGAGCCCTGTATGAGTGTGCCCATAAGGAGCCCTGTGTGAGTGTGCCCATGTGGAGCCCTGTGTGAGTGTGCCCACGAGGAGCCCTGTGTGAGTGCCCCATGAGGAGCCCTGTGTGAGTGTGCCCATATGTGGAGCTTTGTATGAGTGTGCCCATGAGGAGCCCTGTGTGAGAGTGCCCAATTAGGAGCCCTTTCTGAGTGTGCCCATATGAGGAGCCCTGTGTGAGTGTTCCCATGAGGAGCCCTGTATGAGTTTGCCCATTGGAAGAGCCCAGTGTGTGTGTGCCCATATGAGGAGCCCTGTGTGCGTGTGCCCATGAGGAGCCCTGTGTGAGTCCCCATGAAAAGCCCTGTGTGAGTGTGTCCATGAGGAGCCCTGTGTGAGTGTGCCCATGAGGAGCCCTGTTTGAGTGTGCTCATGAGGAGCCTTGTGTGAGTGTGCCCATATGAGGAGCCCTGCATGAGTGTGCCCATAAGGAGCCCTGTGTGAGTGTGCCCATGAGGAGCCCTGTGTGTGTGCCCATGAGGAGCCCTGTGTGAGTGTGCCCATATGAGGAGCCCTGTATGAGTGCCCCATGAGAAGGCCTGTATGAGTGTGCCCATGAAGAGGAGCCATGTGTGAGTGCCCCATTATGAACCCTGTGTGAGTGTGCCCATGAGGAGCCCTGTGTGAGTGTGCCCATATGAGGAGCCCTGTATGAGTGTGCCCATGAGGAGCCCTGTGTGAGTGTTCCCATATGAGGAGCCCTGTGTGAGTGTGCCCATGAGGAGCCCTGTGTGAGTGTGCCCATGAGGAGCCCTTTCTGAGTGTGCCCATATGAGGAGCCCTGTGTGAGTGTGCCCATGAGGAGCCCTGTATGAGTTTGCCCATTGGAGGAGCCCTGTGTGAGTCCCCATGAAAAGCCTTGTGTGAGTGTGTCCATGAGGAGCCCTGTGTGAGTGTGCCCATGAGGAGCCCAGTGTGAGTATGCCCCATGAGTAGCCCTGTGTGAGTGTGCCCATATGAGGAGCTTTGTATGAGAGTGCCCATGAGGATCCCTGTGTGAGTGTGCCCATGAGGAGCCCTGTATGAGTGTGCCCATGAGGGGCCCTGTGTGAGTGCCCCATGAAGAGCACTGTGTGAGTGTGCCCGTATGAGGAGCCCTGTATGAGTGTGCCCATGAGGAGCCCTGTATGAGTGTGCCCATATGAGGAGTACTATGTGAGTACCCCATGAGAAGCTCTGTGTGAGTGTCCTGTGAGAAGCCCTGTGTGAGTGTGCCCATGAGGAGCCCTGTGTGAGTGTGCCCATATGAGGAGCTTTGTATAAGTGTGCCCATAAGAAGCCCTGTGTGAGTGCCCCATGAGGAGCCCTGTGTGAGTGTGCCCATGAGGAGCCCTGTTTGAGTGTCCTCATGAGGAGCCCTGTGTGAGTGTGCCCATATGAAGAGCCCTGTATGAGTGTGCCCATAAGGAGCCCTGTGTGAGTGTGCCCATGAGGAGCCCTGTGTGAGTGCCCCATGAGAAGCCTTGTATGAGTGTGTCCATGAGGAGCCCTGTGTGAGTGTGCCCATGAGGAGCCCTGTTTGAGTGTGCCCATGAGGAGCCTTGTGTCAGTGTGCCCATATGAGGAGCCCTGTATGAGTGTGCCCATAAGGAGCCCTGTGTGAGTGTGCCCATGAGGAGCCCTGTGTGAGTGCCCCATGAGGAGCCCTGTGTGAGTGTGCCCATATGTGGAGCTTTGTATGAGTGTGCCCATGAGGAGCCCTGTGTGAGAGTGCCCAATTAGGAACCCTTTCTGAGTGTGCCCATATGAGGAGCCCTGTGTGAGTGTGCCCATATGAAGAGCCCTGTATGAGTGTGCCCATAAGGAGCCCTGTGTGAGTGTGCCCATGAGGAGCCATGTGTGAGTGCCCCATGAGAAGCCTTGTATGAGTGTGTCCATGAGGAGCCCTGTGTGAGTGTGCCCATGAGGAGCCCTGTGTGAGTTCCCCATGAGAAGCCTTGTATGAGTGTGTCCATGAGGAGCCCTGTGTGAGTGTGCCCATGAGGAGCCCTGTGTGAGTGTGCCCATGAGGAGCCCAGTGCGAGTATGCCCCATGAGTAGCCCTGTGTGAGTGTGCCCATATGAGGAGCTTTGTATGAGAGTGCCCATGAGGATCCCTGTGTGAGTGTGCCCATGAGGAGCCCTGTATGAGTGTGCCAATGAGGGGCCCTGTGTGAGTGCCCCATGAAGAGCACTGTGTGAGTGTGCCCGTATGAGGAGCCCTGTATGAGTGTGCCCATGAGGAGCCCTGTATGAGTGTGCCCATATGAGGAGTACTATGTGAGTACCCCATGAGAAGCTCTGTGTGAGTGTGCCCATGAGGAGCCCTGTGTGAGAGTGCCCATATGAGGAGCCCTGTATGAGTGTGCCCATGAGAAGCCCTGTGTTTGTGTGCCCATGAGGAGCCCAGTGTGAGTATTCCCCATGAAGAGCCCTGTGTGAGTGCCCTGTGAGAAGCCCTGTGTGAGTGTGCCCATGAGGAGCCCTGTGTGAGTGTGCCCATATGAGGAGCTTTGTATAAGTGTGCCCATAAGAAGCCGTGTGTGAGTGCCCCATGAGGAGCCCTGTGTGAGTGTGCCCATGAGGAGCCCTGTTTGAGTGTCCTCATGAGGAGCCCTGTGTGAGTGTGCCCATATGAAGAGCCCTGTATGAGTGTGCCCATAAGGAGCCCTGTGTGAGTGTGCCCATGAGGAGCCCTGTGTGAGTGCCCCATGAGAAGCCTTGTATGAGTGTGTCCATGAGGAGCCCTGTGTGAGTGTGCCCATGAGGAGCCCTGTTTGAGTGTGCCCATGAGGAGCCTTGTGTCAGTGTGCCCATATGAGGAGCCCTGTATGAGTGTGCCCATAAGGAGCCCTGTGTGAGTGTGCCCATGTGGAGCCCTGTGTGAGTGTGTCCATGAGGAGCCCTGTGTGAGTGTGCCCATGAGGAGCCCTGTTTGAGTGTGCTCATGAGGAGCCTTGTGTGAGTGTGCCCATATGAGGAGCCCTGCATGAGTGTGCCCATAAGGAGCCCTGTGTGAGTGTGCCCATGAGGAGCCCTGTGTGTGTGCCCATGAGGAGCCCTGTGTGAGTGTGCCCATATGAGGAGCCCTGTATGAGTGCCCCATGAGAAGGCCTGTATGAGTGTGCCCATGAAGAGGAGCCATGTGTGAGTGCCCCATTATGAACCCTGTGTGAGTGTGCCCATGAGGAGCCCTGTGTGAGTGTGCCCATATGAGGAGCCCTGTATGAGTATGCCCATGAGGAGCCCTGTGTGAGTGTTCCCATATGAGGAGCCCTGTGTGAGTGTGCCCATGAGGAGCCCTGTGTGAGTGTGCCCATGAGGAGCCCTTTCTGAGTGTGCCCATATGAGGAGCCCTGTGTGAGTGTGCCCATGAGGAGCCCTGTATGAGTTTGCCCATTGGAGGAGCCCTGTGTGAGTCCCCATGAAAAGCCTTGTGTGAGTGTGTCCATGAGGAGCCCTGTGTGAGTGTGCCCATGAGGAGCCCAGTGTGAGTATGCCCCATGAGTAGCCCTGTGTGAGTGTGCCCATATGAGGAGCTTTGTATGAGAGTGCCCATGAGGATCCCTGTGTGAGTGTGCCCATGAGGAGCCCTGTATGAGTGTGCCCATGAGGGGCCCTGTGTGAGTGCCCCATGAAGAGCACTGTGTGAGTGTGCCCGTATGAGGAGCCCTGTATGAGTGTGCCCATGAGGAGCCCTGTATGAGTGTGCCCATATGAGGAGTACTATGTGAGTACCCCATGAGAAGCTCTGTGTGAGTGTCCTGTGAGAAGCCCTGTGTGAGTGTGCCCATGAGGAGCCCTGTGTGAGTGTGCCCATATGAGGAGCTTTGTATAAGTGTGCCCATAAGAAGCCCTGTGTGAGTGCCCCATGAGGAGCCCTGTGTGAGTGTGCCCATGAGGAGCCCTGTTTGAGTGTCCTCATGAGGAGCCCTGTGTGAGTGTGCCCATATGAAGAGCCCTGTATGAGTGTGCCCATAAGGAGCCCTGTGTGAGTGTGCCCATGAGGAGCCCTGTGTGAGTGGCCCCATGAGAAGCCCTGTATTTGTGTGCCCATGAAGAGGAGCCCTGTGTGAGTGCCCCATTAGGAACCCTGTGTGAGTGTGCCCATGAGGAGCCCTGTGTGAGTGCCCCATGAGAAGCCCTGTATGAGTGTGCCCATAAAGAGGAGCCCTGTGTGAGAGCCCCATGAAGAGCCCTGTATTTGTGTGCCCATGAGGAGCCCTGTATGTATGTGCCCATGAAGAGCCCTGTGTGAGTGTGCCCATGAGGAATCCTGTGTGAGTGTGCCAATGAGGAGCCCAGTGTGAGTATGCCCCATGAGGAGCCCTGTATGAGTTTGCCCATTGGATGAGCCCTGTGTGAGTCCCCATGAAAAGCCTTGTGTGAGTGTGTCCATGAGGAGCCCTGTGTGAGTGTGCCCATGAGGAGCCCAGTGTGAGTATGCCCCATGAGTAGCCCTGTGTGAGTGTGCCCATATGAGGAGCTTTGTATGAGAGTGCCCATGAGGATCCCTGTGTGAGTGTGCCCATGAGGAGCACTGTATGAGTGTGCCCATAAGGAGCCCTGTATGAGTGTGCCCATGAGGAGCCCTGTGTGAGTGTTCCCATATGAGGAGCCCTGTGTGAGTGTGCCCATGAGGAGCCCTTTCTGAGTGTGCCCATATGAGGAGCCCTGTGTGAGTGTGCCCATGAGGAGCCCTGTATGAGTTTGCCCATTGGAGGAGCCCTGTGTGAGTCCCCATGAAAAGCCTTGTGTGAGTGTGTCCATGAGGAGCCCTGTGTGAGTGTGCCCATGAGGAGCCCAGTGTGAGTATGCCCCATGAGTAGCCCTGTGTGAGTGTGCCCATATGAGGAGCTTTGTATGAGAGTGCCCATGAGGATCCCTGTGTGAGTGTGCCCATGAGGAGCCCTGTATGAGTGTGCCCATGAGGGGCCCTATGTGAGTGCCCCATGAAGAGCACTGTGTGAGTGTGCCCGTATGAGGAGCCCTGTATGAGTGTGCCCATGAGGAGCCCTGTATGAGTGTGCCCATATGAGGAGTACTATGTGAGTACCCCATGAGAAGCTCTGTGTGAGTGTGCCCATGAGGAGCCCTGTGTGAGAGTGCCCATATGAGGAGCCCTGGATGAGTGTGCCCATGAGAAGCCCTGTGTGAGTATTCCCCATGAAGAGCCCTGTGTGAGTGCCCTGTGAGAAGCCCTGTGTGAGTGTGCCCATGAGGAGCCCTGTGTGAGTGTGCCCATATGAGGAGCTTTGTATAAGTGTGCCCATAAGAAGCCCTGTGTGAGTGCCCCATGAGGAGCCCTGTGTGAGTGTGCCCATGAGGAGCCCTGTTTGAGTGTCCTCATGAGGAGCCCTGTGTGAGTGTGCCCATATGAAGAGCCCTGTATGAGTGTGCCCATAAGGAGCCCTGTGTGAGTGTGCCCATGAGGAGTCCTGTGTGAGTGCCCCATGAGAAGCCTTGTATGAGTGTGTCCATGTGGAGCCCTGTGTGAGTGTGCCCATGAGGAGCCCAGTGTGAGTATGTCCCATGAGTAGCCTTGTATGAGTGTGTCCATGATGAGCCCTGTGTGAGTGTGCCCATGAAGAGCCCTGTTTGAGTGTGCACATGAGGAGCCCTGTGTGAGTGTGCTCATAAGGAGCCCTGTGTGAGTGTGCCCATGTGGAGCCCTGTGTGAGTGCCCCATGAGGAGCCCTGTGTGAGTGTGCCCATGAGGAGCCCTGTTTGAGTGTGCTCATGAGGAGCCCTGTGTGAGTGTGCCCATTAGGAGCCTTGTGTGAGTGTGCCCATATGAGGAGCCCTGTATGAGTGCGCCCATATGGAGCCCTGTGTGAGTCTCCCCATGTGGAGCCCTGTGTGAGTGCCCCATGAGGAGCCCTGTGTGAGTGTGCCCATGAGGAGCTCTGTTTGAGTGTGCTCATGAGGAGCCCTGTGTGAGTGTGCCCATGAGGAGCCCTGTGTGAGTGCCCCATGAGAAGCCTTGTACGAGTGTGTCCATGATGAGCCCTGTGTTAGTGTGCCCATGAGGAGCCCTGTTTGAGTGTGCACATGAGGAGCCTTGTGTCAGTGTGCCCATATGAGGAGCCCTGTATGAGTGTGCCCATAAGGAGCCCTGTGTGAGTGTGCCCATGTGGAGTCCTGTGTGAGTGTGCCCATGAGGAGCCCTGTGTGAGTGCCCCAAGAGGAGCCCTGTGTGAGTGTGCCCATGAGGAGCCCTGTTTGAGTGTGCTCATGAGGAGCCTTGTGTGAGTGAGCCCATATGAGGAGCCCTGTGTGAGTGTGCCCATGAGGAGCCCTGTGTGTGTGCCCATGAGGAGCCCTGTGTGAGTGTGCCCATATGACGAGCTTTGTATGAGTGTGCCCATGAGGAGCCCTGTGTGAGTGTGCCCATGAGGAGCCCAGTGTGAGTATGTCCCATGAGGAGCCCTGTTTGAGTGTGCTCATGTGGAGCCCTGTGTGAGTGTGCCTATATGAAGAGCCCTGTATGAGTGTGCCCATAAGGAGCCCTGTGTGAGTGTGCCCATGAGAAGCCTTGTACGAGTGTTTCCATGATGAGCCCTGTGTGAGTGTGCCCATGAGGAGCCCTGTTTGAGTGTGCACATGAAGAGCCTTGTGTCAGTGTGCCCATATGAGGAGCCCTGTATGAGTGTGCCCATGAGGAGCCCTGTTTGAGTGTGCTCATGAGGAGCCTTGTGTGAGTGTGCCCATATGAGGAGCCCTGCATGAGTGTGCCCATAAGGAGCCCTGTGTGAGTGTGCCCATGAGGAGCCCTGTGTGAGTGTGCCCGTATGAGGAGCCCTGTGTGCGTGTGCCCATGAGGAGCCCTGTGTGAGTGTGCCCGTATGAGGAGCCCTGTGTGCGTGTGCCCATGAGGAGCCCTGTATGAGTGTGCCAGTGAAGAGCCCTGTGTGTGTATGCCCATGAGGAGCCTTGTATTCAGACCCCTTCACCTTTTCTACATTTTGTTGTGTTATAGACTTAATTAGAAATTGATTAAATGTATTTATTTTGCCATCAATCTACACACAATGACCCATAATGATAAAGTGAAAACACGTTTTTAGAATTTTTTGCAATTGTATTAAAGATAGAACACAGATCTCATTTACATAAGTATTCAGACCCTTTGATGTAAAGCCTTAAAATTAGCTCAGATGTGTCCAGTTTCTCTGAGAGATCACATTAAAGCTTAAATGGAGTCCACATGTGTTCAACTATAGTGATTTTGATTATTTCAGAATAAAATCAACCGTTCCCAAGTATAAAAAGAGGCAACAAGCATAAGAAACCCATTAGTCAGTCATAATCATTTTTTTTAAAATTGATTCCGGTCTGGAGATTCAGATGGTGTCATGGTTTCTCAGCCTGCTCTTCTCTCATTGACCACTTCCCTGGGGAGCGCTCGTGTTGCGTCTCTTCTCTTTGTTTTCCTTGTCCGTTTCGTGTATTTGGGTTTTCAGCTCAGTGTGTTCACCTGTTCCCTGTTTCCTGTCATTATTTAAACCTCGCGTCACCGTTGTTTGACGCTTCCTTATTGCCAATCTTTTTGACAAGGAAAGCCGGTAATTTACGGTGTGTTCCGGACATTTCGCTTCGACCGTATCATCTCAACTTGTTGTGGCTCCACGGGACTTGTTGCGTGTGTTTTAGAGTTTGCTAGAAACTTAGCTTAGGTTATTCATTTCTATCCTGTCTCTTTTTTTCACCTCTGTCCTCTGTCACCTGTCTTTGACAGATTGTCTTCGCCGTTTCTGTTACCTCTTGTTTATGTTTTTCGGCTCCCTCGTTGTGAGCTATTGGGTTTTTCTTTGTTGTTTGTATTACTATCTAGTTAAGAGTTTTTCGCCCTATTCGGGTCGCTTTGAGTTGGTAGCGGTATCTCTCTTTGTGAGGAGAGTTATTATTTTATTGTACTATTATCATTCCCTGTTTGCTGGTTTTCCCCTCCACCGAACTGTCGTCACACCCAGCCCCACCACCTCCTTGCCTCCACGTCACACCACCACAAGGCTTCACCCCCTCCAACCTAACTCCCCATCCTCGACCCCTCCCAACCCACTCACCTCCCAGCCCTCCAGAAGCTCCATCCCACCCTCCACCTCTCTCCCTCCCCCACTACTACCCGCCATCCCTGGTCCAGTCACAGCCCGGCCGTGCCAAACCGGCAATCACCAGCCTACACACGAGAAACCACAGTAATCCCTTCAGCTTCAGGTTCAGTCGTCCTTCCAGCCTGATGCACAATTTGCCCGCAACAAGCTCGCCTATTTGCGCTCTGTCTCTATTCACCTTATATTGGAATGTTACATAGGCGCTATGCGATCATGTGAATTTTAAGAACTTCCGGTTTAGATTCTCTCTAGTGACGGCTCTTTTCAGTGAGTCAGATCATTTGACTCAGCTCACCAATAAGAGCCAGCTCTTTCGGCTCCCAAACGGCTCTTCATTCAGTAGCATTTCCAATTTTTCAAAATCAGCCAAAGTTCACGATATTTTGACCTATGATTGGTGTTTGTGCACATCTCTCACTTAAATTGTTCAAAGGAATCTTACTCGACCTTATAATTACCAAAATAACATTATTTTGCTATAAAAAAAACTATTTAAATAAATGTAAAAACTGTAAGACACTATTACACATGTTCATTGAAAGTAGGGCATTTTTATGTCTAGAAATAAATTGCACAATAAACACAGTGCGTAGTTGAACAAAACAAAATAGACACTCATAAAATACAACATAATATTGCGTCATAACAAAGAAAAATTTATAAATTGATAAAAAAAAAAAATGTGCAAAACTGCAGCTTCAGAACAATTAAACTGACCGTTTTTTTAAATTTTTGGCCTAAAAAATTATTTTCTTCGATTACAGATGGAACTTGAAGAAAAAAAACTAATAAAAGTTCCACCAAGACCACAATCACACAACTAAAATTATGACCATAATACCACTATACCACCATTATCTTTATGACAGGTTTGCATTCAGAATTGTCTTGTGTTCATTTACAAAACAAGTCGGCTCTTCAGATATGCGAGTAGGCTCCCAACGTTCATCTAAAAGAGCCGGTGTTGTGCCGTAGAATGCACCCCTGCCGTGGATTGCACCCCTGCCATGGATTGCACCCCCTGACGGGAGCGCGCGCGCTTACGTCATTCGGTTTGAAAAGTTTCTGAATTCGCTTCGTTTCAATATCGTATAAGGAGGTATTCATATTATTGTACTACAATGCTTTGTGAAGGGTATCCTTGTTTTAAAGATGGTAAGCAACCTTCGATTTTATACTCATTTAAATTTAGACTCAAAACACGGAATTGGCCAGGGGTATGTTAGACGCAAATCCATAGCTACTTTTCTTATGGCACGATCGCATTATGCGAAAATATAGCCCAGCTATAATTACAAAATTAGCTGGAATATTACTGGGGTTAGCCTGTATGTAGCTACTCGTAGCTGGGGAAATAACAGCTTCCTTATCCAGCAGATCAGCTCGACTGAAAATTAAATGTGATCCACGGTTATCATATGCAAGTCATATTGTAAATAACCTCATGAAAAGGTTATTATTTTAGGTTAATTACCTGTTTTATATTTGTAATGTTACAAGTTTTCTTTTCTGCCTAAAGTGATCAATATGTTGACGTATTTAACGTATTTATACCACCTAATGTTTATGAATATCCGGGACCTTTATTTTGAAAGGCGACGACGCAGACGTTGTTATGGTGACGCTTCCGGTCTGGGAAGTTCGGTTGTTGCTAATGTTGTTACGGACGGATGTTAAAGGGTTATGAAACCCTCGGTTACATTCTCTCTGCGCCCACACAACAAATTCGAAAAATGCAATTAAATGGGCGTGGAAAGCAGCAGCAGAGAGGGAGGGGCGAGAGCGAGGAGAGAGGCTATCGCCACCTGAAGACACGCCCACAAGGGAAAAGGTGGCGAGTGAAACTGAGTCTGTATCAATCGCTGACTAATTCGGTGATATCAGTCAATGGCTTCTTCGAGGTGGAGGACATTTCTCCTCCGGAATGCTCTGGGCTTTCCACCGACCAGGAGTATGTCCGAAATAGTCCGAAGCCCTATCAGTTTCAGCCGTAGAGAGAAGTTTGAGTGGTAGTCTAGCTAATTATCTTTTATCCCACTTGTGAACTCGACTATCTCATTCTGCGTAAATCGATGTTATGCCTAGTATTGTTAGCACATAAGTCTAACCTGCCCATACACAAACTACTTAATGAATAAAATAAATAAATGAACAATTAATAACTAAAATACGTAAATAATACCTTATGTTACTCTGTAAATACGAAGCATCACGTCACACCATCACTGCATTCTCAAACTAACTCGCTTTTTTAGCCATCTATAACGTTACATCTAACGTAGCTATGCTACACGAACATGACAATAAAATATGTAAACGAATGCCAAGTGACACTAAACGGCTGTTAGCTGAAGGCTATAGGCTACGATACGGGAGACTTCACAATCTGCTCAAATCGATGTTCTGCCCAGTAAGTTAACGTTTGTCAGCTAATATTCATTCTGACCTAACGCTACCTTCAGATTATACAAACATGAAAAAATACAACACGTAGGCAAATGAATGTCAAGTGAAACTGAACGGCTTTTGGCTTTTTTTTTTTACCTACGTTATCCTAGCCATCTACAAATGCACGTTTACTAGCTATCTAGCTGTCCAAATAACTTAACTAAGACATAAGTTAACATAAGCACAGCATGGGGCTTGTATCACTTTGTACCTTGTACCATTTTTATTTCAGTAAATACATGTTCCAGCCATGGGTAGTTCCAGATAGTGCAGTTAATGGTTATCCATCAAACGTAACTCCATAACTCCTGCTTCAATCCTGAAGCAGACCCCAGGCCAATAAGATTGACAACGCAGTAGCTATCAAACCTAACGTTATAGCTTATACGCAAAAGGCAGTGAAATATCTATGGTTGACGATACGAAAACAACTCAAGTAAATATCTTTGAGGCTACAAGATAACCATCACGTTAGCAAGCCAACAAGACGCCGTAGGCTGCACTTAATTTAACTTACCGCATTTGGAGGGACAGAAATATCAGTCGGGCTTGGTAACGTTTCCGCATTCCTTTGGCTGGCATACCCCAATTCAACCTGGGCATAGTGTAACTGTTAACGTTAATCCGCTGATGCTCTTGCACCCAGAGAAAGCACACTTGCGACCCATCAGTCATTGCTTGTAAATTGAAACTATTGGAATTGAAAAAACTAATTTACAATTGTTAATAACTAGCATAATTGGAAAAAAGCTAATACATTGAAAGAGACTAACTGTAGGCTACAACGATATTGCTTGTCAAATGGATATAGCCATTGGCCACGCCTTCTCAGGAATGTATTTATATTGGGGGCGGTAACAAAGTGCGAAACTGATTATGCACAAGTGTACAAAAAGTACACTTCAACGTCATTTTCAATGACGTAGCCAATTTTTCATTTTCAACCCCGGAAGGAGAAGAATAGGCGATGTAACGGCTAAAATACTGAAATTAAACATTTTGCCAAAAATTGTAGATGCAATGCATACTATTGTTCTCTTCCATCTGAGGCAATGCCTAGATATTAGTTAACATCTCAAAAAATATGTTTTAGTGTTTCCTACCCCTTTAAGGGTTATAAGTTTACAGTTTAATGGACCCGTATGAGGTAACAGCTCTTACGGTGGGACTTTACAAATGTATACAAGATGTTATGGTCGAACGTTAATAGTTAAAGGAATGTACTGTTTTGTAAAAACAGACAATAAATAAGTAATTTCACCAGCAGTAAGTTGCCAGCCAATTCATATACGGGGATCCGTTACACATATAGCTAAACTATACTGGATACTTGGCAGGACCCCAACGATCACCGTCAAGTATTTCTTGAAATGTTTTCTTGCAGCTAAATGAATGCAAATAAAAATGTATCCCCTATATATCACTGACTATTGCATGCTTTGACCCTCCAGACACACAGCGGTCACATATATTTCCCCCAAATGTATGTCATATCATGCTGGAGTCAAGAGAGTGTTTTATTTCCTGGCACAGCTGTTTTTCTAATTCCCGTGAAATGCACCCTCTCTTAACTTTGGCTAAAAAGGTACCACATACATGAAACTCACAGTGGTAACTCATTTTGACTCCATATGAATGCCCTAAAAAGCAATTGATGCTGGGGTCACCAGAAACATAATTACAAGGGGGTGCATATTCCGGCAGGGCTGGATTTCCGCTTGCCGTGAAATGCACCCCCTCTTAACTTTGGCTATGAAGGTCTCACATCCATGAAACTCACAGTGGTAACTCATTTTGGCTCCATATGTATGCCCTAAAAAGCATTTGATGTTGGGTTCACTACATAATTACAAGGGGGTAATATTCCGACAGTGCTGGATTTCTGCTTGCCGTGAAATGCACCCCCCCTCCTATCTTTGCATGAGTTTCACATCTATGAACCTCATGCAATTAAACATATTGTCCTCACCTGTACACTACAATAATTGTATGCTAAAGTCAACAGAAACATAATTACTGGCGGGTTGTAAATTTCCATTGGACGTAAAATGCACCGCTTCCTAACTTTTGAAAAGAAGGCCTCTCATCCATGACAGTCACACAGATGAAACATAGTGGCCCCACCTGTACACTGCAAAAAGCATTTTATGCTAAGGTCAACACTAACATTATTATCGGGGTGCAAATTCTTGCTTTTTCCATTTCTTTGAAATGCACCCCCTCCGGACATTGGCTTGGAAACTGATTTCGTGGAATTTATTATTGCTGAACAAAGTAAAAAATAATAAACACACTTTATTCACAGCTTTTTTCCCAAAAAGTATTAAATGAAATATACCTCATGAAAAAATGTTATTTGGCATTTACATAGTTTGTGCTATAAGAAGAAAAAATATTTAAAAGTATTTAAATATTTTAAAGTGGAAATAGGACATTTTTACCAAAATTTGGAATTTAACAAAAATCTATTAAATAATACATTTTTATAAATTATTCACAATGCATGTGCAGTTAATTGTACCTCAATGAATTGTAACTCAATGAAGTGTATGTAAAATGTTTACAATTTAATTATGGTAAAAATGTCCTATTTCCACTTTAAAATATTTAAATACTTTGAAATATTTTTCTTCTTAAAGCACAAACTATGTAGATCATAGTTTTCTTTTATATCAGACACAAGTTATATTTTCCTACCACAAACTATGTAAATGCCAAATAACATTTTTTCATGCGGTATATTTCATTTAATACTTTTTGGGAAAAAAAGTTCAGTCCCTGAACAGTTATAGTTAGCTAGCTGAAAAAATGCAGAATGTTCTTGGGTAGCCTATTGTACGTGTTGCTTAGCTTATGATATAGCCAAGATAATAAAAAAGAAAATATTTCTCGTGAGCATATTCATTTTATTGGAACGTTTTCCTGGCAAAAGTAAACCTCAGGATAGTCAATCAGCAGGTTAACAACTGGTTGAATTTTTAAAGATTAATTATAAAACGGATGCATTAGCCCCATGAAGAGGATTCCTTATACTTTGCTATATGACAAACACACCAAACCAGTGATAAATATCTTACATTATATAACGTTAGCTTAACGTTAACGTTACCCATCCAGGGCTTGACATTAACTTTTTGAGCGGCTCAGATTTCTTACTTGTCCGGTGGCTAAACTTACTTTTCCGAAACAGAAAATAAAGCCCTATTAAAAAATAATTTAAACCGACGGAGATTTGGACAATTATTATGATTTATTAGCTTATTAACAACAATTACACAATGTCCGTATATGTGTGCATTTGTACCGTACACAAGCCTTGTTGGACGCGTAGCAGTTGGGAAGTTGTCGTCCCGTCATGCAGATTAAACCATGTAGGGTTGTAAATCAGCACTACATTTTGTACAGCACGTTATAACCCAGTATTTAAAAAAGTGTTTTATAAAGTGTTATATAAAGTGATATATAAAGTGTTATATAAAGTGCTATATAATGTGATTGTTGTTATTGATGTTACCTATGGAGTTAAATAAACCCCTTTTTCTTACCAATCATTGCCTCTGGTCGTCATTCATTCCAGTGAGGATGTAGAGCCAAAACTCTCCTCCCACTCTTGGCTAGGGAGGAGTAAAAGACTTACAACTCTAGCCACATTTTATTCAATTTGTATGTAAGCGTGTGCAGGTATTATAGGCAGCCTTGCATCATGTAGTTTCTTATACAAATAAAGATTACACTGTAGTTATATAACAAACAATACAAATATATAACTATATAAGAGAATACAATTTCCAATGATACCATGTGCAATGTATTTATGTAATGATAGTCGATCTTATGGCTATCTTGAGGAGCTCCTTCGTAGTAGGTGGACCAGCCAGCCGTCTCGGATGCTGGCTGGTCTAACCCGCTGTCCTCTTCTATTTTAGTTACAGTCTATTATAGTTATTTTAACTTACTTCTCCATCACTTCCTGCGCTGTCCTCGGATGAGGTGTCAGGGTGTACCTTTTCTGGAGCAGTCTGATACTGGATTCAGGTCAGGCCAGTCTCCATCACCACCCAGTCCATACCCCACATTGACAGCTTGTAGGATCACTCCTTCACCATTCATGCAGTACCTCATAACTAAACATCGAACAAAAAGTTTGGAAATTTGTGTTTGGTAGATTATTTCTCTGTTGTAACAATGCTTCTTGGCAATACATTTTATACCGTTGGAAAGCCTGTTTATTTCCCTTTTTTTAATGGTGCCCCATTTGTAAGGAACATGCATTTGTGGGATGAGCAGCACAGCTGAGTATGTGGGTTGCGCCCATGTAAAATTTGCCAAATCTTCTCTGCCAATGCCAAACAGCTTATTCTGCTGTTGCTAGTGACTTGTTTGGTGGATTGGATGATTGAAGTCTATCAGTAACAAGGAAGAAACAAGACATATAGGCAATTTTACAATTTATTAATTTAACAGTCAGGAGCCTCAGTAGCGTGTGGAAGAACCATACACAGCCACAACAGCCTGGCACCTCCTCCTCATGCTGGTCACCAGCGTGGTCACACACTGCTGTGGGATGGCATTCCACTCCTCAACCAGGATTTGTCGCAACTCAGCCAACGTGGTTGTGTTGGTCACTCTAGCACGAACAGCACGCCCAAGCTGATCCCACAAGTGTTCAATTGGGTTGAGGTCAGGACTGTTGGCAGGCCATTCCATTCTCTCTACTCCCAAATTCTGGAGGTAGTCTCTGATAAACCCCACTCTGTGGGGGCGAGCGTTGTCATCTTGGAGGATGGAGTTCGGTCCCAGACTGTGGAGATATGGGATTGCCACTGGTTGCAGAATCTCATCTCGATATCTCTCTGCATTGAGATTGCCTCCAATGATGACAAGCCTCGTTTTTCCAGTGATGGAGATGCCGCCCCACACCATCACACTGCCTCCACCAAAGGTTACTCTATCGGTGCAGCAATCAGCATACTCCCCGTCTTCTCCACACTTTGACCCTACGATCATAACGTTCCTCCACATGTTCAGGTTCCAGTGCAGGTGTTGCCGACACCAGCGCAAACGGGCCTGACGGTGAAGAGCAGTCATGGCAGGCCTCCTGGCAGCCCTATGAGCCCGGAGATTGGCTGCGTGCAGTCTGTTCCGGATTGTCTGGGCCGAGAGCCGTGTGCCATATCGTCCTGCAAACCTTGACTGCAAATCTGTAGAAGACAGCCTACGGTTCCTAAGTGCTGAAAGGGTGAGGAACCGGTCTTCTTGGGGTGTCGTCTTCTTGGGACGCCCACTTCGCGGTCTGTCTCTGACATCCCCGTTTCATGGAACTTGGCCTTCAGTTTGAAGATGGTACTAGGGCTCACTCCAAATAATGCCGCAACTTGCTTTTGCAGAACACCAGCTTGAAGTTGCCCTATCGCACGGGCCTTATCGAGATCAGACAAACGTGGCATGCCGATTCTTGGAGCAGACACCAATTGACCACTGTAGCAGGGCCCATGCTCACAGGTGCTGCCAATCAGGTGCCAATCAGGCACCTGATTGTCACCACCTGGGGGTACCGGAAGCTCAAAACAAGAGTCAATAGCAACAGCAGAATAAGCTGTTTGGCATTGGCAGAGAAGATTTGGGCGCAACCCACATACTCAGCTGTGCTGCTCATCCCACAAATGCATGTTCCTTACAAATGGGGCACCATTTAAAAGGGAAATAAACAGGCTTTCCAACGGTATAAAATGTATTGCCAAGAAGCATTGTTACAATAGAGAAATAATCTACCAAACACAAATTTCTGAACTTTTTGTTCGATGTTTAGTTTCATCTGCTTAACAGTTGCCTGTACCAAGAAAGATCTCAACAGAGGTATTACACAACAAAACATTAAACCTATTATTACAATTACTCCTAATATTGTAACTCTAACTTTAGATCAAACCAGTCCCACACTCCTACATCATGTCCGGCATAGTCTTTTACTTCTTTCTTTAAATCTCTTAAATTATTCATAGCTACAGTAAATGATCCTTCAGGAGCGGTGTTATTAGGAATAAAAGTATTTTAATCTTATTGGAAAGACAATGTTCGAGTGGAAAAATGAACTTACTTAACTTATTATCTGTAGCAGTGAGACCAACTGCATTTTTTAAATGTCGGCATGGAGAATTTCCTCTCCCTTGTGCGTTATTATATTCAGCTTGCGTAATATGAGACCTTGAAAATGAAAACTACCGATACGCAGGATGGTAGTAAATTGTATAAAGCACCCCGGAAGACTTAGGATATGCCGTTGCTCAGATTATAAAGGACTCTGTTGGATAAAAGAGCCGACAATTAAACCAGAACGAACTGTAATGAACGAGACAGGCTTGCAGAGCATGGGGGGTATTACGAGTCGACGTTTCAGATAGTGTAATTGCAGTATAAAGTGCTGTACATTTCTCAAACCGATTGTATCAGACAATAAATGACCACTGAATTTTGAAAGGGACATCTCGATGTGTAAAACCAATGGTAAGATTGTATATTAATTTCATATATAGTAGCATATATTGGTAGTAGAATACATGGTAGAATGAGAGAATACTTTCACGTGTTTATTTAGCATTTGAGTTTGCAGGGCTTTTCACGGCTTTTCTGGCATACGATCAGGCGATTGTTTGGTTTATCTTGTTGCTATGACGGAATTCAAATTTTATTCGATGAATAAATATATTTATGAACTAAAACATAGACGCTATTGTCCACTATGTCACGCATGGGTAGGTATAGACTGGGTGGGGGGGGCTTGTTAAATGGACTTGCTACGGAAAGATAGTGACACTTAGAAACTACGCATTGGCCAGAAATCGTCGCAAATCATCTACCAATAAAGTTAAAATACAGAGTTTGTGTTTTCCACTTATAGTTTGGCTGCAGGAGCAATGAATGTCTCAGTTGAGCAAAAAGGTCTCGCCGGCGAGACCATCTGCGCAAAGGACTTAAATTTAGTTAATTTTGGCCTTGAGGTTCCGTTTATCCTCTCTACCATGCCTTGTGACTGTGGGTGATAAACACATCCTAGTCTTTGTTTCATTCTTAATTGCTGTATTACTTGTTTCGCAGTTTTTTGAATAAATGCTGATCCATTGTCTGAACTAATTTCAGTTGGTATGCCAAACCTAGAGATTATTTCCCTTGTCAGAAACTTAATCACTGTTGCTGCCCCTTGTTCTGCTGATCGTACTGCATCTACCCACCTACTGAACCTATCTATCACCACAAGCATGTGTCTTTTGCCATTTACTTTTTTGATCATGACCACATAATCCATTATAAGATGTCTGAACGGTCCTTCTGGAACCGGAATGTGCCCTATTGGTGTTGTAATGCCTTTGTGTACATTATTTTTCGCGCACACTTCGCATTTTGCCAACACATCATCTACCATAGGTTGTAAATAAGGCGACCAGTAACCTTGTTGTTTTATTTTTTTTAATAACCAATAGTCAAACCCATGCGCATCTGTTATCAGTAAATTTAACAACATTGCGTGCGCTACAATGTCACCTTTATGGGATCTCCACAAACCTGCTGCATCTTTAGTGGCCCCTCTTGCTTGCCACATTGACCACTCATATGGTCCTGCTCATTCCTGCATCCTGATTATGTCATCAGGCTGAAGTAATGGTTCTATCAGAACCATTGGTGCTAGTACTGCTGTTGTACAGTTTGAGGCCTTTTTTGCTGCCTCGTCTGCAGCATTATTGCCTTTTATTACAAAATCATTGCCTTTTTTGTGTGCTTGACACTTTATTATGGCTAATTTTGTAGGCTGCATCATAGCCGTGATGAGTTTTAGAATTTGTTCAGAATGTTGGATAGGCGTACCATCACTCTTTTTGAATCCTCTTTGTTTCCACACTGCTCCAAACAAATGGCATACTCCGTTGCGCGTATGCTGAATCAGTATAGATATTTACAGCTTTTCCTTTCCCTATTTTGCAGGCCTCAGTCAATGCTTTAAGTTCTGCCAACTGAGCAGAACAGGGCTGAGGACATTGCTCTAATTTTACCTCTCTGAACTCATCCCTCTGTTGCTGTACTACTGCAAATCCCGCATGGTTTCCCACATGATTCCTATAACATGAGCCATCCACGAAGAATGAGTCCTCAGCATCCACCAGAGGTATTGACTCCAGAGGTATTGAGTCTGGTAAACGCTAACGAGTCAGCCACGAGTCAGCCTTCAAAATCTAGCGGCACCATGTCTGCCGGATTCACAGTAGCACAGCGCTGAATGGTTACATCAGGATAGCTCAATAGTGACGAAAAAGCCAGAGTTCTAGAAGAAGAAGAAATCTGCCCTGCTCTATCAGTTCCACTATTTTGTGATGCATGTACAGGTGCAGCTCAAAAAATTTGAATATCTATGGGGTTCAGGTCAGGCGAGTTTGCTGGCCAATCAAGCACAGTAATACCATGGTCATTGAACCAGCTTTTGGTACTTTTGGCAGTGTGGGCAGGTGTCAAGTCCTGCTGGAAAATGAAATCAGCATCTCCATAAAGCTTGTCAGCAGAAGGAAGCATGAAGTGCTCTAAAATTTCCTGGTAGATGGCTGCGTTGACTGTGGACTTCAGAAAACACAGTGGACCAACACCAGCAGATGACATGGCACCCCAAATCATCACTGACTGTGGAAACTTCACACTGGACTTCAAGCAACGTGGATTCTGTGCCTCTCCACTCTTCCTCCAGACTCTGGGACCTTGATTTCCAAATGAAATGCAAAATTTACTTTCATCTGAAAAGAGGACTTTGGACCACTGAGCAACAGTCCAGTTCTTTTTCTCCTTAGCCCAGGTAAGACGCTTCTGACGTTGTCTCTGGTTCAGGAGTGGCTTGCCATGAGGAATGCAACATTTGTAGCCCATGTCCTGGATTCGTCTGTGTGTGGTGGCTCTTGATGCACTGACTCTAGCCTCAGTCCACTCTTGTGAAGCTCCCCCAAATTTTGCTTGACAATCCTCTCAAGGCTGCGGTTATCCCTGTTGCTTGTGCATCTTTTCCTACCACACTTTTTCCTTCCACTCAACTTTCTATGAATATGCTTGGATACAGCACTCTGTGAACAACCAGCTTCTTTAGCAATGACCTTTTGTAGCTTACCCTCCTTGTGGAGGGTGTCAATGACTGTCTTCTGGACATCTGGCAAGTCAGCAGTCTTCCCCATGATTGTGTAGCCTACTGAACCAGACTGAGATACCATTTAAAGGCTCAGGAAACCTTTGCAGGTGTTTTGAGTTAATTAGCTGATTAGAGTGTGACACCATGAGTTTCCAATATTGAACTTTTTCACAATATTCAAATTTTCTGAGACACTCAATTTGGGTTTTCATTAGCTGTAAGCCATAATAATCAAAATTACAAGAAATAAAGGCTTGAAATATTTCACTCTATGTGTCATGAATCTATATAATATATGAGTTTCACTTTCTGACATGAGTGACAAAAAATATTGAACTTTTTCACGATTGTGGTAGGGGGGCGTGGTTTTTGGCGAGGCCGACAAGAGAGAGAGTGAACTCAGGTGGTTTATGGAACCGGCACAGCTGTTAGCAATCAGGCAATTGGTGACGATTGATTGTGGTATTGTTTGTATCAATTAACCAATTGCCTTCATTGTTCAACAGTGAGCCTGAGAACCTATAAAAAGGAGCCTTCTGGGAGTTGAGGGGAGGAAAATGACTAAGATCTGGAGGGATTGCTGTTGTGTGTGGTGGAGAAAGGCAAACAATAAAACTTACCCAAGCTTGGGCTGGACTCTGATTGATTCACGCGAGCGGTACGACTCACTTCGCCACAACGATATTCTAATTTTTTGAGCTGCACCTGTATATTGTTACTGGATAACCGATTGTAATGGTAGTAGCTTTTTCATAAGCATAATGTAGAGCAGCCACTCCCTGATAACATGGAGGATATCCCTGCGCCACATTATCCAATTTGGTGCTGTAGTACGCTAAGGGTTGTTTGCGCCGTCCACTACACATTTCTCGTATAAGTACAGCTGAGGCATAGCCATTGCTACGATTTGTTATGTACAATCAAAATGGTTTTGTGTATTCTGGAGCTGCTAATGCAGGTGCTGACTGCATTTCCTGTTTTATTCTTTCAAATGCTTCTGATGCATCTACAGTCCACACCAGCCACGCATTTAAACTCTGTTGTCCTGCTGTTTTCATAATTTCTCTTAATGGAGCTGTTTTCAGCGCATAATCAGGTATCCAGTCAGAGCTGAATCCTGTCATCCCCAGAAATGTAATCATTTGTCCTATTGTTTGAGGCATTGGGGCCTTGCTAATGCCTTCCAAATGTCCTGGCGCTATTGATTTAATCTCTTGTGCTATTTTTCTCCCTAGGTATCCCTGCGACTCCTCTGAGTGAAGGACCCTCAGCCTCTCTGCTTCCCAGTGCTTTCTTTTCAAAAACACTGATCACAGAAAGCACTACTTCGCTTACTAACTCATTCGGTTTCAGCTTATAGTGGCCTGACTGTACATTGAGCTGGACGCAGCGGCCATCTCTCATGGTCTTAATGCTCTCTGCGATCCAACCGGCCGGTGACCCAGTCGATAGCGATCCCTAGTCCTAATCAGGACCCCGTAGTCGCTGTTATCCACGCAGTTAGGAACCGACGGTCTGATCCCTATCCCACCTTGCTATAGGTATAGAAACTTTGACCGTTTTCACCAGCCTTGCCTGTTCACAGAGGTCATCTCTTACGCCCCTCTGCTAGGTGTGGACTGTCATCCACATACCACGTACTGCCTGCATACTTACATGCGACAGTGTTACGTTACGCTTGGACAATCCGTTAAGCTTGGAGAATCCGACAACGAGGATATTGTCAATTTAAGTGACACATTTTTATGCAGGTCCAATTTAAAAACCACTTCACTTAATATGAATGATTTTAAATCTTGTGTTGATGCGGTTTTACCCCGGGAACAGCTGATTGCAGAGCAACGTAAAGATTTCTCCTCTCTTTTTGATCAGGCTGTTGATGAAAAGGAAATTTGTGAGTTGTCGGCAGGTTACTTCATGCAGATTGGTGTTTTAATGCGCAAATGGAGTCCTATTACTGCCTCCTTCCAAGATCATTGGAAGGTTACCCATCAAATTGTTGTGCCTTTCAAATTTCATAATGAAATACTGACTTTAGCACGTGACAATCCCTTTGCTGGTCATTTGGGCATTACTAAAACATACGACCGTATTTTAAGGCATTTATTTTCTTTTAAAACATGATGTTGCAAACCACTGTAAGACTTGCCATGACTGCCAATTAGCGGGAAAACCAAATCAAATAATTCCACCTGCTCTGTTGCATCCAATCCCGGTTGTTGCTGAGCCATGCCATCGGATCATTCTGGACTGTGTCGGTCCCTTACCACAGACTAAAAAGGGTAACCAATATATTTTAACTATCATGTATGCTGCTACTCAGTTTCCAGCGGCTGTGCCTTTACAGAAAATAACGGCACCTGTTATCGTCAATGCCTTGATCGTTTTTTTTTCCATCTTTGGATTGCCAAAACTAATTCAGACTGACTAAGGGTCAAATTTTATGTCACAAACATTTTCTCAAGTTTTACAGCAACTTGGTATTGAACATGAGACGAGTGTGTGCGGGTTGGACCCGTAATGCACGACTTAGAACACAAAAATAATAATAAATACCCGCAAGGGCTTTATTATAGGGAAATCCAAAAATCGTAGTCACACCAGCGAAGTCCAAAAACCAATAAATCCAATCAATAACCAAAAATACAGTACCAGAGGAGAAGGCAGTCTCAAAATCAGTATCCATGCAAAAGTTCGGTAACCAGAGTAGCTGTCAGTGGAGCAGAAGTACAGTTCAGGGGTAAAGCAGAGTTTGTTGGTCGTGGGGCGTTGCAGGAGTCAGACCGAAGTCCTATCCGCGGGGCAGAGGTACAAAAACAGCAGGCAAAACTTGTGGTCAAAGAACAGGCAGTAGATACGATAGGCTGGCAGTAACGATGGTCAATAAACAGGCTTGGATCAATAACAGTAATCAGACAATGAAAAAACGCTCAAAAGTGACAGTAGCAAGCTAACAGGCAACAATTTCGCAAAGACATGACATGAACACTGATCTTATATGCAGGTGTAGACAGGTGCAGACACTTAGCTTGAGAGCAGCAGGAAATGGAAAACAGCTTGAGAAAATGAGACGCGTAACAAGGCAATTAGTAAATCGTTAGTACTTATCCTATCCTAGACCTGACATTAGTAAATTAGTAAATGACATGCACAAGAAACGTAAGGTAAACATGAACACATGGTTAGAGAGTTAGTATTACTCAATCCTGATCTAATGTTAGTAGATTAGTAAATAGACACGGGAGAATTAAACAATTAGGGAAGCGTGAGCGACAGCAAGAGAAACAGCATGAATGCAAGGCTGCGGAAAAACACGGAAATGTGTATGCAAACAATGAACTGCATCGTAACATAAACAGAACACAAGCATGACATGAACAGAAAATAAACTGTGACAAACACTAAACATGAAACGTGACATAAATATGACAGAAATGTAACAGAACACTGTCCTTCCAGCGCATATCATCCTGAGTTTCAGGGCGCCTTAGAATGATTTCACCAAACGTTGAAATCCATGCAATGCTCTTATTGTTTCTCTGAGGAAAGGGAGTGGGATGATGGGGTGCCACTGTTGCTCTTTGCCATCAGGGAGGTTGTTCAAGAGTCACTTGGTTTTAGTCCTTCGGATTTGGTGTTTGGTCACATGGTGCATGGCCCGCTGAAACTTTTAAAAGAGAAGTGTTGGGCTCTAACAAACCCGAAAACCTTCTTGATTATGTTTCCCATTTTAGAATGTGGTTGCGAACTGCCTGTGACTTAGGAAGGAATACCCTAGCAGTGTCACAACGTCGCATGAAACGTCTCTTTGACAGACGCGCAAAAGTGTTGGCGTTCCTCCCTGTTCTTGGTTCTGCGTTGCAGGCTCGCTATAGCGGCCCATATACTATTAAAGACAAAGTTGGGGAGTTGGATTATTTAATTATTACTCCAGAGTGCAGAAAGAAAACTTGCTTGTGTCATTTGAACATGTTAAAGGCTTATGATCGAAATGCTACATGTACCGCGAAGCCCGTGCTGTCCTTCTCTCTCTCTCCAACAGAGGAGCTGGCTGTTGCCTCTTCTATTTTCCCAGAGGGGGATATGGATGATGTGACCGCACCCTCTAGATGTGTGGTGGAGGGACGGTTGAGGAACTCTAAGATGTTGTCTGGTCTTTCTGAACGTCTTTCACATCTTGCTCTAGCTGAGAGGGTGGACATATTGAGTCTTGCTGATTCATATAAAGTCTTGTTTCCAGATGTGCCGAGCCAAACATCACTCGTTGAGCATGAGGTGGAACCAGCGGCTTATGAGGTGGAGTGTCTTCCTGCAAAGTTTTAATTTGGACGTTAAGACACATAAAAGGGAAGTATAATATTATTGCTGATGCTCTGTCCCGGAGGTAGTCCATAAAAGGGCGTGTGTTTATATGTAAATACTTTATTTTCCTTTTTACTCAGGTAAAGATGATTCACAAGCCTACTTGTTTCTCGTTTACTGAGACCCGGCCATCTAGGGGTGTTCCCTGACGCTGGGTACTGTTTTTTGTTTTGTTTTGTTCGTTAGTATTCTGGTATATTTCATTACAGTACCAGTACGGTATTGTAATGCTGTATCTTGTTTAGCTGTGCCCTTCAAATTGCAGACTACTGCAGAGGAAAAAAATAAAAACATTCTTTTTTGTTTTGTTTTACAGGATTCCTGTATACTGTGCAAATGATTCTCTGTAGCCTATGGCCACAGTTTGGTCAAGGGGGTTTTACGTGTGCCTGTCTCTCCCTCTGTCTGTCTTGTGTTTCCCCATCCAGAGAATTGGCCTGAATGACTAATTGGAGTCACCTGGCCCAAGCCTGTAAAAGACTGGCTTGCCCAGCAATCGGGAGTTGCTCTTTTACTTTTGCTCCTGCTTCCGAGTGAGACGTTTTTCTTATCCCTCACCGCCTATGACCCCGAGTGTCTTTTGGACCGTGGTTTTTTCCTATTTTCTTCATCTACTGACCTGTTTTCTTTACTACACATATCGGCATTCACAGACACATACACATATAGATACCTGCATTCACGCATCCATACGCTCCCTATTCCTTTTCCCCTTATTTAATAAATTTTTTTGTGTATCGCAACTCAACGTCTCTGTGCCTTTTATGTTGCGGTCATTCAGGGAGTGGCTGTAACAGACAGCCACGCCGACTAGACGGTACCACGGCAGTATGTCAATTCATACTTCCGCCGCCTGTTCCACACTAGGTTCGGGGTGCCTAATCCCCTGCAAATATCTACACTCTTCTGCCAGAGGTACACTAAAGAAGGCTGAACACAAATCAATAACCGTAAAATACTTGGTTACCTTGTCAGCCTTCCACACCTGATTTTCATTCGCATGCTGCTCTCAAGCTATTGACCTTTGTTATTGACCTCTGTTTTGTTACCACTGCCTGCCTGTACCACAAGTTTTTGCCTGCTGTCTTTGTATGTTTGCCTCGTGAAGCGGACTTCAGTCTTGACTCTTGCTTTGCCTTCGACCCCGAGCCTGCCTACCGTCTGCCTGTACTTCTGCCCCGCTGACAGCTACTCTGGTTACTGGACTTTTGCATGGTGTACCGATTCTGAGACTGCCTTCTCCTTTGGTACTGTACATAGGTTTTGGCTGGATTTTTTTTTTTTTTGACCACACTCTTTGGACATTCCTTGAATAAAGCCCTGATGGGAATTTATCCTTCGACCACTGTTTCTGAGTCGTGCATTTCGGGTCCAACCCTCACGCACCCGTCTCACACTAATCGCCATTTTGATTTGTCTGCTTTAAGAACAGGGAGCAAAGGGGTATTACAACAACTTTGAGTTTCTACTATTACTCCTGCCTTTATCAACCCTTCAATTGTTTTACTGATGCCTTCCTCTGCTGCAGGTCATTAGGAGGGTATTGTGCATTCCATGGTAATTTAAATCTGTGTCATGTTTTGACCATAGCTTATCAGGCACCTTACCCTCCATTTCCTGTTTTAACTGATTCTCCTCAGTCTGCACCTCACCTTCCGGCGTGTCATGATCTCTACGTCCTGTGGGACCCTTGTTGTCACTGTTGTACACAGAATTTTAATAAAAGATTTGTCCTGTGAAAAATAGATCAATGGATTTTCAGTTTTGAACCATTCTAATTCATTTGCTTGTTTTACCATTGGTCCAATGTCTGCTGCTTCTACACCACTATTCACTAACAGTGTTACTTGTGGGGCTGAGTCTGGCACGTTGTGCCATCTTGTCACAAACTCTGTTTTTTCTACCTTCAGGGCTGCCCCGTTTTCCTATAAGTATGCATTGAGATGTTATAGGCACATTTACTCTCTCTGTTTCTGCCACCTTTTTTCCAATTCTGGATCACATGTTGGGTCATACATCATTAGTACAATGATATTCCGATTTAGGTTTTTTCACTTCAATCTGCGCTCTAATGAACGTTTCCCATTTTGCTACAGATTCTTTCACTTCACATCCCAATCTGCCTATCTAGTAAACATTTGCACAATCCCCTGACATTACCATTTGCCTATCCAGTCCTGCCGGAAGAATCCTACTGTCTTTGCATATTTACCTGACAGGGGGAGGTGAGAAGCATAATTTGAACCTACACAGGTGTAAGTAGCTCCAGTATCTATCATCATTGGTATGTCTCAATTTTCTATTTGAACCTGGAGCATAGGTTCTTGATCAGCTTCTGTAGTTAGCATTGGAAGTTGACTCTCCCCTTTAGGATTCTCTGGGCACCCCTAGTAACCTTGATTAGGCCCTCCCCATGAATTCACAGGGCCTTGTGTCTGTCTCTGGAATCCCTAGGGCTGTTGCCAATTTCTTTTATTGTCATTTCCCGACTGCTGGCTCAGCGGCTAAGGATTGACAGAGCAGTCACGTTTAATATGGCCTGGCTGATTACATCCCCAGCATATGCCGGGTGCCTTGTAGACCCCCAGGCCCTCTCCACGGTTTATTTTGATTTTGTCTGTTATTTGGTGTTTTGTTTTTCCACTGTTGGGGCTGTGTATACACATTCACTACTGGTACAGTGGGTTGCTCTCGGCCCTGAGGCTTTTGACCTGGGCTCCTGCAGTTCAGTTTTCTCCACTGCCTGGATCTTCTTCTGTTTTGTCAATTCTCCCAACTGGAGCTGAGCCAACTTCTTCTGCACCTCTTTTTCTTGGTCTTTAAGCTTTTGCTTGCTCTTGCGGTGTTTCTCCACTGTATGAATCACATACATTACATTACATTACATTACATTCATTTAGCAGACGCTTTTATCCAAAGCGACGTACAGTAAGTGCATACAGAAAGGTCATCGAAGTAACTACAGAACAGATAAGAAAGCACATTCTTCCCATACAGTAACAGCTATCCCTAGTAATGAACACAATGCAGTTCAAAGTGAACTGGGTAAATCAGCTCTAATACAATTCTATTCTAACTATTATAAACTTGACTATCTTGAGTACACAGTTCAACAAGAGCACAAACCATGAGGTCCTAGATAAGTATTAGTCCAGGTGGAGTCTGAAAAGGTGCGTTTTCAGGCCACGACGGAAAGTAGGCAGGGTTGGCATGGAACGTAGGGGAATGGGAAGTTCGTTCCACCACTGGGAGCTAGGGTGGAAAAGCTCCGCAGTTGGGACGAGCGAGTGCCATTTACACGGAGGGGGGGAAGTGCAAGTCGCCCTGCAGTAGATGAGCGAAGCGGTCGAGCAGGAACATAGTTCTGGATCAAGTCCTGCAGGTAGACAGGGCCTGTCCTATTGGCTGCAGTGTAGGCCAGGGTCAGAACTTTGAACCTGATCCTGGCTGCAACTGGCAGCCAGTGGAGTGACCTCAACAGGGGGGTGACATGTGAAAATTTCGGGAGGTTGAACACAAGCCGGGCAGCTGCGTTCTGGATCAGTTGGAGAGGCAGGATGGCGCAGGCCGGTAGGCTTGCGAGCAGGGAGTTACAGTAGTCCAGGCGTGAGGTGACCATGGTCTGGACCAAAAGCTGGGTGGAATAGGTGGTCAGGTATGGTCGAATCCTCCTGATGTTGTACAGGAGGAACCTGCAGGACCGTGCCGTCGCCCTGATCTGGTCTTAGAAGTTCAGCTGGTCGTCCAGGACCACCCCCAGGTTCTTTGCAGAGCGGGAGGCAGCCACCACGGTCCCGTCAACGGTGATGGAGAGGTCAAGTAGCGGGGAGGTTTTGTGTGGCATGAAGAGGAGCTCTGTCTTGTCGAGGTTGAGCTTCAGGTGATGGGTAGTCATCCACTCAGAGATGTCGGCCAGACAAGCAGATATCCTCTCCTTCACCTGTTGGGTAGAGGGAGGGAAAGAGAGGAAGAGTTGAGTATCGTCAGCATAACTATGGTATGAGAAGCCATGTGAATTGATTACTGAACCAAGGGATTTTGTATAGATGGAGAACAGCAGAGGACCCAGTACAGATCCCTGCGGGACTCTTGTAGACAGGGGATGGGGTGCAGACACAGAACCCTTCCAAGAGACTTGGTAGGATCTATCAGTGAGGTACGATACAAACCAGGAGAGGGCAGTCCCAGAAATGCCCATCTCAGAAAGTGTGGAAATCAGGAGTTTGTGGTTGACCGTGTCGAACGCTGCAGACAGGTCAAGTAGAATCAGGACAGAGGAGAGGGATGAGGCTCTGGCAGCGGAGAGCGCCTCAGTCACGGCCAGGAGAGCAGTTTCTGTGGAATGTCCGGTTCTGAAGCCGGACTGATGGGGGTCAAGCAGGTTGTTCTGGTGGAGAAAAACAGACAGTTGGTTATGGACAGCTCGTTCCAGAGTTTTGGACAGGAAGGGCAAAAGAGATACAGGACGGTAGTTCCTGACATCAGAGGGGTCTAAGCTAGGTTTTTTTAGGAGCGGGGATACACGGGCAAAAGTCACATAGTCACAAAACTCCCTGTGTGTTTTGGAGTTTAGCCCCACCACATCTTCCAGCTTTCTTATCACAGGCGGGGACATCGCTTCCACTATGGAAGTCCAGAAGAGGGTTGTCACCAGTTCATCCCTCTCAGGGTTCTGCTCTGTCTCCAGTTTCCAGCGTTCAACTGTCTATGCAAATAGATAGCTGGATTTTCATCGTCCCCTATCACCTCCCCCTTAAGTAATTTGGGATAAATCTTGGTGGGGTATTCCACTCTCAGAATTTGCCACATCACGGAACGGAATTCATCAAAGCTGGCACCATCAAGGTGCGGGGTGTCTACCGCTGCTTGTAGCCCACTCCCCGTCAGCACATCCTCCATCCGAGCCATCCGTAGCAACCTCGCCAGCAGAGCCTTGAGATCTCCCACCGCCAGTAGTTTCCCCATTGTCTCCTCCTCCAAAGCTCTAATCCACTTTTCCGCCCCCTCATGTATGTCTGGGAGGCGCTCCACTAGTCCCTGCATATCCTGTGAACCCCAAGGCACATAATGCCCTGCCGTTCCTTTTATCAGGATAGGGAACTGCCTATATCTAGTTTTTTCAACTTACGTCTGTCTCTCAACTCTTTTTCACTTATTGTAAAATGTACCTTTCCTCCGTCAATCTCCTCGTCACTCCAATCCTCTAGATCAGGTACCTTTCTCTGTTCAAACTCGGACAGGAGATTATCACATCTCTGTCCCTCCAAAGAGCATATGTGCTCTTAAGGAGTGCTACATGCATCTATTCCTCTTAAGCCTTCCATTGCCTCCTGCAACTCCCTGTAGCAATTCAACTTAATTATCCCTTTCCTTCCACTTTGGGAGGATTCTCCCCAAGACTCCTTAGGAACTGATCTCCTGTCTTTCTCCCTTGAACTGGCCCCAGGAGCTCTCCAAAGTGTTTCCCCCTCTTGTCCTACATCAAACTCTCCCTCTAGCTCAGTGGTGTCAAACTCATTTTCACCCCGGGCCACATCAGCATTATGGTTGCCCTCAAAGGGCCGGTTGTAACTGTAAGACTATAAATATAACCATACTTGGGATTTTCGCGGACCTCGATTGTAATTGTTGACAGGGGGGGGTGGGGGGGGGGTGTTGCAATCGAGAATTTTCGCAGACCTCGATTGTAATTGTTGACGGGGGGGGTGCAATCAAGAATTTTTGTTGACGGGGGGGGGGTGCAATCGCCTTTTTTAAAATTATTTTTATACAAACTTCATTTAACATTTAATTTAACGTATGTACCGCGGGTGTGCGTCCGCGTCTGCGTTTGTCTGTTATATCGTAAAAGTAAATCCCCGTTAACTAGCCACGTAGATACACGCGTCAGATACTTAAGTTCTCGCGGGCCGCATAAAATGACGTGGCGGGCCGGATTCCGCGTCAGATAATTAAGTTCTCGCGGGCCACAAAAAATGACGTGGCGGGACAAATTTGGCCCGCGGGCCGGGAGTTTGACACCTATGTTCTAGCTGAACTGTACCTTTTACCACTGGATACTGTCTATATGGATGTGGCGTTTCCAACACAGTTGAGCCCTGTTTTTTCAAGATTTTCCTCGCTATTTTTATGGTTTTCAAATATTCCTCTCCTTCTTTTTTGAACAGTTTCAAAATTTCTCTCTCTCTCCCTCTTTTTTTGTTTCTTTTTTCCTGTATCTTTAGCTTTATGATAATCATTAGTGTCTCCATTTCCTCACACAATGCAACATCAAATGCTCCATCTGTTGGCCACTTTGTATTCAAATTTCTAGATAGTTTTTCCCATTTTTGGGAGATTTTCTCTATTTCCTCTTTATTTAACAGAATTTTGGCACTCAAAACTTCTCCTGCCATTTTATTCATTACTGCAGTTTATGCACAACCTCCCTTACGAATCACCTTTTTTGTATTATTTTTACAGAAAACAACAATTAGATATTGGTTATCGCAGCATCGAACACTGTTTTATACTTTAGTAAATGGTTCTTTTTCATCAACTTGTTTATTCTCCTAATTATTACTAGATTTTTATTTCTACTATTTTAGGTCTCCTATTTTCTCCTATTTTATATTTACTCTGGGTATTTGGTCAAACCGTTTTTCTATTTCTTATTTTACCTTGGATTATATTTACGCGGTCCACACTTATTTGCACAATTTACAAAAATTTTCATACAATGTCAGCTTAATTTCAGTTAAAATATACCAAGTCATACACTTTGCATATCGTCACCTTCTTAAAATAATCACCTAAGTCATATTTTCAAGTTTTTCAGAAAACAGAATAAACTGAACCAAATACAGAATATATGATATTTGTTAATCATTTCACACAAAAAGGGTATATCAATAGATGACTATTGACTTACAAATAACGCTGTCTGTCAATTATGTAACATAAGAGGATTAAAGACTAAATAACTACACAACATTTATAGCCTAGCCAAATATTGTAGTAAACATTATCACTTACCATTCGGGGACGAGTCCAGAATCATGGAAATGACTTCATTTATGTTGATTTTCTTTGTGCATCTTGAAGCAGCCGCCATATTAATAACTTGTAAAAATGCCTAAGTCAAAATTTATTGTGACTTAGGCAAGCATACAAACAGCCTAAGAGCACTCTTGACTTAGGCGATTACATTACCGGGGTAAAACAGCATGATCCTTTCAATTAAGGATCTAGGCAACTTTACCAGAGGTGGCCAGCATCATGAAGAGCTGATTTAAGCAAAAATCTCATGTTCCTCAAAAAATGACTTAGGCGATTATTTTAAGAAGGTGACGATATGTTATATGGCAACCAATTAATTACCACAACCATATTTTCCACCAAACTTCTCAGCACACAATATTGCTCGCTTTATGGAACTAATAAGAAAACTGATACAACAATAATCAACGTGATAATACACAACGCAGAACACTTCAAAACTAACCCCCAATCTCCACAAAGGTTCGAGTCTTTCAGCGTACTGTTGCTTCATTAAAAGGACTAAATGTATATCACACCTTAATACATTTAAAAATGACACAGCATTAAAAAAGTACTTTTAGAAAGCCAAGATTATATTCAATACAGCAAAAAGATACACTAGCTAAAAAGATAATTACATATATTCTCCTACACATGCGCACTTATTGAACATTTTTGTATTATGTGAGTATGCTTTAATTACACTCTATATTCGACTAATATACACAGTTTATAATCTAATTACCAAAACACACTCACTCGCTCAACATACTTTAGACTCCCCATTTACACAAAAACATAGTCAATGCATGCAAACCAGGATCAAACAGGAGCACACATATAGGCTGTAGGCTATGCTATACCTGGAATCATTGCACTGGAACGCCAGGGGGGGGGGGGGGGGGCGCGATTTTCTCTGGACAATGACTAAATGGACGTAACGTTAGCTATGGGTAACTTGAGCTGTCAATAACTTAGGCCGAGTAGCCAGATGTTCCATTTGTTTTTTTATTGTAATATGACAAAATATGTAGCTGCCAGGTTAGCTAGAGAAGACTGGAGGTGAATATTTCACAATTGATGTCGGCTGCTTTTCAGGACAAGTCGATATGCTAAGTCTAACAAACTGTCTAGGTCTAGCTGACAAATGTGCAGAGCTAGCATATAGCCAACGCTGTTTTTGTCACAGTTGAATAATTATCACTAACACTAGAATTAGGTCTACATTATTTAATTATAAATAAAATGTCAGCATTCTCTTCATCTCTTCGTTAATGCTGACGAATGTTCATTCCATGTTCGCTCAACTCACTTGGTATAAATCGCTCACTTGGGTAACTTTGCTTATGGTTAAATTATAGCCTAAATGTAAATTGTCTTTTCTACCCGCAGTCCAGTTTGACTTAAGTTTTGATGTCAATACAATTTAAATTATAGGCTAATGAGACAGAGTCGGATGAGACATCAGTGACGTTGGTTTTGATTTGCATTTTAGCCTTTTTTCTCTTTTTTGCTGGCCATATAGCGCCAGTCGGGTCAGTAGGCTAGTTTAATATCTCAGGTTATCACTTTTTAAGTAGCTTTACGCCCCGGCTACATTCACCCATCAGACTGTCATAGTGTAAAAGGGGTGTGTTCCCATTTTAGTGACATTTGGATCCATTTCTGTCTTTCTAGAAAAGTTGTAGCAGCTGCTTTCACGCCAGTTAATATGGGGCAATATTGGTAACCGGAAATGCTAAACAAAATCGAATGTTGGGAATTTATGTTGCTACTGATTTAACATACAAGATGAAACTTGCATTTATATTAACATTTGTAGAACAGCGCAGGCTCAGCCATCACCATCTTGACAAAAAATGTCTACATCGTTTGTACCTTACATTTTGTGGTGCATTGTGGGGGATATTGAGTGAACTATTTAGGGTGTCCGAAATCGCTCCCTTGACAACTCCCTTTGACAACCGTGTCATTTTCACTAGAAGAGCTATGTGCTATGGTGAATGTGCCATTTGAAGCAGCAAGAAAAATTGACAGTGGTGATGATGACAGCACAGATGAAGGAGATAAAGAAGATGAGGAAGCTGAGTGAGATGTATGCCAGGTGGCAGGGAGTGTAGCAAGTTATATAACACTTGAAACAGTTCAGGAGTCGAGGACAGGTATACCTATATTTTGGAAGACAGCTATATTTTTTGAAAATACAATTCAGTCCACTGTGTATAAAAATAGTTACAGAGTTTACATGAAAAAAAACAGTTATTCTCTTTGTCTACCAAAGATCTTTTGGAAGGTGGTGATCCCCCTCAGTCACCTGCAGTGAACAATAAAAATGTGGCTCCTGAAATATATGAGGGTAAGGAATACAGAAGATTATATAAATAAATAAATAACCGTGATCATCTAAATGGTGTCCCATAGTATTGGAAAGGTATACTTATATTTTGGAAAACAGCTATATTTGTATAAAATACAATTCAGACCACTGTGTAACAAAATACAGTTAGTCTTTACATTGGAAAAAAAACTGTTACTCTCTTTGTCTACCAAAGATCTTTTGGAAGGTGGTGATCCCCCTCAGTCAGATGAAGTGAACGATGAAAATGTGGCTCCTGAAATAAATTAGGGTAAGGAATACAGAAGATTATAAAATAATAATACTACTAATAATAATCTTGGCATTCCATAGTGTTACATTGATTTGTTTTTTTGTCTTTTTTATTGTAGCTGACATGCTAGTAGTGTTGACACAAACAAGGACGCAGGTCAGGAGGAGGAAGGCCCTGCAAGAAAAAAAGCAAGAAAAAGTCATCCATCAAAATGTCAAAGGAACCAAAACCAGAAACCGAGAAGGGAGGGTAATGCCTACACTGGCAACAACAGAAATGTAGGGAAAGTAATGAAGGAACCTCGTATTATGGGTCCAGGATGCCAATCAGTGGCTTGCCAGAGTATTTTTTGTTTTTTCTGGAGGAGCTTGGGCTGGGATGAAAGGAAGGTATATGTAGCAGGGTTAGTGGAATGTGTCCCAGTCTTGCAGAAGATGGCATGTGGAGAGTCACAAAGATCTGGTACCTTGAATTACCACTTGAAAATAGATAGCAATCAAAAACATGTGTGTAAACACATGTTCCTTTCCACTCTAGGCCTTGGTGAATAGTCAGTGAATAACTGGATCCAAACCACACAGGACAGCCCACCCAATGTTGAGCCTCAGCTGTTCGAAGTAGGAAGACTCCTGGACACAAGTTTCTTAAAGTGTTTCTCAGGGACTTACCCAAGGTTCCCTCGCATTATTGTGGGTCCTCCATGTCCAAATTATACCTTGAACCACTGTTCTCATCAATGTCTCAGCTTTTTAATGAATACAAGCGGCACTGTGAGGAGAAGAGTATAGGCCCGCTGTGACGCCAGGTCCTCGCCGAAGAATTCACAAACATGAACTTAGGCTTGTACCAGCCCAAAAAAGATCAGTGTGATACCTGCTGCTCCCATGAGGTGGGTAACCTCTCTGAAGAGGTTTGGCAAGAGCACTGCCTGAAAAAAGAAGAAGCCCACAAAGAAAAAACAGGACAAACAAAGGGGGATTGAGAGTGAAAAGGTATTATTGGTGTGCATGGATTTGCAGGCTATACTCCTCTGTCCGAAGCTTAAAGCTTCAGCCGTTTACTACAAGACCAAATTGGCAGCGCACAATTTTACTATCTACAACATGGTCAGCCATGACGGCATGTTACGTTTGGCACGAGGCAGAGGGAGGCTTGTCAGCTAATGAATTTGCCTCATGCATTACTAACTACCTGAGTCAGCACTCAGAATATGACGAATACATTCTGTGGAGTGATGGTTGCGGCTATCCGAATTGGAATAATCTACTGGCAAATGCACTCCTCAATTTTGCCAAAACCAACAACAAAACGGTTACACAGAAATACCTGGAGTGAGGGCACACTCAAATGGAGTGTGACTCTGTTCACAGTGTAATTGAAAGAAAAGTGGAGAAACAGGACATCTACATCCCAGCAGAGTACACTACCCTCATGAGAAATGCCCAGGAACACCCCAAAGCCTAAGAGGTCCAGTACCTCAACCATGTATTTTTTCTGAATTTCAGAAAGCTGACCGACTCCAGATCAATCCGTCCCGGGACCAGTCCTGGAGACCCCACTGTACATGATTAAAGAGGCATAAAATGCAATGCTGATGGTACCATGGATTACAAGCTCCACCACTCTGAGGAGTGGAGTCCGCTAGATCAGCAGCTCAGGAACAGAGCACATGATGGAACAATGACATCACTGTACAACACTGAGCTCAAAATCAAACATCTACAACAAGTATCAGCATCTACAACAGCTGAAATAACTAATTCCAAGAGATTACCACAGCTTTTATGATGGACTGAAATACACAGCCACTACAAAGGATTGAAATACTAATGTGTTACTCTCAGTTACTGTCAGAGTATGTTCCCAGATCACATTTACAAAAAGTGATTAAATGCACCTCTTGCTTTTTAAAATGTTTTTAATGTTTTTAAATTGTACCTAATATTTGACACTTTGGCTTAAAACATCATTTCACCTGATGGAAATGAATGCATTGAAAATCTTCTTAAATGAAGTGAATGAGTGTTGTTTGTCTGTTTTTTTTTTTTTACTGATGGATGATTTTAAAGGAAAGGAGGGGGGGGGGGGAATCTAGTTTGTTGATTGTTTTGTGGCCTACGTTTTAAAAAATGTTTGGCGCCTTGATTTAAAAACATTCTTCATGATATACAATTAAAAACAGCAAATGTCATTTAAAAAAATATTTTACTATATTTTACTGTATATCATTTGTAATTAATGTAAAATGTGTTCATAGAGGAGAATTAAATACATATCCATAGTGCTATTAGATGTCCATATTATATTGGACAAAAACCTTGTAAGTCAACTTTTTACAGCACGAAAACCCTGTATCTCTTTTTTAAATTGTATTTTATTTTATATTTTAAAATTATATGCATTTCAGTAATATCTGGTCTACTTGTAATAGGGTTGTGTATTTTTATGAAGATATGTTGATAAATGTAACAATAAATCAGTTTTTTGTGCCTCCTGAAAAGTTAACTTTTTTGACATACAAGGTTTTTGCGTGACGCAGACTATATATATAATATGAATGAAAATATTAATTTTTTGGCCACCACACTTTTGAAATGATTCCGGCGCCGCTGTTATGACCATGTTTATGTTATGACCATACTTATTTATGGCTATTAAAGTATGTATTGAGCACCAAAAAAGCATCAATTCAATTTCAATCTATTTATATCTATCTATTCCTGTATGCTGAAAAAAAGGGTGTAGTCGAAAAGGGTTCCAGTTGACGTCAGCTGGAACCCACAACCAATAGGCCTCAGAAGTCTGAGCCAAAATCTTTGCCCAAATATGGATTTCCGGATCAAAGTGAAATTTTTCTATGGAGAAAATGAATGGGAGTTTCACTTAATCGTCCTGCTGCCATTTAAAAGTTGGACGTTTTTATCCGGAGTGGACACATTTCTCTCTTAGATGGCACTGGATCCACTCAATTTGAATAGTTAGCTAAAGTGTTTCCCACTCTCCTTATTCCTATACCAACTTTATCCCTCTTCCAATCTCTTTCCCCACCTTTATATCCATCCCTCCGTAGTGCTAGCTAGTAGCATTAGCATCACTCAGATAATATATTGAAAAAAATAGTTGGCTAAGATTTCGCCAAATAAACCACGCCTTGGTAATGGTTTTGTCGTATTGTTCTGTGGCTGGTTACAATACCAAAAAAAAAAATAGAACATTACGAGAACCACTGAGGTACTTAAGCCCTATTCGGACAAGTTTTATGGGAGGAGTTGGGGTAATGTACGTGAAGGCGTTGAGGGCATGGATGTTTTTAGCTGACTTTGACATGTATATTAATATACCTATTGACATTTTCTTGAAAAGATATATGGTGGGTGTGTAATGGATACATCCCTCTGTGATATGTTGTGGTTATTAAAAAAATTTGTCCATCACTTTAAATATTCTCTTTGTTATTTTATTTTATTATTTTTACCTGGATCCTGTGAGGGTAAGAACAGGGAAGATATTTGTTTTCTTTGCGTAAACAACATGCTGTCTCTTTTAAAAATAAAACCTTGGTGAAAACGGAAACTACCACATCTCTCTGTGTACAGCTATTCTGTCCCTCCCAGGGGTGTCACATGGCATGTGACATTATTTTTTCATTTGCCACAGGGATGCATTTCATGAGACAATCATATAATTTATTTTTCAGCATTGACCTCAATAAGATCTTTGTGACTTCAGCAACACTTTACAAAATAATTTATTTGTATCTTTCGCTCATCCCGAATCAAATGCATCTAACTGAAATATTATTCAATCTGTGAGTGCTACCTTCAGGCAAAGAGTAAGGAGTATTACTCCTTTCTAGAAATCAATAAGTTGATTTTATGACTTTTGTCCTGAGTAAACTTAATATTTAGAATCCACCTTTGAAAAGGCCCTGGGGATAAAAATCCAGGAAACATGTTTGTGAAAGATAAAAGTCCTGTAAAAAAATGAAGTGATTTCTTTTCCACCAAGTACTTCAAGATGAATGCTTAACTTTCCCAGACAACTGGGTATACTTAAATTTTAATGTGGTAATACATGTTAAAAGGCAAACTAGTGATAGGATTGGAGTGAACAGCCTTGGCCATGCTCCTGGACCATAGCAGGAATACATCATCAATAATACACAGATGACAATTAACAGGCTATCATAGAAGGTCAATGTTATATACCACTGGAAATGTCTCCAATATAACTCTGGTTATAGTATGTGAAATTGAACCTTATCACAGTAGCAAAAACCTGGACTTACAGCTAATGTTATATTTACTTTTACTTTTATAAACTTTTGAAATATCCTGTGTGTGAATATTTTAAGTTTATGTCTGTACTGGGGTAGGAGGAAGGATGAAAGTATGTTTTTATGTAAATAATTCTAATTACTGAGGTTTGAAATCAGCTGATGCATAGGTGTGTTCTCTTTTATTCATTAAGGCCCATGGGAATTACGCACACGCATAGACACATTTTTAATAGCACCACATATTGTAAGTGTCATGTAAATACCTTGTATGTCAATTACATTGCCCTCTGAGTTTCTTTTACATGTATTTAATATTCTCATTCACCTCTATGCATTGTAAGTGTCATAAATCAACAAATAAAAGTGGTTCAAAATTGACTATGCACCAGTGACATTCACTGTTACCATATTGGTAGGAGGGAAAATACAAAAATTTATAAAGTAAATAAATAAACTTCAGAGCACATTCCAAGTACTGCTGAATGGCACATGGATTGACTTGTAAGTGTCTGTAAACATGTGAGCGTACTAGTCTAGCTCCCATTTTCAGTGGTAATACTGCTGCTGAATCTGGCATTCTTTTAATAGTCTATATGTTCAGTGACAGGTTAAGTGTGTGCTTTCAGAAACCATGCTGTTCCCCCCATATTTCCTGGGAAATCATGTATCTTCATCCATTATGCCACTCTGGATTCATTTCTCAGATTTGGCTATTTCATTGACTTTTCACAGGCCTTGAACACAAGTGTTGCTGTAACTTCTTCCACAATGATCCACTTTGTATAATGTTTGATGCAGACATCCTGTTTATATGTAGTCTTTTCAGAGCCAGGAAGATGATGAAATCCACCCATAACTTTATAACTTAAGTAGTATCATACTGCATACTTCTCTGACCTCCCTCTGTTTCTCACAAAACTTTGAACTTTCCTGAATGAACATTAATTTTGCCCTTTTTAAGTGATGGAGTTACTTTCATTATGTTTTGGAATTGCAAATGGCTTAAGTGTACATTATGTTGATCTTTGTATTACCTGTTTGTGAAAAGGTAATGGAAACTGTATTATAGTATTTAATTGCGCCCAGCTACAATTTGTTACTGTTTGAATAATTGTAGAGTTAGCCTAACCATTATGATGTCAAACTAAATGCATCTTGGGACTAGTTTCAAGCTTGCTTTAAAACCCCTTAAGTATATTCAGGAACCCCAGAAAATGATTTAGATGGACCTACTATAAAGTGCACATGAAGGCTTGCAAGTTGGATATATCTGTCATTAAAGCTCTGGGAAAAGATTTTGCTGTCGGCAAATAAGTTATTTATCAGGAGTTTTGGGAAATATCTTTTTAAAGAATCAAAATCATAAATTGCTTAATTTTAAGATATTTCATTGGCAACTGCAGTCTATATTTTCTTAGTACCCTGGGGAAATTTAAAGACATTATGTGGGAGTGTCCTGTAGCATGTAGGTTTTAGGGTGGTTAGTTTAGGGTTTAGTGGCATATATTCTATCAGATTTTATTGTTAAAACTGTCTCCCTTCTTTGTTACTTAATGATGATTCTCATGATGACATCTCATTGATGGAGAAAAACTGACCACGGTCTGGCTCGCTGGATTGATAAAAGCTAAGAAATATTAAAGGGACTGTAAAGGCAAATCCGTGCTTCAGACTACATTATATGTGGTTGTTATGGCATGTATTACGCATCAGCAACAGTATGAGATTTAAATTTCATTGCAATATCGATCTATTTACATCTATTCTGATGTGGGGATTAAATGGGTGGAGTTCAAATTATTACTGGGCTCAGTCCTATTGGGCACAGCTAGCTCTTTATGATGTCATGAAGCACCAGACGTAATGGCCAATACATGTTTTAATGTCATTGCATATCTCCTCCCATAGTTAGAGGCAAATAAAACTATTCTGTCCCACTAACATTAAACAGCCTATTTGAGTCTGAGCAAAACAATCGTTTGCTATAGAGAACCTTTGTCTGCGTTATCGATAGTTTTGTAATCCTTAGCTGTAGTTATTTTGATGTTTTTCAGTTCTTAATCTCTCTCTGTCTCTCTCTTTCTTCAACCCACTATTTCATTTCTCCCACCTTCTCTATCCCTTCATGGTGGTGCTACCCAGCAAACACAGAACATTCCCCTAACGTTTGCATATGGTTCCCCTATGGTTATTTTTGGGGAACCATTTCACAATGTTCTGGGAACGTTCCATTTAAGTAAAAAAAAATTGTAACATTCCCGAAATGTTCTGTGATATATTTGGAAGCCGTGCATGTGGATATTTAATTTCATATTTAACAACTTTTTTCTTGATTTGAGCGCTGCCGTCCGACCGTTAGCCTACTCCAGCTGCCTTGGACATATGGCTACAGGTAGGTAATTTAACCCTACAAAGTTTTGTGAATACATTTATAATTAGGTCCTAGCAGCTAGATTACACAAATATCAATTGATAGACATAAGAAGATCAACTTCTAAAGCGTAACGTTATAGGCTAACTAGTTAACGTTATATAGAATCAGCACAGTGTAAAAGCCCAGGCCAAACAGAAACATTAAGCTAGCTAACGAGTGGTATTAGGGTTGCCGCCAGTCCAAGATTCTCCTGGACTCTCCCGGATTTTTGTTGTCTGTCCTGGACAAAATAATGACACGAAATTTCCCGGAATCGGAGTATTTTCGAGTCTTGTATACATTAGTATCGCGTAATGAAATGTTGACAGCTTCCAGTGTTCATTCCTAAATGTAATTTCACCAATCAAATATTTTAGATAAAGAACGCGTTTATTGGTTCAACGCGTCGTGATGACGATTTTATGCAGCGCCGAACGTGAAAGCTTTGAAGCCATAGGCTGTGTCCGAATCAGAGCCCTATCTACTGCGCCCTGTCTCCTGCGAACAGTACACTGGCAGAAGTGTGCTGTTTAATGTGCACTGTTTAGCAGTCCGTGAAAAATATCCGCCATACTATTTTCCAACCGCACTGTGAAAGTGTCATAACCAGGTCAGAAGACGTCCCACCAGTGTTGCCATGTCCGCGGTTTTACAGCTAAATTTGGATACTTTCAAAGTGCAGTCACGGGTAAAAATGAAAAGTTGCAAAGCACGCGCTTATTTTAAAAAGTAATAACATGATGATTTCTATTTAAAATACGTTGGTTTCGGTTAGGAATTGCCTATAATTTGGACTAGTTTTGAGTCACCATTTGGCTGGAAAGTCTTGCAAGATCTGGCAACCCTGCACCCCACTCTTGTGCTGCCATGTGACGTGTTTTTTTTGTTGTATTTGAAGGAAAACGTCAGCGAAGCTGCGCCTCATTTTTAAAAAATGAAGCTTCCCGTCATATTTATGTGACCAAAATGTTTGTGTACTTCTTGAAAAGTGTGCTCCCGAATGTACTCAGTGAAACCACGGAAGTAAGTGTGTCATCCGGGTGTTTGAAGTATACTGCAATTAGAAAAATATTTGCGTACTTTCTCGCCCTATCTACTCACCAAGGCTACTCAGCAGTGTGGAAGAGTGCTGATTCGGACACGGCCATAGATATATTTGAAGCAGTTAAGCTGCGTGTGGGATTTGAAGCAAAAAGATTACAATAAATTGAAGTAACATTAGAAGTAGTCCTCCTAGCCTAAATTAAACAAATCAAACGATGGGTGGACAGTGCACATCCATGGTTTAAAGTTCGAATTGAAGAAGAAGCTGTAGGTTAGGCTATCATTCAGAAATTTGCAACAGAATAAATTTATTTCAGAATAGTCACATACAGTACATACATAATAACCATAACATAAGAAGCCTAATGTATTTAAATACATTTGAAAAAAAACTTGCATGTTTTTACACGACTACAGCAACATATTTCAGCGACGGGTGGTTGCTGTGGAAATGTCGACTGTATGGGACTGGCAAATTTTAACAAAATAAACTCTTCAGGGTTAATCAGAAAACAGCTGTAGCTGAATATAGGCCTACTGGTAAGTACTTGGTTTCTTAAACATATTTATACGAGAGATTTAGAAGAATTTTTTTTGTGGCTTCTAAACCAAAAGTGCATTGGGTACTGTATATAGTACAATAAGCAAGAGGAAACAACGAATGCTCATTTGTACAACGTTTTAACAAAATATTAATGTTTCTATGTGTGAACATGATTTTCTTAGCGTGTATAAACGGTGTATTTTATGCATTTTACAGTCTGTGGCTATGGCGAGAGGAGGGTCGTAAGTGATTTTGGCTATTAACCCATTTAATCCCATCGACCGTAAAAACCATTTTCAGTTATAAGGCTCTAAAAATGCATAAATATTTTTGGTACACATCATGTTTTAGGTGTCTAGTATTGATATATGCATTTGCAATTACTCAACTTTGTTCAGTGTGGTCATTGAAGGAGTAAACATGTTGACAGCAACATGGATAACACAGAGCATCTAGGTATACATCAAATTCTGGATATGTTGGATCAAGGTGACGGCCCAGATCAAGTTACAGGCATCCAACATTGCAGTTATCCCTCAAAATGAGAAAGATGCTGTCCACAGTGATTGTGATAGTGATGGGTCAGATATGGACTATGAGGGGGAAACAGGCTATTTGCCAGCCAGGCTGTTGAATGCATATGCTGAACTTATGCAAACAGATCATGACAGGAACAACTTTCTCACCACCCCCCCTTCCCCACCCTGCTCCACTGTTGATAATGAAGAGCTAAGGGCCTCTACCCACCAAAGAGTCCAGCCAGAAGGGCTTCTGTCAAAAGGCCTCTGCAAGCAGGCCAGAAAGGCCAAGGGCCTTTACAAGCCAGCCAGAAGAGCTAAGGGCCTCTACAAGCCAGCCAGAAGAGCCAAGGGCCTCTTCAAGCCAGCCAGAAGAGCCAAGGGGGCTCTACCCACCAGAGGAGCCAGCCAGAAAGGCCAAGGGCCTCTACAAGCCAGAGGGGCCAGCCAGAAGAGCCAAGGGCAAAGCTGCAGGTGGTCAAAAAGAAAGATTGAGTGTTCAAACGATCGAAGAGGCCTGCCACCGCTGTGATTCCAGAACACATAATATACAGCCAGAACACATAATATACAAATGCTGCAGAATGTGTAAAACAAAGCTGCCCCAACCCAATGGATGTTTTCCTACTAATGTATCCACCCACCCTAAGAGAGATCACCATTGAAATGTGTGAGTATGGATGAGCTCCTTACCTTCTATGGGATCCTTATCACATGACGGTACAGCTCTGTTCGAAGAAGACACATGTACTAGTCACTTGACAGTGATGTACACAATGAAAGCATTTCAGATGCAATGCGGAGAAATCGCTTTGACAAAATAATGGCTTCAGTTCATGTAGTTGACAACACAAAGATCACTGATGACCCATTTTTTAAGATTAGGCCCATCTTCTCCGAGCTCAATTAGTCATACAAAGTTATGCCATTTCAGGAATGGCTGTCCGTGGATAAGAGTATGATCCCATACTATGGCCAACATGGATGTAAGCAATTCATAAGAGGTAAACCAATCCGTTTTGGTTACAAGCTATGGAGCCATGCCTCATCCAGTGGTTACATGTATCACATGGAGCCATATAGTGGATCCCACACTTTCCTCCCTGAGACTGGGTTGGGTCAGGGACCCAGTGTCGTTCTCGGTCTTGCAGAGCAAGCTCAGGTGCTTCAAAGTTGCAAGTTCATTCATGACAACCTCTTCGCTTGCACTCCTCGATGAAATTACAAAAAGAGGATATGGGAGCTCTGGAACGATGAGGCAAAATCGTCCGTTTGATGTCCCATTCAAGCCACAGAAGGACTTTGTGAAGTTACCCCGGGGAACCTCTGAAGTTCTGACCCAAGGAGAGAAGTTGCTAGTCCGTTGGAAAGACAATAACAGTGGCAACAAACATGGAGAATAAATACAGTGAGACCTCTGTCAAGAGATGGAACAAGGAGCGACATGCTTTTGACAAAGTCCCACAACCAAAATGCATCAACCGATACAATGAGCACATGGGTGGTGTTGACCTTCACGACCAACAGGTTTCAAGATACCATATCTCGATCAGGTCTAAGAAGTGGTGGTGGCCCATCTTTGCATGGTCTCTCAACAGTGCACTCGTAAACAGCCGTTACAATAAAGTAACAATGTTGAAATACGTTGATAGTTGTTTTTTTTTTGTCTTTGCTCTATGTATTCATATCGGTGCTCTCAGTATTCATATTGGTGTTGTATAAGGGTTTTTGATATGTAAAATAATCACACTAGAATGTGATAGAGCATTCTAGTGGCAATGCTGGGGACTGCCAGTGACAGAGTTTTAAATGTGTTAATGACTGGGCTGGGATATTACATTACATTACATTACATTACAGTCATTTAGCAGACGCTTTTATCCAAAGCGACATACAGTAAGTGCATACAGAAACGTCATCGAAGTAACTACAGAACAGATAAGATAAAGCACATTCTTCCCATAAAGTAGCAGCTATCCCTAGTAATGAACATCGAATGCAGTTCACAGTAAACTGGGTAAATCAGCTCTACTACAATTCTATTCTAAATATTATAAACTTGAATACACAGTTCAACAAGAACAAGTACCATGAGGTCCTAGATAAGTATCAGTCCAGGTGGAGTCTGAAAAGGTGTGTTTTCAGGCCATGACGGAAAGCAGGCAGGGTTGGCATAGAATGTAGGGGAATGGGAAGTTCGTTCTACCACTGGGGAGCTAGGGTGGAAAAGCTCCGCAGTCGGGACGAACGAGTGCCATTGACACGGACGGGGGGAAGTGCGAGTCACCCTGCTGTAGATGAGCGAAGTGGTCGAGCAGGAACATAGTTCTGGATCAAGTCCTGCAGGTAGACGGAGCCTGTCCTATTGGCTGCAGTGTAGGCCAGGGTCAGAACTTTGAACCTGATCCTGGCTGCAACTGGCAGCCAGTGGAGTGACCTCAACAGGGGGGTGACATATATAAGGATATATAAGAATTTTGATGACTGCATAGGAGAAATATGTTAATTCAGTCTATAAATGGTAGATACAACACATTATCCCACCGGTCACAATTGTGACCGACCATAAAACACAATTTTTTACCTACTTTTCCATGAAAATTTTTAAAAATAATGATTGATTATTTCAAAGGGTTACTAATGACACATGATTTGGATATTTTCATGAAAAATTTGGGATTAAATGGGTTAATAGCACCCTCCTAATTTATTGTACTGCAGTGTAACTGGAGGAGCTCAGGTTTTCGCAAGCGGCTACCCTTTTAAAGAATAGCTACTGCGTCAAAAGTTTTCTTAAAGCTGTAGTTTAGAATTTCAGACAAACATGAATACTGTAAAACGGATACGTCTCAACCACTAGGGGTGAAGTTTATAGAGTTCATTTAGAAAGGGGCAGCAGCAGACAAAAAAGTCCAGAGTGAGTGCAACTGCGTCAGGGATTGCGAGTATGTCAGGACAAATATAGGTAAGAGAGGCATCAGAGAGTAGGCCTACAACTTTTAATATATTTTCAAATATGGTTTCAATACATTATTTAATGTAACTTGGCCTCATGCTTTTTCATCATACCATCTGAGGAGAATGTGGTAATTCAAACTTCATGTGCCATGTCAAAAGTGTCAAATGGCAATCATTTATAGTGGAAATAATCTGCAATTCAGATGTGTTACACTAGACTATATGTTTGAACAATTGTCTGCTTGCAGTGCTTTGCGTCTATGAGAGGCACATCATGAATAAAGTGCATTATTATTTATATAGTTATTATTATTATTATTTATTTGGTATATTTGTATTTGAATAAATATAAACCTGTGTGGTCCTAAAGACCCTAAACATTATTTTGTTCACAAATAATATTGTTATCATTTTACATACATGGAATTGTGCTATTTTACTTATTTGTGATATATAATATTGATGCCCGAAACTGGGGGGAACTATGTAAAAAAGGTTCTATAATTTATAAACGGTAACCCTCAAATTAATGCTGTTAATGCTAATTGTTATTTTATTATCTGCTCTCCTCATTGTTTCATTACGTGCACCTGTCTGTCATTTGCCCTTCCCGGTTCCTCACACCTGATCCTCATTGGGTGCGTTTACATGCACTCAATATTCCGATAATATTCGGAATATGGCTGTTATCGGATTATTCAAAGTGTCATGTAAACGCAATATTCCGAAAAGCTTTTTCGGAAAAAAGCAGTTATCGGAACATGAGAATTCCGATAACTACACCTGGATTTCTGCCGTGTTTTTCGTTTTATTGGTTGCATGTAAACGCTTATTCCGATCTCTGTCGTATTTTTAAATCTGCGCATGTGCGTGTTTGACAGCAACAGCCATTCCGGATATTGTTAGTAACGTAACGCTAACGTCAAAACAGTTGAGAGGTCTGAGAGAGATGTCAACCAACGGGAGAAGTCATTTCTGGAGCGAGGAGGAAACCCTCCTTATGTTATCAGAAATAATAAAGAGGAATATACTTCATCTCATAGATGGGAAAAAAGTTAGAAACGCGGAAATAATGAGCACGTTTACATGCACTCAATAATGCTCTTATGGGTTTCGTCGTCACATGGTAAATTAATTCACCGATTCAGAATGGAGAGGCAACTTCAGTATGGCTCGGAGATCATTTATGAAACTTTGTGGTTTGGTACAGAACATAATGAGCCCTGACGAAGTGAAAGTGCGTCCAGCTGTACCTGTAGTCGCGAAATCCAAATAAAACCTTATTTTCCGGCTTCTGCAGGACGTAGGACTTGTGTTGTTCTAATGCAGTATTTCCACACGTGCCTTCTGTAGCTTAATAAATCAAAACTCCGGTACTTAGCATCCACATACCATCAACGAGCCAAGTAAAAAATGAAAACAGAGACGGTTTATTTCACGAAAAACCAATACAAACAATTACGTCTTCACATGGAGTCTTTATCATACCTATACTTGTCGGTATTAAGCATTAAACGCAAAAAACGAAACGGTCAGAAAACTGTTGCTCCACGCCCTGTTCAATAGAATAACTTGCCACGATCTGAGACTTATGGTTTCCTGTGGCCTTTCCAATAGCAGTACAGACTAATGGAGCAAAGATAGGCTATTAAGGAAAGATACATCAATACTAAATAATATCATTGAGCATCAGAACATTCTAATAATAATTTACTCTTAACTAAACAACCCATTACTACAAACTAATATTTATACATTCCAAATGACATAATAAAGATTAGCTCAAGATTCAATTACTGACAACTATTCATTATGCAGATAAGGCACAAATACAACATAATCTTCATGTTCACAATGGCTCTCACAGTACCTCTTCAAATGCGAGTCATAGCGCTGTACAAACTCGGTAGCTGCGGGGAGTACAGGCTGATAGCGAACCAGTTTGGTGTCCACAAGTCTACGGTCTGAATCGGTGAATTAATTTAGCACCACTCTCTCCCACCAGTCCTTGCTCTTAACGCGCATCCAGCACGACCGGGTCCTTAACAGTGCTGGAGGAAGGCCTATTCCGGGTCCAATAATCAGCGCTTGTTGTAACGTTAAAGCTCTTCGTCGTCTTCTGCTCATACGCTAGAAGGACAGTGTTAGTTGCCAACCGCAACCATAACATCTGCCATATGATGACGAAACCCATAAGAGCATTCCTGTCTAACGTTACCATGTTTAACTTTACTTTCTTATACGTTATAGGCTACTGTTCTTTCTTATGTAACTAACGTTAGGCTATAGTTAACGTGTTTACTAACTTACGGTTACGCATACCAACCCGCGTGCTGTTTCTAGCAACCCAACAGGAAGTATAGTCACGTTATGTATAAACGTTAAAATATGTAATTTATAATATATAACGTTAGGCTAATATATGTTTCTAATTTACGTTTGAGTTACACCGCGTTCAGGGAAAGAAATCGGAATATTGACAGAATCATGTAAACCTGGATTTTTCCCATTATCGTATTACTTAAGTGCATGTAAACGCATTTATCGTATTATTGCCATGTTCGGAATACTCCCAGAATATTGAGTGCATGTAAACGCGCTCATTGTTTCTTGTCTCCCTCAGTGTATTTATACTCTGTGCTTTCAGTCCTTTGTCGCAAGTTCCTCACCGTTTTGTTATTCTATCTTTTTCAAAATATCTTCCGAGTTGTTCGTTAGTGTCTTCCGAGTTGTCCGTTAGTGTCATTCTGTATCTGTTCCTGAGTTTTTGTTATCCCTCGTCCTTTTCCCTGTTAGTTTTTCTGTTGCTGTCTTTTTTTTGTTTTCTCTTGTTTTCCCGTTACGCCTCCCTGGTTTTGACTCCTAGCTGCGTTCTCGCGACTCTGTTTTTGTACCTCTGCTGTGCCTTCCTGGTTTCGACCTTGCCTGTTTCATTACGGATTGCTGCCCTGTCCCTCATTAAACTTTGGTTTTAGTACTCCCTGTCTGCTACTGGGTCCCTATTTCCACCTAACCTAACAAATGAACGCTCCCAGTAGCATACAATGTTTTCTAAATAGCTGAAAATTTAAATTCCACATGACCTTACATAGGCTATGCTAATTAAAACACACATTTAACCAATGAACGAAATTTGCTTTAAAGTGGCTTACACGTCTGTTGCCAGGGTTGCAATTGTGGTCAACAACTTAATCCAGCTAATGCCAGCGAACATTCAGTTCCCCTACAAGATGCAAAGCCAGGTGGAGGTAACGCTTTTTTATGGAATTGCCAACCTGTCCAATGTTATCGGTGCCATAGACTGCACACCCCAGTGCACGTTTTTGTTCAAAAGTCGGTGAAACGCCGTCTCGCATTCAGGGGGAAAACCGGGTAATCTTTATTTAAAAGTTTAAGTTTTTTAACCAGTTAGAATGTAGCCAGCAGGCTATATTCCGGTAAAACCTGAGCTGTGTGGGATGTGACCACAATTAGAACGCGAGAGATTCTAAAATAAGGAAGCCCATGTGATTACCTGATTTCAAACCACAACTCACATGCACAGAACAGAATTACAAAATGAATAACGTTTAATTTATTTCCAGGCTGCGATAATGCAATGCGCTCGTATTGATGGAATAAAACTTCAATTTCAGTATCAGAATAATTCTTTCCTTTGCTTTTTCTATAAGGCGATTCATGGGCGTGGATTTATGTGTAATGGATTTTCGTGACGGATAATAATAAACGTGAAGGTAGGAGGCACAGAACGCTAACAGAAGGAATAATACCTATACCTGAAAATAAGCTAATAGCAAGTCCCTCTTGAACATAAACAGCATTTAATATCACAAGGTTGCTAGTATCTGGCTATACCTGGCTCAATGCACCAAGCACCCCTACCAACCTGTGCAACAGGGACCGGGGGAGCGATAGCCTGAGCGGCAGGTAGGGGTGCTTGGTGTGCAACTGTGAGTAGGCGCATGCTCTCTGTCAACTCTTGGAGGCAACCCTCTTGAACCCTCATTTGGGTATTCAGCTGCCATATTTGACCCTGCTGTTGGGCCTCAAATCCCCAAACATACTCCTCGGGGTTCTTATCCCTCGGCTGATCTCCCTTGGAAGACCCTGCTGATTTATCCATGATGGCTTCTTTGTACTGTAATGGATTTTAGTGGTGGATAATGAAACCAGAAGGTAGGGGTATCAGAACAAGTTGCTCACACAATGAGGACCAATAAAGGGAGTAACACAATAATAAATGTAAAGAAAGAAAAGACTAGAAACAAATTCCTTGTGGCTAAAAAGCCAAACGAAAATCAACACACTAAAATAGGGCGAACTCGAATAACAAGCGAAACACAAACTAAATCTCCCGAGCTCAACACTGGAGCCAAACGGGAAACACCTTCAGCATATAAGTTCAGACAGCCAAAAAGATGTAAAACCAATACAAAACAAACAAAGAAAAACTGTCTCAGAGAGAACAGCAAAGAACAAAATAAATAGCACAGAACGCTAACAGGAGGAATATTACCTATACCTGAAAATAAGCTAATAGCAAGTCCCTCGTGAACATAAACAGTGTTTAATATCACAAGGTCGCTAGTACCTGGCTCAATGCAATGTCGAATGACAAAGAAGCACCGGGGAAGCGGAAGTGAGAAACTTAAATACCCCGCAGGTAGAAGCACAGGTGAAAAGAATAATGAAACCGCAATGAAAAACGAAACAAAAACCCACGAACCTTGACATTATGCTAATCACAAAATAATGTGGACACGCATCGTACGTGAATACGAAAAAAACGGACATAAATGTACACGTATATTTAGGAACGCTTCATGAATGAGGCTCAATAAAACATATGTTCTATTTCTAGGAGCAATCATGAAAAACTGAAGGCAACTGATGTGGAGGAACTCATCGCAGTGGCCCTGAGAATTTACCCCACACAGGCATTTCAAAAGGAATTTAATTGATGGCTTTATTTTTTGGAATAATATCTTGAAATAATTTTGTTTGGTTGTTTATAGTTTGAATAGTATACTGTACATATAGTTTTACGTAAAAAAATAACTTTGGATTATGAATTGAAAGGGATCATTTAACCCTATACCAGGGTTTTTCCTCCATAGTAAATTCTTTGGTGGCCACCAAAATGATTTCACAGACCGCCAAAAGGAAATCGCAACCGCCAAAATTACAATAATTGAGAAAACGGCTAATAAAATCATATCCAAATTAATTTAATTAATTTTTTTGCGTGCAATGTGGTCTTTCGGCCAGCGGATGGCAATATATATTGTACTAGTCGCATTCAAGATGTCAGTACTAAGAGACACGTAGAAGAAGCATAGAACCATTGACTGTATCCACCTTTTTATTTACTATTTACTGCGCGCCGCCATGACAACCAATATTGTATCGCATTTCCGGTCTAGTACTAACAACTGGGCTAACTTAAACATCGGCGCTATACCGTTACCTTCTGAAAACAAAACAAACAAACAAAGTGAACTATCTAGCTAACTAAAACAAACATTATTACCAAGGATGCTCGGGGGATTCTCGGGGATGACGTGCTCTCCGTGGATGCACAAATTCATGGAAAAATTGAAGGAATGGCTGGGAAGGCAATGTTTTGATCACCATCCCCAAATTCAATGTCCCTGTCCTCCACGATTTAAATTTCACCGAATGCCGAACAACGGCGAGAACAAAAGGCCCTGGTTAAAAGCACTGAATTTGAAAACACCCCCAAAGGAAGTTTATGTCGGCTCCTTCCACTTTGTGGACAAAAAGCCCACGGCTGACAACCCCTTCCCTGAATTGTGGCTGGGATACGAACAACCCCCAGTAAAGAAGCGAAGGGTAGTGAAGAGGATCGATATAGCGTCAACTGGTAAGTTAATGTTAACAAACCATTATTCACTACTCTCATCATTTTGCAAAGACATTTTGTTATACAACATTGTTATATATATCGTATTCAAACTCATAATTAATGACCGACAGAATTAGCTAACGCTAGCTAAAGTTAGGTAGTAACTGTAAGGGGTTTATTGAGTGTTCGGAAATTCAAACGCAAATGTACCGCCTTGGAAAATCAGTCAACAATAACCAGTATCACCGTATTACCCTGAGAGTCAGGTAATCCCGTGACAAAATCTAAAGCAATGTGACTCCAAGGTCGCCTGGGTACGGGTAGGGGCCGCAAGTAAAAGTCGAGAACTCTTACTCCGGGCGCAAATAGGACATGCAGCAACAAACTCGCGCACGTCCTTATCAATGCCTGGCCACCAGAACCGTCTGGACAAAAATTCCTTAGTCCGATGGACACCAGGATGCACCCCACACTGAGAGGAATGGCCCCACTGCAACACCCGCGACCTGACCTCAAGAGGCACAAAAAGACGACAGACGGGACCCCCACCTGGATCTGGGGTACGTAGCAAAGCCTGCTGAACCACACCCTCAATGTCCCACAAGACCGGAGCCACTATTTGGGAACCAGGCACAATGTGCTCCAGAACCGCAGGACCATCTGATCGCTCACAAAACTGTGACAGAGCGTCAGGCTTAACATTCTTAGTACTGGGATGGTACGTTAAAAGAAAGATAAAACATGTAAAAAACAGTTCCCAAGGCGCCTGTCTAGGGTTACGTGTCTTAGCCTGCTGGATGTACTCCAGGTTCCTATGATCGGTCCAAACCGTAAAAGGATGCTCCGCTTCTTCTAACACCAATTTAGCCGCTAGCAACTCTCTATCACCTACATCATAATTTATCTCGCCCACAGTAAGGGCACGAGAGAAATATGCACATGGATGCATCTTTCGGTCAATAGGTGAATGTTGAGACAGAATGGCGCCTACGCCCAACTCGGAAGCATAAACCTCAACCACAAAAGGGAGGGAGGGATTGGACGTGACGACTTCTCTTTTACATTACATTACATTATAGACATTTAGCAGACGCTCTTATCCAGAGTGACGTACATAGTGCATTTCCGAACTAGTAACAAGTGCGTTAAAACAATCCTAAAAAGGCAAACACGAATCTAAGTACTAGGCGCAGTCAGTATGATTGGGGATTATTTTTTTTTTTTTTGGGGGGGGAACTACACAATTTTGATAACAATAGTCACAAGGAGGTAGGGAGGGGTGGAGAGAGGTGCAGCTTGAAGAGGTGAGTCTTCAATCTGCGCTTGAAAGCGGTCAGACTTTCTGCTGTTCTGACCTCCATGGGGAGCTCATTCCACCACCATGGGGCCAGGACAGACAGACGTCGAGACCGGGTGCTAGTATGAAGAGGGGGGGGTACCAGTCATCCTGAGGAGGTGGAACGCAGAGATCTGGCAGGTGTGTAGGGTCTGATGAGCTTTTGGAGGTATGGAGGGGCAGATCCTCGGACTGCCTGGAAGGCGAGCAGCAATGTTTTGAATTTGATGTGGGCCATCACCGGTAGCCAGTGGAGGTCAATGAGAAGGGGGGTGACACGCTGCTGCGTTCTGGATAAGCTGAAGGGGTCTAATGGCCGATGCTGGCAAGCCAGCCAGGAGAGAGTTGCAATAGTCCAGGCGGGACAGCACCATGCTTGGACCAGGAGCTGGGTTGAATGGGTGGTGAGGAAGGGGCGGATTCTCCTGATGTTGTACAGGAAGAACCTGCATGCCCGGGTTACCACTGCGATGTTCTCGGAGAGGGACAGCCTGTTGTCCATCACGACTCCGAGGTTCCTGGCACAGGGCGTTGGGGTCAGTGGAGTGTCTCCAAGGGAAATAGAAAGATTGAGAGGGGGAGAGGTTAGAGCAGGAATGTAGATGAGCTCAGTCTTGCCTGGATTGAGCTTGAGATGGTGGTTGTCCATCCAGCTCTGGATGTCTCTCAGGCAAGTGGAGATGCGGGCTGACACCTGAGTGTCAGAGGGTGAGAAGGAGAGAAAGAGTTGTGTATTGTCAGCATAGCAGTGGTAAGAAAGACCATGAACAGTGATAACAGGGCCAAGGGATTTGGTGTCGGTGGAGAAGAGGAGGGGACCAAGGACTGAGCCCTGGGGGACTCCTGTGATAAGGGGATGGGGTGCCGATACTTTACCAGCCCAGGCAACCTGGGAGGAGCGTTCGAAGAGGTAGGATCCCCTTTGCAGACAGGGACGACAGGAGGATGGAGTGATCTACGGTGTCGAAGGCGGCAGAGAGGTCTCATCGAAGAAATCTGCGAAGTCGTCTGCAGTGAATGAGGAATGAGGAGCAGGAGGGGGTTTGCTGAGGAGGGAGGAGAAGATAGAGAACAATTGACGGGGGTTAGAACTGTGTTTGCAAATTTTTGTGTGATAGTAAGTTACCTTGGCAGCAGTGACTGCTGTAGAGAACGTCGCTAGGAGAGACTGGTAGGAGGAGAGGTCTGATGTGTCTCTGGATTTCCTCCACATCCTCTCTGCTGCGCGGAGACCGGCCCTTGAGGTGCGCAGGGCGTCGGACATCCATGGGCAGGGAGGAGATGGGCGTGTGGGCCTAGAGACAAGAGGGCAGAGAGAGTCAAGTGATGTGGAGAGAGCTGTGAGAAGGGTGTCAGATGCAGAGTCGATGGGGAGTTGAGAGAAGGGTTTGAGAGGGGGAGGGAAGCAGTGACACAGGGAGCAAGAGAGGAGGGCGAGAGGGAGCAGAGGTTACGGCGGACAGAGACAGTGCGGGTGTGGGGAGGGGGGGGACGGTGTGGAACAAGAGAAAGAGAGAAAGAAATGAAGTGGTGATCGGAGGCATGCAGAGGGGTAACAGTGAGATCAGAGCAGGGGCTGTTCCTCTGGAAGACCAGGTCTAGGAGGTTGCCAGCCTTGTGGGTGGGGGGGAGGGTTGGAGGGAGAGGTCAAAGGAGCGAGAGTGAGGAGAAAGCAGACTGACTGGGAGGGGAGGCATGGATGAGATGGGATCCCAAGAGGATCCAGGATGATGCCATCTGCCAAGGGGAGGGAGGAGAGCAGGGTGTTCATCAGTCTTCAGTTTCCTCAAAAGCAAAGCAGAATCTGCCTTTCTGAAACAAACAAATCTCATAGCCGATGTTTTCTTCATAAGGGCAGTAAGAGGCCCCGCGAGTGTACTAAAATTTCGAATGAAACGCCTATAAAAATTGGCAAACCTAAGAAAACGCTTCACCGAGTTAGGAGTAGGCTTATCAAGTACAGCAGAGACTTTCTCAGGATCCATAGAGACATTGCCCTCAGAAACAATGAACCTTAAGAAAGAAACCGTGCTAGCATGAAATGAGCACTTCTCCGCTTTGACGAACAGTTTCGCCTGTAACAGGGCTTTTAATATCTGTTTAACATGCCCAATATGGGTCTGTAAATTCAAACGCAAAGGTGGGGAGATCAGAACAAGTCCGCTCACAGCAGTGAGGACCAATAATTAGGGGAAGAAAATAATAATGGAAGAAAGAAAAGACAGGAACCAATGTTCAAATTTTTTTATATAAATATAATAGGCCTACCTCTTATGTCAGACTTTCTTGGGCGCAGCATTTGCGGCAGATTAAGGCTTTTATTGATTCTGGGGCCGTGGATTGTTTCATTGATGCGCAATGGGCTAGAAAGAACAAGATACCAATGCCTCAATGTATTTCTTTATAGCTGCACTCTCGGGAGCTGACAGAGAATAAAGACTCCCTCTAGTTGGAGTAGTACCTGGATACAGCTCAATGGCGCAATCAAAAGGACGGTGGGGTGGAAGGGTGGTTGCCCTCTGTTTGCTAAACACCTCCGCAAGTTCAACGTATTTTGTAGGAACGTTGAGAGGTAAAGAAAATGTGTACCTGCCATCTCCGCATCCTCCCTCTGAGTAGGTGGCCCAGGAGGAGGCGACCACTGAATTTCAGAATCAGAAGTGTCCTCAGAAGAAGCCCCTTCCAATAAGAATCTAGAGAATCCCACTCCAGACTTTCGTCAACAACCTCAGACTAGGAGGGGAAATAACTTCCTTAGAATCGGAATCAGAGTCGTCAAAACACTCCCCGGATAAACTGGAAGGAGCGATATGATCTATCGCAGAACATGCGACACCCCATTGATGGATGACCTTTTTTTCTCCTCCCCACATGATATGTTGATTGTGCTTCACCAGCCACGTGTGACCCAATACCAACTGATAGACCGGTGAATCAACTAAACCAACTAAATCAACAAAATAGACTGGTGAATCAACTGTCGAGGGCCGTAACCAATGAAGCTTGATGAAGGAGCTGGACCGTTATCTTGTTCTTTCTAGCCCATTGCGCATCAATGAAACAATCCACGGCCCCAGAATCAATAAAAGCCTTAATCTGCCGCAAATGCTGCGCCCAAGAAAGTCTGACATAAGAGGTAGGCCTATTATATTTATATAAAAAAATTTGAACATTGGGCGAGAAACCCACGGCATTTTCCTGCTCTACCCTCATAGCAGAGCGGAAGCTGTAGCTTGGGTTCCCTATCAACGTGAGAAAAAGAAGCTGAGGAGGCGATAGCCTGAGTTGGAGGAGTGAATGCTTTGTGTGAAACTGTAAGCGCTCGCATACCCTCCGTTACCTCACGGAGCCAGCCTACTTGAACCCTTAATTGAGTGTTCAGCTGACTAACTTGATTAACCAGCAACTGCTGGTTGGCCTCAATACCCCTGATATATTCCTCAGACTTCTTATCCCGTTTTTATCTCCCTGTAACAACCTAGCTGAATCATCAATGATTGGCTTGTTTGTTCTGTAAGGGGTTTATTGAGTGTTCGTAAATTCAAACGCAAAGGTGGGGAGATCAGAACAAGTCCGCTCACAGCAGTGAGGACCAATAATTAGGGGAAGAAAATAATAATGGAAGAAAGAAAAGACAGGAACCAAATTCCTTACGGCTAACAGCCAAAACGAAAATCAACCCACAAAACCGGATGAACTACTGAACTAGTAGAATATAAACTGAATCTCCCGAGCTCACATAATGAGCTAATAACGGGAAACTTCGTAAAACAAAAGAACACTCTCGGCTACAATAGTTCAAAGCCAACGAAACAACAAAGAAAAACTGTCTCAGAGAGAACAGCAAAGAAACAAAATAGATAGCACAAAAAGCTACCAGGTGGAAAACAATCCTATACCCGATTAAGTAGCTATAGCAAGTCCCCCCTGAACATAAACGGACTTTAATATCAGGAGGCCGCTAGTTCCTGGCTATACCTGGCTCGTCGTGAGACAAACAAGCACCGGAGAAGCGGAAGTGAGGAACTTAAGTACCCCGCAGGCAGAAGCACAGGTGAAAACAATAATGAAGGCTGAAAACCACGAAACAGAACATGGAAAAAATCTGATAGATTCCCAAATTGTGAAGGCAGGATGAGAGCCACAAAAGAAAAGAAAACAAACAGCCACAAACCACGACAGTAACGCAACCTAACTTTAGCGCTGAATTTTAACGGTAGCCTAAACATTTATTTCGACCTGCTTTTGCATGATGTATAACCATGATTAGGCAACTAGAAATGACTGTCTGCATGTTAACAGGTCCAGCACTAGTTTGATCCTACCATAGGGTCCCAGGGGATCGATTCTGGGAATTAGGAGCTGTCCATTCAGAACTGATAAGATAGCGCCACGGTGCTGAACTGTGGTTGCGAACAATAGAACTGTATGAAGACCAATAGAGGCCTGTCACCTACGTCACAATTTGGCCAGACACGCCCACTTTTAACACCACATTTAATCGGGAGGTTGCTTAATTTTCCTTTATTGCCATCATCGGAATTTGCTTTGCGCAATGCTTACAGGTAGCTCAGCAATATACAAAATATACAGTGCACAACATAACAAAACAATTTCTCAGTTTCGGCGGTGTACAGAGACCGCGGCACTGCATGTATGGAGGAAATTCGTGGAGGTGGAGTTTGTGTGTTGGACTGCTTGGTAACACTGGACATCTCTGGACAGCGGGGGCTATTTTTAATCATGGCTGTATTGCACTTTCATTCACTTGATTGATGTAATGATTCTGTTGGATGTCTTTGTTTGATATGTTTGTTTGTGTGTTGTGGGTCCCACTATCTATGTGTTTTTTGTTGTTGCTGGGGCTACAACTGAAGTTCCCTTGCGGGAAATAAAAGTTATTATATTCTATTATATTCTAATAATACCAACATAAACAAATATTATAAGGAGTATTGGGGATATACGTACGAAGCAGGATTAATTACAGAGTAAAACCCGGAACCCTCCCAAATCTGGAACATGCATGGACTGAAATAAAAAGAGCTGTTCTGGGTTTTATTGAGTTAACCAGATAGTACTAACTCAGTAATCCTGCTTCGTAGTAAACCACCTTGGTAAGTAAAGTGCTTGTGCAGTTAATATGGGAGCAAAGTGATACGTTACTTGTTAAAGTATTAACGGTAGGCTACAGTAGCCTACTTCAGCAATAAAACATATTTTAGCTTGATGGATAGAATATAATAACTTTTATTTTCCCGATAGGGAACTTCAGTTGTAGACACCATAAAAGGCAAATCAGTTCAACACATAAAGTACATTTACCGATACTTTCATTATTACTTTCAAATACATTGTTATTTGGTGCTTAATATCGTAACGTTACATTTTCTTTTCACCCTCTTCTTGATTCTCTCATATTGCTCGCACCCTGCCTGGCCAGCACAGGTAGCTTATGTTTACAGTTTATCCAATCTATTTGTGAGACATCGTACAACGTAGCACCACTAGCAATGTAATAATAGTTCAAATGAACAGTTTTGATGTTCACAATATGCTTTACGTATCGCATTAGGTTAACATTTATGTTTCGCAGGTGTAGCAGTCGTTCACACAAATGATATAGCTACTAACGTTAGCTAAACCTAGCGATGAATTCAACTTTCTAACATTAAGATAATGCACATAAATGTACATTAGGCCAGCTAGTTATGTATATATTAACTGGCTAACTTTATAATTTGTTCATAAAACGTAATTTACCATTAATGATCCGAGCTTATGCTGTAACGATCCGAGCCTGGTTGCTGTCTAAATCCAGCTCACTCCTCACTGCTTTCAACCACCAGTCTCTTTCGGTCGTAAAATTTAGTTCGTTCACCCTGCCTGGTGGTTTAGCTACTATGGTGAGTACTCAGATTATCATGTAAAAGGACATTTTCGCCTTTTCTCAGTTTTATTCGCACATCAGTACGCAGTGCAGAAGTTCGTCATTGTAGGACAGCAATCATAGTAGCGTTAGCATGAAACTTGTTTCATGGAGTAGCGAACACTACTAGTTCAGTGGTAACGTTAAGCGTCTCTGTTAGGGTTGGTCCTCCAAAATAGCGGCACGTCCCTGTAACCATTGGAAACGACAGTTCTAGTTCTATGTGACAGGCCTCTATTGTGACTAAATGAAATAAATAAATATCTATTCATTATCTATGTCTCTTATTTATTTATTTCAAGGCGTATTTATTTCAAGTCGTATTTATTTAAAAATAACTCAGCCTGTCAGTCAACATAAACATATATATGTATATTTTCTGATGTGTCTTGATGGAGATATTGGATTTATGCCATAATATGAAGTTAATTTACTTATACAATGTACTCACATTTTCAGTTTGTGCAGCAAAAAACCTAGATTATTTTTTTTATTTGGCTCGTTAGTCATTTTGAAACGAATACGCCTTGAAATAAATGTGAAAAGATATTTATTCATTTTATTGCTTAATTATTGCAATATATATTTATTTCATTGCATATTTATTTAATTAATTTTGTCACATTTGGTCTTCCATAGCAGCGCCAGGCTTTCTTCTTTTTAAAAAAAAATCACAGATGATTTTGTGTGAACAGCCCCTTTATAAATAGGGGGGGGGGTCAAACTAGTAGCCCTATAGGGTAAGGCAGTTGTCAGGATAATTGTTTAGAGAGTAATTGGATTAATGTAATGTATTTCTATATTACAGTTCATGAAGAAAATCCTGATGATGATGGTGATGATGACACTCAAAACAAGGAGGCGGAAACCAGCTGTGATGCTCAGACCCAGACACAGATGGAGATGCCACACCTTTGGTTTCACAACTATGCAAAGGATGGTTCTGCCACTGAAAATAAAGCAACACAGGTTGAACGCTTGGCCCCAGTATCTGCTGAACTGCTGAGAGATGACAGTGATTCGCTGCTGTAAACTGGAATTCCTCTGTTAGTCTTCACAACATTAGTGACCTGTTTGAAGCTGTTCGAGCACAGAGGTGTCTGCAGCTACTTGAAAATCTTTGTCGGAGGTGTAGATGGTGGTGTTGTCCCTTTGCCCAGAGCACACCAATTGTGATGGACTGTATACAGTCAAGCCGGAAAGTCTGAATACCCCTTTCACCTTTCACCCCTAACCTCCACGTTTTATTACATTAGACATATTCTACAATAGATTGAGTTCATTAACCCTTGCAGTGATCCATCCACATCTACTCCATATCTGGCAACAGAGTGATGGTTTTGGGCTCGTTCGATAGCTCAGACCCTTGATGACTTACAGCCATTTAGCCAGCCATGTGTTCCATACTGTACCAGTGTAATTTACAGCTGAATCTAGTCTCATCCCCCAATTCCCATAGAGATCCATTCAAATGCAGAGAGCTTATAGTATCGCTTGTAACAGTACCTGGAAATAAGATATTGAGTCTTTTGATGTTGATGGGTCACAGACTTCAGGAAGTAACAGCATGCAAAGGATATGCGACCAAATATGAAATATGATACTTTAAAAATATGTTAAAGCAAAGGGTATGAATACTTATGTAAATTAAAAATTTCAGTTTTCGATTTTTAATACATTTGCAAAAATTTATAAAAACATGTTTTCACTTTGTCATTATGGGCTATTTTGTGAATGAGAGGAGATGATGAGATTAATGAGGGATATTCAGATGTTATATGTATATATGTTACAGCAGCTTAACACATAAACAATAACAATAAATAAATATGAATAAAAATAACTAAATTAATAATGACTGAATGAAAAGCTAATAAGTTTTTGTGTACGTACGCATAATAATGTTAATTAAATCTGTGTCACTAACCTCTACACATATTTTAATCACATATTTAATGCCTTTCAAAAGGCAGACGTGGAGCCGAGTCAGTCAGTGTGTTACAGCCACAGAACTATATTCTGTGGTTATGAGCGAGATCGAGGAAAAACCCGGGACGGACGCCCTCCCGTGACATTATCAGAGTAAGAAAAATTTATTATCCATAACAATATATATATACTTTCTTTTTTTTTTTTAGGTCACATCCATCCCAGCCCTCTCATTTTGTTCCCATTGAGCTCTAATTGGTAACCGACCTCTCATGGCATGGATGGCATGGATGTCTTTACATCTACAAAAGACTGTTGAATTTATTAACAAATTGCATTTAACAGATTTTTAATGGAGTGAAAATTCTTATTACATTAGCCACTTCTTGGTCTTCTCTGACCTGCTCTCTCAGACTCTCCTTTAGAATTGGGGAATAAATGTTGCTGTGATATTTAGTTCAGTAATATGTATACAATGCTACAGGGCAGCAATAGCAATCACTAAGTGCAAGGGATGTACCTTTGGGCATTTATATATACAGTAGCTGATCTGTTAAGCTCTCTGCTGGCCTTCAGCACAGATGGTGACAGTGGAGAAACTTGAAGTATTGTAATTTTTTTCAGCGAATCTACCCTGGCTAAATCAAAATCCACATTTCGCAGTCTGGGGAATGCATTTCTTAAAAATCACTACAATTAACTTATTAGTCTAACACTGGTTTGTGCAACATTCTCTGATAGTAATGCACAATATACATATTCAATTGTATTAGTCAACAAAATAATTGTCCCATTACATAAACATATTATCGTACTTTTTTGTGGGTGGAATGTTCTCATTTCTGAATCAAGTAGGAGACCAACTCTGAAAGTTGTTAACCTTCTTTGCTCCCTTCTTCTCGGTTCTCTGATGGCACTGGCAGCATTATCATTTTGTCTGAACATCCTCAGCCTGGAAAAGTTGACAGAAATTGTGCACATTTGAAATAGCAATATAAAAGGTAAAAAAAGTTTGTTGGCCTTACATAAGCCGGTGTAGCGTAAAATCCCAGAGTATCATTTTTCACGGCCACTTCCGGGTCCGTCACTTAACAGGACAAATAAACAATCACTGTTCAACTTCAAGTTCAGTAATGTCCAATCAGATAACACGTTCGTTGTGTGCATTTATGAAAATCCTTTTGAACCTATCCATGGTCCGTAGATAGCATTTGTGCTACCCTACATAGCATTAATGTGAGTGCATTTACAGATCAATTGAACAAATACAGGTGCAGCTCAAAAAATTAGAATATCGTGAAAAAGTTCAATATTTTTTGTCACTCATTTCAGAAAGTGAAACTCATATATTATATAGATTCATTACACATAGAGTAAAATATTTCAAGCCTTTATTTCTTGTAATTTTGATGATTATGGCTTACAGCTAATGAAAACCCAAATTCAGTGTCTCAGAAAATTAGAATATTGTGAAAAAGTTCAATATTGGAAACTCATGGTGTCACACTCTAATCAGCTAATTAACTGCAAAAGGTTTCCTGAGACTTTAAATGGTCTCTCAGTATGGTTCAGTAGGCTACACAATCATGGGGAAGACTGCTGACTTGACAGATGTCCAGAAGACAGTCATTGAGACTCTCCACAAGGAGGGTAAGCCACGAAAGGTCATTGCTAAAGAAGCTGGTTGTTCACAGAGTGCTGTATCCAAGCATATTCATAGAAAGTTGAGTGGAAGGAAAAAGTGTGATAGGAAAAGGTGCACAAGCAACAGGGATAACAGCAGCCTTGAGAGGATTGTCAAGCAAAATCCATTCAAGAATTTGGGGGAGCTTCACAAGGAGTGGACTGAGGCTGGAGTCAGTGCATGAAGAGCCACCACGCACAGACGAATCCAGGACATGGGCTACAAATGTTGCATTCCTCGTGTCAAGCCACTCCTGAACCAGAGACACCGTCAGAAGCGTCTTACCTGGGCTAAGGAGAAAAAGAACTGGACTGTTGCTCAGTGGTCCAAAGTCCTCTTTTCATTTGAAAGTAAATTTTGCATTTCATTTGGAAATCAAGGTCCCAGAGTCTGGAGGAAGAGTGGAGAGGCACAGAATCCACGTTGCTTGAAGTCCAGTGTGAAGTTTCCACAGTCAGTGATGATTTGGGGTGCCATGTCCACTGTGTTTTCTGAAGTCCACAGTCAACGCAGCCATCTACCAGGAAATTTTAGAGCACTTCATGCTTCCTTCTGCTGACAAGCTTTATGGAGATGCTGATTTCATTTTCCAGCAGGACTTGGTACCTGCCCACACTGCCAAAAGTACCAAAAGCTGGTTCAATGACCATGGTATTACTGTGCTTGATTGGCCAGCAAACTCGCCTGACCTGAACCCCATAGAGAATCTATGGGGTATTGTCAAGAGGAAGATGAGAGACACCAGACCCAACATCTCATTGATGGCCGCGCCTATGTCGGCAGCTAGTCTCTTGAGCTGGGTTCTCGTCGTGTCTGTCCTATTTGTATGTCTATCGTGCGGTATACACAGTGTAAACTCGGCGGTTATGTATGATTATCATACCTTACTGAACATCCGTGCTTCAATGGAGTGCTCCTTGTCCCACCGTTCCGATCAATGGACTGCCCATCGGGATCTACGCCTCCGTATCCCTAGGACGATCTGGGCCCCCTCCTGCGCTTGCCCCCGGTCCAGGCGGGCAAGACGACGGGGCAGACGAGCTGGATCCGCGGTGAAGCGTCGTAAGCGAGCTCGTAGCTGCGCCATCTTCCCGGCTACTGACACCGGCGTGGGGCATCCATGCCTCCGGCCCATCCTCCCTGCGTCTTCCCCGCAGCTACCGGCTTCCGTTCCAGTGATCCACCGCCGTTCGCTCACGAGAGTGGCTTCAGTGCCTGCGTGGAAGCGGTCTGACAACCGGCGAGGATCCCTACGATCTCTACCCCGTGCCTCTACTTTCGGCAGAGCTGGATCCGACTTCATCAGGTTTGGACTCATAAATGCCAGATCCATAGCAAACAAATCATTTATCCTGAATGATTTCTTTGTATCCAAAAACCTGGATTGTATGCTTTTATCTGAAACCTGGCAGAAAGCCGATGAATTTGTCTCCCTAAATAAACTGTGCCCGCCAAACTGCGCTTATTCCTGCGCCCCTAGACTCATTGGCCGAGGAGGAGGACTCGCTACGGTCTATCGAGACTGTTTTCTCTCCCGTTCGCTGAGTTCTGGAACTTTCACATCCTTTGAACTCTTCGTGAATAAAATTGGCCGCATCAACCCCTTTTACTGTGTTCTGATCTACCGCCCCCCAGGTAGAAACAGCTCGTTCCTTACCGAGTTTGGTGATTTTTTGGCATCCATCATCCGCTTGGACAGAATCCTCTTGACAGGGGATTTCAATATCCATGTCAATAAGAGCTCGGACAACTTTGCAATCGACTTTCTCAATGTTACGGAATCGTTTAATTTCACCCAACACGTCTCTGGTCCCACTCACAGCAAAGGCAACACACTAGATTTGGTTTTCACTTTCGGGTTAAATGTCAATGATGTGTGTACCGAGGAGTTGCTGGTGACTGATCACAAATGCGTTATGTTTAACCTGTCTTTTGATAATGATTTTGTGCCAGAAAAGCAAACCAAAAGCTCTCGCATTGTTAACAGTTTAGCTGTAGAAAGTTTCACTGCTAGCTTTGATAGCAATGTTTTGATGTCCAATAATGATGACGTAGATGGTTTGGTTTACGTTTTTAACACGCACTGTGCAGCCATTTTAGATGTCGTAGCTCCCCTAGTAACTCGCTCTGTCCGTCCTGTAAATTCCTCCCCCTGGTTAAACGGTGATATCCGAGGGCTTAGACGTTTATGTCGCAAAACGGAGAGGCTGTGGAAATCCACTAACCTCCAAGTCCATCGTATTCACCTCAAAGAACTGATTTGTAATTTTAATGATATGGTTAAAAGCGCTAGAGCTGCCTATTTTAACAATATTATTTCATCCAGCAAAAACAATCCCAAAGTGTTATTTAACACCATCAGCACTATTGTCAGCCCCCCTCTTCCCCCTGTTCCAGTGTTCTCAAATGAAGACTGCAATCGTTTTCTTTTATTTTTTGTAAATAAGGTTGCGAATGTTAGGGCAAGCATCACCCCCTCCCCCTCCTCCTTCCTCCTCTGTCCAGTCATCCAGTCATCACTGTGCAGTTTCTCGCCCATCTCCCTGACGGACCTTTTAGACATAGTTAGCTCTATGAAGACCTCCTCGAGCCCCCTAGATATTCTCCCCACCTCCATGCTTAAGGAAGCTATTAACTCGGTAGGCCCTAGTATAGTCACCATCATTAATAAGTCCCTAGTCTCTGGCTCTGTCCCATCCTTCTTTAAGCAGGCGGTCGTCCAGCCCCTCCTTAAAAAGCCTAATTTGGACCCCTCCACTCTTAAAAATTACAGACCCATCTCCAAGCTGCCTTTTATTTCAAAGGTTTTAGAGAAAGTTGTGGCCATCCAGCTCACTACCCATCTGTCAAACCACAATCTCGCCGATAAATTTCAATCTGGCTTCCGCAAAAAACACTCCACTGAAACTGCCCTCCTCAGAGTCTCAAATGACCTCATGATGTCAGCTGACAAAGGCGAATGTTCCATTCTCGTCCTGTTAGACCTCAGCGCAGCTTTCGATACGGTCGATCACGGCATCTTGTTGGACAGACTCAGAGAGTGGGCAGGGATATCTGGGAGCGCCCTAAACTGGTGTGCCTCCTACCTTAGGGACAGAAGCTTCTCCGTGGCCGTGGGCCCTTTTAAATCTGACCCCTCTGCCCTTTCGTGCGGCGTGCCCCAAGGTTCTGTCCTCGCCCCATTATTCTTCACTCTTTATATGCTCCCCTTGGCTCTCCTCATTGGTAAATTCTCCGGCATTTCCTACCACTGTTACGCTGACGACATCCAGCTGTACTGCTCGTTTAAACCGGACAAGTTGGAGACACTCACAGTCCTACTGGAGTGTCTCTCTGCCATTGAAAATTGGATGAGTTGCAATTTTCTGCAATTAAATTCCGCAAAATCGGAGGTCCTGATTATTGCCGCCGACCACATAGCAGCTAGGGTGTCCACGCACTTGGGCACTTTTAAGGAAAATGTACGCACCCACCTGAGAAACCTGGGCGTCATTTTTGACCAAGCCATGCACCTGGACAAGCACGTCAAATCCCTCACCCGCACCTGTTTCTTTCACCTCAGAAACATTGCAAAACTCCGGTCCATCATATCTCACTCTGAATTGGAAATGTCCGTTCACGCTTTTATTTCATCAAGACTAGATTACTGCAACTCTCTGTTTACCTCCCTCAGTAAATCATCGGTCAACCAACTCCAATTAGTCCAAAATGCTGCCGCTAGACTGCTCACCAGGTCTAAAAAATCATGCCACATCACCCCCATCCTTGCTGCACTGCACTGGCTCCCTGTAAACCTCAGAATTCAATTCAAAATCCTGGTCTTCACCCACAGAGCCCTCCACGGTCACGCCCCCTCCTACTTATCTGACCTCATCCTCCCGTACTCATCCAGCCGGTCACTGCGATCAAACAATCAAGATCTTCTGATGGTCCCCAGGACCAGACTCATTACCAAAGGGGACCGAGCCTTTGGGGTGGCATCCCCAAGGCTCTGGAATGCCCTCCCCCCGGCCCTGCGAGCCGCCCCTTCTGAAAGTTATTTTAAGCAGCAGCTTAAGACTCACCTGTACCGGCAGGCTTTTAGCCATTTTTAGTCATCCATTGTGTTTTTCCCTGTCGTATTCGTTGTTTTACTGTGTTTTTATCTTGCTGAGTTTTTTCTTTTTATCCCTTATTTTATTGTATTTTATTACACTGTATTGTATGGCATTTTACTGTTGTAAAGCACTCTGTGCACTCGTGCTGTGAAGGGTGCTATATAAATAAAGCTTTACTTACTTACTTACTTACAATGCAGACGACCTGAAGGCCGCTATCAAAGCAACCTGGGCTTCCATTACACCTCAGCAGTGCCACAGGCTGATCGCCTCCATGCCACGCCGCATTGATGCAGTAATTCATGCAAAAGGAGCCCCAACCAAGTATTGAGTGCATAGAAATGAACATACTTTTCAGAAGGCTGACATTTCTGTTTAAAATATCCTTTTTTATTGATCTTATGTAATATTCTAATTTTCTGAGACACTGAATTTGGGTTTTCATTAGCTGTAAGCCATAATCATCAAAATTACAAGAAATAAAGGCTTGAAATTTTTTACTCTATGTGTAATGAATCTATATAATATATGAGTTTCACTTTCTGAAATGAGTGACAAAAAATATTGAACTTTTTCACGATATTCAAATTTTTTGAGCTGCACCTGTATTTGCGAGAATCACCAAGTAGACCAAGCGCCATTTTCAAATAGAAATACATTTTCAAAGCACTGCACAAACAACAGAAAGTGAGCCTTCAAACAAAGGTAAAATGGAAATGGAAAAACAAACATTTGTCCAGACAAATGGACCAACAATGAGGTGCAAGCTTTAACCAGTATCCTACCTGCTGGGAGGATGACAGAAGGAAGTTTTGATTCAGAAGGAGTTTGATTCAGCGATCCGTAATTAGAATAGGATTGTCACCTTCAATGCAATAAAATAAGGAATGCCCCCCATCAGAAAATATTGACAGTTTTTTTCAATATTGGCACCTCTGACACACACTGACAAAATTACTTCTTTTTTTTTTTCTTCTGTTTTTTTATTTTTTATTATTCAACGTTAGCCGCTTTCAGTTTCACATAATTTCCGGCCAATTTACATATGAAATTGGGCAGAAAGTAGAATGCAATTCAGTTTGAGTGCATACTAATATACAGAAGCTTTAATACAGGTCAGTCCTCAGTTCAACATTTATGGGTGCAGCTACTTAAAATATTTTCTACATGAAAACTTCTCTAATGTCACTTATTTGAGTTTAGCTCCAAGCTCCAAGTCCTCTTTAGCTTGCTATTTGAAAAGTTTCCATGGATAATAGTTGCTGCACAATTCATTTTACGTCCAATTTAGTGATCCTGCAAATCCTAATTGCTCTGAATGTGGATGTCTACATTTGTGACTGATGTTCTTTTGTCTTGACTAATTCATAAACCCATTAGCAGAAGCACTACTACACAATCTAACCATAAATGCTCTCAGGGCTTAGGAACCACTAGTCAATGAATATGTTATTAAAGATGAAAATTGCCAATCTGGCACACCAGCAACCCCCTCTGCTCAATTGGGTTCCTGCAGTGCAACACCCCTCCCCTCTCCCCCATGCAATATCTGCGCAAGCTTATCTGATGGACTGAGGAGTGACAAAAGAAATGATTGACATCAGATTTTGTGGAAGGAAGGCTGCACTCATACAGAGGTTACAATAGTGAGCACAGCACACATGTAATTTTGCAGGTTTCTAACCAGGGGAACATGCATTGTATTAGGGCTGAATGATTTGGGAAAAATATCAACTTGTGATTTCTCTCACAGATATTACAATTGCGATATGATTTGCGACAATTTTTTTTGCTTTTTCCAGTTTGACAAAAAATTATTAAAAGATAGCATTTTGCATTTTGGGTGGGCTATTGAATATAGCATATTTTGGTAGAGCCTTTTGTGAAATGTTGTGACCAATGAGACTGGGGAAAGGGGTCTGAATAAACTTAATTAATTTCATATCAAATAGGATGCATTCTTGCTTTGTTTTTGAATTTTGGAGGGACACACAAGTAGGAGTTTTGGGTTCTATTGTCCTCTGCCATGGATCGGTTGAAGCTGCAGATGCATAGCAACGTGTCACTGTTTGTATTAATCAGAACAGGCTAGCCAGCCAGCTTTAGTGCTGTTTTTCTTTCCGTTAAACATGAAATTTGTGGCAACAGTATAGCTTGTCACTGTTTGTATTGATCAGAACAGGCTAGTCAGCCAGTTTTATTGCCGTTTTTCCTTCTGTTAAATGTGACATTATGGGGTCGATTTACTTAAGGTTTGCGTTTACAAAAAAAACTTTTAATTGTTACCACTCACAAAAAATTATCAGAGGTGATCAACTAACAAGGTGTAAAGAGGCTTTCCCTCCCCAGCAACGCGGATCGTGGTTTGTTGCTGTTTGTTTGGCTATCGTTACTCGGTGGAGATGTGTAGCACAATCACCCCTCCATTTGCTAGAGTAGTTTATTCTTAATTTAATATCTCGTACGTTATTGAAATGCTTTGAAATGTGTTCATATAACCTATAAATAGATACTCTTTCTACTGAAACAAACTAAATTATATTAACCTCTAGAGAAAACCAAGTAAAAAGTGTCTAATTATGCATGTAACGCGTTACATAAACAAGGATTACTGCTCACATGTTGTTGTATTGCGCCTTTGATATTCAACATAATAATACGGCACTCCTGGAGTACTTTAGCAAAATATAGATCAACATATTAACGGCATTTCAGAATCATTCCTTTATTCTATGCGAAGAAATAATACAAAGAGTTTCTTCCTACTTGATGTAACGCACGGTATGTTTCTAGTCACCGCTTGTGCCTATTCTATCAATAGTTGCGCTATTTTGTTTTCCTTGATTCCAACACACTGACCAGTACGATGGGCTTGTTTTGATTTACCTTTCACGTTAATCTAACATCATAAAATTTTATATTCACGAAGCGAGAGCGTTGTAAAGATAACTGAACACTTTTTATTCCCTCTTAACACAAAAAAATTATTTGTGAATGTTTTGTTATCAAAAACTACATTCTGACCTCTAGAAATTACAACATTCTGTTGGGCTTGTGTTGGTCAGCTCTTGTGTGTATTTGTAGCCGATTAAATGCAGTAAAACGCACGATATGGTACTTTTACCAAAACTGAAACACTTTATGCTATTATTACCGTGCTCGCAAAGCATAACGAAGAATAATCTAGCGTGAGGAACATCGAGAACCGCTCAAAACAAGCCATAATTCTTTACCGTTTTGAAGATATTTTCTCCCTTCTTTTCTCCACTCCCCGGGGTAGATTTCAGGGTATTTTTATTGCATAATAAGTAAGTTTCGTAATTGCGTGATCTAAGTCACGTCCACGTGCGCTTACAATTTTGGAATTACAAAATGCAGCTTACAGCATCTAAAATTACTATATTTCATTATTTTCTATTGATATCATGATCTAACCTCAAAATCCATTAAATGAGACAAAGAAAACGAAATTGCTGTGAAATTTGTTTTAATAACCTTTGTAACACCAAATGGAGGCGTCATTGTTCTACTGATCTAGAGTTATGTAAGGACGGGTGGAAAGAGGGACCCAGTAGCAGGCAGGGAGTGCCAAAAAATGATGGGGCAATGGTACAAAAAACAGTCCAAAGAGTGGTCACAAAACAGGCACCGGGAACTGGGAAGGCACAGCAGAGGTACAAAAACAAATTCCAAACTCAGGGTCGCGAGAACAGTCAAAACCAGGAAATCAAGGAAACAGAAAAATAAACAACGGGGAACGGACAGGGAAAACAACTACAAAACAAACAGAAACTAGGAACAGATGACTCGGGGAAAAAAACAGATACTCGGGCAGAAACTAGGAACAGATGACTGGGGGGGGGGAAGGCCTCGAAGACAAAGTGGCAAAAAACAATGTAGCTAACAATGGTGAGGAACTCACAACAAAAGACTGAAAGCACAAAGTATAAATACACTGAGGGAGACAAGAAACAATGAGGATCAGGTGTGAGGAACCAGGAAGGGCAAATGACAAACAGGTCCATAAAACAATGAGGAGAGCAGATTATAAAATAACAAGGGAACACGTAATACGCGGACCGGATTCACCCATAACACAGACTTGAACATGAACTGGGTAGTTAAGCAAGTGCATACAATTAGAGAATGGAAAGCGGAAACGAGAGTCAGCTGTCGTAATAGAGGAACCAAAGAAAGATAGTGCTAGAACAGGCAGAAAGAGAGACAGCTGCAGTGAGGAAAGAAGATGACGTTAGTAAATTAGTAGATTAGTAGAAAACCCTGATTCTATGGCATTAGTAGATTAGTATTATATACAAGTTAGTCATTAGTAGATTAGTAGACCCTAATTATAAGATGCTAGTGGTTGTTAGTTAATTAGTATTATTTACAATTAAATGTAATTAGTAATGAAGGAAGCGCATGACAGGAAATAGAGAAAACCGAAATCCCCACAGACTCCGGAAAAGTGTGACGAAGACAGGGAGTGACAGCAATACAAAACACAGAACAGTGAAACCACAAATAATCAGAAAAAATAAACAAGTAAAAAATACAAAACAGACAGAATCTCAGAACATAACATGTTATCTTGTTGTAGGCAGTTCACTGCCGGTTTTCCTTGCAGAACTAGATTGTGTTTAAGTTGATTGTATTTAGCCTTGTTGAGGCATTTCTTTTCCCCCTTGTTACTAAGAAAGGGAAAAAAGACAATCCGGAAGTAGCCTCTGTGTCAGTAGACACACGCTACCGAGGTTTCAGCGCCCTCTGGCGGCCCTTCAGTGCTACTGATTCAGGCTCTTGGCTTGGCACTGAATACGCTTGTACTGTGTAGTAGGCAGATGGCTGCCATTTTTGTACAAAAATTATATTAGTTTGTACTAATACCTTTCTGTGTATACTAGCCGTATTAGGCAGTGCGTTGGTTCCCTTGTTATTTGCACAGCAACAATAACAACAACAGTAACAACAATAAATAAAATAAATAGAAATAAAGAAGAATAAATAAATAATTAAGCCCGAAGTAGCATCTGTGTCAGTAGACACACGCTACTTTCTGCGGTTTTTCACCGCCCTCTTGCGGCCCTTCAGTGACACTGTTTCGGGCACTTGACTTGGTGTTGTAATTGTTGTTGTACGCAGATTGCTGCTGTTTCTATACAGAAATTATATTTGTTTGTACTAATACCTTTCTGTTATTACTAGCCTTATTAGGCATTGTATTGGTTTCCTTGTTAGCTGCACAGCAACAACAACAACAGCAGTACCTTGTTGGTTGCACAGCAACAACAGTAACAACAGCAAAAATAAAATATTAAAGTAAATAGTTAAATAAATAAACCGGGAGTAGCCTCTGTGCCAGTTAGGACATACGCTACCCGAGGCTTCCGCACTCCTCGCGGCCCTTCAGTACCACTGATTCGCGCCCTTGGTTTAGCGTTGGACACATTTGTTATCGTAGTTGTAGGCAGGCTGCTCCCATTTTTATACAGAAATTATATTTGTTTGTAACTGATACCTTTATGTTCATACTAATCGCGTAGGCATTGTGTTGTTCCCTTGTTGGTTGCACAGCAACAACAACTACAAGAGCAACAGTAACAGGAATGTATATAAAGCCAGAAGGAGCCTCTGTGCAGTGGACACACGCTACCTTAGGCTTCTGCATTGCCTCGTAGGGGTGGGAATCGAGAACCGGTTCCCGTTAAGAACTGGTTCCAAGTTGTCCAATTACTTCTTCGAGCTTGTCAATTCTCTTATCAATTCCAGCATGTATTCCCGACTGCTACGCATAGCAAAACAACGTCATGTCATGCGCGCTGTTGTTTTTCATTCAGTCAGAGTTTGCCACCCCGTCTAAAAATATTAAATGGAAACGTCATTGTTTGAAAACTAATTTAAGCTACTATCATTTCAAAATCAATAGAAAATGTGTTCGCGTAAACTCTCCATTTCGTGATCCATGTTCGGAAATATTCAATATATTTGTGCAGTGTGTGGACTTCCCTTGGGAGCCTATAACCAACTCCAAGTGTAAAACTAGTGTTGTGATTGGCGGTAGACTAATCTGACAACGATTGCCTGCTTGGCCACACACAAATTAGTAGATTTGGAAAGCAACTAACCTAAATTAGTGATAATCTTCCATAAATGTAGCCTATAGGCTAAATGAGATAGGGGAGAATGTTGACAGTGGAAGCTGTTCTGATTACAGAAACCAACACAAACATTATGGTGCAGCTTTATGAAACACGTCTAGGAGCGTAACTAACTCATAAGAGTTTGTGATCTTCGTTAGAGAATGAAACTCCTAAATATCCCAATCACAGAGCAGCGGTTAAACAACAATATTTTAGCCATCTTTTTTGACATAACGTTAAACTTATAATTTATTATCTTTTCTCGCATCCTTTTTCATTATTTTCCAGTGTCTTATCTTTGATGTCTGATATTTATAAGCAAATTGATCTTTGCACTTATTGATCAAGCCAAATGACGTTTATAATGCCATTTCAATTTACATTATTATACAATACTTACTGCTTTAATGGATGCTCTGCCACTTAAATATTTTCCATGATAGCCTATGACTAAGAAATATGAATGAAAGACGAATGCTTTATACTTTATAATATTTTGTCATTGAATCCATTTTAGATGACAAATCCAATAGTAATAGTAGGTCTAAAGAAATAGACAAAGAATCGGATCGATAAGCAGAATCGATAATGGTATCGGTATCAATAAAATCGAACGATTCCCATCCCTACTGCCTCATGGCCTTCAGTGCCACTGATTTGGGCCCTTGGCTTGGTGTTAAACACACTTTGTTATCATGTACATTGCTGCCATGCCTTGCAGAAGTTAAACTGATACCCTTCTGTTTTATACTAGCCGTGCAAGGTTTGGGTTGTTTCTCTTGTTAGTTGCACAGCAACAACAATAATAACAACAAACAACAATGGGGGGGGAAAAAGCTGAAAGGGGCCTCTCTGCCCGTGAGGGCAGAAGCTACCCGAGGCTTCCACACCCACTCGCGGCCCTTTAGTGCCACTGATTCGGGCCCTTGGCTTGGTGTTAGACACACTCCATTACTGTTGTTAGTGGGCAGCTCACTGCCAGTCACTGCCATTCTTGCAGAGACTATATCCGTGTAAACCGATAGCTTTCTGCCTGTATTAACCCGTGTTAGGGCATTGGAGTGTCTTATGTCGGTTGCGTTATGACAGCAGGAAAAACAAATAAAAAAGCCAAAAGAGGCCTCTCTGCCCATGAGGGCAGATGCTACCGGAGGCTTCCACACCCCCTCGCGGCCCTTCAGTGGTACTGATTCGGGCCCTTGGCTTGGTGTTGGGCACACTTCAATATCAGGGATGTCTGAAGTTGTGCAGAATCCGGGAGCGTGATGAGGAACTGCACGCCCCTCGCCTCTGATTCCATACACTTCCTGAGGCTCTTCACCCATCTGTGGCCCTTCAGTCGTACTGATTTGGGTCCTCGGCTGGTGATTGGGCGCACTTCAACATCTAAGATGTCAGAACGTGTGCAGAATCCAGGCTCCTAGCCACCCTGCAGAGGTGCTGTTCAAGTCTGTGGTATAGGGGTATGTATACTTCAGCGCTCATTGTGTCGAAGCTACTATGCACATCAGTGAGACCGTAGCACGATGCCACAGGCAGCCTCTATTTGTGAAAGCATACACAACCTGAGGCTCTTCACCCCCCTGTGGCACCTCAGTTGTACTGATTCGGGCCCTTGGCTTGGTGCTGTGCACACTTCAGCGGCAGCCACGTAGGCCCCATAACTCATGGGAGCCTGTGATTAGACACCCCGGCATCACCCCGATAGGCTGCCCGCAGAGATGGACAGCCTGAATTGTCCACTTTAACCCCAACAGTCAGAGACTGAGGAGGGGTCAGTGTCTGATTTGGGGTATTCCTCTTCAGCTGGTCAGGGCGGCTGAGCGTGTGCATGTGCGCACATAGATTTGAGGGAATATACAGTCATCTTACAATATTTTTGGATATTATAATAACATTTGGAAATAAAATAAAATGCACTTATTTATATGTAGATAGATTCTGAGAAAGTTTAATCTGAAATCTGGCCAAATCAAGGAAGACAACATCATTTGCAGGAATTTGCTATTTGCTAGCTACATTGATGTGAATGTGGTTACAATGGTTTAAAACATTATTTCCAGCATCAAGTTAGCAAAGCTGTATCCCGACTGTGAAGTTGAATGTGATCTCTAAATCTGACGTAGCCTAACATGCGGTGCCATATATTTTTACTGCAACCTTGGAGTGTGATTCCAAACACTAAACCAGTACAAAAAACGTGACCGCTTTTATGCTATTTATTTGATGGCTCAAGTGTAGGATCAGGTGTCTTACAAGTTGATGGGTTTTTGGATTGTTTCCAAGAGCACACAAGTCTTCACAGATCTAGCGTCTTAATGTCAGTGTCCGAGACAGAGTGAATCTCCCAATCAATCTCTGAATCGGACGTCAGCTCCTGCCACGCAGGAGGTTTCTCAGCAGAGTGATCCCAGGCTAGACTCTCCTCTCCGTTCTCGGAGGAAACACGAGAGGACTCCTGTTTAATGGAGTAATTCTCCTCATCACTCTCTGAATCGCATTCGACATAATCCTCAACCCCTCCTCCCGACAGAAAAGGACTGGAGGAAGAACAGTGATGTTTGCATTGGGAACCCCACTGGCGAATGACGGAACCGGACCCCCCCCCAATTAATATGTGGGTTATGACGATTAAGCCAGGAATCAGCGGATAAGCCGGGGACTCAACTAAAAAAAACGGAATCTCCTCTGTGTAATCTTGGTATGAAACGTGCATGCGTATGGCGGCGGTAACCTGGGAGACGGTTCCTGTCCCAAACGGGCGGCCGTCCAGCGCTGTAACAAGACGAGGAAGAGGCAAAGGGTGGGTGGGAATTTTGTGGGATTTAGCCCACTTGAAATCAATAAAACACTCAACTGCCCCTGAGTCAATAAAAGCGTTGCAGTGGAGCTGGCAATCGTTCCAGCGTAAATGAACTGGCAGGAGAGTCCGAGGGTAATTGAAATGCACTCCTGCTAGGCGATTCGGTCTCCCTAGCGGGACCCCTCCCTTACCAGAAAGCTTAGGACTCTGATCCTTTATGTGACCCCGCCTCTTACAGTACCTACACCACAATTCCCGAGACTTAGTTACGCGCATGGAGGACCCATCGACCTGCATGGGCCTCTCCTGCTCAATAGGAGACCGTGCTGATGTGGAGGAAGAAGGGTAATTAGCTGGGTGACAACTACACCCTTTAGAAACCCTCTCTTTCTCTCTCTCTCTAAAGCGGTTATCTAAACGAATAGCGGTGGACACCAGGGCACCGAACGTAGCGGGTGGTTCTAACCCCGCGAGCGCGTCTTTTATTGGGTCTGACAGAGCGTTGAGAAATAGTGCACTAAGAGGCTCATCGGCCCATCCTGTTACCCCCACAAGAGCACGAAACGTTATAGAAAAAACGGCCACGGTGTCGGAGCCCTGACGAAGACGGGTCAGACGCATGGCGGCCTCCTTGCCAGAAATGTCCTGATCGAAAACTGACACCATCTCCGCCATAAGCCCATCTATGTGGTTCATGATGGGCGAGTTAGCCCTGATAAGTGGGTCGGCCCATGCAAGAGCATTCCCGGTTAGGAGGGAGAGAATGAAGGCTACACAGGACTCTTGTGAATAAAAGTGTGAGGGCTGAATTTTAAAAAGAATTAGGCACTGAGTCAAAAACCCCTGACACTCTCCCGACTGCCTGCTATACCGCAATGGGAGCTGAAGTTTCGGTTCCCTAGTGTCAGGTGGAAGTGGCGGGGGAGTGGATTGTGTAGGTGCTTGTGCAACTGGAGGTGGATCTGCCCTGAGAGAGAGAGTTCGGAGATTCTCCAACAGTTCCCGCAGAGCAACTGATTGAAGGCGTAGCTGCTCGTGCAGAGTTTGCTGAGAAATCAAAAGGGTATAAACGCTCTCTCCCTGGGCAGAAATGGCTGCCTCCTGAGTGACTAGGACTCTGTGAATGTTAGGATCTATCGCTGGTATCTCCCCTATGGCTTCCATGTTCTGTAAGGGTTCTCTATGCCAGAGACACGGAGGAAGTGTTGGAGATCCAGGTGCGACAGATAAGGAGTCTTAAAGTGTTCTAATGAACACCACAGAAACGGACAATAATCCGTAGTGGAAAGGGGAAAAATAGGGAGAACACAATTAACCTCGCGATAAAAACGAGGAACTCGATATCCGAGAAAAACTAAATAAATAAGCGGTAACGCTTATCTAACTCCCGTTTGTGGAGCAAATAACCAGAAAGAAAAGAGAAACTCAAAACCCCTAAGACTTGGGTTAGAGCACTCGTAGGTATGAGTGTAAAAACAAAGAAACGAAAACCCTAAGCTCTGTGATAAGAGCGAAAAAGATCACTTTGCTTTTCCTAAATTGTACTGCTAACAAGTCCTGCATTGAGAAGCAAAGCGGTCGATAGCAGTACAACTTCCTATACCTTTTTACCGGCTCGAATGTTACGTGAAATAACATGGAAGCAACGAGAAACGGAGAAAGCGGGGTATAAATAGTGAGCGGAAATGCAGGACAGGTGAACTCACTAATTACTGAGACGAAAGCAAAACCCGTCGCGGAACAAAGAAAAATCTGATAGATTACCGGTAAAAGACAAAAGGAATACAAAACGCGGAGATAAGGAAAGAAGGGCATGATCCATGACATTACATGCTTCCGCTAAGCCAAATTCTACAAAATAACAAAATCGCCTTGTGCAGACGACACCCAAATCTACATAGCTCTCTCGCCAAGCGACTACAGTCCCATTGACTCATTATTTCAGTGCATTGAACAAATGAATACTTGGATGCGCCAAAATTTTCTTCAACTAAATGAGGATAAAACTGAGGTAATTGTCTTCGGTGCCCATGATGAAAGGCTGAAAGTCAGTGCTCATCTTGATTATTTGTCTTTGTAGACTAAAAGCCAGGCCAGAAATCTTGGTGTTATTTGATTCAGATCTAAACTCTAAGCTATCACCTCAATAACAAAATCAGCTTATTATCTGAAAAATATAGCAAGAATCAGAGGATTCATGTCCAAACAAGACTTAGAAAAGCTTATGCATGTCTCTAGTAGGCTAGACTATTGTAATGGTCTTCTGACAGGTCTATCTAAACAAGCTCTTCGACAGCTTCAGCTTATTCAAAACGCCACTACTAGAGTTCTAACAAAAACTAAGAAATATGAACACATTACACCAATTCTCAGGTCTTTGCACTGACTACCAATCTTTCAGAGAATTGACTTTAAAATACTGCTACAACTCTACAAATCACTCAATTGCCTGATTCGGTTACTGTCAAAATTTGATTGATGGGTATTTTATGAATATTAATGAGGTTATAAAAAAATATTATTTAGCATAAAAATATTGAAAATTGTAATTTTTTTTATGATTATGTATTATTATTCGGGGTGGGGTGTGGGGGTTTTGTTTCAAGGGTTTGGTGATGTCATTTTATTCGTGGTTGTTGTAAATGTTGGTAAATGGTTTTGTGATGGTTGTACATTTTTTATGGAGGGCGTTGGTGCTTAGGGGAACATTTTTTTTATTTTTTAAATGTACTTTTTATTAGAACAACATTGTGAAAAAGTAAAGGTGTATAAGTGTATAGATTAGTAGTAGTAGTAGTAGTAGTAGCAGCAGCAGCAATTAAGTTTTATTTTTAAAAAACAGTTTGTGTTAGCAGATGCGTGTTAAAAGAATAAAATAATTCAAGCAGGTTGTTAAAACGTGAAAAAATAGCCGAGGCTATATCGAAAAGCAAGTTAGTTGTCTGAAAGAAAGCATGCAAAACTTTTTTAAAATGTTTGTTAGAGCCGAAAATAAAAACTGTAAAAATAGCCAGGCGAAATATGTCCAAAATGCAAGATAGAGAGCCTATATTATGATCAAGAAAGAATTTAAATAAAAGAATGTTACATTTTACAGAATTAAAACGAAAAAACTAAAAAGAACTTTTTAGAATTAAATGTTTGTGTTGCGGTGGTCCGTGGATATTCAGTCTTCGGGGGTTTGTAGCGTAGCGTAGCCTACCACCTATAGCTAGACGGTCGAGAGAGAGATGTTCACAGCATGACGGTGAGAGGCCATGAGTGACCATATGTTTCAGAGTGTGTGTGTGTGTGTGTGTGTGTGTGTAAAACTGGTATACGCCCAACATAACCGCTTCCTGTTACTCAGAATTTGACGGGCGTTTACACGGTCCAATGATAGCTTGAAAAGTTTGTGTCATGAATCGCTTGAGCGCTTTTAACAGCTGAGTTCTGGATGTGTATGTGTGTGAAGTGGGGGGCGTGTGTGTGTGAAGTCTGAGTGATGCTAAAAGCTGGACCATGCCGGCGGGATATCCAAGGCATTTTAAATGTCACAAATAGCGTGCTACATTTAACAAAGCCTAGAAAATAATCCTCCAGAAAGCTAAATATAAATATCTTTTGAAAAAAAATCAGCCAAGAAGTTTTTTTCAAAAACATCGTAGCTAAACGTACAAGTCCTATTAAAACTAATTACATGGAGGTATTTTATAATTAATTTATTTTCAATAACTTTAAAGGACATTACATGGACACGACAGAGAGTGGGAACCGGAACCGGAACCACTGCCGCAGCGACGCCTAAGGACCACACGGAACCGCTACAACTCTGGCTCCACACCAAACCCCCCACCCCACCCCTACACCGATTCTGGTTACTGCTCAGCATGTTGTGAAAAATTTAACAATTTTCAATTAAACATTTGTGTATGTGCTTTTCTGTTGTATCCATCTTTCCATCAATCAGCAGCCAAGCGATCTTAGTATAAGAAAAATAAATATTGTTTGACCTTTAAATGGGCGTAGGCTACATTTAACCAGTTATTATCTTTTGGCGTTAACGTTAGATTCAAATTATCAAAGGGATTGTGCGCTCTCCCATCAGACAGCACAACTTAGCAGCAGTCACTTGACTTGGTGAGGTAAACAAATAAATGACAGTTGTCATTCTGTGACCGATCGCGAGGATAACAACTAATAAACTGCACGAGAAACAGTCTCTCAGTCCCACTCTGACAGAACAAAGTGCACAGCTGGGTGAGTTTGACAACGTTTCCTTTATTCAACGTTAACAAAATACATTTTTAATGTTCAATTTGAATTTTATAGTCAATTTAAGATGTATATAGCTGAACACGTTTATTTTCTGGTTGTTGATGTTCACCAAACTCATAAAAAAACGTTATCTTCTTCTCTTTCAGAAATTGACCGTTACCTGCTTCTGAGGTAAATTACACCTAACGTTAATTCAGCTTGCTAAGCTAATGAAACCCAAAGTTCAGTGTCTCAGAAAATTAGAATATTTTTGCTTTAACATATTTTTAAAGTATCATATTTAATATTTGGTCGCATATCCTTTGCATGCTGTTACTTCCTGAAGTCTGTGACCAATCAACATCAAAAGACTCAATATCTTATTTCCAGGTACTGTTACAAGCGATACTATAACCTCTCTGCATTTGAACTGATCTCTATGAGAATTGGGGGGTAAGACTAGATTCAGCTGTAAATTACGCTGGTACAGTATGGAACACATGGCTGGCTAAATGGCTGTAAGTCATCAAGGGTCTGAGCTATCGAACGAGCCCCAAACCATCACTCTGTTGCCAGATATGGAGTAGATGTGGATGGATCACTGCAAGGGTTATTTCTCCTGACTCATTTTCCTATAGAACTCTATGGGGAAAAAAGTCAAGAGAAACAACCCTTAAAGGGATCCATCCACATCTACTCCATATCTGGCCGCAGAGTGATGGTTTGGGGCTCGTTTGATACCTTAGACCCTTGATGACTTACAGCCATTTCGCCAGTCATGTGTTCCATACTGTACCAGCGTAATTTACAGCTGAATCTAGTCTTACCCCCCAATTCTCATAGAGATCAGTTCAAATGCAGAGAGGTTATAGTATCGCTTGTAACAGTACCTGGAAATAAGATATTGAGTCTTTTGATGTTGATTGGTCACAGACTTCAGGAAGTAACAGCATGCAAAGGATATGCGACCAAATATTAAATATGATACTTTAAAAATATGTTAAAGCAAAAATATTATAATTTTCTGAGACACTGAACTTTGGGTTTCATTAGCTGTAAGCCATAATCATCAAAATTACAAGAAATAAAGGCTTGAAATATTTCACTCTATGTGTAATGAATCTATATAATATATGAGTTTCACTTTCTGAAATGAGTGACAAAAAATATTGAACTTTTTCACGATATTCTAATTTTTTGAGCTGCACCTGTATATACTATATGGCCAAAAGTATGTGGACACCCTTACTAAGTATTGAGTTCAGGTGTTTCAGTCTCCCCCACTGCTAAGAGGCACATAAAATCAAGCACATAGCCATGAAATCTCCATAGATAAACATTGGCATTAGAATGGGTCGTACTGAAGAGCTTAGTGACTTTAAATATGGCACTGTCATAGGATGCCACCTAGAAAAAGTTTTATAATTTCTAAACCGTTCATCCGATATGGATGGAAATACCCTCAAATTAAAACTGACAGTCTGCACTTCAAACTCATTGTCATTGTATCCTTTCAAACTCAAAGTGCTACAGTACGGAACCAAAATAACGAGACAACTGATAATTTTGCAGTGGTCTCTTAATTTTTTCCAGAGCTGTATATGTAACTCCAACCTGCCCATTAGTTAGGCCAACAAATTGACGTGAACAATCATGTCTGTCAATATGTGCATTTTTTGTAAGTTTTAATTGAGAGAAAAGGCTATAAAATGTATTATGCTGGAAGTCGTTTTCCTATTCCAATAGGCCAATACAGCCCATTAAAATGCTACTGTTGCACTAAAGAATCTCAGAGTGGACTTAGTGACATTTAAAAAAGAGAGGTTGTTATGTTTTATTCTGGAGGGTTTAATAATGAACAAAATGAAACGGCTGGCACAGCTGGTGGTAACAAGCTTGCTCGAATGATAACCTGCCGAATGATTAAACAATAATGATTCAGAAATACAAAATAACAATTCAAAATTACAATTAGGTTACACATAGGTTCATTGAACGGTTCTAAATTGCATTAACGAATGAGTTTCATTCATAAAATATTCCTAAATTATTCTACTATTAAAGAAGTGGATTCATGGTACATTTAATTAAAACAACCGAGTTTTGAGTTTATTTAGGTTGTAAAGTTAACCCCACGCTAATCTTGTGATGGCAAGTTTTTTAAAAAGTAATTGCACAAAACTCCTATCAGATTGCATGTAGCTAGCTAGCTAGATTACATTACACAGGGGTAGGTCCGTACATTGATAGGAACTAGGAAGTACAACACTATGAGCTAAAATAAGGAGAGCACTCCATGCAATTTGAATTATAATTTTCATTTAGGTGTCTTATCTACTAGCTAGCTAGCTGAACAAATAAAAGATTTCATAGGAGACATCGGTATCAGTGAGAATAGCTGTCAAATTAATTTAATTGGCTACAATACTTCACATGGTTGAGTTTGTTTTACATAATATTTTCCATGAGGGGCGAAAGAGTTATGTAGCTACTGTGTACAGACCTACCCCTGTGTAAAGTACACTGAAGAGAGGGAACAACTTTGCATTAGGATTAGAGAGGCAGGTAGAGCATGGAGCCTAAAGGGAATATTGGGGATTGATGGAAGGGGGGTAATGGATGCCCAGAAGGCTGTTATAGAATTTTTGAAAGTTACAAAATTATATAATAGAATATAGTAAATAGATAGATATATAATCTTATGTAGTATTAATGTATATGGATTGTAGTGTTATACAGTATTAAGGTATAGGGATTTGTTTAAAAAGAAATAATTCTCCATTCTGTATGTAGTATTAAATAAATCATGACTGCATACTCCGGTACAGTAGGTGGCGGTATGCACCTTCAAAGTAAACAATGCAATCAGCCATTAAACAAAAAGAAGAAGAATTAGAAGAAGCACCAAAGAAGAAGAAGTTTTGCGTGTGAATCACAAGTGAATCATGCGTGAATCGACACGGTGAAAAACAGCGGAATATTTGTCTCAAAATTCTGTACGTAAATCCAAGCAGATCAAGCGTGTCCTTCGATCGGCACATGTAGAGTCGCCAGTTCGCAAGCCAAGCTTTTGATTTGTACATGTGAACATTGGAAACATATCTGTAAATGTTATTTGCATTTGTGAATATAATTTTTGCATTCATCCAAATGATAATTTACGAAACACAAGTTGAGAGGTGTTTGTGTGTCGATGGGAAACACATACTTGTGGATTATTTTTACGAAACGCAAATTGAGAGGTGTGTGTGTGTGGATGGTAAATACAATTGTAGATTATATCTACGAACACAAATTGAGAGGTGTGTGTGTGTGTGTGGATGGTAAATGCAATTGTGGATTATACTTTTGTGCTTGTTTATTTTTGATAGAAATCTACCTCCATACAATAAACACTCACGTAGAAGAATGCCTAGCTTTTGGCTAAATAATTGTAGGCTACGTGTAAAGTACGGCTAGCTAGCTGACTTTGTACAACTTTCTTCAAATAGCCTACTAAAATGTAATTTCGGCATTCTAAAACTTGTTTGTTGTTGTAACCTGATCGATTTTTTATTTTAACGTTTTTATTAAGTAAATTAGACTCAACATTGTGTAGGCTATTAAAATCACAAGGATATAGTCTACTGGTTGCTCATGGAGAGGTTTGTGTAAAATATTTTGATTTTATTTGTTCTAAAACTTTAATTTGGAAAACCGTTTGCTACCTTGGTTGGCTATTAACTAGCCTACACAGCCACTCAGAAAGTGGCCTATCGCATAAAGTTATGTCGGCTAATTTATGGCTATGAACGTTTTCAATATTCCAGGCCTATGTATAACGAAGCAGGCTAAACGGGTTAGTTGAAGGCACTGTGTGCCGAAACGTAGGTTTTTTCTTATAACACATTGGTAGTAAATTAAGGGAGCATAAAGAGTGTGCGACTTTCTTTGTTTATTTATGCGTCTTCTCTAGTTTGTCTGCACCTCGCAAAAGTTTTTTGGGTGTGCGGGGCGTCAGCTCGTATATTTTAGTTGGATAATGTCAACAACAATAGTGTAAGTAAAACCAAATGCTTTAGCTGTGGTAACAAGATACTACTTCCCCCTGTTTTGTTTATTTATTTTGTCCGTACAAGCAAAATGTTAGATCTAAGACGAGATAAGCAACTGGCGCCTTTCCATCAGTATACAAAGTGAAATTATCAGGCATGAGCTGTAGTGTTTTCAGTTATTTTAGCAACTAAAATTACATAACGTAGATTATGTTTAGAGTGGCGCTAGCCAGATTTAAAGTGGGCTTTCGTTGCATAGTTAAAATCATAACGGGTGTTGTGACAAATTATAGATTATTCATTATTTATATACAATTATATATCATACTGTAGGACCAACTATATTAAAATGTAGTGTTAATATGAATATGTTCTTCTGTGGTAGGATGAATTGCACAAAAGGCCCATATGTGCACAACAGCACATATTTAAGGCCTCAGACACTCACGCCGGAAAATTTGCTCATTATTTGTATCGAAGTGTGCTCAATGAACAATGGTCCCACGCTAGGCACCCAATATGAGCTCATCTCGACACCTGTAAATCAAGGACATATACACACACCCACATGCAGGGGAATTGAAGAAAAACTCGCTCTCAGCGGAAACAGCCATATTGCAATACACTCCCCAAAATTTCCCATGACGAGCTTTTAGTTATCTCAAAAAAAAATAGGCAATGGACCCATTCATTCACATACACACATACACACACACATACACACACAGGCAATTAAATGCTCCTAGCCCGTCTGAAGAGATAAGCATGATTTACTCCCTACACATTCTTTGAGGCCTGATTGTCGAGAAGAGCATCCAGCACTCTAGCCTTGAAAATGTATGTGTGTGTGCAGTTTGAGGAACTGATAGAATTTATAAAATCCAAAGAAAACATTTATCTTCTATCTTTACAAACATTGGTGTAAAAACTATGTATTGAACTACTATTGTCAAACCGTGACTAGGATGTTTCTGATATGATTAAATCATGGCATTTCATCAAAACTACCATATAAATAAGGGTCATATGTAATGCTTAATTAAAACCGGCAGAGACCGCTGCAGACCATGGAAAAGTAATCGCCCAGGTAATGGGAACACCCCCAAAAAAAAGGGGGGTCGCAATAACATATAAGATGTCAGCTGAACTTCATGATGCGCCTGTTATGTTTTGTTTCTGTCATTAACGGACTTGTTTTTACGTCTTGCGGGTGAGCATGAAATTGACGGACTCAGACTGGACTGTGTGATTGAGTGTTTTTAACATATGTATGTTTAGCCGATCAGCCTGGGTATGTATATTTGTGCAAATCTTTTTATAATAAATTACGTTATACCAGACTCTGGAATGTGGTGTCTATTTGGAAGAAAGTTTAAGTAAAGTGTAGTTGAATGGTCCTGACCCCTCCCGACAGGGCGGTGATAGGATTGTTCGATTTATTATACTTCAGTTGGCGAGCCGATCCAGGAGTGAATAATAGTACAGGCTAAGAATGCGCTTGCGTTCACACTGTATCTCAGATCAACAGGCGCCAAGAACAAAGGTAAACAGAACCTTTAATCTGTATTCTAGTAAATCGTTGATCCTCAGAGGCAGTGTGTCCGCATGTGCAAGGAGGCTTGTATGAAAACTCCTCACAAAAGAACCTAAATACAAATTCTGATAGAGAAGGAAAAGTACTGAAAGAAAGAGTCTGGCATAACGACAGGCTGATATAAATGTTGTGCGTCTTGTACTGTCTTATGTGATTACAATGAAATAGCAAACTGAAACTGACTAATAGGCAAGACAGCACAGTGGCTCAAGTACTGCCTTTATTAAAGTTAAATAGAGAGTCTGCTTGGTGGCCCCTGTATGAAAATATAGGGGTCAGATACCGTCTCTATAGAAAAAGAGAGTCTGCTTGGTGGCCCCTGTATGAAAATATAGGGGTCAGATACCGTCTCTTAAAGTTAAAAGAGAGTCTGCTTGGTGGCCCCTGTATGAAAATATAGGGGTCAGATACCGTCTCTTAAACTTAAAAGAGAGTCTGCTTGGTGGCCCCTGTATGAAAATATAGGGGTCAGATACCGTCTCTTAAAGTTAAAAGAGAGTCTGCTTGGTGGCCCCTGTATGAAAATATAGGGGTCAGATACCGTCTCTTAAAGTTAATAGAGAGTCTGCTTGGTGGCCCCTGTATGAAAATATAGGGGTCAGATACCGTCTCTATAGAATAAGGGGACTGCTTGGGAGCCACTGTGCTAGCCACTAAACCATTTTTTTATTTTTATACTGTCCTGGCCAGAGAACGAATGTGTGTCGACACAAGTATGAGATTACAGCGCTGTGTGGGTTGTGTATGAGCTGTGTTGTGTTTATGTTAAATCAGCTGAGTAGGTTAAAAAGGAAAAACCTGTAAATTGTTTGACCCAGAAGAATGTGATTTAAAAGTGAATGGGAAGCCCAACTCATGGTATATGGTGATAATGATGGATTCTGATTGAACAAATTATAGTGCGTCCTGTTGGTTGTGGGCAGCCAATACCGATAGCGGAGAGACTGGAAGAACAGACAAGTAAACGGTGCACGCATAAAGGCGTCCAAATACTTTTGGCTTGTTGGGTTGTAGCCTTCGTAATGAAGTGAGCAGTTATTAAGTCGGTAGAAGGCACATTATAGGTGAATTTAAATTATAATTATAATAATTTAATTATTATAGGTAAAGGAAAGCTAAAAATACTTGCAGTGCTTTGAACCCTTTACACCTTGAGTGAAACAAGCAGCGAGTTCATTTTGTTAAAAAATTGCCAGAAACTTCTCTCCTGATTTGATCCCGTAGTTTTCGTTTTGAAGTGGTGTGTAACCTGACTACCAGAATTACCGTAATAGCTCATGTAGGAGAGCACTTAAGAAAAAGAGTTAAATTATGTGCCCAATTATTTTTCTGGGTCTCCGGAACTATACTACAATGTATGATATATTTGTAATCGCTTGTGTTATAATCTCAGTGTACTATAAAATTTGTGAAGCTTATGATCAGACGCATCGTAATGAAAACCCGCCTGAAATAGTGTAAAAAGTTGTACATAAATAGTAATAAGTGGAAAGTATATCTCATATAAAATTGTGTTCGTATAACGGAATTATAGTAGGCATGCAGGCGCAAGCGTTCTGGTCAGAGAAGTGGCCGTTGTACAATTACAACTGTAAATAAAACGGGAAAATTATTTCCGGACCGTACGGATAGTACAGATAGATAAGTGGAAGTTATACGTGAGGGAAACTTGCATAGGATTGTGACAGAAAGCAAGACAACATAGAAGGAAGTGAAAAGTGAGTAATTCAATTTGCGTCATTAGTTAATTTGTTATATGATATTATACATATATGCAGTTTATTTTCATGGAAAATTCTGAGCGCACTAATTTGTAATCTTGTCCTTTGACTGGCTTGGAGTTATGTGCTACTCAGTTCTCTATTTTCAGGTAGTGATTCGATTTAGTTTATTGTGCTCAAATAGCATAGGCTACTGGCTACAGCGAATTCGCTGTGGAGAAGGTTTTAGCCCATGGTTATAAATAAATAAAAACTAAGATTGATCTCAGCATGATAACCGAACCGTATTTTTGTCCTTCAAAGTGTTTGAAAGAAATAAATTGAGTACAAGCTCAAGCGTCATTTTGTAACAGACAAGATTGACGATTCGAGACATTTTGTGGTAAAGTGTTTAACCAGAGTTCTGTAAATCTAGAAGATCCTGTATACAGAACGGGTATGGCAATACATAAATCTGTATATATATTAGCAAGCTTTAATTAAAGTAAAATAAATAAAATAAAATGGCTGATGTGGTACAAACAGTGAAATGTATGTCAAGGAAGTACAAATTATGGGCACGGCTCAGATATCACTTGCAAATGATCACCGCCATAATGAAATTAACGCAACCGCTTGTGAAACTTTTGACGCAATAAGAGCAAAACTGATGAGCTTGAACAAACCAAAACGAACAGAGACTGAATTCAAAATTTAAGTGAACTGAATTCTGTGAAGAAAATTTAACCCAATTTAAATCATATTTTTAAACATATAAACATAACAAATAAAATAATAAAGCACACACCCACATAATAGACTACACTAGTAGCTACAAACAACGAGCCAATAAACCAAACTGAGAGCAATTAGTTATAAATAAAATTATTTATAAATTTACAAAAAATTTTATTGGTTTACAAAAAAACAACAATACTAAAACTTACAAAAAACAAAAACAAAAAAAAACAAAAACAAAAACTAAAAAACAAAAACAAAAAAAAAAAACACAATAATAAAAATAAAAAAACAAACAAGACAATAATACACATTGAGGTCAGAGATTTCACACAATTATCAGTAGAATATATTCCAGTGTTCTTCCAAACAAAAAAACAAAAAATAGTCAAAAAAAATCTGCCAAATCTTAAAAAAAAATCTTCCAGATCCCAAAGCTTAAATTGACATCCTTCATCTTTGCCTAATATGTATGCATCAGCTTTAAATGCACCCAATGTAATAAAGTAAAGACGTCGCGCCAATAGAGATGTAAAAATAAGACGTCGCGCCAAAAGTGATAACAAAGCCGCGCCATCTGCCAGGGTCAACAGATACAAGTGCCACACCAGGGATAGGACCAGCCCACTTGAAACCATCAGGGTCCTTCACAAATTGATAAAAGTTTGTCACACAACGTGTTTGTAGAATCAAAAGATCTGACCAAAAAAGAACCAGTGTGGGTGGGCATGAGGGCATGTTGTGCAGGAGGAATGGCATGTGTGGACATCCTGGAGCAAGTTGAGGAGCGGAGCTGATCCATCCCTGGATAAGCCTGTGAAGCAAGATGACCAGAGATGATGCAATAGAAGTTGAAAAATTTCTCTTAGTTGCAACTATTGCAAAGCAAGTTGATGTGTTGCCAAGCCATGTCGCCACTCCCAAGCCCATAGCCACCCTCCTAGCCAAAGAGCCTCCCCAAAATGACCATTTGAAAGGGAAGAATGACCTACTCACTCGCTTTGGGATCCAACCACAATCTATCCATCTATCCATTCCAAGAGTTGGATCCCCATCTTGAAAAAGAAGATCTGAAGTTAACGGAAAAGAAAGAAGAATGTAAAAAAAAAAAAAAATTCCTAAGGGGGATACTAAAACTCACAGCCCAGCAAAAAACTATCATGACTGAACTCACCACTCCTCCAATCAAAATTTTAAAACCTAACCTCCCTTAAAAACCACTTTACCCTTCCATTCCTGAAACATTCTTTGAACCATACAGAATGAGCTGCATCCAGAAATGAGTGATTAGAAAAAAGGCAATTAGCCACAACTGGGAGGAGGGCAAAGCTTGTACCTGATAAAGTGGGATGAACTGGGGATAAAATATTCGAAGTGATCCACTCACAATGAGGGACTGTGAGGGGAGCACATAGAAGTGAAGGTAAAAGGACATACTAAAGAAGTTAATCACACGGGGGGGTGGAATGTTGTCCCATTTCCGACCAGTCCCTCTCCACCCCCCCATATATAATAGCAGAGACCCATATATTTAGCTTATGGATATAGGCCGCCGCTATTGGTAGTGCTAAAATTTGGATTTTCTTATGCCTCTCCAAGACCTCCTTTCTCCAGATATTCCAGAATATGGATTTATCCATCTATATTCCAATATTATTGAGATCTCTTAAAAAACTGTCCATAAAAAGAAAAAAGACAGATAAAAACCGGATCATGTTTGAAACAAAAATAAGAACCTGGCATAATCGTAACCCTGATAGCTAGTACCCCTGCAGCTAGTGATATAGAAGTGTTCCAGGGTTTGGCTCTTTGTTGGTTGGTTTAAAGTGGTTTTTGAATAGGGTTGTGTATCTGCGGGGTAACTGTACACCCCCATGGGTTGTTGAAGTATAATTTGTTTCATCATTAGTTTCTTTCTTTAATGACATCTGTCGAGCCTTTCATTGACAGGAGGAAAGAATATATCAAACTCTTTTTTAATAACTATGGTTATATTTATAAAAGAAGAACAAATAAGATTTTTAATCTAATATAGTAGAATAGGTAGGGGTAGTTGTTTTAAAGCACGAGGTCATCCGCGTAGGATTGTATATGATGTGGTGTTGACCATGACACCTCCCCCCCTACCGTGAGATTCCCGGCATTCTTTGACCCCCGCAAGTGGCTCAATGGCAAGGGCAAGGTTGAATAGAGGAGGGCTCAGCGGTCCTTGTTTGTCTAGTCTAATAGGTATAGGAAAAGATATTAAATTACCGAAGATAGGGACCGAGGCTTGGGCTTTGGCATATAATATTTCTTTCCAAGAACAAAAAAGTAGGTCAAAAAACCGATCTTTCTAAAGTTCAAAAAAAAAAGATCTAAATTTCGATCCAAAAATCTTGCCTATTGAGCATCTAATGCAAAACCTCTGCTGTTGGTGGAGTTTGACAGAGGAGGAGATAAGAGAGCATTGCTGCTGCTAGCGTAAGTTACTAAAAAGCTGCCCCCCTAAAAGCCTCTGGTCTGGGTGGGTGTATCACCTTATGCATGACTGACTCCTACTTACTAGCTAGAACTTTAGTTAGAATCTTATTAAGCGCAGCGAGGCAAGCTCTGACTGGATGACTCCACATTTTAGAGGTCTTTTTTTTTTTTTTTCTTGGGATCATATTGAATGTAGTCTGAGAGGGGGTGGGGGGGAGTGATCCACGCCAGAGCCTCAGTTTACTACATTTTCTTTCAAAGGGGGGTAGCTCTGCCTTTGAATTTTTTAAAGAACTCTATCGGGAAGGCCCGTCGCCCCCGGGCTTTACCGCTCTTTCATTTTTTTAATTGCCTGATCAATTTTGGTGCTGAGATACTGCTATCATCATCTGTCCTATCTCGTGGGTCCTAACAGTCGGCATATCAAGACTACTGAAAAACTGGGCCATCTGCGCGCCATCGCAATTTTCTGTGGTGTAGAGGTCCTCATAAAATTTCCTAAATTGATTATTTATACCTTTTTGGTCAGTAATTGTTCCGTCTGGAGTGTCAATCTCTGCTATGAATCCAGCCTCTGCAGATTGTCGTAATTGGTGACATAGTAGCTTACTAGCTCGTTCCCCATGCTCATAAAACTCTTGACGAGATTTGAGGTGGAGCTCCTCAGCCACCCCGGATGAGAGGGTGTCAAATTCCGTCTGCAAAGCTATTCTCTCCCTGTAGAGGTCAGCAGAGGGAGCTACTGAGTGTCTCTGGTCAACGTCCTTTATCAAAGAGATCAGTTCATTAAGGCGTGCTGTCCGTCTTTTGTTCATACTGGCATTAAAGGATATTATCTGTCCACGCAAATATGCCTTCATCGTTTCCCAGAGGCTACAATGGCTCGTACCTGGCAGCTGATTCATTTCCAAAAAGAAATCTATTTGAGTAGATAGAAAACTAACAAAATCATCGTCAGACAAAAGGCGTGGATTGAGTCGCCAGGTGCGTTGTGGAGGCTCATTATTTGGAAAGCAAAGTGCCATTGTCACCGGGCTATGATCGGAGATGATGATGCCATCATATTCACTAGACCTCAACAGGGGTAGGAGTTTCCTGTCTAGCAGAAAATAGTCTATCCTAGAATATGATTGGTGCACTGGAGAAAAGAAAGAATACTGCCTAGCCCCCGGATTTCTATATCTCCATGCATCAATCACCCCGTATGCCTGTAGAAAGGCATTAATAGTCTCTGCTGACTTGCTTAGTGCTCCAGGTGTGCCTTTGGAGCGATCCAGAATGGGGTCTAGAACACAGTTTAAGTCTCCCCCAAGAATCAATTGGTGACTATTCAACTCTGGAAGTAAAGAAAAAAAATTGCTGAAAAATTTTGCATTATCCCAGTTAGGAGCATAAATGCATGCAAGTACCACTGGTGCATTAAACAGATGCCCTTGAACAATAATAAAACGACCGTCTTTATCAGAAATCACCTTTGATTGCACAAATTGCACATCTCTATGGATAAGAATGGCTGTGCCTCGGCATTTAGCATTAAAACTAGAATTGAAAATCTGGGAAAAGCCCCCTCTACTAAGTCTAGTGTGATCCTTATTAAGCAAGTGAGTTTCAGTTAGGAGTGCTATGTCTGTCCGCAGCTTTAATAAGTGTGAAAACACCTTACTACGCTTTACTGGGTGATTTAGCCCTTTGGTATTCCAGTTTGTAAATATAGTATTTGCCCGCCCTGATCTACTAGTAGTAGGTACCGTCATACTCCAGTATCAGAAATGACATAATAGCAGCCTGACTAGAAGCAACATGGTCACAAAACATTCCAAAGTGTAACAATTCTCTGTGTAAGCATTGTGTAGTTAGAGTCGATAACCAAAAGCATGAAAGAAACAGAAAGCAAAACGACACGACATACAACACAACATTCACAAAACCCCATTGCTGGCCCCTCCCCAAATGAGAGGCTGCATGTACCCCCAGTCGCATGCTATCACACAACATATCAAACATATCAAAGCTTACCTTGTGAGACTGAGCCTCACCAGAACTATATTAACCTCAGAATAAAGTGTTACAGCTAAACTCAACTCAACCATAATCAGAAACAAAACACACTCGTCAAACGTCCAACTAGATCTGTTCCCACCTCACGCGGATAACATCAGCCACTGTATAACTTTAGAATTACCGTGATAATCCAGCCAACCGGATATAGCCATCCTTAAAATTGAAATTACTAAATCAAACAATACGGGGCCCTGCAAACCAAAACTGAAAAGTTAACTAATATTTACCCCTTTGTTGGCGGTCACTGGGAAAAAGCATGTTCTTTAACTTAGGCAAAGTCTATAGCCTATTCGAAATAGGCTATAAAAGGTGGCAGTCTTATACATAACGTTAGTCCAACATACCGCTTGTAGGCCTAATAGGCTAGCTAGCCTATATCAAATGTATAACATCCCAAGAAGCACGTCGCAGGCCTGTCACTGTTTGCGTTTCAAGTTCTTCATTATGAAGTCCTCACCAGAACTATATTAACCTCAAAATAAAGTGTTACAGCTAAACTCAACTCAACCATAATCAGAAACAAAACACACTCGTCAAACATCCAACTAGATCTGTTCCCACCTCACGCGGATAACATCAGCCACTGTATAACTTTAGAATTACCGTGATAATCCAGCCAACCGGATATAGCCATCCTTAAAATTGAAATTACTAAATCAAACAATACAGGGCCCTGCAAACCAAAAATGAAAAGTTAACTAATATTTACCCCTTTGTTGGCGGTCACTGGGAAAAAGCATGTTCTTTAACTTAGGCAAAGTCTGTAGCCTATTCGAAATAGGCTATAAAAGGTGGCAGTCTTATACATAACGTTAGTCCAACATACCGCTTGTAGGCCTAATAGGCTAGCTAGCCTATATCAAATGTATAACATCCCAAGAAGCACGTCACAGGCCTGTCACTGTTTGCGTTTCAAGTTCTTCATTATGAAGTCCTTGGCCTGTTTGGGGTCCTTAAAGCTTTTGCGCTCGCCATCCGATGTTATCCTCAGCTCTGCTGGGTACCACAGGCCGTAGCGAATATCCTCGCAAGTCCTCAGCAAGCCCCGTACCTCGTTGAACTCGGCCCTCCGCTTGACAACTGCTTGAGTGTAGTCCGGTTGGACGCGGATCTTATCTCCGTCCCCTGTGGTCAGCTGTTTCATTTGCCCGGCTTTTCTTAGAATTGCCTCCTTCTCCTGAAAGTAGTGACATTTGACGACAAAGGCTCTCGGTGGATCCTCGTCGCCTGGTCTCACACGTAGCGTACGGTGTGCCCGGTCAAGTAAAGGGAGCTTATCGAGGCCAAGCGCCTCCTTCAGGCACTGAGATATAAAGTCGGTCGGACGCTTTCCGTCTTCTCGCCTCTCCTTTATCCCGGTAATGCGTAAGTTGCTACGGCGCGACCGTGCCTCCAAATCCTCGTTTCGTGCCTTCTGAGTGGCGAGTTCCCTCTGCACGTTAGCCATGTCCCGCTCCAGGGCGGCAATCGAATCGGAGTGGCTGTTAGCTGCAGACTCGAGGTCGATCACTCGTCTATCCAGAGCCTCGCTTTTGGCGATAGCGTTATCATTGGCAAGTTTAAGTTCTGCCCTGAGCTGGTCGACCTGGTTCCGGATTTCAGCAGATTGTGTCTCAGCTTTGGTGAGTAGTTCAGACCTCAATTCCGCAATCGCTTGGAGGATAGCATCTTGCCCGGATCCCAGGTCTGGTGTAGCATTAGCATCTGGACTGGCTCTGGAGCTAGCACGTGTGCTAGTGCGAGTGTCTTTCTCTTTCGATGTCATTATTCGTCGGCGGAGAACCAAAATATCGGACCTAACGTTAGTTCGTCTTGACGTCGTTTATGTTTCAGATAACCCTGACATTAAATAGCTGCTTCCATATGAAATAACAGTTCTAGTGAGGAGCTCAGAAAATCCCGTCCTCACATGGCGCCGCTCCTGCTAATGAATAATTCTAACAGGGTTACAAAAAGCGCATCTGAATTTGATTTATCAAAGTGAAAAATCAATGTCAGTCATCGGTATAGTGACTTTGATTTAAATAATTGAAGCTGTGTAAGGTTCCCATGTCGACTTGATATATCGATGACCATCACCATCAGAAAGTCAGTGTCAATCATAAAAATTAATTGATGACCGATACTGCTGCCAATAACATACTAGCGATGTCGGTTCGATGTTTCCTTGCTACCTGGGATGCGATTGGTGCTTCGGAGAGGGCAAAGCAGATATTAAAGTGTTTAAGCAAAATGTCACAATTCGTTTTGAGTGCCATTTTCTGCATGTGCGATTTGATTTCATGCAGAGAGAGGGTCTGCGTTGCCCGCTTTGAATTTAACTTTTCAGTCTTTCAGGGAAAGGGGACTTGTTTTAAAGCATTAGCAGAGAAGAGAATGGAATAGAACAGGATAGAATAACTTATCTTCCCATGAGGGAACTTTAGTTGTAGTTTCCAGCAGCCAAGACATAGAAAGTGAGACAGTGTTTTAGTGTGATTTAACCGAGTATATGTATATATTGTATAACAACAACACTGTCAGGAACGACCAGGAACTCATTCTTTAACCAGTGTAGTGGGCATGCGCGAGCGTGTCTTATTGATGTGCAGTACGTGAACGAACGAATCTTTTTGAACGAATCTTTAAAGTGAATTGAGTGTACCGAATCATCACTCAATGATTCGTTCATATGCTTGAGTGCGCATCAGCGGTCAGGAACTGTAGCGAACTGTACTGACCACAGACTACCCCCACTGCAAAAAAGGAATTTCAAGAAAGTAAAAAAGCCTTGTTTCTGGGGAAATTAGTCTTATTTTTTGTCTAAAAAGAAAATTAATCTTGTCAAGCATGTTTTGCATTAGAAAAGTGATCTTATTTTAAGAAAATATATCTAACTTTTTCTTAATTAGACATTCCAGCTAATATTGAGCATGATTTAACCAATAACAAGCTACAACAATGGTTTGGATGATATCCCAGCAGAGGAACAATATTTTTTTCCTTATTTTAAGATTAAGACCATTTGCACAACTTCTTAATTTAAGAATTTCATGAAAGGACACCAATTAAAGTTTGTTCATCTATTTTTATTAAAGATGTGTGGCTATCACACTAGTGGAATCATTATGTTGACAGAAAACAGAACCTGCATCTTCACATTTCATCAATCAATCAACTTCCCATATTATTACTATTAAGAGAATTGCAGTCTGGTAACATACAGCAAAATACAAATGACTGTGCTGAACAACAACTGCATATACACACACACATACACAATGGCAAAATAGTTTAACATGACCCTTAACACAGCAAAATACAAATGACTCTGCTGAACAAAAAACTGCACGCACACGCACGCACACTCTCTCACACACACACACACACACACAAGCAAAATATAGTTTAACATGCATGAGAAAATCATGCATGAGCCATGTAGCACTCATATCATATCATATCATATCATATCAGCTCTTGTCGGCCTATAAGTAACAAGAAATTGCAACGCAAAAGTGTCAAAAATACAGCTGTATCTATAAACAATATTTAATCACAGTTGGTCCACCAAAAGGCACCACATGAAAGTGAACCTTTTACAATGCATCAGATGAGGCTTTGTGTAGTCCAATCACATCACCAAGGTAATATTTCATAGGGACATACTCCATATCCTTGTGAGTAAAACTGTAATATGGAGTGAAATCTACAAGGTTATCGGCAGATATCAGTTCAGTTGCTTGTGCCATGTTTGGGATTTCTATTTTATATGCCATGTAATCTTTATCATAACAAATAGTATTGTGCTGCTGGAACTCAAAACAATATAATGATGAATTTATTACATAGATATTTCTTACCAGTCCAAATTCAGGTAAATTATTAGAATTAACAGCACTCACAAGTAATGACTTCTCCCGTATATATTTGTTTCCATTTAGATTAATCCATTTAACAGATACTGCATTGTTTACTTCATCATTTCCAAGGAAGGCCCTCATTTTTTCTTTTAAGTATGACATGTTGCTTATTTCTGATTTTGGTCCCAAATTACACTAATTTGCAAAAATAGGGTGTTCAGAACTACTTGCATTCTGACAACATTCATACATTTGATTATGCCTTATTAAAGACTTGCAAACATTTTTTAAATTTATTTTTGAGGCCCATTGTTTAAAAAAGCAATGTTTTGATTCGAATCTCATGCACATGTGACGGACCATTGGTCCCAGTAGTTTAATCTGGGATGGAGCATGAATCACATAGTGTTGTTTGGGAGTGATGTTGTTATCTGGGAAAAGGTTCTTCATATGCTTTAAATGCTGTTCAATGAGTGTTTTCATTGTGTTAATAGTCTGTAGACCAATAACAGGAGCAAACAACATTTGAACAATCTCTACAAGTTCAAGAATGATTGTGTAGTATTCACTACCTTTAACTGTATCAATCAGAAATGGCAGTATTTTTAGTAGAACAATCATTTGTCCTGAGGACTGCTTCAACTTATTATCACTGGAAGCTAATGTGCTGTAGGCTATAGGGCTTGGTTTATCTCTAACATCAAGTGGAGAGTAAGGGAATCCGATTAGTGCAGTGTTGAGAACATCCAAATCTAGTTGTCCTAAAACAACTAACTGTTTTATCACACACTTTATTTCTAAAGGAGCAATTCCTTCAAGAATTATATGCATCATATCTTGGGGTGTTTGTTGGATCAAGTTAAAAGATGGGAAATCTACCAATTTGCTCCTTCTGTTGATTCCGAATGTAGTTTTTAAGCTGTTTCTGAGATACTCAGTGTTGGCCTTCTCAATGTCGCTACACTGCCGGACATGTCTCTCTATTGTCCTTTCCTCAAAGTTATCCTCATCAAAATGAATTTGCATGTCCTCAAATGAACATTCACACTGTCTGCATTTACTATAAGCAAAACCAACACCCTCTTTAAATCCACAAAGCTCATGCTGAGCTAAAGTGTCTCCACATATCGATACTAATGCTCCAAATATTTCACGTTCACCATTCCCAATCTGAATTTTAACACCGTTATATAGCATTACTAAGTCCTCTTGCAACCTTCCCAAAATTCCATCAACTCCACATTCAGAGAGCTCGGTCTTCTTTGCAATAGCGAGTAGGCGAATCGCAGCTAATTTTGATCTATATTTAGGATTAATGTTTCCCAGTGTATAATAAAACATTAGCAACTTATTCTTGGAAGCATGAGACCCAAGTGGGTTGCAAATTTCTATTTCATCAGAGTAAAGGATTATCTGTAAAGCAGAGGGCCGTGAAGAAAATAAAGGGTGTGATTTCATGAGTTCTCCATCTATGATGTCATACAAATACCCACTTCTGTATTTCTGCGGCTCATCTATCATTGCCAAGATTTTTGGATGGGACAGTAATTGTTCCAAACTTTTGATCAGAGGTATATAATGAAAACATTTGGGTTTGGTAGAGAGGACTCTTTTTGTCCCTTTTTTCACCAAGCAAGCAGTATACCCAACAGAAACCTCTTCTGACTCCACAAAATTGAATTTTGCCCTGATCACACAGTCCTGCCTGTACGTTGTCGAAACAGAGGCAAATGGATCCTCAATCCGGTCAAATATTCCCATAGCCTCATTTTCAAGTTCACTTCCTCGGTGTTGCTGGAATACTGTTTGCAGCTGACTCCTCAGATTAGTCACCAACAGAGCTTGGTACTGCTGCATTGCTGCCAAGATGTCATTCACACCACTCTGAAAAACAGGCCAGAAAGGACAACAAATTACGTAATACAATAGTCCAGTATAAAAAATGATTATTGTGTAGTGACCCCTACAGGGCTAGACTACGCCACTCCTTCTATAAGGATTAATAAGAGTAAGTGTACTCTATGATGGGGCAATAAAATTAAATACAAAATAAGCAAATTGTGCAGAGCAAGAACAAACACAGTATTAAAAAATAACAGATCTCAGGGATAGATATCAGTTGTGTTTCAACAAAAGGAAGCTGAGGGTGACTGTAGTAAAAAACAAAGGATTAAGAGTGATACAGGCACAGAGAAACTCAGTGTGCACACAATAGGATCAACTACAGTCACCATACGATTCAGAGTGAGATAGGCGTAGTTCACATGCTCCACAGCAAGAGCACTCAAGGCTGCAACAGTTTATGACAAAATGTAACTATTATCTAATTTCAATGATCGGATTTGACATTCCAGATAATCAACAGAGCCACAGGTCAAAATAATGTTAATAATCTTGCATGAAGACAAACCTGTGAAAGATGGTGTTTTTCTCTTGCAGTCAACATAATAGCAGTAGCTTGTCTGGTCAGAACATCATGGCAGGAATCATCCTTTAAAAAAAGAAAAATCAATAACATAAGTGTGTGTTTGTGTGTGTGTGTATTAAATAACAGTTTATACATAATTGAACACTGTTCAGTTTAATTAAGAGTAAACTAATTGCATGTTATTATGTGCTGAAGAAGACTATCAACAGGCTTACCTTAGATGTGCATGATGCAGAGAGGCCACCCGTAGGCTCGCTTGGAAAATCCGGGATATTCAAAGTTCTATTTAAGGTACCATCAACAGTCCGGGACATAACATGCTGCCGTGGAGAGGTAAGGGTGTCATCGTTGAAGCCAGAGTACAATGACACAGCATTGTCAAAAGCACCAAAATGCTCTGGAGAGACAGAATCTGGACAGGGTTGGACTCTGTTATCCTCCATCGTTGCATCTGCCGTTGGTTGCTCTCTGTTCTCCACTGTTGCACCCTCGGTTGGTTGGTCTCTGTGAGTGGTGGAATGTAAATAAGTATATTTACTCAAGTACAGTACTTAAGTACAAATTTAAGGTAGTAGTATTTTACTTGAGTCTTTTCTTCCCATGCCACTTTCTACATCTACTCCACTACATCTCAGATGGAAATATTATACTTTCTACTCCACTACATTTAGTGTAGTGTAAATAAGTACTAAGTACAGCAAGTAACTAAGTACATTTAGTCAGGTACTGTACTTAAGAACAATTTTAAGGTACTTGTACTTTACTTGAGTCTTTTTATTTTATGCTACTTTATACTTCCACTCCACTACATTTCAGAGGGAAATATTGTACTTTTTACTCCATTACATTTATTTGAAATCTTTAGTCACTTTACAATTGACATTTTTTACATAAAATAACATAATGAGGATCTTTAAATTACAATACATTGTTAAAGCAGTGTGTATGTGTCTCTTTGTCCTGTTTCATATGTCTTTTAGTTACACCAGAAAAGTAAATGTAGCTGGTAATACTTCTGTACTATTATTTAGGTAAGATTTTAAATGCAGGACTTTTACTTGTAATTAAGTATTTTTACATTGTGATATTGATACTTTTACTTAGGTAAATTATCTGAGTACTTATTCCAACACTGCAATCTAATGATATAATTGTGTAATGATATAATAGGCCTAGCTACATTACATTACAGTAACAGTCACAGGGGACATTTTTTGGCACCGTGTACTTTTACTTTTAATACATTAAGTAAATTTTCCTTATTATAGGCTACATACTTTTACTTGAGTAACATTTTCAATGCAGTACTTTTACTTTTAAAAGAGTATTTTTACAGTGTGGTATTAGTAACGTTACTTTTACTCAAGTAAAGGATCTGAATATTTCCTCACCTCTGCACTCCGTTTTCCACCGTTGCATCAACTGGCCTGTATGCCCATACGTTGTTAGTGTTTCTGTCCACCATTGATGTGGTTTCCCTTCTTGAGGTCCCTGGTGTCCTCTCTCTCCGTGATCCGCTGCTGCCACTGTCAAGGTGTTCAGAGTGGGATCTTCGAATATGGTACCAAAGTGAGTTGTAGACTCGGTATTCTTTGGCGCAACCATCGATTCCACAAACAACGCGAAAATCTGGACTACGACTATGAGCAGAATTTATATGACTCAATAAAGATTTGAGAGTCAGAGCCACAAACACACAGCAGATAACACAGTGCCAAATCATTTTCTGTTTTTCTAGCGGCTAGCATAAGCTACCCGGCTGACTTGGTTGGTTGGTCTCTGTCAGTGGTGGAATGTAAGTACATTTACTCAAGTAGCCTACAGTACTTAAGTACAAATTTAATTGAGGTACTAGTACTTGTGACCCTGACATGAACCCGTCTGGACTGCTTCATTTTTTCTCCTGAACCCAAGATGACAGAGGGGTGGTCATTCTGTCTCATAACAGCAGCAATAACCAGCCATTTATTATCACATACACACGACGTAATATTAAATATTGTGTAATTCAATAATGTTATTTATAGAAATTAATTTTGGGCAAATGCGAAATAAACTTATTACGGCCGGCCACACCCCCCTCCCCTGGAGAAGATGGTATAATCCAAATGTGGGGACGCAGTTTTTTTTACCCTACCGCGTAACGTTACCGCCAAAACGTCGAACGACCAGTGGACCGTTGCATTTGAAGTGCACACACCTGCGGCTACTCTGAGGTAGTTTGTGGACGTCAACGAAGACAAATTATGGATGAACTGGACGACATTGCAATTGGCACACTCAGAGGTAAGATATTATATGTTGTATTAACGTTATGTCCAAGTTATGTCGTGTTTTACGTAGCTAACCTAGCTTGGCAAATTGGGGGGGGGTCGTCTTTTGAGCAAACGTTAACGTTACTCCTACAAAAGGTACTACAAATTTTATTTCTTTTATACTTGGTATCAGGGAACAAAATTATCACTCGCCAATGGCGTGTGGATTTTCTCTTTGGTGAGTAAATTACGGAGGCTACCCGCCACTCTGGCGAGTAAAAAAAATTAGGAGCGAACTTTCTTAATTTTCCGAATTTTCATACAAGAAATAGCCTACAGCTTCTGTTGTCTGTTCGTGATTCTGCCTAAAGCGGTACTTTAAAATATTGGCGCAGGGAGGGGGGGCTCAGCGGGCTCGAGCCCCCCTCCCCCTTAACGCGTGGAGGGGTGGAAAGTTCATTAACTTACTTCAAAGATTTTCTCCGCTTTTTATTCTCTTAGCTACTTGCGTGATAACATACCAAAAAGAGCATTAGGACCCACCAGACGCCTCCTCCGTCTGAAAGTGATTGAGTTTCCCACTTCTTTGTTAAATAACTGTGTCGCCTATCTATCTCAATCTGCACGATAAACTCCTCGCCTAATGAAAAGAACCCTTCAGCAATAATTTAATTTCCTTGTCAGTCATCTCGTTGCATTATCGCGCTTCTTGAGAGACGTTAAAAAAGTAAAGATGCGCTCATATACAAAAACCAAATGTTACGTCCCCGATTTGGGCACATACGGCTTTATACCAAATGAAACGGAATGATAGCCTGTAGCAAGAATGAGCAACATGTCAGAACATTATGCTAATTGTACAGGAAGTGTCACAATGTAAAAATGAATCAGTAAAATAATGTTATGTACACAAGGCTGAGTGAATTCAGTGATAAGTTCAGTGTCTTGGCACTAACTGTATTTTCTCTATGTTCCAGCTGCTAATATTGGAGAGGACTTACTGCCTTCACTCTCCCGGGATGACATCAAAGATCTGTTTCCCGGTCCTGAAAATTTCCTGAGGCGCCGGGCTATATGGCTTGTTGTGAATAAAGAAGAAAAGGTCAGTTATATACCTATTACAGTATAACAAACCTCAGTACACCTCTGTGCCATATCACTAAAATGTTAAATAATTATACATCTGGTCCATTTAATAACATTGTATTTATCTTTAGCCAAAACTCAAGAGGAATGAAGCTAATTCATTTGAAAAAGAGAAATGTTTGATCAATTAAAAAATAATGAAAGGTCCACATTAAGAACCAACTATAACAGCTTTGTTCTTCTTGGGATTTGGCTAGAAACAAATGCAATTGCATTAAATTGACAGTATTTGTAATTATTTAACATTTTGGTGATATTGCACAGGGGTGTACTCCTGTTGTATATGCTTTGAGACCCATTCAACAATTAATGTAAAATTAAGTGCTTATGCAACTTTTTAAAAATCCTCTAAATCATAATGCATGTTCATTTAACTAACAAGTAAAGGCACACATTATGATATACAGTTATCCTATGAAATGTCTAAGTGTAAATGTATTTTAGGCAGAGACTGCTGCTGAAATACAACAACCATTAACCACTGGAGGCAGTGACATTTCGAAAGAGGAGCCCAACACTTCAAAGTTTGTGACTATGTCCAACCCAGAATACATAGTCTTCACAGACAGTGAGCTTGAACAGGCGCGACGCTCCTACTTCGAGCAGAAGCGGCTGGGGACTGAGCACGGCATGGCCTTATCCAAGGAGCTCTTCTGCCGACTCATAAGGAACACAATGACTAATATGATTTCAATCGCAAGAGCCACAGAGGACTCCAGATACCCCAGCAAACATGAGGTCAATGCCATGGCGAAGCGATTGGTGGCGTACTACCCAATGATAAAAGACAGGTCATCATCAAACAGTGAGTGGGTAAGTAGTAGCTTTTTCTCACTATTGCTCATATTTGATGTTTATGGTGAAAACCTGGGTCTGTTTTTGGGTCATCTTTTAATGTTTACTATTTGTACCCGCCAGGAACATGTTGCTAAAAAGCTCATGAAGAGACTCTCGAATGTCAGAAGTCCAAGGAAGGCCAAGGTTCCTCCTTCAAAGAAACTGCGGCAGGATGGGGAAATCGATACAGATGTTACAAGTGACTACGATGGAGATTCCAGTGCATCAACCATTATTCTGGAAAAGTCACCTGTTGGAGCCAGCACCCCAGTGCAACACCAGGATAGCAGTGATGAAGCATGTATGTATTTAATACAATCTGTATGCATCTATCTGTCTTTGGTAGAGAAAACTTTTTAAGAAAACATACGCCACCAGCAAGTCGACATGCAACAGCTTTGTGTCTGTCCAGAGATTTGAGTATTTCATTGTTCAATATTGCAATATAATAACAAGTGCAGGCGTAAATGAATAAACCCTGTTACTTCCTGAGTTTCTCCCTAACAGTCTAACACCCCCCCTCTCTCTTTTTTTATGCCTTCAGGTGGTTCATTTGACCTCTTGGACAGCCAGAGAACCCAGGCAAGACACTACAAGACTCTTCAAATAATTTACAAGTCCAAGAAGCCGAACAAAGCTGCGGTAACCCATTTGCTGAACCTGGAGTTCGACTCTAGAAGACGCTTCATCACCTCTGATGTTTTGAAGGAGCAAGACAGACCGACAAAGATTTTAGAGACTTACCCATGTTTCAGAGAAATGGATCACGTAAGTAATTTAAGTAGAAATAGAGTAGAATAGAAAGCCTTTGTTATTGTATTCAATACAAAGGAAATAAAGTAAATGATCGCCCCCTGTAAACAGTTAATTATCAAACTGTTTAACCAGGACTCCCAATGGAGATTATTTTGTATTTATCTGTATATGAATGTTTTTTTCAGGTCCTGGATGAGCTGCAGAGAATTATTCAACCTACCAATTCCCAGTACATCTCTGAGATGAAGGACAGATGGGAAACCTTCTACTCAAAGGTCCAGTTTTACGCTATCATGAAGAAAGCAATGAAGCCGCCAAAAACTTTGAATGGAGGTGAGTTCACAATGCCTTGATTTGTCAAAGTTTATATTTTGCGATCTCATGGCAAGTGGTTATTTATGGCACTGCTTGTATTGTGCCTTTTCTGTCAAACCAGTGGAGCATGCCGCAGCTGTGTTCAGAGCCCTGCCACTGCTCTTCCCATCCAGCACCATGCCACCTAAGAAGCTGGGCGCAAACAGCGATGCTTTTTTTCATGTCCTCACGGTGAGACTTGCTGTAGTATTTTATACTGTATGTTGCAGTTATTCATACATATATTATATGTTCTGTTTGGTTATTTTTTGTGATAGGCTTTTGTCATTTTCACAATGACAAAAGTTAAAATAATATAAGATAACTTTATTCATCCCCGAAAGAAAATTCAGTAGTCAACAGCTCACATTAAAAAAAAAAAACATATACACACACATAGACATATTATTCAGAATTCAGAATTAAAAAGTCTTATTGCAGTAGGAATAAAGGATAAAGTGTTGTCCATGCTGTAATTTATTGAAACTTGCTGTGGTGTGTTCAGTATTTGCAATGTTCAGCAAAGAATATATACAAAATATTTTCCCTCAGATATCAGGGGTTAATGTGGCTAGATTTTTTTATGGATGTAGAATCATGATTTGACCATTCAGTGTCCTAGTCCAGGTCAAGGTGTGTGTTACTTGTGTTTTTCTAATCTTCTACATTGACTTTTGTCATCTAGACTTCAGAAGACCCCAATGGTTTCCTACGCCAACGACCCCTGTCTTGTCCAGTTGTGGTCGTTACTGAGGACAACTGCATGATAGCCATTGGAAGCACCCCAGTGACCACCTTCGACAGTGAGAGGTTTCACGAGGGACTGCTCTACCTCATGGCATATTATTATGCCCTTCACCTCACTTACCCGAAGTGTATTGCCACACTGCTCTCAGTATTGCAAACTGAAATTCTCCAAGATTCCATCCATGAAGGAGATTCAACCCCCTCCTACAAAAAAGCCATTGGCGAGTGGAAGTCCTTCATTGAGTGAGTGAGTCACTCTCTCTTTGTTCTCTTTTGTGACAAAAATCTGTTGCAGTTAGTCTTGCCACATGTTTGTTGTCATTTCTAAAAAAACATCTTATTCCTCTTGGATATTTTGCAAACCAGCAGTGTTTTTATTTTCTAATAGTGCTAATTCTAATAGTTATTTTCAATCATTGTTTCCCAAAGCCCAAGATGCAATTTCAAAATGTCTAGTCTTTTCTTGACTAACAATCCACAACCCATAGATACAGTGCATTTGGAAAGTATTTGCACCCTTTCACTTTTTTCACATTTTGTATTGCTGCAGCTTTATGCTAAAATCGATTTAATTCATTTTTTTCCTCATCAATCTACACTCAATACCCCATGATGACAAAGTGAAAACAGAATTTTAGAAAATTTTCCATGGGGTATTGAGTGTAGATTGATGAGGAAAATCAAAATTAAATCAATTTTAGCATAAAGCTGCAGCAATACAAAATGTGAAACAAGTCAAAGGGTGTGAATACTTTCCAAATGCACCGTAGTTTAGCATCATAGAAGACTGAAGGAACCAGGAAATACTAACATTTAAGAACCAGAACATTTTGGCTTTTTTTTCTTAAATGTCTCAAAACAATGAATCTATTATCAAAATAGTTGAATGTTGTCATATTTTTCAATCCAGCAGTTGGAAAAATTATGTTTTAATAAAAAAAATGCTAAAAATAAGAATGCCTCTGGTGCCTTCATTTAAGACTATGTCACTTATTTTTATTATGCTGTTTGAAGAAATTGTGTCTTATTGTAAGCTTTTTTTGCTAATTATTTATCTTGATTTAAGGTATACATTCTTAAAGTCAGCTCAATCAAGAGACCAATATATCTAGTTTGAAGAAATTGTGACTTATTGTAAGATTTTTTTGCTAATTATTAATCTTGATTTAAGGTATAAATTCTTAAAGTCAGCTCAATTAAGAGAACAATGTATCTTGTTTGAGGAAATTGTGACTTATTGTAAGCTTTTTTTGCTAATTATTTCTTATATTAAGGTATACATTCTTAAAGGCAGCTCAATCAAGAGAACAAAATACTCATTTTAAGTTAATCTATCTTAAATAACTAACTTTGTATTGCTTGTTATAAGCACAACTTACTTACTTAAGGCATTTTTGTCTAGTTTTAAGACCCATTATGGTTTCTCAGTGGCTAGATTTATGTGCTAGTTTTAAGAATTCTAGTCAAGCAAAATTGGCTTACCCCATTGGCAGATTTTTTTGCTTGATATAAGACAATTTGATTAGATTTAAGAATATTTGGCTTATTTCTAGTGGGGTTGTTTTTGCAGTGCACAGTTCAGTGAGTCCTACTGAACTGACTAGCCTATATGAACTGCTGACTACCGCACCGCAGTAGCCTACATAATTGTCAACCGAATAAGTTACTCTCTGCATACGGGCTACTGCTACGGGCTACTCAGTAGCCTAATAAATTAGCAACAAATTAGTTTCACATTTAAAAAAAAAAAATATATATATAGCCTGCAATCTTACAAAATGATCGAAACCTGTAGCCTACCTGTAGGTCTACTGGCATCTGACGTCCACCCAGTGGAACGTTACCGAAAGCAAAACGGTTCAAGCATTTCTAATCAAAATCACATAGGCTACTTTAGGCTATGTTGTACATTTTCCATGTAGGCCCATTCTGTGACTATCAAACTAAGAGTTAATGAAAGTCTGCCCGTTATTAAACCATTTCAAATCTGTAATAATGATATTGATTAAATAAAGCACATTTTTGTTTTCTTTTGTATCGAAATAGCACAATAAATGTAGGCTATTTTAAGGAGGCCATGCTATAACCATGTTTTATATAGGCTACACAAATATAACCAATATGTGGCTATACTAGGGTTGCCAACTATCAGAAATTTAAATAAGGGACACCTTAGCGGCCCTCGCGGCACAGGCTAATTTTTTACCTTTTTTACACCTGCATTACTGCATTATTACTACACTTTAACATATAATATAGGCCTACTTGGTTGTAACAAGTCCTATCCATATACCAGACATGCATCTGTAATAAGCCCATGTACTAAGACACACAAACCTGAATTTGATCAGTTTTGTATTTTTGAGGAATACGTGGGAAACATTATCATTCAATAATTTATTTTGTCAGTGCAAAATAACAGCTCTTCAACACTATGTCGAACTTCAATTTAAAAGTAAAATAACTACAGTTTCACAGTTTAAAGAACAATATAAAAACATATATAGTATAAAAACATTTAACATTAGTAGTAGTGCAAACATCTTTGGCCTGTACTTATTCTTCGGAATAAGTCATGCGTGCAAAAATCATCTTTTAACTGCAAACAAGGCCATGACTACACTTGTGTAGCCTACCAACAACTACTACAGAACTTGACATCATCTGAACAAAGGAAAAATCAATGAGCTGCTGTGAGCTCTTAAAGACTAAAAGACAAAATAAACTGCATTGTCTGTGCACACTGAAGCAGAAAATGAAAACAAAATCCAGCAGCAGAGCCAATCGCATTGAGGCACAAGGGCCTATCTATCCTAGCAACACTGACAGCAATTCGAGTCATGACCAATGAGCTGAGGAGGCAGGGGATTAGGCACCCCGAACCTGCTCAGCAACAGGCGGCGGCGGAACTGCAAAGTTCCGAGGGCACGTTAAAAACTTGGTATAGTGCAGGGGAGAAGACTGAAGGCCCCCGTGTCTGATGAAGTATGAATGGACATACTGCCGTGGTACCGTCTAGTCGGCGTGGCTGTCGCATGTAAGTGTGCAGGCAGTACGTGGTACGTGGATGACAGTCCACACCTAGCAGAGGGGCGTAAGAGACGACTTCTGTGAACAGGCAAGGCTGGTGAAAACGGTCAAAGTTTCTATACCCATAGCAAGGTGGGGTAGGGATCAGACCGTCGGTTCCTAACCGGGTGGTTAACAGCTACTACGGGGTCCTGATTAGATGCAGGACTGGGGATCGCTATCGACTGGGTCACCGGCCGGTCGGATCGCAGAGGGTAATAAGACCATGAGAGATGGCCGCCGCATCCGGCTCAATGTACAGTCAAGCCACTATAAGCTGAAACCGAATGTACAGTTAGTAAGCGAGTAGTGCTTTCTGTGATCAGTGTTTTTGAAAAGAAAACATTGGGAAGCAGAGAGGCTGAGGTTCCTTCACTCAGAGGAGTCGGGGGAAGGAACTCAGCGGAAAGGGATCCAGCCTGGAGCTGCACCCCAGAGAGGGAGGCTCGAAGGATCTAAGTGTGCATTCTCGCACATAGAGTAGCCCACGCTTTGTTTTGACTCAAGCCAGGAAAACTGGCTATGAGGTGATTTTATCTGCACCAGACATTACGATTCAGCAGTGCACAATCATTAATCCAGCAACAGGAATGGTGTTACCCAATGATGGCACTCCTCATGACTGTGTTGTCAGAACACAGACTTTTCTTAAAGCACGTGATAACCTACACAACACGCCAATGTGTGCAAACCTTACATTGTTTGTAGATGGGTCCTGTTTCAGGGATGAGAACGGAAATCATGCTGGATTTGGAGTAGTGCAGCTAAGTGCGGATGGTACAGGAACTCCAATGATAATTCCAGGGGTGAATTATCACTGCCGGGGACAAAGTACTGTGTGACTAACTGAAATTGTCAGGTTTCTCTGCAGATATTGGGCCCAAGAAGACAGAAGCACACAACCTTGAGCAACTAAAACACACAGAACACCACAGAAAGATCAAAGTGAAGGATGCGCATGGGCAGGACCATTGCGCAAGGGGGGAAGTGGATGATTGTGAGGTTTGTGTGATGTATAATAATTTGAAAAGTATCAGTTTTTCCCCAATAGGGCACAATCGACCATAGGAGGGCCCATGCCGTTTGTATGAGGTCCGTACAATGGACCCCCGCTTGAACAGCACAAGAGGGAACTGTGGAGCTATGTGTAACACTTAACCAGAATGTGCAAGATTATTTTCCAACAGGGGAAAAGGACAGACGACATTTCCTTGGGGCTTAGGTGGTATACGCCCGGGGATTGGGTGTATATTAAAGTCATCAAAAGAAGGTGGAGTGAACCCGTGAGGGACCATACAAGGTGGTTCTGACAACTTCTACTGCAACGAAGAGTGAAGGTAAAACTGTGTGGTTCTCCCTTAATCACTGCTTTAGAGTGAAAGCGCCAGTATGCGTACAGGGCAAGGTTGTAGAGAATTCAAGGGAAATAATGGAGAGGCAGAATGAGGAAGGTGCACCTTCAGGAAGTAGGAAATGTGAGGAAGCAAGGGAGACGTACAGGTCAAAAGGGGGTGGGATGTTTTGTTGTGACTGTCATTTAAACAGGACCCGACGAGTATCAAGATCAATACGGGAGACCCGGGAATGCTGTAGGCAGTCCGCTTGACTGCCCGTTTTGAAACCCACTCTACGAACAGGGCATGAGCGTGGGAAGAAGTGGAAGAGAATGCTGTAAGCATCACCCGCAGGCTGCCCGACAGGTGAATGCTGGAACAGCTACACAAAACACATATGGTGCCTCACTGATGAAGACTGTACGGCGCCTTGCTGCCTGAAGAAAAGCGGAGCCAGATCACTGTGCTTCGAATGTGCTAGCAACCTCTCCACAGTGATGACCCTTTACGGTGTGCAAAGCACCTGGGTTGAAGAACACGAACACTGAGTATACACACACACGAAGAAAGAATTACACAACCAGGAGCTATGTGCTCCCTCATCAATGGCAGATAGAGAGAATACACACACATAGATGCATTACATAATCTGCCAAAGAAAGACCATGGCTGAGTGATGTGCTAGTAACCTCTCCTCTGTCCACTGGTCCGACGCTGAGGCTGCTTGGAACAAAGAAGAAGAAGCCAACATCATCTCGGGTAAAAGTATCGTATGTTGCCAGATCAAATGTTTTGTACTACCATTATTGATTGTGCACTAAAACCCATGGCTGAGCTAGATATAACTGCACTTATGGTAGTGAAATAATATTTTAACGTATGTATGTACTCAGACAAGAATCAGACCACACTGAATCTCGTTGTGAAATAGGGCCGTGATTTGCCTCACCACCATGGGTCAGGAAAATGTGGGTAACAAAGAACACACTTCTGTCAAAAGCAAACAAAGACTGAAGTCCCTGTGGAGGGGGACCACAGAACGCATGTGATGGGGGACATGCCTAAGCAAATCGCAGTGAATTACCCGCAAGTACTGGCAGGGGCGTTTGGGCAAATCGGTTGTATAACGGCAACATTTAAGCGGCAGGAAGGCCATTTGGGAGCCTGCTGAATTGTTAGGTCTCAGCGAGTCAATGAGGTCTGAATCAACTATAACGGAAAACATGTAATCAAAATCAGTATGATAACCATGAGTGATTTGTAAGTTTACTAATTCACTGTGAAATAAAGTGGTATACTTAATCTTTGCACTGATTAACATAGAGTAGATAAATACTCAAATTGTTATTAAATCTATGTCCTGTGTACCTATGCTAAACAAGCGGGAGATCAGTTAAAAGCGGCGGTCAGGCATTGAGGACTACTGACTGCGAGAACGTTGGTCTCAATTAGCTGTTTAGAACTAAGTGAAAAATTTTTTGAATTCATATGCATAAATTAATGACTAATCTGGAAATGAGCCTATGGAGGCTCAAAGGAGGGAATGTTGTGACAAATTATAGATTATTCATTATTTATATACAATTATATATCATACTGTAGGACCAACTATATTAAAATGTAGTGTTAATATGAATATGTTCTTCTGTGGTAGGATGAATTGCACAAAAGGCCCATATGTGCACAACAGCACATATTTAAGGCCTCAGATACTCACGCCGGAAAATTTGCTCATTATTTGTATCGAAGTGTGCTCAATGAACAATGGTCCCACGCTAGGCACCCAATATGAGCTCATCTCGACACCTGTAAATCAAGGACATATACACACACCCACATGCAGGGGAATTGAAGAAAAACTCGCTCTCAGCGGAAACAGCCATATTGCAATACACTCCCCAAAATTTCCCATGACGAGCTTTTAGTTATCTCAAAAAAAAATAGGCAATGGACCCATTCATTCACATACACACATACACACACACACACAGGCAAATAAAATGCTCCTAGCCCGTCTGAAGAGATAAGCATGATTTACTCCCTACACATTCTTTGAGGCCTGATTGTCGAGAAGAGCATCCAGCACTCTAGCCTTGAAAATGTATGTGTGTGTGCAGTTTGAGGAACTGATAGAATTTATTAAATCCAAAGAAAACATTTATCTTCTATCTTTACAAACATTGGTGTAAAAACTATGTATTGAACTACTATTGTCAAACCGTGACTAGGATGTTTCTGATATGATTAAATCATGGCATTTCATCAAAACTACCATATAAATAAGGGTCATATGTAATGCTTAATTAAAACCGGCAGAGACCGCTGCAGACCATGGAAAAGTAATCGCCCAGGTAATGGGAACACCCCCAAAAAAAAGGGGGGTCGCAATAACATATAAGATGTCAGCTGAACTTCATGATGCGCCTGTTATGTTTTGTTTCTGTCATTAACGGACTTGTTTTTACGTCTTGCGGGTGAGCATGAAATTGACGGACTCAGACTGGACTGTGTGATTGAGTGTTTTTAACATATGTATGTTTAGCCGATCAGCCTGGGTATGTATATTTGTGCAAATCTTTTTATAATAAATTACGTTATACCAGACTCTGGAATGTGGTGTCTATTTGGAAGAAAGTTTAAGTAAAGTGTAGTTGAATGGTCCTGACCCCTCCCGACAGGGCGGTGATAGGATTGTTCGATTTATTATACTTCACGGGTTTTAAGCAGTAGTACTGGGTGCTGACAACCTAGGCAAACAAAATCTAATAAAGAAAAGGTAAACTTGAGTTCATCGGTCTGGTAATGAAACGTCAATGAACTGTTTTGTGATAAATCCATCTCCAGTCATTCTGCGAGAGCCGGCGGTCTGTCGAAGTTACAGCCTCGAAGTTACAATGCTCATGCGGCCTACTCCTCTGGTAAAACCCAGAACGGTTGTTTTTGCTTCATGCTTTTATTACTGTAGCCTAGTTTATTCTCAAGACGTTATTTGATATTTTGGTGGGGTTTTGTGGTATTTATTCGACGAATTATCAAATGTTATATTGAAGCATTGTGTAGTGTAGGTTATATTAAATACAATTATATCAAAGTTCAAATGAAAAAAGATTGCATTGTGTTTTAGTTGTTTTTTCTTTCAAGCTTACATATTTGTGGATACCACCATTGTGCAGACCATTAAATAAAAAAGTGTCAATATTTGAAAAAGTGATTCCAGCCACTTATTATACACTAATTCAGGCACTGGGGTAAGTGTGTGTGTGTGTGCGTGCGCGCACTTGTTTTTAAATAATAAAGTTAGTTTATTTGGACATTGTTGTGACAGGATTGCAAAAAGTGTAATGCTTTCAAAAGTATACCAACAGTGTATACCTAATAATGGAGGACCCCACAACACACATAATTTAATAGGTCCTTCAAAAGTAACTTTAATTTAGTGTGCGTTTTAAATTCAAATTTAAGAGGCGGTAGTCAAACTTACCTTAATGAAATGTGCTACAGCACGGTTGAAATAAAACGATTCAATTCAACAGTTTTGTTAAATGATTGTATAATTTTATTCTTATTCTTGATACATATCAAATTTAATTTCTGCTTTGCTCATCTTAATGCACGGAACAGACCTAACACGTGGTGTGGTTAAGGCCCCCTGAGGGATCACCAGGATGGGTTCACCAGGAAGTTATTTATTTTTTCAGGAGTGTGTGTGTGTGTGTGCTTGATACAATTTTATTTTTAAATGGGCTTGTTTTGTTTGTAACTATGTAGCTTTTAACAAAATAACGGCGAACATGGACAACGTGACCTAGGCAATAGGACTTACATAAACACAAACATAAACATCTAACCATCTAAAGTCTGATCTAACCAAGTGTATTTTGAGGGTTTTTCTCTGTCATGGGAAAAGAGGTAGCTAGCTACATAAAAATGTGTGAAATTTAAGGTCTTAAACTGAAACGGTCAAACCATTTAAGCCGGTGATATGTTGCATTAGAATGTTTGATGTAACAGAATTAAAGTAGGCTTTTCATTACTCACAAACATGTAAATAACGGAACTTTTAAACAAATCAACAGAATGACAATAAGTTCTTTAAACAAGGCTGTATTTTATTTCCACAAGAGTTGTTGAATGACGATATAGACCTACAGGTGAAAATAGAGGGCATCATAGCCTGATTAAAAGACACAGATTTTTGCAGCACCAAAACGCATGCATACCAGAGACTGAGAGTTTGTCTCCGGTCGGGATCACACTATGGTACCAACAAGAACAGCCAACATGTGAAGAGACTAAGGACACTAAAGACTCTTTACGGTGGCTGTGTGTGTGTGTGTGTGTGTGACATTATGGCACCCCCCCCCCCCCAGTAATTCCCACTTGGAAATGATGCAAAAGTGAGTTTGAGCCAAAAGTGTTGATTTGTAGTTAAATATATATATTTTTTATTTATTTAGAGCAGTGCACAATTTCGCCATTTGAATAGATTTGGAGATACTAATGGACAACAGGGTACACTGCCTATATTTTGCATCATAGGCCTTTAGTAGTTTTGCATATCATCCTCAGATTTTGCACACTTTTTGACATGGAGTTTTTGATGTAGGAAATGTATATATTTACCTGTTTCACTTATGTAGCTCTCAGTATCTTGTTGCAAACTAAAAAACTAATTGTTTTTGCATTTTTCCAAAGTTTTTTGCATTTGTGGCACTTTATTTTGACTTAAATTATGAAAATAAACAAATCTAAGTTCGTATTGTAAATGATACAACTGTCTTGTTTCATTTAAGCCATTTACTAAGTTTATGTGATTCTCACACCTGTAGTTATAAAGCCTTAAACAGAGCACCCCCTAAATAGATGAGAATTGACTAAATTTGCCATCTGCACCAATGGGTAATAAGATGCCGTTGCTAGTACGTTCATGACTTAGGATTGAAACTAAAAAAGATACAATAACAAAAATATAAGTCATCTAAGACCCACGATGCTACCGTACTGAAATTATATGACATAGTATAGATAGCTCAATGCTAAATACTGCATAAACTATAAAAGATACCAAAATGTATAAATTCCCATGAATATGGTATGCACTTTATATACGCATCCAACAATGAGATGGCTAACTTAGCTGTATTGCACATGAACAGGCAAAATAGCAAGCTAGGCTATGATAACAGTTAAAACATTTGACTTGCATCAAGTTATAAAATGTATAATCATCACAAATATCTCTTGATATATGTCTGATATGATGTTTTAAAGAATTGAACACTTACAGACGATGCTTTCACAAACTTTTGGCAAAGGATGGCAACAGATGAAGCACCAGATATCTGCTACAGGACAAATGTATGATGGGCAAGAATCGGGAATCGATTCCAGGGAACCAATTCCAAAAGTTGAACAGAGGAACAAATTATAGAATGTAACAATTCCGGTTCTTTCTCGTCTTGCTCCACGTTATCCCTGCCTGAGTGCAGATGCCGATTTAGAGGTAATAATAACCTACATTTGGCTAACGTTATCTTACCGAGTTATAACTCAGTGATACAAGTCATCTGACTGAGCTCATAAGCAACTGCTACTTTAAATAGGTGATTGGATAGCACAGTGATCAGTGCTGCTTGTCGTCACGCAGCGCATGGCGCATGCTCGGAAAAAGCACTGAACGTGAAACCGAGAGAAACAAAGCTATCAGCAAGAAGCCCCCGTAAGGAACCATTGTTGAAAAAACGGCATGTGCAGAATCGGTTCAAATTTGCCAAGGAACACATCGATTGGCCCAAAGAGAAATGGCGTAACATTCTGTGGACTAATGAGAGTAAAATTGTTTTCGGGTCTAGTGGTCGTCGACAGTACGTCAGACAACCCCCAGGTACTGAATTCAAGCCACAGTACACTGTGAAGACAGTGAAGCATGGTGGCGCAAAAATCATGGTATGGGGATGTTTTTCATACTAGTGTTGGGCCTATTTATCGTATACCGGGGATCATGGATCCGTTTGAATACATCAAAATACTTGAAGAGATTATGTTGCCATATGCCGAAGAGGAAATGCCCCCGAAATGGGTGTTTCAACAAGACAACGACCCCAAACACACGAGTAAGCGAGCAACATTGTGGCCAGTTCAATCCCCCGACCTCAACCCCATTGAAAACTTGTGGGGTGACATTAAAAATGCAGTTAATGAAGCAAAACCCAAAAATTCACAGGAACTGTGGAATGTAGTTTGTTCATCCTGGGCTGAAATACCTGTTTCTAGGTGCCAGGAGTTGACTCGATGCAACGCAGATGCGCAGCAGTTATCAAAAACAATGGTTATGCAACTAAATATTAGTTCAGTAATTTAAAGTGAAGTTAAATCTTGAAAAATGTCTTCAGTTTGTACAGTAAGTATTGGAGTTTGAAGAGAAAAATGTCGACACTGCTATTTTTTTGAACAGATTAATATTCCTTTTCTTTGCTTTCTGTAAAAGAATAACGCAGACTTGATAAAATTTGTTAATGCTTTGATTTGGAATGGAATGTGTAATGTTTCCACTACATTTGAAATATGGAACTAAAAGCTATTTAAAAATATTTGCACTTTATTCACTTTTTTTAACGCACTGCCATTTATTTGAACACAACTGTAAATTTTGTTGGTTAATGAAGTCACTTTTTAAAAATATTGTTGAATTTATGTTTTAGAATATATTATTGCTAATTATATGTGGTATTTCCTTCAGAAAGGGGGGATTTGGGTTAAATAGTAAATAATAATAGTTAAATAATAGTTGAGCCAGGAGTTGTAGTAGCCTATAGCCTGTGCATGCTACACGTTTACCTTTGCATCCCTACAACAGACATTCTCTCTTGGGCCTCGTACACACTGGGGTTTTAGTTTTGAAACGTTTTAGTTTTTAGGTTTTCGCTACCTTGATCTGTAGTACGCATTACTTGCAGGCATTCTGTGGTTTTAGAATTCTCCTCGATGCACATTTCCTTGACAACCGATATGATATTTTGCGTTCCTTGGTATCTATATCGATAAAATAAACAACATGGATCATTTGCTGTGATCATGTGGTGTAAATGCATCTCCTCCTCCTTCCAAATTGAACCACGATCGGCAGTCATAATATAGAGTAACATAAAATAAACACAAATATTCAACTGTCAAATTAACTTTGTGAAGATGTTTGAAATTCCCACGGAATTTGCAAGTATCGCCAATGGAACTGTAGGCTACATTATTTATGACGCAAGCAAAATTATTCTAAAGGTTGGTTTTGACAACCAATCATGTACACACTGACGACTAAAACAGTAGAATGAGTAGCCTACATAGCGTGGGTAACTATTTGGACAGCATGCAATTTTCTGTTTGCTGGCCGCATCATTATAAGCTCAAACGGGGGCTTGGCAGCAGCTTGAGCGACCGTGTTTTGTATGTATGAGTGACAGGTAGCGAGAGAGAGAGAAACAAAGCAGCTGCTGTGAGTGCTGTCTAGAGTAGAAATTAGCTTTTGGCTACTAGTGAAAAAAAATTGCTGGGGTGTGGTTTGATACCTGGAGCTCAGCCCCTATATTATTACCAGAGACCAAAAGGCCGAGACGTCAAGCTCAGGGGGTACTTCCGCCATCAATTCTGGAAAAATATGAAGTAAATGTACGAGAGGCGTGTTATGTATGCGTCACATCAGGTGTGACTGTGCCTTTAAGATGGCACCGGGAGTTTGGGGATGTGTGAACTGGATATGGTTAGTTGGAGTTGTGAAGCCATGGCAGCTTGTTCAATAAACGTGTCAAGTCGTAGTCCATAGTCTTATTAAACACAACATTGGCGACGAGGATTATGGATTCTCTACTCTCACCTCTCTCCCCGTTCCTCACACTGCCTGGCGAACCGCCAATCCTGTGGGTTCGCTGGCTTGAGTCCTTCGAAACGTTCATAGTAGCCGCGGGGCTAGTTGATGCTAACGACGAAAGGAAGAAAGCCCTGCTGATACACACGCTGGGCAGCGAGGGACAGCGGATTTTTCGGACTCTCGGACCCGCTCCGAAATATGAGGACTGTGTTACACTGCTCACTGGACACTTTGCTGCTCCACAAAATGTTATGCTCCGGCGGATTGTTTTCCGGCAACGTCGGCAACAGGCGGGTGAGTCCGTCCACCATTACGTGGCTGATCTGAGGGGACTAGCCAGCCTCTGTAAATTCGGGGTGCTGGAAGATGAACTGATACGGGATCAGCTGGCTGAGCACACTAATAACCCGAAGCTCAGAGAAAAGTTGCTAATGATGACAGACGAGCTAACTTTAGCAAGAGCAGTGGATATAGCTTTCCAGCTCGAGTCAACAGCAGCCTTAGCATCACAGCTAGCTCCCTCCTCCAGTTCTTTTCCCCCCAGACCTATACTACTAACTCAAACGGTGGCGCTACCCATGGAGCCTCCCGGGGAGGTTTTCCCTGAGAACAACTTGGATGTGAACTTTGCAGCACGCCAGGCTACGGCAGCACGCCGGGCCTGTGGTAATTGTGGCTCATCATCGCACCAGAGTCGAGCTCCAAACTGCCCTGCCAAGGGACAGAGGTGTCAACGCTGTGGCAGGCAGAACCATTTTGCACGTGTCTGTCGTTCTGCTCCCGCAACTGACAGCCATCCACTCAGTGGCCGCCACCTCCCGACCGCTAAAGTGCTGCACGGTGGAGCTGGATGGGGTCTGCCTCCCGCTGCTGCTGGATACGGGGGCCTCCAAGTCGCTCCTGAATGTTTCCACGGTCCGGCGGTTCTTTCCGCTCCAAACACTCACCGCCAACGCCGAGGATCTGTACGGGTATGGACACTCTAAAATAGGAATGGCGGGCACGCTGTGCGTTACGGGACTAAGGCTCTCCCTGCATTCACCTTTCAAGTGTCTCGCCAGGGGGCCAACCTCATGGGTTTTGATTTGTTTTGTGAGCTGGGTTTCACCCTTGTGGACAATTTTGGGGCCGTCATCTTGGCTCGCCGTGGCAACAGCACTGGCCTTCTCTGTTCAGTGGTTTGGGCTGCCTCACCACCTTTAACCACCAGCCCCTCCTCAAGCCTGAGGTACATCCGGTGATTCAGGGTGCTGGACATCCTCGCCAGTCACAACCTCACGCTAAATGGGGAAAAGTGCACCTTCGCCGTCCCAGCTATCGAGTTCGTGGGGTTCCGCCTGACCGCCGACGGCCTCAGCCCGCTACACTCCAACGTAGAGGCGGTGCTGCTCCTGCCTGAGCCGTCCTGCCCAGCTCAGCTCAGCTCTCTTCGTTTCTGGGGATGACGGCCTACTACCTGCGCTTCCTTCCCCAGTACTCCACGACCACCTCCCCACTACGCGAGCTCCTGAAACAGGACGCGGTCTGGGAGTGGACCCTGGCCTGCTTGCCGCTATTCGCCAGCTCAAGACGCAGCTCACCTCAACGCCGGTGCTCTCATTCTTTGACCTGGCGAGCCCCACGTTCGTGACCTGTGACGCGTCCAATACGGTAATAGGGGCGGTGCTGTCCCAGATCCAGGGGGGCATGGAACGCCCGGTGGCATTCGCCTCTCGGTCCCTCAACTCGGCCGAACAGAAATACTTGGTGGGGGAGCGGGAGGTGCTGGCCTGCGTCTGGGCGTGCGAGCGGTGTCACATGTACGTGTATGGGCGACATTTTACATTGCGAACTGACCACCAGGCTCTCACGGCCCTGCTTGCTACATCAGGGTCGGGGCACAAACCGCTGAGGATCTACCGCTGGTCAGAGAGGCTCCAGCCATATGACTTCACCACACTGTTTACTCCCGGCAGGGAGAATGTGGTGGCTGACCTGCTGGAACGGTGTCTGCGTGGCCCGGGGCCTCTGCACGTTCATCCCCATTGACCTCAGGGCACGCGTCTTGGCTATGGCGCACGAGGGCCACCTGGGTATCGTAAAGGTGAAACAGCGCTGCAGGGATTTGGTGTGGTGGCCGGACATAGATCGAGATATAGAGACAATGGTGAAGGAGTGCATTGGCAAAACTGGCCCGTCACCCCCACCACCCCTGCAGCCCTTGCAGTGGCCGTGCGCGCCTTGGGAGCACATCCAGCTGGACATCTGTGGGGAGCTCCATGGCGTCCCGCACCACCAACGCTTCCTCCTGGTGGCCTACGACCTCCATTCGAAATGGCCAGAGGTGGTCGCCACGGGGTCCGTAACGGCTCGGGTGGACTTTCTCTCCTCTCTGTTTGCTCGGTGGGGCATTCCTAACGCCATCACTACAGATAACGGCCCACAGTTTGTCTCAGCTGAGTTCGCCACCTTTGTGGAAGAGAGGGGAATTAAACACATCCGTACAGCTTTCTACCACCCGCAGGCAAATGGGGGGGTGGAAAGGTTCAACTAAACCTGAAAGAACGGGGTCAGAGCACACCTGGCAGATGGTCTTCCGTTCTCAGCCGTGCTGCTCCGCACCCTGCTTCACTACCGGGCGACGCCGCACTCGGCAGCTCCCCAGCCCTCCTGATGATGGGCCGTGAGCTGCAGCTCCCTTGGATCGGCTACGGGCCCCGGTGGCCGTCACGCCAGCAACAGCACCCTGCCAGAGCGCCAGGGTCGCAGAGGCTCAGCGTCGCATGAAGCAGCGGTTCGACAAGAGACGGAGGGTGAGAGCGCCTCCCTTCACAGTGGGGGACTGGGTCAGGATTCACCGTCCTAACCGGGACCACAAGCTGCTATCCGATGAAGGTCACTGCTCAACTGGGGTCAGCCACCTTTCGTCTGGCCGACGGATCACGGTGGCACGCAAGCCGGCTTCGGAAGGTGGCACCGCCCCCCATCGTGGACACAGTGCCCGGGGAGGACTGGGACTTTGCTTTCCCTGATGAGCAGTTGCAGGGCCCAGCCGAGCTCCCACCTGAGCCGGTTGAGCCAGTGGTTCGTCCTGAAGCCTGTCCGGGTCAGACCAAGATACTTGAAAGACTATATTGTGAACTTGTGACTCTCAGGGGTAATGTTCAGAACATAGTCTGTTGCGTGGCAGAATAATCCACATGGCTTTGCTGGTGACTGGCAGTCTACCCAGTTCATCTAGAGTAGATAGTTAAAAGTTAATTGGGTTCCTTGTGGGGGGGGGGGGTAAATGTTATGTATGCGTCACATCAGGTGTGACTGTGCCTTTAAGATGGCACCGGGAGTTTGGGGATGTGTGAACCGGATATGGTTAGTTGGAGTTGTGAAGCCATGGCAGCTTGTTCAATAAACGTGTCAACTCTAAAGTCGTCGTCCATAGTCTTATTAAACACAACAAGGCGTATTTGTTTGAGCGACATTTGGAATGCCTATGGTCTAAGCAACGTTTTGACATATTTTAGTCAAAATATCATTCTGCCAATCTTTTTAAAAAGCTATTTTTAACGTCTTCTGGGTGCAAATTGATGACGTATTTTGTGATTTGACTAGGGGGTAAACGGTCTGTAGTTAATTTATGCATGCAGAACATATTTTATTTGCATCAACGTTAACATTCCTGATATTTAAATGGGTATTTCACCTTAGTGTGACATGAGTCATTTTGTGGAGCCTCCCCCATTATATTTGCAGTGTGAATACTCGCAGCATCAGCGATCCCTGCTGACCGTTAACGGCATGCCCGTTAGTCCGGTTGTGAGGGTCCCTATTCACTCCCATTCACTTTCCGGGACCTCACCAAAATGAATCATTTTAAAACACACAGTAACTACGGCAGATAATACATCGATAAAAGAGAACGCGACGGTGAAAAGGTACGTGTTTGTTTTCAGCTTATAAAATGTTGTCACGTTTAAATTAGCTATAATAGTGGAACTATTTTTGGATATGCCACTGCGTAGAAATACAACAAGCTGTAGTTAGATTTTTAGTTTTATTATGACGTAAACCTACAACTAACGGTAGTCTACTACAGTTGGTGAATTGACATCAACTTTATCGTATGCAAGGATTCTTCACTGAGTTAAAATAACAGGTTTTTGCCGGATCTTCTTTTTCTTTTAAAAGGTAGTACAACGTTGAAACTACATTAAATATCAAAACAAACACATACGTTTTCACCGTCGTGTTCTCTTTTATCAATATATTATCTGCCGTAGTTAGTGTGTGGTTTAAAACGATTCATTTTGGTGAGGTCCCGAAAATGAATGGGAGTGAATGGGGAGCCTGACAACTGGGACTACCGTTAATGGTCAGCAGGGACAGCTGATGTCGCTAATATTCACGCTATGCAAATATAATGGGGTAGGCTCCACAAAATTACTAATGTCACACTAAGGTGAAATATCCCTTTAAGCAGTTGATTCCTATTCTCCAGACAATCGTAAATTAGTTAAATGGTTTATACTTGTTGTGTCAGGTCATACGTAATGTTGCTTAGCTTAGCATGCAGGGCCCTGTTCTTCGTAGCTGGCTAACTGAGTTTGGGTAACTGAGCTACGAGAAACAGGGGCCTGCAGATGTAAATGTGTGTAGGCTATTGGACTTTGTAACGTTAATAAACTTATGGCGCAAGTTCATATTGCACTGAATGTAAAAGAAAAGTGCAGTAAAAACGGTTGGAAAATAAAGTGTGCTGCATGTGAATGTAGTAACCGATAATCTGCAACCTGTATTTGTGTTCGAATTTCCAATTAATAGTATATTACTGCACATAGCATTTGATTTAGAGAAAATAATGGAATCTTTAAGGCAAATTGTATGGATAGCTAATGTTACGCAGGCCGATTAGTCAATATTTGCATATTAAATGCAAGTCAGAGCCAGCGAGCTAACATTAGGTCGCAAATGTCTTGTTAAAACCTCTAGCTAACGTTAGTTAACTAGGTGGCCTTAACGCGGCTTCAGCTGGCGATTTAGCGCAGGTACTAGGTAGGTTTTGTGGCCAGCTAGTTAACGTTAGGACAAATGGGCAACTAACTATGGAAGTAGAATAAATATTAAAATGGCGTGCTACAATATGTAGCTAGCTGACCATTAAAGACCACCTATAGCTAGCTACGTTTTAAAAAGAAGTTTGCGACCTAGGTTTTTAGCTCTTATGTCCAGCTAGTTAGCTTCTCTCTTTGCCATGCAGCTCGTTAACTAGTTAGATGTCATTTATTTAACTAGCTGTCTTTTTTGTGTACCTGTTGTGGCTTGAGAATCTCAGTTTTCTCCAAGTCCGCCAACTTGTTCGTTGTTTCCAATTTCATGTTTAAAGTTTTCAGTCAAAGTTAAAGTATTTACTCCAAAATCAGAGTTTTCGATCCAAAATTAAAGTTTTCAATAAGTAAGGTCCAGAGTTAGAGTTTTTAAAATAAAGAAGTTCCAGGCAGGCTTTTCAGAAGGTTTAGACTTTATTCAGCAAACAATGCTTGTACAAAGCCGATTTCTTTCCGCGGAGAGAAGCCTTGATAGTCGGTTTGTCACAGGTTTTATACATTGTCAACATATCCGTTCCCCCGCCCCGGGACACTCGTTTACCAATAACAGACATGTGGGGCGTACTTGGGGTTTTTCCTAACCTTAGTTCATGTTAAGGGCATTTCTTGGTATTTTTCCTGATTATACCTGATCATCTGGCCACAATGGTTTTTCATGTGGGGGTGTTCTTAATGGTTGTCCTGACCTTTATTTGACGCTTTGCTTGTCCCGGTGCGACACAATGATCTTACCCCTTTTGGTCGGTTTAGATCACTGTGACGCAGAACCTGTAAATTCTGTTTAAAATATATATATCTGCCATATGTGTAAGTCGTTTAACAATTTTACTAGTTGGTAGTTTCAAAATATATCAAGTTCAGGTTATACATGCATTTTGCAGATTCATATCTATCACAACAATTTATCATACCATGTAGCTTATTAGACCGAACAGCTTCACTGTCACCTATTCAGAGTTCATCAGGAAGGACAACTCCCCAATCACATCCTACACATGGCCTCACTATTGTTTGCTAAGCATTCGTGCTCTTTGTTCTACAGGTGCCTTCTCAGGGTCGCTTCCTGTGGTCTTGCGATTTCATGTCTAAGCTGCATTTTTATTACTACACACACACAGCACTCTCTATTGATTCAAATCTATATGGAGTAAGCATAAGCATAAGCGTTTATTGACACTCTCTGTTGATTCAAATCTATATGGAGCGTGCACAGACATAGGGCGCTGTACATGTCAAGAGTCCATAGTTTTTGGTACATAAACTCCAGCCACATACACCTCCCCAGTCCACCATTATAAAGCCGCGAGGCAACAATTCAGTGTGTGACTTGGGGGGACCCACATCCTGCAGGCCTATACGTATGCGGTATTTGGAGGATTTACATATAGGACATGGAAATATTTACTACATACCTAGTTGGCTTTTTACCACAGCTAGGTGGCCATTTGTCTGTTGTACTTACTGTCACTAATCAAATAGGCTGTTGTAGTCTCCTGTAATAATTTCAGAAGAAATACATGATGGAACAGTTGCAGAGGAAATATCTCAGTGAAGCTGAGGAAGATATGGAGTGTGTGAAACTTGAAGAAATATACATTAGCTGTGTTAGCTAATTTATGTATTATTAGACAGCTACTGCACTGGCTAGCATTTGGTTAGCCAATGTTATCGAATAGCGAACAGGCTTTAACAGTTGGAGCCATGGAGGACAATCACAAGTGACAATCAGCCCTAGTTTTCGTTTTCGACGACGACATCACTGAGCAACTTTGATGACAGACAATTTTTTTGGGTGCAATATGATCTTTCGGCCAGCGGATGGCGATATATATTGTACTAGTCGCCTTCGAGATGTCAGTACTAGGAGACGAGTAGAAGAAGCATAGAACCATAGACTGTATAGAAATGCGGCTCAGCTATTCTGTGGCAGAGTGCGACCCACACTATCAAAATAGCCGAAATGGTGTAATATTCAAAAAGCTTCAAGGACCTTTGATTTCTAAACTCCTAAACACAACCCTACTGGTACTTTACAACCAAAGCCTACATGGGCTCTTTGTACTCCAAAAACTGTATTTACGGTACAATTAATGCAAAATAATTTGCTGCTCGTGCACTACGTGTGCTCGCATAGGTACCGCCAAAACCCATTTCTCTGCCAGGAACAACCCTGTTAATGGGGTACCAAAGGTAGTATAAATACAGGGGGATTGTTCTGTATCAATGAGGCACTGCTAAACAGAGTAGAATCTGGAAAAATACATGGAGGTGAATGGAGCCAAATGCTATAAAATGATCATCAGTCGATTTCAAATATTTTCGCTTATCTGGATTATTATTGCCAATGTTACATGACCTAATGCTTATAATGAAATACTGAATTATAAGTCAACATGGAATTGATGGTTGTGTTATGATCTCACTTTCAAAACATTTCCACTAGCATTGATGCTACGCAATGTTGATGAGTTTGCCGGTTCATGAATATTCATTACCGGCGGCTCCTCAGTCAATAGTAGCCAATTAGCCAGTAGCTCTCACTTGCTCAGTAAAACCATATATTCTCTAGAAGCTTCTAGACGATTCTTGTTAAAACCAGATTGTCTACAAGATACAAGGTGATGTACCGCCGGTACTAGCTAGTACTTTATTTGTCCACATAGTTGTCATTCTTGTGCTGTTATCGATTTCGGCTGGCTGTGAGGCCGTCCATCTTGCTTTTGAGTCTCAGGTCCAAAGCGGTCATGAATATTCATGACCAAATTTGAATAACCAGATAATTTTTTTTTTTTACCTAAACTGTTCAAGATTTTATTTAGCATATTTTTTTATCTGCTGTCTGCGAACTTTCTCCAACTATGAGTTATTCGACAAAAATTCTAAAAGTAATTTGTGTAGCTTTTCTGTTGTAATAAAACAGACTGCAACAAGTAGTCGCTAGCCTCTGGTTTTATAGCCTGGGTAATACAGACAGATAATAGTTTACAGTTAGCTAGCTACATAGGTAACTTAATTGACTTATAATATTAGGATATCTTGATAAATCTATAAAAATGCATGTTTTTTTCTAATGATGGGGAGAAGTTTACAGGAGAGTATAACGTTAACTCACAAGTGAAATGCGTACATGAAAATTTTGCTATGGAATCTGGTTTTTAATTGCAATAAAAAACAATGCTCAATGAATTTTGCTGCCATTGAGGTAACTTGCTATAAGCTGCTATAACCATCGCCAATGCCCATAAATTTTAGTTGATATAGGATGTATCTTTGCAACAACAATGGAAAATTATTTATTGAAGTTAGGCCTATTGCTGCTCTAAAAACCCATGGGGAACGATCATTTTGTGGCTGCTTTTTTTTTGTTGAAAATGTTCTATTTTAAATAAAAATCGGTGGGCTACATCAAAAATAAAATGAACGATTGCACTACAGGATGTGAAATGTGCTCAAAATGCGAAAATAACAATGGGCCTATCAATCATCAGTGCTCGAGTGAAAAAAATTACTTACATCTGTAGCCAGCGAGAACAACTGCATTTTCGACGCAAAATTGTTTACAGAATGGTAAACGGGAACTCCCTTTCCTCATGCGCTTTCTATAAAGTTTGCGTAGACAGCTGTCCTTACGCTGGAGTGTAGTACATTGTTAAAAGCACTGCGGAAGACAAGGAATATACCATTGCTAAGGTTATAATGCACTCTGTTGGATAAAAGAGCCGACAATTAAACCAGAACGAACTGTAATGAACAAGACAGGCTTACAGAGCATGGGGGGTATTACGAGTCGACGTTTCAGATAGTGTAATAGCGGTATAAAGTGTTGTATATTTCTCAAATCAATTGTACCAGACAATAAATGACCACTGAATTTTGAAAGGAACATCTTGATGTGTAAAACCAATGGTGGGATTGTATATTAATTTCATATTTAGTAGCATATATTGCTAGTAGAATACATGGTAGAATGAGAGAATACTTTCACATGTTTATTTTGCATTTGAGCAGGGCTTTTCAGGCATACGATCAGGCGATTGTGGGTTTATCTTGTTGCTATGACGGAATTCTAATTTTATATGATGAATAAATATATTTTTGAACTAAAACATAGACGCTATTGTCCACTATGTCACGCATGGGTAGGTATAGACTGAGTGGGGCGGTGCTTGTTGAATGAACTTGCTACGGAAAAATAGCGACACTTAGAAACTACGCATTGGCCAGAAATCGTCGCGAATCATCTACCAATAAAGTTAAAATACAGAATTTTCCACTAATAGTTTGGCTGCAGTAGCAACGAATGTCTCAGTTGAACAAAAAAGTCCCGCCGATGAGACCATCTGAACAAAGGGGTTAACAGTTCGGGCATGAGCCTGTTACGTGAACTTCTGTGAGGTTATGTTTAGGGGTTGGGGTGGGGTACGGGAATCACATACTCACAAAAATCAGGTGTCTTTCAATTTGACATACAGTATATCTTTGTATGACTTTGTAGTGCATTCCGGTTCGGCCTATATGAATACATTGATACAAATTTGTGGTGGTGGACACGATAATTTGTGGATACAAATTTGTGGTGGTGAACACAATAATTTCACTGAAATCGTGTCACCCACCACAATTTCATATATAATGAAATCGTGACTATGACATGAAATTGCATGATACCGGGCTGGTCATTTCCGCAGCACCACTCTCCTCCAAATCCATTCTCGCCGTTAGCTTAACAGTCTTTCAGGGCTGCTGCAACAAGCTAACTATCTAAGCTAGCTACTGCGCGATAAAAAGAAAATGCAAAATGTCAATCTGAAAAGGAGATATGGACCAGCCTCCTCTGGTTAAAAATTACTAAATAAAATGTAATTTCTTTGTTTTGTGTTTAAAAGTAGTTCGTTATAATTAAATTTCTAATATGCTACTGTATAATCTATCTATTGTTTTACCGCCAGTTCGTCACACTCACGTACAATACAGTGGTAGAAAATTGAAGATGAAATTTGGAAATTATGATTGGACCAACGCGATGTCAATATTGTATTCTGGTTGTTGATTGGTTAGGGAGGACGTCCTCCATTGGAGCATCATTTTACGTGTATTGGCCAATAACAGATTAGCATGAAAAAAAATTAAGTACATTAAATTGATATAAGAGATCCCGCCCTAAGGAGGACAGCAGGGGCCCGTCCTCCTCTGCCCCCCACACCCACCACCACTTCACACAGACTGCCCTTTCCCTTCTTGCCTGCCCTGCAGGTGTCGCTGTTGAAGCATTTTAATCAGAATTTCAATAATGGATTTTTTCCAAAGAAGAGAGAAGAATTATTTTATAAATGATACTGAAATTGGGTAATGGTTTATTTCAACCAATTACTCTTTTTTATACACTGCTCAAAAAAATTAAGGGAACAATTAATCATCACAGTATAACACCCAGTCAATTAACCCTTTCCAGCCGGACCGCTCTAATTTCATCCTAATTGTGACGATGGTTTGACGTCTAATATCTCTGCCGTCCAATCACGGATTTTTTTTTTGAAAAATGCTAATTAAACATGACAAAATAAGCTACAATTGCATATAACTGGTTGGTGACCTTAGTGGGCGGGGATTGCTTTCTTGACCGCTATATAAAGGCGCCCGTAAAACCCGGAAGTCTCCATTTGCCTCACCGCGGATGAAGATACAACATCGGACAAGAGACTGTCGTTTGAAGACTTTACGGCGACTGAAGAAACCACAATAAGCTAGGTAGGTAAAAAAGCATTTAAAGATAATAATTAACCATAAATATTACTTCAGAAACGGTTTTATTTTGAATAAAATCATGTTTTTGTACCGCAGACTTTCTCAGATTATCATTTAGAATTCGAACAAAAACATGAACATTCGTGTAAAAGCTATCACGTTTGCTTCGTGTTATTCTTCCCCCAATTCGTTTCGAGATGAAATTGTGAAAAAGTCTGTCATATAATGAATAAGTGAAGTGATAACGTTAGCTATTTTTCGTATTTAGTGTAGACTTTGATAACTAAATAATGGCTAACTAAAGCTAAAACCAGTAGCGTTAGTCTAGCTGCGAGCTGTGTCTCTGCGCGAAGTCCTTTGTCCTTTGTTTTGGTAACTTTTAACGTTAGCTCTTCTGTCAGTCTGGCTAGCTTTCTAAAAGTTGAATAGTTGAGTTATACTCAACTATTAGTCTTATCAATAGCAAGTACTAATTATCTAGCTAGTGTTTTAACATAACGTTATGCCTAAATCTGAAGGTAACTAATTGCCCTGTCTAAAATGGAGAAGGGAACTGAACGGCACATTTTTATTTTTATTTTTATTTTTTTTTGGGACTCACGTTTCTGAAGCTACAAGAACCCGCTGTGTTATTTTCCGCCCAGCTCGTTTCGAGATGAAATTGTGAAAAAGTCTGTCATATAATGAATAATTGAAGTGATAACGTTAGATATTGTTCGTATTTAGTGTAGACTTTGATAACTAAATAATGGCTAACTAAAGCTAAAACCAGTAACGTAGTCTAGCAGCGAGCTCTTTGTCTCGGCGCGAACACAAGTCCTTTGTCCTGGTAACTTTTAACGTTAGCTCTGCTGTCAGTCTGGCTAGCTTTCTAAAAGTTGAATAGTTGAGTTATACTCAACTATTAGTCTTATCAATAGCAAGTACTAATTATCTAGCTAGTGTTCTAACATAACGTTATGCCTAAATCTGAAGGTAACTAATTGCCCTCTCTAAAATGGAGAAGGAACTGAACAGCAGTATTTTTTTAATTATTTTTTTGGACTCACGTTTCTGACATGAGTAAGATAAGCCTGTTTAGACACATATGACAAAAATACATCATCCAGTTGAGCCAATGTCACTGATGATTTATGTCTGTTCATTCAAAACGTTATTTTACATTGATGGACATTATGCCAAGTAGTCTAACTTGTGATATTGTTGAGCTTTTTATCTAACGTTATTCTGGAGCATAAAGTGTTTTCTGTAAAATGTCATTCTCACTATACAGCTCTTTAATGACTCAGAAATGGTTCTATATGTTATGGATTAATGAAATGGCAACTGATAATATTATTTATCTATTACAGTGATGGATGGACATTATGCTTGTGTCCAGAATAGCTATTTTATCTATTCCTGACATAAGCATAAATCGTTTGCTGTAAAGATGTTATTATTGTAAGTATACAGCCCTTCAATGACTCAGAAATGGTTTTATATGATATGTTATGGATTAATGAAATGGTAAATGATTACATATTTATGTATTGCAGCAAAGGATGGACATTTAGCCATCTATACAGTCCCTGAAGAGAAGGATGGTGCTGAGGGTCATTGCAGAGCACGACATGCACTTACTGTTATCTTCTTGATTATATTTAAGGTATTTATGCTTGACCATAGATTTGTCTGCTGTACCTGTACTAATACATTAATGATTTTACTGTAAATAAATCCAATGTATTAATTTTACAGGCATCTAAACTGATATTTGCCATGGGTTGTATCTTGTTTTTATTTGTTTTGCAATGTTATCCATTTACTTAGTTCATCCATTCACTATGTTAAACATTTGTTAAAATAAAGTGTGTTTCATTGAACCCATAAATTGTATATTTCAGTGTTTGTGTCTTTCAATTTTGCTATATATATATATATATAGGCGGCACGGTGGTACAGTGGTTAGCACTGTCGCCTTACAGCAAGAAGGTACCGAGTTCGAATCCCGGCCGAGAGCCTTTCTGTGTGGAGTTTGCATGTTCTCCCCGTCTCAGCGTGGGTTTCCTCCGGGTACTCCGGTTTCCTCCCACAGTCCAAAAACATGCAGGTTAGGCTAATTGGAGACTCTAAATTGCCCATAGGTATGAATAAGTGAATGGTGTGAGTGCTCTGTGATGGATTGGCGGCCTGTCCAGGGTGTATTCCTGCCTCTCGCCCAATGCATGCTGGGATAGGCTCCAGCACCCCTGTACCTTGAATAGGAATAAGCTGGTTGATGGGTGATGATGATATATATATATATATATATATATATATACATATATATATACACATACACATACTCAAGTGGCCAATTAGGATAATGGATAAGTGGTAATATGAAATGTCAATGAACCTAAAATTCTAATAAAAATGTTTTTTTAGCCTTTTCCCATACATCACTAAGTGGTTATAACTTTTGAGCAGTAGAAGATACATCTCTTCTGATTTGTACTCTATCACTTCCAAAATAGTGAAGATACCACACAGTTTGTCTCCCTCCATCTTGAACATGAAATGTTTAAAAACCTAGGTTTCGCATGGAGAATAGCCATTTAGAAAGTTTTGTATGATTATTTATTTTGTGAATTGTTTTAGTAATTGATGATACTGTGTTAAAGTAAGCATATTATTGTATATTAATGGATATGAATGGAAAGCTCCAGTTATCCTGTTTAAAATGGTATATTAAGGTTAGGGGTGTGACATAATATGATCACACCTCAAACAGTTTTCCATACGCACGTCATATTTTCAATGAACCTAACATTCTAAAGCGTTTTTTTAGCCTTTTCTTACCCATCACTGAAGCGGTTATAACTTTTGAGCAGTAGAAGATACATCTCTTCTGATTTGTACTCATATCACTTACAAAATAGGGAAGATGCTGCACAGTTTGTCTCCCTCGATCTTGAACATGAAATGTTTAAAAACCTAGGTTTCGCATGGAGATTAGCCATTTAGAAAGTTTTGTATGATTATTTATTTTGTGAATTGTTTCAATAATTGATGATATTGTGTTAAAGTAAGCTAATTATTGTATATTAATGGATATATATGGAAAGCCCCAGTTATCCTGTTTAAAATAGTATTTTAAGGTTAGGGGTTGTGATGTAATATGATCAATCCATAAACATTTTTGCATATGCACATCATATTGTCAATAAACCAAAATTCTAAACCGTTTTTTAACCCTTTTCGCACCCATAACTGAAGTGGTTATAACTTTTGAGCAGTAGAAGATACATCTCTTCTGATTTGTACTCATATCACTTACAAAATAGGGAAGATGCTGCACAGTTTGTCTCCCTCGAGCTTGAACATGAAATGTTTAAAAACCTAGGTTTCGCATGGAGATTAGCCATTTAGAAAGTTTTGTATGATTATTTATTTTGTGAATTGTTTTAATAATTGATGATATTGTGTTAAAGTAAGCATATTATTGTATAATAATGGATATATATGGAAAGCCCCAGTTATCCTGTTTAAAATGGTATATTAAGGTTAGGGGTTGTGATGTAATATGATCAATCCATAAAATTTTTTGCATATGCACATCATATTGTCAATAAACCAAAATTCTAAACCGTTTTTTAACCCTTTTCGCACCCATAACTGAAGTGATTATAACTTTTGAACGGTAGATGATAGCTCTATTCTGATTTTTATTATATTTCACTCACAAAATGGTGAAGATACCATACACTCTAGGTTTTCCTATATCTTAAACATGAAATGGGTAAAAATGTAGGTTTCTCATTAGAAAATAGCCATTTAGAACATTTTAGAACATTTTATAAATTTAGTTGTTGAATGTCTTTCCATAATTTATGATATTGCCATTAAGTAATCCTATTGTTTTTTATATCAATTGAAAGCCCCAGTTATCCTGTTTACAATGGTAAATAAAGTTTAGGTATCTGATGTAATATTATCACACCACAAACATTTTTGCAACGCATGTTAATAAATAGAATGGAATAGAATGTTCACAAAATATTCGCTTAGGCTGGAAAGGGTTAAACCAAACTGGTCATGCTGGATGATGTTGCAGGCAGCATAATATTCGCCACGGCATCTCCAGACTCTTTCACGTCTGTCACATGTGCTCAGTGTGAACCTGCTCTCATCTGTAAAGAGAACGGGGCGCCAATGGCGAGCCTGCCAATTCTGGTGTTCTCTGGCAAATGCCAATCGAGCTGCACGGTGCTGGGCTGTGAGCACAGGTCCCACTACAGGATGTCGGGCCCTCATGCCACCCTCATGGAGTCTGTTTCTGACAGTTTGGTCAGAAACATGCACACGAGTAGCCCGCTGGAGGTCATTTTGTAGGTCTCTGGCAGTGCTCCTCCTGTTCCTCCTCGCACAAAGGAGCAAATACCGGTCCTGCCATTGGGTTGTTGCCCTTCTACAGCCCTGTCCAGCTCTCCCCGTGGTATCTCCCGGTATCTCCTCCACGCTCTTGAGACTGTGCTGGTAAACACAGCAAACCTTCTTGCGATGGCACGTATGGATGTGCCATCCTGGAGGAGCTGGACTACCTGTGCAACCTGAATGGGCTGCAGGTACCGCCTCATGCTACCAGTAGTGACAAGGGCACTATCAAAATGCAAAACTAGAGAAAAATCAGTCAGTAAGGATAAGGAGAGAGAAATGGTCTGTGGCCACCACCTGAAAAACCTTTTTTGGTGGTTGTCTTGCTGTTGCCTCTCCTGTCCATCTGTTGTCACTTTAATTTGCACCAAAGCAGGTGAAATTGATTCACAATCGTTTATGCTTCCTAACAGGACAGATCGATATCCCAGAAGTTTCATTGACTTGGTGTTATACTGTGTTGATTAAGTGTCCCCTTAATTTATTTGAGCAGTGTAGTTTTGAAGCATTTAAACGTAACATGACAAGCTAACACCGGAGTTCGTTAGGTTATGGGCCAGCTCTATCCATAAATGTTAACATAGCTATTTTCGCGGCTGAACTTTGAAGGCGTTTTTCTCAAAAACATGGTTTGAAGAAATCGCAGTAATGGAAACCTGAAGTAAGATACCGAGGACATAAAGTGAGCACCATAATTCATTGGACAGTGACACATTTTTTGTTTTTTTGGTTCTGTACTCTAACTCTAGAAGTAAGTAAGTAAGTCAGTATAATCAAATCATTAACATGTCAGGAGAAGGACTCAGCCATATGTGAAACGGTAGAGTGATATGACCCTGTATAAACTGAATTATAGTATGACAGCAAATTACATTATAAGCACAGGATTGAGTGTATAACAAGTTCAGAGCGGTAGAGGAAGAATGAGGTAACCACTTATTTGATGTGTAATGCAAGTTTAATGCAGTAGAGGCAGAAGAGGTAATCATCTTATTTTAGAAAGACAAAAGAGAGGAACTTTGAAATAATGGTGACAAATATAGGATAAGTGAGGTAATGGGGAGGAACCAAGGAACACAACCAGCCCCTATGGGAGGAACTGAGTCTTAAGTCCCATAAAGGGTGGAGTTGGGGAATAGTATAAAAGGGAGCAGGCTTTAAGACTCAGGAGAGTGCTTGGGGAAAGCTTGAAGGATTGAGCTTCATATGTATGTATTGATCTGCCCAGACCATTCCGGTTCTTGTATGTTATCAGCTGGATGATATAAAATAAACCGAATTGCATCAGACTCTGAAGAATCAAGTTTATTCTTTGAAGAAATAAGGCCTCCCAGACCATCTGGCCCTGACTTGGGCGGGTTTTTCGCCTGGACGGAACCGCTGTGTCTCGGTTCAACGGTGGCCACAAAATAAATCAGGTAAGATTTTTTTTCAAAAATCTGCACGTACTTGTTGAATCTGAGAGCAGTGTTTATCATAGCAACAACCTGCCACTCTCTGACGGAGAATAAAATAAAGAGGGGGATGAAAGCCAGGCAGAAGAGCTGTCTGTCTGTTTGTGTGAGTATTTAGGTAAATGTTATAAAATAGGCAACTCCAATCAACCTCACTTGTGTGATTGGATTAATGTGGCACCCAGGCCACAGGATAATGTGGTATCATGTCCTTACATATTGGGATATTCATGGTTTTTCCTTCATAGTAAATTCTTTGGCGGCCGCCAAAATGATTTAACGGACTGCCAAAAGGAAAATGCGACCGCCAAATTGACAATAATTGAGAAAACGACAAATAAAATCATCCGAATGAATTAAATTAAATTTTTTAGGTGCAATATGGTCTTTCGGCCAGCGGATATATATTGTGCTAGTCGCCTTCAAGATGTCAGTACTAAGAGACGCGTAGAAGAAGCATAGAACCATAGACTGTATAGAAATGCGGCTCAGCTATTCTGTGGCAACCTAAATCTTTGGGGTGACTCGGTAGAAAGACATAGCGTGCGCAGCGAGTTGGATGGAACACGCTTCAATTTTGAATTAGGCTACCTTTGAAGTCCTAACTTCTGAAAAGGTAAAAGCTTTAACCCGATCCACGTTGGCATCCCATACTATAGTGGTAGATGTATCGGTCCCAATTACAGTATTTTTGTTTGTCTTAAATTATAAACTAGGCTACAGTTTTCAGAAAACCCACAGGATTGATACTGCAGTGCAATATATTGGGTGCTATTCCCGTTTTGCCACTGCACAGACTGTAAAATGCATCGTTTACAAGAAAATCATGTTCAGATATAGCTAGAAACAATAATATTTTTTAAAAACGTTGTACAAATAGGCCTTAGCATTTGGGGTTTTCCATTGCTTATTGTAGGCTACTGGCTACCTGATGCACTTTCGGTTTAGAAGACACCTCATTTTGTTCTACAAAATCTCTCGTAGCTATAAATATGATAATGAAACCAAATATCTTACTTGTAGGCTATATGCAGCTACCACTGTGTTATGATTAACCCTGAAGAATTTATCTTGTTATGTTTCGCCAAAGTCCCGTACAGTCGACATTTCCACAGTGACCTATCGCACATAGGGCTGAAATAACTACATCAACGTAGACTATGTAAAAACACACGGTGCTTTTGTAAGATTTTTTTTTTTTTACTTGTAGCTACACTTATAATTTATTTGTGTTTTAGAGTGTTCTTTATTTATTTTTCTATTTGTGCGCTATCAAAATATCATAATTGGTATAATATTCAAATATTCAATTACCTATTTCTAAAACCTAACTCCTAAACACAACCCTACTGGTACTTTACAACCATAGCCTACATATATACTCCAAAAACTGTATTTACGGTAAAATGTATGGAACAGAAATTTGCTGCGTGCGCTCGCATAGCCTACGTACCGCCAAAAACCATATTCTCTGCCAGGAAATACCCTGAATACATACATTTTAATATCCCTTCATTCCAGGCAGATATTTATTGAATTATTTGCAAAAATCGCCGACGTGCCCTTTTATGAATTTGGGCCCCTGCCCCTCTAACATCCTCTGCACGTGCCTGCCTGTAATCATCAATCAACAAGAATATCAGTTTATGGTAGACACAGGTGCCCCCTAGTGGGAAACCACAGATAATCCCATTTACACGACCGGTCCCGATGCAAATTGCTGACAGAACTATAGTTGCACCCCTACTGTACTCAGCCCATACTCCAGTTAATTTACTAGGCAGAGACATTTTATGTTCATTAAAAGCTAATATCATGTGTACCCAAGACGGAGTGTATGTGGACATCCCTGAAGACGCGCAGCACAATATGATGCCCCAACAAAGCGGGTTCTTGCAACCTATGGCATATTGTTTGCGTGTAACCCCCCAGGACTCAATGTTACAACACGAATGGAAGAGTTGGGAGCCATGGGTGCGAGCCCAACTCTGCAATACTGAAGAACCTGGCGAAATATGGGGAGACACTAGGGGTGGGACGATACACTCAACTCACGATACGATACACGATATTGGTTTCACGATACGATATGGTCACGATATAAAAAATGTAATTCAGATGAAGACAATGTTTAAGATTACTCGTTTATTCCTAAGGCAAAAAATGTAATAGGAGGACAATTTTTACCACAAAGTATGGCTGAACAAGACTGAAACTTTACTTACTCATCATCCCTTCATGGGAGGTATGAAACATACATGGAAGATAGCCTTGTTAAAATAACAGTGCACTATGAAGTTGAATTAGAAATACTTTAGTACTTTTGAACTTACAGAATGTCCTCTTAAAACATATTATTTTAAGACAAATGTAAGAAAATATAAGCTACTAGGCCTACGTAGTAGCCATTTTTTTTGCACTTTCAAAAATATCAACATGAAGCTAGACATTCAGACTGATTTTCTGTTTCGAGTCTAGGATATGGACATGTTCTTCTTCAGGAAAATTAACATATCAACATTTTCAGGCAGTTGCACAGATCTTTGAGTATTTACAATGTCCCCCACAGTGGAGAACACTCGCTCACTAGGCACCGAGGTAGCTTGGCTATCCTGCTTTCATGGCTACAAACTAATGCATTGGGTTTCATCAGATTTTACTTGAAAAATGATTAGGCTTTCATGATATGCGTGTCTTAATGTCAAATGCATTGTGAAAATATAGTTTTGAAGCATTTAAACATAGCATGACAAGTTAACACCGGTTATGAGACCAAGCTCTATCCAGAAATGTTAACACATAAGTAGTAATATCATTCGGTTACTGTCAAAAAGTGATTGATGGTGTCAAAGGTCAATTTATGAATATTAATGAGGTTATGAAAAAATATAATTATGCAAAAAAAAAAAATCTAAATGTTTTGAAATTATTTTTATTATGATTATGTATTATTATTTGGGGTGGGTTGTGGGGGTTTTGTTTCAAGGGTTTGATGATGTCATTTTTATTGGTGGTTGTTTTAAACGTTGGTAAATGGTTTTGTGACTGTTTTTATGGAGGGCCTTGGGGGACTTAGGGGAACATTTTATTAGAAAAATATTGTGAAAAAGTAATGGTGTATAAATGTATAGGTTGTTAGTAGTGGTAGTAGTAGACGCAGCAATTAAGTTTTATTTTTTAAAAGCAGTTTGTGTTAGCAGCAGCGTGTTAAAAGAATAAAATAATTCAAGCAGGTTGTTAAAACGTGAAAAAATTGCAGAGGCTATATCGAAAAAGCATTATATCGAAACATTGTAAATGCTTGTTAGAACCCCAGAAGGAAAAAACTTTTTTAGTTTTAGAGAGGCCCCAGTGAATGACTACATAGAGACAGGAGTCAGGGACTTAGAAACTTTTTCTGGTTCCGCGAAATCGTGATACTGTGTAAAATAGACAGGCTGAATATGGACAAAATGCAAGATAGAGAGCTTAAAAGAATGCCTAGAAGGGTTAGAAAGAAAGAATTTAAATAAAAGAATATGTTACATTTTAAAGAATTAAAACTAAAAACTAATTGCTTACTAGTTTGTTTGTTCTGCGTTTGGCTGTTTGCTAGATTGTTTGATTGGATAGGCTGTTAGTTTCAGGTTTTTGTGCCTTTTAAGTGGTAATAATTATTTATCCGCGCTTAGGAAGTGTCTCACACGGCTGTCAGCCGACTGCAATCAGCCGTGTGCACTTCAAAAGACGAGTGTCTGAGCGGGCTCCGTCCCAGTTTATGTGTGTTCTCCCTCCCTCCCTCCCTATCCCTGTCTGCTCTCTTCCATACAGAACCCGCTTCCAACGGCATGGCCCTCCACGACGACGCAACCCTTCCAACCTCCGCTACCCCTCGCTGACTCCCTGCGAGAACTTCACCGTCGCAGGGGGGCTCTGGAACTGCCAGTCTGCCACACGGAAAGCAGACTTCATCTCCGGCTATGCCTCCTTCCTGTCCCTCCAGTTTCTCACCCTCACTGAAACCTGGATCACACCGGACAATACGGCAACTCCCGCTGCCCTCTCCTCCTCCTTCTCCTTCTCTCACACCCCCCGGCCGTCTGGTCGCGGAGGTGGTACTGGTTTGCTACTCTCCCCCTCATGGTCATTCTCTGTTTTCCCCCTCTCTGATCTATCTATTACTAGCTTTGAATACCACTCTGTGTTTATTAACAACCCTATTAACCTGTACATTATAGTTGTTTATCGCCCTCCAGGTCCCCTGGGGTGCTTCCTCGATGAGCTTGACACCCTGCTCGGCTCCTTCCCAGAGGACGGCATCCCGCTGATCCTCCTGGGAGACTTCAACATCCATCTAGATGCCTCCCAGTCTGCGGCCTTCCTCCCACTTCTCCGCTCCTTTGACCTCTCCCTCCAACCCTCCCCCCCCACCCACAAGGCTGGCAACCTCCTAGACCTGGTCTTCCAGAGGAACAGCCCCTGCTCTGATCTCACTGTTACCCCTCTGCATGCCTCTGATCACCACTTCATTTATTTCTCTCTTCCTCTTGTCCCACACCGTCCCTCCCCTCCCCACACCCCCACTGTCTCTGTCCGCCGTAACCTCTGCTCCCTCTCGCCCTCCTCTCTTGCTCCCTGTGTCACTGCTTCCATCCCCCCTCTCAAACCCTTCTCTCAACTCTCTACCGACTCTGCATCTGACACCCTGCTCACAGCTCTCTCCACATCACTTGACTCTCTCTGCCCTCTTGTCTCTAGGCCCACACGCCCATCTCCTCCCTGCCCATGGATGTCCGACGCCCTGCACACCTCAAGGGCCGGTCTCCGCGCAGCCGAGAGGATGTGGAGGAAATCCAGAGACGCATCAGACCTCTCCTCCTACCAGTCTCTCCTAGCGACATTCTCTACAGCAGTCACTGCTGCCAAGGTAACGTACTATCACACAAAAATTTGAAAACATAGTTCTAACCCCCGTCAATTGTTCTCTATCTTCTCCTCCCTCCTCAGCAAACCCCCTCCTGCTCCTCATTCCTCATTCACTGCAGACGACTTCGCAGATTTCTTCGATGAGAAGATCGCAGACATCCGCAGCTCCTTCAGCCCCACTCCCCCTCCCCTCACAGACACTGCTTTCCACTCTCTTCCTCTCTCTACCCCTTCTGTGTCCCCCCCCTGTTTCTCCACCTTTTCTCCCCTTTCTGAGACCGACGTATCCCATCTCCTACTCTCCCATCGTCCCACTACTTGTGCCCTCGACCCTATCCCTTCATCTCTCCTCCAGGCAATCACCCCAGATATCCTCCCGTTTGTGACCTCCCTGGTGAACTCCTCCCTGACCTCTGGCTGCTTCCCCTCTTCCTTCAAGAGAGCCCACATCACCCCAATCCTTAAAAAACCTACGCTGGACCCCTCCAACATCCAAAACTACAGACCGGTATCTCTTCTTCCTTTTCTTTCCAAAACTATCGAACGTACTGTTTCTAACCAACTGTCGTCTTTCCTTACCCAGAACAACCTGCTAGACCCCCACCAGTCTGGCTTCAAACCTGGCCACTCAACGGAGACCGCACTCCTCTCCGTCAGCGAGATGCTTCATGCAGCTCGTGCAGCCTCCCTCTCCTCTGTGCTAATACTTCTAGACCTCTCTGCCGCCTTCGACACCGTAGATCACTCCATCCTCCTGTCGTCCCTGTCTGCAGCGGGGATCGGCAGCTCGGCCCTGGCCTGGATTAAGTCCTACCTCTCCGAACGCTCCTCCCAGGTTGCCTGGGCTGGTAAAGTATCGGCACCCCGTCCCCTTATCACAGGAGTCCCCCAGGGCTCAGTCCACGGTGGTGGAATGAGCTCCCCGTGGAGGTCAGAACAGCAGAAAGTCTGACCGCTTTCAAGCGCAGATTGAAGACTCACCTCTAAATAAAAAATTAAAATAGAAATAAAAATCCCCAATCATACTGACTGCGCCTAGTGCTTAGATTCGTGTTTACCTTTTTAGGATTGTTTTAACGCACTTGTTACTAGTTCGGAAATGCACTATGTACGTCGCTCTGGATAAGAGCGTCTGCTAAATGTCTATAATGTAATGTAATGTAAAAAACACTTAGTCATTTTATAGGAGTCCGATGTTGCGCAAAATTGTGATACTGTGTTAAAATAGACAGGCTGAATAGGTCCAAAATGCAAGATAGAGAGCTTAAAAGATAGACTATAGGCTTATAAAGAAAGACTATGAAGAAATAATTTAAATAAAAGAATATGTTACGTTTTAAAGAATTAAAACGAAAATACAAAAAATAACTTAGAAAGATCTCGGCGTTGCGGTGTTCCGTGGATACGAAGTCTCCGCTAGAAGAGAGATAAGTTCTCAGCATGACGGCAGCTAGAAGCCACTGTGTATGAACATATGCTTCAGAGCAAGGTTTGTGTGTATCAAACAGGTATACGCCCCCAACATAAAAACGTCTTGTTTCGCGGAATTTGACGGACGTTTACACGGTCCAATGATAGCTTGTAAAGTTTGTGTCATGAATCAGCTGTGAGTCGGAACTGGTTTTGGTGTTGATGTCTGAGTGACGCCAAACAGCTGGAACATAACCGTGGGGAGTCGAAGCCATTTTGAATATCGCAATTAGTGTATGACATTTTTTTTAAAGCCTAGAAATAAGTACAGTATACAAAGAACACAACGGCAACGTGCTTTTTTTCCAAAACAAAGTAGCTAAACGTACAAGGCCTATTAAAACTAATTACACGGAGGCATTTTATAATTATTTTATTTTTATAACTTTAAATTACTTTTTCTGTAGGTCTAATAGACATGTTTGGTATCGAATGGCTTGTAAAAAGACGGGTCTATTCGATTTAAACAGATTTGCTCTATTATATGTCGCATATAATATGTAAACGTAGTTGCTATTAAAAGTAGAAGGACGGGCAGCTCTGTTGGAAAAAGCACGCATGCGTAGAATTACAGGAGATGTGGGGGTAAAGTTTGAAAGGCTGTGACAGCTGACGGCATAGCCAAAGGCTTCGCGGTTTGTATAAAAGACCTTTTGCACAGATATTTAGCAGAAGCAGGTATCGAAGCTGTCACTTGTTTAAAAAATAAAAAAAAACTACAAGAAAATGGCGAACGCGCAAATCTCAACACCCAATTCTCCAGAAGTTATGACGGGTAACAGGATGGTGTTGCAAAGACCAAGGAAACCCTTTGCATCGATATCAATCTTTGTGCAAACATTATTTACGAGGAGTGGGCCTGTACAGGCTCCGACTATATCCATTGTGGGTATAAGATCCATACAGAAGCTGATGTACCAAAAATTACCCTTTTTAACCTGTGTGAAGGCGAGTTGTTTGGTGAGAAGACAGATGATGTGATTTTTGAGCCTAAGGAATGGAGACTTTTTGAAAACTGCTACCGGGAAGTTATAGACAATGTACACCGTTATAGCAATTTTGTAAGTTGGCCTGGTGATTGCTCTGTGGTTTGTGTTTCAACCCTCAGAAGTGCAAATAAACTGATCATCAATGAACAATACGCATTAAGCGACATCCCAGATGTCCAAATTGGTTTTCATTTTGAAGATTTGCATTTGTTGAACATAGGTATTGAACAAGCCGATAAAGTGCTTGAGGATTATCGGTTGTGGAGATCCATGGACTTTGTGAAAACGAATCTGCGTGCAAGATTTGACACCACGGAGTTTTTGGAGGAAGATAAGGAAAACGTCCCCCCACCAACACCATGTGTCTCTGATGACGAAGATTATACGACAAACTTTGTGTAATTAACTTTACAAAATGTATGAGCTAAAATTGTTTAAAAGTGTTTTAGGTTGTACGTTTGTGTTTGTGAGTGTGTGTGTGTGTATATAAAATGTTTTTTCTGCTGCCTTCATGCAAAGTACACCTCATTATGGTATTCCTTTGGAGCTTTTTATTATTTTATTTTTTTTCAGAAAATCCCGCAATGGGCAGATAATAATGGGTCTCCGAACTGTGCAAACAAGATAGGCAATCAGTGTAGAAATACTCTGCACCTTCCTTTTTCTTTGTATCAGCAGATAGCACCACACCTTGTTTTTCTCAGTCCAGCAGCCAGAGCCGGATCTACGCATAGGCAACTAGGCAGCTGCCTAGGTTAAAAAACATCAACTTTAGGCCTGTAAAAAAAAAAAGAAGTATATTAAAATATAAAATATCTTTAGATATTTTAAAATCGTTTCATATATAAAAAACCTAATCGAAAACTTTTATTTCAATCAATGTAGGTTTAAAAAAAAAAAAAAGCCTAACGTTACATTAGTAACGTAGCCGAGCCAGAGGTTTTCTCCTATAGGGGGAGGTTGGGTGCAGGTCATTCTCGCTATTTTTTTGCGTTTTGCTGCGCCTGAAAGCATTGCTGCAAAGATAGGCCTAATCGGGGGGAAAAACGACAGTAGTTTTTCAAAAGTTCGGTGTGCAGTTTTTAGACTCCCCTGCAGATTTCAATTCCCCTTCACGTGAATGGGCTTGTCAAACTTACATTACATGATAGCCTATGCTACAAACACTCTGCATATTTGTTTTGCTTAATTTCTCCAGTTAAACTTAAAATTATTATACTGTGGATTGTGGTGTGATCATAGCTATATGAACCACAAATCATAGATTGTTCCATTGATTGTGGTGGACCATAAAATACTTGTCAAGTGTCATGATGTTGAACACTATCCTTTTCATTGTAAAGAGAGGTAAAAGACAGAGGGTGGGGAAACAAATTCAGAATCAAATTACCGTAGGTGCGCCTTGCTGCGATCCATCTCTTAACTTCTTAATGTCAAACGCCCTCTAGCAGTAACACGGGCATTACGGAAGTTATTATACTATATATTTAATTAATTTACTAATATATAATAAACTGCTCACCTCAATATTTTGATTAAATATCCTTACAATATATCCATATATATCCACTTCGTAAATAACGTTGGAAACTACGACCTAATTCCCAAACATGTACTGCTTGATCTCACACCATAAACAACGTGCTGGTAAACTGTTCTGCGTAATTGTCTTTCACAAAACTTTAATTATTAAACCGACTTGTGCTTTTCTACACTTCATCACAAGTATTATTGGCCGTGTTTGTAGTTCGGCATCTGAAGTGTTTGTTTAGTAGTTATTGTTCCACATGAGTAAATTGTTCTGTATGCAGTACAGCAGGCTGTGCAGGTAAACAAAGGAGCAATCTATGCATGATGTAACATGAAGGAGAGATAAGATGAGGATTAGTTTGTTGTTGATTATTATGCAGGGGTGTTTTTATTTTATCTAGGAAACTAGAGGACATTTGATTTTAAATCCCGTTTGCATATACCTGGACTCATTTCTGGCTAATATGGCTCTGGTGGAATACAAGATTCACTGTGCTGCTACGTGTGTTTGGAGAGCTTTTTAGGGACCACGTTAGGCTAGTTCAGTGGTTCTCAAACTTTTTCTGTCATGCCCCACTTTGGAGGAATAAAAATGTTCATGCCCCACCGCCCTTTTTATTATCAAGGTTTTTCGCGGACCTCGATTGTAATTGTTGCCGGGGGGGGTGTAATCAAGAATTTTCGCGGATCTCGATTGTTATTGTTGACGGGGGGGGGGGGCAATCAAGATTTTTTATTTTTTAATACAAGCTTAATTTAGCGGTTTATTTTGTTATTTAGTGCGTCCGCGTCTGTTATATCGTAAAAGTTAATCCCCGTTAACCAGCCACATAGATACACGCGTCAGATTTATATAAAACAAATAAAATAAAAAAATTGGTTCCACGGTGCATTGATGCATTTCCCCCTGCGCCCCCCCGTAATACCACTGCGCCCCCCTAGGGGGTCGCGCCCCACAGTTTGAGAAACACTGGGCTAGTTAGTTGTGTAATATGAAACACACCAAAAACACATCTAAACACAAACTTTTATTGACAAATTATCTAATTTTATTGTAAAACTTTAAAAAATCATATTGAGACAATTTGTGCCAACTTTGGTAACCGAAATGGTTCACCTGAAAAAAGCTCTGTAGAATTTGAATGGTTTGAGATATTGACACAGACCATTTCTCTCTCCTTATCCTTCCTGACTGATTTTTCTCTAGTTTTGCATTTTGCTAGTGCCCTTGTCACTACTGGTAGCATGAGGCGATACCTGCAGCCCATTCAGGTTGCACAGGTAGTCCAGCTCCTCCAGGATGGCACATCCATACGTGCCGTCGCAAGAAGGTTTGCTATGTCTCCCAGCACACTCTCAAGAGCATGGAGGAGATACCGGGAGACGTGCCATTACACAAGAAGAGCTGAACAGGGCCGTAGAAGGGTAACAACCCAGCGGCAGGACCGGTATCTGCTCCTTTGTGTGAGGAGGAACAGGAGGAGCACTGCCAGAGCCCTAACCTTGGACATAAGGTTGTCTCAGACACTGGCCCTGGCATAATCTTAGGGATGTACATCTACTCCTGAATTAGTCTGAAAAACATTTGTGACTGCTTGGCATGTACTAATGATAAGTTTATTTGGTTCATAGTACATTTATTATCAATATAAAAAAAAGGTTCACAGCAATGTTTTTAAGACTGCTGTGCTCTCTGTATATAGGAATAAATTATATACTGTAAACCTAAATCAAGCATATATTTTTTGTAACAAGAACTGTTAAAGATCTGAGGTCTTTCTAATGAACCTGTGTCCCACTTTGATTCTTCTGTCTCTTTTACAACGTTTCATATGGATGATAAATTGGAATTACAAAACAACCCAAAACAAAAAAAAAAACACAGCTAGAATAGGCTCAATTCAAAACCAGGAAATAAAATTAACTTGATTCCACTAGGGTGTCTGGACACAGTTGCATTACAGTGTACATAATAAAAAAATAAGGCAAATGTCTCTATTAACTATCATAATTTTGATGTCATTAGGCCAAGCCAAAAGTTGGTGATTGAACAATGCCAGACTCCATCATGTGTTTAAATTTCATATGTGGGATGAATTGGAAGCCTTACTACAATTGAGTAGTACAAAGTATTTGCCTCAGGAAAAACCTTTTGGGTGCCCCGACTTGTGTGGAGGAACTCCAGTGTAGGGTCAAATGGAAAGCCAAGTGGTGGAATTCGACTGGCCCCTGAGGCAATGATGAGGATCTGTTCAAGTCTGACAGTTGAATTCCCATCTGAAAAACAATTAAATTAAATTGGTGTAAATTAATAGTGCAATACACAGGAATTTCTTTCTTATATGTCTATATAAATAGTGATGTCATACCCTCAACATCGAGCAGCCAGTCCCTCCAAAAGGCTAAGGACCTGTTCTCATCTCTTCTCTTATTTGAGCCTTCTGAAGATAGAATTGGCTCAGTGCTGTGAGTTCACTAGCTTCAAGGGGCTTCTCCTGACCAACAAAGAGGGTCTTCATTAGCGATGGATGTGCTCTCAAGGCCTTCAGAAGTCCCAGTGTTTCTAGTCCAGCCAGGAACCTTTAGTTAGGAAGACAAAATAATTGCTTGATTTCCATGAGATATAGGTACTTATGAGTCTGACTGAATTATACTAAGTTGGAAAAGTTATTGCCATGAATCAACAGAGCATCTAATGTTTTGATAGCAGTTAAATAACACAGCACACACAACACTAACATCACTGGGTATGGGACACCCTGCTTCAGTTCATCAAGTGATGATTCTTTATGGTCAATACACCTTTAATGGCAGAACAGTTAGTCTAGCAAATGGAAGTAAGATTAGTCACAAAGCTAGTAACAATTTGAACTCACTGTTGAAGTCCTGCTTGGACTCTGCCCTCAATGTAAAATCCACTGGCAGAGTTGACCAGCTGATCACTCTCATCCAAACTGGATACATGGCATAGCGCACCCAAAAGGGACAGACTATCGGAAGCCTCCTGTATGGCTTCTCTGGCCTCTTCCACAGACTTGGTGTCTTATCTACAATAACAAACAAAAAAAAACATTTTGCTGGAACAGGCACAATGCCAATCATTTTTCCTACACCTAATGTTAAAAGAGGGAAGTATCTGTGAAGATGATGTTGGATCCCTCCTTTCCCCCCCAAAAAAACAGTTCATGCTCTGACTCTTTTACAAAAAATAATTTGTCACTGTTCTGGGGTAACAGTTAAAATTACCCTAATTTATTAGTTTTCTTATTGTTTTTGCGAAAAATGTACTCATTTAAACTCAATTCAGAAAAAGTAAACCTATGTGACATTTATTTTCTAGTAATGGATAACAGTCTGCTAAATCAGTTATCAAATGATATGTTTAGTATTAAGTTACTCACATTTTGTAGTTTCTTTGAACATCAATTTCTTGAAAGGACACTGGAGGGGTTGGCTGGCCACAAATTTGAGCATACAATCTGTCAGAAAAAAACTTGGGCAGGACACCACCATGGACCAGGCACACTGCAATCATCTGACCCACCCTGTGGTATTCCTCTGTTTGGATTGCTGAGAATTATTTTACCATTATATTTTAGTACTTTTAGAAATACACAAATATTTCCACATAAACTAGTATTTTAAAGTTGAAGGACAAGTCAAATTAGCAAATTATAATTGGAGTGTTATTCCAAACCTCACTAGATCCAGTTTTGAACAATATTTTTCAAGGTGGGTATAATTTCTGATAAATGGCAAGATATTTGCATAGATATTAGAAATGTGATTTTTCATGGGGGGAAAAAAAAAACTCCAAAAATGTTGATTTTCTCAAAATTACTAAAAATGGGCTGAGTGCGTTTTGGATAAATACTCAATTGTAAAAAAAAAAATTAAAAAATAGTATTTTAAAAATTGTATTTAGATTTGCGATTTACAGTGCTTGTGTGTGTACACAATACTGTATGTGTGAAAGTACTGTGGGAGAATCTCTGGCTGGTCTGACAAACAGACGGCTGTTGTGCACTTCATTAAGAGGTGAAGATATTCCCTAGTGGGTCCTCCATCAACGGAACCTTCTCCAACTGGCGTTATCAATAAAAACAAAATTGATCTTTTTTGTTGGGTAAAAACGTCTTCTTCCAAATGCCCAGAGGGAACATTCCATTACAGAATCACTCACTACATTAATACAATTTGCAAATGGAGATTCTGTCCTGTCAACCTCTGAAGAAAGCAACCTGAGGACTGTATTGAGTTCTGGTCTGGAAAAAAACACAACAATGAATGTAACCTTTTTGACCTGACAAAGCTGTACAAGTGAACAGTGTATGAGGATTAAAATTGTCTTTGTATTAAAAATGCATTTCACAGCCAAACTATATTGACTTTATCAATGTAAATTTGGTTTTAAATCTCAATAGTCTTTCAAATATAAAATAGTCTTTGCCATGCAGAAACCCACCACCTCCCCTTCAGCTTTATTCAGTGTATGATAGGTGGGTGGTTCAGATCTCGGTTGAGCTATTGTGCTCCAATGGTACTCCAAGCAAAGCAGGTAAGGTCATCACAAGCACTATGACATATTCACATCTAATCATCAGAAAATTCTGCGCTAGTGAAGATAGAATTATACAGAATAGTTTGTAACAGAGGTCGTTACTTACTCAACATCCTCTATCTGCTGGCATGGTTCCTGAAGCAACAGTGGGGGTTCATTATCTATGCAGGTCACAACTGGAGAGAGTGGAGAGGCAGAGGAACCTAAAACTGCTGTGTCCAGGCTTTCGGTCATCTGTCTTTAAAACAGGCAAATAATGCAAAAAATTGACAAAATCTACTTACTCTCTGGAGATTGCTGATAATTAGCCAAATGAGCATATTGTTTCAAACATATGATTTTTAAGGCATAGTAAGGGGATACCTCTAAAGACTGTTGAATAGCCAATGACAGCATTTCATCTTCAGTGTCAGAATCATCTGAATCAAGATCAATATGGTCACTGGAGGGGAAATTAAGGAAATAAGATCATAAGAAAAGTGATAAATATATAAAGATATGACATAATTAGTGAAATCTGCAGTTGCATGAAATATACAGCAGAAAAACACATGGATAAATGGCCTATTCCATAGTTTCATCAGCATCACTGGATTCATCAGTATAATTCGTACTCTCCTTATTTTGGTCTGAAAATATCAGAAAATTGAAGCAGTAATAAAGTTACTTGTCCAGATAGGCAGGATCTCTGACAACAACGAGACGGCCTACAGAGAAGAGGTTGAGAAATTGGAGAGTTGGAGCCGAGACAACGCTCTAGTTCTAAACCCTAACAAAACAAAAGAACTGATCTTGGACTTCAGGAAACAGCATGTCCACCATCCCATCAGCATCAGCGGTGAGAGAGTGGAGGAAGTCCAGCACCTCAAATACCTGGGAGTTCACATCAGCCATGACCTGACTTGGTCCGCTAACACAACAGCGATGGCCAAGAAAGGTCTTCAGAGGCTCTACTTCCTGAGGTGTCTGAAGAGAGCACAACTACCACAACAGTTGCTGGTAAACTTCTACAGGTGCGCTGTAGAGTCGATCATAACATACTGTATCACAGCATGGTACTCTGGCTGCACCTCTGAGAACAGGAAGGTCCTCCAGCGCATTATAATATCAGCCCAGAGGATCACCGGCTCTCCACTCCCAACACTGGAAGCGATTTACAGGACCCGCTGCTACCGCAAAGCCATAAAGATTTGCAGAGACCCGACTCACCCGGGACACAGCACTTTCACCCTTCTGCCATCTGGAAAGCGATACAGATCCCTGTACGCTCGCACAACCAGAATGAAGAACAGTTTTTACCCGAACGCTGTCACACTGCTGAACTCAAGGCGTCCCCTCCGCCTCACAAATTGAACTGATAACCTAACTGTTCTTGGTAACTGTGCAATATTTAAATGCTGTGCAATATTTAAATTCTGTGCAATATTCAACTCTCTCTGTGCAATATTTTAATTATATTTACATCACTTGTTTTTGTACTTTACCCCACTAGGCTAGGGTATACCCTCAATTGCTGCACTTCCCCCATTGTAGGACACTTTATTCTTTTATATATTTATATTGTTTTGTACTTATCACGCAGTTATGCATTTATTATTTCTTGTATCTTATGTATCTTGTGTATGTGTGCATCTATGCTGCGGGCTCGAAACAAAATTTCCCTGTACATGTACAGTGACAATAAAGTATTCAATTCAATTCAATTCACCAATGAAACGGCACTATATCAAATAATTTTCAAGTGAGTTATTTTGCAGATGGTCAGATGTTGTTCCAGTTCCACAAGCGGAATTTCCTTCTGACATGTTTTGCATTTCTCAATCACAACATCATGCTTAATCGTTAAGGAGAGATACATATTACATTCTATATTTCAATGTTATTCTTTAATAAACAAATGTTTTACTGAGTGGTATAGTTTTTCTAAGTATGGCATGTGTTTACAACCTCAATTTGGCATTAAAATAAAGCAAACTAATTAGAAAATTATATTTTCATTTACAAAAGCACAACATATTAACAGGCAAATAAATAAAAAATGTAAGGTTTGTGTACCCCATCATCCTTGACAGGGCTCAGAGAGCATTTGCTGAAGTGGAATGATAAAGGCTACTGTCCTCTTCAAACTGCTGCCATTCCTCAGAATGTCAATCCTGTAACCTGCAGGTGGCATTGGAAGTGTGTTTTATTGCTGTGTTGTAAGGGTTTGCGGAGTTGAGGGTATTATATGTGGTGTGGGTGCCTGGGTAGTGCGTCTGCTGTGGTGTCACTCTTGTTAGAATGTCAGCAACTTCCTCCAGGTGCTTCAGGATCTCCTGATCCTCATTCCCCACTCTGCAAAAATAATTTTGAAACAATATGAAAAGTTATACCAAACAGCTTGGCTTTTCTTTCGTGAATTTTTAAATGTAAATGCAAAAGGAGTGTAAAAAATTAGTAAATCTTATATAAACTGTTACAATAAATTAAAGTGGTAAAACTGGTAAATTATTGTTCAAAGCCCACCAGCTACTTGAACCTTTCGTACCTGCCCATCACCATTACCCCCTACAATCTTACACAGTAAAACATCAAACCCCCTCGGAGCTAGGATCGGAAACGGTTTTAGCCGTGAGTGTCTACAGGATCGGTTGCTGAAACCTACCTGCAGAATATTTTCTTGCGTTATAAATAAATGGCGTAGAAACAGTTCCATTAGTGGTACTCGCGAGTTCACAAAGTTAATTTGACAGTTGAACATTTTTGCGTTTATTGTATTATTAGGTGTGGTTGTGAAACCACACCTTTTGTTATTCAACATACTTATTATTATTCTGCCACTTTTTGAGAACCTAGACTTTGAGATCTCCTCCTACACCATTCATACCTCATATTATACAATCATACACCCTCCAGGTTGCTATTACTTTTTACCTATAGAATACCTAATATAAATTAGAATATCGTGAAAAAGTTCAATATTTTTTGTCACTCATTTCAGAAAGTGAAACTCATATATTATATAGATTCATTACACAGAGTGAAATATTTCAAGCCTTTATTTCTTGTAATTTTGATGATTATGGCTTACAGCTAATGAAACCCAAAATTCAGTGTCTCAGAAAATTAGAATATTTTGCTTTAACATATTTTTAAAGTATTATATTTAATATTTGGTTGCATATCCTTTGCATGCTGTTACTTCCTGAAGTCTGTGACCAATCAACATCAAAAGACTCTCGATATCTTATTTCCAGGTACTGTTACAAGCGATACTATAAGCTCTCTGCATTTGAATGGATCTCTATGGGAATTAGGGGGTGAGACTAGATTCAGCTGTAAATTACACTGGTACAGTATGGAACACATGGCTGGCTAAATGGCTGTAAGTCATCAAGGGTCTGAGCTATGGAACGAGCCCCAAATCATCACTCTGTTGCCAGATATGGAGTAGATGTGGATGGATCACTGCAAGGGTTATTTCTCCTGACTCATTTTCCTATAGAACTCTATGGGGAAAAAAGTCAGGAGAAACAACCCTTAAAGGGATCCATCCACATCTACTCCATATCTGGCAACAGAGTGATGGTTTGAGGCTTGTGTTTGTGTTTTCCACTAATAGTTTGGCTGCAGGAGTCTCAGTTAAGCAAAAAGGTCTCGCCGGTGAGTCTATCTGAACAAAGGGGTTAACCCAGCTATTTTATTGCCCTGCAGTGAAACTGGAGAGGCTGAGGTTTTTGCAGGTGATCGCCCTTTTAAAAAATCGTGGCCAACATGGATCAGGTTAATCTTTTGGGACAAATGAATATAGGGCATGTTATTGACAGGGGGCTAGGCTTCAGGTGGAAAAACACAATGAAAACATAAGATGAATTGGGCTGTGCTTAAACTTAATTGATACAACAACGTTACTTAGCCAGCAAGAGTTAGCTGTCAGAAGGCAGGATGAACGAAGCAGTTTGCACGCAGTTAGGTAGTCAATATTAGTTTGTTGATATGATTTGAACCAGCTTTGATGATTTGCTTGCCTCTCTTGTAGTCATAGACTGTGTTTTCTGATTACCTTATTTTCTGATATACCTTATTATATGTCAATAAATGTATTTATTTATAACCCCAGACTGTGTACTGCCATACTTGTTTGTACTACAGAGAACTGTCCCTTTAAAAAAGATACCCAACATGATTTTCTTCTGTAAAAAATAAATCAGTTCTATAAATGGATATTGTGTAAAATGTCAGCTCTGTAAATCTCCCTTGCTTGGGCCTAAGCAAGTAAATAATAGCATTAAGAGGATGGGCTTGTGTTTATGTTGCCATGTCTGGAAATACATTACCATCTGAACGGAATGGAGGGATGCATGAATGCACTGCCTGGATTTAGCTGAGCTAGCTGTCCTGTTTGTGTTGGCTGGTGATAACGGCACCTCTGTCTGACTAGGTCTATTCACCTTTCAGCTGATTTAGGAAAGTCTACACATACTGCAATCCCACATTTAGGCATAGGCTTCTTGCATCAATACTCAGCATGAATAAATATCACATCATAAATTTTAGGCCATAAAATATTGAAGTAAGAAGAATTTCCAAGATCGTAATGCCTGGCAGAGCGTATTTTGCCTAATTTCGTACACAGATAGTCAATTTGGTCTGCAGGGGAAAATATATTTTAGGTATAGGCATAAACAAAAAGAGAAAAGGCTGTCCAGGACACTGTTGACGTGGTTCTCAAACCACCTGGCAGACAGCAGGCTGATTGAGTCAGATCCTCACCAATAATATGTAAGAACATTATTCTAACTGTACTCAAGAGTAGCATGTTTAGTTGAAGTGTGTGCATTCCGTTCAATCTAATTAATTTTTATTTGCATCTCACTTTTTACAAAGTGCTAATGTCTTAAAGCACTTTACATATATTCTGGACCTAGCAAGGCAAAAACTACAGTGGCCAGGAAAAACCTCCTGGAGGAAACCTTGGGTGGATCCTGACTCAAGGGGGCTGCCATCCTCGCCAGGCAGCCACTGATCAGACTGATTAATGTGGTGAGTATGCAGGGATCTGGGTCGAAGTGCAGGGAGGGCCTTGGTTGTAAAAACAATAGTAAAGTGGTGGTTAATGTAGTTATTTAGCCGATGAAAGTTATGAAGGTAGAGCCAGCAGGAAAATGTGAACGCTATAGTAGGGATGGATGCTATAGGGATGGAATACTATAGTAGAGATTAAATACTCTAGTAGGGATGGAATACCAACCTGTGGCAGTTCCAGCTGTGTTCCAGAGTCTCAGGAGGCAATGCATACTGTTGTATGTAATCATCTCAACAAAAAAGTTTTCAACATACAAAAATGCCAAGTTACTCACGCATACAAAGCACTGTCTATAATAAAACTAACAAAGTCTAGGCCTGCCATTAAAAGTATTGACGTCAAAACGAGGCCAAGTTACAAAAAACAATACTGGCTATCGTAGCTCACACAAATGAAACAAGCTCTATTCCAAAGCAATGCTACCCAATGTTTCCTAAATTATTTAATCTAACTTGGCTCTGTGTCTTTTCATCTTACCATCTGAAGAGAATGTGGTCATTCAAACTATGTTTCATGTGAAAGTGTAAAATGCCAAGCATTTATAGTGGAAAAAATGTGCAATTCAGCTGTGTTACACATTTGTAAAATTGTAATGTACTAAAATAAAAAAGGACTGCTCTATATGTTTGAACAATTGTGTGCAACCAGTGCTTTGTGTGTGTGAAAAGCACATAATGGAAACAAAATGCATTATTATTATTCATATTCACAAATTGTATTCACAAATTGACTGACTGCCCTCATCTGACTGACAAATGTACAGTACATTAATGAGACAAACATATGTGTGGATATGTTAGTAAGATTCAATATGTATTTAATATGCCATTTTTTTGTATCTGTATTTATGTGTTCACCCCAGCAGATGCGGGAGACTCATGGATTTTAAAAGGTCTCGCATTACATGGAACCAAAAGAGCTTTTACACAACTGGCTGAGAGCTTGTGTTCTGAAGAAAGCAAGGTCAGCTTTTCTTTCTCTTGTCGTGGTCTCTCTCCTGCCGAAATGTCATCTTTTGTGCCCTTTGCTTAAAGTGTTGTGGATCTATCCTGTCCAACTACGCCAATTTGTTGTGGATACTTGATCCAAACCTGCCTGATTACGTCAATTTGTTGAAGAATTCCGAGTGAAAATATCTCAGAGTTCTTGCCAAAATTCAGAGTTTTCAACATTAGCTCTCAAATCTCAAAGTGTTTAAATAAAGAGAATGAGGCAGTAATTCTCAGAGAATGCTAGACTTTATTTCATTAAACATACAACAAAAGTCCAGCGTAGTGCCCCTGCAGAGACTATCAAAAATGCCAGACCTTATCCCATACACCGCACGATCAAAGTCATGACATCTCCGCAGAGACACTCCCAGGGTAGTGCCTCTCCGCAGAGACACTCCCAATTATTCTTGGTTTACAGTCCATCTTTATACAGTTTCTTATCAGATTGTCCATCCCATTCTTTGCCCATCTGACCCCTTTGACCATACAGACACAGGCCATCTCCATCTCCACCTTTCTTCGAGAACTTTCCAAACTTCTCCACGTAACAGGTGTCTTGTCTTCTGAGGCCTCATTGGTTGTTTCCAGACATCAATCTCTGGCTCCGCCCTCTTTTATTAGCGTCATCCCGTGTCGAGAACCTTCCAGAACTTTCCTTCGTAGATTCCGTCACCCATCTCCAGCCCCGCCCCATGAGAAGAGTTCCAACCGAACAACAACATTTTGCATAGATAACTGAGTAACCATGGTGATCAGATACCAAGTGTTTGGAAAAAACCCAAGTTCTTCTCCAACTCTTTGGAGACTGTGTGTAAAAAATAACAGTGGCTTCAACTTTTATAGTCAGACTCAGCGTTCATATTCACAGAAATGTCTATATCTCACTGTGACCATTCTATTTATTAACTTTATGGGATTCTGTGAAAGTGCATTTTAATTAATATATCACTATGTGTTTCTGTGCTCATTTTGTACTGAAACCAGGTGTTCGGACCCGAAGGCACCCAAAACAACTTTTGATAACGGTTGCCTAGGTACGCCTTAGAAGGCGCCCAACACAATCCTTGTTTTAGGAACATCTTATCTTCTTATCAGACTCTCTACAACACTTCAGCCTTCAGCTTCTTCTAGTCAGAGAGACAGAGAACATGTCTCTCTGCTCTTATAATATTTTACTGTGCTTATGAATGCGTTTCTCTGTTCTTAATACATTTATACATTCTGTATATCGCTCTTAATACATTTTCAAATATAATCAATACATATTATCACAGGTAATATAGTTTAAAGGTGATACATATTCAAATATAGTCAATACATATTATCACAGGTAATATAGTTTACAGGTGATACATATTCAAATATAATCAATACATATTGTCACAGGTGACCAATGGATTTAATGGAATTCCCAACAAAAGCAATAATGATGTGAAGTTTCAGTTTCAGTTTATACTTTCTCTGAACAGCGGAGAAAATGTGGAAAGAGACCTTCAATCACACAGCCAATCAATAAAAAACCTAGCCATAACCAGAAACGTGGATTAAAAAGAGCAAATAACTCAATTTTATTATACTCGTGAATTTACAAAGATGTATGCCACTGCTGTAATGGTCTGGTTCTCATGATGTGCTTGAAAGGAAAAACCTATTTATTCCACCCCCAGTTAATTATTAACTCGCTGTATTTGAGCAGGGTGAATTAGAGTGGTGCGATGGTTTTTGATTGAGTGGCCAACTTAATTGAGTTTTTTTAATGTCTTTTCAGAAGCATTTTTGTTCGCTAACACTTGCAGAAATTCTATTAGCATTTGAATGGAATACCACAGAATTAAATTGTTGTTGTTTTGCACCTAGTGTAAAATGCATCTAGCTAACCGTGACTGTCTGATCTGGGCGACTGTTGTAGACACAGCATATGTCAACAAGAGCACCAATGTCTTTGACCCGTGAGCAAGGTAACCAGGATGTGAGTGAGTAATTGTTCAAGGAATGCTGGGGATCTTTACTGATAAACAGCTCCATCCCCAGGTTAAACAGCTCCATCCCCTATAAACCACGTTAATCGGTTTTCACAGAGTGAATGGGAGGGTAACGTTTGTGATACAGGGGTGGAGATTTAGCAGCTGCTGACAGCTGAAGCCGGCTATAGCCTCCTAAGACCTGACAATTCATTTTTGTCCCCTGTGGCAGACACAAGTGTGTGGTCTTAATATCATGAACCATATATTTAATTGCTGAAACTTCCATTACAAGGGATATTCAATAAAATTAAAAATATATACTATTTTTGAAAATATTTTCACTTCAACGTGTTTTCAACATCCAAGACACTTGTAGTATGTCAAAAAAAATTTACAACAAAAAAGACAGACAGTGGGGCAGATCCACAACACACAAATAAAAACACTCAATGGAATCATTGCATTAATCAAAGTAATTAAGTGAATTAAAGTGGAATACAGCCATGATTAAAAATAGTCTACGTTGTCCCGAGATGTCTAGTGTCATTAAAGGAGAAATTTGGTATTTAGCATTTCGAGCCCACAAGGCCATCCACGATCACATACAACAGTCCACACCAACATCCCAACAAACTGCGCAGTCCCGAGATACACTGCTCACCGCCCATGCCGTTCCGGATGGGCACACAGAAAATCCCTCAAAAAACACCATGAACTCGTCCTCAAAGACGGGAAGCTCTTCTTGTAATTTACGTTTACGTTTAAAACATGTTTTAAATAACCATTTAAAGATTTCTAGAACTATTTTCAGTCGCCGTACAACCACGGCCCAACAATTTTTTTCACGAGTAGCCAAAAGCTCATTTCTACTGTGGACAACACTCACAGCGGCTGCTTTATTTCATAATGAAATACAATTATGATTACAGTTGAAATTAAATAATAGTAACATTATATATACATTGTATAAACTATAAAATAATATATTAATTTTGTTGCTGTCTTGGTGTCACTCACTGTGTCTCAGGCTGTGGCAGGCAGAAATATATTGTGCTGCCAGGGTCATGCAGCTCCCTTCCTCCCCGAGGAGAATGGGGAGTTTCTCTTCGTCGGGAAGGTTTAGAAAATTTGGGCAAACCTGTGTAATTTTATGGAAGAAACTTTTTTGTTGGTTTTCATATTTTGTACAGTTTAAAAGAAAGTGCTTCTCTGTCTCGACCTCTCTTTGTTGGCACTGTGAGCACAGCCTTTCCTCTTTGGGAAGCCATGTCTGCCTGTGCCGACCGGTCTCTATACCCAAACTGTGCTCACTGAGCCTGTACATTGTCAGTATTTTTCGAAGCTTTGTATTTTTTACCATGGTTAGGCAATCTGCCAAAATGTAATGTCTTTTTAGAGTCAGATAGAAATTAAGTTTACTTTGTGTTTGGGTTTGAGTGCTCCAATGGTTGATATAGTTTTCTTTGTGTTGTGATATAATTTGTTTTACTCTAATTTCCTGTGTTTTTATAGTGCTGTCCTGAGGCTGATTGGTGTTAGTAGGTGTTAGTGCGGAAAGCCTCAGGACCAACTGACTGAGGGGACTTTTTTCTATGCTCAGCTCTTGGCATTTCAGGGCTTTATAATGGTAAGAGTTGGGGTCGCTGTGGTTTAGATGTTGCCAAAATTTAATTGCTCTTTTTTCAATATTGATTAATAGTGGGTATTGGCCTAATTCAGCCCTGCATGCATTATTGGGTGTTTTTCTTTGTACCCGTAATATCATTTTACAGAATTCTGCATGCAGGGTTTCAGTTGGGTATTTTTCCCATTTCGAAAAATCTTGTTTTGTAAGCGGACCCCACACTTCACTGCCATAAAGTGCAATAGGTTGAATGATTGATTTAAATATCTTTAGCCAAATTTGAATTGGAATGTCAAAGTGTATTCCCCTTTTAATGGCATAAAAAGCCCTTCTGGCTTTCTCTTTCAGTTCATTCACAGCCAAGTTGAAGTTTCCAGATGAACTAATTGTGAGTCCTAAATAAGTATAATTTGTACAATGTTCTATTGTGTTTGATCCTATATTAAAACTGTATTTATTGCCCTGAAATCTGGGTCTTTTCTGAAAAATCATTATTTTCGTCTTTTTTAGATTTTTTAGGCCCAGGTCTGGCAGTACTGCTCAAGCAGGTCCAGGTTCTGCTGTAGCCCTTGTTCTGTAGGCGACAGCAGAACCAGGTCATCTGCATAGAGCAGGAATTTAATTTCTTTATCATGTAGAGTGAGACCAGGGGCTGCAGATTGTTCAAATATTGTAGCCAATTCATTAATGTAAATGTTAAATAGGGTTGGGCTTAGGTTGCATCCCTGTCTCACTCCACGCCCCTGAGTGAAGAATTCTGTTCTCTTGTTGCCAATTTTAACTACACTTTTATTTTCTGTGTACATTAATTTGATTAAATCATAAATTTTACCCCCTACACCAATTTCAAGAAGTTTGTACAATAATCCTTTGTGCCAAATAGAATCAAATGCTTTTAGAAAATCTACAAAACAAGCAAATATTTTTCTTTTATTTTGATTCACACAATTATAAATTAGGGTGTGTAGGGTGTAAATATGATTTGGTAAATATGTTTTGGTAAAAATCCAATTTGACTCTTACTCAAGGCATTGTGTTCATTAAGGAAGTCTAAAGTTATTTTATTGATAATGCTACAAAGCACCTTCCCCAGATTACTGTTCACACTAATGCCTCTGTAATTGTTGGGGTTGAATCTGTCTCCACTCTTGAATATGGGGGTTATTAGTCCTTGACTCCAGATTTCAGGGAAGTAGCCCACACTCAGAATGAGATTGAACAGTTTTAGCAGTGATTCCTGCATTTTGTTGTTGCTGTATTTTAGCATCTCATTGGGGATGCCATCAGACCCACATGCTTTCCCTGTTACTTTTCTTATTTGAAATGTTTTGGGTTTTCAAATTAGCCATTTTTGCTGTTTTTTCAAAGATGCTGTTAATATTTTGGACAGCTAGAGTTACTCCTTTTGTACTATGAGGATATGTAGTGACCAGAAAGTTATCCAATAAGTTTTGAATGGTTTGGTCTTCAATTACTCTCTGGTATTCTTGTGTGCTGTTTGGAGCCCATCTGTAGTATCTATTAAGATTGTACAGCTTACTGGGCTGTGTATGTGTGGCGTTAGTATCTGTCCTTTTTAGGAACAAGGTAATTTGGCTGTGGTCGAACAGTGGGGTTAGTGGCTTGACTGTGAATGCTCTGAAACAGAATGGATCAAGGTCAGTGACTGCATAATCAACTGTGAGCTATAGGTAAATCTCCCCAAAAAGTCCCCTCGTGTTCTGCCATTGACAATGTACAGGCCCAGGTCTTGACAGAGCTGCAGCAAGTTTTTTCCATTTTTGCGCCAGGTACACGTTTGGAATGAGAGCACACCCCCGGGAGATTTCTGCATTCACTCTATTGATGGTGAATGGGTGGAAGTCTCTCCTTGGCAGGAGAGTGGAAATTATTATTTTGGAGCTGGGAAAAGCCTCCACCCAGCCCCTCCACACTGACACCTACAGGCCCAACAGCAGTGGTGACACGCTTGTCCCCTGACAGAGCAGTGTCTGCTGTTAAAGTTTCTGGGTTTTCTTTGAGAAACTTGTGCTTAAACTTTCTTGGCCTTTGCACTTTTCAGCTCCTCAGGGTATTGGATTTCAAAGAGAGTGGGCGGAGCCTCTGCTGCTGCCATTCTCAAACTGTTACTTTGTTGCAATTTTGAAATTTGAACTGTTGAACTGGGGGAAGTTTAACTGACAATTTTAACTGCCAGTTCTGTCCCACAGTCTAGCTAGTGATTTACAAATTTAGCTATAAGTTCAATGCTACACTAAAATCCAATAAATTATCTGATCCTACCTTTATTAAATGGTTTGGTGGGTAATATTGCCTTTTTACTTGTCTTTGGTGTCAGCCTCTTTTTCCTCTACCTTTTAACTGTTCTTCTTTTTTTTTCTCTTTTCTCCTTCTTTTTGCAGATTTTCTTTTTTCTTCTCACTGTGTTCTTTTTCCCATCTGTAACCTTTATCCTTGTGATTGTCTATAGTGGTATACTCCTGTCTTTCTTCCTTTCCGTGCTCCTTTGCTTCTCGTGGCTATATTCTCCCTAATATTACTTTAAACTACTTAAATTTCATTCAATTTGTTTTGATTATTGTACTCCTCTTTTGTCTAAGTAGTTCTTAATGTCCTATTTGACTTTAAAACAGTTACCTCACTTTAAAATGATACATTTTTGAAATAGTTCAGGAGCTCATCTTGAACATGACGTGCTCCTCTCTCTCTCTCTCTCTCTCTCTCAAACACACAAAACATGCTAGCTCAAGCTGCTGCCGAGCCCCCGTTTGAGCTTATAATGATGCGGCCAGCAAACAGAAAATCACACGCTGTCCAAATAGTTACCCACGCCATGTAGGCTACTAATTTTACAAAGGCTGTAGGCAATCACACTACCTGCAAGATATCAACAATATTGGTTTCAACGGGTGCACATGCCACAGCACTGAACTCTCTCCAAGAGAGAATGTCTGTTGTAGGCATGTACGTTGCAAAGTTAAACATGTAGCATGGATATACTACAACTCCTGGCTCAACTATTTGACCAAAATTTTTCCCTTTCTGCAGGAAATACCACATATAGCAATAATATACTCTGAAACATAAGTTTGCGCCCTTGGGTGCTCTTTATCCTGCTAAGGCATGAGCGCCTTGTGCACAGAATATGGGGGAGCCATGGATATGGCTGATGGGCACATCCGGTGCTGCCTGTGCCTCAACCTAGAGCACCTGCAGGACGCGTTCTCAGACCCCTGCCCGTGCTGCATGGGTATGTATCTGGAGACTAAGCAGGCCCGATTGGATGCCTTAATGGGCCGCATGCCCCCCTCGGGCAGAGCCAATCCGCGGTAGAGGTTGCCCCCAAACACAAGGGTATCACCGCCACTAAGGGCTCTTCATGAAAAAAGGCCAAGGCTGGCAGGGGCAACAACCTCTCCGCAGAAGTCACGCAGCTGCACGCTGCAGTACAACAACTGGAAGACCGTACAAAGGTGGAAACGGCTCCCCAGCATGGACCCTGGAGGGGCCTCCAGCAGAGGATGATTCGTACAGAAATCCGGTTTTATGCACTTTTCACAGTGGCATCTAACACCCAGTTTGCTCAGAGTCGTTCTGGCACATTTGACTAATCTGACAGTATTCTCCTGAGTCTGTCTCCGAATCCTGCATTTGGGTCCATTCCAGTTTTGGAAGTCATAACAGATTGAACTGGCCAGCATGGACCCAGCGGACTCGAAGAAGCTCCACCACACCCTCGCCTGCTAAGGGGCGGCCATCAGCCAGCATGGTCTCTGGCTGACAGACGTCCAGGAAACCCTAAAAAACATCTCCAACCAGGTGGGTCAGATGGGGGTTTTGATGAGCCAGCTTTCCGTCCAGCTTCCGCTCCCGAGTCACCTTGTCAGTCTGCCGCCCCTGTCACCTGAAGTTCCAGCAGCCTCGCCACTCATCCCAGCCAAAGAGCCCCGCGTTCCCCATCCTGAATGCTACCTGGGGGATCTGGGGAACTGCAGGAGCTTCCTCATGCAGTGCAATCTTGTGTTCCAGATGCAGCCTGGGTCCTACTCATCTGACACCAGCAAGATTGCATTCGTGATAGCCTGTCTGGGAGGCAGCGCCTGGGAGTGGGCCATGGCCATTTGGAATAAGCATCTGCCCTCCATTTACGATTACAAGGCCTTTTTTGACATGATGCAGAAGGTTTTTGACCACCCAGTCAGGTATTCCAAAGTTTGGCGGAACACGCCGTGGAGTTTTTTACACTCATGCCCCGCCACTTGCCCCTACCTCCTCACCACCGCTGCCAGCTGCTCTTGCCGCCATCGGCACCTGGTTCCCCACCATCATTGCCGCCACATCTGGACTGTCATCTAGCTGCTGCAAATTCTATTATCATCGACATTGGCAGTTTTGACCATGCTGGTCATTAAGATCTAGACCCTGAGCCGACCAGAGGAGAATGGGTTCCCCTCTTGAATCTGGTTCCTCCCAAGGTTTCTTCCTAGTTACACCAGGGAGTTTTTTCTTGCCACTGTTGCCTTTGGCTTGCTCTTGTGGGGGTTTAGTTTAGGCTGGGTTTTTCTGTGAAGCGCATTGTGACTAGTTATTAGTGAAGTGCGCTATATAAATAAATATTGATTTAATTTTATTTGATTACACTGGCAGCAGAGTCAGGATGGAACAACACTGCCCTCCAGGGGGTATTTCTGAATGGGCTGAATGAGAGTTTCAAGGAGGAGCTGGTGGTACAGGAGGAACCCAGTTCCCTGGACGCCTTCATCGCCCTCGCCATCTCTCTGGAAAACCACCTGCGGGCTCAGGAGAGGTCGAGTCGCCAGGTCCACACCAACCAGTTTCCCCGTTCCTCTTTGGAACTACCAACTCAAGCCTCCAATTCACCTTCACTTCGAGTACCTAGTCGTTCCGTTCGGTTTAACTAACACCCCAGCTGTCTTCCAGACTCTTATTAATGATGTCCTCTGCAATCTTTTCAACCGGTCAGTCTTCGTCTACCTCGATGACATCTTCATCTTCTCCAAAACCCTGGAAGAACACGTCCACCACGTCAAGAAGGTCTTGCAACGGCTTCTAGAAAATAAACTCTCTGTGAAAGCCGAAAAATTTAAATATCACGTCCCGTCTGTCATTTTTAGGGTTCATTATTGAGAATGGAAGCATCAAACCCGACCCTGCCAAAGTCCAGGCCGTGGTGGAGTAGCCTTGCCCTACTTCCCGTAAACATCTCCAGCAATTCCTCGGGTTTGCTCATTTTTACAGGCGGTTTATCCGCGGTTACAGCCAGGTCGCCATTCCACTCACCAACCTTACCTCTACCACTGTCCCGTTTGTTTGCTTGCTTTTGCTACTCTTAAATTCAGGTTTACCTCTGCCCCTGTCTTGTCCCATCCTGACCCCAATCAAGCTTGCCCTCGAGGAGTGAAGACACTCGCTGGAGGGGGCAGAGTTTTCCTTTGTGGTATGGACCGACCACAAAAACTAAGAATACATCCAATCCGCCTAACGCCTGTCATCCCGCGAAGCCCGGTGGACCCTGTTTTTTGGACGTTTTCACTTCACCTTCACTTACAGACTCGGTTCCCGCAATACAAAACCTGACGCCCTGTCGCGCTTATACTCCCCGGATGCCAGTCCTCCTGTTCCCGATCAATTCTTCCTCCTTCCTGTGTGGTGGCTGCGGTCATCAAGGCCGCTCAGGTATCCCACCTGGACCCCCGCAATAACCCTGACTCACGTTTGTTTGGCCCAGACTCCGCTTCCAGGTCTTCCCGTCTGTCCTGCAATCCGGGCATCATAGGCTCCATCGCCCTGGTTGAGAGGAGTTTCTGGTGGCCCACGCTGAAGGGGGACAGTTTCTGGTGGACCCCGTGCCTTCGTTCTCGCCTGTCCCGTCTGCACCATGAGCAAGGCCTCCCACCAGCCTGCCACTGGCCTTCTCCGCCCCCTCCCCGTCCCGGGCCATCCTTGGAGTCACATTGGAGTGGACTTTGTGACCGCTCTCCTTCCCTCGGATGGCAATGCCGTCATCCTCACTATAGTGGACCGCTTTTCTAAGGCGGCCCACTTCATGCCCCGACCCAAGCTCCCCTCTGTGTTTGAGACAGCGGAGCTCCTGGTGCTGCACATGGTGAATGTAGGTGAGTGTAGTATAATGGTTAAGAAACTGGACTTGTAACCAAAAGGTTTACCCTTGAGCAAGCTACTTAACGTGAATTGCAGTAACATCGTTTCTGACCGTGGGCCCCAGTTTTCCTCCCAAGTTTGGAAGGCGTTCTGCCAGTCCCTGTGGTCGTCCGCCAGCCTGTTGTCTGGCTACCACCCCCAGACCAACGGGCAGATGGAGCAGACAAATCAGGACCTGTGAGCTGCCCTGCGGTGCGTGACCTCCCACAACCCCTCTGGGTCGAATACGTGCATAACTCTTTGAAGAGCTCCGCCACAGGTATGTGCTTTTGATCGTATGATGGGTATATCACAGTCGTCAATATCTAGAAGTTATGATAATTTCATCAATGCGACGTATTCATATGTTCACTGCCTTGCACACCACGCAAGACCAACTACGATGCACAAAGGCAGGATTTTACAAAGGCAAATGCGGTCATTAAATACACTGTCACTCACACGTTAAAAATGTATACCCAGGGGGTAGGTACAAGAAACAGCTCATTAGAATATCATGCCACCCACATTTTGAGATAATCAATTGCGGAGCTTGAGATTGAATTCGGCGTAGATCAACTTGCGTAAAAACCGTGCAGGAGAGGCATTTAAGTGCATGGTTTAAGTTGGCCATCTCTGAATCCGGCCCTATGTCATATTCTGTAGTTAGTGGGTTATCTACACACATTTTGTATGCTAGAAAAAGGTTCAAGCCATGATGAGATCTATCTGTGCAAAATAAATATTGCAAGTACTGTAGCTGTACTGTAGTGACTTTTTAAAGGAAAAAAACAATACATTTCAAAATTAGATTTTATTATCTTGAGAATCTTTTGCTTTCACTTGATTTGGATTTAATTGTGTTCAATTAGCTGAAACTATATTTATCCCAATTCTAGCCCTGAAACCACATATCTTCAATCATAGTAAAATATGTTAATACACAATGGAAACACATTTCAACACCAGTGACCCTATTGAAAGAGTTGCATTAAATGCAACATATCATTTGTTAAAGCAACATTAGACTCACATACAGACGTGTGACAAATTAAAGTAAACACAAGGTAAATGAGGAATAAGTTATACATAGGGTTCTGGCAGCTCTGTTATGGTCCGGGTGCATTTCTTGCCATGGTTTAGGTCCACTCATCCTGTGTTTATTTCAAGAAAATAGTTTTGTAGCATATGGGTTCACAGCCTTTCTGTTTAAAGTTTTTATAATAATAAGCATTTCAATAACAGTCCAATAACTTCTTGAATCTTCAGTATAAGCAAACTTAACTTCAAAATCTTCACTTTTAATAGCGTCGCAAGGCGACTACCCTGTTCAGCAGTGACATATACCGAAGTAAACTTGCAGACCCGGTTCTTGGTGTGAATGGGGACGATGCGGTATTTAGCTGGGATCATAGTGCAGTGTGAATGGGTCAAACGTGGGTTGAACCCGTGTTCAATATCCCATGTCATTCCCGGGTTTTGTGTGTGAAAGGGGTATTTAGAGTGCCAGGTACACAAAATTAAATACCAAACCATTTTTAAGTGATAGTTATGATGGGATTTCTGTGCTTTATTGCCACACAGCTAGGGTGGTGGAATTAATTGCAGTACAGGGGAAAGGAGTAGTACACCGCATTCAACATAAAAAAAACATTTTCACAGTAGCCTATACATAAATACTAAAAAACTTAGAGGTGTGCATTAATGATTTGGATGGCCTGGGGAAATAAGCTTAGGTTTAAGCAATCTAAGGCATGGTGTCCTCGATGATCCCAGGTAACGAGGAACGTTTGAGATCTTTAAAGAATGTTCCCTATACAGCCCTGTAATGTCATTGAATGTTACTCCAAGATAACAAAAGAACATTCCAGTGACATCCCATAAATGTCACAGATGTTGCAATGTGTTCCCTGGATGCCATAATGTTGAGTTCCTTTCAAGTCCTCAGAACATCCCTAAAACTTGATTGTGGAACTTCCCCTTCATGACAGGAACATTCTATGTAACATAAGTGAAATATTCTAGGAATGTTAGTCGAAACGTTCTGTTCGGGTTTCTCTAATGCTTGGATTTAACATTCCCTTACTGTGAGACCGGAATACATTGCTACCATTCCCCATACATTCTTGCCACGTCATTACAAAATGTTATTTTGGGAACATTCTGGGGTGTATAGGGGAATGTTACTCCAAGATAACAAAATAACATTCCAGGAACATCCCATAAATGTCCCAAACATTGCAATGCATTCCCTGGATGTCATAATGTTGAGTTGCCTTCAAGTCCTCAGAACATTCCTAAAACTTGATTGTAAACTTCCCCTTCACATTCCAAGAACATGACAGGAACATTCTATGTAACTGCATCCTTCCAAATATTCTAGGAATGTTAGGAATGTTAAATTTCAATAGGGTCACTGGTGTCACTTAAATGTGTTTCCATTGTATATTACAATATAATTGAACTAATTGCTAATTGAACACAATTAAACCCAATTCAATTGAAAGCAAAACATTTTCAAGATAAAAAAACCTAATTTTGAAATTTCCTCTAAAATGCACATAATTGAAAGGGACAGCTACAACATCTTTTAAAAAGTCACTTATAAGATACTTGCAATATTTCTTTTGCACAGATAGATGTCATCATGATTTGAACATGTTCTACCCTATAACATGTGTTAAAGGTAACCCACTAGCCACAGAAAATTTTATAGTCACAAACGTTTGAGATTTAATTCCTGATTAGTTCTCCTATTTGGTAATGTAATATTTATGAATACAATTGAAAATACAATACTTTTTTGGCACAGGTCTGGTACAACCAAAATCCTACGTTATAGGTTGGTAGTGTGTTTTTGGAATTGAGCTAAATCATCAAGACCGTGGTGTAATGGGCAGAGAATCGCAAGTTCGAGTCCTGGCATCTGCAGGAGCTAAATTGAGTAAGTGTAAATGTTGTATGGAAATTGTTGTAGAACTCCCCCTAGAGTGTCCTTAAACTCTCATTGTGTTGCACTATGTACCATAACCAGAAAGTTGTGGCTTTATATTCAACCTATGTCACCTCTTCTGTCATTCTCAGTCACTAACATTGCTGTTCTATCAGTCATCACTAAATACTGTCTAATAATCCAAAATACAAATAAAACACTCTCCCAAATGCTGATTGTGAGCCCATGTGTTAGGCACTTAAACCCTGCATTTAAACCTTGTAAAGGAGTGTTCCCCTAATGTTATATAGAATGTTCCTGGCATGTTCTTGGAACGTCATATTGAATGTTTGAAAAACACAAGAGGAATGTTTCCAGAACATTCCCCCTACATTTCATGGAATGCTCCTAGAATGTTCCCCTGATGTTATATAATCTGTTCTTAGAGCGCAAGAGGAAGGTTCCCAGAACGATACCCTCATGTTACATAGAACGTTGCCCTAATGTTTTATGGAATGCTCTTACAATGTTCCCCTGACTGCTCATAGAGCGAAAAAGGAAGGTTCCCAGAAAGATACCCGAAAGTTACATAGAATCATCCTCTGATGTTTCATGAAATGCTCCTAGAATGTTTCCCTGATGTTATATAAACTGTTCATAGAGAGCAAAAGGAAGGTTCCCAGAATGATACCCTCATGTAACATAGAAAGTTGTCCTGATGTTTTATGGAATGCCCAGAGAATGTACCCATCTGATGTTACATGGAATGCTCCTAGAATGTTCCCCTCATATAACATAGAAAGTTTCCCTGATGTTTTATGGAATGCCCAGAGAATGTACCCATCTGATGTTACATGGAATGCTCCTAGAATGTTCCCCTCATGTTATATAAACTATTTGTGGAGCGCAAGAGGAAGGTTCCCAGAACGATACCCTCATGTTACATAGAATGTGCCTAAAACCTAAGAGGAATGTTACTGGAATGTTAAAGGGACGTTCCTCAGAAACATTGTGTGAAAGTTTTTAGAACCTGAAAAAAACGCAACATTGCATCAACCAGGGAACGTTTAGAGAAACCTTAATAACATACAGGGAATGTTCCTAGAACGTGATTTTGTTAGCTGGGTACTCTGGTCACACAGTAAGGGAACATTAAATCCAAGTGTGAGAGAAACCCAAAGGGAATATTTCTACTAACATTCCTTGAAAATTTCCCTAATGCTCCATAGAATGTTCCTGTAATGTTAGTGGAATGTAAAGGGGCGTTCCACGGACAAGTTGTAAGAATCTTCCGAGGACTTGAAAGGAATTCATCATTATGACATCCAGAGAACGTGTTTGCAACATTTTTGACATTTTTTAGGATGTTTGTAGAATGTGATTTTGTTATATTGGAGTAACATTCCTCTATATACCCCAGAATGTTCCCAAAGTAATGTTTTGTAATGACATGGCAAGGATGTATGGGGAATGTTAGCAATATACTCCAGTCTCACAGTAAGGGAACGTTAAATCCAACATTAGAAAAACCCAAAGGGAATGTTTCGACTAACATTCCTAGAACATTCCCATTTTGTAATGACGTGGCAAGAATGTATGGGGAATGTTACCAATGTACTCCAGTATCACAGTAAGGGAACGCTGAATCCAAGCGTTAATGATACCCAAAGGGAACGTTACGACTAACATATAAGAGTATTCCTCTTATGTTACATAGAATGTTCCTGTCATGTTCTTGAGATGTGAAGAGGAAGTTCACAATCAAGTTTTAGGAACGTTTTGAGGACTTGAAGATAACTCAACATTATGACATCCAGGGAACGCATTGCAATGTTTGTGACATTTATGGAATGTTCCTGGAATGTTCATTTGTTATCTTGGAGTAATATTCCCCTATACACCCCAGAATATTCCCATGCAATGACATTACAGAGCAGTTTTAACTTGATGTTTTGGGCTTAAAAACCACTTTCCCAGAAGGAATGGATATATTTTAAGGATATTTAATCAAAATATTGAGGTGAGCAGTTTATTATATATTATTAAATGAATGAAAACTTCCGTAATGCCCGTGTTACCGCGAGAGGGCATTCGACTTAAATAACTGGCCGTTTCTTTTTCGACTGCATCACCCTATTCCCGTCTGTGGCGGACTGTTGGGATTGCTGGGAAAGGTGTCCCTTTATCCACAACCTCTATTATACCTCTATTTTATCCACAACCCGGGTATTCTCATCTTTCAGAGATTTTGGTTAGCTTTCTTGGAGCCCTATTGCTCCCCTACAGTGTTGTCGAACTGCTCCCCGAAATTAAATTTTTATATATATTTTTGAGCAGTCTTTTTAGCGCTTCTCTTTTCCTTCACACTTTTTCACACTCCTGCTTATTTCACACTCTCTTCATCACAATTTTTATACTTATTTATCTTTTTCTCTAACTCACCCACTGGAGCCTGTCACCCGGTTGAGGACCACACTTGGGGCCAACGGAGTACGGGTAATTCCTCTCTACAGACTTTTTATGAAAAAGGCGTCTGCTTACCTTTCACTATGGTTGACCAGTTTATAACTTGAGGATAAAACACCGCACGCTGTTGGTTCCTTCCTGCATCCTTCCCAGGTTCTTAGGCTCCTGGCTGGCTCATCAAATATGCAGAGGTACGTCTTTACTTTCTCCTCATTAGGCTCAACTTGCTGGAGAATTCTCACCTTTGGTTGGATGAAGATGAAGGAAATGAGTCTTGTATTCAGCTTATGCTTTTATAGAGCACTGGCCAGTGGGAGATCCTTTCTCCTACCCAGAGGGTTCAGGAGCTCTTTGAACAAAAACAAACAATTGCTTATATACTTTCATAACCCCTCCTTTTCCTAGCTAATAAACCAATGAGTTAAGGTGACACCCTTCCGTCATAGTTTATTTTAGACAATAGATGAAAAGGCAAAGTTAAGCTCATTATATAATCAGTTCATTCCCTATGTGCTGCTTGGGGGCACTCCACTGGTCCACTAAATAAAAGAAAAACTAGTGGAAATTTCAAAACTCTGTATACAAGCACAGTATTCGGGCATGGGACCGACAAAACAAAATTGGTTTGGGGTCAGTTCCTTTAATTCTCACTCTCAGCAGCACGCAAACTATGCCAAGAGCAAGGCCACAAGGCCCTCAGGTTATACAGGTTATATAATTAAAATTTTTGTAATTACTGAAACTTCTACACTCGCCCCTTTTGTCCTTAGAAGGACAATACCCACAGTTCAGCAAAAGCATCATTTATTTCCTTGATCAGCATAATATGGGACTCACCAAGAAATCATAACCGACGTAGTCACACCTTTAACACATGCAGTACACATAAGTCTAATACAGAAGATTATAACAAGCAGGATTACAAACCAGGTTAAACCCCAAGACAAAATGAACGATCTTAGCTCCCAACCTCCCCATGAAAGATTCCAGGCATGGGGATAAGGTAACCCTTCTACAGCCGTAACACCTGTTTCGGCCTGAAACTGGTCTCCTACCTGCCAGAGGTGACATGTACTGGCTTGGAGGCCCATGAAAGGTAAACCTGTAGTTGAAGACTAAGGGATAAATCCACACACATAAAATGTTGTCACATTTTGAGATTTAGCTAAAGTGTGAGCATAGTTCATGTACATATTTTTGTGAATTGTACTGTACTGTATCAGCTTCAGCATATCTTAAAAATTGAATTTTATTAGGTATGTGTTTGTCATTTAAGTATAGGTACATTTCATTACGTTTTGCTTCTTCTTCTGGGTCGATTCTTCCGACCTGCGTTGAGTACCTTAGCATGGGCTGCCTTTGCACGGGATGCCTCCGCTCCTGGAGCCAAGCCCTAGGTCTATTGGCCCATGGGTCAGAATTATATCCCAGGAAGTGAAAGTGATACAAAAGTCATTGTCATCGTCATCACCCCACACATCGCCATCAGGAAGTAGAACACCTCATTTGAAGTGTCCATTCCCCTGGTACGTCCCCATCTTGGGGTTGCTGTCATCAATTTCAGGAGCATTATGCTCATTCTTACCAAGATGTACCTTATTCAGGAGAAGGTGTAACCTTTTTGCAGTGGGAGGCGTGGACCCAGCTGTCACGGCCTTGGCACGTCACAGCAGTGTGGGTAACCAGCAGGACCTGGAATGGGCCTTTCCACCTGGGCGCCAACAAACTTTCCGCAAGTGGACCTTTATCTGCACCCAGTCCCCAGGCTGGAGGGAGTGGCAAGGTGTGCTGGGCTCCTTCTGCTGTGCGGCTTTCATCTGTGAATGTATGGATCTTATACTTTTAGTTAGTTTCCCACAAAAGTCTAAGATTACATGGTCTATCATTGATAAGTTCAACTTTGACGTCTATCGGTGGTGTGAACGGTAATCTCAGTGGTCACCCCATGAGAATCTCATGGGGGCTCAGTCTTGTTTTCCGTTGGGGAGTGCCGCACGTACTCATCAATGCAAGTGGTAGCGCGTCTGGCCATTTAAGATTTGTCTCAGCACAAATCTTTGCCAATTTGTTTTTGAGAATTCCATTTGCTCTCTCCACCGCACCTGCAGATTGCAGATGATAAGGGCAATGGAGCTTCTATTTAATGTTCAAAGCGGTACACAATTATCTTACTCTCTGTCCAGTAAAATGTGTGCCTCTGTCACTGTTGATGCTCCCAGGAATTCCAAATCTACAAATCACCTCCTTCAGTAAAAGTTTTACAACAGTCCTTGCATCAGCCTTCCTACAAGGGAAAGCTACACGTACATATGCATAACCACAACACTTTGGCATTTGAATAAAATCAATTTGAATATTTACAAAAGGACCCCATGGTGGAAGATGTGCAGCTGGCATTGGCTTGCGGGGCTTTCCCACATTATGTTGTTGACAAATCAGGCAGCCTTCACAGTGCTGCATTGCAACCTTTAAAAACCCCGGAGCATACCACTCTCTGTTTATGGCTGCAATCATTCCTCCCTTGCTCACATGTGCCACACCGTGAGACATACGAGCAAGACAGGGGAGAAGAGCGGTGGGGGTGACCCCTCAAAATAATTTATTTGCATTGACATTAATTTTACTTCAGCATTCTCTTTTGTTTGCTCTTGACAATTCATACAATGTTCCGCATATAAGTTTAACATGCTGACTAACCTTTGGCAACAAGCCCTGCACAAAAGCAACCGCTATAGCCCCCTGGGCATTCGCTTCAGAATCTTTAATACCAGAATGTTGCTTGAACACTTCTTTGACCGTATCCATATAATCGGCAGGTTGTTCACCTTTTCTTTGTTTGCATGCATGTATTTTGTCCCAATTAATTTTTGCTGGGCAAGCGGCTTTAAGAGCCTCTTCAATACTGATACACAGATCTTTAATCTGCTGCTCTGTCTGGGGAACATTTTTACTGGGGAATTTGGATTTCTTCACGACCCGCTTTTTCAATTCTTTTGGCAAACATGCACGTAACAATTTACGCATATCTGCAGCATTAGGATTGTAACATTTATATATCATGTCTAATTCATCTATGGTGTCTGTTACATTTTCTCTTGGGTCAGAGAATGTTTTTGCCAAATTTCTTAAATCTCCTCGAGTCCAGGATGTGTGAATTAATTTATCATTTCCATTCTGCGCTATCACTCTCAACGGAGCCTGCAAAACTCTTTTATCATCTTCTCCCGCATCATCTCTGTCAGTAGTTCTAGTACTCTTAGCTGTTGCAGGAGGTGCTTTGACTTTGATCGCTGCTTTAGTTTTAGGTTTTGCGCGGTCCATTTCAGCACTATTTTTCTCATTTATTTTCTGTTTTAATTCACAAACCTCATCTTTTAATTTATTTTGGGTGTCTACGAGTCCTCTCTGTTTTGACACCTCATCATACCAAAGAAAATATTGTGCTCATTGTACCTGAGGGGTGGGCTTCTTTTATTCTCCAAGATATCACTCAGGTATTTTCCCCTGTCCATATCAAAAGTGCCCCCATCAGGGAACTGTCATTTTGGATTATCTCTAGTGTACTCAATCTACTTGTCCACAAAGTCTCTGGTGAATAATGAGTATACATATGCCATGCAGGCGAACCCTTAGGAGGGATCGGGATAGAGGATTTACCTCCCATTACTTCTAAACAAAACCCAAACAATTAAACATAAAACAAAACCATCCAATTAAGAAGGTAACAGTGAAAGTAAATCAACATAAAACAAACCAAGGACCTCTTGCCCTTATGAAAACATGAAACAAATCAAGGGACCACTCTCCTTTTTATAGCTATTTGTTTGAAAATACTGTCCCTTTTTTTCTAACCATACAGCCTCACAAGTGCACTTAACCGCTTTATACACAACCCTCATTAAACATTTTCGAATCACATTTTGAACACGATCAACAAGTTCTGGAGTACTCTGAATACTGGGAGAAGGCTCTCGCATTCGTGATTTCCCTCAGTGCAATTTAAGTTCTGAAACATCAAGAAACACCACATGATCGTATAGGTTTTATGAATTACTTTTTTCTCTACGCTTCTGAACTCACCCAGTCATTTCAAAATGGATTGCGTCAACATCTGATAGCATCATTAAGAATCATAGCCTTTCGATCAGCAGACACAACTACAAGGGATTTAAAAGGCCCCTCTTACCTTCTATTATGCCGGCAGTGTCTGCAGGATCGTCGGGCCAGATGCTGGATGGTGATGAAGAAGTCTCTTGCAATCCGGGTCACGGCACCAAAAAGCCACTCTGCGGTTCGGACTGGTGAAATTCAAGAAGTTTTATTCATGCATATACTGTACATGGAGAATAAACACATCAATGTCAGTCAGTGTCCATTCTGAAGTTTCACAAAACAAGCCTTCATACTTATATGCTTTTGATTATACAAAACAGGATAGAGACTGTCCTCCTCTCACACAGTTCATTGTTTTTGGAACATCTCATCTCGTTATCAACCTCAGCTTCCTCAGCCCCCCCTCCTGACCTAAGGCCTCACGGCCCTGGTTCCAAACACACAATCAGACACAGGCGGGAGAAGAGTTTTATTATGGTTTTCAAGCAGTTCCCTTAATTCTCACTCTCAGCAGCACGCAAACTAGGCCAAGAGCAAGACGACAAGGCCCTCAGGTTATACAGGTTATATAATTTAAATATTTATAATTACTGAAACTTCCACAACGGAAATTTCCAAAAGCTGTAAACAAGCACACTATTCTGACATGGGACAGACTAAACAAAACTGGTTTGGGGTCAAAATTTCTAAAATCTTAGGAGTCTATAGGAAAATGGAAGGATAAAAACGACTAAAAAAGGAGAACAAGTGGAAATGACCAAAAGCTGTATATAAGCATACTATGCAGGCATGGGATGGATGAAAAAAAATATGTTTGGGGTCAGTAAAACTTATTGAAAATGAATGGGAGTCTATGGAAAAATGGAAGGATGAAAAATGACAGAAAAAGGACAGAGTAAAAATTTCCAAAAGCTGTATACAACCACACTATTCTGGAATGAAATGGACGAAACAAAACTGGTTTGGGGTCAGTATCTTTAAAATCTTGAAAATGAATGGGAATCTACGGAAATAATAGAGGGATAATAATAACAAAAACAAGAAAACTATATAATACAAGCACATTATTCGGGCATGAGACGGACAAAACTAAAATGGTTTTGGGGTCAATATCTAATAATTTTAGAAAATTAATGGGAGTCTATAGGAAAATGAAGGATGAAAAACAACTAAAAAAGTAGAGAGCGGGAATTTTCAAAAGCTGTATACAAGCACACAATTCTGGAATGGGTTTTGGGGTCAATATCTCTAAAATCTTGAAAATGAATGAGTCTATGGGAAAAAGGAAAGATGAAAAATTACTAAAAAAGGAGAGAGTGGAAATTTCCTAAAGTTGTATACAAGCACACTATTCGGGCAAAGGACCGACAAAACTAAATTAGTTGGGGGTCAATATCTCAAAATTCTTGAAAATCTATGGGAGCCTATGGGAAAATGGAAAGATGAAAAATTATTAAAATAGGAGAGAGTAAGAATTTAACAACCACACTATTCTGGAATGGGACGGACAAAACAAGCACACTATTGTGGAATGGGACTGACAAAACTAAATTGGTTGGGGGTCAATATTTCTAAAATCATGAAAATTATTGGGAGTCTATGGGAAAATGGAAGGACAAAAAAAACTAAAAAAGGAGAGATTGGGAACTTTCAAAAGCTGTAAACAAGCACACTATTGTGGAATGGGACCGACGAAAACAAAATTGGTTGGGCGTCAATATTTCTAAAATGATGAAAATGAATGGGAGTATATGGGAAAATGGAAGGATGAAAAATTATTTTAAAAGGAGAGAGTAAAAATTTCCAAAAGTTGTATACAAGCACAATATTCTGGAATGGGAAAGACAAAACAAAACAGGTTTGGGGTCAAAATCTCAAAAATAAAAAAAATCGATGGGACTCTATGGGAAAAATGGAGGAATGAAAATGACAAAAAAAGTGGGAATTTCACAAATCTGTACACAAGCACAATATTCGGGCAGGGGACCGACAAAAAAAAATTGGTTTGGGGTCAATATCTCAAAACCTTTGAAAATCAATGGGAGTCTATGGGAAAATGGAAGGATGAAAAATGACTAAAAAAGGAGAGATTGGGAACTTTCAAAAGCTGTAAACAAGCACACTATTGTGGAATGGGACCGACGAAAACAAAATTGGTTGGGGGTCAATATTTCTAAAATGATGAAAATGAATGGGAGTATATGGGAAAATGGAAGGATGAAAAATTATTTTAAAAGGAGAGAGTAAAAATTTCTAAAAGCTGTATACAACCACACTATTCTGGAATGGGACGCACAAAACGAAACTGGTTTGGGGTCAATATCTTATAAAATGGAGGGATGAAAACAACAATAACAGAAAAATTTGTGGGAATTTCAAAAAGGTGCAAACAAGCATGGGGCGGATAGAACAAAATTGGTTTGGGGTCAATATTTTAAAAAAATTCAAAGATAATGGGAGTCTATGGGGAAAATGGAGAGATGAAAATTACAAAAACAAAAAACAATTGTGCAAATTTTAAAAATCTGTATGCAAGCACAGTATTCTAGTATGGGACGGACGAAACAAAACTGGTTTGGCGTCAATATCTCTAAAATTTTCAAGATTAATGGGAGTTTATTGGAAAAACGGAAGGATGAAAACAACAAAAACAGGAGAAAGAGTGGAAATTTCCAAAAGCTGTATGCAAGTACACTATTCTGACATGGGACGGATGGAACAAAATTGGTTTGGGGTCAATATCTCCAATATTTTCAAAATGAACGGGAGTCTATGGGGAAAATGGAGATATGGAAATGACAAAAACAGAAGAAAAAGTAGAAATTTCAAAAAACTATAAAAGGCACACTATTCTGACATGGGACGGACAAAACACAATTGGTTTGGGGTCAATATCACAAAAATTAAAAAAAATTAATAGAAGTCTATGGGAACATGGAGGGATGAAAATGACAAAAACAGGAGAACTAGTGAAAGTTTCCAAAAACTGTATACAAACAAACTATGGTTGAATGGGACAGACAAAATAGTACTGGTTTGGGGTCAATTTCTCTAAAATTTTCAAAATGAATGAGTCTATGGGAAAAATGGAGGGATGAAAATAACAAAAACAGGAAAACGAGTGGAAATTTCCAAAAGCTGTATACAAACACACTATTCTGACAGGCGACAGATGGAACAAAACTGGTTTTGGGTCAATAACTCAAAAATAAGAAAAATTTATGAGAGTCTATGGGAAAAATGGAGTGATGAAAATGACAAAAACAGGAAAACGAGTGGAAATTTCCAAAAGAAAATAGATTTGGGGTCAAAATCTAATTTTTTTTGAAAATGAATGATAGTCAATGGGAAAAATGGAGGGATGAAAATACAAAAACTGGAGAACTAATGGAAAATTCCAAAAGCTGTATACAAGCATACTATTCTGACAAGGGACAAATAGAACAAAATTGGTTTGAGGTCAAGAACTCAAAAAAAAAAATGAATGGGAGTCTATAGGAAAAATGGAGTGACGATAATGACAAAAGCAGTAAAACGAGTGGAAATTTCAAAAAGCTGAATAGAAACACACTATTCTGGAATGGGACGGACGAAATAGTACTGGTTTGGCGTCAATATCTCAAAGATTTTCTAAATGAATGAGAGTCTATGGAAAAATGCAGTGATGAAAACAAAAACAGGAAAAAAAGTGGAAATCTCCAAAAGTTGTATACAAGCACACTATTCTGGCATGGGACGGATGGAATAAAATTGTTTTGGCGTCAATACCTCAAATTTTTTTTCAATGAATGGGAGTCTATGAGAAAAATGGAAAAATGTAAATGACAAAAACAAAAAAAATAGAGCAAATTTTTCAAAGCTGTATGCAAGCACACTATTCTGGTATGGGACGGACTAAACAAAATTGGTTTGGGGTCAATATCTATAAAATTAAAAAAAATTATGGAAAACTATGGGAATATGGATGGATGAAAATGACAAAAACAGGAGAAAGAGTGGACATTTCCAAAAGCTGTATACAACCACACTATTGAGGCTTAGGACGGACAAACCATAATTGGTTTGGGGTCAATATCTCCAATATTTTCAATGAATGGGAGTTTATGGGAAAAATGGAGAGATGAAAATGACTAAAACAGAAGAAGGAGTGAAAAATTCCAAAAGCTGTATGCAAGCACACTGTTCTGTCATGGGACGGGTCGAACTAAATTGGATTGGGGTCAATATCTCAAAAATCTTGAAAATGAATGGGAGTCTATGGGAACATGGAGGCATGAAAATTATATAAAAAGAAGAAAGAGTGGAACTTTCCAAAAACTTTATACAAGCACAATATTCTAACATGGGACAGATAGAAAAATATTGGTTTGGGGTCAATAACTCAAAAATAAAAAAATTAATGGTAGTTTATGGGAAAAATGGAGGGATGAGAACAGGACAACGAGTGGAAATTTCCAAAAGCAGTATACAAGAGCACTATTCTGACATGGGTCGGATGGAACAAAATTGGTTTGAGGTCAATAACTCAAATATAAAAAATTTAATGGGAGTCTATGGGAAAAATGGAGGGAAGAAAATGACAAAAACAGGAGAACAAGTGGAAATTTCCAAAAGCTGTATACAAGAGCACTATTCTGACATGGGTCGGATGGAACAAAATTGGTTTGAGGTCAATAACTCAAATATAAAAAAATGAATGAGAGTCTATGGAAAAAATGGAGGGAAGAAAATAACAAAAACAGGAAAACGAGTGGAAATTTCCAAAAGCTGTATACAAACACACTATTCTGACGGGACAGATGGAACAAAACTGGTTTTGGGTCAATAACTCAAAAATAAGAAAAATTTATGAGAGTCTATGGGAAAAATGGAGTGATGAAAATGACAAAAACAGGAAAACGAGTGGAAATTTCCAAAAGCTGAATACAAACACACTATTCTGGAATGGGACAGACAAAATAGTACTGGTTTGGCGTCAATATCTCAAATATTTTGTAAATGAATGAGTCTATGGAAAATTGCAGTGATGAAAACAAAAACAGGAGAAAAAGCGGAACTTTCCAAAAGCTGTATACAAGCACAGTATTCTGACATGTGTCGGATGGAACAAAATTGGTTTGAGGTCAATAACTCAAAAATAAAAAAATTAATGGGAGTCTATGGGAAAAATGGAGGGATGAAAACCACAAAAACAGTAGAAAGAGTGGAAATTTCCAAAAGCTGTATACAAACACAATATTCTGGCATGGGACGGATGGAATAAAATTGATTTGGTGTCAAAATCTAAATAAAAATTTTTTTTTATGATGGTCTATGTGAAAAATGGAGGGATAAAAATACAAAAACAGGAGAACGAGTGGAAATTTCTAAAAGCTGTATACAAGCACACTATTCTGACATGAGTCGGATGGAAAAAAATTGGTTTGAGTTCAATAACTCAAAAATAAAAAAAATGAATGGGAGTCTATGGGAAAAATGGAGGCATGAAAATTATAAAAAAAGAAGAAAGAGTGGAACTTTCCAAAACCTTTATACAAGCACACTATTCTAACATGGGACAGATAGAACAACCTGCTCGGCCCTCATCAGTCCGGCTTCAGAACCGGCCACTCAACTGAAACTGCACTCCTGGCTGTGACCGAGGCACTCGCCACTGCTAGAGCCTCCTCCCTCTCCTCTGTCCTGATTCTCCTTGACCTGTCTGCAGCATTTGATACGGTCAACCACAAACTCCTGATCTCCACACTGGCTGAGATGGGCATCTCTGGAACTGCTCTCTGGTTTACTTCTTATCTCACAGATAGATCCTACCAAGTCTCCTGGAAGGGCTCTATCTCTGCACCTCATCCTCTTTCTACAGGAGTCCCGCAGGGATCTGTACTGGGTCCTCTGCTGTTCTCCATTTACACTAAGTCTCTTGGTTTGGTCATTAACTCACATGGCTTCTCCTACCACTTTTTAATTTATTGTTCATATAAAAAGACGCATTTATTTTTTGTTATACCTGACAGTTTCGACTAAACCAGGCACACCACTCCGGCCCATCGTAGATAGCATAGAACATACAACCTGTCAAAAGCCCTAGTCGAGCTAATAAAACCCCTCCTAGGCCTGACAAAACAGCATTGTAAAAACTCAAAACAACTGGCACAGGATTTAAGCAGTATAAAAGTAGAAACAGACGAGATCTTCATATCACACGATGTAGTATCACTATTCACAAAAACGCCCATAGAGGTCACACTAAATATAGTACAGAACCGACTCAGAACGGACAGGACATTACACAAACGCACAAACCTATCAGTGGAGGACATATCAAGTTTATTATCATTTGTAGCCAAATCCACATACTTCCAATTCCAGGGGACAATCTACAGACAAAAAGAGGGATTCGCAATGGGGGATCCACTATCAGCCATCATGAGTGGGTTTTTCATGGAAGACCTGGAAGCCAAGGCCATTACCACTGCCCCCGACCACTGCGGATTGTCTCTTTGGAAGAGATATGTGGACGACATCCTGGAAAAAGTAAAAACGGGACACACACAGGAACTCACAGACCACCTCAACTCCATTGACGACACCGGAAACATCAAATTCACCCACGAAGAGGAAACCGACAGAACCATTGCATTCCTGGACATGAAAATTCAACACACAGAAGACGGATGCATAAAAATAAAGGTATACAGGAAACCAACACACACAGATCAATACCTGCTATGGACATCGGAACACCCCACAGCACACAAACTATCAGTGGTAAGAACCTTATACAACCGCACCACCATCATAACAGACCCAGTGGACAGACAGGAGGAAGAAAAACACATTAAAAATGCTCTCACCCAGTGTCAATACCCAGGTTGGGCCATAAGAAAGGGAAGACAAGGACTCCAGAAAAACAAAGTAGAAACAAAAAAGAAAAGTACCACCAAATCAGAAAACCTTGGCATGGTCACCCTTCCTTACATCCGGGGGATCACAGAGCGTGTACAGAGGGCGATGAATAAACACCGCATAAGCACACCAGTGAAGCCGCACATCAAGCTACGCCAGGTGCTGGTGCATCCCAAGGACCGCATTGACCCAGAAAAGAAGTGTGACATAATATACGAGATCCCATGCCTATCATGCAATAAAACTTACATTGGAGAGACAGGTAGAGCGTTTGGCACACGAAAGAAAGAACACCAGAAAGAATGCGAAAAGGAAACATCTGGAGCGCGCACACGTGCAACAAAACAGAAAGCGGACCAGGAGAACCTGAAATCAGCCATCTCTGATCACTGCAAAAGGGAGAACCACATCATGGATTGGGATAAGGCCAAGGTTATTCGATCAGAAAACAACAAATACCACCGTTGGATCAGGGAGGCACTGGAGATCCGGAAACGTGCACACAGGACTGTAAACCGAGATGAGGGGGCCTACATGCTGTCACATACCTGGGATGCAGTCCTCCATAAAACACAGGACAGCAGAGGGCGTGGTCATCCCACCCATACAGGTGGGATGACCTACCCTACATAAATCAGCCATATACACGTCACAGCAACATCATGTGACGTCTCTGAGGAAGACTGCAGGAAGTCAGCAGTCGAAACTGTCAGGTATAACAAAAAATAAATGCGTCTTTTTATATGAACAATAAATTAAATAGTTCTAGTTAGACGAAATGAACTTATTTGGATTCTCCTACCACTGTTATGCTGATGACACTCAACTATTCCTCTCTTTCCCTCCCTCTACCCGACAGATTAAAGAGAGAATATCTGCTTGCCTGGCTGACATCTCGTAGTGGATGTCTAGCCATCACCTGAAGCTCAACCTGGACAAGACTGAGCTGCTCTTCATGCCACACAAGACATCCCCGCTTCTAGACCTGTCCATCACTGTCGACGGAACTATGGTGACCGCCTCCCGCTCCGCAAGAAACCTGGGGGTGGTCCTGGACGACCAGCTGGACTTCAGAGAGCACATCAGGGCAACGACACGGTCCTGCAGGTTCCTCCTGTACAACATTAGGAGGATTCGGCCGTACCTGACCACCTACTCTGCCCAGCTCCTTGTCTAGACCATGGTCACCTCAGGCCTGGACTACTGCAACTCCCTTTTCGCAAGCCTGCCAGCCTGCGCCATTCTGCCCCTTCAACTGGTCCAGAACGCGGCTGCTCGGCTTGTGTTCAACCTCCCGAAGTTCACACACGTCACCCCCCTGCTGAGGTCACTCCACTGGCTTCCAGTCGTGGCCAGGATCAGGTTCAAAGTTCTGACCCTGGCCTACACTGCAGCCAAAAGGTCAGGCCCCTCCTACCTACAGGACTTGATCCAGCACTACACTCCTGCTCGACCACTTCGCTCTGCTGGTGCAGGGCGACTTGCACTTCCCTCCCTCCGTGTCAACGGCACTCGCTCGTCCCGACTGCGGAGCTTCTCCACTCTAGCTCCCCAGTGGTGGAATGAACTCCCCACTCCGTTGCGCTCTGCTGAAACGCTGTCTGTTTTCCGTCGTGGTCTGAAAACACACTTTTTCAGACTCCACCTTGATTAACTACATATATAAGGCCAAATATATAGTATGTTCTTTCTGTTTATTTTCTATTTGGTTTTGCTATTTCATAGCTTAGAATGTATAGCCGACTGTTTTCTGTATTCTGTTGACTACTAGCGATAGCTCCTATGTTGTGAGAAAGTTGTGCTTTGTTGGATTTGCTTTGTAGATTGTGTCTATGACCTTCAATATGCACTAATTGTACGTCGCTTTGTATAAAAGCGTCTGCCAAATAAATGTAATGTAATGTAATAGAAAAATATTGGTTTGGGGTCAATAACTCAAAAATAAAAAAATGTATGGTAGTTTATGGGAAAAATGGAGGGATGAAAACAGGACAACGAGTGGAAATTTCCAAAAGCTGTATACAAGAGCACTATTCTGACATGGGTCGGATGGAACAAAATTGGTTTGAGGTCAATAACTCAAATATAAAAAAATTAATGGGAGTCTATGGGAAAAATGGAGGGAAGAAAATGACAAAAACAGGAGAACAAGTGGAACTTTCCAAAAGCTGAATACAAACACACTATTCTGGAATGGGACGGATGAAATTGTATTGGTTTGGGGTCAATTTCTCTAAAATTTTAAAAATGAATGAGAGTCTATGGAAAAAATGGAGGGATGAAAACAACAAAAACAGGAGAAAGTGTGAAAATTTACAAAAACTTTATACAAGCACACTATTCTAACAGGGGACAGATGGAACAAAACTGGTTTTGGGTCAATAACTCAAAAAAAAAAAAAAATATGGGAGTCTATGGGGAAAATGAAGAGATGAAAATACAGAAACAGGAGAACGAGTGGAAATTTCCAAAAGCTGTATACAAACACAATATTCTGGCATGAGTCGGATGGGAAAAAATTGGTTTGAGGTCAATAACTCAAAAACAAAAAAAATGAATGGGAGTCTATGGGGAAAATGTAGTGATGAAAATGACAAAAACAGGAAAACGAGTGGAAATTTCCAAAAGCTGTATACAAACACAATATTCTGGCATGGGACGGATGGAATAAAATTGATTTGGTGTCAAAATCTAAATAAAGAAAAAAATGAATGATAGTCCATGGGAAAAATGAAGGGATGAAAATACAAAAACAGGAGAACGAGTTGAAAATTCCAAAAGCTTTATACAAGCACACTATTCTGACAAGGGACAGACAGAACAAAATTGGTTTGAGGTCAATAACTCAAAAATTAAAAAATGAATGGGAGTCTAGGGGAAAAATGGAGGGATGAAAATGACAAAAACAAAAAAACTATTGCAAATTATTAAAAGCTGTATGCAAGCATACTATTCTGACATGGGTCGGATGGAACAAAATTAGTTTGAGGTCAATAACTCAAAAATAAAAAAATGAATGAGAGTCTATGTGAAAAATGGAGGGATAAAAATACAAAAACAGGAGAACGAGTGGAAATTTCCAAAAGTTGGATACAAACAACTTATTCTAACAGGGGACAGATGGAACAAAACTGGTTTTGGGTCAATAACTCAAAAATAAAAAAAATTATGGGAGTCTATGGGAAAAATGGAGAGATGAAAATACAAAAACAGGAGAACGAGTGGAAATTTCCAAAAGCTGTATACAAACACAATATTCTGGCATGAGTCGGATGGGGAAAAATTGGTTTGAGGTCAATAACTCAAAAAAAAAAAAAATGAATGGGAGTCTATGGGGAAAATGAAGTGATGAAAATGACAAAAACAGGAAAACGAGTGGAAATTTCCAAAAGCTGTATACAAACACAATATTCTGGCATGGGACGGATGGAATAAAATTGATTTGGTGTCAAAATCTAAATTAAATAAAAAAAGAATGATAGTCTATGGGAAAAATGAAGGGATGAAAATACAAAAACAGGAGAACGAGTTGAAAATTTCAAAAAGCTGTATACAAGCACACTATTCTGACATGAGTCGGATGGAAAAAAATTGGTTTGAGGTCAATAACTCAAAAAATAAAAAAAATTAATGGGAGGCTATGGGAAAAATGGAAGGATGAAAACAACAAAAACAGAAGAAAGAGTGGAAATTTCCAAAAGTTGTATACAAACACACTATTCTGGAATGGGACGGAGAAAATAGTACTGGTTTGGGGTCAATTTCTCAAAAATTGTCAAAATGAATGGGAGACTATAGTAAAAATGTAAGGATGAAAACAACAAAAACAGGAGAAAAAGTGAAAATTTTCAAAAGCTGTATACAAAAACAATATTCTGGCATGGGACGGATGACATAAAATTGGTTTGGGGTCACTAACTCAAAAATTAAAAAATGAATAGGAGTCTCTGGGAAAAACGGAGGGATGAAAACAACAAAAACAGGAGAAAGAGTGGAAATTTCCAAAAGCTGTATATAAGCACAATATTCTGACATGGGACGTATGGAATAAAATATATTTTGGTGTCAAAATCAAAAAAAATTTGAAAATGAATGATGGTCTATGGGAAAAATGGAGGGATGAAAACAACAAAAACAGGAGAAAGAGTGGAAATTTCCAAAAGCTGTATACAAGCACACTATTCTGGTATGGGATGAACAAAACAAAATTGGTTTGAGGTCAATAACTCAAAAATAAAAAAAATGAATGGGAGTCTATGGGAAAAATGGAAGGATGAAAACAACAAAAACAGGAGAAAGAGTGGAAATTTCCAAAAGCTGTATCCAAACACAATATTCTGGCATGGGACGGATGGAATAAAATTGATTTGGGGTCCAAATCAAAAATGTTTTGAAAATGAATGATGGTCTATGGGAAAAATGAAGGGATGAAAATACAAAAACAGGAGAACGAGTGGAAAATTCCAAAAGCTATATACAAGCATACTATTCTGACATGAGTCTGATGGAACGAAATTGGATTGGGGTCAATATCTCCAAAATTAAAAAAATGAATGGAAGTCTATGATAACATGGATGGATGAAAATGACAAAAACATGAAAAAAAGTGCAAATTTCTAAAAGCTGTATGCAAGCACACTATTCTGGTATGGGACAGACGAAATAGCATTGGTTTGGGGACAATAACTCAAAAATAAAAAAAAAATGAATGGGAGTCTATGGGAAAAATGGAGGGATGAAAATGACAAAAACAAAAAAACTATTGCAAATTATTAAAAGCTGTATGCAAGCATACTATTCTGACATGGGTCAGATGGAACAAAATTAGTTTGAGGTCAATAACTCAAAAATAAAAAAATGAATGGGAGTCTATGTGAAAAATTGAGGGATAAAAATACAAAAACAGGAGAACGAGTGGAAATTTCTAAAAGCTGTATACAAGCACACTATTATGACATGAGTCGGATGGAAAAAAATTGGTTTAAGGTCAATAACTCAAAAATAAAAAAAGTGAATGGGAGTCTATAGGAAAAATGGAGTGATGATAATGACAAAAGCAGTAAAACGAGTGGAAATTTCAAAAAGCTGAATAGAAACACACTATTCTGGAATGGGACGGACGAAATAGTACTGGTTTGGCGTCAATATCTCAAAGATTTTCTAAATGAATGAGAGTCTATGGAAAAATGCAGTGATGAAAACAAAAACAGGAAAAAAAGTGGAAATCTCCAAAAGTTGTATACAAGCACACTATTCTGGCATGGGACGGATGGAATAAAATTGTTTTGGCGTCAATATCTCAATTTTTTTTTCAATGAATGGGAGTCTATGAGAAAAATGGAAAAATGTAAATGACAAAAACAAAAAAAATAGAGCAAATTTTTCAAAGCTGTATGCAAGCACACTATTCTGGTATGGGACGTACTAAACAAAATTGGTTTGGGGTCAATATCTATAAAATTAAAAAAATTAATGGAAAACTATGGGAATATGGATGGATGAAAATGACAAAAACAGGAGAAAGAGTGGACATTTCCAAAAGCTGTATACAAGCACACTATTCAGGCTTAGGACAGACAAAACATAATTGGTTTGGGGTCAAAATCTCAAATATTTTGAAAATGAATGGGAGTTTATGGGAAAAATGGAGAGATGAAAATGACTAAAACAGAAGAAGGAGTGAAAAATTCCAAAAGCTGTATGCAAGCACACTGTTCTGTCATGGGACGGGTCGAACAAAATTGGATTGGGGTCAATATCTCAAAAATCTTGAAAATGAATGGGAGTCTATGGGAACATGGAGGCATGAAAATTATATAAAAAGAAGAGTGGAACTTTCCAAAAACTTTATACAAGCACAATATTCTAACATGGGACAGATAGAAAAATATTGGTTTGGGGTCAATAACTCAAAAATAAAAAAATTAATGGTAGTTTATGGGAAAAATGGAGGGATGAGAACAGGACAACGAGTGGAAATTTCCAAAAGCTGTATACAAGAGCACTATTCTGACATGGGTCGGATGGAACAAAATTGGTTTGAGGTCAATAACTCAAATATAAAAAAATTAATGGGAGTCTATGGGAAAAATGGAGGGAAGAAAATGACAAAAACAGGAGAAAGTGTGGAAATTTCCAAAAGCTGTATACAAACACAATATTCTAGCATCGGACGGATGGAATAAAATTTATTTGGGGTCAATATCTCAAAAATTAAAAAAATGAATGGGAGTTCATGTGAAAAATGGAGGGATGAAAACAGGACAACGAGTGGAAATTTCCAAAAGCTGTATACAAGAGCACTATTCTGACATGGGTCGGATGGAACAAAATTGGTTTGAGGTCAATAACTGAAATATTTAAAAAATGAATCGGAGTCTATGGAAAAAATGGAGGGAAGAAAATAACAAAAATAGGAAAACGAGTGGAAATTTCCAAAAGCTGTATACAAACACACTATTCTGACAGGGGACAGATGGAACAAAACTGGTTTTGGGTCAATAACTCAAAAATAAGAAAAATTTATGAGAGTCTATGTGAAAAATGGAGTGATGAAAATGACAAAAACAGGAAAACGAGTGGAAATTTCCAAAAGCTGTATACAAACACAATATTCTGGCATGGGTCGGATGGAACAAAATTAGTTTGAGGTCAATAACTCAAAAATTAAAAAATTAATGGGAGTCTATGTGAAAAATGGAGGGATAAAAATACAAAAACAGGAGAACGAGTGGAAATTTCAAAAAGCTGTATACAAGCACACTATTCTGACATGAGTCGGATGGAAAAAAATTGGTTTGAGGTCAATAACTCAAAAAATAAAAAAAATTAATGGGAGGCTATGGGAAAAATGGAAGGATGAAAACAACAAAAACAGAAGAAAGAGTGGAAATTTCCAAAAGTTGTATACAAACAACTTATTCTAACAGGGGACAGATGGAACAAAACTGGTTTTGGGTCAATAACTCAAAAATTAAAAAAATTATGGGAGTCTATGGGAAAAATGGAGAGATGAAAATACAAAAACAGGAGAACGAGTGGAAATTTCCAAAAGCTGTATACAAGCATACTATTCTGACAAGGGACAAATAGAACAAATTTGGTTTGAGGTCAATAACTCAAATTTTAAAAAAATGAATGGGAGTCTATAGGAAAAATGGAGTGACGATAATGACAAAAGCAGTAAAACGAGTGGAAATTTCAAAAAGCTGAATAGAAACACACTATTCTGGAATGGGACGGACGAAATAGTACTGGTTTGGCGTCAATATCTCAAAGATTTTCTAAATGAATGAGAGTCTATGGAAAAATGCAGTGATGAAAACAAAAACAGGAAAAAAAGTGGAAATCTCCAAAAGTTGTATACAAGCACACTATTCTGGCATGGGACGGATGGAATAAAATTGTTTTGGCGTCAATACCTCAAATTTTTTTTCAATGAATGGGAGTCTATGAGAAAAATGGAAAAATGTAAATGACAAAAACAAAAAAAATAGAGCAAATTTTTCAAAGCTGTATGCAAGCACACTATTCTGGTATGGGACGGACTAAACAAAATTGGTTTGGGGTCAATATCTATAAAATTTAAAAAAAATTATGGAAAACTATGGGAATATGGATGGATGAAAATGACAAAAACAGGAGAAAGAGTGGACATTTCCAAAAGCTGTATACAACCACACTATTGAGGCTTAGGACGGACAAACCATAATTGGTTTGGGGTCAATATCTCCAATATTTTCAATGAATGGGAGTTTATGGGAAAAATGGAGAGATGAAAATGACTAAAACAGAAGAAGGAGTGAAAAATTCCAAAAGCTGTATGCAAGCACACTGTTCTGTCATGGGACGGGTCGAACTAAATTGGATTGGGGTCAATATCTCAAAAATCTTGAAAATGAATGGGAGTCTATGGGAACATGGAGGCATGAAAATTATATAAAAAGAAGAAAGAGTGGAACTTTCCAAAAACTTTATACAAGCACAATATTCTAACATGGGACAGATAGAAAAATATTGGTTTGGGGTCAATAACTCAAAAATAAAAAAATTAATGGTAGTTTATGGGAAAAATGGAGGGATGAGAACAGGACAACGAGTGGAAATTTCCAAAAGCAGTATACAAGAGCACTATTCTGACATGGGTCGGATGGAACAAAATTGGTTTGAGGTCAATAACTCAAATATAAAAAATTTAATGGGAGTCTATGGGAAAAATGGAGGGAAGAAAATGACAAAAACAGGAGAACAAGTGGAAATTTCCAAAAGCTGTATACAAGAGCACTATTCTGACATGGGTCGGATGGAACAAAATTGGTTTGAGGTCAATAACTCAAATATAAAAAAATGAATGAGAGTCTATGGAAAAAATGGAGGGAAGAAAATAACAAAAACAGGAAAACGAGTGGAAATTTCCAAAAGCTGTATACAAACACACTATTCTGACGGGACAGATGGAACAAAACTGGTTTTGGGTCAATAACTCAAAAATAAGAAAAATTTATGAGAGTCTATGGGAAAAATGGAGTGATGAAAATGACAAAAACAGGAAAACGAGTGGAAATTTCCAAAAGCTGAATACAAACACACTATTCTGGAATGGGACAGACAAAATAGTACTGGTTTGGCGTCAATATCTCAAATATTTTGTAAATGAATGAGTCTATGGAAAATTGCAGTGATGAAAACAAAAACAGGAGAAAAAGCGGAACTTTCCAAAAGCTGTATACAAGCACAGTATTCTGACATGTGTCGGATGGAACAAAATTGGTTTGAGGTCAATAACTCAAAAATAAAAAAATTAATGGGAGTCTATGGGAAAAATGGAGGGATGAAAACCACAAAAACAGTAGAAAGAGTGGAAATTTCCAAAAGCTGTATACAAACACAATATTCTGGCATGGGACGGATGGAATAAAATTGATTTGGTGTCAAAATCTAAATAAAAAATTTTTTTTTATGATGGTCTATGTGAAAAATGGAGGGATAAAAATACAAAAACAGGAGAACGAGTGGAAATTTCTAAAAGCTGTATACAAGCACACTATTCTGACATGAGTCGGATGGAAAAAAATTGGTTTGAGTTCAATAACTCAAAAATAAAAAAAATGAATGGGAGTCTATGGGAAAAATGGAGGCATGAAAATTATAAAAAAAGAAGAAAGAGTGGAACTTTCCAAAACCTTTATACAAGCACACTATTCTAACATGGGACAGATAGAACAACCTGCTCGGCCCTCATCAGTCCGGCTTCAGAACCGGCCACTCAACTGAAACTGCACTCCTGGCTGTGACCGAGGCACTCGCCACTGCTAGAGCCTCCTCCCTCTCCTCTGTCCTGATTCTCCTTGACCTGTCTGCAGCATTTGATACGGTCAACCACAAACTCCTGATCTCCACACTGGCTGAGATGGGCATCTCTGGAACTGCTCTCTGGTTTACTTCTTATCTCACAGATAGATCCTACCAAGTCTCCTGGAAGGGCTCTATCTCTGCACCTCATCCTCTTTCTACAGGAGTCCCGCAGGGATCTGTACTGGGTCCTCTGCTGTTCTCCATTTACACTAAGTCTCTTGGTTTGGTCATTAACTCACATGGCTTCTCCTACCACTTTTTAATTTATTGTTCATATAAAAAGACGCATTTATTTTTTGTTATACCTGACAGTTTCGACTAAACCAGGCACACCACTCCGGCCCATCGTAGATAGCATAGAACATACAACCTGTCAAAAGCCCTAGTCGAGCTAATAAAACCCCTCCTAGGCCTGACAAAACAGCATTGTAAAAACTCAAAACAACTGGCACAGGATTTAAGCAGTATAAAAGTAGAAACAGACGAGATCTTCATATCACACGATGTAGTATCACTATTCACAAAAACGCCCATAGAGGTCACACTAAATATAGTACAGAACCGACTCAGAACGGACAGGACATTACACAAACGCACAAACCTATCAGTGGAGGACATATCAAGTTTATTATCATTTGTAGCCAAATCCACATACTTCCAATTCCAGGGGACAATCTACAGACAAAAAGAGGGATTCGCAATGGGGGATCCACTATCAGCCATCATGAGTGGGTTTTTCATGGAAGACCTGGAAGCCAAGGCCATTACCACTGCCCCCGACCACTGCGGATTGTCTCTTTGGAAGAGATATGTGGACGACATCCTGGAAAAAGTAAAAACGGGACACACACAGGAACTCACAGACCACCTCAACTCCATTGACGACACCGGAAACATCAAATTCACCCACGAAGAGGAAACCGACAGAACCATTGCATTCCTGGACATGAAAATTCAACACACAGAAGACGGATGCATAAAAATAAAGGTATACAGGAAACCAACACACACAGATCAATACCTGCTATGGACATCGGAACACCCCACAGCACACAAACTATCAGTGGTAAGAACCTTATACAACCGCACCACCATCATAACAGACCCAGTGGACAGACAGGAGGAAGAAAAACACATTAAAAATGCTCTCACCCAGTGTCAATACCCAGGTTGGGCCATAAGAAAGGGAAGACAAGGACTCCAGAAAAACAAAGTAGAAACAAAAAAGAAAAGTACCACCAAATCAGAAAACCTTGGCATGGTCACCCTTCCTTACATCCGGGGGATCACAGAGCGTGTACAGAGGGCGATGAATAAACACCGCATAAGCACACCAGTGAAGCCGCACATCAAGCTACGCCAGGTGCTGGTGCATCCCAAGGACCGCATTGACCCAGAAAAGAAGTGTGACATAATATACGAGATCCCATGCCTATCATGCAATAAAACTTACATTGGAGAGACAGGTAGAGCGTTTGGCACACGAAAGAAAGAACACCAGAAAGAATGCGAAAAGGAAACATCTGGAGCGCGCACACGTGCAACAAAACAGAAAGCGGACCAGGAGAACCTGAAATCAGCCATCTCTGATCACTGCAAAAGGGAGAACCACATCATGGATTGGGATAAGGCCAAGGTTATTCGATCAGAAAACAACAAATACCACCGTTGGATCAGGGAGGCACTGGAGATCCGGAAACGTGCACACAGGACTGTAAACCGAGATGAGGGGGCCTACATGCTGTCACATACCTGGGATGCAGTCCTCCATAAAACACAGGACAGCAGAGGGCGTGGTCATCCCACCCATACAGGTGGGATGACCTACCCTACATAAATCAGCCATATACACGTCACAGCAACATCATGTGACGTCTCTGAGGAAGACTGCAGGAAGTCAGCAGTCGAAACTGTCAGGTATAACAAAAAATAAATGCGTCTTTTTATATGAACAATAAATTAAATAGTTCTAGTTAGACGAAATGAACTTATTTGGATTCTCCTACCACTGTTATGCTGATGACACTCAACTATTCCTCTCTTTCCCTCCCTCTACCCGACAGATTAAAGAGAGAATATCTGCTTGCCTGGCTGACATCTCGTAGTGGATGTCTAGCCATCACCTGAAGCTCAACCTGGACAAGACTGAGCTGCTCTTCATGCCACACAAGACATCCCCGCTTCTAGACCTGTCCATCACTGTCGACGGAACTATGGTGACCGCCTCCCGCTCCGCAAGAAACCTGGGGGTGGTCCTGGACGACCAGCTGGACTTCAGAGAGCACATCAGGGCAACGACACGGTCCTGCAGGTTCCTCCTGTACAACATTAGGAGGATTCGGCCGTACCTGACCACCTACTCTGCCCAGCTCCTTGTCTAGACCATGGTCACCTCAGGCCTGGACTACTGCAACTCCCTTTTCGCAAGCCTGCCAGCCTGCGCCATTCTGCCCCTTCAACTGGTCCAGAACGCGGCTGCTCGGCTTGTGTTCAACCTCCCGAAGTTCACACACGTCACCCCCCTGCTGAGGTCACTCCACTGGCTTCCAGTCGTGGCCAGGATCAGGTTCAAAGTTCTGACCCTGGCCTACACTGCAGCCAAAAGGTCAGGCCCCTCCTACCTACAGGACTTGATCCAGCACTACACTCCTGCTCGACCACTTCGCTCTGCTGGTGCAGGGCGACTTGCACTTCCCTCCCTCCGTGTCAACGGCACTCGCTCGTCCCGACTGCGGAGCTTCTCCACTCTAGCTCCCCAGTGGTGGAATGAACTCCCCACTCCGTTGCGCTCTGCTGAAACGCTGTCTGTTTTCCGTCGTGGTCTGAAAACACACTTTTTCAGACTCCACCTTGATTAACTACATATATAAGGCCAAATATATAGTATGTTCTTTCTGTTTATTTTCTATTTGGTTTTGCTATTTCATAGCTTAGAATGTATAGCCGACTGTTTTCTGTATTCTGTTGACTACTAGCGATAGCTCCTATGTTGTGAGAAAGTTGTGCTTTGTTGGATTTGCTTTGTAGATTGTGTCTATGACCTTCAATATGCACTAATTGTACGTCGCTTTGTATAAAAGCGTCTGCCAAATAAATGTAATGTAATGTAATAGAAAAATATTGGTTTGGGGTCAATAACTCAAAAATAAAAAAATGTATGGTAGTTTATGGGAAAAATGGAGGGATGAAAACAGGACAACGAGTGGAAATTTCCAAAAGCTGTATACAAGAGCACTATTCTGACATGGGTCGGATGGAACAAAATTGGTTTGAGGTCAATAACTCAAATATAAAAAAATTAATGGGAGTCTATGGGAAAAATGGAGGGAAGAAAATGACAAAAACAGGAGAACAAGTGGAACTTTCCAAAAGCTGAATACAAACACACTATTCTGGAATGGGACGGATGAAATTGTATTGGTTTGGGGTCAATTTCTCTAAAATTTTAAAAATGAATGAGAGTCTATGGAAAAAATGGAGGGATGAAAACAACAAAAACAGGAGAAAGTGTGAAAATTTACAAAAACTTTATACAAGCACACTATTCTAACAGGGGACAGATGGAACAAAACTGGTTTTGGGTCAATAACTCAAAAAAAAAAAAAAATATGGGAGTCTATGGGGAAAATGAAGAGATGAAAATACAGAAACAGGAGAACGAGTGGAAATTTCCAAAAGCTGTATACAAACACAATATTCTGGCATGAGTCGGATGGGAAAAAATTGGTTTGAGGTCAATAACTCAAAAACAAAAAAAATGAATGGGAGTCTATGGGGAAAATGTAGTGATGAAAATGACAAAAACAGGAAAACGAGTGGAAATTTCCAAAAGCTGTATACAAACACAATATTCTGGCATGGGACGGATGGAATAAAATTGATTTGGTGTCAAAATCTAAATAAAGAAAAAAATGAATGATAGTCCATGGGAAAAATGAAGGGATGAAAATACAAAAACAGGAGAACGAGTTGAAAATTCCAAAAGCTTTATACAAGCACACTATTCTGACAAGGGACAGACAGAACAAAATTGGTTTGAGGTCAATAACTCAAAAATTAAAAAATGAATGGGAGTCTAGGGGAAAAATGGAGGGATGAAAATGACAAAAACAAAAAAACTATTGCAAATTATTAAAAGCTGTATGCAAGCATACTATTCTGACATGGGTCGGATGGAACAAAATTAGTTTGAGGTCAATAACTCAAAAATAAAAAAATGAATGAGAGTCTATGTGAAAAATGGAGGGATAAAAATACAAAAACAGGAGAACGAGTGGAAATTTCCAAAAGTTGGATACAAACAACTTATTCTAACAGGGGACAGATGGAACAAAACTGGTTTTGGGTCAATAACTCAAAAATAAAAAAAATTATGGGAGTCTATGGGAAAAATGGAGAGATGAAAATACAAAAACAGGAGAACGAGTGGAAATTTCCAAAAGCTGTATACAAACACAATATTCTGGCATGAGTCGGATGGGGAAAAATTGGTTTGAGGTCAATAACTCAAAAAAAAAAAAAATGAATGGGAGTCTATGGGGAAAATGAAGTGATGAAAATGACAAAAACAGGAAAACGAGTGGAAATTTCCAAAAGCTGTATACAAACACAATATTCTGGCATGGGACGGATGGAATAAAATTGATTTGGTGTCAAAATCTAAATTAAATAAAAAAAGAATGATAGTCTATGGGAAAAATGAAGGGATGAAAATACAAAAACAGGAGAACGAGTTGAAAATTTCAAAAAGCTGTATACAAGCACACTATTCTGACATGAGTCGGATGGAAAAAAATTGGTTTGAGGTCAATAACTCAAAAAATAAAAAAAATTAATGGGAGGCTATGGGAAAAATGGAAGGATGAAAACAACAAAAACAGAAGAAAGAGTGGAAATTTCCAAAAGTTGTATACAAACACACTATTCTGGAATGGGACGGAGAAAATAGTACTGGTTTGGGGTCAATTTCTCAAAAATTGTCAAAATGAATGGGAGACTATAGTAAAAATGTAAGGATGAAAACAACAAAAACAGGAGAAAAAGTGAAAATTTTCAAAAGCTGTATACAAAAACAATATTCTGGCATGGGACGGATGACATAAAATTGGTTTGGGGTCACTAACTCAAAAATTAAAAAATGAATAGGAGTCTCTGGGAAAAACGGAGGGATGAAAACAACAAAAACAGGAGAAAGAGTGGAAATTTCCAAAAGCTGTATATAAGCACAATATTCTGACATGGGACGTATGGAATAAAATATATTTTGGTGTCAAAATCAAAAAAAATTTGAAAATGAATGATGGTCTATGGGAAAAATGGAGGGATGAAAACAACAAAAACAGGAGAAAGAGTGGAAATTTCCAAAAGCTGTATACAAGCACACTATTCTGGTATGGGATGAACAAAACAAAATTGGTTTGAGGTCAATAACTCAAAAATAAAAAAAATGAATGGGAGTCTATGGGAAAAATGGAAGGATGAAAACAACAAAAACAGGAGAAAGAGTGGAAATTTCCAAAAGCTGTATCCAAACACAATATTCTGGCATGGGACGGATGGAATAAAATTGATTTGGGGTCCAAATCAAAAATGTTTTGAAAATGAATGATGGTCTATGGGAAAAATGAAGGGATGAAAATACAAAAACAGGAGAACGAGTGGAAAATTCCAAAAGCTATATACAAGCATACTATTCTGACATGAGTCTGATGGAACGAAATTGGATTGGGGTCAATATCTCCAAAATTAAAAAAATGAATGGAAGTCTATGATAACATGGATGGATGAAAATGACAAAAACATGAAAAAAAGTGCAAATTTCTAAAAGCTGTATGCAAGCACACTATTCTGGTATGGGACAGACGAAATAGCATTGGTTTGGGGACAATAACTCAAAAATAAAATAAAAATGAATGGGAGTCTATGGGAAAAATGGAGGGATGAAAATGACAAAAACAAAAAAACTATTGCAAATTATTAAAAGCTGTATGCAAGCATACTATTCTGACATGGGTCAGATGGAACAAAATTAGTTTGAGGTCAATAACTCAAAAATAAAAAAATGAATGGGAGTCTATGTGAAAAATTGAGGGATAAAAATACAAAAACAGGAGAACGAGTGGAAATTTCTAAAAGCTGTATACAAGCACACTATTATGACATGAGTCGGATGGAAAAAAATTGGTTTAAGGTCAATAACTCAAAAATAAAAAAAGTGAATGGGAGTCTATAGGAAAAATGGAGTGATGATAATGACAAAAGCAGTAAAACGAGTGGAAATTTCAAAAAGCTGAATAGAAACACACTATTCTGGAATGGGACGGACGAAATAGTACTGGTTTGGCGTCAATATCTCAAAGATTTTCTAAATGAATGAGAGTCTATGGAAAAATGCAGTGATGAAAACAAAAACAGGAAAAAAAGTGGAAATCTCCAAAAGTTGTATACAAGCACACTATTCTGGCATGGGACGGATGGAATAAAATTGTTTTGGCGTCAATATCTCAATTTTTTTTTCAATGAATGGGAGTCTATGAGAAAAATGGAAAAATGTAAATGACAAAAACAAAAAAAATAGAGCAAATTTTTCAAAGCTGTATGCAAGCACACTATTCTGGTATGGGACGTACTAAACAAAATTGGTTTGGGGTCAATATCTATAAAATTAAAAAAATTAATGGAAAACTATGGGAATATGGATGGATGAAAATGACAAAAACAGGAGAAAGAGTGGACATTTCCAAAAGCTGTATACAAGCACACTATTCAGGCTTAGGACAGACAAAACATAATTGGTTTGGGGTCAAAATCTCAAATATTTTGAAAATGAATGGGAGTTTATGGGAAAAATGGAGAGATGAAAATGACTAAAACAGAAGAAGGAGTGAAAAATTCCAAAAGCTGTATGCAAGCACACTGTTCTGTCATGGGACGGGTCGAACAAAATTGGATTGGGGTCAATATCTCAAAAATCTTGAAAATGAATGGGAGTCTATGGGAACATGGAGGCATGAAAATTATATAAAAAGAAGAGTGGAACTTTCCAAAAACTTTATACAAGCACAATATTCTAACATGGGACAGATAGAAAAATATTGGTTTGGGGTCAATAACTCAAAAATAAAAAAATTAATGGTAGTTTATGGGAAAAATGGAGGGATGAGAACAGGACAACGAGTGGAAATTTCCAAAAGCTGTATACAAGAGCACTATTCTGACATGGGTCGGATGGAACAAAATTGGTTTGAGGTCAATAACTCAAATATAAAAAAATTAATGGGAGTCTATGGGAAAAATGGAGGGAAGAAAATGACAAAAACAGGAGAAAGTGTGGAAATTTCCAAAAGCTGTATACAAACACAATATTCTAGCATCGGACGGATGGAATAAAATTTATTTGGGGTCAATATCTCAAAAATTAAAAAAATGAATGGGAGTTCATGTGAAAAATGGAGGGATGAAAACAGGACAACGAGTGGAAATTTCCAAAAGCTGTATACAAGAGCACTATTCTGACATGGGTCGGATGGAACAAAATTGGTTTGAGGTCAATAACTGAAATATTTAAAAAATGAATCGGAGTCTATGGAAAAAATGGAGGGAAGAAAATAACAAAAATAGGAAAACGAGTGGAAATTTCCAAAAGCTGTATACAAACACACTATTCTGACAGGGGACAGATGGAACAAAACTGGTTTTGGGTCAATAACTCAAAAATAAGAAAAATTTATGAGAGTCTATGTGAAAAATGGAGTGATGAAAATGACAAAAACAGGAAAACGAGTGGAAATTTCCAAAAGCTGTATACAAACACAATATTCTGGCATGGGTCGGATGGAACAAAATTAGTTTGAGGTCAATAACTCAAAAATTAAAAAATTAATGGGAGTCTATGTGAAAAATGGAGGGATAAAAATACAAAAACAGGAGAACGAGTGGAAATTTCAAAAAGCTGTATACAAGCACACTATTCTGACATGAGTCGGATGGAAAAAAATTGGTTTGAGGTCAATAACTCAAAAAATAAAAAAAATTAATGGGAGGCTATGGGAAAAATGGAAGGATGAAAACAACAAAAACAGAAGAAAGAGTGGAAATTTCCAAAAGTTGTATACAAACAACTTATTCTAACAGGGGACAGATGGAACAAAACTGGTTTTGGGTCAATAACTCAAAAATTAAAAAAATTATGGGAGTCTATGGGAAAAATGGAGAGATGAAAATACAAAAACAGGAGAACGAGTGGAAATTTCCAAAAGCTGTATACAAGCATACTATTCTGACAAGGGACAAATAGAACAAATTTGGTTTGAGGTCAATAACTCAAATTTTAAAAAAATGAATGGGAGTCTATAGGAAAAATGGAGTGACGATAATGACAAAAGCAGTAAAACGAGTGGAAATTTCAAAAAGCTGAATAGAAACACACTATTCTGGAATGGGACGGACGAAATAGTACTGGTTTGGCGTCAATATCTCAAAGATTTTCTAAATGAATGAGAGTCTATGGAAAAATGCAGTGATGAAAACAAAAACAGGAAAAAAAGTGGAAATCTCCAAAAGTTGTATACAAGCACACTATTCTGGCATGGGACGGATGGAATAAAATTGTTTTGGCGTCAATACCTCAAATTTTTTTTCAATGAATGGGAGTCTATGAGAAAAATGGAAAAATGTAAATGACAAAAACAAAAAAAATAGAGCAAATTTTTCAAAGCTGTATGCAAGCACACTATTCTGGTATGGGACGGACTAAACAAAATTGGTTTGGGGTCAATATCTATAAAATTTAAAAAAATTATGGAAAACTATGGGAATATGGATGGATGAAAATGACAAAAACAGGAGAAAGAGTGGACATTTCCAAAAGCTGTATACAACCACACTATTGAGGCTTAGGACGGACAAACCATAATTGGTTTGGGGTCAATATCTCCAATATTTTCAATGAATGGGAGTTTATGGGAAAAATGGAGAGATGAAAATGACTAAAACAGAAGAAGGAGTGAAAAATTCCAAAAGCTGTATGCAAGCACACTGTTCTGTCATGGGACGGGTCGAACTAAATTGGATTGGGGTCAATATCTCAAAAATCTTGAAAATGAATGGGAGTCTATGGGAACATGGAGGCATGAAAATTATATAAAAAGAAGAAAGAGTGGAACTTTCCAAAAACTTTATACAAGCACAATATTCTAACATGGGACAGATAGAAAAATATTGGTTTGGGGTCAATAACTCAAAAATAAAAAAATTAATGGTAGTTTATGGGAAAAATGGAGGGATGAGAACAGGACAACGAGTGGAAATTTCCAAAAGCAGTATACAAGAGCACTATTCTGACATGGGTCGGATGGAACAAAATTGGTTTGAGGTCAATAACTCAAATATAAAAAATTTAATGGGAGTCTATGGGAAAAATGGAGGGAAGAAAATGACAAAAACAGGAGAACAAGTGGAAATTTCCAAAAGCTGTATACAAGAGCACTATTCTGACATGGGTCGGATGGAACAAAATTGGTTTGAGGTCAATAACTCAAATATAAAAAAATGAATGAGAGTCTATGGAAAAAATGGAGGGAAGAAAATAACAAAAACAGGAAAACGAGTGGAAATTTCCAAAAGCTGTATACAAACACACTATTCTGACGGGACAGATGGAACAAAACTGGTTTTGGGTCAATAACTCAAAAATAAGAAAAATTTATGAGAGTCTATGGGAAAAATGGAGTGATGAAAATGACAAAAACAGGAAAACGAGTGGAAATTTCCAAAAGCTGAATACAAACACACTATTCTGGAATGGGACAGACAAAATAGTACTGGTTTGGCGTCAATATCTCAAATATTTTGTAAATGAATGAGTCTATGGAAAATTGCAGTGATGAAAACAAAAACAGGAGAAAAAGCGGAACTTTCCAAAAGCTGTATACAAGCACAGTATTCTGACATGTGTCGGATGGAACAAAATTGGTTTGAGGTCAATAACTCAAAAATAAAAAAATTAATGGGAGTCTATGGGAAAAATGGAGGGATGAAAACCACAAAAACAGTAGAAAGAGTGGAAATTTCCAAAAGCTGTATACAAACACAATATTCTGGCATGGGACGGATGGAATAAAATTGATTTGGTGTCAAAATCTAAATAAAATTTTTTATTTATGATGGTCTATGTGAAAAATGGAGGGATAAAAATACAAAAACAGGAGAACGAGTGGAAATTTCTAAAAGCTGTATACAAGCACACTATTCTGACATGAGTCGGATGGAAAAAAATTGGTTTGAGTTCAATAACTCAAAAATAAAAAAAATGAATGGGAGTCTATGGGAAAAATGGAGGCATGAAAATTATAAAAAAAGAAGAAAGAGTGGAACTTTCCAAAACCTTTATACAAGCACACTATTCTAACATGGGACAGATAGAACAACCTGCTCGGCCCTCATCAGTCCGGCTTCAGAACCGGCCACTCAACTGAAACTGCACTCCTGGCTGTGACCGAGGCACTCGCCACTGCTAGAGCCTCCTCCCTCTCCTCTGTCCTGATTCTCCTTGACCTGTCTGCAGCATTTGATACGGTCAACCACAAACTCCTGATCTCCACACTGGCTGAGATGGGCATCTCTGGAACTGCTCTCTGGTTTACTTCTTATCTCACAGATAGATCCTACCAAGTCTCCTGGAAGGGCTCTATCTCTGCACCTCATCCTCTTTCTACAGGAGTCCCGCAGGGATCTGTACTGGGTCCTCTGCTGTTCTCCATTTACACTAAGTCTCTTGGTTTGGTCATTAACTCACATGGCTTCTCCTACCACTTTTTAATTTATTGTTCATATAAAAAGACACATTTATTTTTTGTTATACCTGACAGTTTCGACTAAACCAGGCACACCACTCCGGCCCATCGTAGATAGCATAGAACATACAACCTGTCAAAAGCCCTAGTCGAGCTAATAAAACCCCTCCTAGGCCTGACAAAACAGCATTGTAAAAACTCAAAACAACTGGCACAGGATTTAAGCAGTATAAAAGTAGAAACAGACGAGATCTTCATATCACACGATGTAGTATCACTATTCACAAAAACGCCCATAGAGGTCACACTAAATATAGTACAGAACCGACTCAGAACGGACAGGACATTACACAAACGCACAAACCTATCAGTGGAGGACATATCAAGTTTATTATCATTTGTAGCCAAATCCACATACTTCCAATTCCAGGGGACAATCTACAGACAAAAAGAGGGATTCGCAATGGGGGATCCACTATCAGCCATCATGAGTGGGTTTTTCATGGAAGACCTGGAAGCCAAGGCCATTACCACTGCCCCCGACCACTGCGGATTGTCTCTTTGGAAGAGATATGTGGACGACATCCTGGAAAAAGTAAAAACGGGACACACACAGGAACTCACAGACCACCTCAACTCCATTGACGACACCGGAAACATCAAATTCACCCACGAAGAGGAAACCGACAGAACCATTGCATTCCTGGACATGAAAATTCAACACACAGAAGACGGATGCATAAAAATAAAGGTATACAGGAAACCAACACACACAGATCAATACCTGCTATGGACATCGGAACACCCCACAGCACACAAACTATCAGTGGTAAGAACCTTATACAACCGCACCACCATCATAACAGACCCAGTGGACAGACAGGAGGAAGAAAAACACATTAAAAATGCTCTCACCCAGTGTCAATACCCAGGTTGGGCCATAAGAAAGGGAAGACAAGGACTCCAGAAAAACAAAGTAGAAACAAAAAAGAAAAGTACCACCAAATCAGAAAACCTTGGCATGGTCACCCTTCCTTACATCCGGGGGATCACAGAGCGTGTACAGAGGGCGATGAATAAACACCGCATAAGCACACCAGTGAAGCCGCACATCAAGCTACGCCAGGTGCTGGTGCATCCCAAGGACCGCATTGACCCAGAAAAGAAGTGTGACATAATATACGAGATCCCATGCCTATCATGCAATAAAACTTACATTGGAGAGACAGGTAGAGCGTTTGGCACACGAAAGAAAGAACACCAGAAAGAATGCGAAAAGGAAACATCTGGAGCGCGCACACGTGCAACAAAACAGAAAGCGGACCAGGAGAACCTGAAATCAGCCATCTCTGATCACTGCAAAAGGGAGAACCACATCATGGATTGGGATAAGGCCAAGGTTATTCGATCAGAAAACAACAAATACCACCGTTGGATCAGGGAGGCACTGGAGATCCGGAAACGTGCACACAGGACTGTAAACCGAGATGAGGGGGCCTACATGCTGTCACATACCTGGGATGCAGTCCTCCATAAAACACAGGACAGCAGAGGGCGTGGTCATCCCACCCATACAGGTGGGATGACCTACCCTACATAAATCAGCCATATACACGTCACAGCAACATCATGTGACGTCTCTGAGGAAGACTGCAGGAAGTCAGCAGTCGAAACTGTCAGGTATAACAAAAAATAAATGCGTCTTTTTATATGAACAATAAATTAAATAGTTCTAGTTAGACGAAATGAACTTATTTGGATTCTCCTACCACTGTTATGCTGATGACACTCAACTATTCCTCTCTTTCCCTCCCTCTACCCGACAGATTAAAGAGAGAATATCTGCTTGCCTGGCTGACATCTCGTAGTGGATGTCTAGCCATCACCTGAAGCTCAACCTGGACAAGACTGAGCTGCTCTTCATGCCACACAAGACATCCCCGCTTCTAGACCTGTCCATCACTGTCGACGGAACTATGGTGACCGCCTCCCGCTCCGCAAGAAACCTGGGGGTGGTCCTGGACGACCAGCTGGACTTCAGAGAGCACATCAGGGCAACGACACGGTCCTGCAGGTTCCTCCTGTACAACATTAGGAGGATTCGGCCGTACCTGACCACCTACTCTGCCCAGCTCCTTGTCTAGACCATGGTCACCTCAGGCCTGGACTACTGCAACTCCCTTTTCGCAAGCCTGCCAGCCTGCGCCATTCTGCCCCTTCAACTGGTCCAGAACGCGGCTGCTCGGCTTGTGTTCAACCTCCCGAAGTTCACACACGTCACCCCCCTGCTGAGGTCACTCCACTGGCTTCCAGTCGTGGCCAGGATCAGGTTCAAAGTTCTGACCCTGGCCTACACTGCAGCCAAAAGGTCAGGCCCCTCCTACCTACAGGACTTGATCCAGCACTACACTCCTGCTCGACCACTTCGCTCTGCTGGTGCAGGGCGACTTGCACTTCCCTCCCTCCGTGTCAACGGCACTCGCTCGTCCCGACTGCGGAGCTTCTCCACTCTAGCTCCCCAGTGGTGGAATGAACTCCCCACTCCGTTGCGCTCTGCTGAAACGCTGTCTGTTTTCCGTCGTGGTCTGAAAACACACTTTTTCAGACTCCACCTTGATTAACTACATATATAAGGCCAAATATATAGTATGTTCTTTCTGTTTATTTTCTATTTGGTTTTGCTATTTCATAGCTTAGAATGTATAGCCGACTGTTTTCTGTATTCTGTTGACTACTAGCGATAGCTCCTATGTTGTGAGAAAGTTGTGCTTTGTTGGATTTGCTTTGTAGATTGTGTCTATGACCTTCAATATGCACTAATTGTACGTCGCTTTGTATAAAAGCGTCTGCCAAATAAATGTAATGTAATGTAATAGAAAAATATTGGTTTGGGGTCAATAACTCAAAAATAAAAAAATGTATGGTAGTTTATGGGAAAAATGGAGGGATGAAAACAGGACAACGAGTGGAAATTTCCAAAAGCTGTATACAAGAGCACTATTCTGACATGGGTCGGATGGAACAAAATTGGTTTGAGGTCAATAACTCAAATATAAAAAAATTAATGGGAGTCTATGGGAAAAATGGAGGGAAGAAAATGACAAAAACAGGAGAACAAGTGGAACTTTCCAAAAGCTGAATACAAACACACTATTCTGGAATGGGACGGATGAAATTGTATTGGTTTGGGGTCAATTTCTCTAAAATTTTAAAAATGAATGAGAGTCTATGGAAAAAATGGAGGGATGAAAACAACAAAAACAGGAGAAAGTGTGAAAATTTACAAAAACTTTATACAAGCACACTATTCTAACAGGGGACAGATGGAACAAAACTGGTTTTGGGTCAATAACTCAAAAAAAAAAAAAAATATGGGAGTCTATGGGGAAAATGAAGAGATGAAAATACAGAAACAGGAGAACGAGTGGAAATTTCCAAAAGCTGTATACAAACACAATATTCTGGCATGAGTCGGATGGGAAAAAATTGGTTTGAGGTCAATAACTCAAAAACAAAAAAAATGAATGGGAGTCTATGGGGAAAATGTAGTGATGAAAATGACAAAAACAGGAAAACGAGTGGAAATTTCCAAAAGCTGTATACAAACACAATATTCTGGCATGGGACGGATGGAATAAAATTGATTTGGTGTCAAAATCTAAATAAAGAAAAAAATGAATGATAGTCCATGGGAAAAATGAAGGGATGAAAATACAAAAACAGGAGAACGAGTTGAAAATTCCAAAAGCTTTATACAAGCACACTATTCTGACAAGGGACAGACAGAACAAAATTGGTTTGAGGTCAATAACTCAAAAATTAAAAAATGAATGGGAGTCTATGTGAAAAATGGAGGGATAAAAATACAAAAACAGGAGAACGAGTGGAAATTTCAAAAAGCTGTATACAAGCACACTATTCTGACATGAGTCGGATGGAAAAAAATTGGTTTGAGGTCAATAACTAAAAAAAATAAATAAATTAATGGGAGGCTATGGGAAAAATGGAAGGATGAAAACAACAAAAACAGAAGAGTGGAAATTTCCAAAAGTTGTATACAAACACATTATTCTGACAGGGGACAGATGGAACAAAACTGGTTTTGGGTCAATAACTCAAAAATAAAAAAAATTATGGGAGTCTATGGGAAAAATGGAGAGATGAAAATACAAAAACAGGAAAACGAGTGGAAATTTCCAAAAGCTGTATACAAACACAATATTCTGGCATGGGACGGATGGAATAAAATTTATTTGGTGTCAAAATCTAAATAAAAATAAAAAAGAATGATAGTCTATGGGAAAAATGAAGGGATGAAAATACAAAAACAGGAGAACGAGTTGAAAATTCCAAAAGCTGTATACAAGCACACTATTCTGACAAGGGACAGATAGAACAAAATTGGTTTGAGGTCAATAACTCAAAAATTAAAAAATGAATGGGAAAAATGGAGGGATGAAAATGACAAAAACAAAAAAACTATTGCAAATTATTAAAAGCTGTATGCAAGCATACTATTCTGACATGGGTCGGATGGAACAAAATTAGTTTGAGGTCAATAACTCAAAAATAAAAAAATGAATGGGAGGCTATGGGAAAAATGGAAGGATGAAAACAACAAAAACAGAAGAAAGAGTGGAAATTTCCAAAAGTTGTATACAAACACACTATTCTGGAATGGGACGGAGAAAATAGTACTGGTTTGGGGTCAATTTCTCAAAAATTGTCAAAATGAATGGGAGACTATAGTAAAAATGTAGGGATGAAAACAACAAAAACAGGAGAAAAAGTGAAAATTTTCAAAAGCTGTATACAAAAACAATATTCTGGCATGGGACGGATGACATAAAATTGGTTTGGGGTCACTAACTCAAAAATAAAAAAATGAATAGGAGTCTCTGGGAAAAACGGAGGGATGAAAACAACAAAAACAGGAGAAAGAGTGGAAATTTCCAAAAGCTGTATACAAGCACAGTATTCTGGCATGGGATGGATGGAACAAAATTAGTTTGGGGTCAATATCTCAAAAATAAAAAAAATTAATGGGAGTCTATGGGAAAAATGAAAGGATGAAAACAACAAAAACAGGAGAAAGAGTGGAAATTTCCAAAAGCTGTATACAAGCACACTATTCTGGTTGGGCGGCAGTGTAGTATAATGGTTAAGGAACCGGACTTGTAACGAAAGGTTGCAGGTTCGATTCCCAGGTACGACACTGCCGTTGTACCCTTGAGCAAGGTACTTAACCTGCATTGCTTCAGTATATATCCAGCTGTATGAATGGATAAATGTAATAAGAAGTATGTAAGTCGCTCTGGATAAGAGCGTCTGCTAAATGCCTATAATGTAATGTAATGTAATGGTATGGGACGAACAAAACAAAATTGGTTTGAGGTCAATAACTCAAAAATAAAAAAAATGAATGTGAGTCTATGGGAAAAATGGAAGGATGAAAACAACAAAAACAGGAGAAAGAGTATTCCAAACACAATATTCTGGCATGGGACGGATGGAATAAAATTGATTTGGGGTCCAAATCAAAAATGTTTTGAAAATGAATGATGGTCTATGGGAAAAATGGAGGGATGAAAATACAAAAACAGGAGAACGAGTGGAAAATTCCAAAAGCTATATACAAGCATACTATTCTGACATGAGTCTGATGGAACAAAATTGGTTTGGGGTCAATATCTCTAAAATTAAAAAAATGAATGGAAGTCTATGAGAACATGGATGGATGAAAATGACAAAAACAGGAAAAAAAGTGCAAATTTCTAAAAACTGTATGCAAGCAAACTATTCTGGTATGGGACAGACGAAATAGCATTGGTTTGGGGTTAATAACTCAAAAATAAAATAAAAATGAGTGGAAAAATGAGTGGAAATTTCCAAAAGCTGTATACAAACAGAATATTCTGGCATGGGACGGATGGAACAAAATTGATTTGGGGTATAAATCTAAATTAAAAAATAAATAAATGGGAGTCTATGGGAAAAATGGAGGGATGAAAACAACAAAAACAGGAGAACGAGTGGAAATTTCCAAAAGCTTTATGCAAGCACACTATTCTGGTATGGGACAGACGAAACAAAATTGGTTTGGGGCCAATATCTCAAAAATTTAAAAAAGTATGGAAGTCTATGGGAACATGGATGGATGAAAATTACAAATACAGGAGAAAGAGTAGAAATTTCCAAACGTTGTATACAAGCACAGTATTCGGGCATCGGACGGACAAAACGCAATTGGTTTGGGGTCAATATCTTAAATATTTTGAAAATGAATGGGAGTCTATGGGAAAAATGGAGAGAATAAAATGACAAAAACAAATGAACAAGTGCAATTTTTAAAAAGCTCTATGTAAGCACACTATTCTGGTATGGGACGAACAAAACAAAATTGGTTTGGGGTCAATAACTCAAAAATAAAAAAATGAATAGTAGTCTATTTGAAAAATGGAGGGATGAAAACAACAAAAACAGGAGAACGAGTGGAAATTTACAAAAGCTGTATACAAGCGTACTATTCTGACATGGGTTGGGATGGAATAAAATTGGTTTGGGGTCAATAACTCAAAAATAAAAAAATTTATGGGAGTCTATGGGGAAAATGGAGGGATGAAATTTGACAAAAAAGGTTTAGAGTGGGAATTTCCAAAAGCTGTTTACAAGCAGACTAATCTGGCATGGGACGGACAAAGCAAAACTGGTTTGGGGTCAATATCTCAAATTTTGAAAATTAATGGGAGTCTATGGGAAAAATGGAAGGATGAAAATAACAAAAACAGGAGAACAAGTGGAAATATAAAACTTTTGTGGAGAAGTAACTTAAGTTTGTGTACCCTCAACATTTTAAAGTTTGGATGGTGTTTCTAGGTTAAACAGCGTGGGAGGAGCAGGGTGGTAAAATCTACGAAAAGTGAAATAATAATATTATTTAATATTATTATTATTAAGTATGACAAATAACAAATATAATAAAATGTTCTTATATACAGACTAGTGTTTTAACTTTCGTACCTTGACATTTTTTTGACAGCTGAATTCCTGAGGAAGACTGCAGGAATTCAGCAGTCGAAACATGTCAAGGTACGAAAGTTAAAACACTAGTCTGTACATAAGAACATTTTATTATATTTAGTCAAGTTTAGACTAGATTAACCTTTTTGGATTATGACGAATAACAGTAGTGTGTTGCTGAAGCAATCCCATAATTAACAGCTAACGATGACAGTTAAAGCAGTAAGAGTGCAATCCTTTTCTGCGAGCTTACAGATCGCAGCTCGCCCCTCGCAGCTCCCAGAAGGGCGTCCAGCTTGAACCTTTTTTCTACACCATTGATAAAAATCCCTTGGTTGCTCTTCACAGGCGAGCTAGAAGAGCCAAAAGTCAAACAACATTAATTTAGTTCCTAAAAATGTAGATTACGTGTCAAACAAAGTCACAATGAGTCAGATATTTATTTTTATGGTACGTTAGTTACCTCCTGAGACTACTACACTGAACAATGTATAATATGATTTTGTCTAACAGAAAAAAGCACAGCAGATCCGGCAGAGACACAGGGCAGTTCAGTTTTTCTTCGTCATCAGGAGGACAAGGTAGTATTGGTTAGGCCAAGGTCAATGTGTTGTTGTCGTTTTACAGTCATCTTCAGGTAAATAACTTGTTTGAACACAAGATGCATCAGATGCAGATGACACATGACCCGTATATGGGCAGTTGAACAGATTTTCTTTTTTAAAGATCATATTCAAAGCAGCTGGAAGTCCATAGCAGTCATGTAAGGCTATTACAAGAAAAAAATGTTTATGATGAGGTAACTGCCTCAATAGAATCATATTTAACATATCGTCTTAATGTACTTAGTGTGTATCCACCAATAATCTTAAAAATAATGAGATCCAAAGATAACACATCAAATTGTAAGCAAGGGAAGGGTCAAGGGAGTGCACCCCATGGTATTTTTGACATGGTATTTTGAAAATATTTGTCCACTGTGGTGGAAAACATTGTGTGAAAAGGTTAAAGATGAATATGAGAATTTTATTTGATAATCTATGGTGGTTCAGAAAGTAGCATACATGTCATGCAATTTGTAATTCTTCAAGTCTCATAAGTAGATCTGTACTTGGGGAACAAACCCACTAGTTCGTTCTGCTCTATTAAACAAACTATTTTGAAAGACGTGCCTGTATTTATTTTTCTACTTGCAAAAGTACAGAGAAATAAACAGAAAATTCCACAATTTCTAGCATAATGAATGCACTGTTTTCTTCCCTCTCACTACGTAGCCTAAGTTTACTGAGTCACTCTACCAGGAAGGGGGGGGGGAGTTAGATTTTAAGTTTAAAGTGGCATACCATAACATGATTTTCACTTACCAGGAAGTAGAAGTTTTTTGTAATTTATTGGCAGAATCTACTTCCTCTGCGTTCATTTATTATGATTTTTAGTATCGCTTGTAGGAGTACCAGAAAAAATAAGTGAGTCTTTTCATATTGTTGGGTCACAGACATCAGGAAGACACGGCATGCAAAAGATATGCGCTCAAATATAAAAAATGATTACTTCATTGCCAGAAAATGGGGGGAACTATGTACAATAGGTTCTATAATTTCTAAATGGTTCATCCTATATGGATGAAAATACCCTCAATTTAAAGTTGACAGTCTGAACTTCAACCTCATTGTCATTGAATCCTTTCAAACTGAAAGTGCTAGAGTACAGAACCAAAATAACAAAAAATGTGTCACTGTCCAATGAATTATGGTGCTCACTGTTTCTTGTCCATTCGAATATACCTATAGTTATATTTTTGTGTCATTGATTACATACAGTGCTACTCATAATTAATAGAAAACATTTGTTTATAGAACATCCCCAGCGACATCCCCCGAATGTCATGAGAACGTAATCAGATGTCTCCCTAACCTACTCTAACAACGTCCCCCGAACGTCATGAGAACGTAATCAGTTCTCTGCGACATCCCCAAAACCTTTAATAAACCCTACAAAAAGACGTCCGGGGGACGTTCCCTTGCAATGTCCTGATGACATTTCGAGATGTTCAGGGGACGTCATTTTGTTATCTCGGATATTAAGCGCACTGACCCGTTCGGAAAAATGAGCTCAAGTTTTGGACAACAGTTATTGTTAAAGCCTGTATAGTTCTAACTATCCATATTATGTGACGTTTATTTACCCGTTAAAAATGCTTCCGGCAGTATGTGGAGATGCAGGACACCATGTTTCCTTCCACCTGCTCTCTCGTAATAGCATGTAGCCACAGGGCTCGTCTTTTGTGATTTCCGATTGGACATGGCAAAAGTGCAAAATGTAAGTTTTTTTTATTTTATTGCATTGGCTGTGCAGTTCACAATGCAAACAGCTTTTGGAAATTTTATAGGGTTTTTTTCCTGATCTTTGTTGTCTTCTTCCTGGACCGTTGTTTTCTACAGGAGCGAGTCTGAATTATTCCCCCAAAGTGGGGCGTGGCATTCACAGAAACGCTTCAGTGACATATGACCACGGTTCTCTATTGGCTGAGAGGACCAGTTGACGTGTACTGGTCGCGTTTTAAACCTGCCCGCTCAAAACCTTGCATGATCAATGACAGGAAATAGTGAAAAAAGGAAGGCATATCTCCATTTATGCATATCACTTAGTACTGATATTTGGGTTATGTTTATTCCACCCCAGAATGACAACAATTGACCATTGAAAATCTGAATCATTAATTTGAGTTGCCAATCCCTTTAATATTTTGCCTTTGATAGCCTACCATTGTAGCCTATCCTCTCAACATATTTGTCCGCTCTGTAGGCTTCCCGCCTTTTCGTTATTTCGTCTCTTCTGGAGATCACAGTGTTTGCCTTTGAAGTCCGCTCTGTGGTTGCTTTTACAACTTTGTATTTTAAAATGCACGTCATTGCTATAATTTGGGTTTATTATTTTTCCTGAGTTCTTCGCATCCCTGCTAGAAAATGTTGACGGTGGGGGCGGGGGGGGGGCTTCACAGCTAGATTCACACAAGAAGATGATAGCTTATTTACCTGTTTTTACCAAAAAAAAACATTTTGTGACAGTGTTTACATAAAATCATTTGCAAGATTTGGAGCACATCACTGGGCTATCAATTCATGAGTTAACATACTGGGTTAAGCCAGCATAATGGCTAAATTGTATATCCACTAGCCACCTCACTACCAAACTCGCTGTATGAACAGGGAAAAACAATGTGTAGAAAAGTAAACTTGTGGACCCGGGACTTACCCATCTGAATGGGTGAAACGCGGGTCGAACCAGTACCCTCTGTTGGTCATTTGAGGGCCCGCAATCTACTTGCGCAAGCTGCACTTGAAACTACTTCTGACTCGAGTCAGCGCAACCTGACTCGTGTCAGAAAAGAAGCAGTGCCTTGACATCATGTATTTCACAGGGGAGCATGAGGTTTTTTGAGCTCTCCAAAATTGACATTGGAGAATGCTAAAATGAGTCTTGTTGGTGAATACAAACTGAACATGGAGAAAATGTAGACAAAGACAAAAAAAGTGGCTTTTAGTGGCTTTACCACTAAAAATCATTGGTTGTTTCTTAATTTGCTTGAAATACTGAATCTATGATTTTGATGTCTAATAATTTTTTTCAGTAATTTAACCAGCTTAAATTCTAGAATTTGCTATTTGGAAGGATGTCGTTGAGCCTCCATCATCAAATCTCGGTACACACATCATCCGAGATGTGATGTGATGATGATCTCCTCGACCAATTATTGCACTAAATGTGCCTCTTTAGCCCTTCATTTGTGTCCCGCCTGATTCCAGCACAACGTCTTCCTCCCACCCCCTCCCAGTTTTTCTACAGGGTGCTTATAATTGTGGGTGTTTGTAATTGTGACCTTAAAATGCCACTCAGTCTCATGTGGATGATCTTCCTTTGCCCTCGCTGGGAAAAAGCATTTTAGCCTATCATAACAGGCCATCAGGAATGCTTTTTATTGAAATTATCTGACCCTAACTGGCAGAGGGGTCAAAGACAGAGACACGTAATGGAGCCCATCCTGTGGTTAATGTTTTCTATCAAACGTCAAAAGCACATCCATTTAAGACACTCCAGTTTCAGGCTGCTTTTCTAAAAGAACACAACAATAATGCACAATCATTCAGAGGTAAAAAGGCTGCAATTAACCACAGCAGTGTGAAAGAGGTCTGTGAGTTTGAATTTCCGGCAGAACACTGATGCTGGAGCACAGTCGTTGTCCTTAACTTTAAAATGCATTTGTTTGTTTTGTTTTTTTCTTGAGAATAATTGTTTGGAAAGGTACTTTGAACACAAAAAAACATTGGTTGTAAATAAAAGGAAATGGAAATTTGCCTTTGAAAATTGAAACCCTGACTTGACTGAATCCGGGCCAGGCCAGGGTAGCTGTCACTCCTGTGGCAAAGCTGAAAAGCAGATGGAGGATTGGGTAATGAAGTGAACACACAGGTAATACATTTGACTGCCAGGTGAGCTAGTTTAAATTGACATATTGGCCAATTAGATCAGCGCTTGGTTTTTGATGACAGGAAGTAGGAGCAATTGGCTGACATTATGCTCAGGCAGTTTATTTGGCCTTGACTTTAAACCTGACATGGGCAACTGCTAAATAAATAAGCCATGCAGTGATAAACCAGCATAGGCGTGTATGTAAGGTATGAATATGTGCTCACATGACACACTAAGGTATATGCTTAGCTTTGCAAGCTAAAAACCTTGCCTTCTGATGACTTATTTCTGGGCTTATCTCTGGGTGAGGATCATCATCCTCAACAGCCTCTATATGACTTGACTGGAGCCACAAAACTAACCACAGCATTGAATTGTGAATCCGATATCTAAGATGAACACAAAGAACATTTGAACAATATTCAAATCCGTGACTGGATAATGCTAACGCAGAGAGACAGGAGTTATCCGTGATAAGCATGGACCAAGGCAACATGCTTATTGTTTGAGTAAAGAAAACAAAATTGCCATAATCATTTGCGGTTATCAGTTATTAATGCTGAATATTCACATGCATATGGCAGATGAAGAAAACTACAAAAGTGTTTTGTGTGTCGGGCTGCTCAGTCAGCAAGCAGCAACCAATTAAACAGGCTACATCTGATTACATTACTTTACATTACCTAATTGAAATACTTAAGCTTCTATATTTCATTTCCCAAGATTCCATCTCAATTGATTTTTAACGATGCTGTCAACAGTGCATCACTTTGCACCACTCACAGAACATTGCGCAGACTAAAAGGACTGCTTATGAGCTGTCACCATGCAAAATATATGCCTGCCTCTGACATGACCATTATGCTGTGCATAAGCACAACATTAAGTGGAATGACAGTCATATTCACCTCTCACAGAAATGATTTATGCACTTTCTTTCCCAGATGTTTTAACATTTGCTCAGCTGCTATTTCAATCTGCCATATTATGTTTGAACAAGTCTTGGGAATGTAAAAGAATCCAAGGGACAATGAATATGAAATCTTGGTTTCAGTTTATAAAATTGTACTTCTGAAGTGCAGCATTTAAAAACTTTGTGAGGTCGCAATAGCGACAGCAACAACAACAAAAAAACACTGTTGCAGAATCAGTACTTAAGGTAGAATCGGGCCAAATGTTACTAATAATGAAAATGCCATGGTGGCACAGTCGGTGCAGTTGCACACTGAGGATCAGGGGTTCAAACCCTGGTCCTGCCAGATCCGAGTATGGCCGGTGCCTTGAGGAAGGGGCAATTGGCGGCCACTCCCAGAGTGGGTGGGTGGGGGGGGGGGACTTGGCGGTGTAGAATCGTTGCGCACAAGCCACCCCGGGCAAGTTGGAATCACTTTCAAGAGCTCAGAGGTGTTGCGCCCTGAAGAGGATGTGGCACCCTTTTTCCTACTACTGGCTGATGGTGTTGTAGCGGCAAATTCTCAAGCAGTTGATACATGGGAATTGAATAACATAGGGGTACAATTGGGCAATAAATTGGGAGAAAACTGAAAAATCTGAAAAAAATATTTAAAAAGAAAGAATATTCACTATACACATACGTATATACACAATCAATGATGCACATTTCACATGGTACTGTAGTGTATTCATGACTTCTTTGTTCACCATTTGGTCAACATCAAGTCAATTAGTTATTTTAAGTGTCAGTACAATTTTTAAAACATAATGACATACTGAATCTGTGGCATTTTGAAGTGTTAGGTTACCACAAAAACACATCGACTAGCACTCAAGCACCACCCGCTTGGCTGAAACCAGCAGGGAAAACTAAGAATGAACCCTTCCTGAAGACCAGCAGAATCAGAAGTCACATTAACACAGGGTTATGTGGTTTTCACTCAGAACAAATAATGAAAACAGAAAAGGTCCTCTATTCTGAACAACAAAAAAAACATACAGTGAGCAGCATAATTCATTGGACAGTAACACATTTTTTGTTATTTTGGTTCTGTACTCTAGCACAGTTTGAAAGGATACAATGACAATGAGGTTGAAGTGCAGACAGTCAGCTTTTAATGTGAGGGTATTTTCATTCATATTGGATGAACTGTTTAGAAATTATAGAACCTTTTGTACTGTACATAGTCCCCCCCCCCATTTTCAGGCATCAAAAAATATTTTAAGGCGAGACACTGCAGGTGAATAAGGAAAACAAATTAACTCATCAAGATATCATCATAAAACTTTACCATGATTACTCACATTGTTACAATATTTTTTGTATTGGAAGTTCTTTTAAAGTATATTTAAATATGCAAATTAGGCAGTGTATAATTAAATATGCACTCATTTGCATATATTAAAAAAACAAAAATACAAAAATTTGATAAAGCCCGGCTTAAAATCTTTATTTCATTTTGACAAAATATTAGAGACTAAAAAATTACAGAACATAGAAAGTTTAGTGTATGCAAGTGATCTAGAAGTTGAGATTCTTGGTTCAGAGTATTGAAAAAAAACTAATTTTGAGAAAATGGCCGTTAAAGATATTTATTGTTAAGTTTAAGATTTGCTGACTAGAAATCACTCTTTATAGCATCAATAACCCATTAAATAACATCCCCCAATGCCCCATTACACTACTGAACACATATAAACTGTATATACAGTCAAGCCGGAAAGTATGAATACCCCTTTCACCTTCTCTACGTTTTATTACATTACAGACATATTCTATAATAGATTGAGTTAATTTTTTGTCTCAAAATTTGAAACAAAATAGCCCATAATGAGAAAGTGAAAACATGTTTCTAGACATTTTTTCAAATGTATTAAAAATCGAAAACTGAAATCTTTCATTTACATAACTATTCATACCCTTTGCTTTAACATATTTTTAAAGTATCATATTTAATATTTGGTCGCATATCCTTTGCATGCTGTTACTTCCTGAAGTCTGTGACCCATCAACATCAAAAGACTCTCGATATCTTATTTCCAGGTACTGTTACAAGCGATACTATAAGCTCTCTGCATTTGAATGGATCTCTATGGGAATTGGGGGGTGAGACTAGATTCAGCTGTAAATTACACTGGTAAAGTATGGAACACATGACTGGCGAAATGGCTGTACGTCATCAAGGATCTAAGGTATCAAACGAGCCCCAAACCATCACTCTGCAGCCAGATATGGAGTAGATGTGGATGGATCCCTTTAAGGGTTGTTTCTTCTGACTTTTTCCCCATAGAGTTATATAAGAAAATGAGTCAGGAGAAATAACCCTTGCAGTGATCCATCCACATCTACTCCATATCTGGCAACAGAGTGATGGTTTGGGGCTTGTTCGATAGCTCAGACCCTTGATGACTTACAGCCATTTCGCCAGCCATGTGTTCTATATTGTACCAGTGTAATTTACAGCTGCATCTAGTCTAACCCGCCAATTCCCATAGAGATCCATTCAAATGCAGAAAGCTTATAGTATCGCTTGTAACAGTACCTGGAAATAAGATATCGAGAGTCTTTTGATGTTGATGGGTCACAGACTTCAGGAAGTAACAGCATGCAAAGGATATTCGACCAAATATTAAATATGATACTTTAAAAATATGTTAAAGCAAAGGGTATGAATACTTATGTAAATGAAAGATTTCAGTTTTCGATTTTTAATACATTTGCAAAAATTTCTAAAAACATGTTTTTTCTTTGTCATTATGGGCTATTTTGTGTAGAATTTTGAGACAAAACATTTACTCAATCTATTGTAGAATATGTCTGTAATGTAATAAAACGTGGAGAAGGTGAAAGGAGTATTCAGACTTTCCGGCTTGACTGTATACTTACTAGACTAGATATACTTGTTATTAAGTACAATTAAGCACAGGCATAGTCACAGGGCCTTCCAATTACTGCGCAACCCTTTTGTGCTTTTTGTCTTCGTCTGTTTTGTCTTTTCTCAACTTAATCTGCCATGCCTGCCCCATATGTTGGCCCTTCTTTTATTTTTTTGCTGGTGCCTTTTGACCTTTTTGGCTGCATCAGAGCACTTCCTCTTATGTTTGCCACCAGCAGTAGTGACAGCGTCAGCTTTTGCAATTCTCTGCTCATCCTCATTTCTAATAGCATTAACGGTGACCACTGTGGTCTCAAGCCACAACCTGTTCATCACTGCTGACATGGCAGAGGCACCCTCATTGAAAGTAGAAATAACCATACCGGCTGCAGCCTCAACTCTGCTTTTACCTACAAAGACAGTTTTGGGACATCTGGACCATATAACTGAATTTAGGCACTCATTATCAAGTATTGCCCCTCTGTAATAGTTCTGCAAACTTTTGTATTTTACGACAGTGAGCTTTCCCACCCCTTTACCACCCAATTTTCCCTCTGCACTAAGTTTGCACAGTGCCGTTCCCATGCGCTTGTGTGCATGGTTGATGCATTCTAGTTTGGTAACTTCATAACCCGGATAAGGGTTCAATGCAGCAACCCCCTTGTATGCTGCACTGTCACCATCACTAAGCATTTCCATGTAACGCAGGTGGCGGCGATTTACTGATCTCCCCCACAGGCGCTTTGCTGACTCCTTCTCCATTGTCTTGCTTGAACCTATGAAGTTTTTTGCACAATCATTGTGTATTGTTTTCCAGGCGTTGTACTCCTGCTCTGTAATCTTATTGTTCCTCCTTGTGCCTTCTTTCAGTATGCATGCATGACAATAAGACTTCAAAGTCTATCACTAGCCCTGTGATTATGTCAATGCACACACCAATGGCGTAGTTGGAGGTGAAGCCCCTTTTCTGGGCGGCTGTGGCTCAGGAGGTAGAGCGGGGTGTATGCTGATCGCAGGGTTGGCGGTTCGATCCCCGGCTCCTCCTGTCCACATGTCGAAGTGTCCTTGGGCAAGACACTGAACCCCAAATTGCTCCCAATGAGCAGGCTAGCAGGTAAGGTAAGTCTCCCCCAACAGAAGCTCCACAACAATCGCGGGTCACCTTGCCGTCCACGCCGACCAGCTCTGCAGTACCCCGCCGCTTCCTCACCAAACTTGGAAGAAATGTTGTCTTCTTTTCTTGTTATTACTGTCGCCTGTAGATCCCAGGATTCCACCGCGAACTCGCCATCATACAGGTAAGTGTTTCCTGTGTTCTGTTAAAACCACATAACACACGCATCCACTTGAAATAAAAATAACAAAACTCCCCCACAAAATGAGAACCAAACGGAAAAGAAAACTGCTGTTCAACCTCTGTCACTCGCTTCCCTTCTGACTCAGGTGTGCCTCATTTATTTCCCCCGTTGCCCAGCCCCTCACATTCCCCCGTATGCTCTGCATTAGCATTTCAATCACGCAATCAGTAAACGCGGATCTCTCCGCAACAGCCCCGTTCAACAACCCAGGGACCATATCTCAATTCCTTTCACAAGGGAGACAATAAAATAGCTGACAGTTTCTCATAAGAAACTGTTCCAGTATGTGGATGGGCCTTACAGTTTAATATCTGTTACGATACCATTGCAGTGGGTGGATGGGCCCTACAGTTTGCTATCTCTTTAGGAACTGTTCCACTGTGTGAATGGTCCCTAAAGTCTGGCATCTGTTAAGACACCATTCCAGTGTGTAGATGGACCCCATGGTCTTATATCAAACCCACAGGGTGACACAATTGGCCATAGCTGCTGGTAGACACTGGCCTATATTGTATCCAGTGGTGTTTTTACATTAGGGGCAGTGCCCCTCCAGACGTGGTGCTGTTGTGCAAAATACTCGTAACATCTGAACGTTGTGACAAAATGTATATTATATTTAATACAAAACAATCATAAAATTGGCGTGTATAAATAGTTAGGGAAACAACGTGAGTGTGATCTGCGTAAGCAGGGAAAACCAGCCGCAAATTATGTTGGGCAGAGGGGCAGAAACATTTCTTAACAATACCAAATGTTTGTATTAAATGTTGGCATATTTATTTGACATTTATCTAATAATTCTCGTTATTATAATATGCCATTGGCATGCTTTGCGTTTTTTGTATTTTAACTAGGCTATAATTGCATTAGTTCTGAATACACTTGATCAAACTGGTTTTCCTACTAGTTAACAATGTATTTACGGTTTTGATGCGTGCAAGTTATTGAAGAAACGTGTCTGTCTCATCCTATTACTTTGTTGCAGTATAGGCAACCTCAATGTAGGGTTCTGTGTTGTGCTGAAGCTGTGGAAGAAAGTTCTGTTCAGAAAAAATTTGTAGTTAGAATCAGTAGCAAGCGATGAGATCACTGTGTTATCACTTATGAAATGATTGCAATAAAAACCAGGCCTAAGCCATAATCTGTTTAATTATATCATAATCACTGTTGGTAATAGGCTAAGGTATACGTAAGTCTGTATAATCAAATCACAATATGTCAGGAAAAGAGCTCAGCCATATGTGATATGGTATAAGTAAAAGGTAACACGACAGCAGATTGATATGACCCTGTTTAAACTGAATTACAGCATGTCAGCAAATTACATGACAAGCACAGGCCATGTGCAATACAGGTTTAAAGCAGTAGAGGCAGAATGAGGTAATCACCTATTTCATGTGTAATACAAGTTTAAAGCAGTAGAGGCAGAATGAGGTAACCACTTATTAAAAAAGACAAAAGAAAGGAACTTGGAGATAATGATGACAAATTTAGGACAAGTGAGGTAATGTAAAAGTACCAAGAAAAGTAACCAGCCCCTATGGGAAAAACCAAGTTTTAAGTCCCACAAAGGGTGGGGTTAGGGAATAGTATAAAAGGAAGCCGTCTTTAAGACTTGGGCAGAGTGCTTGGGGAGAGCTTGAAGGATTGAGCTTGTTGTGTATGTATTGATCTGTGCAGACCAGCCTGGTTCTTGTATGTCATCATCTGAATGATATGCAATAAACCCAATTGCATCAGACTCTGAAGAATTAAGCTTATTCTTTGAAGAAATACTGAACAGTGTGAGAAGGCCTCTCAGACCATCTGGCCCTGACCTAAGTTTCCCACATAGAATTGGTGAGCCTTAGCCCGGAGAGGTTCGAACCGCGGTTCAACGGTGGCCACAAAATAAATAAGGTAAACAGGCCTTTTTCTAAAAATCTGCACATACTTGTTGAATCTGAGAGCAGTATGCATCCGCCCGAGCCAAGGCAAATACGAAGCCTCTCCTCCAAAAAACCTAAAATTATGGTAAAAGTAATGGTAAGAGAAAAAAAGTCTGATGTGATGTTGTGCTGTTATATGTGTATGAGTGGAAAGATTGAATAGTGAATGTGAGATGAAATGTTGGAGTGTATGCTTAGGATAGTGATAGGGTGTTGGCTCGCTGTATGTACTGCATTTGCTGGAGGATTGTTTTATCTTGTGTGGATGCAGAGCAGACAGTGAAAGTTCAAGGGAACTAACAGTGCCCTAGGGCAGTTATGTGGGCGGCAGCCATCTGAGGTGGGCGTCTGAGCCACTCATTGTGTACTTGCTGCCCCTGGAGCTTCCGTTGATCCGGCATTTGTTCGTTCGCCAGGTGCTCATTCATTCAGTTGTTTTGTTCTAAGTGCCGCTGGGGAAGAGTCGAGTTGTGCGGTTGTTCAGTTTTGCGAGGGTACTACATTGCTGTCATTCTACGCCACGGTGGTCTCGTGCTGGTGTACAGCTTGATCTCTGGCAAGATCTGTCAGTCTGTTCAGGGGTCCGAGCCGCCTAGGGGTGGACTTGGCAGCTTGCTGTCCTTTCACGTCCTGGTGCGTGCTGCTGTACAGCTTGATCATTGAGTTGATCAGGCAGTTTGTTCAGCAGTCCGGGCCATTAAGGGGCAGAATTGGCTGCTGTTCATCATTTTACATCCTGGTGACGTGTGCTGCTGTGCAGGACGATCACTGATGTGATCTGTAAGCTTGCCCAGTAGCCCGCCATCTGGTGGTTCAGTGCCGTGTTGTTTTAATAAACGGTCTTGTTTTGTAGAAATACTAGCTTGGAAATTTTTCTACGCAATTTACTTCTATATATGTGTTGAAAAATGAATGGGGGATATAGAATACCAAGGGATAAGAACACACTTTTGGTTGGAACGTACCTATATAAATTCCGATGGGGAATAACAATATCAGGACGCACAGCTGATCATGGCTACTTACCAAGTGGGTTAATTTTTAACAGGTTCAAGCAGACTTTCCAAGCATACGGTGGTTACCGTTACTAAAACGATTGTGGACAGTGGGAACGCTTGGCTTAATTTTAGATTGACTGTGTGGCGACCCAGACCAAGTAGCGACGATATCGCTTACATCCTTCTTAAGGGTACCACAGGGATTTGCTGCTCCAGGGTGGGACAGACTACTACTGGATCCACGATTGTGTGTCTCCGTTGTGCCAAAAACAGTCAGGTGGGAAAGTGGGCTGACATTAAAAGGGTTAAAGAATCTGGCGGCTCAGAAAAACTGACCTTTGAACCAAATACACGCCCCAAATATAAAGCGGGAGTCACGGTAGAAAGGATAATAGTGCTGGTAAGGATCAGAGAGTCAGACGAAGAGCCGGAGATTCCTAGGTCCTTTGCAAACAGACAAGGATACATGGGGACAAGTGCCAGACAAGGATACATGGGGGCAAAAGTAGGAAAAGTGGGAGTAACAACACCCATGGAAATAATAGCAAAGGAACACCCAGATTCAGAAATGGAAAAAAAAATTTATTCATTTTTTTTATTCCAGCAGTGGCCGAAAGAAGGCACCGTTGATTCCGCCTGCTGTGACGAGGTGGAGGCTGTCATAAAACATCACAAACCCAGAGATATGAGTGACAAACGGGAAGGTGAGAGAGCGAGGGAAAAGGAGGTGATAGGCTTCAACAAGAACGGAAACGATATAGAGAGACAGTCAAAGCAATACGAGGCATAGTAGAAGGTAAAGGCAAGGAACAAAAAAAAGCTAGAAACCACAGCACATTATCGTATGTTAAGTCCACAAATCCTCCAGGCGAGAAAAATAAATTTAGGGCAGGTCAATTTCCCAGGCGGAAGGGATGGTTCAGCCACAGCAGAGTGCACAGGAAGGAGCTGCAACACACATTGAGTTGAGGGAGGCCTTAGAAAGTCTTTCCAGGCCACGAGAAAAAGCAAAACATATGAGCAAGTGGTTAGAAACAACAGACCAACAGGATTATGCTGAGGCGGAAGCTAAGGAAAATAAAGAACAGGAACAGAAAGCACGTGCAGGCAGACGTAGGGTGTGATACACCTCCACCCCAAAGACAAGTGGGGAACAAGAGCAAGACACGTCCTCAGTCAGATCCGACTACTCCGCCACCCCAAGTGAGAGGGGTGAAAGTGAAGAAGAGGAAGAAACCCCAAAAGAAAGCACGAAACGGATTCTGCAAGGGGAACTGTGGATCGAGAATGAAGAGACAGCACAAGCAAGATATAAAAAGTCAGAAAAAGATAGAGGCCCTCATAGAACAATCTTGGAGACATATGGAGGAAATTAACAGTCACTTAGAGGATACACTCCATCATTGCCAGGACAGGGAAAAGGAAAAAACAAAGGAACAGGTTGGCGAAATATCATGCCTTACGTTAAAAAATGGAAAAAGACTCAAGAAGCAGGCAGAAGTACCAGAAGTGCCGTAAGAAGAAGAGGGGCAGTCGGTAGTATTGGACCTGCCGTCAGACGACGAAGGTAGAGAACTGGGCAAAAAAGAAATAGTACTCCAATGTCCCTTAATTAAAAAAGGAGGTAATATACAATATGTGCCATAGTCATTTATGGACATGGTGGGGTTAGCGGGACAATGCAATGCAAGTTGACCCTACTGATGCAAGTTGTCGGAAAGCATGTAGCTGACGAGGTTTTTCAGGTGGTGGGACTGAACCCAGTGGCTTCGGTGGATACAGGAATAAGGTGTGGGCAGAACTCAGACGAAGGTACCCTGACAAATTGGATCCGTCGAAACTGGAAGGAGAAGAGTTAAAGGAAGGAGAAAGTGTACAGAAGTTCCTGCACACATTCCAGCGCAGATGGAGAGAGAAAACTGGGAGTCCCTGGAGTGCAAATACAACCACACAAAACTTGTTCAAATTGATAGTCAAAAATAGCCTGCCACAACCAGAGCATAAACGGCTGAACAGGGTGGTAGGACTAATGAAAATGGAGTGGCCTATGTTCTCAGAACACATAAGCCACCATGTGGAGTAACATCGAAAAGAGAAGAAAGACGTTGACGAACAAAACAAGCAGCTGGCCAGCAAGCTCACGCAACTGCAACTGGGGGAATTATCTAAGACCAAGAAAGACAAAGGTAAAACACAGGCCCCAGTGGCGCTAACTGAACAGGTTACAGGGTCTAAAAACAGCAGTTATTAAACCCCTACTAAAAAAGAACATTCTAGATTTGTCTGTTCTAAATAACTACAGACCAATATCAAACCTATAATTTACAGGTAAGGTATCTGATACGGTCCTTCACTGGTTCAGGTCATACCTGCAAGATAGAGATTACTTTGTCTCCATTGGCAACTTTGTCTCTCAGAAGGTTAACATGTGGAGTTCCTCATCAACTCATGGCCCTCTCTTATTTAATCTTTACATGCTACCCTTAGGAAAACTTTTGCGGCACAACAATACTGCCCTCTATACTGCCAAATATATTGCCCTCTCACCCTCTGATTACAGTCCAATTGATTCCCTATGTCATTGTGTCTCACTGATAAATGACTGGATGTGACAGAACTTTCTCCAGCTAAACAAAGACAAAATAGGTAGTTGTTTTTGGTCCCAATAAAAATTAGAGAATTAAAGTCAGTGACTATCTAAAATCTCTATCACTACAGACTACAAATCAGGCCAGAAACTTGGGTGTTATTTTAGATGCTGATCTACACTTTGAAAACCAGGTTAACTCGTTAAACAAGTCAGCATATAACCACCTTAAAAATATAGCAAGGATTAGAGGCCTACTTTTCTAACCAGACCTTGTAGTGGTTCGCGGCTGTTGTTTCCTTTTCTTTTGCGGTTCTCTTTCTAGTTTCACGATTGTGAATTTTATTCACGTTCCATTTCGTGGCTTGCAGTCCTCATTACTGTTTTCACCTGTGCTTCTACCTGCAGGGTATTTAAGTTCCTCACTTCCGCTTCTCCGGTGCTTGTTTGTCTTTCGACATTGCATTCGAGCCAGGTATAGCCAGGTACTAGCGACCTCCTGATATTAAACCTTGTTTATGTTCAGGGGGGACTTGCTATTAGCTACTTAGTCAGGTATAGGATTGTTTTCCGCCTGGTAGCATTCAGTGCTATGTATTTTGTACACTGCTGTTCTTTAGTAGACTGTTTTGTTTTGGTTTTACACTCTTTTGGCTCTGAGCTAAGGTAGCCGAATGTGTTCTTTTGTTTGCTAAGTTTCCCATTCTGGTTCATTACTTGAGCTGAGGAGATTTACTTGGTAGTTCACTAGTTTTTGTGGGTTGATTTTCGTTTGTTGGCTGATTTTCGTTTGTTGGCTGTTAGTCTTAAGGAATCAGTTCCTGTATTTTTTAAAATTTATTTTATTATCTTCTCTCCCTATTATTGATCCTCACGGTTGTGAGCTGACTTGTTCTGATTCCCCCACCTTCGCCTTCGACTCACAGGTTAATACGGTAATTCTGGTAATTGTTGATAGATTTTCCAAGGCTGCACATTTTCTGGCAAAATTACCATCGGTGCTGAGACCGCTCAGTTGGTCATTGCACATGTGTTCCGAGTTCACGGGTTACCTCAGGATATTGTGTCTGACCGGGGCCCTTAGTTTGTCGCCAGGTTCTGCTGTTCTTTTTGCGCCCAGTTGGGCGCGTCAGTTGGTCTTTCTTCTGGTTTTCACCCGCAAACTAACGGGCAGACAGAGAGAACTAACCAGACAATGGAAAACACCCTTCGCTGCTCGGCGGCGGCCAATCCTACGTTGTGGAGTCATTATCTTTCTTGGGCTGAGTATGCACATAATACTCTGTGCAATGCCTCCACTGGCCTATCTCCCTTTGAGGCTCAAGTAGGTTACCGTCCTCCATTATTTCATGAACTAGAGAGGAATGTGGAGGTTCCCTAGGCTGGTTCTTTTGTTCAGAGGTGTCGCTTGGTGTGGAGACGAGTTCGCTCATCACTGTTGCGAGCGTCGGTGTCTCAAAAGGTTTCGGCCGACAGACATCGCCGGACAGCTCCCTTATATCGGGTCGGTCAGCGAGTCTGGTTCTCATTGCATGATTTGCCCTTGAGGGTTGAGTCATGAAAACTTTGTATTAAAAAAATGAGCAAGATGGCAGTAGACATTTTAAATGCCAAAAGCCCACTAAATAAAGAGGAAATAGAGAGAATCTCCAAAAAATGGGGAAAAATTAGCACTAAATGGCCAAAAGATGGAGCATTTGATGTCGCATTGTGTGAGGAAATGGAAACACTGATGAAAAATCATAAAGGGAAAAAAGAGACAGGATAAGAGAGAGAGAGAAAAATAAATACAAAAAATGTTTAAAGCAGAGGGAGAGTAATATTTGAGAGGTGTGAAACAGACAAGAAAAATATGAAAAAGAGATGCGGGAAAAAAAGGTAACAAATGTGTCTGACAAACCCCCAAAATAAAATAAAAGCGCCACTCAAATATGGGAGCAAGGTGCTCCCTGTCCTAATAAAAGGTACACAAGGGTACTACATGCCGTGGGGATCGCAGGATTTACAGGGATTAACTAATAATTTGCCAGACATACATGAGGGGGCAGGAAAATGGATCAGAACGTTAGAGGAGGAAACAATGGGGAAATTGCTGGCGGTGGGGGATCTCAAGGCTCTGCTGGCAAAGGTGCTGGGGATGGCTCAAATGGAGAATGTGCTGAGTGGCAGCAGACTACAGCAAGCAGTAGATGACCCAATGTACGACAGGGCAAGCTTTGATGAATACCGTCTCACAATGTGACAAACCCTGAGAACAGAATACCCCACTAAAATCGACCCAAAATCATTGAAAGCGCCTTAGGGCCAAAAGCAACCCGCAGTGCCGGTAATATATGTGTACACACTGCCCCAATAGTGGAAAAATAAACAACAAAATAACAAAAAAAATGCAATACAGGTTTAAAGCAGTAGAGGCAGAATGAGGTAATCACCTATTTAATGTGTAATACAAGTTTAAAGCAGTAGAGGCAGAATGAGGTAACCACTTATTAAAAAAGACAAAAGAGAGGAACTTGGAGATAATGGAAAAGTACCAAGAAAACTAACCAGCCCCTATGGGAGGAACCTTAAGTCCCACAAAGGGTGGGGTTAGGGAATAGTATAAAAGGAAGCAGGCTTTAAGACTTCGGCAGAGTGCTTGGGGAGAGCTTGAAGGATTGAGCCTGTTGTGTATGTATTGATCTGCGCAAACCAGCCTCGTTCTTGTATTTTATCATCTGAATGATATACAATAAACCCTATTTGACTCTGAAGAATCAAGCGTATTCTTTGAAGAAATATTGAACAGTGTGCGAAGGCCTCCCAGACCACCTCCACCTGGCCCTGACCTGAGCGGGGTTTTTCCCCCACAAAGCGATACATTGTATTTAGTTGGAATTTTTTTTTGCACCCTGGCACTTAGGAGTACAGCGCAGCCCATAGCATAGGCCTACCGTAGACTAATTGGCTATCTTTATTTTTTTGATGGTGACGTCATACAAAACTGCCCCTCCAGAAATTTCATGCTAAAATCGCCACTGATTGTATCTTGAAAGTTGTGCAGGATGTAATGTAGAAGAAGGAATTTGCAGAAATATGAGTGCATACGTATAGAAATAAAGGCGACCTTATGGAACGGAGGCATGATTAGAAGACATGTCTGTAAATGCATGCATCAGAAACATGATACCCACCCATTATCCATCATACCTATCAACACTCCCATTTTCCCCGGGTTTCTACTATACAACCCCCAGTCCCGCTGTTCTCCCGTTCTTTAACTTTCCCAGTGAATCTCTCGTATTTTCTGCATATTATAAACAGTTGAGCAGAGTGGTATCTTTGGTGAGAGGCAGGATAATCACTTTGATTTTAGTGCTGTGCAAGTTTGTGGTTAGCGCTCATGATCCACTGTATGTGGGTATTAGCCATTCCTTTCTCAGCTATTGATTCTCTACCTATGGCAGACTTAACCAGCTCATCAAATTTGCCTGTGTTGTAATAATCTAGGCCAGGGATGGGCAACTGGCGGCCCAACCCGATGGTTTATCCGGCTCGCGTTGCCCCATCCAAATAAAAAATAATAAAAATGTATTAATTCATTAAATTCAGATCAATGTGCATCAGCGCTAGCCAGACAGTTGACGCTGCAACCATGCCAGCACAGCAGGTGGAGCTCTTCGCTGAGACACCTATAGCCGCAAATAGAAAATCAGCACCATAGCACAACGCCAGCTAGCTAAATTTGTTCAGTGGCAAAATTTGTAAAAGGAAGGTGGATTACGAAAACTACGTTTTCCAGAACAAGTGGGAAAGCAATGATCTTTTCATGGAATTTAATGGCAACAAAGCCATATGCGTCAATGCCTGATGTCACAAGTCGTTTGTCTTGTCCAACTCCACTTTTGCTCGCATATTTTGAGTGCAAATGGGCTGAACTTAGCCTCTTCATTAATTATAGGTGTGTCTTAGGTGTAACATACAATAAACCAATCAGAGTGTCATCACCCATTCTCTTTAAAAGCCACCTGCGTTTGCACCTTGGCAGATTGCTAATATAATGGCTATAATAGATTTAATAAGACTACAAAAAGAGCGATTTACAGCTGGTGAATGCGCAAGGTTAACCCTTTGACACGTACGGTCACACCGGTTGTACAGCGCTAGAGTGGTCCCTGAAGCGTACGGTCACACCGGTGTGATTAGAACACAGGATTAGAACGTCTATTTACGTATGACGCAACAGTGGTTGAACCGCATTCTTTCTAGGACTAAACGCACTTATGTTCCACAAAACAATTGCACCATGTAAAGTCTTTACAACCCCAGTCGTCATGTCCTCAATGTGAACATTTATTTTTTATGCAGATGTGCACACCGTCTCAGAAGTAGCAACAGTTTATGCAGAAAAAATATGCTAGGCTACTGAGTTACCCAACGTGAGACTGCTGAGCTGACAAAATGAATTAACTAAAGCGGACATAAAACACAATATAAACAACCAATTCGCGATTATATACGATGCATCCCATCACAGGTAAACTCACTAGTGATCAAAATAATTGACTAAACACGACAAACGTTAGTAATATAACATTAGTCTTACGGCGCTGCCATCTTGTTTTTCCGCAATCAACCAAAGATAATTACTACTATCAAGATGCTCCACTTACTCACCCATATCAATTTCCTAACAATGTTTCCGGAAAGTACAAAACAAGTAGGTCTACATAAGTAAGGTATCTTGTCACTATATGATCTTTGTTTAGACCAGAGATGATGTTATATGGCTGTGTCAGTGTTATTAGCTCTATTTTAGCATCGTGATCAGTACAAGCTTCAAAAAAGTACTTCACAAACATCATGGGTGGCCATTACAATTTTTGGTAGAATCGGAATACATCATTTATAACAAGTATTTGAAAACATGCAAAAACTATTACAAATAAAGAAAATTTTACCACACGAACCATTAGCTTTTTATTGGTACAGACTGTACTGTTTTAGCGTCTCATACTGACAGTGCACGTAGCGAGTCAGACGATCCCCTCGCGCTTGGCACACACAGAGCAGAGCGCCATCTATAGTTGTTGTATTCGTTTCGTTGTAGCCTATATTTATATACATACATACATATATCTATATTATATTATATATTATACATTATATATATACATATACATTATACATAAATATATAAAGATATAATATATATCAGATAAAATATATATACAGTATGTTTGGCAAAAGGAGGAGACAACTCAGCAATGAAGAAATTATGGAGATCTTTTTTAATTCTGATAATGAGTCAGAGTATACAAGCGAGGAAGAGTCTGACAGTGAGAGCGAACAGCTGCCTCCTAACCTAGCGGCCATCCTTGAGCCTGAGAGGCCCTTGCCTGAAGTACCAGGTCCTTCTGTTGAAGATGGAGGCAGACAGATTTTAGGTGAGGAGGTCAGCAGGACCACCTGGAAGGCTGCCAGCCATTTCACCCCCCCTGGGCCTGGTGTGGTGTTTGATCAGTCACAGTCAGGAGTACAACACCATCAACCATCTATTTCTGAGGCAGAGTGCTTTACAATGTTTTTCACAGAGAAGCTGGTGGGAGACATTGTTGAAGAGACAAATCTTTATGCCAGTGAGCTGCAGGAGAAGATTGAGCCAGGATCGAGGGGGAAGCTGGCTAAGTGGGTAGCAACCACCCTGAGTGAGCTCTACACCTTCCTGGTGGCAGTCCTAATGATGGGGGTTGTGAAGAAGCCCTCACTACGGGATTACTGGAGCACAGATCCCATGCTGGTTACCCCCTTCTTCTCCACCCTCTTCTCCCAAGACCGCTTTCTCCTCCTGCTCTGATGTCTTCACTTTGCTAACAATGCTACTGCCAACCTCCAAGACCCACTTTACAAGATCAGAAGTGTCCTAACAAGCCTCAGGTCTGCATTTCACCGGCTCCATGTCCCTTACAAGGACCTATGTATTGATGAGTCCCTGATGCTCTGGAAGGGTAGGCTGGCATTCCGCCAATACATCCCCTCAAAGAGGAACCGTTTTGGGGTGAAGTTTTTTATCCTCTGTGATGTTAATACCGGGTTTGTCCAGGACATTGTCATATACACAGGAGCCACCACTGACATCACTCATTATGACGGGCTGGGGCTGTCCGGGTCGGTGGTGATGACCATGCTGGCTCCTCATCTGGGGAAGGGCCACACCCTCTTTGTGGACAATTGGTACAGCAGCCCCACACTTTTCCACCACCTGCTGACCAACAACACTGGGGCTTGTGGAACAGTCCGGCAAAACCGGAAGTGGATGCCCACCTTCTCCGGTAGGAAGATGCAGAGAGGGGACGTGGAATTTATGGAGAATGGAAGCCAGCTGGCAGTGAAGTGGCATGACAAGAGGGATGTCCACGTCCTCTCTACAGTCCACACAGCATCAATGGTGCCCGCTGGTAAAACAAACCACCTAACAGGAGAAAAAAAAATAAAGCCTGAATGTATTGCTGAGTACAACCTGAAGATGGGGGCAGTGGACAAGGCCGACATGATCAACAGCTTTGTGGCCTGTGTGCGAAAGACCACAAAGTGGTACAAAAATTTTTTTTTCCACCTGGTTGACACGGCACTTTATAATGGCTATCTTGTCCACCGCCAGCTGACAGGTGAGATGATCACATTTATACATTTCAAACTATATATTAAACTATATATATATATATATATATATATATATATATATATATAAAATTAAATACAATTATATTGACAATACCCCCCTGCCCTCACCCATAGGTCAGAATCTCACCTATCAGGTGTACCGGGCCAACGTGATGCGGCAGCTGGTGGAGGAGCACCACACCCCTCGACGTCCACCAACTGGAGGCCGCCCTGCAGCCGATAACCCCCTGCGCCTTACTGCTAGGCACTTCCTGTCTGCGGTCCCTCAGACAGAGGCCCAAGGCAGCCGCACGCGGAGGCACTGTAAGGTCTGCCTGTCCTCATCCAGGAAGAGGAAACAGAAGCGGGCCACAAAGTTCATGTGTGCACCCTGCAACACACCCCTGTGCGCTGTGCCTTGCTTTGAGGAGTACCATACTTTGAAGCACTATTAGGCACCTTCGCTTCCTGCTGTAAAAAAATTATTAGTTAGTGGTGATGTAAAAAGTTCTTAAAATAATAAGTTGTTAATGTATAGCATATTACTATAATATTATATTTGTTGTTATTTTGTAATTAATCAATCAGTTTTATTTCCAAGGTGTTAGTTAGGATATTTACATGTTATTAGTCTTCAGTTAGTGTTTATATTATATATTCTAAATATTCTAACTTTTAATAAAAATTATTAAGACCTATCTGTTATTTGTCATTATTCAATCGGTTAATTTCCAATGTGTTGTGATATTATTATAGTCGTCCGTTGTGTATTGAACTTTCTAGTGTGTAGCAGTAATCTTTAGGCTATTTGAGAGAAGGTTCATGGTATGCATAGCTATATCAATGCTATTCAAATTCGGTCTTGGGGGGGACCCCTGTGCATGCTGGTTTTTGTTCCAACCGCAATTGCAATCCTAGAATTTTAAGAAGCCCTTTCTAATTCTTGCTTTTCATGTCCTCTTAAACCACATTGTCAGAAATTGATATGCATGCCATGAAGAATAAAAGTACCATGTTATGCTATATTATATACAATAACAGGTACATTTTTTAAAACAAAAATAAAAACTGGGGAATCAACAGGCTCCTAATTAGGTTGCTGACCACATGTGTTCATCTTTCATAGTAAATGCAGGTTTGGTTTATCGTTTGATTTGTCTTTGAATTCTTCATATCTACCAAATTGTTAGTTTTAGTGGCCAGGTGTACACACGTTTACCAATTAGGAGCCTATTGATTCACCTCAGTCTGTATTCTGATCAATTAAAACATTTTTCTACCTCTCCATGTAATCGTTTGCAGTATAGCACAATGTGAACATGATACTTTAATTATTCAGAGCGCGCATAGCTATTTCCTATGTAATGTCGCATAAAAGGGTAAATAACCCCTTTTAAGAAAAATAAACAAGCTTGTTAAAGGGATTGCAATTGTTGGAACGAAAACTAGCATAAACAGGGATCCCGCAGGACCGAATTTGAACGTCACTGCTCAGATATGTATCGGCAAAAAGACATACCACGTGTAGCTAGTTTGCTAATCCCCTTGGTTTTTTCGTTGTGCATGGCCCATGTCGAAGTTAGAAGTTAACTCGTCCCAATTGCAAATGCAAACATCTAGAAAACGTTACTCACCTACTGATGATGACAGCTGTCTTGAGATAAATTATCCGATGTCCATACGTGGCAAAATGGAAGATTAATAAAATAACAGCGGCTGCTTAAAAAAAAAAAAAAAAAAAGTGCAGAGGCAAGTGGTCACGTGGTGACTAGGGAGACGCGAAGGTGGCAGGTATCCGCTGATGTGGGATCAGTTTGGAAATTTACACACTAATGTAAAGGGTAAGGTTACAATTCAGGTTAGGTGATCAGATATCAGCACTCAAACTAAGCAACTTCAACCTTCGGAAGGCTAGTGTGACGTAACAGTCGAATTCTAGAACAGCTGGTGCGCATGCAGAAAAAACTCACTCTTTGGGGCCGTTGGAAATATTTTAGAACTTACGTGCGAAAGGGTTAAAGTGTGCAAGCAAGGAATAGCCTATATGGATCAATGTTACGATCAATATTATTTGGACGAACCATTATGATGTTTTAAGGATCGGGGGTGCGGAGGAGCACACGCAACTGACAAGGAATTCCTATAGTTGATTCAGGAGGAGGTGATCACTGAATCTCAGAATCGGAAGGGTCCTCAGAACATAGCCCCTTCCAATAAGAATCTCCGTCAGCCAGAGAGTCCCATTCCAGACTCTCGTCACCACCCTCAGATTCCGAAAGAGAATCTTCCTGATTGGGAGGAGAAATAACCTCCTCCAACTCAGAATCTGAATCAGAATTGTCAGAACACTCCCTGGATAACCTGGAAGGGGCAATGTGATCCTGCGCAGAACAAGCAGCACCCCACTGACGGATGAACACTTCTCCCCCTCCCCATTTAATATGGGCATTGTGTCTAACTAGCCACATGTAATCCAACACCAACGGATAAACAGGTGAATCAACTCAAAAAAACTGAATGCTCTCCCTATGCTTAGGTTGCAAAATAGACATGGTGAGAGGAGATGTCACCTCCTCGATAGTACCTGACCCTGAAGGGCAACCGTCGAGAGCAGTAACCAATCGGGCGTGATCAAGGAGCTGGACCAATATTCTGCTCTTTCTAGCCAATTGAGCGTCAATGAAACGATCCACGGCCCCAGAATCGATAAAGGCCTTGACCTGCCGTAAATGTTGTGCCCAAGAAATTCTAACATTTAATAACGTCCGAGGCGTAGTACCCTGACGTCTCGCTAGAAACTCCGGCTCCTCTAAAGAGACACCCCCTCCCTTAAGCTTCAGTTTAAAACACTGATCACGAGTGTGCCCCTTCTTTTTGCAGTAACGACACCACTCTTTTTTAGAAACTGAGTCCAAAAGTGGACCTACTGCCCCATCTACCTGCACGGGTTCTTCAGTACTCAGGGGCTTAGCTACCGGAGATTAAAACTCCGTAAATGGCAGAGATAGAGGTCTTAACCTATGACCTTTTCCTTGTTCTTTGCGGAGTAAACGGTCCCGCAACCGATTGTCTATGCCAGGGGTCCTGAATCTTATCCAGAAAGGGCCGGTGTGGGTGCAGGTTTTTGTTCCAACCAAGCAGTTACACACCTGATTCTACTAATCAACCACAAGAGACTTTGCTAAAGACCTTGATGAGTAGAATCAGGTGTGTTACTGCTTGGTTGGAACAAAAGCCTGCAGCCACACCGGCCATAACTGGATAATATTGAGGACCCCTGGTCTATGCGAATGGCGGAAGACACTAAAGCATCTAGTGAATCGGTTTACTCGATAATGAACAGAGCATCCTGTACCGGTTCAGCTAATGCCTCCGAAAACAATGTCATCAATAAAGCCTCATCCCAACCTGTCTCACCTGCCAGTGCACAAAATTTTATGGCGAATTCCGCCACCGTATCATTACCCTGGCAAAGGTGATGCAGCCGTCTAGCTGACTCCCGTCCTGAAATGCTATGGTCGAAGACAGACTAAATTTCCTGCATGAGTGTCTTAGTGGTATTTAAAATAGGTGATTTATTCCTGATCAAGCGCGTAGCCCAATCAAGTGCAGAACCAGAAAGTAGTGAAAGTATAAAAGCTACTTTAGAGTCTGGATCATAAAAACGCGATGACTGGGCTTTAAAAAAATTTGAACATTGAGCAAGAAACCCACTGCATTTCCCTGCTCTCCCGTCATAGCGGAGAGGAAGCTGCAACTTAGGTTTCCTACCCATTTGAGCAACGGGAGCTGAGGGAGCAATAGCCTGAGCGGCAGGTGTGAATGCTTGGTGTGAAACTGTAAAGGATTGCATACCCTCCAATAACTTGCGGAGCCAACCCTCTTGAACCCTCATTTGGGTGTTCAGCTGCCTAACTTGATTAGCCAGTAACTGCTGGTTGGTCTCAATACCCCTGATGTCTTCCTCAGATTTATCCCCTGATTGATTTCCCTGGAACAACCTCGCTGAATTTTTTATGATGGCTTGTTTGTTCTGTAATGGATTTCTTCATGGTTCTGATATTCAAACGCGAAGTGGGGGGATCAGAACAAGTCTGCTTACAATAGTGAGGACCAATAATTCGGAGAGAAAATAATAAAGGAGAAAGAAAAGACAGGAATGTAATTTCTGAAGGCTTAAACAGCCACAAACGAAAATAAACCCACAAAAACAGGCAAACTAGAAACCTAGTGAATAAACAACTAAATCTACCGAGCTCAAGTGATGAGCAGAACGGGAAACTCAGCAAACAAAAGAACACTCTCGGCTACCGTAGCTCAAAGCCGGTAGAGTGTAAAACCAAAACGAAAGTAAAAAGAAATACTGTCTCCGATAGAACAGCAATAGTACAAAATAGATAGCACAAAACGCTACCAAGTGGAAAACAATCCTATACCCAATTAAGTAGCTCTAGCAAGTCCCCCCTGAACATAAACAAAGTTTAATATCAGGAGGTCGCTAGCACCTGGCTCGTAAGACAAACAAGCACTGGAGAAACGGAAGTGAGGAACTTAAATACCCTGCAGGCAGAAGCATAGGTGGAAGCAATAACGAGGCTGGCAAACCACAAAACGGAAAGTGGAAAAAAATCAGATAATTCACAATCATGAAGACCGGACGAGAGCTGCAAAAGAAAAGAAAACAAATAGCCACGAACCACTACATAGAGTCCAAGAGTTAAATAAATAGGCTGACATCATGCGAATAGCCTGTCAAAAAAAAAAAAAAACTAGGCTATCTTCTAGTCACTTAAAACATTAAATAGCCTACAAATGAATCATAAAAAATATTGATCGGTGCAGAAACGAAATCAACAAGTAGCCTATAGGCAGTAGATGTAGGCTTAGCCTATAACTAACTACTAGCTATAGCATAAGAGCGGTAACTTAACCTACCGATTTTCTTTTTTTTAACACAACAGTTAAAGACACTGAAGTATAATAAATCGAACAATCCTATCACCGCCCTGTCGGGAGGGGTCAGGACCATTCAACTACACTTTACTTAAACTTTCTTCCAAAATAGACACAACATTCTAGAGTCTGGTATAACGTAATTTATTATAAAAGGTTTAGCACAAATATACATACCCAGGCTGATCGGCTAAACATACATATGTTAAAAACACTCAATCACACAGTCCAGTCTGAGTCCGTCAATTTCATGCTCACCCGCAAGACGTAAAAACAAGTCCGTTAATGACAGAAGCAAAACATAGCAGCGCACCATGAAGTTCAGCTGACATCTTATATGTTATTGTGACCCCACCTTTTTTTGGGGTGTTCCCATTACCTGGGCGATTACTTTTTCCATGGTCTGCAGCAGTCTCTGCCGGTCCTAATTAAGCATTACATATGACCCTTATTTATATGGTAGTTTTGATGAAATGCTATGATTGAATCATATCAGAAACATCCTAGTCACGGTTTGACAATAGTAGTTCAATACATAGTTTTTACACCAATGTTTGTAAAGATAGAAGATAAATGTTTTCTTTGGATTTAATAAATTCTATCAGTTCCTCAAACTGCACACACATACATTTTCAAGGCTAGAGTGCTGGATGTTCTTCTCGACAATCAGGCCTCAAAGAATGTGTAGGGAGTAATTCATGCTTATCTCTTCAGACGGGCTAGGAACATTTAATTGCCTGTGTGTGTATGTGTGTGTGTGTGTGTGTGTGTGTGTGTGTGTGTGTGTGTGTGTGTGTGTGTGTGTGTGTGTGTGTGTGTGAATGAATGGGTCCATTGCCTACTTTTTGAGATAACTAAAAGCTCGTCATGGGAAATTTTGGGGAGTGTATTGCAATATGGCTGTTTCGTCCTCGATGCCTGACCGCCGCTTTTAACTGATCTCCTGCTTGTTTAGCATAGGTACACAGGACATAGATTTAATAACAATTTGAGTATTTATCTACTCTATGTTAATCAGTGCAAAGATTAAGTATACGCCCTCTATTTCACAGTGAATTAGTAAACTTACAAATCACTCATGGTTATCATACTGATTTTGATTACATGTTTTCCGTTATAGTTGATTCAGACCTCATTGACTCGCTGGGACCTAACAATTCAGCAGGCTCCCAAGTGGCCTTCCAGCTGCTTAAATGTTGCCGTTATAAAATCGATTTGCCCAAGCGCCATTGACCAGTACTCATGGGTAATCCACTGCGGTTTGCTTAGGCATGTCCCCCATCACATGCGTTCTGTGGTCCCCCTCCACAGGAACTTCAGTCTTTGCTTGCTTTTGACAGAAGTGTGTTCTTTGATACCCACATTTTCCTGACCCATGGCGATGAGGCAAATCACGGCCCTATTTTTCAACGAGATTCAGTGTGGTCTGATTCTTGTCTGAGTACATACATACGTTAAAATATTATTTCACTACCATAAGTGCAGTTATATCTAGATCAGCCATGGGTTTTAGTGCACAATCAATAATGGTAGTACAAAACATTTGATCGACTAGCATACGATACTTTTACCCGAGATGATGTTGGCTTCTTCTTCTTTGTTCCAAGCAGCCTCAGCGTCGGACCAGTGGACAGAGGAGAGGTTACTAGCACATCACTCAGCCATGGTCTTTCTTTGGCAGATTATGTAATGCTGGCTATGTGTGTGTATTCTCTCTATCTGCCATTGATGAGGGAGCACATAGCTCCTGGTTGTGTAATTCTTTCTTCGTGTGTGTGTATATTCAGTGTTAGTGTTCTTCAACCCAGGTGCTATGCACACCGTAAAGGGTCATCACTGTGGAGAGGTTGCTAGCACATTCGATGCACAGTGATCTGGCTCCGCTTTTCTTCAGGCAGCAAGGCGCCGTACAGTCTTCATCAGTGAGGCACCATATGTGTTTCGTGTAGCTGTTCCAGCATTCACCTGTTGGGCAGCCTGCGGGTGATGCTTACAGCATTCTCATCCACTTCTTCCCGCGCTCATGCACTGTCCGTAGAGTGGGTTTCCAAACGGGCAGTCAAGCGGACTGCCTACAGCATTCCCGGGTCTACCGTATTGATCTCGATACTCGTCGGGTCCTGTTTAAACGACAGTCACAACAAAACATCCCACCCCCTTTTGACCTGTACGTCTCCCTTGCTTCCTCACATTTCCTACTTCCTGAAGGTGCACCTTCCTCATTCTGCCTCTCCATTATTTCCCTTGAATTCACTTAGATCCTTGCCCTGTGCGCGTACTGGCGCTTTCACTCTAAAGCAGTGATTAAGTGAGAACCACACAGTTTTACCTTCACTCTTCGTTGCAGTAGAAGTTGTCAGAACCACCTTGTATGGTCCCTCACGGGTTCACTCCACCTTCTTTTGAAGACTTTAATATACACCCAATCCCCGGGCGTATTCCACCTAAGCCCCAAGGAAATGTCGTCTGTCCTTTTCCCCTGTTGGAAAATAATCTTGCATATTCTGGTTAAGTGTTGCACATAGGTTGCCAGTTCCCTCTCGAGCTGTTCACGCGGGGTCCATTGTACGGACCTCGTACAAACAGCATGGGCCCTCCTATGGTCGAATGTGCCTTATTGGGGAAAAACTGATACTTTCCAAATTATTATACATCACCACTTCCCCCCTTGCGCAATGGTCCTGCCCATGCGCATCCTTACACTTTTATATTTCTGTGGTGTTATCTGTTTTTAGTTGCTCGAGGTTGTGTGCGTCTGTCTTCTTGGGCCCAATATCTGCAGAGAAACCTGACAATTTCAGTTAGTCACACAGTACTTTGTCACCGGCAGTGATAATTCACCCCTGGAATTATCATTGGAGTTCCTGTACCATCCGCACTTAGCTGCACTACTCCAAATCCAGCATGATTTCCGTTCTCATCCCTGAAACAGGACCCATCTACAAACAATGTAAGGTTTGCACACATTGGCGTGTTGTGTAGGTCATCACGTGCTTTAAGAAAAGTCTGTGTTCTGACAACACAGTCATGAGGAGTGCCATCATTGGGTAACACCATTCCTGTTGCTGGATTAATGATTGTGCACTGCTGAATCGTAATGTCTGGTGCAGATAAAATCACCTCATAGCCAGTTTTCCTGGCTTGAGTCAAAACAAAGCGTGGGCTACTCTATGTGCGAGAATGCACTCAGCTCATTGGTCATGACTCGAATTGCTGTCAGTGTTGCTAGGATAGATAGGCCCTTGTGCCTCAATGCGATTGGCTCTGCTGCTGGATTTTGTTTTCATTTTCTGCTTCAGTGTGCACAGACAATGCAGTTTATTTTGTCTTTTAGTCTTTAAGAGCTCACAGCAGCTCATTGATTTTTCCTTTGTTCAGATGATGTCAAGTTCTGTAGTAGTTGTTGGTAGGCTACACAAGTGTAGTCATGGCCTTTGAAGTAAAAAAGTTCCCCCCCCCCCCTTGTTTGCAGTTAAAAGATGATTTTTGCACGCATGACTTATTCCGAAGAATAAGTACAGGCCAAAGATGTTTGCACTACTACTAATGTTAAATGTTTTTATACTATATATGTTTTTATATTGTTCTTTAAACTGTGAAACTGTAGTTATTTTACTTTAAATTGAAGTTCGACATAGTGTTGAAGAACTGTTATTTTGCACTGACAAAATAAATTATTGAATGATAATGTTTCCCACGTATTCCTCAAAAATACAAAACTGATCAAATTCAGGTTTGTGTGTCTTAGTACATGGGCTTATTACAGATGCATGTCTGGTATATGGATAGGACTTGTTACAACCAAGTAGGCCTATATTATATGTTAAAGTGTCGTAATAATGCAGTAATGCAGGTGTAAAAAAGGTAAAAAATTGGCCTGTGCCGCGAGGGCCGCTAAGGTGTCCCTTATTAAAATTTCTGATAGTTGGCAACCCTAGTATAGCCACATATTGGTTATATTTGTGTAGCCTATATAAAACATGGTTATAGCATGGCCTCCTTAAAATAGCCTACATTTATTGTGCTATTTCGATACAAAAGAAAACAAAAATGTGCTTTATTTAATCAATATCATTATTACAGATTTGAAATGGTTTAATAACGGGCAGACTTTCATTAACTCTTAGTTTGATAGTCACAGAATGGGCCTACATGGAAAATGTACAACATAGCCTAAAGTAGCCTATGTGATTTTGATTAGAAATGCTTGAACCGTTTTGCTTTCGGTAACGTTCCACTGGGTGGACGTCAGATGCCAGTAGACCTACAGGTAGGCTACAGGTTTCGATCATTTTGTAAGATTGCAGGCTATATATATATTTTTTTTTTTTAAATGTGAAACTAATTTGTTGCTAATTTATTAGGCTACTGAGTAGCCCGTAGCAGTAGCCCATATGCAGAGAGTAACTGATTCGGTTGACAATTATGTAGGCTACTGCGGTGTGGTAGTCAGCAGTTCATATAGGCTAGTCAGTTCAGTAGGACTCACTGAACTGTGGTAGTAGGGGTAGTCTGTGGTCAGTACAGTTCGCTACAGTTCCTGACCGCTGATGCGCACTCAAGCATATGAACGAATCATTGAGTGATGATCCGGTACACTCAATTCACTTTAAAGATTCGTTCAAAAAGATTCGTTCGTTCACGTACTGCACATCAATAAGACACGCTCGTGCATGCCCACTACACTGGTTAAAGAATGAGTTCCTGGTTGTTCCTGACAGTGTTGTTGTTATACAATATATACATATACTCGGTTAAATCACACTAAAACACTGTCTCACTTTCTATGTCTTGGCTGCTGGAAACTACAACTAAAGTTCCCTCATGGGAAGATAAGTTATTCTATCCTGTTCTATTCCATTCTCTTCTCTGCTAATGCTTTAAAACAAGTCCCCTTTCCCTGAAAGACTGAAAAGTTAAATTCAAAGCGGGCAACGCAGACCCTCTCTCTGCATGAAATCAAATCGCACATGCAGAAAATGGCACTCAAAACGAATTGTGACATTTTGCTTAAACACTTTAATATCTGCTTTGCCCTCTCCGAAGCACCAATCGCATCCCAGGTAGCAAGGAAACATCGAACCGACATCGCTAGTATGTTATTGGCAGCAGTATCGGTCATCAATTAATTTTTATGATTGACACTGACTTTCTGATGGTGATGGTCATCGATATATCAAGTCGACATGGGAACCTTACACAGCTTCAATTATTTAAATCAAAGTCACTATACCGATGACTGACATTGATTTTTCACTTTGATAAATCAAATTCAGATGCGCTTTTTTGTAACCCCGTTAGAATTATTCATTAGCTATTTGTGCAGTCGCTGCTGTAGGCTACATGCTATCACCTCCGTACATGTGTAGCCTAAGTTACGTGGTTAGTGAATGTATTTATTTCTTTTGGTTAAATTAAAAGTTCAGGTTGCTACGGGGAACATACAAATATTCAAAATGAATTTAACCGCAAATGTTTGTGGTTAATGCCAACGTTTATCAATTTGTTATTTATTTATTTTTATTTTTTTTCCTAAGAATCCCGACATCTCACGATGGAAAATGTAATAAAGCCCCTTGTAATTGAAATCGGTGCTCGGCCCGACCTCCCAACTAGAAAGAAATGACCATCACTTTATCATGGCAACTCACACCGTGACCCTCATTGTGAAATAACCCGTATTAGAGTTCAGCTTTAAACACTTAATGTTTGCTTTGCTAGCATGAAGCTATAACTGTATAACTATAACTATAACTGCGTATATTATCTGCATTAACCAGAGGTTTAAAATCAATATATTAGCCTGCATTACTTACTTATTTATTTATTTGGTAAATCAGACCTTTTTCTTCACGAGATTCAGGGTGCTCATGCCGAACTACAGTTCCCTTTATACAAAATCATCTCAACAACCATTTTATTTTATTTATTTCACTTAAATTAAAGCCTGCTAATATATATGTAGGTTTCTGTATTGCCATACCCGTTCTGCATACAGGATCTTCTAGATTTACAGAACTCTGGTTAAACACTTTGATCCTTCGAGCCTCCCTCTCTCTGGGGCGCAGCTCCAGGCTGGATCCCTTTCCGCTGAATTCCTTTCCCCAGACTCCTCTGAGTGAAAGGACATTTCAGCCTTTCTGCTTCCCAATGCTTTCTTTTCAAAAACACTGATCACAGAAAGCACTACTCGCTTACTAACTGTACATTCGGTTTCAGCTTATAGTGGCTTGACTGTACATTGAGCCGGATGCGGCGGCCATCTCTCATGGTCTTATTGCTCTCTGCGATCCGACCGGCCGGTGACCCAGTCGATAGCGATCCCCAGTCCTGCATCTAATCAGGACCCCGTAGTAGCTGTTAACCACCCGGTTAGGAACCGATGGTCTGATCCCTACCCCACCTTGCTATGGGTATAGAAACTTTGACCGTTTTCACCAGCCTTGCCTGTTCACAGAGGTCGTCTCTTACGCCCCTCTGCTAGGTGTGGACTGTCATCCACGTACCACGTACTGCCTGCACACTTACATGCGACAGCAACGCCGACTAGACGGTACCACGGCAGTATGTCCATTCATACTTCATCAGACACGGAGGCCTTCAGTCTTCTCCCCAGCACTATAGTGGGTTTTTAACGTGCCCTCGGAACTTTGCAGTTCCGCCGCCGCCTGTTAAAGACCAGGTTCGGGGTGCCTAATCCCCTGCCTAATCTTTACCACAAAATGTCTCTTGGTTATTGAATCATCAATCTTGTCTGTTACAAAATGACGCTTGAGCTTGTACTCAATTTATTTCTTTCAAACACTTTGAAGGACAAAAATACGGTTCGGTTATCATGCTGAGATCAATCTTAGTTTTTATTTATTTATAACCATGGGCTAAAACCTTCTCCTCGGCGAATTCGCTGTAGCCAGTAGCCTATGCTATTTGAGCACAATAAACTAAATCGAATCACTACCTGAAAATAGAGAACTGAGTAGCACATAACTCCAAGCCAGTCAAAGGACAAGATTACAAATTAGTGCGCTCAGAATTTTCCATGAAAATAAACTGCATATATGTATAATATCATATAACAAATTAACTAATGACGCAAATTGACTTAATCACTTTTCACTTCCTTCTATGTTGTCTTGCTTTCTATCACAATCCTATGCAAGTTTCCCTCACGTATAACTTCACCACTTATCTATCTGTACTATCCGTACAGTTCGGAAATAATTTTCCCGTTTTATTTACAGTTGTAATTGTACAACGGCCACTTCTCTGACCAGAACGCTTGCGCCTGCATGCCTACTATAATTCCGTTATACGAACACAATTTTATATGAGATATACTTTCCACTTATTACTATTTATGTACAACTTTTTACACTATTTCAGGCGGGTTTTCATTACGATGCGTCTGATCATAAGCTTCACAAATCTTATAGTACACTGAGATTATAACACAAGCGATTACAAATATATCATACATTGTAGTATAGTTCCGGAGACACAGAAAAATAATTGGGCACATAATTTAACTCTTTTTCTTAAGTGCTCTCCTACATGAGCTATTACGGTAATTCTGGTAGTCAGGTTACACACCACTTCAAAACGAAAACTACGGGATCAAATCAGGACAGAAGTTTCTGGCAATTTTTAACAAAATGAACTCGCTGCTTGTTTCACTCAAGGTGTAAAGGGTTCAAAGCACTGCAAGTATTTTTAGCTTTCCTTTACCTATAATAATTAAATTATTATAATTATAATTTAAATTCACCTATAATGTGCCTTCTACCGACTTAATAACTGCTCACTTCATTACGAAGGCTACAACCCAACAAGCCAAAAGTATTTGGACGCCTTTATGCGTGCACCGTTTACTTGTCTGTTCTTCCAGTCTCTCCGCTATCGGTATTGGCTGCCCACGACCAACAGGACGCACTATAATTTGTTCAATCAGAATCCATCATTATCACCATATACCATGAGTTGGGCTTCCCATTCACTTTTAAATCACATTCTTCTGGGTCAAACAATTTACAGGTTTTTTATTTTTAACCTACTCAGCTGATTTAACATAAACACAACACAGCTCATACACAACCCACACAGCGCTGTAATCTCATACTTGTGTCGACACACATTCGTTCTCTGGCCAGGACAGTAAAAAAAAAATGGTTTAGTGGCTAGCACAGTGGCTCCCAAGCAGTCCCTTTATTCTATAGAGACGGTATCTGACCCCTATATTTTCATACAGGGGCCACCAAGCAGACTCTCTATTAACTTTAAGAGAGGGTATCTGACCCCTATATTTTCATACAGGGGCCACCAAGCAGACTCTCTTTTAACTTTAAGAGACGGTATCTGACCCCTATATTTTCATACAGGGGCCACCAAGCAGACTCTCTTTTAACTTTAAGAGACGGTATCTGACCCCTATATTTTCATACAGGGGCCACCAAGCAGACTCTCTTTTAACTTTAAGAGACGGTATCTGACCCCTATATTTTCATACAGGGGCCACCAAGCAGACTCTCTTTTAAAGGCAGTACTTGAGCCACTGTGCTGTCTTGCCTATTAGTCAGTTTCAGTTTGCTATTTCATTGTAATCACATAAGACAGTACAAGACGCACAACATTTATATCAGCCTGTCGTTATGCCAGACTCTTTCTTTCAGTACTTTTCCTTCTCTATCAGAATTTGTATTTAGGTTCTTTTGTGAGGAGTTTTCATACAAGCCTCCTTGCACATGCGGACACACTGCCTCTGAGGATCAACGATTTACTAGAATACAGATTAAAGGTTCTGTTTACCTTTGTTCTTGGCGCCTGTTGATCTGAGATACAGTGTGAACGCAAGCGCATTCTTAGCCTGTACTATTATTCACTCCTGGATCGGCTCGCCAACTGAAGTATAATAAATCGAACAATCCTATCACCGCCCTGTCGGGAGGGGTCAGGACCATTCAACTACACTTTACTTAAACTTTCTTCCAAAATAGACACAACATTCTAGAGTCTGGTATAACGTAATTTATTATAAAAGGTTTAGCACAAATATACATACCCAGGCTGATCGGCTAAACATACATATGTTAAAAACACTCAATCACACAGTCCAGTCTGAGTCCGTCAATTTCATGCTCACCCGCAAGACGTAAAAACAAGTCCGTTAATGACAGAAGCAAAACATAGCAGCGCACCATGAAGTTCAGCTGACATCTTATATGTTATTGCGACCCCCCCCCTTTTTTGGGGTGTTCCCATTACCTGGGCGATTACTTTTTCCATGGTCTGCAGCGGTCTCTGCCGGTCCTAATTAAGCATTACATATGACCCTTATTTATATGGTAGTTTTGATGAAATGCTATGATTTAATCATATCAGAAACATCCTAGTCACGGTTTGACAATAGTAGTTCAATACATAGTTTTTACACCAATGTTTGTAAAGATAGAAGATAAATGTTTTCTTTGGATTTACTAAATTCTATCAGTTCCTCAAACTGCACACACACATACATTTTCAAGGCTAGAGTGCTGGATGTTCTTCTCGACAATCAGGCCTCAAAGAATGTGTAGGGAGTAATTCATGCTTATCTCTTCAGACGGGCTAGGAACATTTAATTGCCTGTGTGTGTGTGTGTGTGTGTGTGTGTATGTTGTGAATTATTGGGTCCATTGCCTACTTTTTGAGATAACTAAAAGCTCGTCATGGGAAATTTTGGGGAGTGTATTGCAATATGGCTGTTTCCGCTGAGAGCGAGTTTTTCTTCAATTCCCCTGCATGTGGGTGTGTGTATGTCCTTGATTTACAGGTGTCGAGATGAGCTCATATTGGGTGCCTAGCGTGGGACCATTGTTCATTGAGCACACTTCGATACAAATAATGAGCTCATTTTCCGGCGTGAGTGTCTGAGGCCTTGAATATGTGCTGTTGTGCACATATGGGCCTTTGTGCAATTCATCCTACCACAGAAGAACATATTCATATTAACACTACATTTTAATATAGTTGGTCCTGCAGTATGATATATAATTGTATATAAATAATGAATAATCTATAATTTGTCACAACAACACAAATAACACAACAGGCTGAGTTTAATGACAAGGAGTTTGTTTTATTGGGAGATTTTAACTGGGATTGGTTAGCCTCTGTTTCAGATCCCTTCAAACGCATTTGTAACACTCTCAACCTCTCCCAATTTACTAATTTCCCTACTCGCCCAAATACAAAATTACCTGATGAATCTACTCTCATTGATTTGATTCTTACCAACACACCTCACAAATATCGGACAGCTTCTGTGTTCCCCAATGACGTGAACTTTTGTGAACAGGTCTTTCTTCATGATTTATATTCATATGACTTTTATTTAATTGATTTTATTACAAACGTTTACACTGCTTGGGATTATTTTAAAACACATTTTCAAGCAGTTACAAATAAACATGCCCCTATGAAAAGGTATAAGGTAAAAGGCAGAGATAATCCTTGGATTTCCTCTGATCTCTCAGCTTTGATTCAGCAGAGAAATACTGCATGGTCTAAAGCTAGACAGTCAGATGCTCAATCTGATTGGTCCTATTCTTGTTTTTTAAAGAACAAATGCACTTCTCTAGTCAGAAAATATAAAGCAGAGTTTTATGTCAACTCACAAATAATTTTAAAAATCCTGCAAAATTCTGGAAGACTATCAAAGCTTTGGCAGCTCCAAATGCGTCCTCTTCTCTCCCTCAGATAATTATGATGGACAGTGTGCCAGTAACTTGCAAGGGCGATATCGTCAATACTTCTTATAAACATTTTATATCTCCTGGTCATATTCAGCCTGAAGTCCCACTACCTTCTGCTGGAATGGAGCCTTTTGCTATTAGCCCCATTTCCTCTAATCATGTGCTCAAAGCATTAAGGAATTTAGATCCCAGAAAATCAGCTGTTCCTGATTTGTTAATTCCAAGGCTACTGAAGGTCGCTGCACCTCTTATCGCTGCACCTCTTACTCACATTTGTAATCTGTCTCTTTTAACTAATACTCTGCCCAATGATTGGAAGGCAGCATATGTGCTCCCTCTTTTAAAAGGTGGCGATCCCTCTGATCTTAACAGTTACCGTTCCATTTCAAATCTCTCCATTCTGGCAAAAGTTTTGGAATCCCTGGTCAACTCCCAAATTAAGCAGTTCCTACTTGATAATAATATACTGAGCAACATGCAATCTGGCTTCAGGTCTGGCCATAGTACCATTTCCACAACCTCAGTAGTACTTAATGACATTTCCCAAGCTCTTGATAACAAAAAACATTGTGCCACCCTGTTTATTGGTCTTTCCAAGGCCTTTGAGACAGTTAACCACTCTATTTTACTCAATAGACTTAGGGACGTTGGCTTTGAGGTCTGCAGCAGTAAATTGGTTTTCAAATGACTTTTCTGACAGAACCCAATGTGTCTTTGTGGATGAGCTTAAGTCCCCTTTCCTGAAACTAACAAAAGGTGTCCCTCAAGGCTGCATCATGGGCCCTATATTATTTACCATCTATATTAATCTATATCTAATAATCAATCAACTCCAAGTGTAATATGCACTTATACGCAGATGAAACAATTATTTATTGCTGTGCCCCCACCCTTTCCCAAGCCTTTCAAATGCTTCAGAATGCTTTTAATTCTATCCAGTCTGGTATTTTGGATCTCAATGCAGGTAAAACCAAATGTCTAGTGTTTTCAAGATCTCACTCTCTCTCTGGATGACTTAAAAATCACTTTTTTGATGGCAAGTCCATTGAAAGAGTTTCTTCTTATAAATACCTTGGGATCTGGCTTGATTGTAGTGGAAAAAAATATAGATTATACATATATATCATTAGAAACCACTGTAGGGCCTTCTATATGAAACAATTGTGTCAATAAGATGATGCTTTTCTGTGTTAGGGTGTCTTGCAAAAAAAACAGCTCTAAAGGCCCGAATGTGCACACATCACACATCTGTGGCCTTACAGTCAAGGACACAATCACACTGGAAAGCAAGCTCATTATTTTTATCGGCATTAGTCGATGGATGACTGTACCAAGCTAGGCACACAGTATGATCTCATCTTCGACACCTGTAAATCAAGGACATATACACACACACACAGAAAAATACAAGGGAAAAACTCGCTCTCAGCAAAAAACAGCCATATTGCAAAACACAATCTAACAGAATACAAGTCTCCCTGATTTCCCAGAGACCGTTTTAGTTCATACGCATGCTTATCTCAAAAAGGAGGTAATGGACCCATTCAAACACACACACACACATGGGCAACTAGATGAATACACATTTTGTAGCCCATCTGAAAAGATAACCTGAGTGACTCCCTAACATTCCTTGGGGCCTGCTTGTTAAAATGTCTAGCACCCTAGCCTTGGAAATGTGTGTGTGTTCAGTTCGAGAACGAATAGAGTTTATTAAATCCAAAGAAAACATTTATTTTTTTCTTTACAAACATTAGAATTGAGGACTATATTACGACAAATAATATTTTCATGTTATAGAGGAAGATGTTGTCTTTGGTTCATAAAGCACCCACCTGTGAAAAATAGCATTGGAAAAGCTTATAGTTAGTATTATTTAACCCATCAGAGCATTGTATTATTATGTATTTAACTACTATGGTCAAACTATGGCCAGGCCGTTTCTGATATAATTAAATCATGGCATTTCATCAAGACTACCATATAAAATAAGGGTCATATGTAATGCTTAATTAAAACCAGCAGAGGCCGATGTTGACCATGAAAAATATCTCCCAGGGGGGAAAAAGCATAAAGTCCACGAGTGTTAAGGGGGGGCCGAACGTGTGGACGGAGCCACTGTATCTCAGGTCAAGAGGCGCCAACCAAAAAGGTAAACAGAACCTTTAATCTGTATTGTAGTAAATTGTTGATTCTGAGAGGCAGTGTGTCCGCCCGTGCGGGGGCCTATACGAAAACCTCCTCACAAAAGAACCAAAAAAATGTCCCGCACTGCGCGAATGGGGGGTTGTTAAATCTGTGACACAAATTTTAGACGATATTGCTCCACTCAAAATAAAGACAACTTTAAGTAAGTTAAAAGCACCATGGAGGAATATAAACAGTGTGAAAGCACTAAAAAGAGCCTGCCGTAAATCTGAGCGCAAATGGCGCAAAACTAAACTGCAGGATGATCATATTAATTACAGAGAACAACTCAGCAAATATAATACCGAAATAAAAAGAACTAGACAGCACTATTTTTCTCAATTTATTACTGAAAATCTCCATAATTCCAAGTTTCTGTTTAGTACAATTGATAAGCTGGTCAATCTCCCGAGACCAATACCTGCTGAGCACTGCTCATCAGGCAAATGCAATGAATTTGCCTCTTACTTTGATCTTAAAGTCACCAATATTAGAAGCAATATTGTGGCTTCGTGTGCTGGTGAAACTCACTACTCTATAACTCCACAGTGCCATACTGCCGTCACTCTCTCCAATTTTAGCCTTATACAAAGCCATGAGCTCCAAAAAGTGGTACAGCAGCTAAGCTCTGCAACTTGTGCTTTTGATGCTATGCCTACCAAGTTTTTTAAAGGTGTTTTTAACTGTCTGGTTGAAGATGTGCTTGAAATTGTTAATACCTCGCTGCTCTCTGGACTTTTCCCCTCTGTTCTCAAACATGCTACTGTGACTCCATTGTTAAAAAAGCACAACCTAGATCCATTTGTTATTGATAATTACAGGCCCATTTCAAACCTTCCATTCCTGGGGAAAATTCTAGAAAAAATCGTATATCAGCAATTACATAGCCATCTGCTACAAAACAATCTGTTTGACGTGTATCAGTCTGGTTTTAGAGTCAACCACAGTACAGAAACGGTCCTTGTCCGAGTTGTCAATGATCTTAAAATCAACTCTGACAGCTACAAAGTCTCAGTCTTAGTTCTTCTTGATCTCAGTGCCGCTTTTGACACTGTTGACCATGGTATCCTGCTTCAGCGCCTTGAGCATTGTGTAGGCCTCAGAGGCACTGCTCTAAGCTGGCTTTCTTCTTACTTAACTGGTAGAACTTATTCTGTTTCCGTTGGTGATTTTAAATCAGACAAAGTTAGCATTTCATATGGTGTTCCCCAAGGGTCTATTCTTGGCCCTCTTTTGTTTAATTTGTACATGATCCCACTTGGCTGCATAATCCGTAGACACAATATTTCATATCATTCATATGCTGATGACACACAATTATACATATCTGTTTCTGCCGACAACCTGAGCCCAGTAAATGATCTCATTCAGTGTATTAATGATGTCAGACACTGGATGACCGACAACTTTTTACAACTGAATGATGACAAAACTGAAATTCTTTTAGTGGGTCCGGGGACTCTGAGGCACCAGATCTGTTCCTTATTAACTCCCTTTCCTGTGAAACCCAGTGAGCATGTTAAAAACTTAGGTGTGATAATCGACGCCGATCTGAATTTTCAAAAACATATTTCTTACATCTCTAAGACTGCTTTCTACCATCTTAGAAATATATCTAAAGTTAGACCCATTTTATCTCCACCAGATTCTGAAAAGTTGGTTCATGCTTTTATTTCAAGTAGGTTAGATTATTGCAACGCACTTTACCCTGGATTAACAAAACAAGCACTTTATAAACTCCAACTTATTCAAAATGCTGCAGCCAGAGTTTTAACTAGAACCAAAAGGTGTGAACACATCACTCCGATTTTAGCATCTCTTCATTGGCTTCCAGTGAAGCAAAGAATTGATTTTAAAATTTTACTTATTGTTTTTAAAGCTTTGAATGGTGCAGCTCCTTCTTACATCTCTGATTTGCTCACTGAATACACACCAAACAGATCCCTGAGATCTTCAAATAAAGGTCTGCTCTGTATTCCCAGAATACAGTCAAAATCAGCTCATGGTGCCTTCAGTCATTATGGTCCTACTCTTTGGAATTCCTTACCACATGAACTTAGGTCTGCTACAACAGTATCTTCTTTTAAATGCAGACTTAAAACATTTCTTTTCTCCCAAGCTTTTAGTTTTTAACCATAAGCTTTTAGTTTGTAACTGTTTTTAAATTGTTTTTAAATTGTTTTAATTTGCAACATTGCCCTTTTTTGTCTTGTTTTAACTATGTTGTGAAGCACATTGAGTTTGCGCTTGTCGTATGAAATGTGCTATATAAATAAACGTGACTTGACTTGAATGCTGCTCTACCTGTTGCGCAACTAGTGATGGGAATTTATTTGGCTAACCAGATTAGGCAGGGGATTAGGCACCCCGAACCTAGTACAAAACAGGTGGCGGCAGAATTGCAAAGTTCCGAGGGCACGTTAAAGACTAATATAGTACAGGGGAGAAGGCTGAAGGCCCCCGTGTCTGATGAAGTATGAATTGACATACTACCGTGGTACCATCTAGTCGGCGCGGCTGTCGCATGTAAGCATGCAGGCAGTACGTGGTACGTGGATGACAGTCCACACCTAGCAGGGGGCATAAGAGATGACCTCTGTGAACAGGCAAGACTGGTGAAAACGGTCAAAGTTTATATACCAATAGCAAGGTGGAATAGGGATCAGACCGTCAGTTCCTAACCGGGTGATTAACAGTTACTACGGGGTCCTGATTATGCAGGACTAGGGATCACTATTGACTGGGTCACTGGCCGGTCGGATCGCAAGAGGCATTAAGACCTGAAAAATCAATTATGATTGGTGTTTGTACACTTAAATTGTAATTCTTATAGTGGTCTTATTTATTTTTGGCCTAAAAAATTTATTTTGGTTGTTCATTGCAATGACGCGCAACAGGAGGGCGGGTGAGCAGACGAACCTGGTATTTCCGGGCATCGCCTCTCCGCGCGATGGAGAGGGGCTGAATGGCGGAACTTTACTACGCTGGCCAGATAATTACTGTGTGCTGGCACAAGTATGAGTGAGCAAGTGCTGTGTGGGTGTGTCTGAGTGAAAGTCAATGAATAGTTTAAAAGGAAAACACACTTGTAAATTGTTTGACCCAGAAGTGTGTGATTTAAGGTAATGGGAAGCCCAACTCATGGAATATTTTGTATATTGTGATGGATAGGACAGTGGCATATTCTGATTGAACAAATTATATGTCGTCCTATTGTTCGCGAGCAGCCAATACCGATAGTGGAGAGTTTGGAAGAACAGACAATTAAACGGTGCACGCGTCCAAATATTTTTAGCTTTTTGGGTTGTAGCCTTCATAAGTTATTAAGTGGGTAGAAAGCACGTTATAGGTGAATTTATAAAGGAAAGCTAAAAATACTTGCAGTGCTTCAGAATCAGAATCAGAATCAGAATCCCTTTATTCGCCAAGTATTTACATACGAGGAATTTACTGTGGTTATTGGTGCGTACATAAACCAACATAAAATAAAATAATATAAAACATAAAACAAAAACAAAACACATGAAGTTAAAAAAACAAGTAGTGCAAGTTTCAAAACAAGTAGTGCAAGTTTCAACCTTAGATAATATAATATTATATTATATAATATATGCAAGATAAAAATAAAAAATAAAAATATATGTAAAAATAAAATATATAAATAAACAAAAAGGATGGAGATATTTACAGTGAAATTATTACAGTGGGAAGTAGGTAAAGTGTCTATGAGGCGGGATAGAGTCTGTGTCTGTGTCGGAGGGGGTCCCGGGCCTTGTTGATAAGGCTAACTGCAGAAGGAAAGAAACAGTTTTTATGGCGAGAGGTTTTGGTCCTGATGGACCGCAGCCTCCTGCCAGAGGGAAGTGTTACGAACAGACTATGACCGGGGTGAGAGGGGTCGGCCACAATCTTGCCTGCACGCCTCCGGGTCCTGGAGGCATACAGGTCCTGGAGAGATGGCAGGTTGCAGCCAATAACCCTCTCCGCAGAGCGGATGATACGCTGCAGTCTGCCCTTGTCCTTGGCGGTGGCAGCAGCGTACCAGATGATGATGGAGAAGGTGAGGATGGTCTCGATGATGGCAGAGTAGAAGTGGACCATCATTGACTTTGGCAGGTTGAACTTCTTCAGCTGCCACAGGAAGAACAACCTCTGCTGGGCTTTTCTAGTGATGGAGCTGATGTTCAGCTCCCACTTGAGGTCCTGGGAGATGAAGGTTCCCAGGAAGCGGCAGGACTCCACAATGTCAACTGTGGAGTCTCTCAGGGAGATGGGGATGAGTGGGGCTGGGTTATTCCTGAAGTCCACCACTATCTCCACTGTCTTTGCAGCATTGAGCTCCAGGTTGTTCTGACTGCACCAGTCCGCCAGATAGTCGATCTCCCTCCTGTAGGCGGACTCATCCCCACCAGAGATGAGTCCGATGAGGGTGGTGTCGTCCGCAAACTTCAGGAGCTTGACAGACTGGTGACTGGAGGTGCAGTTGTTGGTGTACAGGGAGTATAGCGCAGGGGAAATAACGCAGCCTTGGGGGGAACCGGTGCTGATGGTCCGGGAGTCAGAGATGTGTTTCCCCAGCCTCATGCGCTGCCTCCTGTCAGACAGGAAGTCTGTGATCCACCTGCAGGTGGAGTCAGGCACGCCCATCTGGAAGAGCTTGTCCTGTAGCAGAGATGGGATAATTGTATTGAAGGCAGAGCTGAAGTCCACAAACAGGATCCTGGCATAGGTTCCTGCAGAGTCCAGGTGCTGGAGGATGAAGTGGAGGGCCAAGTTTACTGCATCGTCTACAGATCTGTTGGCTCTGTAGGCGAACTGCAGGGGGTCCAGGAGAGGGCCTGTGATGGATTTGAGGTGGGACAGCACAAGGCGCTCAAAAGACTTCATCACCACAGAGGTCAGGGCAAGAGGTCTGTAGTCATTAAGTCCTGTGATCTTTGGCTTTTTAGGGACGGGGATGATAGTGGAGGACTTGAAGCAGTCGGGTACATGGCAAGTCTCCAGAGAAGTGTTAAAAATGTCTGTGAACACCGGAGCCAGCTGATCAGCACAGTGCTTCAGGGTGGATGGGGAGACAGAGTCCGGCCCTGCTGCTTTGCGGGGGTTAATCCTCTTGAACACCCTGTTCACATCTCTCTCCAGTAAGGACAGAGGTGTCGCTGAGGTGGGGGTGGTGGGCTGAGGCTGGTGGATGGTGTCACGGGGATGGTGTCAGGACCAGTGTAGAAACACAAACCTCCGCCTTTTGTTTTTCCGGAAAGTTCTGTGTCGCGATCCGCTCTGAAAAGTTGGAAGCCTGCCAACTGTAGCGCGGAGTCCGGTATCGTTTCACACAGCCACGTCTCCGTGAAACACAAAACAGAGGATGAAGAGAAGTCTCTGTTTCTCCCCAACAGTAGCTGAAGTTCATCCAGTTTGTTTCCCAGCGAACGCACGTTAGAGAGAAATATTCCAGGTAACGCTGTGCGATGTCCGCGTCGGCGGAGACGCACTAGCACACCGGCTCGTCTTCCTCTCCTCCGGCGTTTCGCTGCATGAACAAAGGTGAGCACACCTTTGACTAGAATGTCCAGTAATTTCGCAGATGTGGCGATGAAAGTGGGAAATAAATCCGCAGGCATTGTAGCCCTGATGGTTATGAGCTCTTCTCTGGTGTACGAGCATACGGTATTTTCACAAAACACTGAATTAACGAACAAAACAAGACAAAACAACGCGCACCAATGCACCGAGGCGACCGTCAATGGCGCCATCTTAGCTTTGACCCCTTTACACCTTGAATGAAACAAGCAGCCTGATTTATTTTGTTAAAATTGCAAGAAATTTCTCTCTCCTGTTTTGATCCCTTAGCTTTCGTTTTGCAGTGTGTGTAACCTGATTACCGTAATAGCTCATGTAGGAGAGAACTTATGAATAAGAGTTAAAAAGTGCCCATTTATTTTCTGTGTTCCGGAACTATATAACAATGTATTAAATATTTGTAATGTTATAATCTCAGAGGATAAGATTTGTGAATCTTATGACCAGACGCATCATAATGAAGACCCGTCTGAAATAGTGTAAACAGTGCTGTATATAAATATCAAATTAATCTCATATAAAGTTGATTATCTCATATAAAATGGTGGTTTTGCATAACGGAACTGTAGCAGCTATGCAGGCTCAAGTGATTCATTTTTGGCCTATTTATTATTGGCCTAAAAATTATTACCATAAGCAAGTGATTATGCCGACTAATTAAAACGGAGAAAATGATTCCAAACTGTACGGTTAGTACAGATAGAGAATTATGGGAAGTCATATGTGAGGGAAACTTGCATAGGATTGTGGCAGAGAGCCAGACAACATAGAAGGAGATTGAGTCTATTGATTAAATTTGTGTTATTATTTAATTTGTTATAAAAAAATATATATATAAACATCGAACAAAAAGTTCGGAAATTTGTGTTTGGTAGATTATTTCTCTGTTGTAACAATGCTTCTTGGCAATAAATTTTATACCGTTGGAAAGCCTGTTTATTTCCCTTTTAAATGGTGCCCCATTTGTAAGGAACATGCATTTGTGGGATGAGCAGCACAGCTGAATATGTGGGTTGCGCCCATGTAAAATTTGCCAAATCTTCTCTGCCAATGCCAAACAGCTTATTCTGCTGTTGCTAGTGACTCTTGTTTGGTGTTGTTTGGTGGATTGGATGATTGAAGTCTATCAGTAACAAGGAAGAAACAAGACATATTGGCAATTTTACAATTTATTAATTTAACAAACAGTCAGGAGCCTCAGTAGCGTGTGGAAGAACCATACACAGCCACAACAGCCTGGCACCTCCTCCTCATGCTGGTCACCAGCGTGGTCACACACTGCTGTGGGATGGCATTCCACTCCTCAACCAGGATTTGTCGCAAGTCAGCCAACGTGGTTGTGTTGGTCACTCGAGCACGAACAGCACGCCCAAGCTGATCCCACAAGTGTTCAATTGGGTTGAGGTCAGGACTGTTGGCAGGCCATTCCATTCTCTCTACTCCCAAATTCTGGAGGTAGTCTCTGATAAACCCCGCTCTGTGGGGGCGAGCGTTGTCATCTTGGAGGATGGAGTTCGGTCCCAGACTGTGGAAATATGGGATTGCCACTGGTTGCAGAATCTCATCTCGATATCTCTCTGCATTGAGATTGCCTCCAATGATGACAAGCCTCGTTTTTCCAGTGATGGAGATGCCGCCCCACACCATCACACTGCCTCCACCAAAAGGTGTTACTCTATCGGTGCAGCAATCAGCATAGCGTTCTCCCCGTCTTCTCCACACTTTGACCCTACGATCCAACTTCCGTTGGCAGAATCTGGACTCATCGCTGAACATAACGTTCCTCCACATGTTCAGGTTCCAGTGCAGGTGTAAGCTGTTTGGCATTGGCAGAGAAGATTTGGCAAATTTTACATGGGCGCAACCCACATACTCAGCTGTGCTGCTCATCCCACAAATGCATGTTCCTTACAAATGGGGCACCATTTAAAAGGGAAATAAACAGGCTTTCCAACGGTATAAAATGTATTGCCAAGAAGCATTGTTACAACAGAGAAATAATCTACCAAACACAGATTTCCGAACTTTTTGTTCGATGTTTATATATATATGCAGTTTATATCTTCATGAAAGATTCTGAGTGCTATTACTAATTTGGTCCTTTGACTGGCTTGAATTTCTGTGTTATTCATTTTTTATTTTCTCTATTTTCAGCTAGTGATCCAATTTAGCTGCAGACGCCTTGAGGCGCAATACAGGGGCGAGACAGTCTGTTGCATTTATTGTTTTCAAATAGCATAGGCTACTGGCTACAGCGGATTCGCTGTGCACACCCTTTGATATGACACCCAAAAGTGAGCTGAGGTGCATTTTGTTTCCACTGAACTTAATTGGAGTCCACCTGTGATAAATTCAATTGATTGGACATGATTGGGGATTGCCAACACCTGCCTATATAAGGTCCCACAGTTGACAGTGCATGTCAGAGCAAACTCCAAGCCATGGGGTCAAAGGAATTATCTGCAGACCTTAGATCTGGAGAAGGGTACGGAAAAATCTCTGCAGCTTTACGGGTCCCAAAGAGCACAGTGGCCACCATCATTCATAAATGGAAGAAGTTTGGAACCACCAAGAATCTTCCTAGACCTAGCCGCCTGGCCAAACTGAGCAATCGGGGAAGACGGGCCTTAGCCAGGGAGGTGAGCAGGAACCAGAGGGTCACTTTGATAGAGCTCCAGCGTATCCTTGTGGAGATGGGAGAACCTTTCAGAAGATCAACCATCCAGGCAGCACTCCACCAATCAGGCCTTTATGGTAGAGCGGCCAGACGGAAGCCCCTCCTTAGTAAAAGGCACATCACAGCCCGCTTGGAGTTTGCCAAAAGGCACCTAGAGGACTCTAAAACCATGAGAATCAAGATTCTCTGGTCTGATGAAACCAAAATTGAACTTTTTGGCCTGAATACCAAGCGTCACGTCTGGAGGAAATCAGGCACCGCTCATCACCTGGCTAATACCATCTCTACAGTGAAGCATAGCGGTGGCAGCATCATGATGTGGGGATGTTTTTCAGCAGCGGGAACGGGAATGGCAAATCCCTCATAAGGCAAAGTATACATGGAGTGAAATACATGACTCAAATTTAAAAAGCATGCTAAAATGTTCAAACACCCGCGCCTGCGTTTGTGTCAAGCTGTTAGATTCTAACTAAATCTATTACTACTATGTAACCGAGTACCTCCCAGGGGTGTAAAATAAATATGGAAGATTTAGGCAAAATACAGAGATTTGAGGTATATACAGCAATAGACCCTATTCATAGTAGGCTGTGCTATTATTGATCAATACACATTATTGAAACATTATTTTAGCTAAAGAGAGAAGTGATGAAACTTTAGTGCTTAAGCTGGGTGAAGTGGAGGGCAAGGCCCCCTTCCCCAATGCTTTTGTTGTTGTTCTGGTGTAGACAGATAACAAGTTTTATTTACGTCCACAGATGCCGTCTAAATTGTATGGTTTTGTTTTATGTTTAATTTTGTCTAAAAGTAGTCAGAGGTAAACCCTTTAACGCGATCCCTTCTAAGGGTTTGTCAGCATGGCTTAGGTACACTCATTATTCGCCGGAGAGTAGTAAAATTTTGGATAAATGGATTGAGTATACTAAGAATGATCCAAAATTACAGTTCCATAATGGGGTACTTTGACATGGTCGGGATCATTAAATACCATAAGAGAATAAAAAGAAGCCCACTTCTCAGGTATAATGGGCACAATATTTTTGTGATATGATGAGGCTGTAAAAAGGGTAGCTGAGTTAAAACAGAAAAGGATCTACGTGACTGAAAATAAACTAAAAGATGAGGTTTGCAAATTAAAACAGAAAATAAATAAGGAAAATAGAGCTGAAATGGAGAGTGAATTATACCACAGGAAACCGAAACAGAGCTAAAAAACAAAAAAAATTATAATTGAGAAAACGAGTCATAAAATAATCCAAATTCCCGGTAAAAATGTTCCTCAGACTGAGCAACAGAGGGGCTATAGCAGTTGATTTTGTGAAAGGCTTATTTAAAACCAAATAAATATAATAAATAATAATAATAATTTGTCAACATGTTAGGCTTAATTGTATTGCAGAGCAATTGGAAAATGCAGATAAACTGATACAATATGCTGAACATTGTATGAATTGTCAAGAGCAAAAGAAAGAAAATACAGAAGTAAAATTTATGTCAATACAAATAACGCATTTTGAGGGACAACAGAGGGGCCATGGTGGACAGCAGAGGGGGGTTCCAGGTGAATCGGACAATAAAAAAGAAAAACTAGGAGGAACTGGGTGGCAGGAACTTAAGCAGCTCTACTGTTAATGAGAGCTGAACTGGGGCTGCATTCCAATCCCTTATTTTTACTCCTTGCATCCTTTCCTCGCTCATTAGCTCCACCCAGTGGAGGGCATAAGGAAAGGATCCAAAGATCACATACGAGGACGCAGCAACCGAGGCAATATGAATTAGGCAAATGGAACGTCCTTGCTCATTCAAGCGTCAGCTGAAGCGACGTAAATGACTAATGACGTGTTGCACAGCTGTATCACCTTTCAAAAAAGAAGAAAATAAAGCCATATCACCTGTCAGTGGCCATGAAGGCTAACGGATTGTTCTGTAGCCTATCGTATTTTTATCTCTGAGCTTGTTTTTGCATGCAAAAAGCCATTGTTTTATTTGACGCTATATTGCACTGTGAAGTTATCACAATTATTTGCAATGATTTTCTCCCATGCAATTTGACAGATGATGAGAAATGACATGTGAAATAGGGATATTGTCTCTCAATTACAGGTGTTTGTGTTTGACGTAGTGTCCCATTAACACATCCACAACAAACGGCTATTTATCACTGTGTGAATAAAGATCGCACGAAGCATAATTAAAATTGCAAGTAGGCTACGCCTATATTCCACACGCTCAATGCCCAATTCATCAATGGACTTGAATGCATGTTTGTTCGTTAAAATCGGAGCACATTACAAATGACACAAGTCATTTGGCTCCATATCATGCAGTCCCATCAGATCAGCTGCGATATCTAATTATTAAAAAGCTTCCAGCCAATAACCAAATAAACCCCCCGTTTCATTCATGTATGATCTGATGGTATATAAGCGACAGATACTGATTTCAAAAACATATAAATAGACCACTATACTGTTCTGCTACTGTACGCAATCAACATGTCCGCAATGAACCTAGCGTTCGCCCTAAACGCATGGCACCGGTTTCAGCGGGAACGGTGGCGTTGCCAGTTCAGGAGATCGCGACTGCTTCGCTCCGTCCTGTTCCTAAGTGAGGTAAGAATCACGTATTCTCAACAATAGTCATAAGACAGTGCTCTTGATCAAACATGGACATTGATAAGCATGAAGCACCTTTAACAGTGGGTGGAGTAGAATTCACCTGGATAAATATACAGCAAAGTTATGTCATGCACACATAGTAATAGCATGTTCTAGAATACCACATATTTACCTGCATGTAGGACTACAAACTGTACATTTGGCTAATGTGGTTTGGTGTTAATCAATCAACTTGTGTGAACTGTAGGCTGCATGTACACACTTAATGTTTTTCATTTAATTACTTTTTAGGTTGACGATCCAACAGCTGGGCATTATGCCCAAGAAAATGCCACTGTGCCAGTGCTCCAGCTTTACTTTAATGGGGACCAGGACCTCACGGTAGACTACCATCTGAGCCATGGCTCTATGGAAGCATTGATAATGCTACTGCCGCATGGGGGAGCGTTGGCTGGGCACACCACTTAAGGGTCCAGGAGGTGCCTGCTCTTCAAGGCTCTGGAGGTGGACCATACCTTTGTACCCACGGTCATCACCGCATGTGCCGTGCTCCATAACATCTGCCTGACAAAGGGGGACATCCTTGAGGCCGTTGAGGATGTTGGTGATATTGGTGTGGCTCCACCACGTCCAGTGAGGGTGGAACAAAGCGGACATGACCAGAATGGCGGGGCAACCGTCTGCTCCAAATGTATGTCCAGTAGCACTGAATAAACATGATTATATGTAATTTGGCAATTGTTTGAAATATTATTTATACAGGAGAGCTTTTTAGTGTTTCCGTTTCTTGTTATGTTTGTATATTCTCCCTTTCTGTCCATAGTGTTAATCCACATCTGTTTTATTTGTTATGTTAGTGTTAATAAAATCACTTCTGGATACTAACATATCAGTTTCATACATCTTTTCTGTGCCACATTTTCATTACAACCCTTATTTATTTCAAAACCCTATAAGCATACCACTTTGACACCAATGTATGTCAACCACCTGTCGGGGAAGTGAGGATTCTGTAAAATGTCTATTTTCTGAATCCAGCATTTCCAACAGTCAATGCCCTTCCTTGTTAAAATGTTCAGCACTCTGAATACTGAACACAGGCGATATTGTGTGCTAGAACCCCTTACTTATCCTGCAGTAAAAATATATTTCACATCATTTCATAATTATTAGAAATGACAATCCTCAATTAAATCGCATAATTCGTCCGTAGGTCAGTCGGACAGTAACCTGGTGGAAGCAACAAGTCAAAACAAAGTCTAATTCAGGCCTAAGAGTACATCATTTCAGTAAAAGAAAAACAGTCAATTAGAATAATGACTGCAAATCATTCATTAATGAATGTAGGCTGACTACTTCAAATTTACAAAAAGGAAGACATTAATTTGAAGTTACCAGTAAAGAGCGAGAGACTGATAAGCCAGAAATAGCTCAGGAATTACCCTCCTGAAGCTTACACAATCAGCAAAATTGTTAGTATTTGTGTATTTCTTTTCTCCCAAATTGTTCTGTGCTGCTGAAGGGTGCACTCAGATGAAAACTATATCTTAAACGATAAAAACACAAGTAAAAAACAAATGACAAACACTTATGTGAACTATTTACATTTTATTAAGCATTTTCTCAAACACATCCAGTAACCTGTTTGAACTTTCCAGTGTGGTCTTGAATCACTCCTCTTCTCTGGCAGCATCTTCCTTCAGGAACCACAGAACGGCTCCCTCACCGGTCCTTCTCCGTTTGGGGGTGGGGGACAGGAACAGCCTTTAGCCAGGCTGTGCATCCTCTTCCTCCTCCTCCACACATGCCCGGCTACAAGTGACCGCCACAAATCCAGGAAGAGATAAACCAGTGCCATATGAGGTCTCATCAGCCACATGTGCCGGGTTTTCTGCAAGACATGAGTCCATCAGGACAGGAGCATCAATAGATGGCCTCCCCCCGATGGCCTCATGCATTGCATTAAACCATGGCTATGTGGCTGCTGTGGCCATTCCCCTGTCTGTCCCGTCCCTGTAGCAGGGCATCTGAGTGCCTACAAGGAAAGATGCAAGGGTGAAGGTGAGCCATGAGTCTATTGCACAGGCATAATTTTGTTTCAGTATGCAAGAGAAACTACAAATTTGCAAAGGAAAAACATCATAAATTGAACCTCACCTTATATTTTCACTTGAGGTTGTCCCATTTCTTTGCAATTTGGGTGGGGCTCACCTGGCCCTGTAGGCCCATCTGCAAGAATTTCAATTTTCACATACCCAAGTGCCCTACAACAATTACTGCCATGCCATAACATGTTCATGTGTTGTCCATGTTATTTTTATGATGATGGGGTGGTAAATGTGGGGTACTTAACATTTATTTAGGCTTTATAAAGCATCTTGTAAGCATCTTATTGGTAAAAAAAAAAAAAAAAACAAAAAAAAAAAAAATTATTTTTAAATTTTTTTTAAAAATTTAAAAAAAATATTTTTTTTACAAAATAATAAAAAAAAAAAAAAAATTAAAAAAAAAAACCAAAAAAAAAAAAAAAAAAAAAAAAACAAAAAAAAAAAAAAAAAAAAAAATAAAAAAACATAAAAAAAAAAACCCTAAAACACAAAAATAAAAAAAAATTAAACAAATGCATAAAATTGTGATAAAAAAATACTAAACTACTATAAGTGACACAAAATATCTATATACACCTGTAAAAATAAGTGTAGTCCCTAATCTATAAAAAAAAAAATAAAATATGAAATGTAAAAAAACTAAAAAAAAAAAATAATTCAAATAAAATTTTCTTTTTTTTAAACTCTTTTTTTTTCATTTTTTTTAAATTTTCTTCATTTTTTTTTCTTTTAATGGGTAGGGGGGGGGATATTCAGGTGTCCAATAAATTTTAAAAAATTAAATTATTAAAAAGCCTTTTTAAAATTATAAAAAAAAAAATTTTTACATTTTTATTTTATATTCTTTTAATGGAACAAAAAAATATATTTTTTAATTCAGTATCATGCATTTTTCAGTTCAGTTTTTGTTGCCAGTTTCATTTCCTTGTTTCAATTCTTCATATGCCATTCATCACTGCGGTTTCTTTGTGCTGTTGCTTTGGTCACTTCAGCTCGGTCTTCAGTTTGCTGCTGTGGCACATGGCAGCTGCTGACAGTGGAACAGGAGGTGGCTCAAGCATGGTATGGGAGGGTGGAGGGAGAGCAGAACACATTGAACAAACACATATAACACAGCATTATATACATAACACACACACATTGTACAATAAATAAACATCTTTCTTGTGTATTCTGTATTATATATCTTTTTTTTATATTTTATACATCATATTGTGTTATGCTATGTGCATAAATTACTCTTTGTTTGTTTATTTTGTTGTTTTTTGTATTTTTTTTTATTATTTATTTTACTGCACACATTTCCACCACACTTACATTTTTACATTTATTATCATTCTTTAATAAAAATACATATACAAATACCACTATATATTAATAAAATACAATAATAAATACACAAAAAAATTAATACAATAAAATATAATAAAAAAAAAATACAAACAAAAAAAAAAAAAAAAAAAAAAAAAAATAAAAAAAAAAAAAAAAAAAAAAAAAATTAAAAAACGTTCTTTTTTAATTATTCCTCCCCCCCCTTTTTATAAACCAATTTGTATTGTATATTTATATCCTTTTGGAAAGCTACCAAACTTGTTGTACAACTCAGGTACATGAATGGCAACACAAGCGAGCAACGTGCAACAACAGTAAAAAAAAAAAAAAAAAAAAAAAAAAAAATGCCAAAAAATCCAAAAAAAAAAGCTTGAAATACTTTTGGGAAGCTTGTCGTAAAAAACAATTCAAAAAACAAAAAAAAAAAAAAAAGAATAAAATTGCAATCAATCAAACAGAATCATCAGGGGGGGGGGTGCAGAGCTAGTTTAGTTTCGTGTGGTGTGTGTTTTTCCAATATGTGTTATTTTTCAATGTCCAAGACAAAAAAAAAAAAACCAATCAATCTTGAAAACAGGGAATCTTAAAAATCAACAGGGGATCCACGGGCAATTCCATATTTAATCCATATATAAGATATTTATATAAATAGAATTGTATATTTTTTTATTTTTATATATGTTATTTTTTGTATGATTGATTTGATTTTGCTGTATTTGCATACCGCGGTGTTTGGTCGGTTTGGGGGGGTGCTGGTCTTATTTCTGGGATCTGATGATGATATGATATATTATTATAATATTGAAAATGAACTATATTGACCTATGTATGTCACGGGTGGTAGGGTAGTAGTGGGTGGGGGGGGGGGTTGTTGTTAAACTTGCTTGCGGAAAGAGATAGTGACACTTAGAAAAACGCAGCAGAAATCGTCGCGCGAATCGTCGTCCAATAATAAAAAAAAAAAAATTTTTGTTTTGGTTTTTATAGTTTTTGCTGCAGGAGCAAACGCGTGTCCTCAGTTTGTAAAAAACTGTCTCGCAGGCGAGACAAAATAGACTATCTGCACTAAGTAGTTACGAGGTGCATGCATGCCTCCTGCTATCACACTTACATTAGGAATATCAAAAGTTATCATTTGCATACAATCGACTACTTCAACACAAGACATGAATCACAGTGCAGAGGAGTGATTCCGTCAACATTAGCCCGTGACATGTAGAAAGAAGGTTGCAAGTGAAGCATCAGTGCCCTGTAAATAAAGACTAACCCCACCCTCAGTCTCACAATGTTCTTCACATGACACAATTTTAACTACAATGACAAAGCAATCATGGTTTTATTAAGAGCAGCCTAATAAGTAAGGGGATACCCACATGTAACTCCTTAGGATTTAGACCCTACCATAGCACTGAAACGGCACTTGTTAAAGTTATTAACGATTTACTGTTATCAGCCGACCAAAGCTCTGTGTTCGTTCTAAGTGCAGCTTTTGATACAATAGATCATGAGATTCTACTGAACAGACTCCAGTGCTGTGTTGGACTCAATGGTCAAGCACTTGCATGTTTCAGATCATACTTATACAATTGGAAACATTTTGTTAAATTAAATGAAGAAGTATCCAGTTCCTCAGTAATGAAATGTGGTATTCCACAAGGATCAGTGCTAGGTCCAGTACTCTTTTCATTATATATGCTACCCCTTGGTGATATTATTCGGGCACATGGAGTAGACTTTCACTGCTATGCGGACGATACTCAGATATACATTTCCATGAAACCCGGAGAGGCACTACCACTTTCTCGATTAGAGGCTTGCATTGCAGATATTAAAGCTTGGATGCTCTCCAATTTCCTGCTCTTAAACTCAGAGAAAACCAAAATGCTGGTTTTAGGTCCTAAAAAACAAAGGGAGAAATTGTGTACATATACTTTAAGTATTGATGGTTGCTTAGTTGTTCCAAATTCAGCTGTGAAAAACCTAGGTGTTACTATAGACCCAGATTTAACCTTTAGCGCGCACATAAAAAACATATCTAGAAATATGAGCATATTACCCCAGTACTAGCATCACTTCATTGGCTACCAATTAAGTATAGAATAGACTTTAAGGTTTTGCTTCTGACCTTTAAAGCTTTAAATGGACTTGCACCAGTGTATATATGTAATCTGCTTTTACCATATAAGCCGAAAAGATCCCTTCGTTCTCAAGACGCAGGCTTCTTAGTAGTATCTATACAAATATTCCTAGAATATCTAAAAACTTGACGGGTGGTAGAGCTTTCTCCTCCAGAGCGCCACTACTGTGGAATCAGACACAGCCTCAATATTTAAGTCTAGATTAAAAACGCACTTTTATGATCAAGCTTATAATGAGTTGTAGTAGGGATACAGGACCAGAGAAGCCTTTAGTCGTAGAGTAATGTGGAGTGACATACTTTCCTTACTGTCACCTGTCAACAGCTGTGACCCCATCTTCCTTGGCTGGCTCTTAAGAGGTGAATAGAATTGTTTACTCTCTCATGACTGGATGGGTTCTCAAACTCTGTCTTCATAGCTATGCAGCCATAAATGACTCCTGGCGAGGGTGTTCCAGCTGCCTGCTCTATTACACTTTCCCTAACTGTTCTCTCTCTTTCTTTTTCTACATTCCGCCGGCGGGGCTCATGCCCAGCATCTCGAGAGTTGCTTTCCAGCTTCCTGTCCGTCGCCGCTTGTCCCTCCCTCCCCACCACCGCTGCCAGCTACTCCTGCCGCCATCGGCACCTGGTTCCCCACCATCATTGCCGCCACATCTGGACTGTCATCTAGCTGCTGCAATTTCTACTATCATAGATATTGCCAGTCAGTTTTGACCATGCTGGTCATTAAGATCTAGACCCTGGGCCGACCAGAGGAGGATGGGTTCCTCCCTTGAGTCTGGTTCCTCCCAAGGTTTCTTCCTAGTTACACCAGGGAGTTTTTCCTTGCCACTGTTGCCTCTGGTTTGCTCTTGTGGGGGTTTAGGCTGGGTTTTTCTGTGAAGCGCATTGTGACAACTAGTTGTGAAATGCGCTATATAAATAAATATTGATTTGGGAACATACATTAGGAACACCAAGTCACATGCTAAATATAAGAGTATAGGCAAGCGTATACAATATGGACAGTGACGTAGTCCTGCAAAAAAATAAGAAATTAAGACTTTTTGGCTTATTGCCAAGGTTTCTGTATAACATCTTTTAGTTACACGTGACATCACACATTATAGAATGTATAGAATTTTCACACCTCAGCCGAATGAGGCTGAGGGTGCTCTCATCTGTCCCTGTAAATGACACAACAAACAAGTTGTAAAAGCCAGCTAGTAATGTCTGTATAGCCCTAAATCACAACGGCATGTGTCAAGGGGCTTCACAAGCCCATATTTCAGACACGACATATGTAAGTACATGATGCAAAATAGTAGGCTATCCTAATAAGCTAGCCTAATATGAATTTCATCAGTCAAAGACAGCAAATGCAGAAACATAGACTGAAATTACATTATTATTTCTCAGTCATACAAGAGTGAGGAAGAACATATTTTGAGATTTGCGTGTTCATGTTTCAGTTGTTGCACTGGAAAATGAGCAGCGACTGTTGAGCCTATTTCTCAGTTAGCCTACTTTTCGGGATGCTTTCAACAGTGTGAATATAGGCTAAACGTAACATAGCCTATTGCATAGCCTACATATATAGGGAAATTTTTTGGGACAAAAAAACGTCTGAAATTTTACGCTTACACGCTGAACGATAATGTTTGTTGTCTCTTTTTTCATGAATAAACTTGCCTTTCGTTTGTCCAAAAGAACGAAATAAGTGCTTTATAAAAGCCATCTGCAAAGGCTGCACTCGTGTTTCCTCACTGAAGGATTCCCCGAGGAGCCTCATCTTTCCCCACTCCTCGCTCCTCGGTGGAGCATTTAGCGGTTCGGAATGTCCTTAAAGATGGCGGACCTTGATCGATTTCCGGGTCAGACGAGGACCAAGGAGAGAAGGACGGCTAAAATAAGGGATTGGAATGCAGCCCAGGCCCCACTGATTTCCCCCTTATGGCTAATTTATCCTCTTTTGAACTTATGACAGGAACTCCAGTGATAATTCCAGAGGCGATCTCCAGTGAAGAATTACAGGTGATTGGAGATGCGCTGACAAATTACTGTGTGAATCTAACTGAAACTGTCAGGTTTCTCCGCAGATATCGGGAGCAAGAAGACAGAAGCACACAACCTCGAGCAACTAAAAACAGATAACACCACAGAAATATCAAGCTGGCTGACAGGACCATTGCGCAAGGGGGGAAGTGAATGACTGTGAGGTTTGTGCGACGTATAATAACAAGAAAGCAGTTTTTTAATTTGTTTTGCGCCAATAGGGCACATTCCACCACTGGATGGACCATTTAGACACATAATGATAGATTATGTGGACATGATTTAGCGGGTTCAGAACCAAAGATACTTATTATTGATAGTGGATAGATTCAGCAGGTAGGTAGAGGCAACACCCACAAGTAGGCTAGATACTAAATCAGGTTAGGCAGGGGATTAGGCACCCCGAACCTAGCCTGTAACAGGCAGCGGCGGAATTACAAGGTTCCGAGAGCATGTTAAAGACAGTATATAGTGCGGGGTAGACGAATACTGAAGGCCCCCGTGTCTGATGAAGTATGAACTGACATACTGTCATGGTACCGTCTAGTCGGCGTGGCTGTCACATGTAAGTATGCAGGCAGTACGTGGTACGTGGATGACAGTCCACATCTAGCAGAGGGGCGTAAGAGACGACCTCTGTGAAAAGGCAAGGCTGATGAAAACGGTCAAAGTTTCTATACCCATAGCAAGGTGGGATAGGGATCAGACCATCGGTTCCTAAACAGTTACTACGGGGTCCTGATTAGATGCAGGACTAGGGATCGCTATCGACTGGGTCACCAGATTGCTGATGGCATTAAGACCTGAAACATGGCCGCCACATCCGGCTCAATGTACAGTCAGGCCACTATAAGCTGAAACCGAATGAGTTAGTAAGCGAGTAGTGCTTTCTGTGATCAGTGTTTCTGAAAAGAAAGCACTGGGAAGCAGAGAGGCTGAGGGTCCTTCACTCAGAGGAGTCGGGGGGAAGGAACTCAGCAGAAAGGGATCCAGTCTAGAGTGTGCGCCCCAGAGAGAGGGAGGCTCGAAGGATCAAAGTGAGACTAATGCCAGTACCGTACCTGCGCTTGAGCAGCTTGAAAGACAAATGTCAAATTATGTGCAGCATAACCGTAATACAAGACTATTTTCCAACAGGGGTAAAAGGACAGACGACATTCCGGGGGATTTAGATGGAATACGCCCGGGGGATTGGGTGTATATTAAAGTGTTCAAAAGAAGGTGGAGTGAACCCAGACGTGAGGGACCATACAAGGTGGTTCTGACAACTTCTACTGCAATGAAGGTTGAAGGTAAAACTGTGTACTTGGACCAAAGAAGAAGAAGCCAACTCATCTCAGGTAAAAGTATCTTATGTTAGTCGATCAAACACTCTGTATTACCACTATTGATTGTGCACTAAAAACCATGGCTGATCTAGATATAGCTGCACTTATGGTAGTAAGATAATGTTTTAAAGTGATGTATGTATCGACTCAGACAAGAATCAGAACACTCTGAATCTCGTTGTGAAATAGGGCCGTGATTTGCCTCACCACCATATGGAAAGGAAAATGTGGGTAACAAAGAACACACTTCTGTCAAAGGCAAACAAAGACTGAAGTTCCTGTGGAAGGGGACCACAGAGCGCATGTCATGGGGGACATGCTTAAGCGTACTGCAATAAATCACCCACAGGTACTGGTCAGTGGTGCTTGGGCAAAATGGTTTTATAGCGGCAATACTTAAGCAGCAGAAAGGCCATCGGGGAGCCTGCTGGATTGTTAGGTCTCAGCGAGTCAATGAGGTCTGAATCAACTGTAACATATTTACTGTAAATAAGATGTGTTATACTTAGTCTTTGCACTGATTAATGTTGATTAATGTTCCTCTGAAGTTTAATCACTTAGGAATACAGCACCACCAAATGTAACACACATTGACAAAGGGAAAGGAGCATCAAGTGGCTTTTACCCACTACAGAGAAAATGGAGGGGATGTTTACCACATGATGTCCTGTTCTTCTGCTAAGTCTCCCTCTAAGTAATAGTCATCATTTTGATGATCGCCAAGGTTGTAAGATGGTGTCTTGCTATTTGACTGAATGGAGCCTGGCAACAGACGTAAGGGACAGATGGTGTGTGAATGTGACTGGAAAAGTCACACAGGGGGGCTAAACAAGCGCATCGAGGACTACTGGCTGTGAGAAAGTTGATCTAAGTGGTTTAGAACCAGGGGCTCAAAAATGTTTTAAAGTCATCATTCAATGTTCAGATTGATAGCTACCAGATACCATATGTATAAATGAATGTGAGTCTGGAAATGAGCCTATGAAGGCTCAAAGGGGGGAATGTAGTGGGAAAATATATAGATTATACATATATTATATATCATTACAAACCACTGTAGGGCCTTCTATATGAAACAATTGTGTCAATAAGAAGATGCTTTTCTGTGTTAGGGTGTCTTGCAAAAAACTGCTCTAAAGGCCCGAATGTGCACACATCACACATCTGTGGCCTTACAGTCAAGGACACACTCACGCTGGAAAGCAAGTTCATTATTTTTATCGGCATTACTCAATGGATGACTGTCCCAAGCTAGGCACACAGTATGATCTCATATTTGACACCTGTAAATCAAGGACATATACACACACCCACATGCAGGAAATTACAAGGGAAAAACTCGCTCTCAGCAAAAAACAGCAATCTTGCAATCTAACAGAATACGAGTCTCCCTAATTTTTTAGTTAATACGAGACCGTTTTAGTTCATACGCAGACTTATCTCAAAAAGGGGGTAATGGACCCATTCAAACACACGCAAACACACACACACATGGACAACTAGACGAATACACATTTTGTTCCTAGCCCATCTGAAGAGACACTCCTTGGGGCCTGCTTGTTAAAATGTCGAGCACCCTAGCCTTGGAAATGTGTGTGTGTGCAGTTCGAGAACTAATAGAGTTTATTAAATCCAAAGAAAACATTTCTCTTTTTCTTTACAAACATTAGTACTGAGGACTATATTACTACAAAGATTTTCTCATGTTATAGAGGAAGATGTTGTCTTTGGTTCATAAAGCACCCACCTGTGGAAAATAGCATTGTAAAATCTTATAGTTAGTATTATTTAACCCATCAGAGCATTGTATTATTATGCATTGAACTACTATGGTCAAACCATGGCCAGGCTGTTTCTGATATAATTAAATCATGGCATTTCATCAAGATTACCATATAAAATAAGGGTCATATGTAATGATTAAATAAAACCAGCATCATATGTAAAGCTTAATTTAAACCAGCAGAAGCCGATGATGAAAAATATCTCCCAGGGGGGCGAAGCCAAACTTTTAGGCCCACACTGGGTGGGGTTGAGAAAAGCATAAAACGGGGGGTTATCTGAACTTTCATGGCTGCTGCTGCTACTGTTATGTTTTGTTTCTGTCATTAACAGACCTGTTTTACATCTCGTGGGTGAGCGTGAAACTGACAGATTTAGACTGGACCGTGTGATTGAGAGTGTTTTTAACATATGTATGCTAGCCGATCAGCCTGGGTATGTATATTCATGCAAACCTTTTTACAATAAATCAAGTTATATCAGACTCTGGAATGTAGTGTCTATTTGGGAGAAAGTTAGAATTACGTGTAGTGGAATGGTCCTGACCCCTCCCGACAGGGCGGTGAAAAGATTGTTTTATTTATACTACATGATGATAAACTTAGTTTTAAATTGCATGTTAATAGACTGGTCAAGAAATTGAGTTAAGCTCGGCTTCTATTTTAGGAATAAATCTTGCTTCAGTTTTAATATCAAGAGGACACTGATCTTAGCCACTTTTTTAACCTGTTTTAGACTATGGGGATACATTATATATGCATGCTTCATCTACCACTTTACAAGCATTGGATACAGTATACCATAGTGCTTTGCGTTTTATCCATCCATCCATCCATCTTCGCCCGCTTATCCGAAATCGGGTCGCGGAGGTAGCAGTTCCAGCAGGGGGCCCCAAACTTCCCTTTCCCTGGCCACATTAACCAACTCTGACTGGGGGATCCCAAGGCGTTCCCAGGCTAGCGTGGAGATATAATCCCTCCACCTAGTCCTCGGTCTACCCCGTGGTCTCCTCCCAGCAGGACGTGCCTGGAACACCTCCCTAGGGAGGCGACCAGGTGGCATCCTTACAAGATGCCCGAACCACCTCAACTGGCTCCTTTCTATACAAAGGAGCAGCGGCTCGACCCCGAGTCCCTCACGGATGACTGAGCTTCTCACCTTATCCCTAAGGGAGATGCCAGCCACCCTCCTGAGGAACCCCATTTCGGCCGCTTGTATCCGCGATCTTGTTCTTTCGGTCATGACCCACCCTTCATGACCATAGGTGAGAGTAGGAACGAAGATTGACCGGTAGATCGAGAGCTTTGCCTTCTGGCTCAGCTCTCTTTTCGTCACAACGGTGCGGTAAAGCGAGCGCAATACCGCTCCCGCTGCTCCGATTCTCCGGCCCATCTCACGCTCCATTGTCCCCTCACTCGCGAACAAGATCCCGAGATACTTGAACTCCTTCACTTGGGGTAAGGACTCATTCCCTACTCGGAGAAGGCAATCCATCGGTTTCCTGCTGAGAACCATGGCCTCAGATTTAGAGGTGCTGACCCTCATCCCTGCCGCTTCACACTCGGCTGCGAACCGATCCAGTGAGTGCTGAAGGTCACAGCTCGATGATGCCATCAGGACCACATCATCTGCAAAGAGCAGCGATGCAATCCTTAGCCCACCGAACTGCAACCCCTCCCCTCCATGACTACGCCTCGAGATCCTGTCCATGAATATCACAAACAGGATAGGTGACATGGCGCAGCCCTGGCGGAGGCCAACCCCCACTGGGAACGAGTCCGACTTACTGCCGAGAACCCGGACCCAGCTCTCGCTTTGGGAGTACAGAGATTGGATGGCCCTGAGAAGTGACCCCCTCACCCCATACTCCCGCAGCACCTCCCACAATAGATCCCGGGGAACCCGGTCATAAGCCTTCTCCAAATCCACAAAACACATGTAGACTGGATAGGCATACTCCCAGGCCCCCTCCAGGATCCTTGCGAGAGTAAAAAGCTGGTCCATTGTTCCACGACCAGGACGGAATCCGCATTGTTCCTCTTCAATCTGAAGTTCGACTATCGGCCGGACCCTCCTTTCCAGCACCTTGGAGTAAACTTTCCCAGGGAGGCTGAGTAATGTGATGCCTCTGTAGTTGGCACACACCCTCTGGTCCCCCTTTTTGAACAAGGGAACCACCACCCCAGTCTGCCACTCCTTTGGCACTGTCCCCGACTGCCACGCAATGTTAAGAAGACGTGTCATCCATGACAGCCCCTCAACCCCCAAAGCCTTCAGCATTTCTGGGCAGATCTCATCAATCCCCGGAGCTTTGCCACTGCGGAGATGTTTAACTACATCAGTGACTTCCTCCAGGGAAATTGATGTTGATCCCCCATCATCCTCCAGCTCTGCCTCTACCATAGAGGGTGTGTTAGTCGGGTTCAGGAGTTCACCAAAGTGCTCCTTCCACCGCCCGATTACCTCCTCAGTTGAGGTCAGCAGCGTCCCATCCTTACTGTACACAGCTTGGATGGTTCCCCGCTTTCCCCTCCTGAGGTGCCGGACGGTTCTCCAGAAGCGCTTTGGTGCCGACTTAAAGTCCTTCTCCATGGCTTCTCCGAACTCCTCCCACACCCGCTGCTTTGCCTCTGTCACGGCTGAGGCTGCCGTCCTCCGGGCCCGTCGGTACCTTGCAACTGCCTCCGGAGTCCCCCGGGATAACACATCCCGGAAGGCCTCCTTCTTCAGTCGGACGGCTTCCCTCACCGGTGTCCACCAGGATGTTCGAGGGTTACCGCCCCTTGAGGCACCTAAGACCTTTAGACCGCAGCTCCCCGCCGCAGCTTCAGCAATGGAGGCTTTGAACATTGACCACTCTGGTTCAAAGCCCCCAACCTCCACAGGGATGCCAGAAAAGCTCTGCCGGAGGTGAGAGTTGAAGGTTTCCCGAACAAGGGCCTCCTCCAGACGTTCCCAGTTTACCCGCACTACCCGTTTGGGCTTGCCAGGTCTGTCCAGAGGCTTCCTCGGCCAGCCGACCCAACTCACCACCAGATGGTGATCAGTTGACAGCTCCGCCCCTCTCTTCACCCGAGTGTCCAGTACATGTGGCCTCAGATCAGATGATACGATAACAAAATCGATCATCGACCTTCGGCCTAGGGTGCTCTGGTACCATGTACACTTATGGGCATCCTTATGCATGAACATGGTGTTCGTTATGGTTAATCCATGACTAGCACAGAAGTCCAATAACAAGCCACCACTCAGGTTTAGATCAGGGGGACCGTTCCTCCCAATCACGCCCCTCCAAGTATCCCCATCATTACCCACGCTTTGCGTTTTATTACAGGTGCAAAATCATTGACCCATCACTGTCTGTTATGTAAATGGTCTGGGTTAACTTCTTTACACTTGCACAGATTGACCCACTGGTATATATTTATCTATAAATCAATAATTGGATTACTTCCTTCCTACCTTAATTGAAATCAATTGAAAAACATGATTTTAAACATGTAATTTATGACTCAGTGACTGAAGTTTGCTCCTGCTTTTAACCCCTGATTTGTTAATTCATTTCTGTTATTTTACCATCTCATCTAGCCTACCTATATTGTGTTTGCAACTTCATTGTTAAATGTCTTGTTGGGAAACTTGTTTTATGTCAGGTCACCCTTGTAAAAGAGATTTCGATCTCAATGGGGTATTCCTGGTTAAATAAAGGTTAAATAAATAAAAATAAAAAAACAGGACAAAAGTTTTATTGCAACAATGCATTGCAACACTGTTGCAAGAATATAACGTTATCGCAACAGGCTATTGGCAAAAGTAACAAATAGGCATAGGCCGTACGAACAGATGCGTCAGAATAGGCTAGCCTATTATTACTGCTAAACATAACAGTACACACAACACACCATTATTAGCCTAGTGATAAATACAACACAAACACATTAGGCCTATTATCGGCAAACACTACGGCTTATGTGCATCTTCGACAGCAAAATAACAACACAGTGTGGTGCAATAGTGTCTACCAGGTGACTCACTCCTCCTCCTCCTCTTCGTTATCATCGTGAATAACCAGCTAGTTGTTAACAAGTTCGTCATCCTCTTCCTCGTCGTGGGAAGCCTCCACATGAGTGGTGTCCTGTCTGAGTCGGGCCAACTCCTCTCTCCCAGCCGCACAGGTCTGTCCCTCTTTGAAGCAGTGGATGAGGTGGTCCTCGCTCCCACTTGCTGCTACAGTCAGTCCACACACTTTGAAGGACTTCTTCACCAGCTCCTCGTCCAGCTTTCCCCATGCATTAAGCACCCAGTCCATGAGTAGACGGCGGCCTGGGGGCACTCATGTTCCCTCCAGCTGTGTACTCGTTATTTGTGTCCCCAGCCATCCACTGGTCATAGCTGTACTTAGTGCATCCACCAGGTATCACAGCTGATGCTATGTTGTAGCCGTGTTTGAGCTCTACCTTTGTGGCCGTGCTAATGTGACACCGATATGAGTCCCAGACTAGCAGTCGGCCTGCAGATATTTGTCTAGCCACCCGGAAACTAGCCGCAAACTGTGCACCTCCATCTCCCACAGTGGTGTAAAACTCTTTGGCCTTCCGTCTGATCATCTTGCGGGACACTCGCAAGTGTTTAGCACGGCTTGAGTGGATCCATTCGGAGATCCTTGTCTGGAGCTCCATGCTGACTTTTTTTCTGCCTCTTCCGTCCAGCCTAGCTCTCGCATGCCCCATGTTCAGTAGCTGCTCCTTCTGTTTTTTCCACTCTCGTACTCTCTTAGGATCTATCCCGAAGTGTCTGGCTGTTTTTAATTTTGTTCTGCATATTCTAATACTTTCAGTTTAAAACTAAATTTACTTTTAGGTGCCATGTTGGTTGTGCTAGCTGGATATGATAACTATATATTTCCTCACAAAGCCTTCACATTAAACTGTAGCGATGGCAACCAGATAAACAATCAGAGTTGCGTTCATATTGGCAACACACTGAACGTTCGCCAACGATTGCTAATGTAAAAAATTTAATTTAATTTTCCCGTTAGGGAACTTCAGTTGTAGTTTCCAGCAATACAAAAGATATAGACAGTAGGGCAGACCGACAAAACGCAAACAAACATGTTAAATAACATTCAATTGAATCAGATGTTTCAGATTAAATAAAATCTTTTACTTTTCCCTGAGAACGTGTACAAATATAGCAAAAGGTTTGAGAAGGCAGGGTGCGGTGAACATGAATTGTGTCAGATGCATTCAGGTGCAAACATTGTGTTGAGCTGTGTGCTTCGGGTACAGAACAACTCACAACAACACAGTCAACATGTTCACATGTTTGCTAAATAGAACGCAGCTCACATTTTTACAGCTCACAATTTTGATTGTTATGGCAACTAGATGACCCGGCGTTTATTGGAGACCGGCGTTTACTTGTTTGATTATGTCACGCTTCCCAGCATTTATTGGTGACAGGCTATTATTAGAGACTCTGCCTTTTAGAGTAAATTGCGTTCTTTTGCCTTAATGACACTAAATACACTAAAGCTGTCAGGTTGGGAACTTATAGGTTTACGCACATTTCCCCTTGCTTTATATTGTCCTGCTGATGGAAATATGACCAACACGTTTTTACTGGTAGCTTAATGCTTTAAAACAAGCCCACTTTCCTGCGATTCCAGGGACAACGTACGTCTATACTGGGAGGGAAAATATTTTATTCTGGGGGAAAATATAAATCCCCATTTCACAATGTAATCTTTATATTTTTATGCATGTCTGTGTGTAACAGACAGGAGGCTGTTCGTGCGTTGTACACACGCCTATCAGTGGCGGCTGGTGATCTAAATATAGGTTGGGGCGCTAGCATTTCTTTTTTTTTTTTAAAAATTTGTTTCAGATTTTTTCCCTTTTTCTCCCAATTTAGTAGCCAATTGAACCCCTATTCTAATTCAATTCCCCCCGTGTAGCAACCGCTAGAGAACCACCGCTGCACAACCCCGTCAATCGGCACTTTTTTTTCAGGGAGGACGCTACGTCCTCTACAGGGCGCAGCTCCTGACCGTGACACGCCCTGGGTCCCCCTGTGCGCCGCGGTTCTCTCCGAGCCCCTCCCCCCACCCGGAAACGACCGCCAATTGTCGCCTCCACAGGGCACCGGCCACGCTCGGCTATGGCAGGACCGGGGCGCGAACCCCGATCCTCGGAGTACAACTGCGCTGACTGAAAGTCAGCGGTCTTTACCGCTGTACCACCGCGGCGGCCTAGGGGCGCTAGCATTTCTAAAAAAAAAAAAAAAATACATCTGACTTTGACTTTAAACAGAAAAAACAAGCTACCGTGTGTCTCAGTTGCATAAGACAGTTTGATTGGCAACAGTGGAGGACAGTTTTTCAAGTAAGACATCACTGAACTAGAGTGCGGATCGGGCCGCATATTTCTGTCCGAACCCGACCGAGCCCGAGATAGTAGTAACCGAGCCCGACCCGAACCCGACAGGAATTCTGCTTTTTATGTCCGAACCCGACCCGAGCCCGACGCAGTTAAGGCACTGAAGCGCTGACATTGTGTTTCCCTGTCACGCAGTTGTTGTTACCATGGTTACAGCTTCTCTGTTTAGTGGTCACTGGGCACCTAAATGACCGTCAAAAGGCATTGTTTTATTGGTAGATAACAGACACACACAATATTCGGTATCATTTGTATTTATATTTATACACTATATTTTTTAAAAAAAAAAAACTTTGAGCACCATGTGCAAGCTAAACCCCCCCCCATTAGTACAGTAAGTAATGACACACATACAGTTAATTTTTTTCCGTGACCGAGCTCGTTACTCGGTTTACTCGTATATCAAATCAATTTTCCCCATTGAAATTAATTTAAATACCATTAATCCGATCCAGCCCCCAAAAAACACCCTAATTTCTTTGTTACGTTGTTATAAAAATGAGAAATGTATTTATAAATTATAAATAATTAATACAAAATATAATACAAAGATAATAAAATAGAATATAAAGAAATAAACTGGTTCTAAACTTAATTGCTACATTATTATTCTTCACTTACACTTAATCTTCATCAGTGACGTTTGCATCTTTTTCATAGATTTTTGGCTTTTTCGTCACGCTTTTCTGACTGATCTGCAGGGCGTTTCGATAAAAACCTATCCATGGTGGTTTGTTTCTTCCTTCCCTTCAGAATTTTTCGGAAATGCGAATGCAATTTCCGAAATTGCATTCGCATTCGCAATGCTCCGCTTGCTCGGCTCGTAACTCGGGTCTAGGCTCGTAAGGCGAAACAAGAAATTGCTCGGAATACTCGTAAGTTAGTGCACTCGAGTCGTATGTCAAGGTTTTACTGTAGTTCAAAAGTAAAATGTTCGCTAGTTGTTCGGCCGCCGTGACCGAGCCCGACCCGTTTCTCCCAATGAACGCCTTGAGAAAGGTTCTTTTTGCAAAGAAATAACCGAATTTTCTTTGCTTTCTGTTCCACTTGAAGAAGCCATTTCGAATTATCTCTCTCGCTTGGTCTAGGACTTGAATGAATGAGTAGCAGCCGACTGAACCTATCCGTAGTACTTGCGCACTCGCAGTGATATCCTGCTAGATGCCGGCTGGGCGTGATAAACATGCCTTAAATCCAATCAAATAATATCATAAACCATGAGGACTAATCAGAAAAGGGTAGGATAGTCCGGGGCGCACAGGCCTGCGCCCGGGGACTTCCTTTTTTGGCGGCGAATCAGGCAGCAGTATCAGGGGGCTCGCCTGAAAATGAATGAGTGCTCTGATTCACCATAACGTTACCGGCGCCCCGCAGCCCCCTGAACATGCATATGTAATGTATTAAACTTTAGACAACGCAAGGCCAACATATAACATGTTTAAGCTACTAAAAAATTAAATAATAATAAAAAATAATAATAAAAAATAATAATTTTAAGCTACTAAAAAAATTAAATAATAATAAAAAATAATAATTTTTTTTAAACTTTTTTTAAAATTTGTATGTGGGGGAGGGGGGGGGCGGCGCCCCAGCGCCCTCTATAGGCCGGCCGCCACTGACGCCTATGTAGATGCATATTACATCTTCATATTGCGCTGTTAAAATAACATTAACACTAGAACCGCCACAGGGTAAAATTTACCCCTACCTGATTTTCAATTGTATGTAACTCTGTTTCAATAAAAAACTAAGTAACCCAGTCATTGACTTTTCCTATAATTGAGTTATTAAGCACCTCCTAATGTAAGAAAGTTATATATAAAAACAGAAAAGAGTTTGAGGCATTTATACCTATAAGTGCCAGCGGGTAAAATTTACCCACTATAAGATGTGTTGCTTTTCGAACATATAACCATATAGCCTATGGCCGTTTATTTTCACGTGGTTTGTGTTTTTGCATTTTAGTTACTTTAGTTTTAGCGCAACGCATGATATTTACATTGGATTGTTCTACTCCCTTTGTATTACATTGTAATATCCCATTCCATTATATATCACGTAATATGACGTGGCGCTGTAATGGCGACATGTAGTCCAGCAGTCTCTCGTGTTTGTGTTTGTTAATTTTAATGTGTTTTGTTGTGTCTGGCTTTTGTCTTTGTTTTTTTCATGCGCTGTGTGTCTAGTGGGACGGGGAAGCGGGCTGGAGATTTTTCAGGGAACTCCTGCTGCTCGTTTGATAATATCGAGGAATTGTCTAGTCGATATCTTTTTTTTTTTTGGTCGTCACCATGGAGACGCATTCGCAACATGCTCGGGAATGTCCGTTGGATCTGCAGCAACAAAGTTTACCATTGTGCTTCACCGGAGTTGAGGATTTGCTAGCAGAATGACTGGTAGCTACTTCTTTGGCCGTTAGCTACTTCCATAATAAGTTACAAGAGCAGACCGAATGATAGCCATTTTCGCTAGAAGAGCGGCCGGTAGCTACTGCGTTAGCTAGCAAAAATGAGAGCCGGCAATGTACGACCGGGGATTCTGGGTAGTGTAGTTATGTTTCTCAAACTCCGTTAATTATACGTGGTGGTGAGTATATAATAGACTTTGTATCACATATATGTCAAAGTTTGGTCCATACAATGCCATAATATCATCATAAAGGCCGTGACACATCGGGGACGTAACGAATAAGCGAGGCGAAAGTGCGAAAAATTCCTCGGCGAATATGTCGCGTAAAAACCTGACACATCTGCAACGATGCGAAAAAACGAAAAGCTCGCGTTCTTTTTCGCGTTTGAAAATCCGTGCGAATAAAAATGGATTACTCTTCGTCGAGCGATGACGACATGGTTATCCGTTCGGTCCATCAAGGAACGAAAGTGTATTTTTTTCCTCTACCAGAACGTTAAAAACAGAGCATGCTTAAATTACATTGGCAAAATATTGAACCGGGCTTATTATGTGTCCGTTATGTAAAGTTTGTTTTGTCTACAACATGCTCTCCTTCTCTTCCCTCCTTTTACGGACATACGTGTTCCACTGCCTCTTGATCTCTTCCACTAATATAGTGTTAACCACAACATAACAATACATTACGTCATTTCAGCAAACATCTTTAAAATAAATGTGTCATAGTCTATACAGTATAGCAACTCATGAAGTCTGAAGAGTTTTCTCCAAAACGATCGCTACAGGCAGACCTCGTCTGTTTTCCTCGTTATTTATATAACTTGGCTATCAGTAATCAGGAAATCCACACAGGAGTCGGAATAAGATTTTTGTGGAACTTTATAGACTTTATTTGCCACGCACACAGACAACAGTGTTCGCTAGCTTTCATCCTGTTTTCACCAAGGCAAACAACCCAGCTGGTGACAGCGTAGCCTACATGAACTCGCCTAAAGTAAAACAATAAATAGCTATGTTTGTGTGTAATCGCCACTGGCTTGTTATCTTCTTTACATGAACTGCTATCAACGTTAACGTGAAATCTAAAGGTTAGTTAACGTTAGCTGGCTAAAATAGCTGGAGACGACTTTTAAGCCAATGCTAATAACCTATGGGAGCTGATCAGATAGCAAGTTGTGCGTATTGCAAACATTTAGCTATAAACCCACCATCTTCATAGCCTATTTGCTCGGCTATGGTTTTCCACAAATTGTCCTTCAAATCGTTGTCTTTGTAACTATTATGTCTCTTATCAAAGAGGACGCTATACTGGCACACATAAAATCAGTTGGTCCGTCATATTGGATGTTGGAGTTGTGGCAGTTCAGTGACGTCAGTCATGGAAACTTGTTATGATTGGATAGATAAATTGTTTCGCAAACGAAAACTCGCAAAAAATGAACTTGAAGCGAATAAATTAAATGCCGCTTTTTCGCAAAGGACATTTCGCGTTTGATGTGCAAGATTTTATGAACAATACAGGAGTTCGTTTTTATTTTTCAACGTGCGATTTATTCGTGCGAGTAAATCGCGGCCAGTGTGTCACGGCCTTAAGGGTGGCTGAAAGATCCCGAAGTGGAGGCAGGTAATGGCTTCCGGCAGTCATCCGGGACCAGACGATAGGAGGGGGTGGGACTATGGAGCTCTATTGTGACAGATCAGTGTTATAAATAATAGGCTACTGTAACGTTAGCCTATCTAATCTCATATCGTTTCCTCATTTGAAATATTTGTAACATATATGAACAAAAAATAAATCAGCCACTTTCAAAATATGTAGGTCAAGATATGAGTTGTCTTGATATATTTATTAATTTCAAGAAATATTAGTCAAATTCACTTAGGTCTAGCCTACTGCACTTGCATATAATTCCCCCTCCTACCCATGGTCTTCCCATGTCTGACAAAGTTGTAGAAAAAATCATCGGCATGCTAAGATCAGGTGCTGAACTGAGTTTCCTACAATGAGAACGAATAAAGTTTGCAACACTATATGCTTCCACTGTGTAAATTATTAACTCGGCAATGTAATTGTTTTTCCGTTTCTTATTCATATATGCCTACCCAATAGCACCCAGTGCTAAATACAATAACGTTTGGAGCAGGAGCCTTGGTTACAATGTAAGGTTTTGAGGAAGCAGCCACGTTACATTGTGGCATTAATAAATTTAGACAATGGGTGATCTCATTCCACTACATGATATGATTTTTTTGATGCCATATTAATGCCGATTTTCAAAAAATAACATTAATGCCGAAAATATTAGTTAATGCAGCTTTAAATATAGCCTAAAACAATAGGACGAAAACAGACAAATAATTAAACATAGTTCTTATGTGATTTTAGACATTTCCTTGTGAAACAAATGTTTTTTTTACAGTGATAGAATACATTATTTTAGTAATATCAATTCAAAATGGATGTGCAGGTAAATTTAACCCGTTGGTGGTTTTAGGTATACAACGAATCCTGGCGGTTTTAGTGTTAAATCAACTGCAACATGACTTAAGACCAGGATTGTGGTGGTTTTAGCGCAAGCGCTTAAAGCACAACTGAACTTTGGTAGAACTTTGGGATGTAGTTACCTGGCCATGATATGAGTCCAAATAAAGGCAAAATATGTTTGTTAGTTGCTCTGTGCTCTGCTGGGGTGATAATCCAGAATAGGGTATTTGTCGCTCTCCATTCACTTCTATAGGGCAGCTAAAACAGTCTCAAAATGAGCACGTAGACAAACGCGAATGAAGCGGATTCTATTAATACAAACAATAACCATTCCTTGTATGTATTTGTTTTTAACAACATTTAGCATTTTTAGTTCGGAGTTTTGGAAGATTTTTTGCATGACCACGTGGAAATGATAATGTAAATGAATGCAATGCCATTGCATTTGAATTATGTCACTCTTGTGCCGCAAAAGCATGAAAACGATATGTTAAATGCTAATTGAATTATCATTTAAATTATGGCAGGGTTGTGTCATAGAGGGCGAGAAAAATTTTATGTGAAATGGATTTGCATGAACGTTTTCAAATTGTCAGATAAATTGCGTACATTACCTTGAAAAGGAAAACGCAAAGTGGCCTTTTGCATTGGAATTTGAATTATGTCATGGTTTTTGCGAACATCGAATGTAAACAAAATGCAATTGCCGATCTGTTGGACCAGCAGACCTCCCGAGTCTCAGAGCTTGTTTTTGCACAGAAAATGGAAAGAACTGATTTATTGAACACTGTATTTCAGGAATGAAATAGGTAGCCTACGGTAAATTATGAAAAATAGTATGGGGTTTCTCCTCTAAAACCTACCACACAGGTTTGTTAGACCATTTTGCACAGCATACAGCACTGGTTCAAGATCTTGGTTCTCATGCGATGTCTGCAGAAAGGCCACTCCTAACAGAATAGCCAATCCACAATGCTGTATGTTATGTCATTTGTCATTATGGTTTCAGGTTGAGATGCCGCTGAACTGAAATAAGATACAAACAGAATTGAGCTCAGCTGTGCATGCAAACAAATATTCCAGTTGGCTTCAGTGTACTGCATTTAGTAAGAAGAAGAAAAAAACCCTGCTGAACTATCCAAATGAACTAAGGCAGGGCAAAGACAAATGGTTCTTCATGTGACTGAACAGAAGAGCATGCAACATGTTTTATTTTTTAGGTTTTGTAAAATATTTTTTTCCCTCCCTTTTTTCCCTCTTTTGGAATGCCCAAGTATGCTCATGCTGCAACACGCATCACAACCTCCATGCCAACATGACTCTTTAGCATTTAGACCAAGAGTATGATATGCATTGTCTGTGACTGTGGCCAGGTGAAGGTTGTGGCTAATAGCACCCTGCCATTAATTGCCCTGCAGTTCAACTGAGAGGCTATATAGCAGTGGTTCTCAAACTCAGTCCTGGAGGACCACTGTGTATGCTGGTTTTCGTTCCAACCACCAAACTATATAGAAAACTAGACACAACAAGGTGGGCGTGACCTGAAGCCGGAATTTTTTGTAGCACCAAAAAAGCTGAAGAGGGCGACGTGTAATGATGAATCGCCCTGTCTTCGCCCATAGACTGCCAGCAAAATCCGAAGCGCTGTCATGTCTTAATTTGCGTACTTTTTAACGATTAAAAAGTATCTCCTAAATTCGAGTGTAATAGTAGATTTCATTTGCGATATATGAGGACCATTTATTATATCACATCATTTTTTTTAATTCCCGGGATTGACGCATTAATTTCCGCTCTGCGCCCCAAGTCTTGGCTACGGTCAGCCAGAGGAGAAAAACTATTTTCAGAACCATTTGCAGCTTTAGAAGGTAAGACTTGACTTGGTGGTACAACTCAAGACTTGATATTCAATGAGTCCTGCTGTGTCAGAAAGCGACTTTGTTTTTAAGTAGTTTAGATGGATAACGCTAGCTAGAGGATCCTAGTTGCTAGCATAGGCTAACGTTAGGTAACTGCAAGTAATCGACCGTCGGTCAGGGACGTGATAATCCAAGGAGGTTATATGTATAATCAACGGATTTACAGTTGAAGAACAACCTATAGAAGACAATATTTGGTATCAGATTTAAACACAAGAAAATGGTTAAACTTGGATTTATTGGTAAAAATGGATGCACTTTTGTTAATATTATTTTTTGGTCTATTGAATAAAACAGAATTCTCATTTGTGGAAACCACACAACGTGAGTCACGTGACTGGGGTCCTTCTTTTCATTTCCAAGTAAAACTAGTTTAAAACAAAAAAACAGCACATGCCTCCCCTCTCCAAACCAAGAAAGACCCTTGCATGCAAGCTCAGGTTTGTCCCGAATGCAGATATTTTTGCCTGGTGCTTCCCTCTAGGCTGGAGCCCACTCTCCAAAACGTGAACCATGATGTGATGTCACCTGTCAGTGTCAGCTGAAACTGAAGCTTCTTATAGTGGCTAGAGGAATGATCTGTTACGTTAATGAAAGGCCCACTAGGTTATTTTGTTTGCTTACATCGAGCAAAAATACGGAGATATGGTAATGTTAGTACAGAATTATTATACCCTACTAATAAAAACGATAAAGAACCTCGTGAAAAGTACTTCAAAAGGAAAAATAAGTGTGCAGGCCCGAGACTACTTCTTTGTTCATTGTTCCGCATTTCATTCTTATTTATTGTTCCATATTAATAATTTTTTATCAGCTCATCACCAATTCATCATGGAAACAAAACCGTATCATTCACTAGTTTTTACTTGGTGCTCACTCGTCAGATAGTATATCGAAAAATAGTTTTGCCAAATAAACCATGCAAATAAACCTTGGAAATGGCTTTGTCGTAATGTATTTTGGCTGGTTACTGTAAGTAAATAAATAAATATGAGAACCATGATCTGCCGAGGTACTTTGCCATACACATCATTTTCGCCGAGTAACAACCGAAATTAGGCTACTGAGTGGGCCTTTAAGATATTCTTGTTAAACTTTTACATCTTTGTCAGTAGGCTATAGTTTAAAATATTGCTGTAATGAGGAATTACTAAATTAGGACAGATTATTCAAATAGCTTTTATTCACCAAGACATGCTATTAGGCCTGCACATTTGCCCTTAGCTGTTTTACTTTATTTTTTAATGAACAGTGTCTTTGATAGCTGCAGAGATATGGAGGTAGATTTGTGTCTTTATTATGCAATCAAACAGAATAGGTTTGCAATCAAAAAAAAGATTTGAGAGCAAAAGTATCAATACAAATCCAAAAGTTTTGTTTGCAAATCCAAAAGTTTTGTTTGCAAATCCAAAAGTTTTGTTTGCAAATCTAAATGTTTTGTTTGCAATTCTAAAACTTTTATTTGCAAATCCAAAAGTTTTGCTTGCTACTTCATCCAGTTAATTTTGTGTCTTTATTATTGAATTTAAAAAAATGGTTGCAATCAAAATATAGTTTTGAGAGCAAAAGTATTGGCACCGCAAACAAAAATGTTTTATTGCAAGTAAAAATAAATTTGTTTGTCTGCAAATATTTTTTTTTCTTTTGCAAATATTTTTTTTGTTTGTTTGCAAATATTTTTTTTTGTTTGTTTGCAAAAAAATTTTTTGCTTGCAAATCTTTTGTTTTGTTTGCAACATTTTTTTTTGCTTGCAAATCTTTTTTTTGCTTGCGAATCTTTTTTTTGAAAAGAGGAACCTCGTGGGCGGGACCTACACTGAAATCTGTAAGACACGTCTCTATAGGACAAATTAGCGTGACGTCACAACAGCAAAGAACTTACTTCCGGGTGGATAATGGGTCTGCGGCTCTACTGCCGACTAACGTTGAGGAATGTCATATAGCAGGCAGTGTGTATGTGTCATTTAACCAAGGTACGAACACGTAAAGTCAATGTTGGAATATAAAAATAAATTGTGAAAACTGAACGAAATTGTTTTATTTATATGATTGATATGATGTGGTCTATGGTCTAGCTAGCTAATGTAACACGTTAGCTGTCAGCACCCCCCTAACGTTGTAGCTAACCAACATCATGAACATGAATAACCAGTGCAAACTAGCTAGCTAGCGTTATTGGAAACCCTATTACTGTAACGTTACCAACTAAACAAGTTAGCTAGCTAACTAGTTTTACAACAGGCAAGGTCGGATTTAACGTTTAATCGTTTCATGTTTGTAACGTTAAGGACATGAGCAATACAATCAGAAGTTCCGGATTTGTTTTTTGTTTCCCCCCCCCCCCCCCCCCCATGTTTCTGACACTTTGAAACTTATGTCGGGCGTCTCTGTCCACAAACTACTCTATTTTACCAAAATGTGTATAAAATGCTATACAATTCTGTTTTGGACACGGTCTTATACAAATGAACTATAACCTCTGTTTTTATTTTATGTTTTATAGCCAACCAGTGACGGTAACGTTAAGTTGTTAGTTTGATTCAGCAAGCAGAAGTTATTCAAGTTCAAATTCAAGTCCTGATCTAACAAAGCAAAGTCAAACCAGTAATACTGTAACGTTAGTGTTCTGCTTTACAGAAGAAACTGTGCACTGTTCGTTATTTGTTTTTACAATTCAGATTTTAACTTGTGTTTTTACTGTAACGTTATTGACAACTCAACCTCTGGATTCTTAGCTGGCTAGCTAACGTTACAAGTACAACAGACAGATAGCCAAACATTGTTTTATTGATTGATAGATAGTTCGTTCATAGCTGGAATTACCTATTATTTTTTTCTGAGGGAAGCAGCTAACGTTAACGTTAGCTAAGTTCGCTAACACTTTTTCGCCGTATTTTCATCTAAGTTAGCGTTAACACGTAGCTAACGTTAGCTAGCGAGCGATATGGTTACCTTCACTAGCTAGCCAAACGGACTGTATGATCTGGGGTATCCTCTCTTTTAAGTCTCTGAATCGACAGGTTCCGTTGGGTCGATTTAGACTTTAAAGCGGGGAATCGGAAAAAGCCCAACCCACGGTGTGCCTGATTACATTTGGCATTACAGCCCCAAACACAACACGATTTCGGCATAGTGTACGTTAGCTAACTGTTTCTACACAGCTCCGACTGGTTCAGTCGATTTTGAAGTGCTGAGTGGCCACCCGGAAGTATCGTAGCAACCTCTGTTTACAAACATTCTGATTAAAAACCATGTCCCCCTCTACGTAGAGTCCATACATCCAACACCAAATCCCACAATTCCTAGTGAACAATCCCCGTTTCCTCAGCGAGTCGTTATAAAAAATACGGCGAACATGAAACGATTAAACGTTAAATCCGACCTTGCCTGTTGTAAAACTAGTTAGCTAGCTAACTTGTTTAGTTGGTAACGTTACAGTAATAGGGTTTCCAATAACGCTAGCTAGCTAGTTTGCACTGGTTATTCATGTTCATGATGTTGGTTAGCTACAACGTTAGGGGGGTGCTGACAGCTAACGTGTTACATTAGCTAGCTAGACCATAGACCACATATCAATCATATAAATAAAACAATTTCGTTCAGTTTTCACAATTTATTTTTATATTCCAACATTGACTTTACGTGTTCGTACCTTGGTTAAATGACACATACACACTGCCTGCTATACGACATTCCTCAACGTTAGTCGGCAGTAGAGCCGCAGACCCATTATCCACCCGGAAGTAAGTTCTTTGCTGTTGTGACGTCACGCTAATTTGTCCTATAGAGACGTGTCTTACAGATTTCAGTGTAGGTCCCGCCCACGAGGTTCCTCTTTTCAAAAAAAAGATTCGCAAGCAAAAAAAAGATTTGCAAGCAAAAAAATTTTTTGCAAACAAACAAAAAATTTGCAAGCAAACATTTTTTTTGCAAACAAACAAAAAAAAGATTTGCAAACAAACAAATAAAAGATTTGCAAAAGAAAAAAAAAAATTTGCAGACAAACAAATTTATTTTTACTTGCAATAAAACATTTTTGTTTGCGGTGCCAATACTTTTGCTCTCAAAACTATATTTTGATTGCAACCATTTTTTTTTAAATTCAATAATAAAGACACAAAATTAACTGGATGAAGTAGCAAGCAAAACTTTTGGATTTGCAAATAAAAGTTTTAGAATTGCAAACAAAACATTTCGATTTGCAAATAAAACTTTTGGATTTGCAAACAAAACTTTTGGATTTGCAAACAAAACTTTTGGATTTGTATTGATACTTTTGCTCTCAAATCTTTTTTTTGATTGCAAACCTATTCTGTTTGATTGCATAATAAAGACACAAATCTACCTCCATACAGAGATAGCTATAATTACCTTGTTATTTTGTCTAATACAAAGAATTAGCTCAGGTTTGCTCATTTTTAGCTTGGGCTAAGGTAGTTGACAATATGTAGTAACGGTACTTGATTTCAGAAAACTTTTGACAGTTTTCGTTGGCCTATTTGGTGTGATGGTGTTATGACCGGTGATAACAGGAACCCAATCGCAGGCAGGAGTGAACAAAAACAATGTTTTTATTCCAGAAGGAACAAAATAACAGTCCAGGGGGAAGTCAAGACAGGCAGGGGTCATACACGGGAAGACACGGCAGAGGTACAAAAACAGCAATCCAAAAGAATGGTCGCGAGAACACGTTCAGGGGTCGAAGCCAGAAAATCCGTCAAAACAAATAACAAAAGAACAGACTACAAAAACTGACAAACTCAAAACTAACCTAAACTCGAAACACGGACAGACTCGGAAAAACAGATAACACTAGAAACACGGAAAACCAAAACTCGGAACAGATAATACTACGGGAAAAATACTGGAAACAGACAAGCTACAATTAGTAAATTTAAATGACGAACTCGCGACGAGAAACAAAGACAGCAGGTATAAATGCATGTGTAGACAGGTGCAAACAATAAGCTCGAGAATGGCAGGAAATGGAAAACAGCGAGAGAGCTAAGACATTTAACAAGGCAATTAGTAATTCGTTAGTAATTATCCTATCCTAGCCCTGTCGTTAGTAAATTAGTTAACAAGACAATGACTGGATACGTAAGGAAACACTAAACAGCTGTGGAAACGTGATGAGAATTAAATTGTTAGTTTGTGTTAGTAATAATTCTATTAAACCCTGACATTAGTAGATTAGTTAACCACCCCGTGTTTAGCCAGTTAGTAATTAATAAGTCCTATATAAATGTTAGTAGTGCAGGGTAATACAAACGAAGTGTACAGAAACGAAAGTAAAACTCCGTGAGAGGGAGCGAGAGATTCAGCACAGAACGCAAGGCTGCGGAAAACATGGAAAAGTGTATGCTACCGAAACTGACAATACTATACATGACAGAATAACAAAAACACTCAGAACATAACAGATGGCTGCTCAAGCAAGCATGTGTTTTACAAATGAGCAACACAGAGACTTGACTAACAAACTCTTTACTGAAAACATTCAAGTTCATGCTTGTAACATTAGTAGAATGACAGTGTGAATTGATGTAATTTAACCAAACATTGTAGACAGTATAACTACATGTGAAGTGACTAAAACCCTACGTTGAAAACATCTCATTTTGACTGGCAGGATTGCAAATTGATTTCTCAGACCCACATTTCTGTCTAAGTTAAACAGGTTGTGTGCGTTTCGCTGTTGATATGCGCTATAAAAAACGGCAATGAATGAACCACAGACAATGTGATATTTTTGACAGATAATTAATTGAAATATATTCAATTAGAGCTTATGTGAGGAATATGTAGGCTATCGAGTCGATTATCCTATGAGGGGTAACTTTAATGGCTACCACCACCCATCAGACTACAGTCATGGTTATATTTAACTAATAAATAGATGGCCTATTTTTCCATTTAACACATGTTTACCTTTGTCTCTAATAGTTATGTGTGAAATGGCATTAAGAAAACATAACAAATGACAATCTATTGATTGTTAATAGGCTATGTGTTGCTAACTTTATCCATTATAATGTTGGCCCCGTTTCTCATACGTAGATTACTCAGTTAACTGTGCTGAGTAAAACCCAGAAAACCCACAAATATGGAATATGTGAACCAAAGCTCATATCCCGACAAAATCGCTGATATGAACTCGCTAAACACTGTTCATTGTCCGTTCATTGTGGTTTTTACTCAGCGCAGTTAGCTAGTGTTGTGGATACTGGATCCAATCCTGCCGACCCCGCTAATTTGTCGTGGTTTACAAGTAACAAGAATTTCAAAGTTTTCAACTTTTGGACCCAATCTCTTTATAAGTTTTCAAATAAAAAGGATGAGGCAGCAATCTCAGAGAATGCTAGACTTTATTCCATACAACGTACAACAAAAGTCTAGCGTAGTGCCCCCGCAGAGGGCTTTATTCCATACACCGCACAATCAAAGTCATAACATCTCCGCAGAGACACTAAAAAATTATCAGTTTTAGTTTCACTTTTATACACTTTTATTCTTTATCAGATTGTCCATCCCATTCTCCGCCCATCCTTGCCCACCAGGTGTCTCCTCAGACCCCATTGACCATACAGACACAGGCCATCTCCATCTCCGCCTTGTTTTTATTAGCGTCATCCCGCTTCGAGAACCTTCTTTCGTAGGGCCTCTCCTATTGGATTGTATCTAGGTCACACCTGGTTTCTCAACCACCCGGCTCCGCCCCATGAGGAGAGTTCTCAAACTCTCCCCCCACAGATTCCCAGTCACCCATCTCCAGCTCCGCCCCATGAGAAGAGTTCTCACCGGACAGCAACATTTTGCATAGATAACTGAGTAACCATGGTGATCAGACACCAAGTGTTTGGACAATACCCAAGTTCTTCACCAACTCTCTGGACGGCTAACTGTGTGTAAAAAATAACTGTGGCTTCAACTTTTATAGTCAGACTCAGCGTTCATATTCACAGAAATGTCTATATCTCACTGTGACCATTCTATTTATTAACTTTATGGGATTCTGTGAAAGTGCATTTTAATTAATATATCACTATGTGTTTCTGTGCTCATTTTGTACTGAAACCAGGGTCTGATACAATAGTGGTCAGATACCGGGTGCCCAGGTGCCTGGAGCGCCAACTTCTCATATCTTATCAGACTCTCTGGACTCTGAAAACACCAGCTTTAAAATCACCATTGTTTAGGAACATCTTATCATCTTATCAGACTCTCTGGACTCTCTGGAAAGCACCAGCTTTTAACTGTGGCCTTCAGCTTTTCTTAGTCCGAGAGTCAGAGAATGCGTCTCTCTGCTCTTATAATATTTATACATTCTGTATATTGCTCTTAATACATTCACAGATACATATTCAAATATTATCAATACATATTGTTACAGGTGACCAATGGATTTAATGGAATTCCCAACAATAATTCTCAGCACTATCTACAAGAAATAAGCCCATTAACATTAGCTAGCTATATGTACTAATTTGGTGAGCTAACATGCTTTCACTCACATCGTTAATTCGATTCAAATTTGCTAATGAGATACGTTAGGTATAAAAGATTATGTTGATTCTAACTTTTTAATTTTGAAAAGTGCAGTCAAAACAGTAGGCTACAGTAAAAAAAAAAAGGCCTTACTGCTACTCGCTCCCAATGTTTGGAACTGAGCTCTAAAATAATTGGTCCATTGGAGTGAACGGAGTTGATGCAACTCTCTATCTATGACTCTGGTGTAATTTACAAATCACATCCGTAAGAAATGACACGTACTCCACAATCATAATGTACATTTAAGCAAAAAGGCTATTTAGACACTTGCCTTTTGATGCAGATGTTGAATGAGAACGGGCTGCGCATGCACTAACCTGCTTGCATGGCAGATGAAGGCAGAGAGGATATCTGCCAGTCCTGTGATGCAAGTTGCCAGTCAAACAGTCTGTCGGCCCCCGGACAAGGCCAGTGTGCATTATTAGCACACGTAAAACTAATAACACAGCCAATGATTGGTGCAAAACAAATACCGTGACTAATCATTCGGTGGTCATAGTGGTTGTGAAACCATACTTATTATTATTCTACCAATTTTTGAGAACCTATTTCCTCCTACACCATTCACACCCTCTACACCATTCATACCTCACATTATACCTTCATACCTTCCAGGTTGTTATTACATTTTACCTTTATACCATATACACCTTTTCAGATAATTTACCTTTTATCGCCAAAATAATTAGTGGGAGTCAATGGGCACGTTTTGAAAATCGATGCAATAGAATGTAGATGCTGTAACATGTTACACTGCTTATGACATCACAATGCCTTCCTGTACAACACTGATATGACCCAACAATACTATCCCAGACGATTTGACAATGGTCGCGTTAAAGGGGTAGGAAACACTAAAACATATTTTTTGAGATGTTAACTAATATCAAGACATTGCCTCAGATGGAAAAGAACAATAGTATGCATTATATCTACAATTTTGGGCAAAATGTTGAATTTCCCTATTTTAGCCGTTACATCGCCTATTCTTCTCCTTCCAGGGTTGAAAATTAAAAATGGGCTACGTCATTTTCGTGTACTTTTGGTACGCTCGTACGTAATCAGTTTCGCATTTTGTTACCGCCCCCATTATAAATACATTCCTGAGAAGGCGTGGCCAAAGGCTATATCCATTTGACAAGCAATATCATTGTAGCCGATAAGCAATGTCGTTGTAGTCTCTTTCAATGTATTTGCTTTTTTCCAATTATGCTAGTTATTAACAATTGTAAGTTAGTTTTTTCAATTCCAGTAGTTTCAATTTACAAGCAATGACTGATGGGTCACAAGTGTGCTTTCTCTGGGTGCAAGAGCGTCAGCAACAGTTACATGCTTTCCCGAGTGATCCGAAGAGAGCTGTAGGCTACTCTGACTGGGCATTTTGGGTCTGGCGCCAGTGATCAGCACTGCTGGCAAGTTTGTGTGCAACAAGCATTTCCCATGGGACTGTTACGAGAACTATGCCCAGGTTGAATTTGGGTATGCCAGCCAAAGGAATGCGGTAACGTTACAAAGCCCTACTGATATTTCTGTCCCTCCAAATGCGGTAAGTTAAATGAAGTGTAGCCTACAGTGTCAAGGTGGCTTGCTAACATGATGGTTGTCTTGTAGCCTCAAAGATATTTATTGAGTTGTTTTCATATAGTTAACCATAGTTAACTGGCCGGTGATATTTCACTGCCTTTTGTGTATAAGCTATAACGTTAGGTCAGACTGAATATTTGCTGACAAACGTTAACTTACTGGGCAGAACATCGATTTGAGCAGATTGTGAAGTCTCCTGTAGCCTATAGCCTTCAGCTAACAGCCGTTTAGTTTCACATGGCATTCGTTTACATATTTTATTGTCATGTTTGTGTAGCATACAGGTAGCCTACGTTAGATGTAACGTTATAGATGGCTAAAAAAGCGAGTTAGTTTGAGAATGAAGTGATGGTGTGACGTGATGCTTCGTATTTACAGAGTAACTTAACAGCCGTTTATTTTCACTTGGTATTAATTACGTATTTTAGTTATTCATTGTTCATTTATTTATTTTATTCATTAAGTAGTTTGTGTATGGGTAGGTTAGACTTAATATGTAATATGTGTCACAATACTGAGCATAACATCGATTTAAGTAGAAGGAGCTAGTCGAGTTCAAAAGTGGGATAAAAGATAATTAGCTGGACTACCACTCAGAGACTTCTCCCAACGGCTCAAACTGATAGGGCTCTGGACCATTTCCTCCTTCATACTCCTGGTCGATGGAAAGCCCAGAGGATTCCGGAGGGGAGAAGTCCTCCACCTCGAAAGAGCCATTGATTGATACGGCAGAATTAGTCAGTGATTGATACAGACTCCATTTCACTCTCCATCTGTTCCATAGTGGGCGTGTCTTCAGGTGGCGATAGCCTCTCCTCGCTCTCGCCCCTCCCCCTCTACTGCTGCTTTCCACGCCCATTTAATTGCATTTTTCGAATTTGTGGTGTGGGCGGAGAGAGAATGTAACCGAGGGTTTCATAACCCTTTAAGTAACTGAAGCTAACTGAGTAGCTCACGGTGAGAATGCTCAGTGTGAGCACTGAGCGGATTTTTAAATCACCTAACGTGATGCTCTACGTGAGCGCTGAGCATCTGTGAACAACCGTCTGAGTTTGGAAAAATGGCGACGAGAAATTCCATAGCTAACGACGTAGCCTACTTCCATCTCTGATCCAAATCCAAAGAGTGCATCTTCCTTTCTGTGTAGCAAGAGCAGTTTTAACCGGAAGGTAGTGGCATTTTTAAGTGTACTAGCCGATGTTTGCGTGATCTTAATTAGACCTTGTTGAACGCTGATCAAACGAATTGCATTGCTAGTTTGTGTTTGTTCTGCGATTGGCTGTTTGTTAGATTGGATAGGCTACTAGTTTCAGGGTATTGTGCTTTTAATTGATAATAGTTATTTATCCGAGCTTGCAAAGTGTCTCACACAGCTGTTAGCCAATTACAATCAGCAGTGTGCATTTCAAAAGACCTCTGGAAGAGCGACACTAGCCAGTTTATGTGTGTTCTCCCTATCCCTGTCTGCTCTCTTCCATTCAGAACCCGCTTCCAACGACGTGGCCCTTCACGGCGACGCAACCCTTCCAACCTCCGCTACCCCCTCGCTGACTCCCTGTGAGAACTTCACCGTCGCAGGGGGGCTCTGGAACTGCCAGTCTGCCACACGGAAAGCAGACATCATCTCCGGCTATGCCTCCTTCCTGTCCCTCCAGTTTCTCGCCCTCACTGAAACCTGGATCACACCGGACAACACGGCAACTCCCTCTGCCCTCTCCTCCTCCTTCTCCTTCTCTCACACCCCCCGGCCGTCTGGTCGTGGAGGTGGTACCGGTTTGCTACTCTCCCCCTCATGGTCATTCTCTGTTCTCCCCCTCTCTGATCTATCTATTACTAGTTTTGAATACCACTCTGTGTTTATCAACCACCCTATTAACCTGTACATTATAGTTGTTCATCGCCCTCCAGGTCCCCTGGGGTGCTTCCTCGATGAGCTTGACACCCTGCTCAGCTCCTTCCCAGAGGACGGCATCCCGCTGATCCTCCTGGGAGACTTCAACATCCATCTAGATGCCTCCCAGTCTGCAGCCTTCCTACTACTTCTCCGCTCCTTTGACCTCACCCTCCACCCCTCCCCCCCACCCACAAGGCTGGCAACCTCCTAGACCTGGTCTTCCAGAGGAACAGCCCCTGCTCTGATCTCACTGTTACCCCTTTGCATACCTCTGATAACCACTTCATTTCATTCTCTCTTCCTCTTGTTCTACACCATCCCTCCCTCAACTCCCCGTCAACTCTGCATCCGACACCCTGCTTACAGCTCTCTCCACATCACTTAACTCTCTCTGCCCTCTTGTCTCTAGACCCACACGCCCATCTCCTCCCTCCCGTGGATGTCCGATGCCCTGCGCACCTCCATGGCCGGTCTTCGCGCAGCAGAGAGGATGTGGAGGAAATCCAGAGACGCATCAGACCTCTCCTCCTACCAGTTTCTCCTAGCAGCGTTCTCTACATCAGTCACTGCCGCCAAGGGAACTTACTATCACACAAAAATTCGCAAATACAGTTCTAACCCCTGTCAATTGTTCTCCATCTTCTCCTCCCTCCTCAGCAAACCCCCTCCTGCTCCTCATTCCTCGTTCACTGCAGACAACTTCCCAGATTTCTTCGATGAGAAGATCGCAGACATCCGCAGCTCCTTCAGCCCCACTCCCCCTTCCCTCATCGACACTGTTTTCCACTCTCTTCCTCTCTCTACCCCTTCTGTGTCCCCCCCCTGTTTCTCCACCTTTTCTCCCCTTTCTGATACAGATGTATCCCATCTCCTACTCTCTCATCGCCCCACTACTTGTGCCCTCGACCCTATCCCTTCATCTCCTCCAGGCAATCACCCCAGATATCCTCCCATTTGTGACCTCCCTGGTGAACTCCTCCCTGACCTCTGGCAGCTTCCCCTCATCCTTCAAGAGGGTCTACATCACCCCGATCCTGAAAATACCTACGCTGGACCCCTCCAACATCCAAAACTACAGACCGGTATCTCTTCTTCCTTTTCTTTCCAAAACTATTGAACGTGCTGTTTCTAACCAACTGTCATCTTTCCTCACCCAGAATAACCTGCTAGACCCCCACCAGTCCGGCTTAAAACCTGGCCACTCAACAGAGACCGCACTCCTCTCCGTCAGCAAGATGCTTCATGCAGCTCGGGCAGCCTCCCTCTCCTCTGTGCTAATACTCCTAGATCTCTCTGCCGTCTTCAATACTGTAGATCACTCCATCCTCCTGTCGTCCCTGTCTGCGGCGGGGATTGGCGGCTCTGCCCTGGCCTGGATTGAGTCCTACCTCTCGGAACACTCCTCCCGGGTTGCCTGGGCTGGTAAAGTATCGGCACCATGTCCCCTTACCACAGGAGTCCCCCAGGGCTTAGTCCCTTAGTCCCCTCCTTTTCTCCACCTACACCAAATCCCTTGGCCCTGTTATCACTGCTCGTGGTCTTTCTTACTACTGCTATGCTGACGATACTCAACTCTTTCTCTCCTTATCACCCTCTGACACTCAGGTGTCAGCCCGCATCTCCGCTTGCCTGAGAGACATCCAGACCTGGATGGACAACCACCATCTCAAGCTCAATCCAGGCAAGACTGAGCTAATCTACATTCCTGCTCTAACCTTCCCCCTCTCAATCTCTCCATTTCCCAAGGGAACACTCCATTGACCCCAACGCCCTGTGCCAGGAACCTCGGAGTGGTGATCGACAACAGGCTGTCCCTCTTCGAGAACTAGGCTGGATACCTGCATCGACAGACTATCAGTTGTCCGTATCCATACCTGGATTATGGACCGGGCCAGTGCCCTGGAGCCTCGGACTGCCAGGGGGCCTCCAAGCCTCAGGCCGCTTGCAGTGCATGGCCCAAGACTTCCGAAGGAAATTAAACGCCAGGGCCCTCAGTGCGCACAGCACAAGCTGACCACTAGGCCTCTGGGTGCTTATAGCGTGAGAACCACTAGGGCCCCCAGGCCCCTCGGTGCATACATTGAGCATAACACCTGGGCCCCTTGGTACATACAGTGCATGCTTAAAACGAGAGCCTCTCGGAGAGTACAGTGCTTCTGTACAAGTGCACTGTGCACTGGTTGGCACGCTACAATATGCTGTGACATGATAAAATATTCACCAACAAGTCAGTTCATTCTGCATAAAAGGACAGTTTGAAGGGCGTCATATTATGGCAAGCCGTTCGTTATTTGACTTACTGTTACTAGCTATCCCTTTATTTTAGCTAGCTGCCCATTTTCCCTAGCTAGCTACCCATATGATTCAGCTTTTTAACAGAAATGAGTTAGCTAGCTGCCATTTTTGCCAACCAAATTAGCTGCACTAAAAAGCCAGCTAGTTAACTAGCTATCGGCCTAAAACTCAGCTGTCTAACTACTTAGGTAGCACACAACTTAACTAGTTCGGTGGCATTTGTCCGTGGGTCGTCTGTGTGAAAGGAGTATAAGATAAAAGGGTAGCTAGCTACAGTGGGTTCAATAAATGTTAAAACAGCATGCTATAGTCATGATGCTTAAATAAAAGCTACTAGCTAGCTAACTATTAGTGCTATTAGTTCAAAACTACTATTAGTTCAAACCATGGGATGCTGTGGCCGTGGGAATAAAAACCTCATTGAGAGCTTATTAGCTAGCGGTTTTGTGAAACATAAAAAAATATGCCAAAAGATATTTTTTTTCATATACTGACTCATATATAAGAGACCCAATCCATACTTAAAGATTAAGGAAAACCCCGTAAATTTTTTCTATAGACCATCTGTTTTTTGATCCACGGAAGTAGATAATGCTAACATTGACATGCAAATTGTCAACAGCTCTTACGGGATCTTTTTTTCCCCTCCCCATCGATGGGGTGTGGCCTTTGTACATAATCTCCACCAAGTCATTTCACAGAAACCTTTGTTCGTTGTTCAGCCAATGAAAAAAAAATTATTTTGAATTTCAAGCAACATAATTCTCTCTGTGTCAGGCAGGTATATAAGACATTTCTTGGTAGGAAAAGTCACAGACAGATGCCTGTTTTCTTGTTTGGTACGCCACAGTAATATATTCAGATTTTTCTAAAACAACAGCCTTTTTAAAGGCTATTTCAATAATCGTAAGGGCTTAATTTTCTAACAGCCTTTTTAATGGGTTAGGGTTATTTTATTTTATGTGCTTTCCTATTTTTTTCTTTTATCTACTCAAAGCTGCCTTTAGGTACAAGTAGACTATAAAATACTACCACTTGCTTGTGTTTTCCAACAACAGTATTTGAAGGGTGTTGTCATTATGAATATATATTAATTCAATTATTATTTAACAAAGAACTGAGATATGCTATAAATATATTCATATACAGACATGCTCAAATTTGTTGTTACCCCTGGTAAAGATGGGTAAAAAGGGTGATAAAAAATCTACCGTTTGGTGAATTAGCTTAATTTCACACTGAAAAATTCATCCTTTAATTGACGTTTATTTATTATGAGAAAAAAAAGCCCCTCATCAAGAAATAATTATTTTTAACAAAACCATGTTGGCCACAATTATTGGCACCCCTGCATTTATATATAGAATAAAGTATTCCTTTTTAATATTTGGTCGCATATCCTTTGCTTTGCATATCCTTTGATGACCCAACAACATCAAAAAACTCTTGATATCTTATTTTCTGGTACTCACACAGTACAATCGATACTAAATGTATCTGCATTTGAATGGATCTCTATGGGAATTGGGGGGTGTAATTTACTGTTCCAGCTGTAAATTACACTGGAACAGTATGGAACAAATGATTGGCTAAAGGGCGCTAAATCATCAAGGGTCTGACGTATCAAACAAGCCTTAAATCATCACTCTGCTGCCAGAAATACAGTAGATATGGATGGATAACTTGAATGGTTTCTTCTCCTGACTTATTTTCAATAGGAAAATTTGTCAGGAGAAACAATCCTTACTTACGTTTTTTTTACTTACGTTTTAAAATCATAAAATGTAATTATATGGAGTCATACAATATTATAGTTGTGACTGGTTTCCTATCTTTAAAGTCAGTAACTTTTAGATGAAGACTTTTAAGAACGTTATGAAAACTGATTTATGACACAAGAACTTAACCCTTTCGCATGTAAGTTCCAAAATATATCCAATGGCCCCAAAGCGTGAGTTTTTTTCTGTACGCACCAGCTGTTATAGAATTTGACTGTTACGTCACAGCACTAGACTTTGCTCGGTTGACAGATAGCTAATATAAACACACACACATACATACAGCCTACATGTTTTATATATACAGTCAAGCCGGAAAGTCTGAACACCCCTTTCACCTTCTCCACATTTTATTACGTTACAGACTTCTACTACAATAGATCGAGTTAATTTTTTGCCTCAAACATCGACACACAATAACCAATAATGACAAAGTGAAAACAGGTTTTTAGAAAATATGCAATTTTATTTTACTGACAAAAAAAGGTTATTAAGGGGTTACATATCTGTACACACCCTTAGCCTAATACTTGGTTGCTGCACCTTTGGCAGCGATTACAGCTTCAAGGCATCTTGGGAAAGAAGCTACGAGCTTGGCACACTTGTTTCTGGACATTTTTGCCCATTCCTCTTGGCATATCCTTGCAAGCTCCATCACGTTGGATAGGGAGTGTCGGTACACAGCCATTTTCAGCTCTTTCCACAGATGTTCAATTGGATTCAGGTGTGGGCTCTGGCTGGGCCACTCAAGGACATGCACAGACTTTCTCCTAAGCCACTCCTTTGTTCTCTTGGCTGTGTGCTTCGGGTCGTTGTCATGTTGGAAGGTAAACCTTCGCCCCAGTCTGAGGTCCAGAGCGCTCTGGAGCAGGTTTTCTTCAAGGATCTCCGTATACTTAGCTGCATTCATCTTTCCCTCTATCAGGTCTAGTCGCCCCGTTCCCGCTGCTGAAAAACATCCCCACATCATGATTCTGCCACCGCCATGCTTCACTGTAGGGATGGTATTAGCCAGGTGATGAGCGGTGCCAGGTTTCCTCCAGATGTGACGCTTGGTATTCAGGCCAAAAAGTTCAATTTTGGTTTCATCAGACCAGAGAATCTTGATTCTCATGGTTTCAGAGTCCTCTAGGTGCCTTTTGGAAAACTCCAAGCGGGCTGTGATGTGCCTTTTACTAAGGAGGGGCTTCCGTCTGGTCACTCTACCATAAAGGCCTGATTGGTAGAATGCTGCCTGGATGGTTGATCTTCTGAAAGGTTCTCCCATCTATGCAAGGATATGCTGGAGCTCTGTCAGAGTGACCCTCGGGTTCCTGCTCACCTCCCTGGCTAAGGCCCGTCTTCCCCGATTGCTCAGTTTGGCCGGGTGGCCAGGTCTAGGAAGATTCTTGGTGGTTCCAAACTTCATCCATTTACGAATGATGGTGGCCACTGTACTCTTTGGGACCTGTAAAGCTGCAGAGATTTTTTCGTACCCTTCTCCAGATCTATGCCTTGACACAATCCTGTTTCTGAGGTCTGCAGATAATTCCTTTGACCCCATGGCTTGGAGTTTGCTCTGACATGCACTGTCAACTGTGGGACCTTATATAGGCAGGTGTTGGCAATCCCCAATCATGTCCAATCAATTGAATTTATCACAGGTGGACTCCAATTAAGTTGTAGAAACATCTCAAGCAGTATCAGTGGAAACAAAATGCACCTCAGCTCACTTTTGGGGGTCATATCAAAGGGTGTGCACACTTGTGTACATATGATATTTTACATTTAGATTTTTAATAAATTAGCACAAATGTCTAAAAACCTGTTTTCACTGTGTCATTATTGGCTATTTTGTGTAGAATTTTCAGACAAAAAAAGAAATTAAACTTCTGGGATATCGATCTGTCCAGTTAGGAAGTAAAGTAAACGATTGTGAATCAATTTCACCTGCTTTGGTGCAAATGAAAGTGACAACACATGGACAGGAGAGGCAACAGCAAGACAACCCCCAAAAAATAAATGGTTTTGCAGGTGCTGGCCACAGACCATTTCTCTCTCCTTATCCTTCCTGACTGATTTTTCTCTAGTTTTACATTTTGCTTGTGCCCTTGTCACTACTGGTACCATGAGGCGGTACCTGCAGCCCATTCAGGTTGCACAGGTAGTCCAGCTCCTCCAGGATGGCACATCCATACATGCCGTTGCAAGAAGGTTTGCTGTGTCTCCCAGCACAGTCTCAAGAACGTGGAGGAGATACCGGGAGACGGGCCATTACACGAGGAGAGCTGGACAGGGCCGTAGAACGGCAACAACCCAGCGGCAGGACGGTATCTGCTCCTTTGTGCGAGAAGGAACAGGAGGAGCGCTGCCAGAGCCCAACAAAATGACCTCCAGCGGGCTACTTGTGTGCATGTTTCTGACCAAACTGTCAGAAACAAACTCCATGAGGGTAGCAAACATTGCAATGGACACCCATGATGTTGGTAAAGTACCTTTTTGAAGGTTGGACGTTACTGCTCTGCTCACGATATGCTATGAGATGCTATTTATTTCTGATAAAGCTAAGAACACAGGCGCAGCCATATAACGTCATCTCTGGTCCATCCAAAGATGATAACTCACTTCCAGGTTAACTTGGTTGAGAATTGATATAGTTATAGTTGGGAGCAATTCGAGCATCTCTTCATCATGTATCATCTTTGGTTCAATCCGGAAGAACAAGATGGCAGCACCGCAAAACAATATTAGCCTACTGCCGGATTATTTCAGAAAATGCGTTTTTCGAGTATTTCGTCAATTATTTTGATCACGGATGAGTTTACCTGTGATGCAATACATTATAAATTGTAATCGCTATAAGATTGTTTATATTATATTTTCTGTCAGCCCGTAGTCAGCGCATTTTGACAGCTTGGTTAGCACTAACATTAGCAAACTGTAGCTAAATCAACGTCATAGGCTAGGGGGTATTTAGAATAGAATAGAATAACTTTTATTTTCCCGCTAGGGAACTTCAGTTGTAGCCCCAGCAACAACAAAAAAAACATAAACAGTGGGGCAGACCCACAACACACAAACAAACATATCAAACAAAGACATCCAACAGAATCATTACATCAATCAAGTGAATTAAAGTGCAATACAGCCATGATAAAAATAGCCCCCGCTGTCCCAAGATGTCCAGTGTCACCAAGCAGTCCAACACACAAACTCCGGCTCCACGACTCTCCTCCATACATGCAGCGCCGTGGTCTCTGCACACCGCCGAAACGGAGCACCGAACTGCGTCAATCTGTGTCTTTCGTAAATAGACGTTCTAATCTTGTGTTCTAATCACACTGGTGTGACTGTATGCTTCAGGGACCACTCTAGTACAGCGGCCGGCCAAAGACTGTCGGACATTTGCGTCTATGTCGGATGCTGGGGTCCATGATTACCAGGGCAGGTAATTCGCTGTCATAGCTCATGCTTGATGCGGGGGTCGACACGTCAATCAGTGACGCATCTCTGCAGGCATTCGCATTGTCCTTGCTCATGATAACTCGGCGTCATGTATGCTGCTCAGTCGCCTCTACTGGATGCTACAAAAAGAACCATCAGGGACCAGCCGGTTATTCCCGGCCAGGTTTTCACAGAAGTAGCCAGACAGACGCTCGAGCGTTCTGTAGATGCAGTAAGATGCCCAGACATTGGAACATATTGCCAGGCTGGGCATTAACATCAACTATAGCAAGAGCCAGCTAGTACCGATATAGTCCATCGAGTACATCGACCTGTTGCTTGATTCAAAGAGGATGAAAGCAACATTGACGCCCCATCGCAAGCATGTGGTTGTGAGGTCAGACAACACCTTAAACAGTGTACCACATAAATCATCAGGGCGGAGTAAGGTCCTGCCATTCCTTGAAAGTGACCCAATGTCTTTTAAAATGGGCACTTCCCAGGCTTGCCTCTCTTTGTGCCGTACATCTACCAGGTGTTCGGAACGGGACAGCAGACATTCTATCTCGCCAGGAGATTCGTCCCGGCGAATGGCGTCTCCACCCTGTCTCCACTCCTCTCAGCAGTCTGCTCATTGCCCCCAGTGGTTCTCGATGAATGAGCATTTGAGTCCCCTGGGGATGGGCATATTAGCGCACGAATGGCCAGACAGCCTGCTGTACGCTTTTCCGCCAGTATCACTGGTCAAGGCGACCCTGCACAGAATCAGCACTAGCCACGACAAGCTCTTGCTGGTAGCCCCCAAATGGCCGATGTGACCCTGGTTTCCAGTGATCCTTAGCCTTGTTTACGATCTGCCTTGGGAAATCCAGTTCTGGGAGGATCTGCTGTCGTAACAGAGCGGCTCTGTTTGGCATCCTCGGCTAAACAAGATGAAGCTCTGGGTATAGCCACTGAGGAACCCGACCCTTTCATAACTGGGAGCGGTTCCCCCGTCCTACAGACACTACTTAACTCTAGAGCACCCTCGATGAGGAAGGCCTATGGATATATGTGGTAACTGTTCTGCACATGGTGCTCACGGAAAGGCGTGGACCCCGTACACTGTCCGATTACTGGATCTTTTACAGTCCTTACTTGATAACGGCAAGGCAGGCAGCACACTGATGACCTATGCTGCTGCTGCCATATCCAGCAGGCATGTTTGGCTGCATAACAAGCCTGCAAGGAGCCATTACCTTGTCAGCCGGTTCCTGAAGGGTGCCCGGCGGCTGAGACCTGCAAGGTCCCTGGTGGCTCCCTCTTGGGGTCTCTCCTTGGTGTTGCAAGCACTCACGGGTCAGCCCTATGAGCCTCTGAAGATTACCAGCCTTAAATGGCTTTCTTTTAAGACGGCATTCCTGCTAGCAAAGGCGTCAGCAAGGCACGTTGGTGAGCTCTGCGCTCTCTCCATCAGCAGTGTCTGAGGTGGAGGTCAGCTGACTTGGGAGGCTGTAAAGTCTAAGGTGATTGCAACCCCCCCCCTGGGGCTACAAATGAAGTTCCCTAGCGGGAAATAAGTTATTATATTCTATTCTAATAATACCAACATAAACAAATATTATAAGGAGTATTGGGGGGGGGGGTTAAAGCAAGATTAATTACAGAGTAAACCCCGGAACCCTCCCAAATCTGGAACATGCATGGACTGAAGTAAAAAGAGCTGTTCTGGGTTTTATTGAGTTATCCAGCTAGTACTAACTCAGTAATCCTGCTTCGTAGTATACCACCTTGGTAAGTAAAGTGCTTGTGCAGTTAATATGGGAGCAAAGTGATACGTTACATGTTAAAGTATTAACGGTAGGCTACAGTAGCCTACTTCAGCAATAAAACATTTTAGCTTGATGGATAGAATATAATAACTTTTTTTTCCCGATAGGGAACTTCAGTTGTAGACACCATAAAAGGCAAATCAGTTCAACACATAAAGTACATTTACCGTTACTTTCATTATTACTTTCAAATACATTGTTATTTGGTGCTTAATATCGTAACGTTACATTTTCTTTTCGCCCTCTTCTGGATTCTCATATTGCTCGCACCCTGCCTGGCCAGCACAGGTAGCTAATGTTTACAGTTTATCCAATCTATTTGTGAGACATCGTACAATGTAGCACCCCTAGCAATGTAATAATAGTTCAAATGAACACTGTTTTGATGTTCACAATATGCTTGACGTATCGCATTAGGTTAACATTAATGTTTCGCAGGCGTAGCAGTCGATCACACAAATGATATAGCTACTAACGTTAGCTAAACCAAGCGATTAATTCACTTTCAACTTTCTAACATTAAGATAATGCACATAAATGTACATTAGGCCACCTAGTTATGTATATATTAACTGGCTAACTTTATAATTTGTTCATAAAACGTAATTTACCATTAATGATCCGAGCCTATGCTGTAACGATCCGAGCCTGGTTGCTGTCTAAATCCAGCTCACTCCTCACTGCTTTCAACCACCAGTCTCTTCTTTCGGTCATAAAATTTAGTTTGCTCACCCTGCCTGGTAGTTTAGCTACTATGGTGAGTACTCAAATTATCATGTAAAAGGACATTTTCGCCTTTTCCCAGTTTTATTCGCACATCAGTACGCAGTGCAGACGTTTGTCATTGTAGGACAGCAATCATAGTAGCGTTAGCATGAAACTCGTTTCATGGAGTAGCGAACACTACTAGTTCAGTGGTAACGTCAAGCGTCTCTGTTAGGGTTGGTCCTCCAAAATGGCGGCGCGTCCCTGTAACCATTGGTAACGACAGTTCTAGTTCTATGTGACAGGCCTCTATTGCAAGATAGTGAGTAAACACATTCACTCATTCTTTTTTCTACGGACCACCTGCAGTGGTCCGCGGACCACAGTTTGAGAACCGCTGCTCTACAACACTGTTCTGACCCAACAATACCATTCCAGATGATTTGACATTAACTTTTTGTGCTTTCATCATAATTCATTACTTCTTTGTATCACTTCCAGGTTCTTTAGACTACTTACCACAAAATACATCACCATATTTTAACACTTTCACCTTCTTTAAATCCCGTTATACCGCATTACCACTTAATACCATTTCCACCTTTTATTTACCACCTCACACTATATCAAATTACCATCTTTCTATACCATTTCCAGCAATTGATACCACTGCGAAGCAACTACACCTACAATTTCTTTATGAATTGTTAATCTAGCAACTTGGTGCAGGGCAGGCTGGATACCTGTATCGACAGACCATCAGCCATCTGTAGCGAAGGCTATCCCGGTACTTACGTGTTGAAATGATTTGTAATGAATGCCTTGTAATGAAAGAAATCCATGCTGCAGGTAAAATTCAGTAGTTGGAATCAGAATAAGCTAAAGAAGCCGATGCCCCAGCTCACCAGTTTTAATATAATTTTATTTTTTATTTTGAGGAGAGAATGTTGCATAAGCACTCAAACATTTGAATGTTATGTCAAAAACTTAGCTAAAATGCTGAAATATGTTTTCATATTTTATCAATAGTTTGTTTAACTAGCATCCTAGCATTAGCTAGTCATTTCACTGTTTGCTATCTACCGAGTGAATCTTACGGTTTTAAGATCATAATATGTAATTATTTGGAGTCAAATATGTCTCCTATTTCTAAAGTCAGTATCTTTTAGATGTTTGAGAATAGGGTTTAAGCCATGTGGGAAACTGGCAGTTCATCTAATTTATCTGTCACAAGAACTTAAAAAATTGATAGTAATCCAGTAAATGCAGGTATGATTTCTGACGAGAACATCAACACCATCACAAAGCATCAAATGCTGACATGTAACGTTATGTTGTCTAGTACAAAACACAATTGTTAACAAAAAATATTTTTAGCGGTGTTGCAATTTTAACTAAACCCATCTCCTGATCACTCCATTCAATATTATTCAACGAATTCTGATTCACGTTTTAATAACGTTAGCACAGACAACTTGCTAATGAATCATGACAAAAAGCATAAGCCAGCTAGGCTACAGTAAGCTACCAGGAAAAACAAACCTTTCACTTGGCATGAAAATGCCAAGGTGACACCCAAGTAGCCAAATGTATGTGGCCCAGATCTGGCCAGAGTGCTGCTTCTGAGTCGGCTTGGGTGTGGCCCAGGTTTGGCTTCTGATTCGGCTCAGCCTCAGTCTTGAATTACGGCCCGAGTCTGGGCCAATTCATGCGGCCTGATTCCGGCCAGTCGGCACTGTGCCATAGTGATGGGTCGTTCGCGAACAATTGGCTCTTTTTGAACGGCTCTCTTTGGTGAATGAGACATTTAGTTTGGCTCTTTTTTCCCCATGTTAGCCAACATTATGTGACCAGACAGAAAGCGCTGGTCGGCTGTAAATAGGCCTTTTGTAACCTTAGATTACCTACGGATATAACTCCCAACCTGTTTCTATTTATAGTTTTTAATTATAAATCAAGCAGATAATGACAAAGAGATAACTACTTGAGATTGTTTAACCTGGGTGGCAATAATATGCAGCATGCGTTAAAGAACGTAGGCTAATTAACTTTAAGACGGCGCTCAAATTAGTCAAAGCCACTTAAACATTAGAAAGCAAAACCTTATAGAGGACAACCTCTTAAGTGTCTCGAACCGTCGCGCACAACGCATAGGCCAATTCAGGCTATAAAAATGAATTTACTCAATTCTACGGAACATTTAAACATTGAGCGTCAAAATCTTTGGATATAGAAAAATGCAACAAGTTTATGACGCACAGAGAACAATAGGCTAGAAAATAAATTGGTAGCCTACTTCCCACACTTCGCTAGAGTGCTAGCCTAGCCTATGTTATGCACACAAGCACCGTTCAAAAAGAGCCATTCGGTCATATAGGCTATTTTGATCATAGCCTATTAATATATCATAGTAGTAGGATGAAGTGATCTAGTCATCTTTAATTAAAGTGTGGGTAATTAATATATAAATTATAATTAATATAACAATAAACATAGGCCTACATTGCACTATGATAGAATTTAGTAGACACATTAGCAGGACTGTCACATGCGTCAGACACTTATAGCAAAGATTCTCAATACTCCACATCAAACTGCATTTTTAAAAAATTAATTTTAAAGCCCGGAAGTATTAGTGAATGGCTCTTTTCAGTGAATGGAGTCAAAAGATCCAACTCCTCGAAAATACTCGGAATTCATCACTAATGTGCCATGCTTGGACCAATCCTGAGCCAGAACTGGCCAAAATGTCACATGTTGCCATATAATCCGTGTTTTGGATTTTAAATGAATAGCCCATCTCAATAAAATCTGAATTTACAACAATAGAAAACTGAATGAATGACATAGGCTATTTCATAAAACATAGCAAAGTATTTGCTTTCCAGTATTATTCAAACAAAAATGTAGGCTAGTTATGTGCTAGACTCCGAGACTTCAGTTATAGGCTTACTGGCCTGCATTTCACTATTTGCATTAGATAAATAACCTTTAGGCCATCTGTCTCTAACCATTTCATCAACAGCCTAGTTTAATTAAAAAATGACAGACACAAGGATAATCTTTTTTTATTATTTGGAAAAATAAATAAATAAAATAGACTTTTTATTTCATTTATTTTCATTTGCGGACTTAATAGTTGCCAGCTAACAATCACTGACCGGTCCTTCTTCTCTTGGTCTATAAGAGAAATGGATGTGTTGTAATTAAATCAATGAAAATGATTGACACCATTTCAATTTGAACTCCACTACGGACAAATCAGTGTTTTATGCTTTGACATAAAATTTAAGTAGGCCTAGGTTACCATGTAAGCTACACTGTAAAACTGCTAAGTTCAGTTTACTCAAATAATTTTAGAAAACCAATTACCTTGAATCACACTGACCTAAACCTTAATGGCAATCTTGCTAACAGAATTGGGTAGTCCCAATTACTCAATTTAAAATAATAAAAATGGAAAGGTTAGTTTAATTGAAACGTTCAAACAAATTAATACTTTCCCTATACTCAAATTATTCAAGCCAATTGAACTCTTGGACTTTACAGTGTAGGCTACACAATCCGATCATGTGAAACTGCTCCTCATTTAGTTTTCTTGTAATATCTTCAAAAACATCACAACATGTAGCCATCAGTGATGCTAAATAAGTGGGAAGTCAAAAGGTTTTAAACAGTAATTTTTCAATGGCTTGCAGGGCCAGTGGACAGGCTGGCTATACAAAAATCCAAAACAGTAAAATACACAATCTCACGTTATTTTCCTGCAATACTAATGGTGCGTTCTTAAAATAAATTAAGTAAAAATCCGGTCGATTCAATTTCCATCACCGCAGTGATGGGATTTTAAACTTTTATACCAATGTAATATCGTCTAGCAGTCTATGAGGCGCCAATTCATTCAAAAGTCTTTCGAGAACAGCGCAGAGGGGTGTCAAGGATAACCCGCGCAAGGGATCGAGGATGACTGGCGCAGCCTGTTGAGTTAGTGGCGCACGCAGCCTGTCGAGCGTAACTGCTGCAGTGGATCGAGGATAACTGGCGCAGCTTGTCGAGTTAGTGGCGAGGGGTGTGTCGAACTGGTGCAGTGGATCGACAGCTCTCCTTAGCAGTTGCCCTCAAATTCGCAAAATTTTTAATGAAGAAAACCCAGCAAAGCTGTTGGGTAGGCTACAACAGAGTTAGCCGGCTAACTATAAAATATTTTCAATAAGGTGAAATTCACTTGGATGATATCCTGAGTTTTTTCCCCCCAAAACATCTATGAAAGAGCCGGTGTTTTTTCGACTCCCCTGCAGATTTAAACCCCTCCCACCCCCGTGAACGCGCTCGTCAAGCTACATATGAAAGCCCTGCGCTTTTCTGTTGCTTAATTTCTCCAATTGAAATTAAAACAATAATAGCCTACTGTGGGTTGTGGTACGAGCATAGCTATGAACCATGAATTGTAGATCTATTGATTGAGGTGGACATAGAATAATTGCAAAAGGTCACGATGTTGAATGTATACCAGGTTCTCTGTAATCTTGCTTTGAAATTGATTATAAGGCTACTCTAAATATTTTTTCATATGCCAGGTAGCCTAACAATCAAACAATTGATTTGCTTAATAACCAAGACAAATTGGTAAATAAACTTGTGCAGAATTTTCCTATATCCACATTTGTGATGACATACAACGCGTTAATATGTCATGCGAAGATTCTGCAGTTTAGCTAAGTGATCAATGAACAGCACATATTTGGGTAAATGATTTTTTTAACTTGAATGCATGCGTTACACTCAACGCTGGTTCCAGCCATTTAAGAGGTTTTCCTCTTTAAATTTATGCTTTCTAATGTTTAAATAATTTTGACTAAATCGAGTGTCATCTTAAATTAATTAGGCTACATTTTTTAACACAATGCTAACGTGCAACTCTGAGAAAACGTTGTTTTCATTTTGCCAGTTAATTATTCAGAATGATTGCCACCCTTATTAAACTATCTCACGTTAGTTGTCCATTTGTCATTGTCATTTGTTAATCATCATATGCTACATAATTGTTCTTGATTATTCTGGGAATTAATTGCTTGATTGACATAAGCAAGCAAAATAAACTGAAACAGGTTGAGAATATGTTCGGTTAAAATGCTTCATAGCGTACCTACTCTTTTTCCAGCACACAGGCTGTCCGACATAATGCGACACAATTTTATGACAAAACAATATACTAGCACGCAAAACTTGCTGTATTTATTGATATTTGTTATTCAGTAGCTAAATCAATTGCTTGACTGATAATCAATGTAAACAGGTAGAGAGTTTCATCCGTTTAAAGGTAGGCTACGGTGACAGAAGTTAAAAATTCCAGGGCTGCGTCCCAATACTGGGGTGCGTCCCAATACTCGAAAAATGAACCCTCCTTTCCTCCACTACCACCTCCTCTCCTCCTGCCCCGGAAACAGATCTTCATGTTTTAATGTTGCTGATTAGCTACATCATAATTACGTATTCATTGTTACATATTAATTAATGTCTCGATGCAAACCGCAATGTCAGGTACAGAACCTGGTATACATTCAACATCGTGACCTTTTGCAATTATTTTATGTCCACCTCAATCAATAGATATTTCTACAATTCATATTTCTACAATTCATGGTTTATAGCTATGCTTGTACCACAACCCACAGTAGGCTATTATTGTTTTAATTTTAATTGGAGAAATTAAACAACAGAAAAGCGCAAGGCGTTCATATGTAGCTTGACGAGCGTGTTCACAGGGGTGGGAGGGGTTTAAATTTGCAGGTCATAACAACGGCTGTTTCATAAATGTTTTGGGGGGAAAAAGTCAGGAAAAGAAACCCTTAGTGATCCATCCACATCTACTCCATATCTGGCCGCAGAGTGATGGTTTTGACCCTGGATGACTTACAGCCATTTAGCCAGTCATGTGTTCCATACTGTGCCAGTGTAATTTACAGCTGAATCTAGTCTCACCCCCCAAACCAAATGCAGGGAGGTTATAGTATGGCACGTTACCGCTGGCGAGCCTCCCACATTGAGAAGAACCATCGGATCATCATCACGTTGCCTCCGTCTGTCGACCTCCCGCTCCATTTTACCCTCACTCGTGAACAAGACCCCGAGATACTTGAACTCCTTCGCTTGGGGCAAGGACTCATTCCCAACCTGGAGGGAGCATTCCACCGTTTTCCGGCAGAGAACCATGGCCTCAGACTTGGAGGTGCTGACTCTCATCCCGGCCGCTTCACACTCGGCTGCAAACCGCCCCAGTGCTTGCTGGTGGTCACGGTCCGATGAAGCCAGCAGAACCACGTCATCCGCAAAAAGCAGAGACGCAATTCTGAGGTCACCAAACTGGACACTCTCCTCACCTCGGCTGCGCCTTGAGATCCTGTCCATGAATACCACAAACAGGACCGGTGACAAGGGGCAGCCTTGGCGGAGTCCAACACCCACCGGGAACGCGCCTGACTTAATGCCGAGGATGCGGACACAGCTCTCACTTTGGTCGTACAGGGATCGGATGGCTCGCAATAACGGCCCCGGTACCCCGTACTCCCGCAGTACCCCCCACAGGATCCCCCGGGGGACACGGTCGAAGGCCTTCTCCAAGTCCACAAAGCACATGTAGACTGGATGGGCAAACTCCCATGACCCCCCGAGCAACCCTGCTAGGGTAAAGAGCTGGTCCACTGTTCCACGGCCAGGGCGAAAGCCACATTGCTCCTCCTGAATCTGAGGTTCGACCAATGGTCGGAGCCTCCTTTCCAGCACCCTCGAGTAAACTTTCCCGGGGAGGCTGAGAAGTGTGATACCCCGATAATTAGAGCACACCCTCCGGTCCCCCTTCTTGAAGATGGGGACCACCACCCCGGTCTGCCACTCCGCAGGCACTGTCCCCGACTTCCACGCGATACTGAAGAGGCGTGTCAACCAAGACAGCCCAACAATGTCCAGAGCCTTCAGCATCTCAGGGCGAATCTCATCCACCCCTGGGACTTGCCACTGCGGTTAACTATTGAAATTAGAAACCAAATAGAACTTTAAAAGCAACTTTAAAGGAGACTTCACTTTAGAAATATTTTCTTGAACTGAAAGAGACTTTGTTTTCTTGATATTCCTTAAAAAAGAGGTTTATAATTGATCCATTTGCATTTAGATGCAAATGTTTTCAGTATTCAATGTATTTATGTGTAATGTAAACTGTCTTATGGTACCAATTTTCTACTTCTAACCTTTTCTACAAATTTGTATAAACAAGCCGGCATTTAAAACTTACTTGATAGTCTGTGGTGTGTCTGATTATTATTTTGCTATTATTACTGTTTTAACTACTACTGCTCCCTACGAGCCTAGTCACTGGTCCTAACATAGCATTCCTTATCTACAACTCGAGGTAAGTGTTACAATTCCATTACATTACAGTTATTTGGCAGACGCTTTTATCCAAAGTGATGTACAATAAAGGTTCTGTCACCTTCCCACTCCCTATTTTCCAAAGAAAATACATTCAACAAACTAATACTGGTAATGCATCACCCAAAATAGTCAATTCACCAAGTTTCACCATCTTACCACCTATTCTATCCGTTTCCATAGGGGGAACAGTATCTGACGGATGAATTTAGCCCCATCAGATACCGTGCCCCCTATGATTCTGCAGAAAGGAAGGGCTCACATACATCAAACTAATACTAGTAACTCATCTAACCATATAGAAATAATTCACCAAGTTTCATTATCTTACCACCAAATCTGTCTGTTTCCATAGGGGGAACAGTATCTGACGGCTGAATTTAACCCCATCAGATACCGTGCCCCCTATGTTTCTGAATAAAGGAAAGCCTCACAATCACCAAACTAATACTGGTAACTCATCTCCCCATATAGAGATAATTCACCGAGTTTCACCATCTTACCACCAAATCTGTCCGTTTCCATAGGGGGAACAGTATCTGACGGCTGAATTTAGCCCCATTAGATACCGTGCCCCCTATGATTCTGCAGAAAGGAAGGTCTCACATACACCAAACTAATACTGGACTACCAGGACTATTAAATTGAACACAATCAAGTAGACAGTATCCTATCACATAACTATTGCTAGACTACTGTCTTCACAGCGTGAGCAAGTGAACAAACAGACACGATCATCGCTGTGTCTGTCCGCAGCGGGAGTAAATAACACGTCAGTATCACCAAATTGGCATCCAGTTAGCACTGGGCGTGTTCGGCTAGAGCCGATTTCCATCATATCTGCGTCGGCGTGCATCGGGCTGTTGTTTCAGTCACCACATATACGATGGTCTCATCACATGCCAAAGCATGTGGTTGTAGTAGCTACCTAACTTAGCAGTTGAAGTACATAGAATTAGCCTATTCCCAGCATTGCATCGTGTCCCTTCAGACCTGTGGCGGGCTGCACAACTATTAGCACTTTCATCATCGCATTCACATTATATACAAGTTGGTCGATTAAGTTACTGAAACATAAAATGAACTGCAATGTATAATGGCAAAGAATAACACCTAAATGGCTCACGCAAAGTTCAAGCTAACGTTAGCTAGTCACGCTACTTGCCATGGCGGGCAGTAACTTACAATTTACTTGCATGGGGTTTGCCTCCATCGGCTTTGTTGAAGAAAGTTCGTTGCTAGTTCCTTGTACAAATCCAGGCAAAAAAGGGAACAATTTTTCCGTATATTGTAAAAAGAAAGTCTGATGAGACATATAGCCAGGTAATTCCCAAATGTACAGCTGAGTGAAAGTTTTCCGCCAAAAACGCTTGCTTTGTCGGTTTCTTCCCCAGCAAAGATAGTGCCCACACACGTATGCACTTAAATATGATGATGTGTGTGTGAACCAATAAAAAATACAGAGAACATAGCCTGCTTTTAAAAAATGTATGATTATGGTATGGCCAGTGACGTATATATTTAAGGATGACATGATGATGATAATGATGATGAAACAATATCATTGGACAGGCAAGTTTCTATTAAATCCAACTGCATATGGTATGTGAAAAAATAAATGAATCAACTTGTAAAATAATAATCATAATTCTGCCTCTGATACTCTATCATATAGTCTCCCTCAACCCCCCACACCCCAAGGACAGAAGTTGCAAACAAGTGTGTTGGCATGCATACCTCTCCCCACAAAGTAGGAACATCAATGAATCATACTTTGTTGTGTGGTGGTACACACTATGTTTGCTGTACGTGTACTTACCGAATGCTTGCGTAACTCCACCTCTGTGTCAGCAGGAGTCCATCCAGAAGCCAGAGGAGGCTAACACCTTCCCTGCTGAGCGACACAGCTCAAGGAAACGGACCTTTCCCTCTGTCAAAAGAAAGTAAGTGCTATATTATAGGGAATTTCATCAGTATCTTCAAATATTCATTCACCTATCTAATCACCTTTGCTAATTTAGTAGACTTGCTATTTAATCATGATTGAATTACATGAGGCTTGGGTAGGAATACTTTGTATAAGCATTAGTTTTAAAGTTTAAAAAATAATCGTTCTTATTTGTGTACATCAAAATATGAAATGTATTCATTATTGCAATTACTTCTAAGCGATACTTTTTTTTAACAGAATTTCAGAAGAAGGTTCTGTTTCTACTCATGGACATCCGCCAAAAATTGGCAAGTCTCGAGAACAGTGTCATCCTTAGAGGAGGATGACTTCTTCATTAGAATGTGTGCTACACTCCAAGATCTGGAAGAGGTGGAGCACAGTTTACAGGCTGATGAAATGAGAACAAAAATGGTAGAGGAATTTAAAGTTCTGTAAACTCATTTGGTAGTGTGGGATATATTGAAAGTATCATAATCCTTAAGATATATCTCTGATCTAACATTTTAGACTGAAAAACTGGCAACTGTGGGGGGCCTAACGATGAGAGACAATGTTCAAAGAGTCATGAACAGGTACAGTATATCCAGCAGTGCCAAGTTTTTAATCAACCAACCAGCTCATCAAATCAATTTGAATCAACCAACCAGCTCATCAAATCAATTTGACACCAAATAATTAAATCTACTGATATATGCAACAACCTCACCTCACACACACACAAACAACATTTATCTTTTTATCAGGGTGATGACTAATGAACTCATGTCCCAGTTCAACATGAGGGGAATAGGACAGAAAAGAGCTTTTTGAGCTACAAAGCTATGCAGAGTTGTTATTGGTAAGTTAAACTATATATTTTAAGATGGACACTCAGAACAGATACTGTACTTTCCCCTCTGATATGCAAAGTAAGAAGACATTGACTGTGGTGTGTTAGAACAATAATATTGTTCACTACAAACCACTACTCACTGCAATAAGATAACAAAGAAAATGTCCACCGGTTTTAGACTGCGAAGCTTTTGAAAAAGAATAAATGTAATAGTTAATTTGCTATTCAGTCTCCTAGCAGCTCCTCCTCTCAACGAGGATGACCCATACTGTGGCGTATTGACCGTATTCACAGAACCAGGGTTACATCCGTAGCCCGTACATTATAAATCTTTTAAAACTGTTTTTCCCTCAACTTTTCAGAAAGCATTCTGAGGAGCCAGAAATGTACAGAGACAGATGTGGTCCAGATACTAGGCCGTATTCTGAAATATGCTCCAGACAGACAAGGTGGAGGAGGACGGAAGGGACAGATTTGAGATGATATTTGTGCTCTAGGCTAATTTATGTACTTCTTAGCAAACTGTAACCTGGCCATCCTTTTTTTGTGGCTAACTAGTGGTTTGCATCTTGCAGTGTAGGGGGGGGGTGTCATTTCCACATTTTAAAAACAAAATGTATACAAAATACCCTTTAATAAAAGCTGAGAATCTGCACTTTAACCAGATGTGAAATCTAGAATTGTGTCTTTGTCCCAAACATTATGGAGGGCACTGTTGATATATACATGTATGTGTGTATGTATAAGTGTATATAATGTGATATCTAGGATATATAGCAAAATAATAATAATATTAATAATAGTACAAATGGTGCATGATAGACATTATTAAAACTATATATAACGTGTGTAAAGTATATGTTTATATATATGTATATATATAAACTCCTCAAAAAAAGTTTGGAAACGTTATTTCGGTCGATTATTCCTCCCCTTTAATAATACCAATTGGTATTGTATTTTATATCGTTGGAAAGCCTGATTAGTCACCTTTACAACGAGGTACAACTTGTAAGGATCATGCATTCGTGGAATGAGCAACACAGCTAACCGTGTGGGTAGCGGCCCAAAAAAATGTGCCAAAATCCCCTGCAATATTCTTCTGTTGGTATTCACTCTCGTTTTGAGCTTCAAGTGCTGGCAGGTGTATGCCAGTGGGATGGAATGGGATGCCATCCCACAGCAGTGTGTGACCAGGCTGGTGACCAGCATGAGGAGGAGGTGCCAAGCTGTTGTGGCTGCGTATGGATCTTCCACACGCTACTGAGGTCCCTGACAGTGTAAAATGAATAAAGTGTAAAAATGGCCAATATGTGTTGTTTTTTCCTTATTACTGTGGGAGAGTGCAATCATCCAGTCCACCAAGCAACTCTAAACGAGAGTGAATACCAACAGAAGAATATTGCAGGGGATTTTGGCACATTTTTTTGGGCCGCTACCCACACGGTTAGCTGTGTTGCTCATTCCACGAATGCATGATCCTTACAAGTTGTACCTCGTTGTAAAGGTGACTAATCAGGCTTTCCAACGATATAAAATACAATACCAATTGGTATTATTAAAGGGGAGGAATAATCGACCGAAATAACGTTTCCGAACTTTTTTTGAGGAGTTTATATATGGATACCTATCAAGTATTAGTAGTAATAATAATAATACAATTTAAATGTATGTAAATAAGTAAAATATTATTTAGGAAAATGTGTCAGTTACAAACTTTAGGCAAATAATACATGAAAGTAATTAAATTCGGTTATACTGAGGGGATACAGGTTATATTCAGGTCAGATTCAGGTTGAAAATGTAAGTCTCTTCGACGTCTTTTTGCAGACGTCACAAAAAAGACGTCCAAGAGACGTCGCAAAAAAGACGTCGAAAAAACTTTCAAATTCAACCAGATTCTGACCTGACCCAGACGTCGCAGAAAGACGTGCCCCCTATGATTCTGCAGAAAGGAAGGGCTCACATACACCAAACTAATACTGGTAACTCATCTCCCCATATAGAGATAATTCACAGAGTTTCACCATCTTACCACCAAATCTGTCCGTTTCCATAGGGGGAACAGTATCTGACGGCTGAATTTAGCCCCATTAGATACCGTGCCCCCTATGATTCTGCAGAAAGGAAGGGTTCACATACACTGAACTAATACTGGTAACACATTTCCCCATATAGAGATAATTCACCAAGTTTCACCATCTTGCCACCAAATTTTGGTGGCAGTGTAATATAATGGTTAAGGAACTGGCCTTGTAACCGAAAGGTTGCAGGTTCAATTCCCAGGTAGGACACTGCCGTTGTACCCTTGAGCAAGGTACTTAACATGAATCGCTTCAGTATATGTCCAGCTGTATAAATGGATAATATGTTAAAAAAAAAGCAAAAAAGTTGTGTTAGTCGCTCTGGATAAGTGCGTCTGCTAAATGCCTGTAATGTAATGTAAAATTGAGCCCCGTCGGATACTATTACCCCTTGATTCTTAATAAAGGAAAGTCTCAGATTTACCAAACTAATACTGGTTAAACATCTCACCATACAGATATATTTCAGCACCAATACATTACTACATTGATTTACGTATACACTATATGCCCAATAGTATTTGGACACCGCTTGGTCTGGGGCTGTTTTTTATGGTTCAGGCTAGGCTCTTTATTTCCAGTGAAGGCAAATCTCAACACTACAGCATACAATGACATTCTAGACAATTCTGGCTTTCCACATTTTTGGCAAAAGTTTCAGAATGACAATGCCCCATGCACAAATAGAGGTCCAGATAGAAATGGTTTGTCAAGAATAATGCTCTTCTGACCAAATGGAAACAAATGCACACAGCAATGTTCCAACATCTAGTAGAGAGCCATCCCAGGGGAGTGGAGGCTGTTTTAGCACCAAATGTGGAGTAACTCAAACATATTAATGCCCATGATTTTGGAATGAATGCCCATGACATTCCATGATTTTGGAATGTCTTCCTGGTGGAAAATAGCCCCTTTTGGAATATTGACCTCTCACATATTTCTGATTTTGGACCGTTGTAATGTAACCGTGGAGCATTGACCATTAGTATACTTTCGAGAAAAAAACCCATACCATCATTAAGAAAGTCAGGGACAAAGTGTCCTTTTTCACTACACATTTGGCCTACCCAGCTCTACTTCCAAGACTAATTTTGACAACCGTAAATGGTAAGGCCAAATCTTGGCCTCATTTTAATCAAAAAGACTTGATCATATTTTAATACTTTGCCTTTGCATTAATTAATTAAGAATTGAAATGAATCATGTAATTACCTGTAAACAACTTTAAAAAAAAATTCTCTTATGTTGCTTTATACATTCTGATGTATGCCCATGCCAATTAACAGAGTCTGACCTTTTGTGTTACAGCACTATTTTAAGGGGTTATTGACTCTTTAAAGCAGGGGTGCACAGCTCCAGTCCTGTTTATTTATTTTTTAAATGAATTACCTTATTGTTAATTTTCTGACAGCTCTATAAACTATGCTGGTTCACTCCTGCAGTCTGCGACTGTAGCTGGTGCTTATACAAATGTCAGCTCAGGATATGATTGAGCTAATTAAATAATTAAGAGCAGAAACTTGCACAAAATCCTAAAATGGATCGACCCTTGCTGGGCATCAGTCTGAACAAGGAAATTTTGTCCCAAACTTTTTTATGATGGTATGTGTTTTTTTCACAAAGGTATACCAATGGTCATTGCTCCAATGTTACATCGGTGTCAAATTATCAGAAAGATCTCAGAGGTTAAGATTAAAAAAAGGCCCTTTTACCATACCTCCCATTACATACTTCCCATTACCTTTTTGTTAATGGTAAGATTAATAAATGAGAAGAACTGTGAGACACCATCATAAAAAGAAAAACATAAATAACTTTAATAAGAACAACAAAATAATAATATTTACAACAAAAACATTTATAAAAAAATAAGTAATAAGTAATAACCAGAAAATGATAAATAAGTGATAATGAACTATAATACAGTAGACTGGAAGAACAGGAATAAATCTAAATACAAAAGCCAGAATTACTACAACATACATGCTGAGCACATCTCTGGATTCCCCACACATTGATGATGGAACCACCTTCCACAGTCATCACATGAAATCTGTAATGTAAAAAAATACTGTTATCTAGCAAAAAAAATAACTTTTTATTAAAATGTAAAGGCCTTCATGAATAATATTTAAAAATGGTATGCTTGGGGGCTGTTGTTGACAAAAATACAGGTTCAAGAAGTAAAAGACCTTCCCAGTATTTTGTTCCAATCACCTTGATTTGATAATTAGCAGAATTCTTCAGCCAGGAGGTAGGAATAATTAGTGAAATCAGCTGGATGAGTTAATAGGTGGAAGAAACTCATGGCAGGACTTTTACTTTCTGACCCCTGGACTTTCCACCTCAGGGGGGTATTTCACAAAGCAAGATCACTGAGTTAGCTGGATAACTGCACTGAATAAAACCCAGAACAGCTCTTTTTACTTCAGTCCGTGTTCCATATTTGGGAGGGTTCAATCAGTGCAGTAATACAGCTAACTCTCTAATCCTGCTTCATGAAATACCCCCCTGGTTGGCGGCTCCACCTTTTAAAGCACTGCTTCAGTGCATGGACATGCCACATGGTCTGGTTTCGAATCCAGTGTCAGTGCTTGGTAGACAGCAATGCATAATTGGCTCTTGTGTTGGTGGGATTGGGGAAAAACTTTTGGTGCATCCCAATACTCAAAAAATGCACCCTCCTTTCCTCCATTACCACCTCTTCTCCTCCGTGCCCCGGAAACCAATCTTTGTGTTTTAATCTAATCACTGATTACATATTAATTACATATTAATGGTTACATATAGTAATAAATAGTTAATATCTCGACACAAACCGCAAAATGTCAGGTACATTGTATACTGTACATGCAAATACTTGTACTTGAAACGTACAGGCAGTTTTGCATATTTCCGGGTAGGAGACCAGTGGAGGAGAGGAGTGGCAGAAAGGAGGTGTGGAGTGAAGAATATTGGCACACATCCTGTGTTTTGTGCACTAGTGACCCCCTATTGGTCATGTACATGTCTGTAATAGGCCTGTCAATGCAAACGTATTAAATGTTTCCTCTGATGCTATGACTGCGTAAGCATAGCCAGTGGACTGCAGATGAAAAGAAGTGGTGGCATACAGCAGCATGTGTTTCAGAGAAGAGCACATGCTGGTCTCACATTCTCCTGATTTAACAGGGTATGAGACAGGCTTAGGAAGTTTAAGAAAAAGAAAAATTGCGGTTGCAAATTGTTCTACTAAGGTTAGGGTTTTGACTGCATACTGCATTGCATAGCTGTTTTCTTGTTGCTAAGAGGTAGGTGAATGCTTGATAAATTTTTCTAAGGATTTCACTTGCATGCTATATACATTATGTTATTCAAAATACCCAATTCAGCACTGCCTCAGACTCCTCGTCCACATTTTTCTCTCCGCAGAAGTGACAGAGGTTGGTTAGATCATCTGTGGAATAAACATAATCACTTCAGAAAAGGGAAATGCATTTCTCAAAATAAGCTGTTCCAACTTCTAGCCCATCAATTTTCTAATCTTTTAGTAATCATATTTAATTCTGTCATCAGCTTTAACTGATTGTCATGGTTTTATAGGTAAGTTCTTTAGATTTTGTTTGTCAGTAATGCTACCTGTTAGTAGTGCTATTACACAATATACCTGACTCTCTGAGCAGAGTGGTGGCAATTTCCCAATGCACACAAGTTAAGTTTCCAAAGTCTGGAGGAAATCTGACTGCTTCCTCCTCCAAGATTTTCTCTGAAAATATAAAACAGAAGATATCATTTTATTAACTTCTACTGCTTAAATTATAGTACAACTATTACTATTAGAGGAATTGTAATGTGCATTCACATACACAGATTAAATGTTAGTGGTTCACACACCTTCAATGCAAAGACTCCACAAGAAGTGGAATCCAGCTGTTGGGGATGAGGCACTATGTCACATCTCCACCTTGACACATGGATGCCTTTCTTCCTCATCAGTGCTCTAAAAATCAAAATTAACATTTATATGTAAGGGATTCAGATACATTTCAGCTCAGCGCCAACAGGATTGTAGTATTTAAATTTCATATACGTAAACAAGCACCACCACCACTGTCTTTGTTGGAAACCTCCTTCATTATTGAATTATTTATAGTTATTCAGTATAAAGTTAGAGTTCCATCTGGTCCCTCCCTCACTTATACTCAAGGGGAACAGAGATGTTCTGACAGATGTTCTGGGGGCTCGTCCGGGATGTCATTTGACAAGTGGGTCATGACGCTGCGATTTCATGAGAACTTATGTGCCGCAAGTTGTGAATGGCTTGCGAGATCAGGATTGTTTGGGAGACGTTTTTTCGAGTCGGTGAGTTAGTCGTTTGCTGCGTTGGATAATGCAAATTGTGGATTGTAAATTTTGAAAGGAGGTTGGTAGCCTACTAAGTAACCGAATGTTTTTAGGTTAAATCGAGTGGCGCTGAGGGTATTTCGGAAGCGTTTAAATTAACCATTGTCTGTCCCTGTTAGTTGCAGAGCGGCTTTCGCTGTGGGTGGGTGGTTTTTTGTTTTTGTACGGCTGACACTGACCAGAGCACACAGGGGGCTCAGTGTGAGCGGAGGGGATGCCGGGTACACATCCGTGGCTGTGCTAGGTGAGCAGATTGGTTGCTAGGCCGGGTCACTGGGTAAGTGTTTCAATATCCCATCGCAGTTGGCTGTATGAAGATTAGGCTTGATTTATTTTAGTTCTGGGTAGGCAGTTAGAGGGACTGGGTGTTACATTGCGGTAACTCAGTGCCACGCGAGGTAATATAGAAGGTTTTAGAACGGTTGTTTTTTGATCGTGTTTTTGGTCGGTCCATACAGTATTGTTATGGCTAGCGTGGAGGAGTTTTGTGCTGATCCGTCGGAGGAGCTATTGGAGCGCTGTTCGCGGGATCAGCTGGCGTGCATTGCGGATCATTTTAGTTTGGATGTCGCTGATAGGCGAGCAAAGGAGAGCTTTCAATCTGCTATTGTCAAACATCTGTTTAGGATTGGATTATCTGAGCAGAAAGCCTATGGTGGTCCTGAGTTGGGAGCTGTGGTGTTGGGCCCTAGTGAAGTTTGTTTGAGTTTCGAGCAAAGGAAAGAGTTGCTTCTGATAGGTGCGGCGGATCGATTGGCTATTGAGAAAGAGAGGACTGAGGTGGAGAGATTGAGAACTGCTGCTGAGATGGAGAGACAGCGGATTGAGGTTGAGAGACTGATGTTTGAAGTTAAAAAACTTGAGATAGAGGAGCGTATGTTGGATAAGCGTAACGCTGAGGGACCACGTCCTGATGCGCGGAATGAGTCTGGAGGTATTGCCAGTTCCATTACATAAACTGGTGTTGGACTGTGCATTGGTTCAGGGGGAGGTTGTTATGGGAGTGCGCCCTGCTTTGCCGGTGGAGGGCGTGGATATCATACTGGGAAATGATTTAGCGGGGAGCCGTGTTTGGGCTGGGGTTTTTCCCCTTCCTGTAGTGACATCTGTTCCTTGTGTAACAGGAGCACCGGATGAGAGTGCTCGCTGTTTTCCTGGGGTTTTTGCAGCCTGTGCAGTGACTCGGGCAATGTGCCGTGCGGAAGCTGAGTTGGAACTCATGGGGGAGGCAGAGAGTGGGGAATTCTCTGTGGTTTGTCCTGACTCTCTTTTGTCTGTCTCTCGTGGGGACCTGGTGGCGGAACAGGGAACTGACCCCTCTCTGGTTCCATTGTTTGATAGGGTTCTTAATGGGGTTGAGGGGAGGAGTGCTGCGAATGGGTACTTAATGCAGGACAATCTGTTAGTCAGAAAATGGTGGCCACATGGGGAGGCTTTTAGTGGTAATCCAGTTTTCCAGATTGTTGTTCCTTCCAAGTTCAGAGAGGAGGTGTTGAAAACCTCTCATGATCAGTCGGGGCACTTGGGAGTGCGGAAAACATATGAGTACATTTTGCGGTACTTTTTCTGGCCCCTGTTGAAGAGGGATGTTTCCGGTTACATTAGATCGTGTCATACATGTCAGATGACAGGCAAGCCGAATCAGGTCCTGAAGCCAGCTCCGTTGTGTCCGATTGGGCCGGCTGCACAGCCATTTGAGCACCTGATAATAGACTGTGTGGGACCGTTGCCGCCTTCAAAATCTGGTAGCATTTACTTGCTCACAGTAATGTGTCAGCGTACAAGGTATCCAGCTGCATATCCATTGCGGTCTATTACCGCTAAATCAGTGGTTAAGGCCTTGACACAGTTTATAGCTATCTTTGGAATTCCAAGGGTAATTCAAAGCGATCAGGGCTCAAATTTTTCATCACATCTGTTCGCCCAAGTGTTAAGACAATTGCGGGTTAAGCATAGCCAGGCCTCCGCATATCATGCGCAAAGCCAAGGGGCGTTGGAGCGATTTCATCAGTCCCTTAAGTCTCTGTTACGTGGCTATTGTGTGGAGTTGAACCGTGATTGGGAGGAAGGGCTGCCATGGCTATTGTTAGCAGCCAGGGAGGTGGTGCAAGAAAGCACCAGGTTTAGCCCTAATGAACTGGTTTTTGGGCATACGGTGCGTGGGCCGCTTACGCTTTTACATGATGCCGTGACATCACCAAAACCCCCAGAAAATTTGGCCAAGTACGTGGATGGTTTTCGTCATCGGTTGTACGCGGCCGGGGAAATGGCTAAAGAAAATCTAGTCGCGGCGCAGGAGAAAATGAAATGTCTGTATGACCGGAACACTGAGCAGCGTCAGTTTAGTCCGGGGGATCAGGTTCTGGCGTTGTTGCCGGTTGCCAACTCTCCATTTCAGGCCAAGTTTGCGGGTCCGTTTACGGTATTACGCCGGGTTTCGAACCTGAATTACCTGGTGTTAACACCAGACCGTAGAAAGTCCACTCAGCTCTGTCACATAAACCTCTTAAAACGCTATTACACTCGGGCGTCTCAGGGGGTTGTGTCGGGTGAGGGTTTGGGGGAGGCTGTGAAACCAGTGTCGGTAGCCGCAATAGTGGGGAGTTCATCAGGTTTTCCCTCCGTTCAGGAGGATGAAGGAGTAGCACCGCCTGATGAGTGTTTGCTGCGTGGGCGGCTGAAGAACTCTGAGACGCTGTGTAATCTGGAGACTCTGTTGGGACATTTGTCGGAGGAGAAGGGGCTTGAGCTGTCTGCTCTTATTACCGATTGTCCGGGGTTGTTTGGGGATACACCAAGCCGGACACACCTGATAGAGCATGATATTGATGTAGGTGGGGCGCAGCCAATTCGTCAGCGTTTCTATCGGGTATCAGCAGAGAAGCGCAAGGTGATGGATAAGGAGATTGATTACATGCTCAAGAATGGGATAGCGGAACCCTCTTTTTCGGGTTGGGCATCACCTTGTTTGCTGGTTGACAAGTCGGATAAAAGTCCTAGATTTTGTACGGACTACCGGAAGGTAAATGCGGTTACCAGGCCAGATGCGTATCCATTGCCACGCATGGAGGATTGCGTTGACCAGGTTGGTTCTGCGCGATATGTCAGTAAATTTGATCTACTAAAGGGTTATTGGCAGGTACCTCTCTCTAGACGGGCAAGGGAGATTTCGGCCTTCATAACACCTTCTGGTCTTTTCTCCTATACCGTGATGAGCTTCGGGTTGCGGAATGCACCGGCGACGTTCCAGCGTCTGATGAACAGGGTGGTGTCTGGACTGGAGGGGTGCGCCGTCTACCTAGACGACGTGGTAATCTATAGCGATACATGGGAGGAGCATGTGTGTCGTATTAGGAAGCTGTTTACCCGGTTGGGGGAGGCACGGTTGACAATCAACCTAGTGAAGTGTGAGTTCGCAAAGGCCACCGTCACGTACCTGGGCAAGGTAGTAGGACAGGGGAACGTGCGGCCGGTGCGTGCAAAGGTGGCAGCTATCGACCAATATCCCGTTCCCGTAACCAAGAAGGAACTTCAGCGGTTTTTAGGTCTTGTGGGGTACTACCGTAGTTTCTGTAGGAACTTTTCCACGGTGGTGGCCCCGTTGACAGGGTTGCTGAGGGGTAAAGTGAAGTATTTATGGTCTGATGCTTGTCAGCAGGCTTTCGAGAACGTGAAGTCTATTCTCTGTGTGTCCCCTGTTCTTGCGGCACCTTGTATGGACCGACCCTTCAAGCTGCATGTGGATGCTAGTGATGTTGGTACTGGGGCTGTCTTGTTCCAATGTGATAGCAGCGGGGTGGAACGGCCAGTCAGCTTTTACTCTAAGAAGTTCAATGCATTTCAGTTTAATTATTCCGTAATTGAAAAGGAGACTCTTGCACTGATTTGGGCATTACACCATTTTGAGGTCTATGTGGACTCTAGTGTTCCGCTGGTAGTCTACACAGACCACAATCCAATTACTTTCTTGCATTCGTTGCAGTGCCCGAATCGTAGGCTGATGAGATGGGCTTTGTTTTTGCAATCCCATTGTTTGGATATTCGCCACATCAAGGGTTCAGAAAATGTTGTGGCAGATGCCCTGTCAAGAGCTCCCTGTTGACATTTGTGTTCTGTTGTTCTCTTTCTGGTGGCCATCTCTGTCACTTAAATGTTTCTCCAGGTTTGGATGAGTCTTGGGGGGTGAAGAATTGGAGACCTGTTCAGGGCGGGGAACACCTGCACAGCATGGTCAGTATGGAAAATTCTATGGAAACTATGAGCTGACGGTGCCAATGAATGTTGTCCACATATGGGTGTACGGGGGGGGAAGTAGAACTGGGATAACTGTGTTCCCGAGGGGAACCCTGTTCTTATGGGGGGGAGTGTGACGGACCCTCCTATCTATTAGGGGGCCCTTAGTCTGGGTCTATGCAATGGTGCTGGTTCCTTTCTCCTTCTCTCCTGCAGGAGTTATGCGATCGGGAGGGGGAGGTCTGGCGAGATGGAGACCAGCTGGGCCGGGGTGATTGGGGAGGGGTTAAATGGGCGTGGGTTCAGTCTGCTCGCTGCTGACTGCCGGGCGGACCATGTTTTAAAGCTGTGTTAGGTAGTATGTTTCCGACGGATCCAGGGCATCCTCATGCAGCTGGAGATCCTTGCATGTAAAATCTGAGCACCGACTTGTCTTTTAATAATTATTGGAACTTGTTTCACTTATATTCAATAAAGGTTATATTCTTGTCCGACTCGTTTGGTCTCCCATTCAGGCACGGCCTGTGAGCTAATTGGCTGTGACACATACAATGCACCAATGTGTATAGATGGATGCCATCCCCCCCATTAAAAACATGGACAAAATCCATCGCCTTTGTAAAACTGCCATCACCTCTTTCCATCCCCTTTGGGTTAATGGTGGTCTGTGATCACAGACCCACTACCCTCTTTGAATTTACAAAGAATTAAAAAAAATGACCACTGTACAGATATATAAAGTTTACAGCCACACATGAAAGACATCGATACAAATACCCATGTACACAAAAATAAATACAAACACACAAACACACATATGCTTCATGCAAAAATAATAAAGAATGGAGATAGATTGTACACTATGTAGCCAAAAGTATGTGGACACCCCTTGGTCTGGGGCTGTTTTTTATGGTTCAGGCTAGGCTCCTTAGTTCCAGTGAAGGTGAATATTAACACTATTATATTATACTGAATATATTAACATTATACTACAGCATACTATGACATTCTAGACCAGGGCAATAATAAATACAAATTTAAAAAAAATAAATACAAATAAATGATTTTAGAGTTGGGCTTTTACTATGCTGCCTCCTAGTGTTAAAAAACCAACAGCATTTTTTTTTGTTCTAGACGATTCTGGGTTTCCAACTTTGTGGCAATAGTTTGGGGAAGGCCCTTTCCTGTTTCAGAATGACAATGCCCACATGCACAAATAAGAGGTCCATACAAAAATGGTTTGTTGAGGTGTGGAAGAACTTGACTCAGAGCCCTGATCTCAACCCCATCGAACACCATTGGGATCAATTAGAAAGCCGACTGCGAGCCAGGCCTAATAGCCCCACATCAGTGCCCAACCTCATTAATGCTGTTCTGACTGAATGGAAACATTTAGACCTTAGTCTAAATTTAGTCAGTACAGGGTGCCATGTCTGCTCAAATACAGAAATGTATTGATAGGATGAAATTTCTGTATTTTCTATGTATAAATTGATACGGGGTTATACTCCAATATTTACCTTGTTGCATCCTGGCACTTCATTATTTTGGTGCGAGATTCCCCGAGTGAATCCAACAGCACAGCTCTGTTTTCTGATGGATACATTGCCTGATAGAAGAAAGAATATGCAGTGTATTTATAATTTATACATAGATATGGAAAGCTTACTCACTGGCCACCATATAAAAACAAACACATTATTGTTGGCTATGTCTTCTTTTTTTTTTATACTTTATTGCAGGTTCGTGCCATACATGTAATTAATTTCATCCATCTTATCTTACAAGTTTTCTTCACTTTCATGCATCATTTTTATAGATTTTTTTAATACCTATACAAACAGAAATTAATAATAATAAAATAAAAAAATAAAAAGGTAGAAGAAAGGGGAAAATAAATAAAGTAGAAATAAGAGAATAAGAATAAGAAGAAAAAAAAAAGGGGTAGGGATAGCTTTCCTGTTGTACTCCTAAATCTACTTTTACACTTCATGTATTTCTGAGACCCATTTACTCCAGTTTCTTTTAAATTCATCTTCACAGTTTCTCATTTTGTAAGTAATTCTTTCCATCTCTTTAATCTCTTCAACTGTTATTTTCCAATTATTAATAGATGGTGGCTTTACATCCAACCATTTCTGTGTGATTTGTTTTAAAGCAGCAATACGCAATATTGTATACAAATATTTATCTCCCTCCCTGTGTATTTCTAATGGGATAATGCCAAATAAAATATTGATTGGGTGTATGGGATTCCTTAAGCAGAATGTATTTGTTATATTTACCTGCACTGTCTCCCAAAACCTTTTCAATATTGGACAGAAATAGAAAATATGTGTATGATTGGCTTCCAGCTCTGCACATTTCCTCCAACATTCAGCACTGCCTGCTGGCCTGTATTTTGATAACATTTTGGGTGTTAAAAAGATCTTCATATTAATTTTCCAAGCAAATTCTTTCCAGTACTTAGATTGTGTCGTCTTAAAAATTCTTTTGCATGCTTCTTTCCAATCATCTTCTAAAATTGTTATTGCTAATTCCTTTTCCCATTTCTCTTTGGTATTATCCTCTTTTACCTTAATTTCTTGCAGAATTTTATAAAGTTTTGAGATTTTACTCTTTTCACTATTTCTATTTTTGCTCAAAAATTCCAGTAGCCCATGCATTCTCTGTCCCTGTTCTCTCTGCTGTTTCATGTGGTAGCTTCTAATTTGTAGATACTTAAAGAAATTATTATGATTTATATTAAATTTATTAACTAAGGTTTCAAATGAGTCTATAATATTATTTGTAATCATCTGTGAATACACCTGTAATCCCTTTCTAGCCCATTCTTCTGGTATCTTATCAATTTTATTTGGCAGAAAATCTGGATCTCTGGCTATCTCTCTCAAATATATACATTTTACGAATAGATTTCCAGTTTGTTAACGTATTTTCTACACATCTGTTATTTCCATTATATTTTTGAATTTCCTTTAAACTCAAATGAGGTAATGTTCCAATTGATATTAATGTTAATTGTTTTTCTATTATTTTCCATTTCGTTTTAACTGAATTATTCATCCATTTCATTATGATATCTATTTGTGTAGCATGAAAGTAAGACATTAGATCTGGGAAATTAAGCCCCCCTTTTTCTCTAGTTTGAGTTAACGTACTGAGTTTTTTCCGTTTACTTTTGTAGTTCCAAATAAAATTTGAAAGCATCGTATTCCATCTTTTAAAACTACTATGTGAAATGGGCACTGGTAAAAGCTGAAATAAAAACTAAAATTGTGGAAGAATCATCATTTTGACGCTTTCTACTCTACTCATTATTGATTCTGGTATTGTTTTCCATCTATTAAGATCTTGTCTCACTTTATTTTCGAGGACTTGGCAGTTATCTGTATACAACGTTGTTATATCTCCCGTAAGATAAATTCCCAAATATTTAATTTTCTTTGAATCCCATTTCAGTTTATATCTTTCCTTAATTTCTAATGCTATCTGATTGCCAAGTGTTAATGCTTCACACTTACTTTCATTTAATTTATAACCGGAATGTTTACTATATTCTGTAATTGCTTCCATTAGATTTGATAAAGATTGGTCAGGTGATGTTAAGTAAATGATGACAGTCTGCGTATAATGCCAATTTATGTTGTTCCTCCTTTATAGTTATACCTTTAATGTTATTATTTTTCCTTATGCTTTCTGCTAGTCCTTCCATGCATATTGCAAATATTACTGCTGAGAGCGGATCTCCTTGTCTTGTACCTTTATAAATTGGGAATCTTCTAGATATTGTGCCATTCACTTTCACTCTCGACATTGGATTTTTATACATTCCTTGAAGCCATTCATTAAACTTCTCATGAAAGCCAAAACTCCTTATAATTTCAAACATAAATGGCCATAACACTCGATCAAAGGCTTTTTCTGCGTCCAATGTTAAGAGTAAAAGGTCTGTATCTTTATTCTGTGCATAATCTATTATATTTAGAGTCCTTCTGATATTATCTGACAGCAGCCTACCTGGTATAAAACCACATTGATCACTGTCTATTATATCCGGCACAATGTCCTTTAATCTGTTGGCTATAATTGATGTTATTATTTTATGATCTGTATTCAATAGTGATATTGGCCTATATGAAGAGCATTCCGTAGCGTCTTTACCTTCTTTGTGAATCACCGTTATTGTAGATGAATTCCAAGTGGTTGCCCATGTTCCTGTTTGTAATGCAAAGTTATAGGCTTGTAGGAGTAATGGTATCAACTGTTTTTTAAATGTTTTATAAAATTCATTAGTATATACATCGTCACCTGGTGTTTTGCCCATTTTTAGTTTATTTATTTGTTGTAATATTTCATCTGCTGTGATAACTTTAATTAGCTCCTCATTTTTCCTTCCTACTACCCGTTTTAAATTCAACTTATCTAAAAATCCTTTCATTTGTTTCAAATCCATATCTCCTGTGCTGTTTTTATAAAGGTTTTCATAATATTTAGCAAATTCTTCAGCTATTTTATCCTTTTCTGTTAATACTTCGGAACTGTCTCCTGTCTTCAGTTTAGTGATATATGCTCTTTTACTCTGTTTCTTAAGTCTATATGCTAAGAGTTTTAAAGAATTTGGTCCTTCATCATAATATTTCTGTTTGATGTATGTCATTAACTTCTCCACTTCCTCTGTACGGATCCTGTCCAACTCCTTATATTTATTTTTTAATTCAATTTTAAACTTTAGTTCATTTGTGTTTTTTAATTTATCTTCCAAAATTTGTATTTGTTGTTCAAGCATCTTTTGTTTTTGTTGTCTTTGTCTTTTCTTAAATGCACCGTATGCTATTATATGTCCTCGTAACACAGCTTTAGCACGTTCCCATATGATGATTGGATTAGTATCCCCATTATCATTTATCTCTACATATTCTTTTAGTACTTTATTTATTTTTCTTACAAATACCATATCTTGTAGAAATGAGTTGTTTAATTTTTTCTCCTTCCTTTATATTAAGATTTATAGTTTGATAAATCTCTTAAACCAATGATGCATGTTTCAATCAACTCTACATCTTTTTTAAACATAAAAAAATAGTCTAGTCTATTAGAAGTTGAGAATCGACCTGAATAATATGTATATGCTTTTTTGGTTGGATTTAGCATCCGCCACGTGTCTACCAATCCAAACTCTGACATTGCACCTCTTAAAATTGATGATGCTTTATCGGCTCTATGCGCTTTATTATTTGAGGAATCCAGTCTAGAATTTATTGTTAGATTCATATCTCCTCCCATCAAAGTAATTCCTTTACATTTTGTCATTAGCAATTCGATTATTTCTGACATTAATTCTGGGCCTAATTCTGGTGGATGGCTATGTCTTCTTTAGGTAATGGGAGTTCTGTATGGTATTATTTTATAGAGCACATCAAGAACACAATCTTTGACCCTTGCCACTACAGCACCCAATGCCACTACTTTTTCTGGGGATTAAATCTCAAATACATCCAATAACATACTTGGTCTGGGAGAATACATGTAAGGTGTCTCGGTATGCTTTGAAAGATAAAATAGAAAATAAAATACTTACAACCAGAAACCAATGATGGTTTTCACAGACGACGCCAACAATAACATTGTACCTGGTTGGATCCCACTAAAACACATAACACAGATGAATTTGAAATATGTTAGTCATTCAAAAATTCATAAGACATTACAGTAGCTTGCACATTTAAAAACAACCAACTAACCCTGAATCTCGGAATTTTGCCATTCCATACAGCAGTCATTGCAAATGAGTCGATGAGTAATGCTTTTCTCTCTGAACTTAAATTTTGCCTTTGAACAAGACTGGACAGGTAGCCATTGATAACCTGGAAATGTTAATTGACGAGTATTATTAACAGTGCCATATGTACCTTTCACACACCCAGATCCTTTATGTATTCATGTTTCCATCAAGAAACAAAACAATATATGTACTTTACCTCACTCTCCAACTCTTTTCCAGGTCCAATTTGTGCACTGTCCCAGTAAAACATTTTGTACGGTCCAATTTTGGACACTGGCCGCCATCCCATCCCAAGCATCCTTCACATCTAAATGAAATAAACAAAAGATGAAGTGATTATTATATAAAAGCTGGCCTGCTAAAAGTACTGTAAATTTGGGTAAAACAACAACACAATGCAGTAAATGCTCTACATTTGATATATAATAATAGATCCTAAAACACACATCTGTGAATCAGGGCAGCTGGTGCAAGAGCTGAGGCAGTAGCAGGAGCTGGGGCAGTAGCTGGGGCAGGAGCAGTAGCTGGAGCTGGGGCAGTAGCTGGAGCAGCAGCAGAATCTGGGGCAGTAGCTGGAGCAGGAGCTGGGGCAGTAGCTGGAGCAGCAGCAGGATCTGGGGCAGTAGCTGGAGCAGCAGCAGGATCTGGGGCAGTAGCTGGAGCAGCAGCAGGATCTGGGGCAGAAGCTGGAGCAGCAGCAGGAGCTGGGGCAGTAGCTGGAGCAGCAGCAGGATCTGGGGCAGTAGCTGGAGCAGCAGCAGGATCTGGGGCAGTAGCTGGAGCTGGTGCAGTAGCTGGAGCAGCAGCAGGATCTGGGGCAGTAGCTGGAGCAGCAGCAGGATCTGGGGCAGTAGCTGGAGCTGGTGTAGGAGCTGGCTGGGATTTTATTTTATGTGGAATCCGTGGTTCCTGCTCCATAAAAAGTTGTAAATGGTCCACATTTATTTTTGGAATTAGTTCTTTGTCCGATTGTAGGTCAGCACTCTTAGTGTCAATGGCCACAATGGTGTAAGGGCCAATCCAGCTGGGGTCCAGCTTCCCACCCTTCCTTTGTTGGCTCCTAATGTTCCTTCTGAGCACTTGGTCGCCAACACTGAAAGAAAAATGTTTCGGTGTCTTCTGTTTTTTTGTCCAATCAAGTGTATAATGTATTATGCTCTTGATACAGCTTAGATAAAAAAGTACATCAAATGGTAAATGAAACACACTAACTCAATCCACCTAGTCAATCATAAGATGAAATATATAATTTAACTGCGTGTTGTAATATCTGATATGAAGAACAAAATGTATTTTAAAGAAACAGTTATATAGTATATACAGTAGTTAAATACATTCATACTTCTGTATTGTGCCATTAAGTCTCTCCACAAGTCCATTTGTCTGTGTATGATAGGGTGCGCACAGGCTCCTTTTGTTTTGCACACACCTCTTTGTTGATCTGTTAATATACAGTAAGATTCAACACATTTGCTTTCAACCATTTATTCAATTGGAAATATAGAATTACCAAAACATGATTAACTATTTACAAACAAGTGGAAATGTATAACTGTTTTAAGATAAATACATTACAAAATTTGAATAACAATTACTATTATTATTCTCAGTTAATGACCTAATGCAATTAAAGGATATTAATGACATTACATCATTATACATTTTTATAATACCACCTTAAACTGCATTTGCAGCAAACTTGTTACATGGTGATTTTATGAGACTTTATGATATATGTGCTTTCAGATCCAAAACAAACCTGATTGACAAATCCTCGTCCCTGGTCTGTCAGTGAGATGGATGTGTGCGGGTTGGACCCGTAATGCACGACTCAGAACACTAACTTGATAATAAATACCCGCAAGGGCTTTATTATGGGGAAATCCAAAAACGTAGTCACACAAGCAAAGTCCAAAAACCAATAAATCCAGCCAGACCAAAGATACAGTACCGAGGGAGAAGGCAGTCTCGAAATCGGTATCCATGCAAGAGTTTGTTAACCAGAGTAGCTGTCAGCGGAGCAGAAGTACAAAACAGGGAAAAAGCAAAGTTCGTAGTCGTGGGGCGTAGCAGGAGTCAGACCGAAGTCCTATCCGCGGGGCAGAGGTACAAACAGACAGCAGGCAAAACTCGTGGTCAAAAACAGGCAGTGGAAACAATAGGCAGGCAGTAACGATGGTCAATAAACAGGCTAGATCAATAACGGTAGTCAAAACAATGGAAAACGCTCAAAAGTGACAATAGTAAACTAAGGCAACAATTTCGCAAAGACATGACATGAACACTGATCTTATATGCAGGTGTAGACAGGTGCAGACATTAGCTTGAGAGCAGCAGGAAATTCACAACAGCTTGAGAAAATGAGACACGTAATGAGGCAATTAGTAAATCGTTAGTAGTTAACCTATCCTGACCTAGCGTTAGTAAATTAGTAATTAACATGTACGAGAAACGCAAGGTAAACATGAACACATGGTTAGATAGTTAGTTTTACCCAATCCTGATCTAACGTTAGTATATTAGTAACTAGACAAGGGAGAATGAAACAATTAGGGAAGCGTGAGTGACAGCAAGAGAAGAAACAGCATGAATGCAAGGCTGCGGAAAAACATGGAAATATGTATGCAAACAATGAACTGCATCGTAACATAAACAGAAAATAAACTGTGACAAACACTAAACATGAAACATGGCATAAACATGACAGAAACGTAACAGTCAGAATTCTTTTTGGGGCCCCAAAATGATAAAAAAAACTCACTCTGTGACATTTTCGGCTGTTTTTGAAGGCATAGGTAATGCTTCAGACCACTTTGTAAAATAGTCAACCAGTGCAAAAATGCACTGGTTTCCAGCCTCACTCAGGGCTACTTTGCCAATGAGGTCCATCCCCAATAGTTCAAATGGTTGGTTCACCTTAACAAAAAAGATAACTACTAATGGTTAAAAGAAAGATACGTAGGTACAGTAGCTATACTACGGATCAGCACGAAATCAACTCGACTCAATTTAAGAGCCATGAGCCGTAACAATATTCCACGGCTCCAGACTGAGCCGGAACCAGAGCCGTGACACAAAACGAAGTAATTTTCGAGTTTTAACCACATAACTGTTCTTATAGAGTTCTGTGGTTTTAACAAAGGGCAAAATGCAGTACACCATTAAGCTATTAATCAGGTTTACTTAACCGAATTCCAGTCAACTATGAAACAATTAGGCCTAATATGCGATATTGCAATTGTGTTCAGCTAGATTAGGCTACAAAAAAATGACAGAAAACACTTATTTAAAGTGGTGGCATTTTTATTTAGAACTCTTGACCAACAACAACACAGAATAAATTTAGTAATGTTCTAATAAAATAAATAAAGAATGGTTCAAATAAAATTTACATATGGTGTCCAAATAAATATGTATCAAATACTATATAAAACTACTAAACAACAACAACAATAATAATAATAATAATAATAAATGATAAATAGGGTCTAATAATTTACTAAAATAAATGCAGAATACTACCATACTACGCATGCATTACTTTATTAACTATTACCATATTATACTTGAAACTATATACAAAGTCACTATAAGCTATACAAATTTAGTACCCTTGAAAGTAGCCTACTATTAGTGCTAATCACATTAATGGAGATTTGCATTTAAAAAAACAAGCTCCCGCACTTTGGTTGCACTGATGCGGTTTCTCCTCTCCGAAACAATCTGTCCTGTCTTAGAGAAAACTCTTTCAGATGGTACAGATGTGGCCACAATGCAAAGCCTTGATAGCATGACCACAGACAGTCTTTCATAGACCATGCAACGGTTCTTCCACCACAGTAAAGGGTCTGAGTCCCTGGGAACGAGAGGCTCTGTCATGAAGGCCCGCACCTCCACAATGGCATCTGATGAGGGGTTTCTCCTGGTCACTAAACCTACAACCCGCTCATCAAAGTCCTGCCAAAACTGGGCACCTCCACTTGCCGAAGGGCTTGGTGCTGAAGGAGTGGCCTGTAGCTCCTGTTCCTCTTGGCTGGTAAGCCTCACTCTTGCAGCTGCACCAGTGACATTTTTCACTGCCTCATCTGCTGCACTGTCATCAGTGAAGGCACGTCTTTTAAACCTGGGATCCAGGAGTGATGCCTCTGCAAGGACATGAAGATGTTCAATCCTGTTGAACCTTTTTCCCATTTCAGAAGACATGGCCTGTATCAGGTTTCTGATAGGCTCATGGACCGAGGACTTTGCCTGCATCCTGGCTATGATCCTCTGCAGACCTTTAGTCATTAGAATGACCTTGGAAGCAGTTACAAATCTGTAAAAGTAAGCAAAACAAGAAAACATTTTAATATGTGCAGACAAGTTGCAATATTCAAAATAGTTGTTGATATTAACAGTATACCACAACAGTAAACACATACTTATAGTTATGACAATAATGAGAAAAGTTTTTTTTTAAATATATTGTTGTATATTTTAAACATACCTCTCAGCGCTCACTTCCACTGTCACCTCTTCAAAAGGACTCAGTGCCTGACAGGCTTCACCCACAATCTGCCACTCTTCTGGGGATAAAGTAGGCAGGGTGGGATTCACCAGAGCAAGGGTAGCTATGATTGGGTCCTTCATTGCCACAATCCTCTTCAGCATATAATAGGTGGAATTCCACCTTGTCGCCACATCCTGCTTCAAACGCAGTTCCTCCAGCCCCATTTGCCGCTGTGTGGCCTTAAGCCTCTCAGTGGCAACAGTGCTCCTATGCACATACTCCACCACAGCTTTGACCTTGTCCACAGTACTGCTGATCATTTTTAGGGCTTCTTTGACCACTAAGTTCAAAGTGTGTGCAAAGCACGGCAGGTATGTCCATCCTGTGATTCTCACAGCAGCCTTAACGTTACTGGCATTGTCAGTAACACATGCCACCACCTTGTCATTTTTGCAGATGTTGCATTTGGCCTTTGAGGGGGATGTTTCCACAAAATTATTATTATTATTATTGCTCTTTTTCCTGGTGTTACTCATCTCTCTGCCTCTCTAACTACACCTCTGTCTCTGAAGTTTATATATTCCTGTGGGGATGAGGGGTGACAAGGGGAGGAGTAAGGAGACCTGCACTATATATATATATATATATATATATACGGGCACTCACACACGCATGCACACACACAAATAAAAATAAGATTTATATCTGCATAGACCAATACATAACTACGAAAATATAAATTACCATTCAATGTCTATTATTACATGTAAGAGCTAACGTTACAATCAATGAGAGCGGTATTATTTATATGTAGGTAACGTTAGCCTTCTGCTTGTATCACGGAGATGGGAAAGTCGTAAATAGCCTATAGGCTATGTAGGCTAAACTGAACGTGATCGCAAACTAGCTTGAAAGTAAGTGAATGTATAAGTAAACTGTAAACATTGAGAATATTAGCAATGAGCAACATTCAAATGGGCAAGGCAACGAAATTCATTAATTTATTACCTGCAACTCTGCGCCTGAAGAATCTATGAATGTCGACGAACGAACGGTATAGGCGTCACTGACCCAGCAGTGGTTAATGCGCAGCGTTGAAGTCAAGCAGCGATTGATGCGCCCAACAAAATAGGTCACACGAATATCTTCTTTATAATGATTTACGAATACATTTAAAGTTGATCTAAACAATATTGCACACAATTTTGTGAATTAGATAATCGCCCCAGCTCATTCCAAAAGTAATTTTGACTAGGCTACTACTAACGGTTAAAGGATAGGTAGCTATAGTAGGCTAGTAGTCGGACCTAACTCCGTTCAGCACGAAATCACCTCGACTCAGAGCCGTGAAACAAACAAAGCCCTTTCAAGTTTTAACGGAGAGGAAAATAAATGCTGTAGGCGACAGCATTAATAATCGAGTTTAGCCTACTCAGCGTGTATCAACCAGAAACCATATTTGCAAAGGAATTCTGTACCTAATAGGCTATCTAATTATATTCCGAGACGTCGACACTTTAATAGCCAACTGTTTATTATTATATTAATACATTTGGCTGTTTGCGAGGAAATTGCAGTAGGCTATAAAACAGAATTAATATGCGATTGTGTTCAGCTAAGTTAGGCTACTAAAAATGACAGCAAATACTTCAAAATGACAGGTTAGGCTACTAAAAATGACAGCAAATATATTTAAAGTGGTGGCATTTTTATTTTAGAACTATTGACCAACAACAACAGTGAACAGAATAAATAGCCTACAATTGTGTATGATATAATAAATAAAGTACAGTTAAAATAAACACATTTAAATAACCCTATGGTGTCCAAATAAATAAACGACATAGGCTCCTGTACATCATATGCACATACTGACACACATAATAAATATCTGGCTTGTTTGTCAAATTTGGCTGGCTATCTCACTTATACAGTATTCCATCCACCTCATTTTCAGTAGACCTAGGGATCTGATAAAAAATAAGATTAATATTAGCATAGATTAAATAGCTCTATACAAATATAACCATTCAATGTCTATTATTACCTGTAAGATCTAATGTTACAATCTATGATCGAAAAAACGGAGATGGGAAAGTCGTAAATAAACGTAACCTGCGATTGCAAACTAGCTTGAGACAGTAGGCTACTGTAAATTGAGAATATTAGCAATGAGTATCATTCAGATGATTTGGGTCTGAATAAAATATCAAGGCTAGTTTACAAACTTATTTTGTTTACTTTGTTACCAGCTAGGGTCTGCTGTCTGAAACAGCTTCTAATTCCAGCTCGCGAGTAGCGCCGCTGAAAGAAAAAGATGCGGCTCAAACGGCTCTGGCTCTCGGCTCTGGCTCTGGGCTCTCGGCTCTGGCTCTCGGCTCTGGCTCTGACTCTGCCTGCTTTCTACTACAGCCGGGAGACACTCCCCCGAGACACTCAGCACTGGTTAATGCGCGGCGCGCAGTTTCTGATTGCTAAATTAGAACCTACGTAAGAATATATTTATTTTTAATTTGATCTAACAATATTGCACACACTTTTGTGAAGTTAATAATCGCCCCAGCTCATTCCAAAGTTATTATGACTACTAATGGTTAAAAGAAAGATACGTAGCTACAGTAGCTATACTACCCAACTGATCAGCACGAAATCAACTCGACTCAATTTAAGAGCCATGAGCCGTAGCAATATTCCACGGCTCCAGACAGAGCCGGAACCAGAGCCGTGACACAAACCGAAGTCATTTTCGAGTTTTAACCACATAACTGTTCTTATAGAGTTCTGTGGTTTTAATAAAGGGCAAAATGAAGTACACCATTAAGCTATTAATCGGGTTTACTACTCAGCGTGATTCAAACGGAAACCCTATTGACAAAGGAATTATGTTAGCCTATATCTAATGATATTCCGAGACGCCGACTGTATATTACGAAATTATTAAACTTTTTGCGAGAATTGCAACCGAATTCCAGTCAACGATGAAACAATTAGGCCAAATTTGCGATATTGCGATTGTGTTCAGCTAGATTAGGCTACAAAAAAATGACAGAAAAGACTTATTTAAAGTGGTGGCATTTTTATTTTAGAACTCTTGACCAACAACAACAGTGAACAGAATAAATAGCCTACAATTGCGTATGATATAATAAATAAAGTACAGTTAAAATAAACACATTTAAATAACCTTATGGTGTCCAAATAAATAAACGACACAGGCTCCTGTACATCATATGTACACACTGACACACACAATAAATATCTGGCTTGTTTGTCCAATTTGGCTGGCTATCTCTCTTATACAGTCTTCCATCCACCTAATTTTCAGTAGACCTAGACTACTGGATTCTGGGATCTGATAAAAAATATAAGATTAATATTAGCATAGATTAAATAGCTCTATACAAATATAACCATTCAATGTCTATTATTACCTGTAAGATCTAATGTTACAATCTATGATCGAAAAAACGGAGATGGGAAAGTCGTAAATAAACGTAACCTGCGATTACAAACTAGCTTGAGACAGTAGGCTACTGTAAATTGAGAATATTAGCAATGAGTATCATTCAGATGATTTGGGTCTGAATAAAATATCAAGGCTAGTTTACAAACTTATTTTGTCTACTTTGTTACCAGCTAGGGTCTGCTGTCTGAAACAGCTTCTAATTCCAGCTCGCGAGTAGCGCCGCTGAAAGAAAAAGATGCGGCTCAAAGATGCGGCTCAAACGGCTCTTCTGTATTAACCGGAAGTATCAAAATGGCGACTCCGACTCTTCAAACTGAATGGTACGAATAGAGCCGACTCAGAAAAAAGAGCCGAACTGCCCATCACTATTGTGATCGTCAAGCTCCAAGCTGCCCCTTGGAGGGTTAGTGAGGGGGACGGGGGGGAGGGGTTGGTAAGTGTCCGTGTTTAGGTTTCAGAGAGCAAACCAATTACGGAGGAGGCAGAAGCGAGGCTGCAGGGCCGGCGTACTAGCCAGGCTACGGAGGCAGCCATTCAAACCACCGCTTCCCAGCCTATTTCTCACAAATGCCAGATCCCTCGCGAACAAAATGGATGTATTGAGGCTACAGGCTGCAGCAAACAACACCGTGAAGGATGCGTGCATTCTGCTTGTCACGGAGACCTGGCTTAATCAATCCATCCCGGACTCTACCATCGAGCTAGAAGGCTACACCACACAGCGCCATGACAGATCAGCTAACTCCGGTAAGAGCAGAGGAGGGGGGCTCTGTGTCTACGTCAACAACAGCTGGTGTACCAACACAGTGACCGTAGACAGACACTGCTCGCCAGATTTGGAATATCTGACTGTTAAATGCAGGCCCGTTTATCTCCCTAGAGAGTTTACTGTTGTCATGATAACAGCTGTTTACATACCACCGGACGCAAATGCTAGCTCAGCTATCGGACTTTTATACACTAGCATTACCAATAAGCAGAGCATGTATCCTGATGCAGTGCATATCATAGCGGGGGATTTTAATCATGTGGATATAAAGGCAGCACTCCCTAAATTCCACCAGCACGTTAAGTGTGCTACAAGGGGAGATAACACCCTGGACAAGGTGTACACTAACATCAAGCTGGGCTACAGGGCCAGACCACTACCTCACCTGGGTCAGTCCGACCACTTGTCCTTGCTTTTAATCCCCGCATATGCCCCCCTCAGGAAAACTGCTCCCGTCATCACTAGGACTGTTGCTACATGGCCAGAGGGGGCCTCCGAGCAGCTGCAGGACTGCTTTGAAAGGACTGACTGGGGGGTCTTTGAACATCAGGACCTGGAGGTGTTCACAGACAGTGTTCTGTGCTACATTAAGAACTGCATAGACACTGTCACTGTGGACAAACGCATCCGGGTCTACCCCAACCAGAAGCCCTGGATGACACGCGGGGTCCAGCAGCTGCTGAAAGACAGGAACATCGCCTGGAGGTCCGGCAACAAAGACCTCTATAGCACAGCCCGAGCTGACCTGAGGAGGGGCATCAGAGCGGCCAGGGCAGACTACAGGAGGAGGATAGAGGACCACCTGAGCAGCAATAACAGCAGGCAGGTGTGGCAGGGAGTTCGGCACCTGACTAATTACAAGTCCAACCTCGGCGCTGCTGAAGGTGGCCGCGCGCTGGCAGAGGAGCTGAACATCTTTTTTGCCCGCTTCGAGGTCACAGCAGCAGAGACAGCACCACCACTCCACACGGCCCACGGCAGCATAAACCTCACAGTGGAGGAGCATGAGGTGAGGCGCACGCTGCGGGCCGTCAACCCGAGGAAGGCAGCTGGTCCCAATGGCGTCCCGGGGCGCGTGCTGAAGGACTGTGCAGATCAGCTGGCTGGAATCTTCACCAAGATCTTCAACCAGTCCCTGGCTCAGTCCACCGTTCCACCCTGCCTGAAATCCTCAACTATAGTCCCCCTGCCCAAGAAAGCCCACATCTCTGGCCTCAACGACTACAGACCAGTGGCACTCACTCCAGTGGTGATGAAGTGCTTTGAGAAGCTGGTCCATAGTCACATCACAGCAGCCCTGCCCCCCAGCCTTGACCCCTACCAGTTTGCCTACAGAGCCAACCGATCCACAGAGGACGCCATAGCCATAGCACTCCATACTGCACTATCACACCTGGAGCAGCAGGGGAGCTATGTGCGGATGCTCTTCGTGGATTATAGCTCTGCTTTCAACACCATCCTCCCTCACAAGCTGGTGGTCAAACTGGGGGATCTGGGGCTTCCACACACCACCTGCATGTGGATTAACAGCTTTCTGTCTGATCGCAGGCAGAGGGTCAGAGTGGGCCACCACACATCCACGGCCCTAAGCCTCAGTACCGGCTCTCCTCAGGGCTGTGTGCTGAGTCCCTTGCTCTACTCCCTCTACACGCATGACTGCTCCCCTGTCCACCACAGCAACACCATTGTGAAGTTTGCGGACGACACCACAGTGGTGGGGCTCATCTCCAGGGGAGAGGACGAGTCTGCCTACAGAGATGAGGTGGAGAGGCTGCCCACATGGTGCAGGGCCAACAACCTGCTCCTCAACACATCCAAAACTAAAGAACTCATCATAGACTACAGGAGGAAGAAAACAGAGATCCCGCCACTAATCCTCAGTGGGGACTGTGTGGAGAGGGTGGCAGACATCCACTTCCTGGGAGTCTACATCGAGGAGAGCCTATCCTGGAGTGTGAACACCTCTGAGCTGCTGAAAAAGGCCCAGCAAAGACTGTACTTCCTGAGAATTCTCAGGAAGAATAACATCTCACAGAGACTACTGGTGTCCTTTTTCCGTGCCTCCATAGAGAGCATACTAACGTACTGCATGTGCGTATGGTACACCAGCTGCACAGCGGCTCAGAGGAAAGCGCTCCAGAGGGTCATCATCACCGCCCAGAAGATCATCGGCTGCCCCCTCCCCACACTGGAAGAACTACACCATTCCCGCTGTCTCAAAAAAGCCCATAACATCATAAAGGACACCCACCATCCCGCTCACTCTCTGTTCCAACTGTTGCCCTCAGGCAGGCGGTACAGAGCATTAAATGCAAGGACAAACAGACTCAAACACAGCTTTTATCCAACTGCAATAACCACCCTCAATGCTCAAAAGAGATAATGAATCTGACAGAAAAGTATGCATGTGGTGTGTATGACTGTGTTTTATGCCTGCTATTTATTCTTTTATATTTTTAGTTATTTATTTATTTATTTTTCTTTAAATGAATGTTGCACTGACAAGAAGCACTTTTAAATTTCGTTGTACCTGTGACAATGACAATAAAGATCTATCTATCTATCTATCTAAACAGTTACCACTTTGTTACCAGCTAGGGTCTGCTGTCTGAAACAGCTTCTAATTCCAGCTCGCGAGTAGCGCCGCTGAAAGAAAAAGATGCGGCTCAAAGATGCGGCTCAAACGGCTCTGGCTCTCGGCTCTCGGCTCTGGCTCTCGGCTCTCGGCTCTGGCTCTGGCTCTGGCTCTGGCTCTCGGCTCTGGCTCTGACTCTGCCTGCTTTCTACTACAGCCGGGAGACACTCCCCCGAGACACTCAGCACTGGTTAATGCGCGGCGCGCAGTTTCTGATTGCTAAATTAGAACCTACGTAAGAATATATTTATTTTTAATTTGATCTAACAATATTGCACACACTTTTGTGAAGTTAATAATCGCCCCAGCTCATTCCAAAGTTATTATGACTACTAATGGTTAAAAGAAAGATACGTAGCTACAGTAGCTATACTACCCAACTGATCAGCACGAAATCAACTCGACTCAATTTAAGAGCCATGAGCCGTAGCAATATTCCACGGCTCCAGACAGAGCCGGAACCAGAGCCGTGACACAAACCGAAGTCATTTTCGAGTTTTAACCACATAACTGTTCTTATAGAGTTCTGTGGTTTTAATAAAGGGCAAAATGAAGTACACCATTAAGCTATTAATCGGGTTTACTACTCAGCGTGATTCAAACGGAAACCCTATTGACAAAGGAATTATGTTAGCCTATATCTAATGATATTCCGAGACGCCGACTGTATATTACGAAATTATTAAACTTTTTGCGAGAATTGCAACCGAATTCCAGTCAACGATGAAACAATTAGGCCAAATTTGCGATATTGCGATTGTGTTCAGCTAGATTAGGCTACAAAAAAATGACAGAAAAGACTTATTTAAAGTGGTGGCATTTTTATTTTAGAACTCTTGACCAACAACAACAGTGAACAGAATAAATAGCCTACAATTGCGTATGATATAATAAATAAAGTACAGTTAAAATAAACACATTTAAATAACCTTATGGTGTCCAAATAAATAAACGACACAGGCTCCTGTACATCATATGTACACACTGACACACACAATAAATATCTGGCTTGTTTGTCCAATTTGGCTGGCTATCTCTCTTATACAGTCTTCCATCCACCTAATTTTCAGTAGACCTAGACTACTGGATTCTGGGATCTGATAAAAAATATAAGATTAATATTAGCATAGATTAAATAGCTCTATACAAATATAACCATTCAATGTCTATTATTACCTGTAAGATCTAATGTTACAATCTATGATCGAAAAAACGGAGATGGGAAAGTCGTAAATAAACGTAACCTGCGATTACAAACTAGCTTGAGACAGTAGGCTACTGTAAATTGAGAATATTAGCAATGAGTATCATTCAGATGATTTGGGTCTGAATAAAATATCAAGGCTAGTTTACAAACTTATTTTGTTTACTTTGTTACCAGCTAGGGTCTGCTGTCTGAAACAGCTTCTAATTCCAGCTCGCGAGTAGCGCCGCTGAAAGAAAAAGATGCGGCTCAAACGGCTCTTCTGTATTAACCGGAAGTACCAAAATGGCAACTCCGACTCCGACTCTTCAAACTGAATGGTACGAATAGAGCCGACTCAGAAAAAAGAGCCGAACTGCCCATCACTATTGTGATCGTCAAGCTCCAAGCTGCCCCTCGGAGGGTTAGTGAGGGGGACGGGGGGGAGGAGTTGGTAAGTGTCCGTGTTTAGGTTTCAGAGAGCAAACCAATTACTTGTCACGAAACGACATTGAATTCAATGACAATAAGAGTTTAGGGAAGTTCATAGGACCGTTTTCAATAGTCATGTGTTTCTTCGAAGTTTTCATTGTGGTGTCTGTATCTGTATTCTTTTCTGGATCCTAGAGACAGGTTATTACATTTTACAGTACGGTACAAGGTGTTCTGATCGTTCGTTTTCTTGTTCGAGGCTACCACAACTAATACTACTACTACTACTACTAGCACTGCTGCTGCTTTACTACTAGGACAGGCTACTACGACTACTACTACTACTACTAATAATAATAATAATAATAAAAACGTATGTGTTCTTATTTCTGGTGTTCAATTAATTAGCTCAATTAATTCCCGTTATAAAAATGTAATAAACTGGAGGCAAGATGGGGAGCCTTGGTGAATCCCCCCAGCATGGTGAGATGTTTTACAAATACTGGTTTGGTGAACATGAGACCTTCCTTTATTCAGAATCATAGGGGGCATGGTATCTGACAGGCCTAAATTCAGCTGTCAGATAATGTTCCCCCTATGGAAACGGACAGATTTGGTGGTAAGATAATGAAACTTGGTGAATTATCTCTATATGGGGAGATGAGTTACCAGTATTAGTTTGGTGATTGTGAGGCTTTCCTTTCTTCAGAAACATATGGGGCAAGGTATCTGATGGGGTTAAATTCAGCCGTCAGATACCGTTCCCCCTATGGAAATGGACAGATTTGGTTGTAAGATAATGAAACTTGGTGAATTATCTCTATATGGGGAGATGAGTTACTAGTATTAGTTTGATGTATGTGAGCCCTTCCTTTCTGCAGAATCATAGGGGGCACGGTATCTTATGGGGTTAAATTCAGCCGTCAGATACTGTTCCCCCAATGGAAACAGACAGATAAGCACTTGGTGAATTATCTCTATATGGGGAGATGAGTTACTAGTATTAGTTTGATGTATGTGAGCCCTTCCTTTCTGCAGAATCATAGGGGGCACGGTATCTGATGGGGCTAAATTCATCCGTCAGATACCGTTCCCCTTATGGAAACGGACAGATTTGGTGGTAAGATAATGAAACTTGGTGAATTATCTCTATATGGTTAGATGAGTTACTAGTATTAGTTTGGTGATTGTGAGCCCTTCCTTTCTGCAGAATCATAGGGGGCACGGTATCTGATGGGGCTAAATTCAGCCGTCAGATAACGTTCCTCCTATGGAAACGGACAGATAAGGTGGTAAGATGGTGAAACTTGGTGAATTATCTCTATATGGGGAGATGAGTTACTAGTATTAGTTTGATGTATGTGAGCCCTTCCTTTCTGCAGAATCATAGGGGGCACGGTATCTGATGGGGCGAAATTCATCCGTCAGATACCGACCGTTCCCCCTATGGAAATGGACATATTTGGTTGTAAGATAATGAAACTTGGTGAATTATCTCTATATGGGGAGATGAGTTACCAGTATTAGTTTGGTGATTGTGAGGCTTTCCTTTCTTCAGAATCATAGGGGGCACGGTATCTGATGGGGTTAAATTCAGCCATCAGATACCGTTCCCCCTATGGAAACGGACAGATTTGGTGGTAAGATAATGAATCTTGGTGAATTATCTCTATATGGTTTGATGAGTTACTAGTATTAGTTTGGTGTATGTGAGCCCTTCCTTTCTGCAGAATCATAGGGGGCACGGTATCTGATGGGGCTAAATTCAGCCGTCAGATACCGTTCCCCCTATGGAAACGGACAAATAAGGTGGTAAGATAATGAATCTTGGTGAATTATCTCTATATGGTTTGATGAGTTACTAGTATTAGTTTGGTGTATGTGAGCCCTTCCTTTCTGCAGAATCATAGGGGGCACGGTATCTGATGGGGCTAAATTCAGCCGTCAGAATACCGTTCCCCCTATGGAAACGGACAAATAAGGTGGTAAGATGGTGAAACTTGGTGAATTATCTCTATATGGGGAGATGAGTTACTAGTATTAGTTTGATGTATGTGAGCCCTTCCTTTCTGCAGAATCATAGGGGGCACGGTATCTGATGGGGCTAAATTCAGCCGTCAGATACTGTTCCCCCTATGGAAACGGACAGATTTGGTGGTAAGATGGTGAACTTGGTGAATTTACTATTTTGGGTGATGCATTACCAGTATTAGTTTGTTGAATGTATTTTCTTTGGAAAATAGGGAGTGGGAAGGTGACAGAACCTTTATTGTACATCACTTTGGATAAAAGCGTCTGCCAAATAACTGTAATGTAATGTAATGTACTGCTACTAATAACAATAATGTTAATTATTAATAATTCATTCACTTTATATATTGCGTTTTTCACATACACACACTTGTATATATACTGTGTGTGTATGTATATATATATACTGCATATATACATGTATCCATATACATATATATACACACACATATAAAATGCAAAAATATACTCATGCCAGATAAAGAAAATAACCGTAGCATCACGTATCTTGTAGCTACCACTAATGTTACCACTATTCTTAATACCACCATCATTAATACCCCACCACCTCTTCTACTCGTAGGAATAATAATGAGAGTAGGCTACTAATAATAATATACTCAGACAAGGTCAAAATAACTGTAGTATGACGTTTATTGTATATCTTACTCATAAACAGTCTGATCATGTTCATTGGGCTTCATATATATTTTATACAGTCGGTTATGTAACGTACAAGTGAATGAATGTTTTAACTAACCAAGTCACTGACACCATACAAACTGACGACAAAGCCACCAGAACACTTGCTGCTTTTCTGAACATATTTCACTGTTTTACGTATAGGCTGACCTGCATATCGCGGCTTCTGATCTTAAGATGTCCTTGTCGCAAAAGAACAAATCGCTTAAAACGTAGCCTATACAAACTGAGATTCACGTAAGTGGCACGATCATTCCTCCTTGGGAGCGAGCTGATCTCAGGTCGCGCGCCCATTACGCTATTTCCTGAAAAAATTGCGCAGCAACACTAGGGCGAACATGATTTCGTGGGGGAACAGAATTCGACACAACAACTGGCTGGCTATGTCAATGGGTTACGTGAACGTTAACTAGGTAATTACACTTAGTTAAAACCCTTTCCAGCCGGACCGCTCTAATTTCAGCATAATTGTTACGATGGTGTGACGTTTAATATCTCTGCCGTCCAATCACTGATTTCCTTTTTGAAAAATGCGAGTTAGAGATGACAAAAAAAAAAAGCTACAATGACATCTAACTGGTTGGTGAGCTTAGTGGGCGGCGATTTCTTGCTTATCCGCTATATAAAAGCGCCCGTAAAACACGGAAGTCTCCATTTGCCTCACCGCGGACGGAACTACCACATCGGACAAGAGACCATTGTTTGAAGACTTGACGGCGACTGAAGAAACCCCAATAAACTAGGTAGGTAAAAAAGCATTTAAAGATAATAATTAACCATAAATATTACTTCAGAAATGGTTTTATTTTGAATAAAATCCTGTTTTTGTACCGCAGACTTTTTCAGATTGTCACTTGAAATTTGCGAACATTCGTGTAAGCTCTCGCTTCAAATGAGAAGCCACTGTGTTATTCTTTCCCCCGCTTGTTTCGAGATTAAATTGTGAAAGGTCTATCATGTAATTAACATGGCCGAGAAAACAGGAGCGAGACAACATTCACATACAAGATAAGAGGTTGAATGATGGCGGCGAGTAGTAGTGGAGGGATTTCAGAGGACATTGAGGATGACATGGATGTTGAGGAACGGAGTAGAGTAGCTAGCAGGAGAGGACGTGGTAGTGAGGATAGAAGAGCAGGTGAGGAAACCAGGTGATAAAAGTAAAAAACGGAGTTTGGAGGAAAGTAGCTCTGATAGTGAAGGATCAAGATCAGTTTGTAAGAAATTGGTGGGAGAAGAATTTAAAATAATACTGAAATTTAGGCGGGAAGATGAAAATGAAAATACCAACTTAAGTCTAATGACTTTGACCAGGGAGTTGAAAAAGAAAGTAGGAGATATTGAAATGGCTAAAATACTTCGAGATGGAAGTTTGTTTTTAAAATGCAAAAACGAAGAACAGAAAAATAGGGCGTTGCAGATTGAAAATATCGGCAGGAAAACGGTGATTGAAGAAAAAGTATTGGGTGAGGATAGAGTTAAATGGGGAGTGATAACAGGCATACCGATAGAAGAAGATATGAATAAGATTGGAGAGGTTATCGAAGGAGGAGAAGTGAGTAACCAAACTTCTAGAGTTGGGATCGAACAGTGTTGTCAAACTAAAGGGTTAAGTACTGAAAAATTGGTTTTATTCATTGCCTATGTCCTCAATTGTTCAGATCAAGCTAAAAGCAAAACCGAGAAAATAAGAATAATAGTTAAGGGAGCGGAAAAGTTCTTGGAGGTGAAGGGTCTTTGTTGGGAACAAATTCAAAAAGAATTGAGTCCGAATCAAAGTCAGGAAACATGTTCTAAAGGACCTATGTAGGCATTCAAATCGAGATGAAGAGATTCAAATATGATTTAAGAGACGTATAATAGTTTGTTTGGTATAATTTTAGGTTTTATTTATTATTTTTTTATTTGATTTTATATAGATACAGACCTAAGATAAATTAAATTTAATGAATCCAGATCTACACTCCAATCCGGTTGGTGGCGGTAATGTACAATTTAATTGTTTACAAACCGCCATAAAACAACAAAGAAGAAGAAGAAGAATGTAATTAACATAAGTGAAGTGATAGATGTGAATATTTTCCGTATTTAGTGTCGACTTTGATAACTAAATAACTAAAGCTAAAAACAGTGACTGTAACGTTAGTTTTAGCTCTCAGCGCGAACAGCTATTGTGAGGCGTTCTTTTGGTTTTTTTCGGAGTTTTTTTTTCTAGCTTGTAGCTCTGCTGTTAGTCTGGCTATCTTTGTGAATTTTTGAAATTGTGAAAAAGTCTGTCGTACAATTACCATAATTGTAGTGATAGATGTGAATATTTTCCGTGTTTACTGTCGACTTTGATAACTAAATAATAACTAAAGCTAAAAACAGTGTAACGTTAGTCTTAGCTCTCGGCGCGAACAGCTATTGTGAGCCGTTCTTTTGGTTTTTTTCGGAGTTTTTTCCCCCTAGCTTGTAGCTCTGCTGTTAGTCTAGCTATCTTTGTGAATTTTTGAAATTGTGAAAAAGTCTGTCGTGCAATTAACATAATTGTACTGATATGTGAATATTTTCCGTGTTTACTGTCGACTTTGATAACTAAATAATAACTAAAGCTAAAAACAGTGTAACGTTAGTCTTATCTCTCGGCGCGAACAGCTATTGTGAGCCGGTTTTTATTATTTATATTAATATAAATTATATATATGTCTATGTTATGGATGAATGAAAAGGCAACTGATTATATATTTGTTTTGCAGCATGGATGTCGATGCAGATGGATACAGCTGCCTGCTTCAGTCCCTGAAGAGGAGGAGGGCACTGATCCGATGAGCTGAGGGTCATAGCAGAGCATGACATTGAGGAATGGCGCTGAGGAATAAAGTACTGTATCATCAGCATAGAGCATAGAAATTAACATTACAGTTCTCTATTTTTGTGGCAATATTGGTTATATAAATTGTGAACAATAAAGGCCCAGAATAGACCCCTGTGGTACCCCTTTATTGACCACCAGGCAGGGTGACCTCACCTCATCTGTTACCACAGCCTGAGTCCTATTAGTCAGGTAATCACGGAACCAATTGCAGGCATTATCATCTAGACCAATGGAGAATAATCTGTCTCATAAGATTGTGTGGTCGACCGTATCAAAGGCCTTTGATAGGTCAATGAATAGGGCTGCACATTTTTTACCTTCATCAATTGTATTTATAATGTCATTTATAAATAGGGTGGCTGCTGAGATGGTACTATGGCCGGGTCTAAAACAAGATTGAAACTGCAGTTTACCAATGACTCCAGCACTTTAGCTAAACAAGACAGTTTGGAGATTGGTCGATTATTTACCTCACTTGTATCACCCCCTTTGAACAGTGGCAGAACATGTGCAGATTTCCATACCTTGGGAATAGTCCCAGTAATAAGTGATACATTTAAAATATTTGCTACCGGATTTATAATCAGTGGAGCAGCAAGTCGTAAAATACTAGTGCTATATCATATACAAGACACCCTAACACAGAAAAGCATCTTCTTATTAACACTTGTTTCCCATGGTAGGCCATACAGTGGTTTGTAATGATATATAAAAATATACCACAACACTACAACAACGAGCCTATAGCGGTGCAGCATGGGCTGTATTTCTCTCCTGTGGGGAAAAAAGACTGATATGGACAGAATGGAAGGATAAGAACATCATATGAGAAAAAAGCAACACTGTTGCTTCCAACAAAGTCAGGAAGGAGCTTTTGCAAAAAATAAATAATGCTCATCATGTAGGTTACATTTGTTAGGCTAGTTAATCTTATTCACCTTACCACTCGTAACAAATAAATCTATACATTGTCATACAGTTTATTTGTAATGTGACAACTGTACTACTACATTCTAGAGCTTCTAAACTTTAAACTTGATACAGCATGTTTAAAATATTGCTGAAGCAATCACATTCATAAAAAAGTATCTCAAGCATTTTCCGGAACTCTTTTGCGGAACTCACTAAGCTCGCCCTGCGAAGAGATTCCCTCAGTATCCGCACATATATCTACAGAATCCTTTGGAATGGAGACGCCTTTTTCCAAAGCCAAGGAGTTGATTGGCCAAAGGGCGGTGCTTTTATATGTTTCAATTTGTTATCCTGAACATAACCTGCCCCGGAGCAGGTTAACCGTGCAGAGTAAGTTGCCGTGGCAATATACCGCGATTAAAAGCGAGTCGGCTTCGTGATACAGAAAACCCAGGGTTGAAGCTTAATTTAGCTCGCTATCCCCTTAATCTCGCTTCATAGTACACCCCTCATGTTAGCCGGGCTCCGCCTGCGGTGGTTGGACCTCCTAGAGTGAGGCATAAAAAACAGAGGAATGGGTTAGACACATGGTAGTTTAATCTGTGTGAATTTAGCTCTGCAAGCAGCTGAGCCCAATTAAGATATAGTTTATAAGCTATAGCAGAGGCTGCCGCAGTACAGCTTTTTGTTTGTTTGTTCAATTGATGAAGAGGCAGCCTCTGGTTTAACTTATAAACTATTTCTTAATTGCGCTCAGCTGCTTGCTGAGCTAATTCACACAGATGAAGCTTGTTCAAATTAGCAACACAAAAGACCGGTAGTTGGCCTAATTACACAAAGCAAGTTACCAACAGACCACAAATACTTCAATTTACCTAAGCTACGGAGAGACTACAAAGTGTTCGATTAACAAGCAGCTGAAATGAAATTAATAAGATACTTAGGGGGTGCGTCCCAATACTCGAAAAATGCACCCTCCCTTCCTCCACTACCACCTCCTCTGCTCCGTGCCCTGGAAACGGATCTTTGTGTTTTAATCTAATGTCGCTGATTACATCTTAATTAAGTATTAATGGTTACATATGAATTAACATATTTTCCTCCACTTCCCCAATACCACTCCTTTCCTACCTAGAAGTATGCAAACCTGCCTGAATGTTACAATTATTTGCATGTACAGTATACAATGTACCTGACATTGCGGTCACATGCACTCTTTATTGTGTGGATGTGTGAAGTTGTATCTGAATTCTGTGTGGTTACATGAGGTCAAAAGGTACAGACGTTAATATTTTTTAAGGGCTAAAATTCTGTGGTAATTTCTGTAGGGAACCCTGGAAAGTGGCAAACTCTGGGTGCTGTATATGTATGGGGCATGCCCCATACAAATGCCATACAAATTTCCAAGAGTAATTCTGACTCTTGGAAAACAGAACAAACAAACAATTGTGACCTGTTCCATCATTTTGAGTTGCATTGACCCACAAATGCATTTTGATACATTGCTGTAAGTAAGACAGTCTCAGCTCTCTGGTAATACCAATATTATCTTTCTTCTCCAAATATTAAGTGAGACATGCTCATTTCAATCTTGACTGCCACCACACGTGTATTTATTAAAATATCCAAGCTCATTAGAAGAATGTTCATTCAGACATAACTCCAATAACAGTCAGCTCATACGTTATCTTGGACTACATGCACAATTTAGGCATTTATGTCATTGTGTTTGTACCTTTGTGCAGAAAACAAACATGTGGAGGTACCTTTAGACCAGGGGTGGCCAATTCCAGGCCTCGCGGGCCGGTGTGTATGCAGGTTTTTGCTGCCGCCAGTTAACAATTATTTAATTAGCCCAATCGTTTACACGATCTGATATTTTAATCTACATATCCGCGATATGAAAAGCAGCTGATGAATGTTCTTGTGCCGGTATGCGTCAATGCGTGTATTGTAGCATTTTATCGTTCTGTAATTTACAAGTGAATCGGTGATTGTGTGTATGACTAATTAGCTGATTGAACCGTGGTAACTGGTGGCAGTAAAAACCTGCATACACACCGGCCCGCGAGGCCTGGAATTGGCCACTCCTGCTTTAGACGAACAGGAGCAAATGCTTTTAATTGGATGGCTGTTTATTTTTATTTATTCATCACTCTCAACAGGTCGTGCATCTGACTGGAGTAAAAAATAATGATTGATTGAGTTTATAAGTCGGTTCTGTCACATATTTTTATTCTCCTCAGTGAAAGGAAACATGCAGCGGTCCCTGAATTGGTGAATGGGATAATTAAATGATTGAGTGATGGTTAGGTACTGATTACATAATTGAAAAGTTAATGCAGGGCAGCATGGGGAATGCATTGGGGCTGGGTCACTAGGCACACTTGGGGCAGCGGTGAACAGACTGAGTGCGGGAGATGAGGTAAGAGGTTGATGCCTCCCAGCTCCCTGCTATGGCGGTTGTTTAGTTTTAGTTTTCCTTTTCCGTTTGGTTATTTTTCATTAGAGTGGATGTGAATGTTGTGTGTTTTGTGTGACGGTGAAACTACTTACCTGACGGGTGGAGAATCAGCTGCGGGAGTTTGGAGACTGTGGCTGCTAGGGAGAAGAAGAAGAACGGAGAAGGAGACGGCATTATTTCCGGGTTCAGCGAACGGAGTAACGGCGGCGAACTGAAGATCATGAATTGTTAAATAAAGAACTGCTTTTTACCTTTTACTCTGTGGTTGGTGTACTGTCTTGAGAGTGTGGGGTACCTGCAAAATCAGGGTTAAGCGATGCGGGGCTTCTTTTTCTCGAGAATCCATTTTAATTAAAGGATCCCTTACAAAAATGAACTGCAGAGACTGCAGTCATCTGCAGTTTTATAAAGTACAAGTGCAGTTCTGTGCAGTGGTACTGCATATTGAAAAATGTAACTTGTTAAAAGCCTTTTTAACTGCAGTACAATTGTAACTTAGTGTAGTACATCTATAGTTCAGTGCAGTACAATTATAGATCAGTGCAGTACAACTGCAGTTTAGTGCAGTACAATAGATTATGCAATCAGTGCATTACAACTCTAGAATTAGGCTATACATTTGCAGTGTGTAGGCAAATAGATAAATAAATGACACAAATATTGCTCAATCTGTAACCTGGCTACTAGTACTGGTCCTTCTCCAATTTATATGTAAATCCACTATGATTTAATCCCATGCTGTTAGAATCACTTAAAGCTTTTGTAATGGAAGCCGTTGTATATCATATTTTTTTACTGATTTTGCGTGTTGTAAACATGAGTCAGATAGTCTTATAGTTAGATTTTTTATTTGTTATTTGTTCTTTCAGCACCTTTTGCACACAAAAAAATTGGTTTTCTAAGCAGTGTGTTGATTGAACATTCTGTGTATACAACAGTGCAGATACAAATATACAGATATATATACAGAAACACACAGTAGAGTACAGCATTCATTAAATAACATTGAATAAGTTATGCATAACAATAGGAGGCTACAGTGTTTCAAGTAACATTAATTATGCGATTAACAATTGAACACATTATTGAATTAACACTGAACGTTGGCCTTATAAAAAATATGGGCTTTAATTTATTATATTGATCTGTGCCAATTAGTTACAATCTTTAACATACCTAAAATATAACAACAAAAGATGAAAATGGTGTGTTTTCATCACTCCATTACATTACATAGAACTTTTAGCACGCTGTATTGAATTTATATTTTGTACTATAAAAGCAAGCATGTAGCATTTCTTAGAATTTGTATATTGGTGATAAGGTAAAGGGATAAAGGAAAGGGCAGGATTCTAACCTACCATCACAGAAAGACAAAAGGACTTATTTATAAGTATCTTATTGCGTTGCACCACAAAGGTTACAGAAGGGCATGGGGAATGGGGAAAAAAATGCATTGATTTAATACAAAAAAATAAAATATGGCTTTTCCTTGTTAACCTGTTCATACAGCACTGCGCCCCTAGTGGCCATTTCCACCTGATTATGTCATATAAATGTAATGTTTATGTCCAATATTATAAATATTTAAAAAATATTTCTAACATTTAAAATATTTACAAATAATATGTTTGAAGTGTATCAAGAGGCCAGCAGATGTTGTAGAGGTTAGTTGAAATCGTGAGATGTATTGATGGCAGCTACATTGTCTTTCAATGAAAAAATGATACAGGCTAGCTAGTGTAGCACTTCAGATAGTTTGCAAACGTTAGCTATTTAGCTAACCCTAACATTAGTTGCAAGCTAAATAAATGTGTTACTGTATAGCAACTATTGCCCTGTGTATCATGACCTTTATACTCTTGCTACCTTTTGCTTTTTGTATCAGAATACTTTTGATCTATTTTTGCATATCCCTGAAGGGTATTTGTAATTTGTAAGGGTAATTGTTTTCTATTTAAAATTACTGCTAGGTGGACAAATCAACATCAAAAGACTCTCGATATCTTATTTTCAGGTACTGTTACAAGCGATACTATAACCTCTCTGCATTTGAACTGATCTCTATGCGAATATGGGGGTGAGACTAGATTCAGCTGTAAATTACGCTGGTACAGTATGGAACACAACTGGTGAAATGGCTGTACGTCATCAAGGGTCTAAGGTATCAAACGAGCCCCAAACCATCACTCTGCGGCTAGATATGGAGTAGATGTGGATGGATCCCTTTAAGGGTTGTTTCTCCTGACTTTTTTCCCCATAGAGTTCTATAGGAAAATGAGTCAGGAGAAATAACCCTTGCAGTGATCCATCCACATCTACTCCATATCTGGCAACAAAGTGATGGTTTGGGGCTCGTTCGATAGCTCAGACCCTTGATGACTTACAGCCATTTAGCCAGCCATGTGTTCCATACTGTACCAGTGTAATTTACAGCTGAATCTAGTCTCACCCCCTAATTCCCATAGAGATCCGTTCAAATGCAGAGAGGTTATAGTATCGCTTGTAACAGTACCTGGAAATAAGATATCGAAAGTCTTTTGATGTTGATTGGTCACAGACTTCAGGAAGTTTGCTAACATCATGTGCTACCTCATGCCTGACTTCCCAAGTTAAGTTGCTACAATGGGGATAGCTGGAACAATCTCTCACTGATTTTCTTGGAGAAACGCTTTGTTTTAGCCAAGTTGTTTTGTGGTAGCCTAGCCTAAATATATTTGCTTGGCATAACGTTAGCTGGCTACTTGCGCTGACACTTAATTTCTTGATACTAGCTACAGCCAATGTACAAATGATGACACATTATTTAGAACCAATTAGTTTATTGTTAGGACAATAATGCATACTATGCCTACATTAAAGGGTAACTAAACAGGCTGTTTCAGAGCGACCACACCTCCGTTTGTGGTTCAAAAAATGCCAAAATTTGGGGTGGGAAAGATACTCATGAAAGGGTTGGGCATTAGTTAGCAACAAAGTTGGCTTGAGTTTTTTTACGTGTACGCTCATTCACAGCCATAATTTGTTTTGTTAGAGCCGCTAGCTCCGGCTGCTGAGCCCGAAGCAGCAGCCATGGCAGAGGTGGAGAACTGGAGAATGGGCAAGGTTTCAGAGTGGTAGGGGATGCTAGATAAGGATAACTCTGTTTGCGATTAAAATAAACTTTTCTCTTCTTTTTTAATAAATTTTTTCCCCCCAATTTAGTAGCCAATTGAACCCCTATTCTAATTAAATTTCCCCCGTGTAGCAACCGCTAGAGAACCTCTTAGCCCCTCCCCCCACCCGGAAGCAGCCGCCAATTGCCGCTCCCACAGGGCATCGGCCATGCTCGGATCTGGCAGGACTGGGGCGCGAACCCCGATCCTCGAAGTGCAACTGCACCAGGCTTACTGTTGTACCACCGCAGCAACCCTAGAAGAAACTTTTCTAGCAACAATTACAGACTGTTGGGTAGCCCATGCCACGTAGGGGTACTAGTTTCCCCACTTTCTATATAGCCTATCACATAGCTGTCAAACTCTGGAGAGAGCTGCCCTTATTTTCATACCTGCAAAACTCTATAAATTCACCAAAACTGTATAGAACATTATCCATCTATTATCCATTAAAATCACTAGCCACCACAGTTACAGACGTGCTCACATTTGTTGGTACCCCTGGTAAAGATGAGTAAAAAGGGTTATAAAAAAATTCACTGTTTGGTGAATTAGCTTAATCTCACCCTGAAAAAATGAGAAAAATCCATCCTTTAATTGACATTCATTGAAAAAAAAATCCCTCATCAAGAAATAATTATTTTTAACAAATCAATGTTGGCCACAATTATTGGCACCCCTACATTTATATATAGAATACAGTATACATTTTTTATATTTTGTCACATATCCTTTGCATGCCATGACATCCTGGTGTCTGTGACCCAACAACATCAAAAGACTCTTGATATCTTATTTTCTAGTACTCTTACAAGCGATTCTAAATGTCTCTGCATTTGAATGGATCTCTATGGGAATTGGGGGGTGGGACTAGATTTAGCTGTAAATTACACTGGAACAGTATGGAACACATGGTTGGCTAAAGGGCTCTAAGTTATCATGGGTCTGACGTATCAAACAAGCCTTAAACCATCACTCTGCTGCCAGAAATACAGTAGATATGGATGGACAACTTGAATGGTTTCTTCTCCTGATTTATTTTTGAGTTCAATAGGAAAATTTGTTAGGAAAAGAAACTGCATACCAGTCATAACCGTTTAACTGTTAGCTAAGTTAAGTAGGTATCTTGTGGGCTACTGTGCCTTTGTGATTTGTTGTCATAAAGTGCATTTTTAGATCAGTCCTGCTACTTGTTTTTCCCATGGCCTCACAAAGCGAGAGAATAGCCGAGAGGGAGAAAGAAAATGTGATTGCTGCGATTCAATTAATTATAGTTTTATGTTTATTTATTTAAGAAAGGGACAATGCACATTAATAAATGTAAAAGTGCCAGATTTAGCCATTGTGGCTCATTTTCATCTGTAGTCCCTGGAGGCAGGTTGATGGAGAAATGTTTCCTTATTATGCCTTTGAAAAGTTGTAAAAACCGTATATCATACGGGCAAACTGTATGGGTTGACACCTATGCCATCCTCTCTCTATCAATAGCCTGTCACACACACAAATGCTCCTCTCCACAACTTGCTGAATTAAAAAAAAAAAAAGTATTTATAGTGTAAGGTGGAAAGGCATAGCCAGATGCACCAGTTGATGTGACATCACATGTACTGCCACGTCACATATACTGTACAACAGCCAATAGTAAATTATAACAGTAATAGCCTACGTTTCACCACGTGGCACTAGTTAGCCAAAATATACTACTCTTCCTGTATGATGTTAAACATTGCGATGAAATCTCACGATTTGCAACAGGATCAATCTCTAGCACATGATTATGTAATGTATCCAAATCAGTAATCATCTAATAAAACTGGTTTTAGGGTTTACTTACCCTTTAAACTCAGCGAATAAAGTGCACAATCTACCGACTCCATTCTTTTTGTTTTGGCTTTGAGACGCGAAAAGGACATTCTGCTTTGTTGCCACTACAGCCTGGCTGAATCTCAGTGGAAATGCTGCAAAAACTGTAGCCCTAGTGCTTTCATTCAAGGCTTGAGTTCCTGGGCTTTTGGCCCACAGTGGAAAAGCGGCTAATATGTGCTCTCAACTGAGTTTTGAAACATGTTTCATCGCGATAGTCCAAAGAGGGGGGTGTAGGTGAACTATTTTGATTTTAGAACGTTGATGGAGCCTACGTCAACGGGGGCATTTGCGAACATTCTATAGTTACAAGGAGTTGGTATCTTATTGTTTGATCAAACCTACAGCAGGCTACCAGCTAGAAACAACCTGCATGAGCTAAACTCACATCAATGCATAAACAACGGTATTGAATGACCAGTGGCATTATTCAAGTGTAACTATTCACTAACTTGGCTAGGTTAGCTTTTTATTGTCATCTACACTAACGTTAGCTAGTTGATTTTCCTGAGCTAACATTAACGTTACCTTGCTATAAAATTAGAGACACCATATTACTTGTAATCCATAGATAGAGCAATAATTTTTTATCTAGCATAGCGAGCAAGCTAACCAAGCTGTAGCTGGCTGTTAAGTAACGTTAGGCTATTTAGTATATAGTATAGTATATAGCGATTGTTGAGAAATGTGTCCACTTTTCTATGAGCTTTAGTGTTGTTAACTGCAGTGTGTTGTTAACGAGCAGTAGCGGTAACTGACGTTAATGTAGGCAAGTTGTCAGTAATGTTACAGCCTACTACTAGCTTCCTAGTTAATTATGGTAAGTTAGCCAACTCATGAGACAAGCTGTACCTCCAGCCCTAAACCAGCCATAATGGTTGGGGCGTTTTCGAAGCTATCACTTTCAAAATGTTCACTGCATATGTATCCTTTACGGACCACAAAGCCCAGACGCATTTGGACAATCTATTCCATCCTTTTTGTATCAGTTTGGAACAAATGGACACTTATTCCTAATGCTCTATTTGCTACATTAAAGCAAACCGCCACCACACAACGTTTAACCATTGCCAATTTCTACCAATAAACTCTATTCACAATAACAATCCACAAGCACGGAGATTATAAATGAGTTTTGCTAACGTTGTTTGCCTGTTCTACTGCTCACTCAGCCCTGCTCAAATTCCCCCGATGACATTTTAGAATTTACAATCAAATTTTAAATATTGTTTAGAACTGTTATTTTCGCAATTCACTTATAAAATCGAAAATATGTACCTATATTATGGATATCTTATCTATTTGTTGCTCCAAAGTTGTTATAAGCATGTCAGTGGCACTTTACTACAAAGAAGAATGGGCACAATATACTAATTAAGAAATCTAGCCCAATTTTTTCCCCTAATTTGTACATGCATGATCTGATTGTCACCAATTTATTGCACTCTTATGTCCATTTGCTTTACTCTTAATCCACAGAACATGTTCGAAGCAAGTTCGATGTGGAGCCAGGACTGGTGAGAGCAGTAATTCGCACAAAGTTGAACAACAAGGACAAAATGAAGAAGAGGAAGGTTCTGGTGTTATGTTCTGAGTTTCTGTCTGTCTGTTTTGTATTTTTATTTTCCTTTTCATTCATGTATTTATTATTTTTCATATAATCATTGCATCCCCCTCTGTCCATGGGTTATCCGAGTCTCATCTGTGTGTTTGTTTACCCAGTCTCGTGCATGCACTATTCGGGTGACTTCGGGATTTTCCGTGGGTTAACGCTGTATTTCCGAAGTCTTGTTTTCTGCTACTTCCTGCTTTCGGTCCCGTGTATAATTGTATATATTACTAACTCACACTAACAATCAATCGGGTGCTTTATTAGTTACGTGCACTTTACTAAACTCATTAACATGAATGTATATTAACAAATTAATTGTCTGTCTTGTAGTTAGATACTAACATTTAACCAGCTTCTCCGCTTTATCTTTTCTATTTGCATTACTAAGCTGCTCCTGAGCTACCTGTTAACTTGTTCCAGCTGTTTGTCCTTAGAGACCTCACCTCCTCTTATTACTGTGCACACTCTGCTCCTACTCGAGCCCATTGTTTGTCATGCATGTTTTCCGAGTCCCTTCTATGTATTCGTTCTTTCCTCGTTATTGAATTATTGTTTCCATAATGTTTTAACCTCACATTGTTTGTTACCCCTCCCTTTCCTCAGTGTATTTAAGTGCTTCCTTGTTGTCAGAACATTGATCAGATTACCAGTGCCTACGCCTTTCTAAGCTTGAGTATTTATTGAGATTCCCGAGACATCCTTTGTTTGACTTAGCGATTTAGCCTAGCCCTTTTTGTACCTTAGCCTTTTGATCTCTGGTTTTGACTTTTTGCTTGTTTATTGGTTTTAGAATTTCTGGATATTACTCTGCTTACCTGGCTTTGACCATTGGACTGATAATAAACTACGTTCTTTGCCTGATCCTGGTCTGCAATTGGGTTTTCCAGACGTTTCATCTGGAGTGATGGGGATGTGATTTTTCCTGTTTAATCAAGAATCATGAACACAATTACTCCCTTTTTTTGTGTTGTCCATTGTGTGTCCCTGTGTGTGTGTGTGTGTGTTGTATTGTTATGCTATTGTAATTAGTATTTACCAATAAATTGATAAATTGTTGATTTCTGATGGCTGATCTTGTGTTGATCTTTGATGTGGTACAACAACTGCAGTTTTCAGCACTGCAGTACAAGTGTGGTAATGTAGTTTTAATTATGCAGTTTGAGGTCATTTTGATGCAGTAAGATTGCAATTTTCAGTACTGCAGCTCATTTGTAGTAATTTGGATGCGGTAATACTGCAGTACAAGTGTAGTAATTTGGATGCAGTAATTTGTGTGCAGTAATGCTGCAGTTTTTAGTACTGCAGTACATGCGTAGTACTTGTACTTTGACCAATACTGCAGTTTTTAGTACTGCAGTACAAGTGTAGTACTTGTACTGTGACCAATACTGCCGTTTTTAGTACTGCAGTACAAGTGTAGTACTTGTACTGTGACCAATACTGCAGTTTTTAGGACTGCAGTACAAGTGTATTTTTACTGCAGTTCTTTTTTGTAAGGGGTAGTTCACCCATTTTGAAGAATTTGATATAGTTTTACTTACCCCTGAAATAGTATGTTAAGCTGTAGTTATACTGTCCTGGTCTCACCATTGTAGCTAAATTATAGTAAATCCTGAATGGAGCAATGCTAACAATTACCATCTTGCCATTGGATATAATTCCCCCCAAGCTATCTTGCTTTAAATAACTGCCTAAATGCACTCATAAGGTTTAGCAACAGCTTTACAAGTGTCATTATTGGAAACAAAAATACATCACTCCGCGCGAGAACAGTAATTCTAATTATAAATCCGTATATTCAGGCTCGAAGTATGGTTCAACTACAAATTCCACCCCGTCATCTTCTTCATAATCAGACATGTCGCTATGAAAGCAAACGCTAGCTCCTTTGTTTACAGACAGACTAACACTAGCGAGCTATCCCTTATGAAAAAATATTTTAGGCTTCCTATAGGATTCCTATCATACTCTATCGTGATTCCTATAGTCTCGTATAGTATGTTATATACCCTGTAGTTCGCCTAATGCATTTTTCCTATAAGATTCTATAATAGTCTGAAGTAGCCTTGTTTGTCCTATAGGGATTGCAATGGGAAATCTTATAGGAATTAGTAGAAATTGTCCCAAAATATCATAAAATTCCTATAGGAATCCTATAGTACTTTTTCGTAAGGGATCTTTCAATCTTTCAGTCTACTTCTGTACGGTCTATGCGATGGGCACTGCGCGGAGTGATACTAAAAGTTGCCGACTCTTACTAGATGTTCTTTAATTCTAAACAACGACATCAGAAACAACATCCTATACAGTAATTTCAGCGAAAATATTGTCCTTGTGCACTTGGTAGGCTAATCATATGTGCATTTTTGTTTCCAGCAATGACACTTGGAACGACAGCTGTTGTCAAACTAGTTTATTTGACTGGATGTAGGCAGTTATTTTGAGCAAGTTAGCCTGGGGAATCATATCCAATGGCAAGAGGCCAATTGTTAGCATTGCTCCAATTCAGGATTTACTATAATTTAGCTACAACGGTCAAACTAGGACAGCATATCGATCTGTCCAGTTAGGAAGCGTAAACAATTGTGAATCACCTGCTTTGGTGCAAATGACAGTGACAACAAATGGACAGGAGAGGCAACAGCAAGACAACCCCCAAAAAGTAAATGGTTTTGCAGGTGGTGGCCACAGACCATTTCTCTCTCCATATCCTTCCTGACAGATTTTTCTCTAGTTTTGCATTTAGCTAGTGCTCTTGTCACTACTGGTAGCATGAGGCGGTACCTGCAGCCCATTCAGGTTGCACAGGTAGTCCAGCTCTTCCAGTATGGCACATCCATACGTGCCGTCGCAAGAAGGTTTGCTGTGTCTCCCAGCACAGTCTCAAGAGCATGGAGGAGATACCGGGAGACGGGCCATTACACGAGGAGAGCTGGACAGGGCCGTAGAAGGGCAACAACCCAGCGGCAGGACCGGTATCTGCTCCTTTGTGCGAGGAGGAACAGGAGGAGCACTGCCAGAGCCCTACAAAATGACCTCCAGCGGGCTACTCGTGTGCATGTTTCTGACCAAACTGTCAGAAACAGACTCAATGCATCCATTGCAAGTGAACTGGGCGTGTTGGTTTTAAGATGAGGAGTGGCCAGGATTATTTTTGGCGTATTGTAATCTTGAGCCAGCAGAAAGCGCTTGCGCTAAAACCACCACAAACCTGGTCTAAAGTCATGTTTACATGTTATTTTAACGGCCCATATAAGTGTATTTATATAGGCGTGTGCACAATGCGCGTACACCCTCCTGTCTAACTAAAATATCAAGATTCCCACGTGAAATATTATTATTGTGTAGGCTATATCAAAAATGCATCATAATAAAAGGGTCCATAGGTCAAAGACCACATACCTGTCCCTCAGCGAAGGGGAATGCCAAATTAAACACCTTTCGGCCCACTCCATCAACATCCAGGCGATGTGCGATGGTACGTGTAAGGTTGCATGTATAGACTATTCGCAATTATCCTGGATCAAGCTATATTTGCCAATGGTTCCTGTAGCCTAAATCTTCCGGGGGGACAATCTTCTGTTATGGGACAATGGTTATCTATTGAACTTTTCTGATAACACCTATATCAAGCCTAATGCGCGAATTGTCATTTACACCTAATACGTGAATTTTCATTCAATGGAAAACTCGCGCACTGCAATAGATGGACATTTGAGTTCTGAAAATGCGCTTCAGATGTCATTACAACACAGCTTTCTAGGCCTACAGACTGTAAGTAAATGGTTTTGACTGAAAAAAGTTCAAAACCTTGTCCAGTGAATGTTACATGAATTGTTTTTCAAATAGCCTAGGCAACAGCGGATTCGCTGTGCATAAGGTTTTTTCGATAGACTTTGGTTAAAAAACAGAGATAAATGTCACCATGTTAACTCAATTGTAACCTTAGCTATTCTTCGTCATTAATATTTTTTTAATTACAGTGACAAGGTTTCCATACTCTCAGCTCATTAAAATCCCTCTGATTTCCCCCGGTCGTGACAGATACTATTCTGCCCACCACCAAAACATATCTTCATGATCCACTAAGCACTTAGTCTTTTCAAAAGGTATATAGGACTTAATGACTCCTCTACCTGCTGAACTGTAGGATGAGGAGAAGACTTGCACATCAGCAATCTTCCCCAGTTTCATATGCTCTTGTTTTGTCATATGGGTTTCTTGGAGAAAGAAAACATCCTCTTTGTCTTTCTAATTGTGCAAGAATGAGTAGGTGAGTAGGTTAGGCTTCTATTACTTTGATTAATATTAAATTTAGGACTATACATTAGATATTCAATACACATATTCAGAACTAAAAATAACAAATCATGTATAGCTATGCCAACCACCAATAAAAAAAGGAAATTAACCATAAAAAGTGACAAAAAGTGCTAAAATTAAATTTGGTTTCCAAAGATGCTGCCTTAAAGTTTGGGTAGCTTACTTTTCTTGTCCATGTCATCACCATTGTCATCACCAACAATTTACATTACATTATAGACATTTAGCAGACGCTCTTATCCAGAGCGACGTACATAGTGCATTTTCAAACTAGGAACAAGAGCGTTAAAAACAACCCTAAAAAAGTAAATACGAATCTTAGTACTAGGCACAGTCAGTATGATTGGGTTTTTTTTTTGTTTTTTTGGGGGGGGGGGTAATTACACAACATTAATAACAATAGTCACAGGGAGGTAGGGAGGGGTGGAGAGAGGTGCAGCTTGAAGAGGTGAGTCTTCAATCTGCGCTTGAAGGCGGTCAGACTTTCTGCTGTTCTGACCTCCACAGGGAGCTCATTCCACCACCGTGGGGCCAGGACAGACAGACGTCGAGACCGGGTGCTAGTATGAAGAGGGGGGGGTACCAGTCGTCCTGAGGAGGCGGAACGCAGGGATCTGGCAGGTGTGTAGGGTCTGATTCGTTTTTGGAGGTATGGAGGGGCAGATCCTCGGACTGCCTGGAAGGCGAGCACCAATGTTTTGAATTTGATGCGAGCCATCACCGGTAGCCAGTGGAGGTCAATGAGCAGGGGGGTGACATGGGAGTGTCGGGGAGGTTGAATTGAATTGAATTGAATTGAATTGATCTTTATTTCGAACATGATTTAAAAACAAAAAACAAAAAGACAAATAACAAAAGTAAATTTATCACTGTTCGAAAAGGAGTAGGATGAAGCCTAAGCTTATCATGCCCTACCCCTATCCGTCACTTCCGAGTAAGAACATTAATTTATACTTAAATTACCTAATATAGAATATCCATAGTACTAATAATTTTTCCATTCTTAACATTGAAACAACACAAAATAAATAAATAAACATCAGTATCCGCAATGTAATACAAAAGAAAGAAAAGAAAACAACAGATTATAATCCAGAAGATTGACAATAGTGACCTTCTCTTTCCTCATTTTGATAATTAGCAAATATCATTCTTTTATACATTTTTTTAAATAGAGCAATATTTCTGTTTTCCTTCATTTTATCTTCTAGCCCATTCCACATGGTAATTCCATAGAATGATATGCACCTGCTCCTGAGATTGGTGCGAGCATAACCTTTATTAAAGTTGCAGTTACCTCTCAAATTATATCCCTTATCCCTCTCTATAAATAATTTTTGAATGTTACCTGGAAGTTCTTGAGTCTTTGCTTGATACATTAACTGTGCCACTTTAACCCCTTAGATCTGACGTCGCGCAGGCGCGACCTTTTTACGCAACTGAGACACGCGTTGCTCCTGCAGCCAAACTATTAGTGGAAAACACAAACGCTGTATTTTAACTTTATTGTTAGACGATTCGCGACGATTTCTGGCCAATGCGTAGTTTCTAAGTGTCACTATCTTTCCGTAGCAAGTCCATTTAACAAGCACTCCCCACCCAGCCTATACCTACCCATGCGTGACATAGTGGGCAATAGCGTCTATGTTGGAGTTCATAAATATATGTATTCATCATATAATATTAGAATACCGTCATAGCAACCAGATAAACCCACCTTATGCAAATACAGCGGTGCAAATCGCTGCTCAATCAATACCTACATAAACAAGTGGAATCATTCTCTAATCATACAATGCCATTCTACTATCAATATCTGCGATTACATATGGAATTCATGTGCAATCCTACCATGGATTTAAGCGTAGATATGTCCCTTTCAAGATTCCGTGGTCATTTATTGTCTTGGACAATCCGTTTGAAAAATACACAGCGCATTTGAACACGATTACACAACCAAAACTAGCTCTGCGTAAAACTTACTTCCTGATTGCAGTGTCGTGACGCTTTCAATTTTATTCTGGTTTGATCGACGATGGTTTTATCCAATAGAAGGCACGATAAACTTCCCCAAAAGTAATTTACATGTGTAATTGAAAGCTTGGATTAACTATTTAAGGGCGAGCGTAACTGCAATACTTGTTATATCACGACAATTTTACGCAGGCATGCGCAGATGACGCATTTGGTTTGACGCATATGGTATTACGCGATAAAACTGCGCGCGACTTTGAAGTTACTTTTTAGCAGTTTTCCCCCGAAGTCGGTCAGAAGAGGAGAACAACAGAGAATCTTCTAATCCCTGTAGCATAGATTCTGTGGAAGAGGTGCCTATCAATATGGGGAAGATATCCTCCTCGACATGTAAGTATTACTGCTTGTAATATTTTGATTATATACATTCGTTTTTCCACTGCGTGCTATATTTTCGTTATTTTTGTATTTGCATCGGTCGTAATAGACCACTGTTAGCCTGCTAATAATGCTGAACATATTTGAAAACACACTTTTTCAGACTCCACCTTGAATAACTACATGTATAAGGCAAATTATATAGTACGTTCTTTCCGTTTATTTTTTATTTTCTATTTGGTTTAGCTATCTCATAGCTTAGAATGTATAGCTGACTGTATTCTGTTGAGTACTAGCGATAGCTTCTACGTGGGGGGAGAAAGTAGCGCTTTCTTGACTTTGCTTCGTAGATTGTGTCTATGACCTTCAATATGCACTTATTGTACGTCGCTTTGGATAAACGCGTCTGCCAAATAACTAATGTAATGTAATGTATTGATACTATGTGTTCGTGCCGTTCGCGTAGTGACTCGTGGTGGCCTGCTTTGTTAGAATTCATAGCATTCACAATGAAATTGAGTATTTTAGCGCTGTTCTGTTTGGTTGCTCAGTCGTACGTTATATTTTATGCCTCGATTTGCCGTGAAGCTAGAACATTGGTAGTGTTTTCCGATATTATTTTATTGTATTGTAATTTCTTTGTGCATAATGTACTCTATGGGGTATTAGTATCTCCATGGGTGATGCTTTTCACTTAGGGAATGGAAAATATGTATTCAAATTTACTGTGTCCAGATGTGTGCAAGATGAATGTAAAATAAAAAAAATAAAAAAGCAACAGTTGTGAAACACACTACAGAGTAATGCCATCCTAGAGCACGCAACAAAAGATAACATAATGTAGCATACAGAAGAAAGTGTTTACTGAAGTACAAGAGTGAATGATTTCATATTTAGCTGTGTGTACCAGTGTTATAATGCTTCTGCATTATGTAATTTGTTCCTATAACATGCTTGACCCTCCACCTCTGCCACTCCAGCAGTGCCCTCTACTGTTCAGAGTGAAGCCACTGCAGGACCAGATCCTTACAGCATTGCCAAGACCGTGCCATTGATGAGTGCATGTTGGCCATGAAGGCACTGCACAGGATGAAGCAGTATATGAAGGATAATGGTGAAAAAATGGCACACTAGGCATCAAACACTGAACTGAAACTGTGCAATATCAATGTTTTCATCCATTAAGTGATCGTAAGGGAAAATGTATATGCTTTATAAAGGACAAAAGGCTTTTAAATAATTTCTCGGAGAGGTTTTGGGTAGGTTATTGGACACCTAGATATCCACCCCCCTGTACTGATCCAAAATAATTCCCACATGAAAATGATAAAAAGGTGAGTTAAATGAGTCAAAACGGTTGATTTGCACTGAAATGTATGATTAGTTTAAGATTTACAGCTATTCACATTTTAGCCAATTTGGATAGGTTTGGAGACCCTGGGTACATCAGGCTACACTGCTTACATTTTGTGTCATAGATCTTTAGTAGTTCTGTATATCACCCTGCGATTATTGAATGCTTGTGGACAAGGAGTTTATGATCCAGGAAATGTGTAGTTTTACCTGTTTCACTTATGTAGCTCTCAGTATTTTGAAGAAATATTATTTTTTTTGAATTTGTTGCAAAGTTTTGCTTGCATTTCCGGCACTTTATTTTGACTTAAATTATGAAAATAAACAAATCTAAGTTTGTACAAAAAATGGTACACCGGTTTTGTTTCATTTAAGCCATTTACCAAGTTTATGTGATGCTCACACCTGGGGCCGGTTTTCCAAAAGTTTTAATCTGGATCAAACTGATCCAGATTTGGAAATCTCTTTTTCTGCTATCCAGGATCACGTAATCCATCCTATTTTTATGCTGGTTTTTCAAAGCAATGTGGGATTGGATTACTCTGATCCGGATTCAAACTTTTCATGATTACCAAATCTGGATTACCTGTGGTCTAAATGGGACTATCACAATGTAGCTATGTAAAGAACAACAGGTAGAATAGTGTGGGATCACTCCAATATGCTTTATTTGAACAGAAAATAGGACTGAACGGAACAGCAAACAAACAATATAAACATCCCCCTCCATTGTCCATTTCTTGGAAACAGGCAGTCCGCTCATCTGAGACCTACAACAAATAAATAAATACATACTTTACTCACAAATACATTATGGATGTTTCAAACAAGTTTCAAACAAAGATTTATTGAATTGAACTGGATAAAAAAGGCTTAAATATCCAATACTTAACAAAATAAATTACTTCTTAGTTATTCTCATGAGTAGTTCTTCTTATGAGTTCTTCTTCTTCTTCATCATCATCATCTGCTTCGTCTGCTGTGGAGAGACCAGCTTGTCCAAGCTTGGCCTTTAGGAGGCGGATCTCAAGTCTGGCCTTGGTTTGCTGCAGTCGGGCAAGAATAAGCTGTTCCTCTGCTAGATGGATCTGTACTTCTGCCCTTTCAGTCTCTTTTTGCAGAAGTACCTTATAGGCGTCATCTTTCTTTGGGTGCTTTGAGCCTCTCTCTGGGGGTCCTGTGGGAACTAGGCCTTCTGGCTCTACCTGTGATTGACCTTCTCCCTCGATTACAGGGCTGAGATTAAGAATAAATGTTTCTGAAGAAGGCTCACTTTCTGCTGTCATCACAGGCTCACCATCCTCTGCAACACCTTGGATCCCATGCAGAGCTTCCGACATTGTACCTCCAATAATATCAAGGACTATGTCTGTGTATTCACCCCTCTTATATGGCTTGTTGCCTGTTTGGCTGTTCTTGGCTTCAGCGTGGTCTTTTGTTGCCCTGGCCTTAAGATTCTTCCACCGAAATCTTAGTTGCTCTGTTGTCCTCTTCTGGCCAAACCCCATGGCATTCACATGTTGTGTGATTTCAGCCCAAATTTCCTTCTTCATTTTACTGCTCATTTCACCACCCTTGGCAGAACTAAAATATCCTACCAATGACCTATAATGGCACCTAACACCCTCCAGTAGGGCGTGGGTTTCAGCAGCAGAGAAATTTGGGCTTTTTGATTCCATGGTTCCACCGCTTTGGTGTAGCGAGCATCATGTCATAGGCCTTGGGTATGATTCCATTAATTGAACACAAGGTGAAGAATATAAGCTTTAATTACAGCCATTAATTGAACACAAGCCAAAGCAAATAAGCTAACAGGTGTGTTTGGGAAGACCAATTTACACAGCCATATGTATATTCAGCCTTTCTCAGAGGACTCAGAGAGAAGGTCACAGAGAGGCAGTGACATGGCAGGTGTTGTCCATCGCCACCACAGGAGAAGATACTGTCAAAGGGTGTATGTTGAGCGTATAGATCCACTGCAGAAATATACAAATGAGGAGCTGTATGCTCGGTTTCGCTTCGGAAGAGCTGATATTCAGTATATTGTGGACCTTCTCAGGCCCAACCTCCAACGCAGAACCCAAAGGAGTCACGGTCTGTCTGTGGAGGAACAGGTCCTCATTGCTCTTCGCTTCTATGCGTGTGGGACTTTCTACCAAGTTGTGGGTGATTACATGGGTATGGAAAAATCAACTGTCTGTGATGTTCTGAAAAGTGTGTCAACTGCATTGGCCAGCCTGATTAATGAATTTGTTTCATTTCCGAAGGATGACCAGATCATCCAGGCCAAGCAGAATTTCTTTCTTTTGGGGAATATGCCCAATACTATTGGAGCAATCGACTGCACCCATGTGCACATACAAGCACCTCATGAGAATGAGTGGGAGTTTGTAAACCGAAAGGGGAGACACAGCATCAACGTTCAACTTGTGGGCAACGCTGAGCTCCTCATCACAAACTGCGTTGTGAAGTGGCCTGGGTCTGTCCATGATGCGCGCATCCTGAGGGAGAGCGCTCTATATAGAGAGCTCCAAACCAACCGACCAAATGGTATCATATTAGGAGACAGTGCCTACCCTCTTCTACCATGGCTGATGACCCCTTTTCTGGCTGCAAACACGCCTGAGCAGGCACGCTTCAACACTGCTCATTGCAAAACAAGATGCACCATTGAGCGCTTAAATGGAGTTCTGAAGAGGCGCTTTGCATGCCTTAACTACTTGAGAGTGGAACCACAGAAAGCATGCAACATAATACTTGCTTGCATTGTCCTACACAACATCGCGACCAGGCGCAAAGTCCCTCTCTGTGATGACGTCCCTGATGCACCCGAGCCCGTTGGAGACACTGACCAACCTCCGGCATTCTGTCAGAATGTGGGACCGACTGGACGAGCAATAAGAGATGCAATTGTTAGACACTATTTTTGATAAGTCCATGACTGATGATTGTGTCAGTGTGATTAATGTTCGATGAACAAAGACATAATTTATTATTTGAGTTCAATATTGCCAGCTGTTTGGGGGATTATTTTATGGGGCCGAAATATTTATAATTTATAATTTGCTGTACTGAAAGGTTGCTAGCCTACATAGCCTACCTACTTTATGTACTTACTTTATGTACTTCCTGTTGAACAATTCAAGTGAAATTGATGAATAAATATAAATACTGTAAAATGCATGATATAAATGTTGTATTATTTTACTAACCAATTTTAGTTACCTAGTTTTATTACTGATATCCACCATGAATCCACCCTCCTGCTGGGATCAGTTTAATCCTGATTTTTGGGATCAAAATGATCCCAATCCTACCAAAAAGTTTTGAAAAACCCAAACTCAAGGTTTGATCTGGATCAACAACAAGATTGGATTACGTGATCCAATCCAATTTCTGAATCCTTTTTTTCTTTTGAAAAACCCATTTTCAAGATTTGATCCAATCTGATGGCCGTAATCCGATCAGATTACTTTTGAAAAACCGGCCCCTGGAGTTATAAAGCCTTAAACAGAGTACCCCCATGATTTACCAAATATGCCATCTGCGCTAAGGTGTTAAATTTGAATAAGTCCATAAGCTTTAAGGCATTTGACTTTAAGAACAAGTTGTTTGTATGATCACGAAATCCGACCTTGTGTACAATTCTCATAGCTTTTTTCTGTAGTATAATCAATGGTTTTAAAGTGCTTGTGTATGCATTTCCCCATATCTCCACACAGTAACTCAAATATGGTAAAACAAGACAACAATACAGAGTATACAACATCCTCTGTTCAAGAATATGTTTTGCCCTGCACAATACTCCAATACTCCTTGATACTTTGGTTCTAACATATCTTATATGAGATTTCCAACATAATTTACTGTCCAATATTACTCCTAAAAATTTTATCTCATATACTTGTTCAATATTGACATAATCTATTGTTACTTGCACATGTGTATCTATTTTGCGGTTTCCAAAGACCATCAGTTTGGTTTTGTCCACATTCAATGATAGTTTATTAATGTCAAACCATATTTTTAATTTGGCCAATTCAGTTGTAATAATCTCCAAGAGTTTCTTTAAATTATCTCCTGAACAAAAGATGTTGGTGTCGTCCGCAAAAATAATACATTTAAAAATAGTTGACACCTTACAAATGTCATTTATGTACAAAATAAATAATATCGGGCCCAACACTGACCCCTGTGGGACTCCACAGGTAATGTCTAGGATTGATGATATGTGATTGCCCATCTTAACAAACTGTTGTCTATTAGAAATGTAACTTTTTAACCAGCTCAATGCCACACCTCTCATCCCATATCTTTCCATTTTATACAGTAATATGTTATGGTCAATGGTATCAAAAGCTTTTTTCAAATCTATGAATACTCCTACCGCATATTCCTTGTTGTCAATACAGTTAGTTATTTCTTCCGTCAAATCCATTAGTGCCATAGTTGTTGATCTATTTGTTCTAAATCCGTATTGGCTGTCAGTTAACAAGTTGTGTTTCTCAATGAAGCTATTCAGTCTCACAATGAAGAGTTTCTCCAAGATTTTAGAGAATTGCGGTAATAGAGATGTTTATCTCCTGTTTTATACAGTGGGATAACCTTAGCCGTTTTCATTCTGCTAGGGAATGCACCAGTTTTAAAAGACAAATTAAAGATGTATGTCAGAGGATTTACCACTCCATCAACAACTTCCTTAATTAAGGTCATGTCGACATCATTCCCGTCTGTGGATGTTTTATTTTTACAATTTTTTATTGTATCTATAACTTCTTTCTCTTCCACCGCTCTCAAAAACATTGAACTTGGGTTAATTTCAATGCCATCTCCTACTGCTCTACCCTGCTCTGTCGGCGGGTCACTGATACCATCAGCCAATTTCGGTCCTACATTCACAAAAAATGCATTAAAATCATTGACAGCATCTCCCATGTTGTTTATTGTCTTGTCATTATCCATGAAGTGTTCAGGATACTTTGTGTTTGCAGGTCCTTTCCTGATAATACTATTTAAAACAGTCCATATTCCTTTACTATTGTTTTTATTTTTCTCTATTAAATTGTTGTAGTATTCCTTCTTGCTCCTCCTCATAATTTGCGTCAACTTATTTTTATATCTTTTGTACTTAATTTCTGTCTCTATGGTTCTATGCTTTATAAATTCTCTATACATAAAATTTTTCTTTTTACTGGCATTTTGTAGTCCTTTTGTGATCCATGGGGACTCTGTATACTTATGCTTCCTATTGCATTGCTTCAGTGGGCAGTTGTTATCATATAATGACATAAATCTTTCTAGGAATATATCATATGCTATGTCTACGTTACACTCATTATACACACAATTCCAGTCTTCCATCAATAGATCAGCTCTGAAAGCATTCAGGGATTCTGCTGTTCGCACCCTCCTGTATACTTTACTTCCATCCTTTACATTATTATAATCACAGTCATAAACCACAAAAACAGGCAAATGGTCAGTTATATCATTCAACAATAACCCACTAATGATATTGTTTTCCAAGCTATTTGTGAATATGTTGTCAATGAGAGTGGCACAGTGTAATGTTACTCTGCTTGGCTTGGTGATCATAGGAAAGAGACTCATACTAAACAATGCATCAAAGAACTCATCAGTCTGTTTATGTTTGTTGGGATTTAGCAGATCTATGTTGAGATCACCACAGATGAAGTACAATCTCTGATTTATATTGGCAAATAATCCCTCCATAATGTCCTTAAAAATATCAATGCTGGAGCCAGGAGCTCGATAAACACAACTAACAATTACATTTCTTTTTTTACCCATGTCAATTTCTACGGTAATACATTCCATTACATCAGTAATAGTTCTAGTCATATTTTCTATCACCTTATAGCTAAGATTCTGGTCTACAAACAAGGCCACTCCCCCTCCCTTTTTATCCACCCTGCTCTTGTACTGGAGTTCATAACCATTCAACTCAAAATCTGCACCCTTCTCAGAGTTAATCCAAGTCTCAGAGATAGCTACAATATTGAATGGCTTCTTAAATTTGTTTAAGTACTCCTTAATATGTTGAAAGTTGGCATAAAGGCTTCTGCTATTAAAATGGATAATTGACAGTCCTTGATTTACCTTGATTCTGGCATTAAATTGGTCATCTGTATAGTAATCACAATTGTTGTTTACATTCTTAAAGAAGTTGCTTTCAGGGTCAATGTTATATTCAAATTCATGCATGTTATGTTCCGTGAGTTCTGTATCAGAGGAGCCTAATGCCATTTCGGTCCACAGTCATTTCCACAGGTAGCCTACAGACCATAGTCATTTTCACAAACATTTCCACAGGTATACAGTCCATAAGTTTAGACATTGTTACCTTGTGTAGTTGTCGACTGAGTGTCACTGATACTTGTTCAATTCTTCTATGCTTCTGATGACCATCACTTTGGATTCCTCTGGCGATCCGTTCAGTTTTATGTAGACTTTGCAGTTTGCTGTCCATGTAGATTGGATCTTTCTATCCTTTCGCAAAAAGCGGGCCTTCTTGGCGATATCCGCATTCTTTTTAGTTAAGTGTTCATTCAGGTAAACGTCGGATCCTCTCAGCATTTTCTTTTGCTTCAGTAGTGCCGTTTTATGTTTTCGATTTGCAAACCTCAGTATTACAACAGGTTTGTCGCTCGCCCTTCTCAGCGGGAGTGGGTGACAAGCCTCTATGCTGTGCCCGTCCACTTCTATGCCCTTGGACAGGAAAAAGGCTGTCACCTGTTGCTCCACGCTGTTGGAGTCGGCCTGGTTGGACTCATCGAAACCCACTGTCGCTCGGGCAAATGACCGGGGTTTAATCGCAAGTCCAGAGACAATTATGTCATTCATTCTCGTGTACTGCTCGAGGTCTGACACTCGATTTTCCAAATGTGCAATTGTTTTCTCCTTCTCGTTGATTTGTAGTCGTAGCATTTTAACTTCTTCCACCAAGTTGATAATTGATTTCTGCTCCAGTCTGAGAGCCGCCATTTCCTCAGTCAGAAAGTCGAGCGCTTCCTTAAGCTCTTTTTCCATTTTCGTCGGCATGGTAAAAAGTTAGTTGGTGTAACCAAGTGGAGAACTAAATAGCCTATTTGTAGGTTTAAACCCCGTAGGTTTTAAACTTTAAACTCTAAACAAACAAACAAACTTTAGACAAACCAACGGAGAGGAGCCTCCTTGTTCTTCCGCATTCACTGTGACTGTGAAGGTTGAAGACCAAGCGCGCTGCTGCGTTCTGGATAAGCTGAAGGGGTCTAATGGCCGATGCTGGCAGGCCAGCCAGGAGAGAGTTGCAATAGTCCAGGCGGGACAGCACCATTGCTTGGACCAGGAGCTGGGTTGAGTGGGTGGTGAGGAAGGGGCGGATTCTCCTGATGTTGTACAGGAAGAACCTGCATGCCCGGGTTACTGCTGCGATGTTCTCGGAGAGGGACAGCCTGTTGTCCATCACGACTCCGAGGTTCCTGGCACAGGGCGTTGGGGTCAGTGGAGTGTCTCCTAGGGAAATAGAGAGATTGAGAGGAGGAGAGGTTAGAGCAGGAATGTAGATGATAACATCTAAGTGCTTGCACACACACCCTCAATCTTCTCATATAAACAAAAGAGCTCACATATTCACAAGTGAAGCTCCCATGAGGGTTTTCAGTAGTATGTTTGAGAACTTATAGTGAATGTGAGAGGGTTTTCAGTAGTATGTGTGAGAACTTATAGTGAATGTGTGAATGCTTTGTGTGAATGTGAGAGGGTTTTCAGTAGTATGTGTGATAACTTATAGTGAATATGTTTTGTTCTGAATTTCTGTCTGTCTATTTTGTATTTTTTACTTGTTTAATTATTCTGATTATGTATTTATGTTTATGATTATTTGTAGTTTCACTGTTCTGTGTTTTGTATTACTGTCACTCCCTGTCTTCGTCACACTTTTCGGGAGTCTGTGGGGATTTCGGTTTTCTCTGTATTTCCTCTCTCATTCCTTCCTTCATTACTAATTACTTAATTGTAAATAATACTAATTAACTAACAACCACTAACATCTTAGAATGAGGGTCTACTAATCTACTAATGACTAACTTGTCTATAATACTAATCTACTAACACCATAGAATCAGGGTTTTCTACTAATCTACTAACGTCATCTTTCCTCACTGCAGCTGTCTCTCTTTCTGCCTGTTCTATCACTAATTATCTTTCTTTGATTCCTCTATTACTACAGCTGACTCTCATTTCCGCTTTCCATTTTCTTATTGTATGCACTTGCCTACTACCCAGTTCATGTTCAAGTCTGTGTCCCTTTTTATTTTTTTATCGGCTCTCCTCATTGTTTTATTACGCGCACCTGTCTGTCATTTGCCCTTCCCGGTTCCTCACACCTGATCCTCATTATTTCTTGTCTCCCTCAGTGTATTTTATTTATACTTTGTGCTTTCAGTCCTTTGTTGCGAGTTCCTCACCTTTGATAGCCACATTGGTTTTTGCCTGTGTCTTCGAGTCTTAGTTTTTTCCCCCAGAGTCTTTGTTTTTTCCCCCCCAAGTCTTCTGTTCCGAGTTTCTGTTAGAGCATGAACAAAGTGCGTGTAAGAGATTTCATGTGTCAGTGAGAGCTTCACTTGTGAATATGTGAGCTCTTTGTGTGTATATGAGAAGATTTACAGTGTGTGCAAGCATGTAGATATTATGTGAATGCTTTTTTAGTGCAAATGAGAGCTTCACTAGTGAATGTGAGAGTCATTGCACATTTTTGTGCGAGCTCTTTGTGTTTATATGAGAAGATTTAGGGTGTGTGTGCAAGCATGTAGATATTAAGTGAATGCTTTTTCAGTGTGTGTGAGAGCTTCACTAGTGAATGTGAGAGTTATTGTACGTGTATGTATGAGCTCTTTGTGTTTATATGAGAAGATTTACGGTGTGTGTGCAAGCATTTAGATGTTATGTACAAGCTTTTTTCAGTGCGCGTGAGAGCTTCACTAGTGAATGTGAGAGGCAATTATGAATTTTGGCCTAAACAGCTGCTCAACTGTCGTGATTTACACAAGCAGAGAGAAAGAGAGACACACTTTTATTTAAAAAGCTCTTTATTTAACAATTGTTAAATATAACCGAGCCTAGTTTAAGAAACCAACTAAAGTAACAACACAAAACCAACAAAGCCCCCCTTTGAGAAAAAAGCAAAAAAACTAAACAAAAGCCAATTAACACACACAACACTCAGAAGTAGATTCACTATAAATTTATCACCAGACCCCCTTCCTCATCCACCTTACATAAAGCACCACCTATTGAACACTTTTTTGAGAACTTTGCCAAGTTATCATTTATTTTGTAAAATGTATACTTGAGGTGACCATTGATTTTAATACTGTGATGACATCAGTGTCTTGCCAGTCCTGTCTGGATTTTCTGGCTCTATATATTGCCAGTTTTGCTTGACCACATATAAAATTTACCAGCTCACCTTTCTCCTTCATATTTTGTGCCGAAAATTAAAACAATTAGAGAAAAAAATTATTACATTTTCCCCACCTAGCCGCTTATCAGGTTTAAGACCGGCTGTACTCTACGCCACTCAGTGAACAGGTGGAAGATGTCTTCCTCCTGCTGGAAAACACCACATTCTTTTGTCAACTCATGGTTGACTCTAGCTGCAAAGCTATTTGTAACCACATTTGCATGCAATATCCTCCACTGGAGGTCATCTGCATGTTTGGGGAGGGGACTTTTGTACAGTACTTGCCACGAAGGTTGTACTTTGTTCCCAACCTTTAGTTTCTCCCTCCATTTTGTGTCAACCAGATTACTCAGGTTTTTACACAGCAATGATTTTATGCACATCAGGTAAATCATCTTTTTTCCAACCACCTCAAACTTTAGGTCACTCAGTTCCCCCCATTGCAGCAATGGAACAGAAGGGGTACCCTCTGTAGTCTGAGGTGGACTAATAGTCACCCCTGGAAATTTTACCTGATGGCTGGGCGTCTGCTTTTTCTCAAAACATTGTAGCAGGAACCCAGCACACTCAGGAGTCAGTGCCTTCCTAAAACCTTCTAAAAACATTCCCATCATCCTAACTGACCATACCCCCACCTCTCTGGCCAGCTCACCCTCAGTCTTCCACCTGGAGCCTGTATGGTCAATCAAATGTCCTAACTTAGTGATTCTCACTTTTGTGAACATAGCCACTTGGCTGCGTGACGGCACGCTCTGGTGAGGAAAAAGGGGGTTAAAAAACACAAACTTCCCATCTCCACCACCCTCCCTTGCACATTTGATGATCCCCCATGCATTGAGGACAGGTAAACATTGCAAGTCCACTGTTATTCATTAAAAACAAGTGGCGGTCAAGTCCCAGACCCCACACTGTCTGCAGCATCGCACAGGCAAAAGCCACCCATGGAACAGAGTTAAAAGAGTACAGTAGCTTTTGTGCTGTCTGGAGTCTGAAGGCCGCCATCCTGCTGGTCAGGTGGATCAACCCTTGCCCTCCTTCGCACACAGAGAGATATAAACGGTCAGGCTTCAACCAGTGGTAGCCCCCAGAAAAAATCTGTCAATGTCCTTTGTATTCCCTCCAACATACCCAATGGAGGGTCTACCACCATCAACTGGTGCCACAGCATAGAGGCTGTAAGGTTGTTGATTACTAGCACCCGACCTTTGTAGGACAACTGCGGCAGGAGCCAGCTCCACCTGTGAAGCTTTCCCCTAACCTTCTCTTCCACTCCATCCCAGTTCTTTCTCATGTACATCTCTGTACCAAATAAAACTCCCAGGGCCTTGAAACCCTGTCTGTTTGGCTGAATTTGTCCAGGAACCCCTGGTGCTAAGACGCCAGCCAATCTCTTCCTCAATGAACACAACAGGGGCTCTATCGAGAGCGCATATAGCAGGCCAGACAGGGGGCATCCCTGTCTTATCCCTCTAGTGAGGGATCTTTGGATAAAAGCATCTGCCAAATAACTGTAATGTAATTATACCATGTTTCTGACACTACTCACAATTTTTTTAAGACGATACCGCTTTTGTTTGGCTTCGTAAAGTTCGCGTTTTTAAGTGATGCTGTGCTTGAATACAATATTGTTTTTTAGGTCCGGGAAGTATTTAGCAATTTCCAAATTTATCTGTCCTTTTGTACTGTCCAGAAAGTCACTGATCCATCTAACCGAGATCAGTTTTCCTTTACCAGCTCTTCTTACTTTACTTTTTCTTAAATTCCTCATACTCTAAATCTACGTCCAAATCAGATATATCATCCTGAGTCAAAATATCTGTACTAGGTCTTACCTGGCTACTCTGGGGTTCACTCGCCTCTGATGTACCTGGCTCTCCCGGGTCAGGTTGCAAGCCTCCACCCCGGCTACTCCCTTCCCCAGGTGACTGGGGTGCCGTATCAGCAGGTAGAGGCTCAGTGTAAGCCTCCTGGGGCAGGCATCCATTTTCCCCCTCCTCCGATTCAGCCTCCGCTGTATCAGTGATATCAGAGAGCTGTCGGTTTTTACTCGGTGGACCCCATGCTATAGACTGGCTTTTCTGTTGATTGGCTTTCTTTTGCTGCTTTTTAGCAAACAGTCTGGAAACCCTCCGTCTCCTCTATTCCCTCACCAAGGTTCTCACTGTTCTCCTGCGCTGTTTGTGGACCATACTCCACCGCAGGATGAGCATTATGAACCGGTCTTTTTTTCGGCACCTCGGTTTTATCACTAGCAGGCTCAGGCACAGATTCCTCTCCAGCTTGGCCTCCACTATCACCTCCCGTCTCCGTATTTTTTCCGCGATTTACTGGACATGCTTGCTTCATATGCCCGTGTTGTCCACAAACAAAACACCTCATTGTCTCAGAGCTGATGTATATCGTATAGTTTCTGTTCCCTACAGTCACATTACTAGAAACATCTAGCACCTCATCCTGATTGTTAAGAATGATGAAGGTTTGTCTGCAAAAGGACATGACATCCTTAATTTCAGGAGTCTTACAACCAAGTGGTATCATCGTAACAGGCGCTATCAGCCTTCCATAGCTAGAAAAAATCCTTTCAAGCATGTCATTCCCAACAAATGGGGGCACATTAGATAAAGTAATTTTTTTGGAAGAAGTCACCAGTGGCAGCACAGGTACAAATGACTCCTTCACCCATAATCCACTTTCAACTACTCTACCTAACATTGTTATTTCACTAAGAAACACCACGACCGCTTTGTTCATCCGCAATGCAGATTTTATATTATTAGCTCCCACCTTTTCCCCAATCGCTAATACCACATCCTCTACCGTCACTGAATTATCCGATATGCATTTCAGCCCATGTCTCGCTGTTAACTCTCCATACTCTCCGTGCGACCCCATTTTTGAAGCCTGAAGCCGCCAGGAGAGCCGGCTTTTGTTTTACTTTAAACTACAATCGACTACTTATGTTTACATAGCTTTTTTTTGTACCATTAACTTTGAAAAACCACAAAAATAAATCTTTCTCACAGCACTGTGTTCTACCACCTCTACCACAGTGTCTACCCTCCCGATACCCACAATCCTAGAGAGAGAGAGAGAGAGAGAGAGAGAGAGAGCCACCATGTCCAAAAATAAGCTAATGAACACAGAATTTAATGTCCACTAAAAGTATAGGTCTATTTCCACTGCCTCCTAGGTTTACCATTAATCCATTTGCTCAATTTAATAAAAGTTATTTTATTTCCGTTTCCTAGCTTCTGATCAATCATTTGCAGTAGTTCAGTAATGTCCCAGTTAAAGTCCAGCCACCCTTTCTTTCCCATTTTTGAATGACGCTGAACAGTAGTCCAGGTGGAGGCCTAGGGGCTTCCTCGTTCGTCTTATTCTCCTTGTTGACGGTCGCAAGTGTATAGCCCCCGCTCCTCCAACGCCTTGGCTGCCAATTGTGGGTTTCCAAATGTTGTTACTGTCCCATCTTTATTAAAAACCTTGAGCTTTGCTGGGGCAACAATGTGAGACCTAAGAGAGCTGCGCTCTAATTGGCTTATACACGCTCCTGAGTTGTTGTACTTTAGTTGTAAAGTCATGATCAAAATAAATGCGAGTGCCATTAAAAAGCACCCCTTCCTTCATCCATGCTGTTCAATATCCTTTGTTTGGTGTCATGACTAAGGAAAGCAGCTATAATCTAATTCCCATAGAGATCCATTCAAATGCAGAGACGTTATAGTATCGCTTGTAAGAGTACCAGATAATAAGATATCAAGAGTCTTTTCATGTTGTTGGGTTACAGACATCAGGAAGTCATGGCATGCAAAGGATATGTGACCAAATATTTAAAATGATTACTTTATTCTATATATAAATGCAGGGGTGCCAATAATTGTGGCACACATGGTTTTGTTAAAAATAATTATTTCTTGATGAGGGTTTTTGTTTTCTCATAATAAATTTACTTCAATTAAAGGTTGGATTTTTCTAATTTTTTCAGCGTGAGATTAAGCTAATTCACCAAACGGTGAATTTTTTATAACCCTTTTTACTAATTTTTTTTACCAGGGGTGCAAATAATAGTGGAGGGCACTCTACATATTCTGACCTTCGCTCTGCTCTAGAACATTAAAAATCCTTTTTAAACATTAAAAGTTATTCTGTCTAGATTTACATTCAAAGTATTCCATTTTCTCTTCCATTTCAGTAATTGTATTCAACAATTGTTTAATAGTCATGGGACTCACCAACTTTACTTTCTATTTCTTCCACTCGCGCTTTCATTTTCTCAAAAACCTGACTCTGTAACTCTGTTGTCTGTTGCATTATTTTCTTAACATCCCTTTCGGTCTCTGCACAAAAGTCTTTGAGCTCCATTCTAAAGTCTTTCATTTCCTTCTAAATTGAATCCTTGAGCTCAATTATCATTTGTTTAATTTCACTACGCTCTGCCATTTCATAAATGGGTGGCAGTCATTTATCTTTTTTTTTTTGTCTACTTGTCTTTGTTAATATTTCAATCTTTGTTCCGGAGAGTAAATTCATCCCCTGCCAGGTAGCTTATTATCAATTTTCTGGTTTTTTACAAAAAATTATTCCATTTTGAGCTTGGAAGACACGGTTTCTAGTCTGCTGCCATTACTCCCGTCACCGGAAACCCCCAAAATTTGGTCATTCATAAATGCCCCCCCCCCCCCTGTGTAATTCTGTGCTGTCTGTGCCACATCAAACTGTGAAAGGAGAATAATTTACAGTGGAAATAATCTGTGATTCAGATGTGTAGCACTTAGAAATTAAAAGGAAAATTAACTACACTATAGTGTATGTTTGAACAATTGTCTGCATCCACTGCTTTGGGTTTATGAATACAATATATTATTATTATTATGTATTTATTTATTTGGAATATTTGGATTTCTATAGAACCCTGTGTGGTCCTACGGAGCCTAGACATTGTTGTGTTCACAAAATTCTGTTAGCAAATAACAACTATTACTATGTTCAGAAAATGAGTACTATTACTTATTTGGCATCATCTGACCTGTAAACATACAGTAGGCTACATTAACAAGGCAAACATGTCTGGATAGGTTGTAGGCTATTTTCTAGGTCAAAATACTTCACTTTTTTATCTGCATTTATTTATTCATCCCCCCTTTCTCTATTGTAAATTATGTTTCTTGGTATAAATGTCTGTTTGTGAATTGTAGAGAAATCTGTAGCAGCAGTGAACATTTTAAAACCACACATTTTCTAAAGTAAACTTGACAGTGTAATTATTCATCAACTGTTTTGTTATTTGACATTTAAAGTCTGAATGTCCACAATTTTTTCACATGCTAAAATGAAAAAGCACAGGGCCAAGTTGCATTAAATAATTTAGGAAAGTTTAGATAGCATTGCTTTGGAATAAAGGTAGTTTATTATGCCTATGCTACGATCAGCAATATTGTTTGTTGTAACAATATTGTTTGTTTTCCAGTTGCAGCCAGGATCAGGTTCAAAGTTCTGACCCTGGCCTACACTGCAGCCAATAGGACAGGCCCTGTCTACCTGCAGGACTTGATCCAGAACTATGTTCCTACTCGACCACTTCGCTCATCTACTGCAGGGCGACTTGCACTTCCCCCCCCTCCGTGTAAATGGCACTCGCTCGTCCCGACTACGGAGCTTTTCCACCCTAGCTCCCCAGTGGTGGAACGAACTTCCCATTCCCCTACGTTCCATGCCAACCCTGCCTACTTTCCGTCGTGGCCTGAAAACGCACCTTTTCAGACTCCACCTGGACTAATACTTATCTAGGACCTCATGGTATGTGTTCTTGTTGAACTGTGTATTCAAGGTATTCAAGTGTATAATATTTAGAATAGAATTGTATTAGAGCTGATTTACCCAGTTCACTGTGAATTGCATTGTGTTCATTACTTGACAACAAAGCTTAGGGATCGTCTGGTACCGTCCCTTAGTTGGGGGGTACTGTCATGGGTAGATTCGTCTTCGTTTACTTAGACGATATTTAAATTTTTTCTCCGGATCTTCCCTCTCACATCATACACGTTAGATAGGTGTTGGAGGCACTTCTTAAGGCCCAACTATTTGCTAAGGCTGAAAAGTGTTCTTTCCACACCAGCTCCGTCTCCTTTTTAGGCTTCATTGTTGCTGACGGTAAAGTCCTGATGGATCCAAAGAAAGTTTCAGCGGTTAAGAATTGGCCCACTCCTACTTCTGTGAAGCAGGTGCAGCGCTTCTTGGGTTTCGCAAATTTTTATCGAAGATTTACCCGCAATTTTAGCTCAGTAGCGGCTCCTATCACAGCCCTCACAAAAAAAAAAGCATTTCCTGCTCGGTTTCAGTGGAACTCCAGGGTGGAGACCGCTTTTACTGAACTAAAAAGGAGGTTCTGCTGCGAGCCCATTCTTGCTACTCCCAATCCCTCCCTTCCCTTTGTGGTGGAGGTCGACGCTTCGGAGCTGGGGGTTGGGGCCATTCTGTCTCAGCATTCGCCGGTGGACCGCAAGCTACACCCATGCAACTAACAGCGTGGTGCTCGGCCAACAATCTGCTGATGAACACCACAAAAACCAAGGAGGTCATCATAGACTTCCGAAGGAACAGAGTAGACCACGCCCCTCTCCACATCAATGGGGACCGTGTTGAGAGGGTGTCATCCTTTAAATTCCTGGGAGTCCACATCTCAGAGGAGCTCACCTGGTCTGTGAACACCTAGGCAGTGGTGAAGAAGGCCCAGCAACGACTGCACTTTCTGAGAATTCTCAGAAAAAACAAACTTAATCAGAAGCTGCTGGTGACCTTCTATCGCTCCTCGGTTGAGAGCGTACTCACGCACTGCATCACTGCATGGTACGCTGGGAGCTCGGCTGCTGACAGAAAGGCTCTGCAGAGGGTCATAAACACAGCCCAGAGGATCACTGGCTGTCCTCTGCCCTCCCTGGAAGAGATCTCCAGCTCCCGCTGCCTCAGAAGGACCAGATCTATCCTCAAAGACTCCTTCCACCCAGCACATCATCTGTTTGACCTGATGCCCTCGGGCAGGCGCTACAGGTCAATGAAAGCCCGTACCTTCAGACTCAGCAACAGCTACTTTCCCTGGGCCATAAGAACTCTTAACAAACAATAATCTCCTGTATTATTAACACTGTGCTAAATTCCTGACTGCTGTTTTTATTTATTTTATATTTATTTTATTTTTTATTTCATCTTGTGCAATATCCACATTTTTAAGCAATATTTCCGACTGCTGCTGATTTTGTGCAATATCGATACTGTGCAATATTTGACTGCTGTTTTTATTTATCCCATGCTGTTTTTATTTATTCTATGCTGTTTTTATCTATTCTATCTTGCTTTGTTTTTATTAGATAGCTGTGTGTGCCATGTCCTGTCGTCATGTCTTATCTGGTTGTCATGTCAAATGCACAAATGGAGTGGTTCCTGTAATCTCATTATATTAAATATAATGACAATAAAGCTTTCTGATTCTGATTCTGATGTGCATATTTTTCTCGTAGCCTTACACCTGCCGAGAGAAACTACGACATCGGTGATCTTGAGCTGTTGGCGGTCAAATTGGCGCTGGAGGAGTGGCGTCATTGGTTGGAGGGAGCTGAGCACCCTTTTACAGTCTGGACTGACCATAAGAATTTGCAGTATATTCAACAGGCCAAAACGCGCAATTCGCGACAAGCCCGTTGGGCCTTGTTTTTTACCAGATTTAATTTTATCCTTACCTATCGCCCCGGGTCAAAAAATATTAAACCTGATGCGTTATCACGCATTTATGACCGGTCGGATAAGGAGTCACGTCCCAAATCTGTGGTCCCTAGTTCTAGTATTGTGGCCCCTGTTATGTGGGCCATTGAGGCGGCTGTGCAGAAGGCCCTGCGTTCCGATCCCGGCCCAGGGGGGGGGTCCGCTTCACTGCTTGTTTGTTCCCCCTCGATTGAGGTCTCGTGTCCTTCAGTGGGGTCACACTTCCCAGTTAGCGGCTCATCCGGGCATGCACCGGACTAAGGAGTTTGTCTTGCGTCGGTTTTGGTGGCCCAAGCTTGAGAGTGATGTGCGGGAGTTTGTCGCGGCATGTGTTATTTAATATAATAAGGGTTCACGGCTTCTCCCTTCGGGTCTCTTGCGTCCCCTGCCCATTCCCAGGCGGCCCTGGAATCACATCGCCCTCGACTTCGTTACAGGCCTGCCACCTTCGCATGGGAATACGGTCATCTTGGTTATAGTTGACCGTTTTTCCAAAGCAGCTCATTTTGTCGCTCTCCCTAAACTGCCATCGGCACCTGAGACGGCCCAGCTAATGATAGACCATGTGTTTAGGGTGCACGGTTTACCTCTGGACGTGGTGTCGGATCGCGGGCCCCAATTCACCGCTAGATTCTGGCATTCATTTTGTGCTCTGTTGGGGGCATCTGTCAGTCTTTCTTCTGGCTTTCACCCGGAGACTAACGGTCAGACAGAGCGCACCAATCAGAGTATGGAGAGTACTCTCCGGTGTCTGGCCGCGGCCAATCCTAGCTCCTGGACTCGCTTTCTCGCCTGGGCCGAATACGCTTATAATACCCTGCGCAACGCGTCCACGGGAATCTCTCCTTTTGAGGCTCAGCTGGGATAACTACCTCCCTTGTTCCCTGAGCTGGAGAGAGATGCGGAGGTACCCTCCGCTGGATTCTTCGTGCGTAGGTGTCGAGCGGTCTGGAAGCGCGTATGTGCATCGTTACTGCGCGCTTCAGCTAAACAGAAAGTGGTGGCTGACAGGCACCGCCGTCCGGCCCCCTTCTACCAGGTGGGTCAACGGGTGTGGCTTTCCACACGGGACCTGCCGTTGCGAGTTGAGTCCCGCAAACTCGCGTCTCGATTCATGGGTCCCTTTAAGATCGTGCGGAAACTCAACACGGTCACGGTACGTCTTCAGTTACCATCTTCCATGCGCATCCACCCTACCTTTCATGTCTCATGCTTGAAACCGATACTCGTGAGCGCCCTCGCTCCGGCTGACAAGCCGCCTCCTCCTACTCGATTCTTGGAGGGAGGTACGGTGTACACCGTTCGGCGCATTTTGGCCGAGAGACGTGTGGGCAGAGGGTACCAGTTCCTGGTGGACTGGGAGGGGTATGGTCCCGAGGAGCGCTGCTGGGTTTCGTCCAAGAATATTTTGGACCCCACTCTCATTAGGGACTTCCGAGACAGCAAAGCTTAGGGATCGTCTGGTACCGTCCCTTAGTTGGGGGGTACTGTCATGGGTAGTGGCTGTCTCTTTTTGTTTTCTACCATTGTTTTCCGTTTGGCGTCGTCTGTAGCTCTATCGGATTTTTTCTTCCTCCGTCCCGGTGTTTGGATCTCTCCGGGTCATTATCTCCTACACCTGTGTTTGGTTTCCGTCGGCTATAAATAGAGCTTGACTTCCGCTTTCCGGTGCTTCTGGATTAACGTTGCAGTAGGACTAGAAAGCCGGTATATGGTTTTATTAAAAAAAAGAAAAAAAACTAAGAGAGCTGTAGTTACAGGCTTGCTATTTTGTTCGTTTCTTTTCAGTTCTCGACCTCTTATACACGCCGATCAATAAGTGCGTGAGGCCATTTCTTTTTGTTAGTTTCTCGCTGTTTAAGCGAATTTCCGCCTCCGTTTGAGGTTGTTTTGTGTTAGCCTTGTGCTAGGGAAGTTTTGTTCCCGTTTTTCCGTTTCCCTTTTATTGTGCGGTTTAATTCCGCTTCTGTGGCGTATCCATATTTAGATACGCTTTCTGTATCCTTATCTTTCGCGTTTGGTTCTCTATTTTCGAAACCCAAACCTGACATTACTAGGGATAGCTGCTACTGTATGGGAAGAATGTGCTTTCTTATCTGTTCTGTAGTTACTTCGATGACCTTCTGTATGGACTTACTGTACGTCGCTTTGGATAAAAGCATCTGCTAAATGAATGTAATGTAATGTAACATGGCCACATTTTGATCTCAATAAGGGAGGCCTAGTTTTTGCAAGTTGGAATTAAGGACTTACAGACTGTGCTTTGTAGGCTATGCGTGAGTAACTTGGCTTTTTTTACATTGAAAACATGTTTTTGTTGAGATAAAACTCATTTCACAGTTTGATGTGGCACATACAGTTTCATTAACCACATTTTCTTGAGATGGTAAGATGAAAAAATACAGGGCCAAGTTACATTAAGGCGAGACAGCCTAGGTGAAAACGCCATTTCTTTTTTTTTGGTCGATTTTGAGATTCTTTTATATTTTGCTTCCTTGTTCAGTCAATACATGCTGTGTTACAATGTTGAACATGCAATGAACAGTACACACACTACATAGCCTAGAGTTCTAATTCGGCAAGTCTTTGTGTGTGTGCGTGTGTGTGTGTGTGTGTGTGTGTGTGTGTGTGTGTGTGTGTGTGTGTGTGTGTGAGAGAGAGAGAGAGAGACAGTGATTCTGTTCAGTCAATACATGCTGTGTTTCAGTGCAGTTATCAGTTGTGTGTTTAGATTATTGTTACTACACTGTGTATGTAGCCTGTGTGTGGTTCTGTTCAGTTCTGAGTTCAGTTCAGTTATTCAGTTATCAGTTATGTGTTTGAGATGTCTATTACTAATGGTTTGATTAGGTATTGTGTTTGTAAATAGCGGTTTCAAATAAAAATGTATGGCATTTTACAATACAGAACTTTGAGGGCGTTTTCCCAAAAATGAGTTTTTATGCATTTTTCTTACACGCCAAGAGATTAAATATCCATTTCCCTAGCACCTACACACACCATACTTTCCACATTTCTTCCTATCTATACCCTGCTTCTTTGTTCAGAGGGGTTTGTTGATATATCATTCATAGCCTGATTTATTGCACTATTTGAAACGTCGACTCGTAATACCCCCCATGCCCTGCAAGCCTGTCTCATTCATTACAGTTCATTCTGGTTTAATTGTCGGCTCTTTTATCCAATAGAGTACATTATAACCTGAGTAACGGTATATGCCATGTCTTCTTGGGTGCTTTGAACAATTTACTACAGCCCAGCGTAACGGCAGTTTTTGTTCATATTACTTAAGCTCTATAGAAAACGCATTAGGGAGGGGAGTATTCCCTTTTGCAAAATGTAAAAACGCATCTCAAATGCAGTTGGTCTCGCTGGCTACATATGTACGTTGATTTTTCCACTTGAGCACTCTCCAATATGATTGATAGGCCTATTGTTATTTTTGCATTTCACATACTGTAGTGCAATCGTTAATTTTATTTTTGATGTAGGCTACCTATTTTTATTGAAGATATAACATCTGCCAGCATTTTGCAGATGGTGGAATACTATTTTATTTTAATGTTATCATGCATAATATAGGCTATGGCATATATACTTGTCACTTATGGCATGGAAAATGCTCATTCCAATTTTCTGTGTGCTGATATGTGGTAGATTAAGGTAAAGATATTCCTTGGAGTCAATATGAATAGGAACATTAAAAAAACTACAGAAAAATGCAATCCCGGGGCAAAAGTATACATACTGTAGAGTACAGGGAAAAGTGATGTTTTATTGAGGTACAAGAGTGAATGAGTAGGCTACATATTTAGGTGTATGTAACACTGTGATATCAATATGTTTCTGTTAATCCATCAGAAGAAGCAAATGTATATTTTTTATAATGGACAAAACAAATTTTATTCATTTTATGACATGTTTTGCATAGGGGTTTTGGACCCATAGATATCTAACCCCCTTTACTGATGAACATATAGTAATTCCCACTTGAAAATCATGCAAAAGTGAGTTTTATGAGCCAAAACTGTTGATTTGTAGTGAAATATATATTTTATTTTAAAACACCTGGGGCCCTATCTTACACCCGGCGCTAACCCAAACGCAAGTGTCTTTGCTATCTTACACCTGGCGCATGGTTCATTATAACGCCTTGCTTTCATGTCGTTTAAATACCATGTATTCTTGCGCCAATTACAAGTGAACTGGACGTGTTGGTCTTAAAATGGCCAGGAGTAAGAGGAGTGGCTAGGATTATTTTTGGCGTATGGCTATCTTGAGGCAGCAGAAAGCGCTTACGCTAAAACCACCACAAACCTTGGTCTAAAGTCATGAAGCAGTTGTTTACATGTTATTTTAACGGTGCATATAAGTGCGTCTATATAGGCGTGTGCACAATGCACATTACACACAGGGGTGATCAAAAGCATGATTAAAAATATCAAGATTACAATGTAAAATATTATTATTGTGTAGGCTATATATAAAAAAATGCATAATAATAAAAGGGTTCATAGGTCAAAGACCACATAGCTACTTGTCCCTCAGCGAAGGGGAATGCCAAATTAAATTGCTTTCAGCCCACTCCATCAACATTCAGGCGATGTGCGATGGTACGTGAAAGGTTATAGGCTAAAGACTATTCACAATTATCCTGGATCAAGCTATGACTTCGCTTATATTTGCCAATAATTCCTGTAATCTTCTGGGGGGACAATCTTCTGTTACGGGACAATGGCTATCTATTAAAAATGGCTTTCCATTTGCTGATAACACCTACAGTCAAGCTGGAAAGTCTGCATGTCCCTTTCGCCTTTTCACATTATATTACTTTACAGACTTATACTACAATAGATTGAGTATTTTGCCTCAAACATGTACACACAATAGCCAATAATGACGAAGTGAAAACAGGTTTTTAGAAAATATGCAATTTTATTTTACTGACAAAAATAGGTTATTTAGGGGTTACATATCTGTACACACCCTTAGCCTAATACTTGGTTGCTGCACCTATGGCAGCGATTACAGCTTCAAGGCGTCTTGGGAAAGAAGCTACGAGCTTGGCACACTTGTTTCTGGACATTTTTGCCCATTCCTCTTGGCATATCCTTGCAAGCTCCGTCAGGTTGGATGGGAAGCGTCGGTACACAGCCATTTTCAGCTCTTTCCACAGATGTTCAATTGGATTCTGGTCTGGGCTCTGGCTGGGCCACTCAAGGACATGCACAAACTTTCTCCGAAGCCAATCCTTTGTTCTCTTGGCTGTGTGCTTTAGGTCGTTGTCATGTTGGAAGGTAAACCTTCGCTGCAGTCTGAGGTCCAGAGCGCTCTGGAGCAGGTTTTCTTCAAGGATCTCGGTGTACTTAGCTGCATTCATCTTTCCCTCTATCAGGACTAGTCGCCCCGTTCCCGCTGCTGAAAAACATCCCCCCATCATGATGTTGCCATCGCCATGCTTCACTGTAGGGGTGGTATTAGCCAGGTGATGAGCGGTGCCTGGTTTCCTCCAGACGTGACGCTTGGTATTCAGGCCAAAAAGTTCAATTTTGGTTTCATCAGACCAGAGAATCTTGATTCTCATGGTTTGAGAGTCCTCTAGGTGCCTTTTGGCAAACTCCAAGCGGGCTGTGATGTGCCTTTTACTAAGGAGGAGCTTCCGTCTGGCCACTCTACCATAAAGGCCTGATTGATGGAGCGCTGCCTGGATGGTTGATCTTCTGAAAGGTTCTCCCATCTCCACAAGGATACGCTGGAGCTCTGTCAGAGTGACCCTCGGGTTCCTGCTCACCTCCCTGGCCAAAGCCCGTTTTCCCCGATTGTTCAGTTTGGCCAGGCGGCCAGGTCTAGGAAGATTCTTGGTGGTTCCAAACTTCTTCCATTTACGAATGATGGTGGCCACTGTGCTCTTTGGGACCTGTAAATCTGCAGCGATTTTTCCGTACCCTTCTCCAGATCTATGCCTTGACACAATCCTGTTTCTGAGGTCTGCAGATAAGTCCTTTGACCCCATTGCTTGGAGTTTGCTCTGACATGCACTGTCAACTGTGGGACCTTATATAGGCAGGTGTTGGCAATCCCCAATCATGTCCAATTAATTGAATTTATCACAGGTGGACTCCAATTAAGTTGTAGAAACATCTCAAGCAGTATCAGTGGAAACAAAATGCACCTCAGCTCATTTTTGGATGTCAAATCAAAGGGTGTGCACACTTCTGTACATATGATATTTTACATTTAGATTTTTAATAAATTAGCACACATGTCTAAAAACCTGTTTTCATTTTGTCATTATGGGCTATTTTGTGTAGAATTTTCAGACAAAAAATTAACTCAATCTATTGTAGAATATGTCTGTAACGTAATAAAACGTGGAGAAGGTGAAAGGGGTGTTCAGACTTTCCGGCTTGACTGTATATCAAGCCTAATGCGCAAATTGTAATTTACACCTAATGCAATTTTCATTCAAAGTAAAACTCGTGCACTGCAATAGACGGACATTTGAGTTCTGAAAATGCACTTCAGATGTCATTACAATACAGCTCTCTAGGCATACAGCCTGTAAGTAAATAGAAAAAAGTTCAAAACCTTGTCCAGTGAATATTGCATTTATTGTTTTTAAAATAGCCTAAGCTACAGCGGATTTGCTGTGCATACGGTTTTTTCCATAGCCTACGGTTAAACAACGGAGATAAATCTCACCATGTTAACTGAATTTGAACCTTAGTATTCTTCGTCCTTCATATTTTTTAAATTACAGTGACAAGGTTTCCATACTCTCAGCTTCTTAAAACCCAGCTGATTTCACCTGTTATTCCATAACTGAACAAAATGAGAAAAGAACTAAGCGTCTAATTAGAAACTAAAACAAATTTGCAGCACGTTACACAATTAATTCACAGTTCATTTTAATGCCATTCTCTGCATGTGCGCTGCATGTTCTGTTTCCCCTGCTGTAAGTCGCACGTTTCACGGTCTTAAAGTGGATTGTTTTCAAGCATTATGCTACGAGTAAAACATCTTGGCCACATTTCCATAAGCAGGACATTATAAAACAAGAGGAAATATGCGTGAACATATGGGTTGCCAACCTGACAGCTTTATTGTATTTAGTGTAATCATTAAGGCAAAATAATGGTATTTATGTTATTAATTAATAATATTAATTATGCAGGTAGCCTAATGAACTTCGGATGAAGCTTGAACTTCGAGAACTCCATGCGAACAGCCTCATGGAATTGATGTTTGACACTCTTATTGCATAATCAAACGAAATTTGTTGAACAAGCAGGCTAATTTGACATTTTCTAAGGTGAGACTGAAGTCATTGATAGCTTATTCTCAGCTGTTGCAGGTCCTTTTAATGAAATGTAACCACATATATTTTGTAGAATAACAGTCATGTCGGGAATTACTGGAAACTCATAGGCTAATGGTTAGTCCAAATAATATTGATGTTGGGACCACAGACTACATTTCCCTTCATTCCACAGGAAACCCAATGGACATCCGTTTTAGTGATTAAATCGTGTCACTTTGAAATACGAGACACTAAGGGTCATAAAACTAAAACAGATAAAACTGAAGACATTCCAGTCAGTCGCCCCCATTTTCCTTCAAGTCCACTCTTGTGCACAACTGCACAAGAGGCAGTACTCCATTTTGTCTTCCCCTTTTACTAGCTAGACAGCTACAAAGGTGGGCTGCGGAGCGGGGCGCAAGGAGCTTGCCTACGGCATCTAACCCTAGGACTGAGTTAACGCAACTCCGACTGTTCCAGCCACGGACAAAGACGCAAACCAGGCGGTAACCAGACGACTTCAGAGAAATCCCAACCGGGATAAGAAAGGCCAAATGAAAAGCCCTGGCCACCCACCTCACGAACAAAGCCAGCTGTAATCAACTCACTGTGGACTTCAGTAAGACTGATCAAACATCCCAGGCATAGTTTAGGATTTTAGTCTGAATTGTTTATCGGTAATTTGAATGTATCTCGACTTTGTGCGATAATAATAGCTGTATAAACTTGTTGCGCTGGTTATCAAGCTAGCCAGCTGGCCTATCATTTTATAGCTAATGTGGTAGTACTGTTAACTAACCAAAGCAGGCCTCATGGTTTGCTCCTCTTCTTTCACATTTACTAACATTTGTATGATATGATCTCATTTTAGCTTACAGTAGATGGTTAACAGTATTTCCTGACCGAAGTGCGTGAACTTATTTATAGTAACGTTAGATTTGAGATCTATATCCACCATCGTGTTGCGACACAGCCAATTTACTCCACACTCCTTTGTTCTCTGAGCACACGTGGCACGTACACATACACACACGCACACACACACGTGCGCATACCCATACAAATACTCCAATACGCACACAACACGATATGTCTATTTAGTAGAATGTGATATTCCTGTTTTTCCTTGTTTAATAAATCTATTTTTGTTAAACCTGGTGTCTGTTTTGATATCATATGAACACAAGGGCTGAGTCAACCTAATCATTAGAACATAATACCTTCAACCCTTATGAGTTATTAGTTATTAGTGCTTTGATGGTAATTTGAAGTAGTAGTAACTATAATCCATAATAATCCAAATTAAACTGATTAAATTTTAAACTAATTTAAGAATAATAAAGGTAAACCTCATTATTCTCATTATTCCATAGTTATTGCCTATATTTCTGGCATGTGTCACATTCAAGTTTCAACTATACTTTCTCTCACATACATATATTCTACTCTTACATACATATATTATCACTCTCACATACCTACATTAATATATGTATGTGAGAGTATACAGGTGCAGCTCAAAAAATTTGAATCTCGTGAAAAAGTTCAATATTTTTTGTCACTCATGTCAGAAAGTGAAACTCATATATTATATAGATTCATTACACATAGAGTGAAATATTTCAAGCCTTTATTTCTTGTAATTTTGATGATTATGGCTTACAGTTAATGAAAACCCAAATTCAGTGTCTCAGAAAATTTGAATATTACATAAGATCAATAAAAAAGGATATTTTAAACAGAAATGTCAGCCTTCTGAAAAGTATGTTCAATAAAATTATGTTCAATAAAATTAGAATATTGTGAAAAAGTTCAATATTGGAAACTCATGGTGTCACACTCTAATCAGCTAATTAACTCAAAACACCTGCAAAGGTTTCCTGAGCCTTTAAATGGTCTCTCAGTCTGGTTCAGTAGGCTACACAATCATGGGGAAGAATGCTGACTTGACAGATGTCCAGAAGACAGTCATTGACACCCTCCACAAGGAGGGTAAGCCACAAAAGGTCATTGCTAAAGAAGCTGGTTCTTCACAGAATGCTGTATCCAAGCATATTCATAGAAAGTTGAGTGGAAGGAAAAAGTGTGGTAGGAAAAGGTGCACAAGCAACAGGGATAACCGCAGCCTTGAGAGGATTGTCAAGCAAAATCCATTCAAGAATTTGGGGGAGCTTCACAAGGAGTGGACTGAGGCTGGAGTCAGTGCATCAAGAGCCACCACGCACAGACGAATCCAGGACATGGGCTACAAATGTCGCATTCCTCGTGTCAAGCCACTCCTGAACCAGAGACAATGTCAGAAGCGTCTTACCTGGGCTAAGGAGAAAAAGAACTGGACTGTTGCTCAGTGCTCAGTCCAAAGTCCTCTTTTCAGATGAAAATAAATTTTACATTTCATTTGGAAATCAAGGTCCCAGAGTCTGGAGGAAGAGGGGAGAGGCACAGAATCCACGTTGCTTGAAGTCCAGTGTGAAGTTTCCACAGTCAGTGATGATTTGGGGTGCCATGTCATCTGCTGGTGTTGGTCCACTGTGTTTTCTGAAGTCCACAGTCAACGCAGCCATCTACCAGGAAATTTTAGAGCACTTCATGCTTCCTTCTGCTGACAAGCTTTATGGAGATGCTGATTGAATTTTCCAGCAGGACTTGGCACCTGCCCACACTGCCAAAAGTACCAAAAGCTGGTTCAATGACCATGGTATTACTGTGCTTGATTGGCCAGCAAACTTGCCTGACCTGAACCCCATAGAGAATCTATGGGGTATTGTCAAGAGGAAGATGAGAGACACCAGACAACACCCAACAATGCAGACGACCTGAAGGTCGCTATCAAAGCAACCTGGGCTTCCATTACAACTCAGCAGTGCCACAGGGTGATCGCCTCCATGCCACATTCATGCAAAAGGAGCCCCAACCAAGTATTGAGTTCATAGAAATGAACATATTTTTCAGAAGGCTGACATTTCTGTTTAAAATATCCTTTTTTTTACCTCTCCAAGGAATCGCCACCTTATCGTGGTGGAGAGGTTTGTGTGCCCCTGTGATCCTTGGAGCTATGTTGTCGGGGGCATTAGCCCCTGGTAGGGGTTCCCAAGGCAAATTGGTTCAGGGGGAGGGACCAGACAAAGAGCGATTCAATGACTCTCATGACACGGCCTCATAAGAACAAGAAAACCTCGCCCGGAATAGGGAAACCGGGGCACCCTCCTGGAGCCAGACCCGGGGGGGGAGCCCGTCGGCGAGCGTCTGGTGGCCGAGCCTTACCCCATGGGGCCCGGCTGGGCACAGCCCGAAAAGGGAACGTGGGGCCGCCACCATGTGGGCTCACCACCCGCAGGGATCGGCATGGGAGTCGGGTGCTTTGCCAGACGGGCGGTGGGCGAAGGCGGGGATCCGGGCGTGCTGATCCCCAGTGTCACAGACTGGTTCTGGGGACGTGGAACGTCACCTCGCTGGCGGGGAAGGAGCCGGAGATGGTGCGGGAGGTGGAGCGGTACCAACTAGATATAGTTGGGCTCACCTCCACGCACAGCACTGGCTCCGGAACCAAACTCCTGGAGAGGGGCTGGACCCTATTCTTCTCCGGAGTTGCCCAGGGTGAGAGGCGCCGGGAGGGTGTGGGGATACTCACAAGCCCCCGGCTGAGCCCCACCATGTTGGAGTTTCACCCAGGGAATGAGAGGGTCGCCTCTCTGCGACTACGTGTCACCGAGGGGAAAGCTCTGACTGTTGTTTGTGCTTATGCACCAAACGGCAGTTCGGAGTATCCGGCCTTCTTGGAGTCACTGGGGGGCATACTGGAAAGTGTCCCGCCCGGGGACTCCATAGTTCTGCTGGGTGACTTCAACGCTCACATGGGCAACGACGGAGAAACCTGGAAGGGGGTGATTGGGAGGAACGGTCTGCCTGATCTTAACCCGAGTGGTGTTTTGTTATTGGACTTCTGTGCTGGTCATGGATTGTCCATAACGAACACCATGTTCGAGCATAGGGTGGTACATAAGTGCACCTGGTACCAGAACACCTTAGGCCAAAGATCGATGATCGACTTTGTAGTCGTATCATCAGATCTGCGGCCGTATGTCTTGGACACTCGGGTGAAGAGAGGAGCAGAGCTGTCAACCGATCACCACCTGGTGGTGAGTTGGATCAGGTGGCCAGGGAGACTGCCGGACAGACCCGGTAAACCCAAACGTGGAGTGAGGGTGAACTGGGAACGTCTGGCGGAGGCCCCCGTCCGCAGGGTCTTCAACTCCCACCTCCGGAGGAATTTCTCGTGTATCCCGGGGGAGGCTGGGGACATGGAGTCCGAGTGGGCCATGTTCAAAGCCTCCATTGCCGAGGCGGCGGGCAGGAGCTGTGGCCAGAAGACCATCGGTGCCTGTCGTGGCGGCAACCCCAGAACCCGCTGGTGGTCACCAGCGGTGAGGGAAGCCGTCAAGCTGAAGAAGGAGGCTTTTCGGGCTTAGTTGGCCCGGGGGTCTCCTGAAGCAGCAGACAGGTACCGGAGGGCCAGAAGGGCTGCGGCTTCGGCGGTCACTGAGGCAAAAACCCAGGTATGGGAGGAGTTCGGGGAGGCCATGGAGAAGGACTTTCGGTCGGCCTCGAGGAAGTTCTGGCAAACCGTCCGACACTTCAGAAAGGGAAAGCAGGGCTTGACCCAGGCTGTGTTCAGCAGGGGAGGAGAACTGCTGACCCGGACTGGGGATGTTGTCGGGCGGTGGAAAGAGCACTTCGAGGAGCTTCTGAACCCGACCAACATGCCCTCTGTGGAAGAGGCAGAGCCTGAAGACTCGGGGGGGTCCGCACCCATATCCCTGGCGGAAGTCGCTGAGGTTGTCAAAAAGCTCCGCAGTGGCAAGTCGCCAGGGGTGGATGAGATTCGCCCTGAGATGCTGAAGGCTCTGGACATTGTTGGGCTGTCTTGGTTGACACGCCTCTTCAGTGTCGCGTGGAAGTCGGGGACAGTGCCTGCGGAGTGGCAGACCGGGGTGGTGGTCCCCATCTTCAAGAAGGGGGACCGGAGGGTGTGCTCTAATTATCGGGGTATCACACTTCTCAGCCTCCCCGGGAAAGTTTACTCGAGGGTGCTGGAAAGGAGGCTCCGACCGTTGGTCGAACCTCAGATTCAGGAGGAGCAATGTGGCTTTCGCCCTGGCCGTGGAACAGTGGACCAGCTCTTTACCCTAGCAGGGTTGCTCGGGGGGTCATGGGAGTTTGCCCATCCAGTCTACATGTGCTTTGTGGACTTGGAGAAGGCCTTCGACCGTGTCCCCCGGGGGATCCTGTGGGGGGTACTGCGGGAGTACGGGGTACCGGGGCCGTTATTGCGAGCCATCCGATCCCTGTACGACTAAAGTGAGAGCTGTGTCCGCATCCTTGGCATTAAGTCAGGCGCGTTCCCGGTGGGTGTTGGACTCCGCCAAGGCTGCCCCTTGTCACCGGTCCTGTTTGTGGTATTCATGGACAGGATCTCAAGGCGCAGCCGAGGTGAGGAGAGTGTCCGGTTTGGTGACCTCAGAATTGCGTCTCTGCTTTTTGACGTGATGACATGGTTCTGCTGGCTTCATCGGACCGTGACCTCCAGCAAGCACTGGGGCGGTTTGCAGCCGAGTGTGAAGCGGCCGGGATGAGAGTCAGCACCTCCAAGTCTGAGGCCATGGTTCTCTGCCGGAAAACGGTGGAATGCTCCCTCCAGGTTGGGAATGAGTCCTTGCCCCAAGCGAAGGAGTTCAAGTATCTCGGGGTCTTGTTCACGAGTGAGGGTAAAATGGAGCGGGAGGTCGACAGACGGATCGGTGCAGCGTCCGCAGTAATGCGGGCGTTGTGCCGGACCGTCGTGGTGAAGAGGGAGCTGAGCCAGAAGGCGAAGCTCTCGGTCTACCAGTCGATCTACGTTCCTACCCTCACCTATGGTCACGAACTTTGGGTCGTGACCGAAAGAACGAGATTGCGGATACAAGCGGCCGAAATGAGCTTCCTCCGTAGGGTAGCCGGGCTCAGCCTTAGAGATAGGGTGAGGAGCTCGGACATCCGGAGGGAGCTCGGAGTAGAGCCGCTGCTCCTTCGCATCGAAAGGAGCCAGCTGAGGTGGTTCGGGCATCTGATTAGGATGCCCCCCGGGCGCCTCCCTTTGGAGGTGTTCCGGGCACGTCCAACTGGGCGGAGACCCCGAGGTAGACCCAGAACCCGATGGAGAGATTATATATCTCTCCTGGCCTGGGAACGCCTCGGGATCCCCCAGGAGGAGCTGGAAAGCGTCGCTGGGGAGAAGGACGTCTGGAACCCCCTTCTTGGCCTACTGCCTCCGCGACCCGACTTCGGATAAGCGGCTGATGATGATGTTGATGATATCCTTTTTTATTGATCTTATGTAATATTCTAATTTTCTGAGACACTGAATTTGGCTTTTCATTAGCTGTAAGCCATAATCATCAAAATTACAAGAAATAAAGGCTTGAAATATTTCACTCTATGTGTAATGAATCTATATAATATATGAGTTTCACTTTCTGACATGAGTGACAAAAAATATTGAACTTTTTCACGATATTCAAATTTTTTGAGCTGCACCTGTACATAATATGACAATGAGCATAGTGGATTCTAATGGAAATCCGCAAGTGTACCTAGAGTGTAATGTTGTGTAAAATGCAATAAATGATACAATTAATACAATTCTGAATATCTTTATTTAGCAAAAAAGAAATTACTTGCATGAAATGTACAAATGGATAATATAATTTGTTTGGGGTAGTAGTACAATGAAGTTCACAGTGCAACTTGTAGTAGGCCTACCACAAGTGGCATTGATACATTCAAGTAATATATTCCATTCAAGTACAAAAACTATTGCACACACGAATCTCTGTGGGATAAATTGAAAAGCATAAGGTAAACAATAAGTAAAAAGTAATAGAACCAAGAGCTGAAAATGCCCAAAAACTTGAACAAATAAGAGCTTCAATCGGCACAACATAGAACATACATGGTCAGTCTTTCTTTAAGGCTTCACCGTCGTTACAGTTCTGTTCCACTCTTGTTTGCATGTGTGACAAAACTAGTGGTCATTTGCAGCAGGTGCATGTGTCCAACACAACCAAGGTGGTTACACCTTAACATAATATAAGGTATCACCTTAACATAACAGCTAACGTTACCGTTAATGTTATAGTTTGCGTGTCTGAAAAATGGCCGATAATACCCACAACACTGGTGTGAAGTCGTGCCTGTTCTCTATACAGTATTGTTTGTTTATACGCAGATCTTGACCGTCCTAATTTGGCGGCCGTGCAGTGCAGATTTGAATAGGGCAACTGAGGATCTGTTTAAGGATCTATGGTACCAGCCAGCTTCTGAGCCAATCACAATCTTTCCGTTTCATGTAAGTTTCAACTATACTTTCTCTCACATACATATATTCTACTCTTACATACATATATTATCACTCTCACATACCTACATTAATATATGTATGTGAGAGTATACAGGTGCAGCTCAAAAAATTTGAATCTCGTGAAAAAGTTCAATATTTTTTGTCACATGTCAGAAAGTGAAACTCATATATTATATAGATTCATTACACATAGAGTGAAATATTTCAAGCCTTTATTTCTTGTAATTTTGATGATTATGGCTTACAGTTAATGAAAACCCAAATTCAGTGTCTCAGAAAATTAGAATATTACATAAGATCAATAAAAAAGGATATTTTAAACAGAAATGTCAGCCTTCTGAAAAGTATGTTCATTTCTATGCACTCAATACTTGGTTGGGGCTCCTTTTGCATGAATTACTGCATCAATGCGGCGTGGCATGGAGGCGATCAGCCTGTGGCACTGCTGAGGTGTTAATGGAAGCCCAGGTTGCTTTGATAGCGGCCTTCAGGTCGTCTGCATTGTTGGGTCTGGTGTCTCATCTTTCTCTTGACAATACCATAGATTCTGAGACACTGAATTTGGGTTTTCATTAGCTGTAAGCCATAATCATCAAAATTACAAGAAATAAAGGCTTGAAATATTTCACTCTATGTGTAATGAATCTATATAATATATGAGTTTCACCTTCTGTAATGAGTGACAAAAAATATTGAACCTTTTTACGATATTCTAATTTTTTGAGCTGCACCTGTATATGTATGTGAGGGAGAGTATGTATGAGACAGTGAGTATGAATTATGGCCTAAACGGCCCCTCATAGAATAACAACATTGATGGACACATTAACTTTGATGTTAGCTATAGATAACTGGCATGTGTCACATTCAACCACCATGTTACCCCTTTAAACAGAGCATCCCCTAAATACACTGCTCAAAAAAATTAAGGGAACACTGTAATGGAAATTTTCTTATTTACATTGTGTGTGTTAATTTAGAGATGTATGTTAATTAAGAGACAAACACATTATTAACATTTAACACTTATTCATGATTTCTCTTCGATTATCCATTTAGTCTAACAGTAATGCAGAGGTAAGGGATAGAGGGTTTTAGCCAGCACATGAGCTGGGGCAACCTGGTTCCTCCTGTGTCTGGCCCACATCAAATAGAAGGTCATGCATGACAGTGAAGCTAATGATATGTCCTTGCTTAGGAAACATCTTTCAATGGCTGTCTCCTTCTTGACCAGGGAAGGGGCCATCGAGGCCAAGGGTTAACACATGTCCCTGAGGAGAGAATGTATATCTGTATTTTGTCTTTCATCTATCTGTATTTCTCTTGTGCTTAGAAATCCGCGCTGTAAAAAAGTTATAAATGTCTTCCGTACTTCCTGATCATGAGAGAGCCTTTTGGTGAGCACTCTCTCATTGGTTTATCTGAAAATAAACTAATTATTATATATCTTAGACGGGTTTGTTGCGATTCTGTCGGGGACAGAACTTTGCTTCACTGTAGGTAGAAAGGGAAATTTCCACGACAACACTTAATCATCACAGTATAACACCAAGTCAAACCAAACCGGTCATGCTGGATGATGTTGCAGGTAGCATAACATTCGCCACAGCGTCTCCAGACTCTTTCACGTCTGTCACATATGCTCAGTGTGAACCTGCTCTCATCTGTGAAGAGAACGGGGCGCAAATGGCGAACCTACCAATTCTGGTGTTCTCTGGCAAATGCCAATCGAGCTGCACCGTGCTGGGCTGTGAGCACAGGTCCCACTACAGGATGTCGGGCCCTCATGCCACCCTCATGGAGTCTGTTTCTGACAGTTTAGTCAGAAACATGCACACGAGTAGCCCGCTGGAGGTCATTTTGTAGGGCTCTGGCAGTGCTCCTCCTGTTCCTCATACAAAGGAGCAGATAACGGTCCGGCCGCTGGGTTGTTGCCCTTCTACAGCCCTGTCCAGCTCTCCTCGTGTAATGGCCCGTTTCCCGGTATCTCCTCCACGCTCTTGAGACTGTGCTGGGAGACACAGCAAACCTTCTTGCGACGGCACGTATGTATCTGCCATCTTGGAGGAGCTGGACTACCTGTGCAAGCTGAATGGGCTGCAGGTACCGCCTTATGCTACAAGTAGTGACAAGGGCACTAGCAAAATTAAAAACTAGAGAAAAATCAGTCAGGAAGGATAAGGAGAGAGAAATGGTTTGTGGCCACCACCTGCAAAACCTTTTACTTTTTGGGGGTTGTCTTGCTGTTGCCTCTCCTGTCCATCTGTTGTCACTTTCATTTGCACAAAAGCAGGTGAAATTTATTCACAATCGTTTACGCTTCCTAACTGGACAGATCGATATCCCAGAAGTTTAATTGACTTGGTGTTATACTGTGTTGATTAAGTGTTCCCTTAACTTCCTTGAGCAGTGCAGATGAGAATTGACCAAATTTGCCATCTGCGCCAAGGGGTTAGGGCTGAGAGTCTGTGGTCATTGTGGTTATTTCTGTAGGAAACCCTGAAAAGTGCCAAACTCTCGGTGCGGTATAGGTATGGGGCATACCTGCCATCCCAATACTTGAGTTTTAAATATTGGTTAAGCATCTGCAGTCCTCAGAGTGAAAGATGCTTCAAATAAAATGTTGCTTTTGAAACTTTAATGGAATCATTGCTTGTGTTTGCATTTGTCACCCAACAATAAAAAAGTTAAAATCCTACTCAGGAATGTATAGTTTGAAGTGGAAGGAAACAAAAAGTCTGATTTGAGTATAAGTGTGCTTGTGAAAGACCACACTGGCAGCCTCTGTACAATCAAATGCAATTATCATGCAAATGTTCTGCTCTGTGTGGATTCATGTTCAGACTACTGTAGGCTTGAAATTTCTTAGAGAAATGCTAAGTATGAGCTACACAAAGAGCTTCACAGTGAATACCAAAGTGTAATGTGTTAAACATTCATGGTCAGAAATGTATATTAAATTTAGACTTTGCACAGTGTACACCCTAATTCATAGTTTATTCTTTTTAGTTTTATTAAGTGTATTTTTCTAACCATTTGCTTAACTGGGTAATACAATTATTTAGTAATTTAGCAGTTACCTTGTCCAACCTGTGATTTGAACCCACGGGTATAGATAAACAAATGCTATTAATTGCAAGCCTGGTCCCTTAACAACAAAAATCTGCTTCCAGATGGCTGGATTTGAGTACCGAACTGAAGCGGAAAACAAAACTATTATTTCCAATTAGCCTGACTCTTGAGCGCGTAATTATGTGTTGTTGGACATTCCTATTCGTACATGCATGGCTTGGACGCATGTTTCAGTGACTCAAAATTGAATCCAGGCCTTCATGATTCATTCATTTAATCATTTTGTTAGTTTTTTAGTATGTAACTTTTATGAGGTCAATTTATTTGAAATATTTAAGCTGATGAATGGATTACCATGTATAGTGAGCACTATAATTAATTGGACAGTGACACATTTTTTGTTATTTTGGTTCTGTACTCTAGCACTTTGAGTTTGAAAGGATACAATGACACTGAGGTTGAAGTGCAGACTGTCAGCTTTAATTTGAGTTGTGCAGTAGATATGGATGGATCACTTTAAGGGTTGTTTCTCCTGACAAATTTTCCGATTGAACTCTATGAAAAATGAAGTCAGGAGAAGACACCCTTCAAGTTATCCATCCATATCTACTGCATATCTGGCAGCAGAGTGATAGTTTAAGGCTTGTTTGATAAGTCAGACCCTTGATGACTTCGAGCCATTTAGCCAACCATGTGTTCTATACTGTTCCAGTGTAATTTACAGCTAAATCTAGTCCCACCCCCCAATTCCCATTGAGATCCATTCAAATGCAGAGAGGTTATAGTATAAGATATCAAGAGTCTTTTGATATTGTTGGGTCACAGACATCAGGAAGTCATGGCATGCAAAGGATATGCGACCAAATATTAAAAATCATTAATTTATTCTACATTATGTTAAACGGTGCAATATTTTTTGCTGCCCGAAAATTGGGGGGGGGGGGGGCTATGTACAAAAGGTTCTATAATTTCTAAACGGTGTATCTAATATGGATGAAAATACCCTCAGTATCCTTTCAAACTCAAAGTGCTAAAGTACAGAAAACAAAATAACAAAAAATGTGTCACCGTCCGATGAATTATGGTGCTCACTGTATGTCTGTTGTTTCAAACCCCTTGATCTGAATCAAGTGCACTTAGGCTTAAGGGCAATCCGATCAAACAAGGCTTACATTTTTTTCTGATTCAGTCAAACATCTGGCAGATCCTTATGAAAACGTAATATCAAAGAAATGAGAAGGTACATATACTGCTAAAATGCACAAACCCCAATTCCAAAAAAGTTGAGACAGTATGTAAAATGCACATAAAAGCAGAAAGCAGCGGTTTGTAAATTCTCTTTTACATATATGTAATTGAAAACAGTACAAAAAAAAGATATTTAATGTTTTACCTTATCCACTTTATTGATTTTTGTTAATACAGGTGCAGCTCAAAAAATTTGAATATCGTGAAAAATTTCAATATTTTTTGTCAATATATTTCAAGCCTTTATTTCTTGTATTTCTTGTAATTTTGATGATTATGGCTTACAGCTAATGAAAACCCAAATTCAGTGTCTCAGAAAATTTGAATATTACATAAGATCAATAAAAAAGGATATTTTAAACATACTTCTGAAAAGTATGTTCATTTCTATGCACTCAATACTTAGTTGGGGCTCCTTTTGCATGAATTACTGCATCAATGCGGCGTGGCATGGAGGCGATCAGCCTGTGGCACTGCTGAGGTGTAATGGAAGCCCAGGTTGCTTTGATAGCGGCCTTCAGGTCGTCTGCATTGTTGGGTCTGGTGTCTCTCGTCTTCCTCTTGACAATACCCCATAGATTCTCTATGGGGTTCAGGTCAGGCGAGTTTGCTGGCTAATCAAGCACAGTAATACCATGGTCATTGAACCAGCTTTTGGTACTTTTGGCAGTGTGGGCAGGTACCAAGTCCTGCTGGAAAATGAAATCAACATCTCCATAAAGCTTGTCAGCAGAAGGAAGGATGAAGTGCTCTAAAATTTCCTGGTAGATGGCTGCGTTGACTGTGGACTTCAGAAAACACAGTGGACCAACACCAGCAGAAGACATAGCACCCCAAATCATCACTGACTGGAAAGTTCACACTGGACTTCAAGCAACATGGATTCTGTGCCTCTCCACTCTTCCTCCAGACTCTGGGACCTTGATTTCCAAATGAAATGTAAAATTTATTTTCATCTGAAAAGAGGACTTTGGACTGAGCACTGAGCAACAGTCCAGTTCTTTTTCTCCTTAGCCCAGGTAAGACGCTTCTGACGTTGTCTCTGGTTCAGGAGTGGCTTGACACGAGGAATGCGACATTTGTAGCCCATGTCCTGGATTCGTCTGTGCGTGGTGGCTCTTGATGCACTGACTCCTGCCTCAGTCCACTCCTTGTGAAGCTCCCCCAAATTCTTGAATGGATTTTGCTTGACAATCCTCTCAAGGCTGCGGTTATCCCTGTTGCTTGTGCACCTTTTCCTACCACACTTTTTCCTTCCACTCAACTTTCTATGAATATGCTTGGATACAGCATTCTGTGAACAACCAGCTTCTTTAGCAATGACCTTTTGTGGCTTACCCTCCTTGTGGAGGGTGTCAATGACTGTCTTCTGGACATCTGTCAAGTCAGCAGTCTTACCCATGATTGTGTAGCCTACTGAACCAGACTGAGAGACCATTTAAAGGCTCAGGAAACCTTTGTAGGTGTTTTGAGTTAATTAGCTGACACCATGAGTTTCCAATATTGAACTTTTTCACAATATTCTAATTTTCTGACACTGAATTTGGGTTTTCATTAGATGTAAGCCATAATCATCAAAATTACAAGAAATAAAGGCGTGAAATATTTCACTCTATGTGTAATGAATCTATATAATATATGAGTTTCACTTTCTGAAATGAGTGACAAAAAATATTGAACTTTTTCACGATATTCTAATTTTTTGAGCTGCACCTGTATATGCCAATTCCAAATTTGATGCCTGCAACATGTTCCCAAAAAGTTGGGACAGGGGCAAAAAGAAGATAAAAAAACACCTGTTTGAAACATTCCACAGGTAAAGAGGTGATGCTATAATGACTGGGTATGAAAAGATATCAACTGACTCTTCTTTCAGGTACTCTGACAAGCTATACTATAACCTCTCTGCATTTGAATAGATCTCTATGGGAATTGGGGGGTGGGACTAGATTAAGCTGTAAATTACACTAGAATAGTATGGAACCTATGGTTTGCTAAATGGCTGTAAGTCATCAAGGGTCTGTGGTATTAAACAAGCCTCAAACCATCACTCTGCTGCCAGATATGCAGTAGATATGGATGGATCACTTGAAGGGTTGTTTCTCCTGACTTATTTTTCCATAGTTCAATAGGAAAATGAGTCATTTGATATCCTTTTATACCCAGTCATGATAGTATCACCTGTTTACCTGTGGAATGTTCCAAACAGGTGTCTTTTTTTGCCCCTGTCCCAACTTTTTTGGAATGTGTTGCAGGCATCAAATTCGGAATTAGTGTATATTTACAAAGATATAAAATTGATAAGGTAAAACATTAAATCTATCTATTTTCTTTGTACTGTTTTCAATGAAATATATGTAAAAGTGAATTTACTAATCAATTCTTTCTACTTGTATGTTTCCCAACATTTTTTGGAATTGGGGTTTGTAAATTAATGTTAATTTCCAAATAATTAACTAGATAATACAATTCTGAATTATTAGCAAAGTTAACAAGTTAACAAAATTTAAAGTAAAAAAACTGAATAACAAAATAATAATAAGGAGCGGCAGTGTAGTATAATGGTTAAGGAACTGGACTTGTAACCGAAAGGTTGCAGGTTCGATTCCCAGGTAGGACACTGCCGTTGTACCCTTGAGCAAGGAACTTAACCTGAATTGCTTCAGTATATATCCAGCTGTATGAATGGATACATGTAATAAGAAGTTGTGTAAGTCGCTCTGGATAAGAGCGTCTGCTAAATGCCTATAATGTAAAAAAAAAAAGTAATGTAATAAATTAATTCATGCATAAAAACTTGTGGTTTGATTGAATTACAGTACATATGCTATTAAACTGTGTTTAATTAAATCTAGGGCTAAGTATGGCCGCCGTTGTTCCTGTAGTGGTAAAAGCGCGGACTCTCGGTTTGCGCAGTTGCGCCCCAAGGGTTCGATTCTCGGTCCTACCAGATCCAAGTGCCAATTGGCGGCTACTCCCGGGAGGGCAGGTTAGGAGAGAATCGTCACGTATAAGTCAGCCCTAGGAAAGTTGGAATCACAGTCAGGTCAGTCGCGCCCTGAAGAGGATGTGGCGCCCTCTTTCCTACTACTAATGGCTGACAGAGTTATTGCGCCGATTCTCTATGGGTATGCTATGCTATATGGGGGAGAATTGAATTACATTGGGTCTAATTGGCTCCCAAAAATCAGGGGGAAAAAAAAAATCTAGGGCTAAGTGCGTGTGATTGAATCCCACCCATTATACTGCTTGCATCTTTTAACTCCGAGCCAGACAATTCTGTACTCGCTCATGTTGAAATCTATTCAAACCTATACCATATAATAGCTGGAAATGAAAGGCCTTTGTCATTTTTAAAAACAGCAGTAGATGAGAAATTACAGTGAAGTAACATCTTCGTACTGTGATGTGCTGTAACCTGTAATTATCATAGACATAATTAAGTGATAATCCATTTGAATTGATTTTGCCAAGTGTAACACAGGATGCCACATTCTATTATTGCACACACTCTGTATTAATGTGACATGCCACAGGCTGCAGAATTGTACAAGCCTTTGTTTCCGTTTTATCCTGAGGCTCTAAGCAAGGGCACTGTATTGATTAATATGATTCAAATTGGGAGACGTTGAAATACTTTTCAGGCATATTTTAATCGATTTATTCATTTATTATTATTCATTATTTTTGCTGCTGTTGGTGTTTTTATTGTTCTGGGTGGTTCATTAAGGGAGGATGTACCAGATTTATATAAATTTACAGTTTAATTCATTGTTGAGTGGACTCTTTGCTTCAAAACCCAATTTCTTGAAATGCATCAGTGGAAGGACAAAATATTTAACAATGCCTCGTAACCCCTTAGTGCAGATGGCATATTTGGTAAATCATGGGGGTACTCTGTTTAAGGCTTTATAACTCCAGGTGTGAGCATCACATAAACTTGGTAAATGGCTTAAATGAAACAAAACCGATGTACCATTTTTTGTACAAACTTAGATTTGTTTATTTTCATAATTTAAGTCAAAATAAAGTGCCGGAAATGCAAGCCAAACTTTTCAAAAAAATGCAAAAAAATACATAATTCTTCAAAATACTGAGAGCTACATAAGTGAAACAGGTAAAACTACACATTTCCTGGATCATAAACTCCTTGTCCACAAGCATTCAATAATCGCAGGGTGATATACAGAACTACTAAAGATCTATGACACGAAATGTAAGCAGTGTAGCCTGATGTACCCAGGGTCTCCAAACCTATCCAAATTGGCTAAAATGTGAATAGCTGTAAATCTTAAACTAATCATACATTTCAGTGCAAATCAACTGTTTTGACTCATTTAACTCACCTTTTTATCATTTTCATGTGGGAATTATTTTGGATCAGTACAGGGGGGTGGATATCTAGGTGTCCAATAACCTACCCAAAACCTCTCCGAGAAATTATTAAAAAGCCTTTTGTCCTTTATAAAGCATATACATTTTACCTTACGATCACTTAATGGATGAAAACATTGATATTGCACAGTTTCAGTTCAGTGTTTGATGCCAAGTGTGCCATTTTTTCACCATTATCCTTCATATACTGCTTCATCCTGTGCGGTGCCTTCGTGGCCAACATGCACTCATCAATGGCACGGTCTTCAGTATGCTGTAAGGATCTGGTCCTGCAGTGGCTTCACTCTGAACAGTAGAGGGCACTGCTGGAGTGGCAGAGGTGGAGGGTCAAGCATGTTATAGGAACAAATTACATAATGCAGAAGCATTATAACACTGTGGTACACACAGCTAAATATGAAATCATTCACTCTTGTACTTCAGTAAACACTTTCTTCTGTATGCTACATTATGTTATATTTTGTTGCGTGCTCTAGGATGGCATTACTCTGTAGTGTGTTTCACAACTGTTGCTTATTTATTTTATTTATTTATTTTACATTCATCTTGCACACATCTGGACACAGTACATTTGAATACATATGTTCCATTCCCTAAGTGAAAAGCATCACCCATGGATATACTAATACCCCATAGAGTACATTATGCACAAAGAAATTACAATACAATAAAATAATATCGGAAAACACTACCAATGTTCTAGCTTCACGGCAAATCGAGGCATAAAATAAACTCCTAAAAAAAAGTTAGGAAACGTTATTTCGGTCGATTATTCCTCCCCTTGAATAATACCAATTGGTATTGTATTTTATATCGTTGGAAAGCCTGATTAGTCACCTTTACAACGAGGTACAAATTGTAAGGATCGTGCATTCGTGGAATGAGCAACACAGCTAACCGTGTGGGTAGCGGCCCAAAAAAATGTGCCAAAATCCCCTGCAATATTCTTCTGTTGGTATTCACTCTCGTTTTGAGCTTCAAGTGCTGGCAGGTGTATGCCAGTGGGATGGAATGGGATGCCATCCCACAGCAGTGTGTGACCAGGCTGGTGACCAGCATGAGGAGGAGGTGCCAAGCTGTTGTGGCTGCGTATGGATCTTCCACACGCTACTGAGGTCCCTGACAGTGTAAAATGAATAAAGTGTAAAAATGGCCAATATGTGTCGTTTTTTCCTTATTACTGTGGGAGAGTGCAATCATCCAGTCCACCAAGCAAAACGAGAGTGAATACCAACAGAAGAATATTGCAGGGGATTTTGGCACATTTTTTTGGGCCGCTACCCACACGGTTAGCTGTGTTGCTCATTCCACGAATGCACGATCCTTACAAGTTGTACCTCGTTGTAAAGGTGACTAATCAGGCTTTCCAACGATATAAAATACAATACCAATTGGTATTTTTCAAGGGGAGGAATAATCGACCGAAATAACGTTTCCGAACTTTTTTTGAGGAGTTTATAACGTACGACTGAGCAACCAAACAGAACAGCGCTAAAATACTCAATTTCATTGTGAATGCTATGAATTCTAACAAAGCAGGCCACCACGAGCCACTACGGGAACGGCACGAACACAATAGTATCAATACATTAGTTATTTGGCAGACGCGTTTATCCAAAGCGACGTACAATAAGTGCATATTGAAGGTCATAGACACAATCTACGAAGCAAAGTCACGAAAGCGCTACTTTCTCACAACGTAGAAGCTATCGCTAGTCATCACCGAATACAGTCAGCTATACATTCTAAGCTATGAGATAGCTAAACCAAATAGAAAATAAAACAAACGGAAAGAACGTACTATATAATTTGCCTTATACATGTAGTTATTCAAGGTGGAGTCTGAAAAAGTGTGTTTTCAAATATGTTCAGCATTATTAGCAGGCTAACAGTGGTCTATTACGACCGATGCAAATACAAAAAAAACGAAAATATAGCACAGTGGAAAAACGAATGTATATAATCAAAATATTACAAGCAGTAATACTTACATGTCGAGGAGGATATCTTCCCCATATTGATAGGCACCTCTTCCACAGAATCTATGCTACAGGGATTAGAAGAATCTCTGTTGTTGTCCTCTTCTGACCGACTTCGGGTGAAAACTACTAAAAAGTCAATTCAAAGTTGCGCGCAGTTTTATCGCGTAATACCAAATGTGTCATACCAAATGCGTCAAACCAAATGCGTCATCTGCGCATGTGTGCGTAAAATTGTCGTGATATAACAAGTATTGCAGTTACGCTCGCCCTTAAATAGTTAATCCAAGCTTTCAATTACACATGTAAATTACTTTTGGGAAGCTTGTCGTGCCTTCTATTGGATAAAACAATTGTCGATCAAACCAGAATAAAATTGAAAGCGTCACGACTGTGCAATCAGGAAGGGGGGGTTACGCAGAGCTAGTTTCGTTTGTCTAATAGTGTTCCAATGCGCTGTGTATTTTTCAAACGGATTGTCCAAGACAATAAATGACCACGGAATCTTGAAAGGGACATATCTACGCTTAAATCCACGGGAGGATTGCACACGAATTCCATATTTAATAGCAGATATTGATAGTAGAATGGCATTGTATGATTTCACTTGTTTATGTCGGTATTGATTGAGCAGCGATTTGCACCGCTGTATTTGCATACGGTCGGGCTATTGGTGGGTTTATCTGGTTGCTGGACGGAATTCTGATATTATATGATGAATACATATATTTATGAACTCCCAACATAGACGCTATTGCCCACTATGTCACGCATGGGTAGGTATAGGCTGGGTGGGGAGTGCTTGTTAAATGGACTTGCTACGGAAAGATAGTGACACTTAGAAACTACGCATTGGCCAGAAATCGTCACGATTCGTCTACCAATAAAGTTAAAATACCGCGTTTGGGTTTTCCACTAATAGTTTGGCTGCAGGAGCAACGCGTGTCTCAGTTGCGTAAAACTGTCTCGCATGTGAGACAAAATAGACTATCTGCACTAAGGGGTTAATAGGTAATTCCACCGAAAAACAACATTAACCTTATTTAACAGATCAAGGCACAACTCAATCTCGGAACCAATCGGCTAAATGATTTAGCCTCTGGGAGCATACCACAGAACTATATAAGAACTAGAAAGGAAACGTGGTCACGGTGACACAACCCTATTCAATTTCGTTCTTCCACAAGTGGCACCACCGCAAGATGGCTGCCACGGCCTGGAAATAGTATTACCGATAAGCTCTGCCATGTATTTCCAAAGGAGCGCTGTGAAAGTCAACGGAGTCGCCCCAGCAAAATCTTGGTGCCAAAAGCTCACAATATGGTACTCAATAGAAGCAGGCAATCACATTTTACATTTTTCCTGGGTCAAAATTGTTTCTAGACTGCAAAGAAAAGAGAAAGGCATGATTTAAAAAAGCTCATCAGTGAGTGTTGAGTAGGCGCACTGAATTGGTTAAGAACAAACCGATGAGATTTGGAACATGGTCACGTGATAATCCTAGTTACGTCACAGTACAATCATGGGAGGAGGCCTATTCGCATTATCTCCTCAAATCCAAATCCCATCTCCACTGAACCAGAGACCCTCCCCCAGGGGAATCTCTGACTGAACTATGGTTATGGTTAGCTCGCAAGGAGCATACAGCTGCTCGGTAGCTGCTGTAGCTATAGGTTAGCTAACAGCTATGAAGTTCGCATGCCAGTTATCTTATGCATAATAATGAATTGGTTTTCAAAATTTGTGCTTTTACTACTTAATATATGAATACTGTGTTACCCTGATTTTTATCCATTTTTCTATTTGTTGCAGACATTTGAATCCCATAAGTGAACTAATGCAAGCCGATGCATAAAAGATGGCATTGTAAAGTATGTAGAAAACCTGCTTAGCGTCCAACTATTTAAGTTCACATACTATTATATTTGCTACTTGTACTAACGTGTTACTTTCTTTTTCAAGGTGCGTGTGTAGCCTACCCGGTGTGCCTCGCCACAGTTGTATCAGCCACTGATTTCCAGTTACTGTCTCATGACGATAATATAATTTAAAATAATTGAGTTCACAGTATAACGCAAGGATTGATGCTGTTATGTTCCAGCAGTTCACCCAGTTTTGGGTGAAGGTGATCCTGTAAACTCTATGGTGGGAAAGTAAAATAACAAATTTTATTGTTCCGTCTGCCCTATAGTGCTCACTTGAGTCCCGCTGCCTCGTGGTCCTGGACTTCGGGTGTACCCCTCGTTCTCGCCTGCATTCCCAGCTTCGGTGTCGGTTGGCGCGGGGGGGGGGGGTTCCTGCACCGTGGTGTTGTAATATTTGCACTAATCTATCCATTTGATTTGCAGTGGCATTGGCTTTGCATGTGTCATATTTCCATTTGGTGTGCTGTGCAGATTTCTTCTTGGTGCACTTCACTATCTCTCCCTCAGGTGCTCAAGGTTAGAGGCGGGGCTTGGCGGGTGGTCGCGTAACTTTCCAGATCACAATCGGCGTGGTATTTCTACAAATCTTTTAATTAGAATAATAAGTGTTTTATTATTGAAACTAATTATGTGCAACTTGTAATAAAGATCATTTTGTATTTTCATAAATAATGCTTCACTTGGCATCCTTGAACCTGTGTTTTTGGTATTACACCTCTTTCTAACAAATGAGTATATTTATTAAAACTGAATTCTACTTATCAGTGCTGAGTTCCTTCTACTCATTAAACAGAAGGTGGCATATTCCAGTCAGGACCTATTTTCTAGTGGTGTAAGGTTGGGTCACCACACTAGCTAGCTAGCCAACATTAGCTACCCACAAACTTGTTGCCTACTTAGCTAGCTAGCTTCCCTACATATTATAGCTGTGTTTAGAACTAGCAGTGTCTAATGTTGTAATGATTGTTTATCGTTTATAGCTTTTAGCACAAACCAGCTATAACTACCATGGTTGTCCTACACAAATTATTTGATTGTTAAATAGGTAACGGGCCGGCTAAGTCAATAGCGCTAATCGCATACACCTGTTATGAATCGAATAGTAACTTTAGAAGCTTCACTGTCGTGGTGTAGGCAGTTGCTATATAGGCTATTACATTGTAGTCGAATAATGTGGTGTTGCTAGATAGCTAACATTAGATGGCAAATCTAACGTTATCAGCCCGTCAGATTTCAATTTGAGATGCTGTGTGTGCCCAGCTTAGCACCACGGTTGCTGTGGTCAGAATCAGGGGAGTAGAGGTTGCTTTCTGGGGGGCTAGTATGTTGGCTTATAAGCCTGTTTTGTTTACACAGCTTCGAACAACATAACGACGAGTAGCTAGCTAGCTAATGCTAACATTTTTAGTAACTCATTTATCTCATTTATCTGAATTTGTTGTGGTAACGTTAAGATGGATTCATGTCGAAAGCTACGTAGCAGCTGTCTAATACAACATTGCATTACAAGATCACCATAGTTTATTCTATCAGTCTAACATCGACATTCCGGGGAGGCTATACCTGTAAAATAGGCTACGATTTCCATGTGGCCATTTCCATCACGATTTCTCATTATTCAGACAACACCTCACGCAAGGACCTCTGGTTCACGGGAAGCTTGAAAAATCGGTTGGGATCAGTGATATTGCAATACTACTGTAAATAAACAAGCAAAATAAACAAGCAGGTGCAATAATCATTATTTAAGTATGTGAATGCAATTATAGCATAGAACTATTCAATAATTTCTCTAAAATGTTTTGATTTTCACATAACATCGATTGTTCTCATGACACCCACTCTGCGGTGGTTCTAGATTTACAGCGGCAGCCATTACTCTCTGCAAAAGGGACAAAATGACCACCTTCACGTGACATGTCACGTTGGCGAATCAGAGAAAAAACTTTGGGCTTTGAGTTGGGATAACTAAGTTCTGTTGTGTTTCTAGTAGCTAGTCCGATAGCTAGCAAAGTCTAGTAGCTAGCAACTCTTCGAATGAGAATGCAATTACAGACAAATTTTTGAACAGGATTATTTCACAAATTAGTAGGATACATACTATTCAAAGATTCAAGCCACTGTAACGCCTTTGTTTAAAATATTTACATTTGACGTATTTTGTCTGCCGATAGGTTACAGCAAAAATGTAATCTTTCAAACATGGCCCACAGCTTGTTCTTCCGAGTTCGGTGATGTACCTAATTTAGCTATGGAAATCGAAAAGATAGTATAATATTGCAGTCAAAAGTTTCAGAAATTGTAAATGTTATCGGTGGTAGATATCCACTGTGTATCTCCATAGGCTATCCAATCAACATACCTCAGCATGGGCTCTTTTCTCAACGACACTTCTGGAACGCGCCGCTGGCTTGGACCAAGTGAAAATAGATGGGATAGCAGTATTCTTCATGTTTCTGTACCCATAAATTCAGCGCATAAATCTCGTTCTCTGCTTGTTTTCAATGTGGTTGCAGGGGTATGTCATATCTTCCATTTCTAATGGCTATTAGCCATTTCTTGCACATGTTCAAATCTTGTATTGGAAGTCCGTGGAATGCATGTTCTTTTGCACTTATGCACTGAGGAACAATACACCAAGGCGTTTTCAGTCACGGCCGTAGACTACCAATTTTCAAAATTATTCCTCCTGAATCAGAGAGAATGCTACGATTTCAATATTATGAGGGAACTGAGGTTTGAGGGGTGTGGTGAGTTTTGGTAGCCGACAGCAGTAGCTACGGTGCAGCAGAAGGTACAATTTCTGAAACTTTTGACTGCAATATTATATGCAATGTTTTAAATTTTCATAGCTAAATTATACATCGCCGAAATCGGAAGAACCTGAAGAGATGAGGATGGCATCCCTTTAGTCACATCAGACTTGTATCTATCAGCGAATCTGATAAATTTCAAACCTTCCAGTATACAGTATAGACCTGCAGCTGGAATTAACCACCAATTACGTAGACCAGCGCTTCTAGAAACGAGGGAACCGCAGTTCGAGTGCGGTAAGCTTCAAGACTCACATTAAACATTATGGCAAGTTCGAGTGCCACCTCTCGGGAAATGACTTTGAGACACACAGAATTCTTTGGAAAAACCCGCATTTGTTCTTTTAACTTTCGTTTGTTTCTCACTGTCATAGCAATCAGAAACAATTAAACCAGCCCGCGTTAAGTCCACGTGAAAGGAAATGCATATTACATTATAAATCACTAACGGTCCATTTTAATACAGTACTGTCCCTTTAAATGTTTTCCGGCGGCTCCTAGCAATTAAAGCGGGCATTACACTGTTAGCTAGCTATCGAGAAGGTTTGATAGTTGGACGGCAGTATCTTGAGCGTTTTTTTTCTCGCTGTTAAATGGAGCAAGATACATAGAGACTGAATAAACAAGAGTTATGGGACATTATTGTTTGATAGATTATTGTTAATTATTCTTGTTAATTATTAAATTAAAGAAAACAGATTTTGTCATGCAATTTAAGAATAATAGATTTAAAGAGGGAAAGATGACCAGGGACTGACGAAATGGAAAGCCCCTTTTTATATTATTATTTGTTAGATACACAGATTGCTTGTTAATTAAAGAGATTCTCTCCTGTAACTTCACAAAATGTAAAAGTTTCCCCCCCCCAGTGGAGTACATTCGGAATCTGTAATGAATAAAATGGATGGTTTTGGACTTAATTTAGATTTCATGAGTGTATTTATTTCTTGTGCGGCCCCTCCATCCAATGCAGGCTCCCTTAATTGGCCCTCACCAAAACTTGGAGAATCCCTGCAATAGATGTCTAAAAAAATGAAGACGGGGCAGAAGCAATGCCAGTCTGGCCTACTACAGCTTATCTGCCGAGCAACATCGTTCTAGCGAGGCAGTGGCGACTTCTACAAGCAGCAGCAACTTACTATTACTATCACCACTGCCACGGAGGATGATTTAACAGAGAAAAGTAACAGGTAAACAGAAGGGGCACAACCAAATGACGGATGGTAGGTTCTCACCAAATCCGACAAGGTGCATCGGTTCAACGCATTCTATTAATTTTTTATGAAGAGGACTCTTATGTAATTGCATGGTGCATGATGGTAAAGCCCCACAGAAATCTGTGAAATCACATGCCATCGCTCTCGCCTCCCACAATCTTTAATCTGATTAGTTACGATAAAGCCCCACAGAAAGCGGTGGGGAGCGGATTTCTTGTGCGATTACACCACCTCCATTCATTTTCAATGAGAGGCGATTCCTCACGTCTTCAAAGCATGCTTGCTATGCGAGGTGTCCAGACGACAGGGAACGTGGCATAATAACCAATCAGATTAAAGATTGTGGGAGGCGAGAGCGATCGCATGCGATTTCACAGATTTCTGTGGGGCTTTGCAATCATTGCGCCACGTTCCCCAACTCGTTTGGACGCCTTGCAAGCAATCCCAACATGCTTTGCAAACAAGAAAATGAATTGAATGGAGGCGATGTAATCACACGAGAAATCATGATCAAACAGTCAAAAAGTATGCGTTTTAGATCAAATATGAATCAGAACTGCATAGCCTATTTCTCGCGTCAAATGTTTTCAGAAACGTATTTTAGTGGACTGTTTAGGTGGAATAAAATAGTTTATTAAGAGGCAACTGAGGCGCAATACGTTGAACCAATCAGGTGCCGTTCTGTGATAGGCTACTGAACCCAGCTGAATTATTTACACAGCACCGCCCATCAAAAACACAGCTTGGGGTACGGCGCGTCCCCATGCGTCGTCACCATAACAATGGCAATAAAATGGAAGTTGCACATGGATTATGTGAGGAGCCAGCACCACTGCCAGCAAGCATTTGGGTTACTTTTTCTTCACCATTCCATTTGCACACAGAAAGGGGTGTGGAACGGATTTCTCACGCGATTACCTCCTTAACTTTAAATGAGGCAATTTCTCCCTTCTGCAAGAGAAGGGTCTAGCTGCAGCGTCGGAGAAGCCTCATGCGTGATCAAAGCCTCAAGGTGGATTTGTAAGGCTGGGTGGGAATAGGGACCCAGTCGCAGGCAGGGAATACAAAAAAAAAAAAAAAGTTTAATGACAGACAGGGCAAAGACACCAAAACAGAGTCCAAAGAGTGGTCACAGGACAGGCAGGGGTCGGAAACTGGGAAGGCACAGCAGAGATACAAAAACAGTCCAAAAATCAGGGTCACGAGAACACAGGCAGGAGTCGAAACTAGGAAGGCGTAATGGGAAACAAGAAAAAACAAAAAACGGCAACAAACAAAAAAAACAGGAAAAAGCACGAGGGACAATACAAAAAACTGAAACACTAACGGACAACTTGGAATAGTATTAGTTATACTAACAGATAACTCGGCAGAAATACCACAAAAGCTGGAAACAAATGGCGAGGAACTCGCAACAAAGGACTGAAAGCACAAGGTATAAATACACTGAGGGAGACAAGAAACAATGAGGATCAGGTGTGAGGAACGGGGAAGGGCAATTGACAGACAGGTGCACGTAATAAAACAATGAGGAGAGAAGATAATAAAATAACAAGGGAACACGTAATACACGGACCGGATTCACACCTAACACAGACTTGAACATGAACTGGGCAAGTGCATACAATTAGAGAATGGAAAGTGGAAATGAGAGTCAGCTGTAGTTAATAGAGGAACCAAAGAAAGATCATTAGTGATAGAACAGGCAGAACGAGAGACAGCTGCAGTGAGGCAAGATGACGTTAGTAAATTTGTAGATTAGTAAAAACCCCTGATTCTATGGCGTTAGTAGATTAGTATTATATACAAGTTAGTCATTAGTAGATTAGTAGACCCTAATTCTAAGATGTTAGTGGTTGTTAGTTAATTAGTATTATTTACAATTAAATGTAATTAGTAATGAAGGAAGGAATGAGAGAGGAAATACAAAGAAAACGGAAATCCCCACAGACTCCCGAAAAGTGTGACGAAGACAGGGAGTGACAGTAATACAAAACAGTGAAACCACAAATAATCAGAAACATAAATACATAATCAGAATAATTAAACAAGTAAAAAATACAAAACAGACAGAAACTCAGAACATAACAGGATTCTCACCAAATCCAGCAACGACGCCTGGGGACGCGCAGAAACCCCAAACTGTGCATTCGGTGGGCAGTGCTATTAAGGTGGGTTCTCACCAAATCCGGCTACGATGCATGGGGATGCGCCGGACCCCCAAACTCTGTGTTTGATGGGTATTGCTATTAGACAGGTTCAGTAGCCTCCGAGGAACATTAACGGCACCTGATTGGCTAGACGTATTTTGCCTCCGTTTTCAAACCGGAACAATATGGCGGCCTGTTAATAAACTTTCTTTTATTCCACTTAAACGGTCCACTAAAATATGTTTCTGAATACATTTCAGGTGAGAAATAGTCTATGCAGTTGCTAAATCTTGATTCATATTTGATCTAAAATGCCTACTTTGACCGTTTGATCCGAGTTTCGCCAGCAACAGCGGACAAATTAATTTTCCTAAAGTAGGTTGGGAATCTATCCTATTCAGAACCGGTGAACGCATCCTCTCCATAGAAAATTAATAGAATGCGTCCGACCGATGCACCTCGCCGGATTTGGTGAGAGCCCACCTTGAGGCTTCTCCGACCCTGCAACTGGGTCTAGTAGTCTCTGTCTTATAGGTCTGCAAGGTATGTTTCGATTGCTTGTGAGGTGACCAGATGAGACGGGGAACGTGGCGCAATAACCAATCAGATTAAAGGTCCAACTTATAAATTGTTCCACTTTTCAAATTCTATTTCCCCATTCCTAGTGCTGTCATTGAGGACCGGTTAATTATTGTTGTGTAGGGATTTCCCATAGAATGCGATCTATTGTGGGAGGTGAGAGCATTGGCAAGTGATTTCACTGCTTTCTGTGTGCCTTTACCATAACTTTTAAAACCTAGTGTTAGTCATTCACAGCAAAAATGGTGGTGTACATCTAACACCCTAGGGTGTTTATATGAGACCGTGGTCTCATATAAACCCCCTAGGGTGTTAAATGTAGCCTACACCAGCAGAGTTAGATTTACACTGGCATTTTTGCTGTGTGCAAATATAGTCATTAAAGTTCTAGCATTAGCCATGCAGTTATAGCCATTCCCGGTAAATTTGTATCAGAAGCCACGCAGGTATAATGTTAGCCACTTAATTCAAGTTTAACCACCAATTTAAAGTCAGGAGTGAGAACCATCCTTGATGGGTGAAGGTGACAGATATATTTATTTAATTACACAAGCCATATCGTGTGACCCAGAAATAAATAAATGTTAACTTATATATTGAACTATTTGTCTATTTAGAATATAATAAACATCGAACAAAAAGTTCGGAAATTTGTGTTTGGTAGATTATTTCTCTGTTGTAACAATGCTTCTTGGCAATACATTTTATACCGTTGGAAAGCCTGTTTATTTCCCTTTTAAATGGTGCCCCATTTGTAAGGAACATGCATTTGTGGGATGAGCAGCACAGCTGAGTATGTGGGTTGCGCCCATGTAAAATTTGCCAAATCTTCTCTGCCAATGCCAAACAGCTTATTCTGCTGTCGCTAGTGACTCTTGTTTGGTGTTGTTTGGTGGATTGGATGATTGAAGTCTATCAGTAACAAGGAAGAAACAAGACATATTGGCAATTTTACAATTTATTAATTTAACAGTCAGGAGCCTCAGTAGCGTGTGGAAGAACCATACACAGCCACAACAGCCTGGCACCTCCTCCTCATGCTGGTCACCAGCGTGGTCACACACTGCTGTGGGATGGCATTCCACTCCTCAACCAGGATTTGTCGCAAGTCAGCCAACGTGGTTGTGTTGGTCACTCTAGCACGAACAGCACGCCCAAGCTGATCCCACAAGTGTTCAATTGGGTTGAGGTCAGGACTGTTGGCAGGCCATTCCATTCTCTCTACTCCCAAATTCTGGAGGTAGTCTCTGATAAACCCCGCTCTTTGGGGGCGAGCGTTGTCATCTTGGAGAATGGAGTTCGGTCCCAGACTGTGGAGATATGGAATTGCCACTGGTTGCAGAATCTCATCTCGATATCTCTCTGCATTGAGATTGCCTCCAATGATGACAAGCCTCGTTTTTCCAGTGATGGAGATGCCGCCCCACACCATCACACTGCCTCCACCAAAAGGTGTTACTCTATCGGTGCAGCAATCAGCATAGCGTTCTCCCCGTCTTCTCCACACTTTGACCCTACGATCCAACTTCCGTTGGCAGAATCTGGACTCATCGCTGAACATAACGTTCCTCCACATGTTCAGGTTCCAGTGCAGGTGTAAGCTGTTTGGCATTGGCAGAGAAGATTTGGCAAATTTTACATGGGCGCAACCCACATACTCAGCTGTGCTGCTCATCCCACAAATGCATGTTCCTTACAAATGGGGCACCATTTAAAAGGGAAATAAACAGGCTTTCCAACGGTATAAAATGTATTGCCAAGAAGCATTGTTACAACAGATAAATAATCTACCAAATACAAATTTCCGAACTTTTTGTTCGATGTTTAGAATAGAATAACTTTTATTTCACTTTCGGGAACTTCAGTTGTAGCTCCAGCAACAACAAAAAAGACATAGACAGTGGGGCAGACCCACAACCCCCGCTGTCCCGAAAGGTCCAGTGTCATAAGTCCAACACACAAACTCCGCCTCCGCCTTTCTTCCATACACGCAGTGCTGTGGCCTCTGTCCACTGTCGAAAAGGAGCTCAGCCTTCCCAGTCGCGCCGCCTTACTCCTTCGCATTATCTTCTCCTTCCCTGGTGGCCTTCTGAAGAGTGCCCGCACTCCCGGATCAGTCCCGACATCTTCAACTTCGGTGAAGAGAGATGGTAAACTCCGTGGCTGCAGATCCAACGGACATTCTCGAGCATAATGCGAATGCGTCTCCATGGTGACGACCACAAACAAAATCATCCCGGCTAGACAATTCGTCAATATTACAAAAACTGCAGCAGGAGTGTCCCCATTTACAGATTTAATTATACTTTATGATGACATTTCACTCTTTAGGATTTTTCTTTTCTTATCAAAGCAGTAGCAGCCAGTTGTAATGTCAGAAAGAAAGTAACCAGAATGACCACAGAAAAAAAAGTAGGAAACAAACAAAAATATACAAACATTAAGACAACCTCTACTCCCCACCCATCGTTGTTCGTCTCTGTGGCAATGAGGAATGTGAAATGTGGGCGCGTGGTAGGCCTACAGTAGAATCAGTTGAGGGTAAAATTATATTTTATACCTTTATTTTACATAAATAACTGCTTCTATCTCATGCATTTCATTCATATTTATAAAATCAAAGAATAAAAATAATAAATATTTAAAATCAAAAATTATAACTTAGCTTGCTAATAATTGTGTAGTCCTAGCTGTTAACTACTAACAACTGCTCGCTAGTAAAATCAGCCCTTGTGAAATTATGGATTCTAAGCTTAACGGTTAATATTTATTATCGGTCAGATAATCAGGCAAAATTTGGAGCCTTAATTGGTAACTTATTAAGTGCATTTGTTTAACAAAAGTAGCATCTTATTATCTTGATATTTTTAAAGGGGGTTAATGGGTTTAACATTTTTTGTTTCAATGTGACTGGACTTCGGCTGCCCTGCTGTTTCTGTTCGGCTATATGTAAGTATACTGGTGTAAGAATTATTCATATTTAATGAATTTATCATAAACCATATGTGCTTGAAGAGATTTACTTGAACCTGTCATGTGTTTGTTGTCTTTTTTTGAAACATTTTTTCTATTTGTGAAAACACAGAAAATAAGGTTTCAATATTTTTTTCATAGCCTATACTGACCAAGTCTGGATAGAAAAACAAGAGATTTTTAAAAAATTACACACCTACAATGACTCTGCAGAGCTGCATGTCTCCAAAAGCCACCTTCCTGCCAGAGCCCTGACAGCATAACTGTTGTGCCAATGGCGTTGGAAGGACATGGGCCAGAACACGGCGGGTGTTGGATGCTGGGTTGATGCCACCAATAGTGGACAAGTATTTTATCTATATACAAAGGGAGAAATCAATAAGAGTAATCTCAGGACAGGAAGAAAATGTAATTTAAAAACTTTTGGTTTAGGAATAATGTTTGAGGAATCCAATTGTACAGTACCATTCCATTGAAGCAGCACAGATCCTCCAAGTTCTTTTCTACAGGCTCAATTTCAGCCAAGCTGCTCACAGGCAAATGAATGCCTGATGGCAGAGTGGCAACCGCAGCAGAGTCATGTGACAGATGGAGCAGGAAAATTGAAGGGAAAAACTCGCTCTCAGCAGAAAACAGCTATATTGTAAAAACACAATCTAACAGAATTGTCATGGGGTAAATCTATGTAACCAACCAGCCAACTGGAGTGACTGTTGCTATGCAAATGCTTACAGAGTAAATATTTGCCCCCTCTGATTTCCATATATTCCCTTATCGTGCTAAAATTGAGTCATGGAAATTCTGTAAAATGTTACGGACATGTCATGGAAAATTTCATGATTGAAAATGTAGGAGAACCCTGGATTAATTTATGATTGCAATACATTTCACACAAATCTGTTTCTCTCCGTTTTTTACGTGTTAATGTTTTCATTATTGGTCAGTTAACCGAAACTTCTAAATTACACAATAAGGGCTGAATTCAGAGTTGAGATAATCTTGCACAAATGGCACTTACTTTCGATATATTTACAGTATATAGATATAGTATATACGCACGCGGGGATTTGATGAAAATCAGGCGTGTCCGCAAAATACGCAGATTCAAAGTTTTTAATAATTTGTTTCCGTGCAAATCTGTTCGAAAATATTTTCGTGGTGTTGTCAAATAAGATGTTTTCCACTAAGCCAATTTGTCCACAAATCCTGACACAGCTGTCTCCAGTCTTACATTTGATGACAACATTTCCAAGTGCGCCCCTCTTGTATTGTGTGCACAAAGCTATTTTGGCAACTGTTGATCCACTGGAGTGCATTCCACCAAGTTCAAGTTTATCAGGTTGGCATTTTGGCTTAATTCTTTTGAATTTGTACTGCTTTTCAACAATATTTGTGATATGCTGAAGAATGTGTTTTGTTCTGACCTTTCTCCTTCGGTGGGAAGTTTTCGAAAGGAAATGCAGACACGCGATCTAAAGGACCAAACCTCCTCACATCATCTGCTAGATGGCACAGACAATGTACAGTGGTGTTCAAATAAATAGCAGTGCGTGAAAAAAAGTGAATAAAGTGCAAATATTTTTTAATAGCTTTTAGTTCCATATTTCAAATGTAGTAGAAACATTACACATTCAATTCTAAATCAAAGCATTAACACATTTTATAAAGTCTGCGTTATTCTTTTACAGGAAGCAAAGAAAAGGAATATTAATCTGTTAAAAAAAATAGCAGTGTCGACATTTTTCTCTTCAAACTCAAACACTTACTGTATAAACTAAAGAAATTTTTCAAGATTTAACTTCACTTTAAATTACTGAACTTATATTTAGTTGCATAACCATTGTTTTTGATAACTGCTGCGCATCTGCGTTGCATCAAGTCAACCAACTTCTGGCACCTAGAAACAGGTATTTCAGCCCAGGACAAACAAACTACATTCCACAGTTCCTGTGAATTTTTGGGTTTTGCTTCAGAAACTGCATTTTTTTATGTCACCCCACAAGTTTTCATTGGGGTTGAGGTCGGGGGATTGAGCTGGCCACTCCATTACCTCAATCCTTTTGGTCTGGAACCAAGATGTTGCTCGCTTACTCGCTTATTGCATTGTGTTCATTACTAGGGATAGCTGCTACTGTATGGGAAGATTGTGCTTTCTTATCTGTTCTGTAGTTACTTCGATGACCTTCTGTATGCACTTACTGTACGTCGCTTTGGATAAAAGCGTCTGCTAAATGAATGTAATGTAATGTAATGTGTGTTTGGGGTCGTTGTCTTGTTGAAACACCCATTTCAGGGGCATTTCCTCTTCGGCATACGGCAACATAATCTCTTCAAGTATTTTGATGTATTCAAACTGATCCATGATCCCTGGTATACGATAAATAGGCCCAACACCGTAGTGTCCCCATACCATGCTTTTGCGCCACCATGCTTCACTGTCTTCACTGTGGCTTGAATTCAGTACCCAGGGGTTGTCTGACATACTGTTGACGACCACTCGACCCAGTGTTGTAAAGTAACGAAGTACAAATGCTTCGTTACTGTACTTAAGTATTTTTTTGACGACTTTGTATTTTACTCAAGTAGCTATATTTCTGTTTACTTTCACTTTTACTTCACTACATTTTAAAAATAAAATTGATACTTTTACTCTGCTACAATTTCCAAGACTGCGTTTGTTACCAAGTAAAAAATAACGCAGAATGGAAGAGAACAGCGCACCAGCCAGTAACATGACTAGCCTAAAGGGTCCGTAGCCTACTTGATTTAAAGTAATACTACACCCAAAAGTGATCAAACAGAATATAGCACAGACCTACCATTATTTTTGTTTACATTTGTAAGCGTTTTTTGTATTCATTTTAACTGGTGGGCGTCTCAAAGATTTATTTTGTATTTTATTAATGTATTGAAACTGGCTTCAAGTAAATCTGAATAAAATATCTGATATAAATATCTGAACCATAGGCGGCGGTCATGTGGGTGCTCAGGCACCTGGGCACAGACGGGAAAATCGTATTGCAGAGTGAAGTTATATTTTGATTAAATAAACGTGAAACAAGCAACCAATTGAAAAGAGTGTTTGTTAAGGTATGCCACCTACTACCAACTGTCCAGTGTGCCAGTTATGCCTATCAATAAGACATATAGTTCGCAGCTTGCTAGGTGATGTTGACTCCATGAAATGGACAAGTTTGTAATACCAATAAAACCCCAAACCTAAACGGAATTAAACATCGCGCCTGTCCACAGAATTTTACGCCATTTTTTTTTGGGCCAATCGATGTTCCTGGGCAAATTTTAACCGGTTCTGCACATGCCATTTTTTCAACAATGGTCCTTTACGGGGGCTTCTTGCTGATAGCTTAGCTTCGATCAAACGCCTTCTGACTGTAACAGCACTTACAGGTCATTTTAGATCATCTTTGACGTTTCTGGAGGTGATGATTAGCTGAATCTTTGCCATTCTGACTATTCTTCGATCCGTTTTAACAGTAGTTGCTCATTTTCTTCCGCATGTTTCTGGTTTTTGTTGCAATTTTAAAGCATTTGAGATCTTTTTAGCTGAGCATCCTATAATTTGCTGCACTTCTTTATACATTTTCCCCTATCCAATCAGCTTTTTAATCAAATTACGTTGTTCCTCCGAACAATGTTTGGAACGGCCCATTTTACTTAGCAATTCAGAAGGAAATACATTTTATAATGTGTGAAACATTTGCTTCCCTTCTTCCTTAAGAAAGGACAATTAATGACACCTGTTTTTTCACAGAATGAATGAATTCTCTAACTCCACACTGCTATTATTTTGAACATGCCCCTTTCAATGAATGAGTCAATTACTCAGAACAAGCAGTGTGCATGTCATAACAGTTGGGTCTGTTGTTTACCGCTAACACTACTACATCTACAAGTAAATTATTTGCCATGCAGAAATATCCCTACTACTAATAACAGTGGTCCATCAGGTTACTATTTTTTTTAACACAACTGTGCATTGTACACAATCTCCTCAGCCCCATACAAAAATTTGAACTGATCAAGGAAGTGTCCTATCAAATCATCTGCGTAATCACAGTAGTGGACACACAGGGTAGGACACAGCATCAGATATATACTAATGGAAAGTGTGAGGTTTGCATAAAGTGCAGTTGTGGTAACTCCTTTCAATGCCACAGGACCAGTATACAGAAGAAATTGCCTAAATTCTGTGGCTTTCCACCGGTCTAAATCTGTGAGAGCTCTCAGCTTTCATGCGAACTCGCATGGTATGTACTGTGACATCCCCAAAAGTTTGTCCAAGATGGCATGGATATTATGGAAGCTCAATCTGTATTTGAGGTCCCTTCTGACCCAGAAATTGAGCAGCTTCCTTGCGACACCAAGGCAAACCAAGTGCATGTAGTCCAACACAAATTGTGTGACCATGCCCAAACTCAATGTGCTGAGTTTTGAAAGACTTCTATGATGATTTTCATCACAAAGTTCTGAAAATTACTTGTCTGTTCTACGCCTAGCACATGTTTCAGGGAATGTCATTTTTCGCTGTATGTAACATCCCTCCTGAATGCAACGATCGCACCCACTGTACCCTCCATGGCCTTTAGTTTGCTTAATGAAAGACCGTGCTGGAGCATCACAAATGAAGCACTCTATTGACAGATGAAACAACCTCCCAGTAACAGTGAAGCCTTGTTCCAGTTTGGCCATCTCTTAAACAAAGTTATTCAGGTACTGATTGACATCATGTGTTTTGCTGTTTCCACAAAAAACACCAATTAGAAATAGATCCCTTTCAAATGGGAATTTACCCAGAATTGGCCACAAACAATTGGAGTTGTTTTGCAGAGCTTTTGAATAAAGGCAGCCCATCTACATTGTCCTGCAGCATGACTCTGTCATTTTGTGACAGCAGTCCTTCTTTGTTGTGCAACAAATGTGCCAATATTCCAAAATGGACATAACCCTCACCAGTAATTGCTTTCACCTCATGTGAAAAGTGTGATGTTTTCAGTAATGTTCTTGCACATTTTGGAAGGGTGGGGATGCATTTGTTTAGAATTTTAAGTAAGCCATCAACAGCATTTTGGGTCACGCCAAATTGTACCACCCACTGACGCAGTTTGTCAGGTAACGCATCGAACTTGTCATTTTTGTTGTCCAAGTCACTATCACTAAAAAAATCATATTCATCAGTGAAATTGCTAAGGCAGTCACTGAATCTGTCATCATCATCGACAGCGTTATCATCACCGTCATTGTCGTCGTCTGGAGTTACTGAGATCACATTGTAAGTCATAGTCTCGTCATTGTTAGCCCCTGTGTAAGGCTGGAAATCAGTCATAAACCCTTGCAGCTGGTGGTGACTTCCTTGAGGGTGCAATAAAACAATTTACCTGGTGGCCTGAGAACCTTTTCCTCTGACCTCTCACGGCCTCGTAAACTACAGCTGGGATTGAGCCTACAACTGGACATCAGAAGGAAACGGCATCCCTAATGATGCCGGGAACTCAGGCTTGCTCACAGGTCTTTTACGGCCTAGGTTCTGGACTGAATGGTGAACATATTAAACAAAGCTGTATATGTATATTGAATCATATGTATGTGCATGTAAATTGGTAATTGTGGAAGGATAAAGTAATTGTGGATAATATGATAAATGTGGTGAACCTGGATAATACTAATTGAAGTGTGTGGTATGTGAAAGTATAGGAGGGGGAGAAATAAAGAATCTGAAAGGAGGATTGTATAGGTTATCAGTAGGGGTGGGACAATGCACCGGTGCATCGCGGTGCATCGATCCGAATGTGTAAATACAACTGCATCGATCTGCAAGATTCGAATCGATAAGCATCGATTAATATCGCATTTTAAATGAATGTACACATGTATTCATTTATTCAAAAATTATTTAAAATATATATTTCTGAGACACGATTACTTTTAAAACTCTTTGTTATCAGGGATGCGCTTGTCCATATAAATATCTGGAACCTAGAGTGGCCATCACCGGGACCTCACCTGATATCTAGATATGATAGAGAAGATCATAAGATCACGCGCCGTCGTTCAAAGAGTCTTATTACTGTCACTAGATTGGGAGGGGTAGCTGTTTCTCTCCCTGGAGGGGGGTCCCTGGGTGGTGAAACTTCTCTTCCTGCCAGACCTTATTTGGACAAAGGGACTTGTGGAGTGTGCAAAGCCTGCATTTAAGGAAAGCCCAAAGGGATATTCCAGGAGAATCTGCTTAACAGTTCTCCTGGTACCATAGTCACACCGTACGGAATCACTTGGTGATATACTTTGTTTGTGAACTTGTTCATGTTTATGTGTCTTAGCAGCATGTTATCCTATGTTTAGTTATAGGCATTGAATGTGTTCGTGTTTGCTCACACAGTTTTAACCAGTGATTATTTGTCATTAATAAATTACCATGTTTTCACATCAACTGCATCTTTCTTTTAATCCCTTTTTCCAGCTTCAATTGCCTGCATGATCTGAGCTGCAGCGTTCCAAGCACTGTGGTGTGTATGCTTGAGTCTCAGAGTCAGAACTCCTGCATCTCACTCAGGGCTAATTCTCAGCTAATGACCTCCCTGCCTGTTATCCAATTCTTTTTATATTTAACGTGCGTGGCTCTCATCCATCTTATACCCTTTTCAGCCTAAATTACGACTGAAGACTCAGGGGGACAATTCTGACCCAGGACCGACTGATCAGCGGCCTGGTACAGACGTGGCGTTCTCAAGTTGGGTATAGGCAGTCAAGTTTTCTGCCCACAAACAGGGTTGGGTAGTGTATGGTTCGGGTGATTTGATGTGAAGAGAACCCATGGGCGTTCTACGCCGGTTCTTGTCAAATTAGCCTTAAGGAGCCCTTTAAATGCACTCAGACCTGGGCTCGCAACTATCTATGATAAATGAATATCATGTATTGTGTTGGCTAGACCCCCAACCTCTGCGTTCGCCACCGAACTGAGCTTCAGCAATAATGTTGATTCCGGCAAACATATATTGAAGTAATGGTGGTACCTAAGGGCGAGTTGAGTGTAACCACTCCGAGCTCCACGCATGTTTAACCAAAATTCTAAATTATAATTATAAATGGAGTCAGATAAACGAGTAAATAAAATAATAATATTTCTAAATAACTTTTACCTTTTCCCACAGCAATAATGGAATACATCACGCTTAAACCTTCGCTCCGAGCTATTCCCTCATTGGTCTAGTAATTGCGGAGTTTTACAATTTGGAGAACCCGACATGATTTCAGTTGCTGTTTCCAGATTCTACATTTGGTGACCCCGACGTGATTTCAGTTGCTGTTTCCAGATTCTACATTTGGTGACCCCGACGTGATTCCAGTTGCAGTTTGTGGGATTTACAATTTGGATCCCTCTGGCAGGGGGGTATCTGCTTTTTCTTTACCTCCTAATGTTTCCTGCACCTTTGTCTACGTAAAATTCCTGGCAGTTTGGCATACTTGGCAGGATATTCCTTACAGGGAGTTTCTGTTCAGCTAAATTGCTGATTCTTCATCCTTGCTGTGGTGAGTAACACAATTATCTTATGTATTAGCATATACTAGAGAGAGTTGTTGTTGTTTCACCACATCTAGAGGCTGTTTAGGGGATTTACATCTAAGTGCAAAGTTTTCCTTTCATCCGTGGAATAGTGAGGTTGCAGTCCTCACTGTCATATGTATGCAATGTTGACACTGTTATTCTAAAATGAAGAAGTCATCTATGCAATTAGGTCACTATGATGACAATATCATTTTAAAACCCTAGAATGGGTAAATTAAAGATGATATATAGGTATGTGTGTGGATGGATATGTATGTATATATGTAGGTATGTGTATATGTATATGTGTATGTGTAAATGTATATGTGTATGTATATGCGTGTATATATGTGTATATATATATAGATATGTATGTATATATATCTGTATATATATATCTATCACATGACAATGGCATATGTGGCACTGCTCTAAAATCCAGCAGGCCACGCTGTCTGAGGAAAGCATATCTTTAGCAAACTGCATGACATCATTGCAGAAATTAATAAATGGCTCATAGGCTATTTTCATGTAAAAACAGAAGTCTTTCTTCTGTAGTTACTTTTTTGCCACCATATTGGTGTCTTCCTTTGTTGTTAATTTGTGTCTTAAGATATACATCTGTGAAACAATAAGGCTAAAGTGTAGTATACTTGCTTTAAATCTATAAATTATGCCTGGGCATGTCATGTAGGAAATGTTGGGATTCACTTATATACCTACTTGGGTGCCCATTCAGTTAACTGAGGCATATTTATTAAATTTCATGGATGTATGTTTGTGTAAATTTAGCACAAAAACATGTGTTAGAATGTCTGTCTGATGCCAATAAGCCAGTTAATGCTTTAAAATTTATCAAATGCCATTCATATTTGCCCTTTTCATTTAAAAGCTGAAAGTAGGGTCATTTTCTAGCACAGACTGGCTTACTGGCCTCTGTTTGTCTTTATGTTTCTTTACTCTATATGGCTTGTTGAAGATATTTGTTTTTTGGAAGAGAGGTGAACCTACATTCTTTAGAGAGTGTATGATTATTTGTTTTCAATCATCAAGACCTGGCTATAACACATTACATTACATTACATTACATTACAGTCATTTAGCAAACGCTTTTATCCAAAGCGATTGACCATTCTTTGATCTGAGTAAGATGGGTGGAAATACCTGTAGGGGCCGTAAAGACATACAAACCTCGTTTAGGAAACCTGAACCATAAACAGGCCCCCTGGTGTAGCACTAGTTTACAACACATTTATTTGTGTAAAAGGATCCACCCGTCCAATTCAGAATACCACCTTAGATTTGCTTAGCACCATGACGACGGTCCACACCTGGCAGAGTTGCATAAGAGACAACCTATGTTAAACAGGCAAGGCTGGTAAAAACAGTAAAAGTTTCTATACCCATAGCAAAGTGGGATAGGGACCAGACCGTCGGTTCCCAACCGGGTGGCTGATTACCACTACGGGGCTCAGTGTAACACTGAGCTAGGGATTGCTATCGACTGGATCACTGGCCGGTCGGGTCGCATAGAGCAGTAAGACCATGAGTTGAGTCCCTGTAGTGTCATGGATCTGACCTTTCTTCCCTTATCTCCACGTCGTTTTATTCGTTGTTATCGTTTACCGGTAATCTATCGGATTTTCCTGTATTCCGTCACGGGTTTTGCTTTCACCTTGTCATTAGTGAGTTCACCTGGCAGTTAATTCCGCTCACTATTTATACCCCGCTTCCGGAATCTCTCGTTGCTTCCATGTTATTTCACATGACATTCGAGCCGGTAAAAAAGGGTATAGGAAGTTGTATTGCTATCGACCGCTTTGATTAGCAACGCGGCACTTGTTAGCAGGACAACCTTAGAAAGAAAGCAGTTCTAGTTTATACGCTCTTATTTCAGAGCAGAGGTTTCGTTTTCTTTTGTTTCTCTACTCTACCTACGAGTGTCTCACCCAAAGTTTTTGGGGTCTTTTCAGTTCGCTGTTTTTTGTTGTTTCACTCCACAAACGGTAGTTAGATAAGCGTTGTTGCTTATTCCTTTGTTTTGCTCGATTATCGAGCTCCTCGGTTATATTGCGAGGTTTGTGTTCTTTCATTTTTAGTTGTTTCTCCACTACGGATTATTGTCCGTTTCTAGTGGTGTTCTTACGAACACTTTAAGATTGCCCAACTACTTGCACTTGGATCTCCAACATTCCCATCTCTGTTTCTGACAGAGATCCCTCATATGTAGTAGAGCACATGAGTTGCGTCCCTGTAGTGGAGCACATGGCCGCTGCGCTCCAGCCTGGAGCTGCGCCCGACAGAGAGGGAGGCTCGAAGGAGCTAAGTGAAATCTGCACTCAACACCACTAGATCAACACACAGCCAAAACCACATAACTGCAGCACATATAGAACACAATGTACATTCAGACATATGTGTTTTTGTTGTGTAAAACCAAAAGTTTTTGTTCATTTATAATGAATGACTGTTTCAGTTAAACTGTTTTATGTTTCTGTATATTTCCATCATGTTTTCAAGCATGCAATGTGGGGGGGGGGGGTAATAGAGGGCAATACAATATAGTATAACTACAGTATGCTATATATGCAATAGGCATATGGTATTAAAAATTCAAACCCAACTTCCCTGTCTGTCAGTTCTGTGTAGACATTCCATAATTCCGCATCCCTTAATACTTTGATTAACCTTACAAAACAGATGGGTAGATAGCAAAGAGTATCACTCAATTGTTCAGAAAGCCTCCACATTTATCATATTTACATGTAAGCCTCCACATTTATCATATTTGCATGTATTGATGTTTGTATAATACAGCTACTGTGATGTAATCCAGCAGTCCAGGTGTCGGATGCACTGTGGGATGATTGTTCAACAGGTAAATGAACTATCACCTCCACCGGGCACAGGTAGAGGTGAACATGGCCAAAGAACAGCGGAAATCCTGTCCAGCTCCTCTACCCGCTCGGCCCCGGGTGCCTACACATGGTGGGACTGGGTGTTCTGAGGATGCGTCATTGACAGCACCCTCATATTTGCCTTCACCCTGGTGCAGTGCTGCTATTTCCAACATCTCATCTACTCCCTGCGCACCTCAACCCATGCTGCATTGGTTCTCAGCTATCTCCAGTTGCTAAAGCTGCTGGAACTGGGACCATAAACACCAGCATGGAACCAGCGCCACTCTCAATGACCCCTTGGGACTGTGTTTGTTTTTCCCACTGGGTCAAGGGGGAATCTGTAAGGCTGGAAATCAGTCATAAACCCTTGCAGCTGGTGGTGACTTCCTTGAGGGTGCAATAAAACAATTACCTGGTGGCCTGAGAACCTTTTCCTCTGACCTCTCACGGCCTCGTAAACTACAGCTGGGATTGAGCCTACAACTGGACATCAGAAGGAAACGGCATCCCTAATGACGCCGGGAACTCAGGCTTGCTCACAGGTCTTTTACGGCCTAGGTTCTGGACTGAATGGTGAACATATTAAACAAAGCTGTATATGTATATTGAATCATATGTATGTGCATGTAAATTGGTAATTGTGGAAGGATAAAGTAATTGTGGATAATATGATAAATGTGGTGAACCTGGATAATACTAATTGAAGTGTGTGGTATGTGAAAGTATAGGAGGGGGAGAAATAAAGAATGTGGAAGGAGGATTGTATAGGTTATCAGGGATGCGCTTGTCCATATAAATATCTGGAACCTAGAGTGGCCATCACCGGGACCTCACCTGATATCTAGATATGATAGAGAAGATCATAAGATCACGCGCCGTCGTTCAAAGAGTCTCATTACTGTCACTAGATTGGGAGGGGTAGCTGTTTCTCTCCCTGGAGGGGGGTCCCTGGGTGGTGAAACTTCTCTTCCTGCCAGACCTTATTTGGACAAACAAAGGGACTTGTGGAGTGTGCAAAGCCTGCATTTAAGGAAAGCCCAAACGGATATTCCAGGAGAATCTGCTTAACAGTTCTCCTGGTACCATAGTCACACCGTACGGAATCACTTGGTGATATACTTTGTTTGTGAACTTGTTCATGTTTATGTGTCTTAGCAGCATGTTATCCTGTGTTTAGTTATAGGCATTGAATGTGTTCGTGTTTGCTCACACAGTTTTAACCAGTGATTATTTGTCATTAATAAATTACCATGTTTTCACATCAACTGCATCTTTCTTTTAATCCCTTTTTCCAGCTTCAATTGCCTGCATGATCTGAGCTGCAGCGTTCCAAGCACTGTGGTGTGTATGCTTGAGTCTCAGAGTCAGAACTCCTGCATCTCACTCAGGGCTAATTCTCAGCTAATGACCTCCCTGCCTGTTATCCAATTCTTTTTATATTTAACGTGCGTGGCTCTCATCCATCTTATACCCTTTTCAGCCTAAATTACGACTGAAGACTCAGGGGGACAATTCTGACCCAGGACCGACTGATCAGCGGCCTGGTACAGACGTGGCGTTCTCAAGTTGGGTATAGGCAGTCAGGTTTTCTGCCCACAAACAGGGTTGGGTAGTGTATGGTTCTGGTGATTTGATGTGAAGAGAACCCATGGGCGTTCTACGCTGGTTCTTGTCAAATTAGCCTTAAGGAGCCCTTTAAATGCACTCAGACCTGGGCTCGCAACTATCTATGATAAATGAATATCATGTATTGTGTTGGCTAGACCCCCAACCTCTGCGTTCGCCACCGAACTGAGCTTCAGCAATAATGTTGATTCCGGCAAACATATATTGAAGTAATGGTGGTACCTAAGGGCGAGTTGAGTGTAACCACTCCGAGCTCCACGCATGTTTAACCAAAATTCTAAATTATAATTATAAGTGGAGTCAGATAAACGAGTAAATAAAATAATAATATTTCTAAATAACTTTTACCTTTTCCCACAGCAATAATGGAATACATCACGCTTAAACCTTCGCTCCGAGCTATTCCCTCATTGGTCTAGTAATTGCGGAGTTTTATAATTTGGAGAACCCGACATGATTTCAGTTGCTGTTTCCAGATTCTACAATTTGGTGACCCCGACGTGATTTCAGTTGCTGTTTCCAGATTCTACACCTGGAACATCATTATAATTGTCCTTGTCGATGTTGATGTCCATTTTCTCTGTGGTTTGGAGCTCATGGAGAATGTTCTGGACACGCCTCCATTTGGTGACAGAACTGACACCTCCAAAATGTGCCATGTTTTCAGTGTTCTAAAATAATTGGAGGGGGAAAAAAACGAAAAGTATGAAGCCGTTTTGGAGCAATAATCACAACCCAAAATAAAAAAAACAGTGGTCATGCATGTCCTTACTCTTAATCTCTCATTATAAAAGGGGGTGGGGTGTCCATTTAAGCAATATCGCACAAGAGGGAGTACTTGGGCCGGCCTCATGCCTATGACCAAATCATATCCGTGCTGATACACAGTGTAACAGCACTACATCAAGTGTGATATTGCGTTTATACAATAGTTCTACTAGCCTATAAACTATTAATCAAGTAAAGATTGAGACAAGAGAATATTAATTTGTCATTGGGTTATTTGGAAATAGTTGACAATACCACAGATATTATCTACAGTGAGCACCATAATTCATTGGACAGTGACATATTTTTTGTTATTTTGGTTCGGTTGAAGTATAGACTGTCAGCTTTAATTATCGGATGAACCATTTAGAAATGATAGAACCTTTTGTACATAGTCTCTCCCCATTTTCTGGCATCAAACAATATTGGACAGTTTAACATATTCTTTGCATGCCATGACTTCCTGATGTCTGTGACCCAGCAACATCAAAAGACTCTTGATATCTTATTTTATAGTACTCTTACAAGCGATACTATTACTTCTCTGCATTTGAATGGATCTCTATGGGAATTGGGAGGTGTGACTGTATTTAGCTGTAAAGTATGCTGGAACAGTATGGAATACATGGTTGGCGAAATGTCTGTAAGTCATCAAGGGTCTGACGTATCAAACGAGCCTGAAACCATCACTCTGCTGCCAGATATGCAGTAGATATGGATGGATCACTTTAAGGGTTGTTTCTCCTGACAAATTGTCCTATTGAACTCTGTTGTCATTGTATCCGGTTAAACTCAAAGTGCTAGAATACAGAACCAAAATAACAAAAAATGTATCACTGTCCAATGAATTATGGTGCTCACTGTATGTGTGTGTGTGTGTGTTCCAACAGAGATGGTGGACTGTCCCATCATAATATTCGCTAGCCTAGCTTACTCCGTGAGATGAGGATATTGGCGAGAGTCTCCGTCTGGGAGATTCGATTTTAAATAGGTTGATTAAATGTTGCATTTAACCAAGTTGTTGTAGCTGCGATTCTGTGAAACATCTGCAGCATTGCATTAGCTGGCTGAAACGTGTGTGTGCGCACCGTGTGTGTGTGTGTGTGTGTGTGTTAGCTAGCCTACTGCTGCATGTTGGCTAGTCAGCCCGGCTTTCCTCAAACTTTGGAATACTTCACATATATTAAAATACACTATCATATCTGTCTCTCTTTCTCTCACGTTCTCCATCACACTCACGGCGAAATGGCAGCCGTCAACAGAGGCAAGCCCCCTGGCGTCTCAGGCATAAAATATATATTAAAAAATTATATAATACAGTATATAAATGAAACGATGAGCGAATTAGGCTACAATAGGCTACCTTAGTTTCACAAGTAAATAGAAAATAGCACAAAAAGACTGATATGATGAAGGAATATAGCTCATCTGTTACGTTTCTGTCATGTTTATGCCATGTTTCATGTTTAGTGTTTGTCACAGTTTATTTTCTGTTCATGTCATGCTTGTGTTCTGTTTATGTTACGATGCAGTTCATTGTTTGCATACACATTTCCATGTTTTTCCGCAGCCTTGCGTTCATACTGTTTCTTTCTCTTGCTGTCACTCACGCTTCCCTAATTGTTTCATTCTCCCGTGTCTATTTACTAATTTACTAACATTAGATCAGGATTGGGTAATTCTAACTATCTAACCATGTGTTCATGTTTACCTTACGTTTCTCGTGCATGTCATTTACTAATTTACTAATGTCAGGTCTAGGATAGGATAACTACTAACGATTTACTAATTGCCTCGTTACGTGTCTCATTTTCTCAAGCTGTTTCCTGCTGCTCTCAAGCACCTGTCTACACCTGCATATAAGATCAGTGTTCATGTCATGTCTTTGCGAAATTGTTGCCTTTAGTTTACTACTGTCACTTTTGAGCGTTTTCCATTGTTTTGACTACCGTTATTGATCTAGCCTGTTTACTGACCATCGTTACTGCCTGCCTATTGTTTACACTGCCTGTTTTTGACCACGAGTTTTGCCTGCTGTCTGTTTTGTACCTCTGCCCCGCGGATAGGACTTCGGTCTGACTCCTGCTATGCCCCACGACTACGAACTTTGCTTTACCCCTGTATTGTACTTCTGCTCCGCTGACAGCTACTCTGGTTAATGAACTTGTGCACGGATACCGATTTCGAGACTGCCTTCTCCCTCGGTACTGTATATTTGGTCTGGCTGGATTTATTGTTTTTTGGACTTTGCTTGTGTGACTACGATTTTGTATTTCCCCATAATAAAGCCCTTGCGGGTATTTATTATTACGCCAGTGTTCTGAGTTGTGCATTACGGGTCCAACCCGCACACATCCGTCTCATCATCTTTAATATACTTATTTCCAAATAAGATTCAATAATGATTTGGTATTATTGGGCATAAATAAAGTTGTCCTATAAGATGAAGGGGGTGGATTGTAAAATGTAATAAAATTATCTTATCCACTAATATACTGATTCACCTATACTTTAGCTTTATATAAAAGCATCTCAAATCTCATCTAGGGCAAAAAAATAAAAATCTTCAAAAAAAATTAATTAAACTGTGTGAGGTTGTGTAGAAATGCAGGAAATTAGTTTTAATAGGCTCAAAATTTTGGGGGAGAGGACCCCCAGACCCCCTGCTACTTTGTCCCCCCTTTGTGCCCCACCAACATCTCTTCATGTCCCCCCAATCAAAGCAGTCTAAAAATGGCCCTGTTACTGAGTAACTCCAACGTTGGTAACATGGAACAACAGTTAGTGGTATTCATAATTACACATGTAAATATTTTATATAAACTCAGTCTATATATTCATGATACACAACAAATAAACATTGCCTATTAATTTCACCATGTGTCTTGATGATATGGAATGATTTCATTTTAGCAGGAAAGATGTAACAGGGCTGGCCATGTGTAATTAAGAATACCACTAACTGTTCCATGTTACCTACATTGGAGTTACTCAGTACTAACCTCTTGTTACCACATTGGTTACAACTTAACTACACAGGTATAGGTGCAACTTAATGTAAAGTGTTACCATTTATTCTTATTACATTTTATAAGTTTCTGATTATTATATTTGTTGCCATTATAAAATGTATATTTGTTCTTTGTTTTGTTTGTTAATAATAAATACATTAAAATTTCTTTAAATTATTGCTAAAGTACTGTTTTTTTCCATCTGGAAAAATTATGTTCTGCTACAGTTAAATTCATCCAGTTCCATTCAGCTATAGCCTATTTCAGTAGTGGCGAGTGGTCCATGTAAGCTGTGGAAGCAGTGCATACCCAAGGCAAGGCATTTGAAAAGAAACTTACTTTCTAATGTATTGTATCATTTTATACTTAACATGAGCATTATGTTCATTAAAACAATTGAACTTTTGCTGTTTGTCCTCCAATTATTTAATTGACAATGGCAATGACTTCAGTAGCGCTGCTGGGTTTCCGACGCTAGCTACGTTTATGTATCCCGCGAACAGGGAGAAGCTACGCAGCTTTGAGCATACTCTCACGCATACGCTCTGTGTTATTCCGATTATTTTTGTGTGTATGTGTGTGAGAGAGAGGCTGTGTCCGACCCCTGTTCTCTGTCCCTTGTCCACTCAGACCCCTGTCTACTATGTGCTCTGTCCCCTCACTTTGCAAGCAGTGTGCAAAATAAATCCCGCAAAACTCTTTCTAAACTAGTGAGGAAGTAGTTCGTAATATTTATTTTATTATTTATTGAGAATATCAGTTAACATATGACGGTTGTTACAAAGTGTATATTATGAATGAAAATAGAATTGCGCAACACATCTATCTAGCTTGCAGTCCCGCTGGGTTACCTCATCTGTATCCAATACGGGGCCGATACATCACATGTCTACAAATAAGGTAGATAGCCATAGCATACATAGGCTTACTTTTAGAGCATTTTATAGGTAGGCGTATTGGTGTGTTCTGGCCCGCCGCGGCTGCTATCGTGTCAGTCAATCTGCTGTTTTTATGTAATGGCCCGCCGTGGCTACAGCCCAATCTGCTCTGGAAGGCTACTGTCTGCAATCATATCAAATCAATTAATCTGCTGTTTTTATGTTATGGCCGTCACGGCCCCCACTAGTGCTCTGGTAGGCTGTCTGTGAATTAATAGCAATGTGCTGGTTTGGAATGCCCCGCCACGGCTCCACTTGTGCTGATAGGCGGCTATAATGTCTGCAATCATATCCTTCTGCTGTTTTTTTGTCCTGTTCCTATTATGGCGCCGCTACTGTCTGTAATTTTGTAGTGTGTTATAGGGGTGTCATCGCCTCATATTCAGTGGTGGGTGGGGGGGGGTTGTGTGTGTGCCGGGATGGGGGTGGGGGGTGGAGGTGTCGAGATGGTATAATCAAAAGTCGCCATTGTATTTCAGTTCAACATGCTCATTGTAGCGTAGCATACATGCCATTGCTAAAAATGTCTATTGTCTGTTGTCTAATTTATATTCACAAAACAGTGTTTTCTGTGCTTTGCTTTTTCAAGCACACTTGAAGTTAAATAGAAAATGAAGTTTGAGGACCAACTTAGTGTAATGGAAAACGCTGTAGGGGTATGGGCTACATGCGCGGATATGTTGTAGTTCGCGCACGGCGCTGTCATTAGCCGCTCTCCAGCTATTACCCTTATTTGCGCCAATCAGGTAGCTAGCCCTTTCCAGCCTGAGCGAATATTGGGTCAACATTCTATTCCATTCTATTTATTAACATGTGTTGCAAAAATGTTTGTGGTGTGATCATATTACATCAGATACCTAAACTGTATATACCATTGTACACAGGATAACTGGGGCTTTCAATTGATATAAAAAACAATAGGATTACTTGATCATCAATTACATTACATCATCAATTATGGAAAGACATTCACCAACTAAATTTATAAAATGTTCTAAATTGCTATTTTCTAATGAAAAACCTACTATTTTACCCATTTCATGTTCAAGATAGAGGTAAACTTAGCGTATGTTATCTTCACCATTGTGTGAGTAATATAGAATAGGAATCAGAATAGATGTATCCTCTAAGTTATAACCACTTCAGTGATGGGTAAGAAAAGGCTAAAAAAAAACACTTTAGAATGTTCATTCATTGAAAATATGACATGCGTATGCAAAACTGTTTGAGGTGTGATCATATTATGTCACACCCCGAAAGATAATATGCCATTTTAAACAGGATAACTGGAGCTTTCCATTTATATGCAATAATATGCTTACTTTAACACAATATCATCAATTATTAAAACAATTCACAAAATAAAGAAAATTATAAAAAACTTTCTAAATGGCTATTCTCCATGAGAAACCTTTTTATGTATCAAGGGAGACAAACTGTGTGGTATCTTCACTATTTTGTAAGTGATATAGAGTACAAATCAGAAGAGATTTGTCATTTATTGTTCAAAAGTTATAACCTCTGATGTATGGGAAAAGGTTAGGTTCATTGAGATTTCATATTACCACTTATCCATAATCATAATGGGCCACATGAGAATATATATATATATATAGCAAAATTGAAAGACACAAACACTGAAATATACAATTTGTGTGTTCAATTAAACACACACTATTTAAAAAAAAAAAAATGTTAACAAATGTTGAACAGAGTGAATGGATGAACTAAGTGGATAACATTGCAAAACAAATAAAAACAAGATACAACCCATGGCAAATATCAGTTTAGATGCCCGTAAAATTAATGCATTGGATTTATTTACAGTAAAACCATTAATGTATTAGTACAGGTACAGCAGACAAATCAAAAAAGTCAAGCATAAATACCTTAAATATATTCAAGAATCAAGAAGATAACAGTAAGTGCATGCCTTGATGGCCCTCCATGTCGTGCTCTGCAATGACCTCAGCACCATCCTTCTCTTCAGGGACTGTGTCAGATGGCTAAATGTCCATCCTTTGCTGCAATACATAAATATGTAATCATTTACCATTTCATTAATCCATAACATATCATTAAAGGGCTGTATACTCGCAATAATAACATCTTACAGCAAACGCGTTATGCTTATATCAGGAATAGATAAAAATAGCTATTCTGGACACAAGTATAATGTCCATCCATCGCTGTAATAGATAAATAATATTATCAGTTGCCATTTCATTAATCCACAACATATAAAACCATTCCTGAGTCATTAAAGAGCTGTATAATGAGAATGACATATTACAGAAAACACTGCTCCAGAATAACGTTAGATAAAAAGCTCAACAATAACACAGCGTTAGACTACTTAGCATAATGTCCATCAATGTAAAATATTGTTTTGAATGAACATACCTAAATCATCAGTGACATTGGGTGCATTTACATGCACTCAATATTCCGATCATATTCGGAATATGGCTGTTATCGGATTATTCAAATTGTCATGTAAACGCAATATTCCGAAAAGCTTTTTCTGAAAAAAGCAGTTATCGGAATATGAGAAATCCGATAACTACACCTGGATTTCTGCCGTGTTTTTCGTTTTATTGGTTGCATGTAAACGCTTATTCCGATCTAGTTCTTTTTTAAAATCTGTGCATGTGCGTGTTTGACAGCAACAGCCATTCCGGATATTGTTAGTAACGTAACGCTAACGTCAAAACAGTTGAGAGAGGTCAGAGAGAGTAATGTCAACCAACGGGAGAAGTCATTTCTGGAGCGAGGAGGAAACCCTCCTGATATTATCCGAAATAATAAAGAAGAATATACTTCATCTCATCGATGGGAAAAAAGTTAGAAACGCGGACTAGCTAAGGACGTACGGTATTTATTTTGAAAGTATGATAAATCACACTTAGGCCTTGGTGGTTGTGTCTCCATAAGACCACACTCCGGCTACAAAGACTTAAAAATAAACGCACAACTATCTCAGTTACAAGGTTAAAAGAAGTATAGCCATAATGGGGAAGCCGTTGTTAACATAAGTTATAGCTATATCTAAGTTATACATATATAAGTTAACAAAATTGAACTCTGAATTAGGCTACTTAGGCCTAGCACTTACCATATCTGATCCAGTGTGGCGCTGAAATAGGAGGTGATCCAATCAACTTCATGTGTTTCTGATGCTGTCGTATTCCACAATGCTGCGCGGTCCAGTTAAATTCAAATTTCACAGTAATTTGCTGTGTTGTGGCATAGCCTGCATTGATTTCACAATAAAATTCTGAATACAGTATTTAACTGTGAAATATTACTGTTATATCTTGTGTAATATTTTACAGTGTAGCTACTGTATCTCAGTATTAAAACACTCTATTAACAGAAATTATGCTGTGCCAGATGTTTTTAAACTTGTGAAAATGTTAACATATTGATAAGTTGCTTAAATTTGTGGAAGGACTCTGGAGAGCCTGCCATCATTCACTATTACAATGAAGTTTTTCTCAAAAAAAAATTATGGGATTTGATGCAACACTTTAAATCTTGAACAAACGGCAGATGCAGCCGGGCACTTTATCTGTGCTCCGTACTTCGGTTTGGACTCGGACTCCAACATGGATGCGTGCTCGTTATGTGCACACAGAGCGTGGAAGTGTGCGGTTTTAGACAGTCTATATTTCCAACAATAAATTGTTAGTTAGCCAACAAAACCTCCATTAGCTGCAGGCCAGTAAAATAATTGAAACTTAACTCAAAAATTGAGACTTGAGGTAGATTATCCAGGGTGTAGCCTAAGGGAATGGTGTGCCTACACGGTCAGATAATAGGTCGGTACAAATGACAATGGATTGTGGCAACATATATGACACAAAGTGCTTAACCTGTTAGTGCTGGCCCCTAGTGGCAGAGACGCACGCGTCTTCTACTTTTTTATGACACGTCATAAATACGTCGCTAGTTATATGCTAGTTACGAAAATATGGATATTACCATATTTATCACCATAACCGCATATGATCATAATCAGTACTTAATATCCTATCAGCGTGCGAAATATCACGTTTCTAGCTGCCACCATTAGCTTGTAATTCATGAACGTAGCATGCTATGCTGCTACACTGTAGCTACTACTACATCTACAATGGACCCGACCACATGTAAGATAGCAGACATTTAAACACATTTGCAAGTTAATTAAAGTTTTTATTTCATCACCAAAAAATCGTTTACTATCACAGCAGCAAGAAACACCTTCCAAGATTCTGAATACATACAAGTAAAACTGTCAACATGCTTACTCACTCCACAGGGAAAAAAACGAGTGATGTTTCCTTGTCACCACATAACTTTCTTTTGCGATAAAAAGCTCCGGTAAAATATGAAATAAACTCGTAACCTTACCTTTGGTTATAAAGATTAAGATGTCCCCTGCAAGAATCTGAGGTTATTTTTTGTCTTGGTTGACCCGTTTTTAATATTGCATCCTTTTCTCAACATGTGTCCATGATCTAAAATGGCCGTGCGTAATGATCGCATTCAAAAGATTTAATTGTACATCCGTCACACAAACATGGTTTTAATTGACACTTATATAGTCCAATAGAGTACATCCTAAGCTTTCTGAAATGGTATGGCATTCCCATACGTGAATTTAACTAGCCGATCGCTATCCACGCGTAACATCGTGCCTGGTTGCGCACATCCGGAAGCCATTTTAGATCGTAATCAACCTGCTTTATGCGCACACCGTGAGTCATCATTATTACATTGAGATTCGAGTAAATTTGTATTTTTATATATCATATATATATATATATATATATGATGGCCAAAAAATATATGTCCCTGTCGGATGTAGTGGAGGAGATTTTTAGGAGCGAGTCCGAGGGAGAGAGTGAAGGCGGATCTGAGGCTGAAAGCATCGACTCTTTTGTAGAAGATGCTTTTGCCCAGGGCGAAGATGTGGCTCTTGACATGTAAGTATTAACTGTATTAAATTAAAAATAACTTTATTTGTGCATCGGTTGAATTTTAGTCACAGTAGTCATGTAAAATAGAGCATTTATTATCTAATTTCTTGTGGCTAAATGGTAGCATAAGTCATATCATGTATTGTATAATAAGTAGGCCTGTTGATACATAGCTTAGCCATGCATTGGCATGCATGAATTTTAGTCACAGTAGTCATGTAAAATAGAGCATTTATTATCTAATTTCTTGTGGCTAAATGGTAGCATAAGTCATATCATGTACATTACATTACATTACATTCATTTAGCAGACGCTTTTATCCAAAGCGACGTACAGTAAGTGCATACAGAAGGTTATCGAAGTAACTACAGAACAGATAAGAAAGCACATTCTTCACATACAGTAGCAGCTATCCCTAGTAATGAACACAATGCAGTTCACAGTGAACAGGGTACATCAGCTCTAATACAATTATATTCTAACCATTATAAACTTGACTATCTTGAGTACATAGTTCAACAAGAACACAAACCATGAGGTCCTAGATAAGTATTAGTCCAGGTGGAGTCTGAAAAGGTGCGTTTTCAGGCCACGACGGAAAGTAGGCAGGGTTGGCATGGAACGTAGGGGAATGGGAAGTTCATTCCACCACTGGGGAGCTAGGGTGGAAAAGCTCCGCAGTCGGGACGAGCGAGTACCATTTACACGGAGGGGGGGAAGTGCAAGTCGCCCTGCAGTAGATGACCGAAGCGGTCGAGCAGGAACATGTATTGTATAATAAGTAGGCCTGTTGATACATAGCTTAGCCATGCATTAGCATGCATGGGCCATAAACTAACTTATGACATTGTTGCTGGTTGTGAATGGCAATCCAGTGTCACTGGTTAGTATTGATTTTTGTGATATTTGTAAGACTAAAGTAACAACTTAATTTAGAAAAGAATTACAAAAAGTAATTATTTTTGTAATTCTAATACATTTTTGTAATTCTTAAAGGGTAAAATGTATATTGTAAGAAGGGTAGGTACACATTTTCAGTCAAAGTACTTATTATTATTGAATTATATCTTTCTACACATTAAGAAAATGTTAATGACCGAAATAAAGTAAACTAACTTAATTTAGGGTAAATCTGAATCGCAGTCTCCATGTCAAATGTAGCATTTATTAAATGTTTTTGGAAAAGCCTAGCATTTTCATTTTTGTTTCACAACATAGTACACTATGTGGCTCTTATTGTGCACTTTTTAAATTTTGCTTTCTTTTAAATAATTCAGGATAGAAGATGCTTCTGTTCTGGACAGTCCTGCACCTGCACCTGCTCCTGCACCTGCACCTGCTCCTGCTCCTGCTCCTGCTGCTCATCCCCGCAGGACTCTGGTCACAAGGTCAAGGAGGCCCTGCTCTCGTTCAGCGCGAGGAGCTCCGAAAAAAAGAGCAATCGAGCCAGAGCCCGAGTCTGAGGACGGATGGCACGACATGGCGGATGAGGATGAAGAGCCTCATCAGTTCCCCTTCTGCCCCCGGAGGACCCCAGGAGTGCAGCTGGACCTTCATCAGGCCTACAGCCCCCTGGATCTCTTTCGGCTGTTCTTCAGCGCAGATGTCCTCAAGCTCCTCTGTGACAACACAAATGGCAACGCAGCCCGCAAACATGCTCAGGGACTGCATACGCCATGGTCTGATGTGGATGCTGAGGACATGCAAAGATATCTGTCCATCGTCCTGTACCTGGGTCTTGTCAAGCCATCTGCTGCCCGTGACCTATGGAGGAAGGACCGGCTTCACAAGCACCCCTTTCCCTGCAGTGTGATGCCGGGCTACAGGTATGAGGCCATTGGTGCATTCCTCCACATGAGCGACACAACAGCAGATGCCATCAATGACCAGCTGAAAGGCCAAGCAGGTTATGATGGCCTGTTTCGCCTGAAGCCTTTGCATGACCAGATCCTGACTGCATGCAGGGCTTACTACCACCCTCATCAGAACCTGGCCATTGATGAGCGCATGGTAGCCTCAAAAGCTCGGCATGGGATGAAGCAGTACTTGAAGGACAAGCCAACAAAGTGGGGCTTCAAGTTGTTTGTCCTGGCTGACAGCAAGACGGGCTACACGTGTGACTTTAGTGTGTACCAGGGGAAAGCGCTCACTCCAAGTGGGAACGGTTTGAGCTTTGACGCTGTTGTGAACCTGCTCCGGGTGCCATACCTTGGGACAGGCTACCATGTCTTTGTGGACAATTTTTATATGAGCACGGCTCTCTTTCGGCATCTCCACCGTATCCACTATGGAGCTTGCGGTACCATCAGGGAAAACAGGATTGGTTTTCCTAAGACCAATGTAAATAGCCTCCCAAAAAAGGCTGTTCGAGGGGACATGCGGTGGATCAGAGATGGCCCCCTTCTGTATGTGAAGTGGAAGGACACGCGAGAGGTCTCGATGTGTACTTCCATTCACAAAGCCTACAGTGGGAAGTCAGTGCAGCGGCGGGCAAGGAACCCTGATGGCACCTGGGCCAGACGTGCGGTCACCATTCCTGAGCCAGTGCTGGAGTACAACAAGTACATGGGGGGCGTTGACCTGTCAGATGCCCTCATCAAGTACTTCAGTGTTACTCAGAAGACCAGGCACTGGTATAAAAAGCTGTTTCTCCACTTTGTGGATATCGCTGTTGTGAACAGCTACATCCTTCACAAGGAGATGGCTCTGGAGAAACACCACAAGCCAATTACCCAGAAGCTCTTCAGAGAGACTCTCTCTTTACAGCTAGCTGACTGTGGGAAAGAGAGCACTGAGGGTGAGGTGGAGATGGCAGCTGCACAGCCACAGGAGGCAGCAATGGAGCAGAGGCCAGAGGGCTGCTTTCCTGTCGCAGTCACCGATGTGAGCAACACAGATCCTCGGGAAAAGGCCACAAAAGGGAGGAAGTACTGTGTTCACTGTCTCAGCCTGAAGAGGAAAAACAAGACCATCTTCAAGTGCAGGTCTTGTGATGTTCCTCTCTGCATAATTGCGGACCGCCTCTGCTTCACTGAATGGCATGACCTCAGGAGCAGGCAGGCACTGTGAAGGACTGATTATTCAGCCCAGTGTCAGTCATTTCATCTGGCGGACAACCATTGTAAATAATTCTATTTTTTGTAATGTTTTTACTGGTTCACATTTTGCTGTGGTTCGTTCAGCATTCAAGTTCTTGCTTTTTTGCCTCCTAAAATCCAACCCCTCGTCCACGTCGTAGGAGGTGGTAACAGCACATCATATCCTCTCCAGTCAATGCTGCAACATACATTTTCTATTCGAAATTGTGCTGGCTAACGGGGCTCTGGTGGAAAAATACATTTTTGGAACCATAAACTGAACTGGAGCTAATACATGTATCACCCTGTGAATGTGAAGTGATTGTAATGATCCTACTACCTCAAAGAACATAATAAAATGCTTCATATGGACAAAAAAAGCATTGTATTCATTTTCGGAGAGGTTTTTGGACCCCTATATATCAAAACCCAAATTATTTGGAAAAAAATGAAAATTTCCTCATTTAGTTGATACAAACATGTGTTTTATGAGTCAGAATACTTTATCTGTTGAAAAAAGCTGATTATCTCTTGATTTACTGTGATGCACATTTTATCCATTTGGATAGATTTGGACACCCTAAGGGACACCAGGATACACTGTTTACAAATTAGCTTATGGAACCTGAGCAGATTGACATATCCCCCTAAAATTCTGTACACATGTTGACAAGTGGTGTGTGCACCAGGACAGTAAAATATGACCTGTTTTACATCTTTTCCTTTCAGAAGTGTACTGTAAACTAAGAATGACAACCTCGTTTTTGTTTTTTTTGCAAAGAGTTTGTGCATTTACAGCCCATAATCTATATGAAGATTATGAAATTTTATTATTTTAATCTAAGACACACAAAGGTACAGGGGTCTTCTCCAATTTAAGCCATTAAACAAGTGTGTGTGGTGAGCACAACTGTAGTTATAAAGGTTTAAACAGAACAGTGCAAAACAGGCGAAAATTGGCCCAATTTGGCTTCTGCACAAAGAGGTTAAGTGAGATCTTACAATGGGGCAATGTACGGTTCTCTATGACTGATGCCCTCGAACAAGACGGCACTTGATTTTTTTTGCCCGGATGCAGAGCATGCGCGCCTAAACGAGTGAATTTGGGTAACTGACTGACTGGCTTGCTGGCTGGCTGCCTGCCTGATCCCCCCCCCCCCCGATGTTGAAAGTGCATGCGCAAATTTTGAGTAATTACTGTATAAGGTTTGCTGCCTTACTCCCCGTTCCCTTTTACTAGTAGCCTACAAGTTTTAGCAGCAAAAAATCATGCATGAACAACTGTGGATATTTTAAAAGTGTGACCCAGTGATGGAGTGATGTTTTCACCTTATGGGTGGGGATTCAAAAGCAAGCAGGAAATGTAAAAAGGCAGAAGTAGTCTTTTTAAATGGCCTGTCTCAGCTGCACAAACATATGCACTTGAGTAACAGCATTACATCTTATGCTGATGAATCACCGTGGGGAAAGGCCCAGAAAATTCAAGCTCGCCACTTGAAATCATTAAGTAAAATGTTTGTATTAGTAAATGCCAAATGTTTGTATTGACGCAAACTTAGATCTGATTATCTGTTCAACTCCAGTTGACGGGGAGCTACTTGCTGTGAGGGGTGATTAGTGGCGACCGGTGCTGGCCTACATTGCTGGTGGGCGTGTACCATAGTTGACTGTACGGCATTTGTATGGGAAGATTTAGTGCATATAGATTGATATGTTGTATTGTTTTAATGTAGTGAATAGCGGGTAGCGGGTGGAGTGGCTGGGAGACGCGGTGTTGCTGTTTTAATCAGTGTTTCATGCGGTGTTTGGTGTGAGCAGCAATAATTGTACTGGCTGTATATTAATTGTGTTTTGTTTATCACTGTTTTGCTATACCTACGTTATTTTTAAATTCATCCGCTGTACTTGCCCCCATCTGCTACCTACTTTTATAGCGAAATGTGGCACTAGTATCTGATTATGTGATTGATTAAAACCGGAGCCAGGACATATGTTAAATAACGTTATTATAAGGTCTCATACCACTTGTATCAGGATAACTGCTTAATGGTTTAAAAAGAACACTGCTACACGACACCCTTTTTCTTATCAAAAGAGGAGCATTAAGAGAGAAAACAGCTTAGATGCATGAAATATGTGTTCTTGCCAACACCATATCATCACCGTCGTCGTTGTTGTTTTGATGTTGTCCTCTTTCTTTGTAAGAAATAAGTGCTTTTTCAATTCTGGGAAAATGACTCAATTTCTAACAGCTCTGCAAATGACAACGTCACTTCTGAACATCCTGCTCCACATGAAGAAAGAGCATGCCGATCTTTATATAAATCATAAACTATTTATTTATCATAACGTGTTATCCATTTTATTCTAGCTACAGCTAGGAGTCGACCCAGGACTCGGACTCGTTAAGCATGGGCTAAAAAACATTTTCATTCGTAGTAGGCCTAGTTACACTGTTTTGTTGAAATTCCAAATGCGTAAAAAATAAAGATTATTTTTGCTCGCAATGTATTAGCCTAGTCGAATCAATAAATTTAAGTATATAGAACTCCCACAGAAGATGCACGTCTTAACAATTTATGAACATCAACAAGCATAGGCAGATATTCAGGTTCAAATATTCAAATGAAATGATTCCATATAATTCTTTACACTTGTAACCTTTGTCTGGGGCTTTTGTAATATATTTCCAAAACTCAATCTTTCACTGTTGCAATTAGGACTATTGGCAGAAGCAAGACATTCTAGGCTGAGCGGTACCGGAGCAAACTTGAGCTTGCAGAGTGGTAACGTTCTAATAGTGCTCATCACTCTAATTAAATTACGTCCGCTTCCCCTCCTCACTCGCTCCCGCTCACATACTCTTCCAGACACACCTTTGAGAATCAGATGCACTCAGTCGCCCCGTATGCAGGCCAACCTGCATGCTCCAGAACAATATCCGCCGTGCCTTGTCACATGTTCCTCACTGGCTGCATACAGGTGTCTGGGCTGAGCTGGGCTTGCCTAGTCTTGTTAATTAATAATCATCAAGGAAACTTTTTAACAGTTAAAGAAAGGTGGGAATCTTAAAGGCCGGTCCCATGACGATAATGTGTGGCTGATTAGTGTTCGCTCCGCCTTCATTACGCCTTATAGACATTTTTATATTTCGGCTGGGCATTTCTTGACCGTTATCTGCTGCTAGAGTTTGTACTAGGCTCATGGGTGGAGGGGAGCAACATTCCTTTTTCAGTTGGGGAGGGGGTGCTTGAGCGAGTGGTGGGATGTGGCAAGGCCGCTGCAGGAGAGCTGAGGGTGATTAATGTGTTGCATCCTGGCCCTGAGCGCAGTGTTTGGACAGTAATACTGAGGGGGCTGCATGCACACAATGCCAGCTTTGCAGCAGAGATGCCTCAGACAGCAGACTCAGTCAAAGAGGGGATTTACAGGGACCTCTGCGCAAACTCTATACATTTGTGGAATCCAGCTACCATCTCCAGCCTGTGCGTGTGTGTGGGAAGCTCTGGTTGCTGTTAAACCAGAGACTGTCACCAGTGAAGCACTGTTATTGGGAGCATTTGCTAAATTGTTACTGGATGTGCTTAAGGGAGTTTCCTTGTGGAACTCAATGTCTGACATATTTCCCTAGGAGAGATGGAGGCTGGGCAAGTGGGGGGCCCAAGGTATCAGAGACATGTTTATTTTGGGGTGTCCTTCTCTCGGGTCAGGTTTGTAGGGAAGAGAACACCATTTACCTCATTGGTTTCCTGGTCAGTTATTTAAATGAGCAGGCTTTTTTGTTTATTTACTGTGATATGCAGTGATACTTGTGTTGTGGTGGTGGTGTTTTGTCGTATTTTGTTGTGTTTTTGTGTTGTGGCTTTGTTCTGTGGCAGTGGTGTTGTGGCATTGCTGTGTTGTGGTTATAATGATGTGGCGTGGTTTTGAGGTGTAAGATCGCAGGGGTATGGTGGGTAGAGATGTCCTGCCATGCAGTGTTTTGATTGGCTTGGAATGTAAGGGGTCGGTTCACGTTTAAAGATGAGCCCCTGGCTTGCGCTGCCGCAAGCATTTCGGGATCACGGTCAAATGACTCGTCTTTCACCCCTGCCGTCCTCACACCTGTCCACCCTGTCAAAATATCAGCACACTCCCTTGTACCCTGGGGTTAAAGGTTAATGACAGCTATGCCTTAACTTCACACAGCTTGGTGTTGGGAAGAGGGAGATTGTCTGAGCAGACAAGTGGACAATCAGCTCAATCATCACAGTATCCCCCTCTGTCCCTCTCCCCCTCTCTATTTCTCTCTGTGACTCAGATTCAAAACTCTTCATTGATATTAAGTTCTAAATGATAAACATTGCCAAAGCATGGAAATTCACAATAAAACAAAAAAATAACAGCTGCCCGTAATAGTATTGGTGTTCAGAACAAAATTAAATTCACAACCAAGACTTTGGTTCTTGTAAATCTTCAAGGATGCTTGATTTTCTGTTCATTTATGCACTTTATTAAACACTTATTTGGAATTCTGAATTACCTCCTTTTGCAGCGCTTTCATATCTTTTAGGGTTCTGCTGTATTTAGAAAATTGTCTTTGAAGATTGTGGAGAAAGTGCTGATTACACGCGATGCGTACTAAGTAACTGCACAAATTAACAGAAGCACTGAGTGATTATGCTGGCGAGCAGAAGCGCTAAGTGATTGTGCTGGCTAGCAGAAGCGCTAAGTGATTATGCTGGCTAATAGAAGCACTAAGTGATTATGCTGGCGAGCAGAAGCGCTAAGTGATTGTGCTGGCTAACAGAAGCGCAAAGTGGTTGTGCTGGCTAACAAAAGCGCTAAGTGGTTGTGCTAAGTGACTGCAAGCTAATAAAACACTAAGAAACTACAGGCTAACAGAAGTATTACGTGACTGAACATGTTATCAGAAGCGGCAAGTGATAGTGTTGGCTAACAGAATCGATACTTGACTAGGGTTGGGTACCGAAATACGTTGGTCCTACTGAGAATCAAATCATTGGCTTGTAATAACATATGCGTAGCTGGCTAAAGTGGATGTTAATTACGTTAACGTTAGCTTACCTCGTATCTTTGAAGCATAAACAAACGTTTGCAGTAGACAGCTAGTTGTGAAATTATTCTATCCGATTTAATTTCATACTAAGGTCCCTCTGTGAAAGTTAGTGTAGCTGATTGCACCCCTTCCGTAACTCCCTTTACTGTGGTCGCAAGCAGAACTAAGCGGATGAACGAAAAAAGAGATGAAAGGCACCGTGCTGTAACCCACTTTAGTAAAGGGGTTGCATCCTTTCAAAACATTGAATCTCCAAAATGGATGTCCTGACAGTTTTGTAATTGCACTTTATTTTCTTATGTTCCTATTTTATCATTTTACAATGTCATAATGTTTACAGAATAATAGCCTACTTATCAGTCATTTTACAATAGCATACTTTTCACAGAATAATACTTATCTGTCCTTTTACAACGGCATAATGTTTGCAGAATTAAAATGTTTACAAATAGTAAAGATATCAGTTATAATTATGTGTAGAAACATAGGCAGATAAACATATAATTAGGGATGTTAACAATTAATCGACTATCAATTAATTTCTAATAAGAATTTAATCGATAAGATTTCAAATTAAACAATTAACTGAACAATCTGTGGTCTTGTTTCAACGGGAGTTTTTGCGTGAAATGTAATCATGATTTAAGGTCTCCACGCGAGGACGCCAAATTCAGCCTAGTGTAATTATTGAAGAGGCCGCGAAGTTTAGCCTACACAAGAAGACACAAAAATGAAGCGGGCAAAACAATGATGTCCATTGCAATACCTGTGGTGCTGTTTTGAAGTATAACAACTACTTCGTTAATGTAGCCTACCACCTAAAAAGCGTACATCCAACCGTGCTGCCAGGGCAAAGTGGATCGCAACCTACCATCACCTCAGTGTTGGCAAAGAGGGTGTGACGATAGACGAGCGGAGGGCATTACTCAGAGGATATGCAACATGGTTGAAAAGGACATGATGGCAATAAGCACCGTTGACGGTGAGGGATTTCGAGAGCTAATAAACAGGCTGCGCACAGGACTCACTCCCGACCACGTAGATATGCTTAAATGTTCTTGAATAAAAATACGTAGGTCTATCTAGTATGCATATGAGGAGCCTATTCAAAACATAATAGCCTATGTTTTAAGTTGACTGTTCTAGGCTAGGTCTACTAGTTTAACTGTCGCCTTTCAATTTCAAGAGCGATTATGTTAATGCTGCAAGTGCCTAGCGGAGCAACGGTTTCGCTTGCAACAGATGAGACGGAGCGCAATTTCTTTTCTGTTAAAGTAGCCTATACACGCCTTCATATTCTATTTTTGTTATGCTACAATAATGCCTGTTTCTCAAATGTTACAATAAATCTTTGATTGAGGAATATAACATGCATTTTGTATTCTGTCTATCATAAGCTATATTTAGCTTTTATGTTATCAATTAATCGACGATTGTTTGTTAAGGTTAACAACTATTGATTAAGGAAATTCCTTCTCTTTGCTTAATTGCTGTAATAATTTATATTTTTTGTTCTGGAGACCAGACCACCCACATTGAATCAACCCATAGCCATAATAACAGTGTTACATCTTTAATCTCAATCATTAATCTTACAACAATTTGCACAATGGATGTGCAGCATTGTACCCAGGGTGTGTTGCTTAATATTGTTTAATTGTTAATGCCCTTCATGTTATTATGGCATCGGGTTGTTTGTATGTGGTCCCCTCTGCTGGTATGTGACATGCAGAGGTCTGGCTATACACTGTCCCATCTGGAGATAGGGAAAACTCCACTTCTCAACACAATGATGGACAGATCTTGATAAGGTGTCTTATTGATAAAGATAAATATTGATTAGGTAACAGTTTATTTACCATCAAAAGACATCCAAATGAGTTATCATTTGGTGGTCCTAGCTTAATGTTCTATATGCTCACACCAAATGTTCTGGAGAGGACACTTTTTTTGGACAACAGTCCAATTAGGGCTTTACACTTAAACAAGCTGTTGCAAAAACAAACCACTCCTTATAACAAAGTTGAGTCTTTACTTTTCTATAGAATATGGTATACTTACAAATATAGTTGAATAAGGTATTGAATAAAACATTAAGTTTCCTATATTTGGACAGGCCTTTTTTATTATTTCTTTATACACTTTTTGGTTCAGTCAGATTGTACATAGGCTTACTGTTAGAGGTAAACTTTTTTCTAATTTATCTCAAGGCAGATGGATTACAGAAGCAGTCAAGAATGAGAATTGGCTCATTTGTTTGTGTAGCATTACTAATATTGTACTTTTCGCATTCTTATAGGCTTAACGTTACTTCAAGAAAGAACATGTACAGTACAGTATATAATAACCAGAGTAGCGACCTTATGTTACTCAATCCCACACTCTGAAAACACATAGTTATTTATTTATTTATTTATTTATTATTTGCACGAATAATGGACAAATGCAAGTACACAAAGTAATTTACAGAAATATGCTAGAGAGGTTGGAAAACAAAACAAAAATCACATTAATTGAAGAACAATAAAGGATTGTATTAGCCTATATTTAAAAAATATAGCAATAATAAGAAAAAACTGAATAAATATTTATTGTGAAATTAAAAAAGAGAACAGATAAGGGAAAGAGGAAAATACTGCTATTGTAGAATTTAATAAATGGGTCAATCCTGTTAACTGTTTAATGTCCCCAGAAAATCCTACTTCATATTTGATGTAAAATGTTTATTCTAAAAGGCTTCAATTATAGGTTTAGGTCTTCCTTATCATATAAATAAAAAAAAAGATATTATTTTGTATTTTAAGCACTTTGTATTTGGTACACATGTTCGTTTTTGCCATGTCCCCAGCACAAATTTGCAACTTTTACAAGAAATACTAAATAAATTCAATAATAAAATACTCAAATTATTTGCTCATTATGTTATAGACCAAGTTCAAATCTTTCTAGTCATACATATTTTTCATAAAAAATAAAATAAATAATAATTTGTGATTTACTGTGTGTCCCCGAAATAATTTTCCACCCTGTTAGTTTTTCTCATTTAAGAAAATAGCCTACACTTCCCATTATATAATGTTCAAGAAATTACATAATTTCCTTTGGAGGGAATTCAACTGAGCCAACTGAAGTAAGTATGAACTGTCAGTTTTATCTTTTTTTCCAAGTTTTATAACGTCAACCTGCTTGTCACAACCTTAAAGTTCCACCCTGTTACGCTACTTTATTAAGAAAATTAATTACATTTTATAATTTCAAAAATAGTTTTATATAAGAAGTAAAATGCTGTTCACATGTAGGGGCTCATGCTAGCTAGATCATGATCACTAACAGAACTAGAGCTAAATTCCCCCCAGTTAGTTGTGTTAACCTAACACGGTGGAAATGTTGATAGAAAATTTAGTAAATAAATTATTTATATTAAGATACATATAATATTTGTGATGTATTTGCATCTGGACACTGGACACCCCCATGAGTTGTTGATTTTCTGTTTATCGTTGTTGTTAATTCCACCATGTTATGTTACATTTCACCCTGTAAGCAGAACAAAACACAATGAACACATTAAAAAAAAATTGTTTAGTAATTATTTTTAGACAATAAACAAATAAAATAGAATAAGGGACACATAATGCACAAAAAAATTTAAATATTGTTATGCACTTCCATTTTTAACACTTTGTGATTGTTATGCATATGTCCTAACAGGGTGGAATACTGTCACGGTCCATGACTGAACAAACTGCCCATAATTATAAGGATTTAAGTGCCTGAGCTTGGCCAATATGTTTTCCAGACAGTTAAACATATCCCTTTTCTGATTAAATGTTAAAAACATGAAAAATCTAAAATATTTTTTTCAAAAGTTACCAGGTCCAAAAGTTACCAGGTCCAAAAGGCACGGGTTAACAGGATTGACCCAAATAACCCTTATACCTGTGTTTGAACACTTAGGGAGGGGTACATTTCATTTAGAAATGTAGAATCAATATGCTGAGATAGGTGGCGATAGTGTGAAATTATCTGCGTGTGTCATAAAACACCTCTCTCTTCTCGCTCTCTAACCAATTCTGTCCTTGGTTTGTTTGAAGGCGCTGCGATGTTGTTGAAGGCGCCCGAGAGCTGCTGCACCACTGCAAAGGCGCCTTGGAAGGCGCCTGCTTAACCTCCTGTTGTCATTTCTGCCTTAGTTCACGCAGCAATGATTTTTCGGCCATCTAGGACAGTTTCCGTTGCAGTCCGACGCAGATATGACGTAAATCGGCTCTAGCCAAACACGCCCATAATTCTGTGAGCCAACTGCTCACCGATGTCTACTCGAGCACGCCCATAGGCTTGCGGCAGAAGAGGGGAATGATGTCGGCGAGTAGTAGTGGAGAGAAGTCAGAGGATGAGGTTGAGGATGACATGGATGTTGAGGAATGGAGTAGAGTATCTAGCAGAAGAGGACGGGGTAGAGGGAAAGTGAGGATAGAAGAGCAGGTGAGGAAACCAGGTGATCAAAGTAATAAACGGAGTTTGGAGGAAAGTAGCTCTGATAGTGAAGGATCGAGATCAGTTCGTAAGAAATTGGTGGGAGAAGAATTTAAAATAATACTGAAATTTAGGCGGGAAGATGAAAATGAAAATATCAACTTAAGTCTAATGGCTTTGACCAGGTAGTTGAAAAAGAAAGTAGGAGATATTTAAATGGCTAAAATACTTCGAGATGGAAGTTTGTTTTTGAAATGCAAAAACGAAGAACAGAAACATAGGGCGTTGCATATTGAAAATATCGGCAGGAAAACGGTGATTGAGAAAAAAGTATTGGGTGAGGATAGATTTAAATGGGGAGTGATAACAGGCATAGAAGATATGGACAATGGATAGAAGAAGATATGGAGAAGATTGCAAAGATTATCAAAGGAGGACAATTAGAAGACTGTTTAGAACAGTGAATGGAAGTAAGGAAAAGAGTCTATCAGTACCCGTGGAGTTTCAGGGTTCATTCTTACCCGAAAGGGTAAAAATAGGTTATATGAGCTTTAGGGTAAGGGCTTATGTACCACCACCGCTTTGATGCTTCAAATGCCAGAGAAACGGGCATATTGCCGCAGTTTGTAGGGGGAAACAAAGATGTGCTAAATGTGGAGGAGATCGGCCGCCGCGGTGGTACAGCTGTACTCCGAGGATCGGGGTTCGCGCCCCGGTCCTGCCATAGCCGAGCGTGGCCGGCGCTCTTTGGAAGCGACAATTGGCGGTCGCTTCCAGGTGGGGGGAGGGGCTCGGAGAGAACCACTGCGCACAGAAGGACCCAGGGCGTGTCACGGTCAGGAGCTGCGCCCTGTAGAGGACGTAGCGCCCTCACTAAAAATACCGATTGACGGGGTTGTGCAGCGGTGGTTCTCTAGCGGTTGCTACACGGGGGGAATTGAATTAGAATAGGGGTTCAATTGGCTACTAAATTGGGAGAAAAAGGGTAAAATCTGAAACAAATTTTTTTTATTTATTAAATGTGGAGGAGATCATAAGTATGAAGAAGGTGGGGATAAGGTGCAAGCCAAATGCTGCAACTGTGGAGGTGCTCATAGCGTGGCATATGGAGGATGTGAAGTTAAGAAAAGAGCAATGATATTTCAGCAAATCAAAACACAAAATAACATAACATATGCAGAGGCAGTAAAGAAAGGAGAAAGCAGAGTAGAAGAATCGGAGAGAAATTACCAACCTTCTAGATTGAAAGTACAAGGAGAAAGGAGAGTAGAGATTCTGAGAGAACAATTGAATCCCTGCAACGAAAAACCATATAAACGCCATTTTTTTCAAAATTGAGATAAGCATCATTTATAGTACTTTTATATCCACTTTGTATAATGAAGTGGTAAATTAAATATTTCACGCGACTTCTTCCGAGTATTTTAAAATTCAAAATAGCTTCACGCGGAAAAACCGTTTATATCCACAAGCAAAAATGGACGGCCAAACTCTAACTCTAACTGCTGCTGATCAGAGGAGGAGAAATATTGGTAAAAAAAGAAAGACTAAAATGAATACATGGAAAGATGTTCAACGTAAGACCCTGAGGGATGCAGGGAAACCTTACATCAACAGGAAGGGAGACGTGAAAAGGGGGAAAAGTCCGCCCAGACAGGTATGTGGAAGAACCGTATATGTGATACATTGTAACTGCCGTAACGTTGCCGCACTAGCGCAAGTTTCACTGCCCTACCCAACGTTATAGCTAGCTAACGTTAACGTTACATGTAGCAAGTTTTGTATATGCCTAATAGATCATTAATCATCCTTCTGCCTGTAGGGGTTGGTGTGTGTCTGCACGAAAGACTGCAGTAAGTTAACGGAGGAGCGCAAGTTGCAGCTGTTTATTGAGTTTTATGAAGCTAGTTACCAGAAGCAGCAAGCTATCATTCTCTATGGGTTAGAGCAGGTGAGATAAAACGATGTAGGCTATATTGTGTTTATGATAACAAACAATGCTTCTTGTCTAGTCTCCATGCTAGATTGTGGCTAATAAACTGTGACACCCATAGGCTACAATATGTTTTTTAATCTGTTGCTGTATTCTGAACGTTAATCATTTTGAATAGGTTTGCGATAGCTTGCCATACACACAAGTTAGTAGGTGTTGATAGTAGCAATCTATTCAGATGAATGCTTTATTAGTGTGATTCTCTATCTCCACCTCCCAATAAAAAATCAGAATCAGATGAGATGTATTTCCATGTAGGCTAAGCCTACTATGAATTTGTTTTGGGTCTATTGGTGCAGTTACATTAATCAATAAAACATACAGGGCACCTTCAGTAGCCTACAGTAAAAATCACAATCAAATTTGCATCAGCCTCTGTCATATTGATGCCCTTGTTTATACATGTGAGTAACACCTTTACGAATACAGCAATATAATAACATTCATGCTGGTATGGTTAGGTATTGTTGATTAGGCCTACTATAACTAGAACATGTTAGTCATGTTTTAGATGGATGGAGGAAGTGGGCCACAATGCTCATTACTTAGAAGTATTACCATACTTTTCTTTCCCTCCAGCACAAAGTGAGTCGCAGACGGGTGCAGGCAGCTGAGCCGAAAAGGAAATACACATTCAAGTATCACCTACAGCAGGGAGGCCAGAGACTGAGCGTCTGCAAACGCATGTTCATGTCAGTATTTAAACTGACAAACAGTCGCCTCCAGGCAAGTTAATGTCTGCAGAGCTTTATTCCAATGCAGTGTCTGTGAAGTTTTCAAATAGCTACCCTTGTCTAATAGATTCATTGGTTTGTTCATTATTGGACAGGTTATTCAGGAGAAACTAGGCACTCAAGCTGAGGCAGGGAATGCTGATCTAGAGCCCCCAGAGCAGGCTACTAAGACCTGGTCTCCTCTAGAGGATGGACGAGGAAAGCATAGCAATAGGTAATAACTATTTAGGCTACCATCAGTAATTGGAGGGATTACCAAAAATGACCAATAGCTCAATGGCCTTGTGGTTAGAGTATCTGCCCTGAGACTGGGAGGTCAGGAGAGTTCGATCCCCGGCCGAGTCATACCAAAGACTATAAAAATGGTACCCGATGCCTCCCTGCTTGGCACTCAGCATTAAGGGTTGGATTGGGGGTAAGTCCCTACGACATACTAGGGTCATGTCCAGGGGGTGTAGGCTACTTGTACATCAAGCCGCCTCACGCTATGGAAACAGGAGATAGGCTCCTGCCCTATTCATGGGTTTGTAGTCCTAGACCTGCCATGTTATAACAATACAATACAATACATATCTATACAAATATAATAAATAAATAAATAAATAAATATGAATATAATAAATATGAATATAATAAATTAAACATTATTTAAGTCATAAAGTTACTTTCTTTTCCAGGCCCCATCGTGTACACCATACCGTGAGAGAAGACATTAAACAGCATGTCTTGTCCTTTCCACGGCAACCCAACCATTACTCCCGGATGAAGGGGGATGTGGACCGGGAATACCTCAGCCCTGATCTGAATCTCCTGCGTATGTACAGGCTTTACAAGGAGAAGCATCCCATGTCCACTGCAAAGTTTTGGCTGTACAGAGACATTTTTAAGCAGCAGAATCTCAGCTTTGGTCAGCCCAGGAGTGACACCTGTCACAAATGTGATGCCTTCTTCACTCGACTTACAGCAGCAACATCAGAGGGAGAGAGAAAAAAAATAACAGCTGAGAGTGAGCTGCACCACAGAAAGGCAGAAAAGGCATACGCCCTGCTGCAGTGTGACACAGAGTGGGCCAGAGCCAATGAGGACTGCCACACGATTTGCATTGACATGCAAGGTGTCATGTACACACCAAATCTGACCCACTCCAATATTTACTACCAACGACAGCTGGCCAACTACAATGTCTGTATCCAGGAAATGGGGACTGGAGATTCGCCTACGATGTATGTGTGGCATGAGGGCATCGCCCACCGAGGGTCCATTGAAATTGGCAGTTGTTTATTGAAGTGGGTCCAAACCAACTTCTCCAATCTAGAAAAGCCAAAAGAACGCAAACTCATTATATACAGCGATAGATGCTGTGGCCAGAATAACAACTGGAGGATGCTGAATATGATGTCCCTGCTGGTGTCCATGGGCTACTTCACTCAGATTGAACAGAAGTTCATGGTGTCCGGCCACTCCTTCCTGCCATGCGATCGGTCTTTTGCTTCGATAGAGAAGAGACGCAGGGTGTCTACGCTGCATACTCCTGATCATGTGATCCAGATGATCCTGGAGTCTCGGCAACACAATGCATTCAGGGTCATGAAGATGAGCTGTGAGGACTTTAGGAGGTTCCCAGACGCAACACTAAAGAGACCAGCTGGGCTACTAATCACATCTATGATGTGGCTTAAAGTCACAGGTACCATTTCGAAGTTTCCATACAAACATGTCCATGTAGATCAATGCAGTAAAATATATTGTATACTGAACTTAAATACTGTTTATTAGTTTGTGTCTATTGAAATGCTGTTTATTAGTTTGTCTATTGAAGTTTTTGTTCTATGTACTTTGTGATTTCAGCTGCGGAACCCTGGATCCTCTACACCAGACATACTCACAGTGAGTACGAGGGCTGGAAGTCATGGCTGGTCACAAAAGCAAAGAAAGGAGCAAGACCTCCAGCTCCATCTTTCCTCAAGACCTACCCCAGGGCCTATGAGAGTCCTCTGCCAATAAAGAGAGAGAAGTACCAAGACCTCATGACGATGCTTAACTATCTCCCTGCTGCTGCACGATCCTTCTATGAGGCACTTGAAAGCGAAGCCTAGGGACATTTTTTACCCTTTTTGTGGGGTGGGGGGCGGGTCGGTTAAGTCAACACATCTTATTTTTTTAATTGCAATTACTTCAATTAATTCAGTTTTTAAAATGTTGTTTTCTATTGTTAGATGAATGGTAGCCACTATGGCTGTGTGTGTGTGTGGGCGGGGGGTATTTGTGTGAGTGAGTGAGTGAGTGAGTGAGTGAGTGAGTGAGTCAACACATCTTATTTTTTAAATTGCAATTACTTCAATTAATTCAGTTTTTAAAATGTTGTTTTCTATTGTTAGATGAATGGTAGCCACTATGGCTGTGTGTGTGTGTGGGCGGGGGGTATTTGTGTGTGAGTGAGTGAGTGAGTGAGTGAGTCAACACATCTTATTTTTTTAATTGCAATTACTTCAATTAATTCAGTTTTTAAAATGTTGTTTTCTATTGTTAGATGAATGGTAGCCACTATGGCTGTGTGTGTGTGTGGGCGGGGGGTATTTGTGTGTGAGTGAGTGAGTGAGTGAGTGAGCGAGCATGTGTGTGTGACCGAGCGTGTGGGTGTTTTTTTGCAATAAATCTGTTTCTATCATAACTTGTTTCTATCCTTAATTTCCATAATTCAGTGAAGAGAAACACAATATTACAATAGTCACTTAGAAGACACACAAAGCGAAGGTCAGGGTAGTAGCCTACTTCTTGAAGAAGTGAATGTTCGGCCTGCGGCAAAAGAAGGCTTGACCATTGCTTGGAGGTAAGAAGGAGCTGTTCCTGTCAATGCCCTGTAGGCTAGCACTAGAGTGTTAAACTGGATGCAAGCTGCTACAGGTGTAGGGTAAAAGTGTAGGGAACAAAGTAGGGAAGTTGTGTGGGTAAACTTGGTGCAGTTGATTGCCGATGGCATCAGAGGCAATACTCATGATCGGACTAATCTTACTAAATACCCTTCTTTGTAGCCAAAATATTTTCTGACAAAAGAATAATTGAAAGAAATGTGTTATCAATAATTTTTTAAGCATAATGAGGCTCAACAGTATAACGATTTTAAACTGTTGTACTGCATGGGATATATACTGTTCTTCCACAATTTCCAATGGTCACTGGAGATATACTGTTCTTCCACATAACAGACATTAAAATGTTCCTAAAATCAAGAGAAAAAAACTTTTGCAGAAAAAAACAATCATATTAGAAACATGTCACTGTGTTTTAGTGTATTGCTGGAAAAAAAAAGATTAAGTCATATATAAAATAAAATAAACTATAAATATCTGATTATCTGAAAATTGAAAAAATGGATATATATGGTTCTTCGTCTGTAAGGTATTATTGTTAACCAAACTTCTAGAGTTGGGATGGAACAGAGTAGTCAAACTAAAGGGTTGAGTCCTGAAAATTTTATTTTATTCATTGCCTATGTCCTCAATTGTTCAGACCAAGCTAAAAGCAAAACAGAAAAAATAAAAATAATAGTTAGGGGAGCAGAAAAGTTCTTGGAGGTGAAGGGTCTATCTTGGGAGCAAATTCAAAAAGAATTGAGTCCGACTCAAAGTCAGGAAACAAGTTCTAAAAGACCTATGAAAGAATTCATATCGAGATGAACAGAAGAGATTCAAATGTAATTTAAGAGACGTATTATAGAGATTGTTCGGTATCATTTTAGGTTTTATTAGTTGTATTTATTAATTTTTTATAGATATAGACCTAAGATTTAATTTAATAAATCCTGATCTACACTCCAATCCGGTTGGTGGCGGTAATGCACAATTTCATTGTTTACAAACCACCATAAAAGAAAAGAAGAAGAAGAAGAACACGCCCATTGTTCAGTGAGTGCTACAGTCAGACGTATTTTTGTAGGCCAATTCGGAGGTTTCTTCCGGGCACGGGTTCCCACGCCGATTTCCAATGGGGTTTTAACATGGGGTTTTCGGATTCGTGCCGAATATAAGGTCTGTGGTTAATATAAGCCTAAAACAGTTTCACGTTTTGTTAATAAAGATAATTTCCACAAATAAATGCACTCATTACAATTTTTGAACCACACACGCAATTAATATAAATTAAATATAACGATATGCTAAAGTGAACTACATTACTACAGCAATCGGTCGCATTCCGTAAACGTCACTCACCACCACTGAACACTGAACAGTTTTTTCGAGCCTGCCGTCTTCCCACATTCAACTACGCTTTGTAGCCTATTTGCTAGTTGCTACCTCCTGGAGCAAAGTCCAGAGCTGCCTGCTTATAGGCCAACGTACACGATTTAGGCTGGTCCTTTCCCATGTTGCAGGTTGCGTTTTATTTAGGTTGTTTAAAAAAATATTTTGGGCACTACTATTGTTTGAAGACATTAGCTAGCTTATCAATTTAGATATTCATTTTGCTATTCCACCCCTTCCCTTCCACAATCGCCATACTCTCCCCTTTGTTTGAGCGTGTTTCTGACGTGGAGGTTGATTAACCGAGTCATGTTTGGCAATGCTGGGTTAGTTAGCTAGCAAGTTAACGATAGTTCATGGCAAGTCATTAATTTAGCTAGCAAGCTAAAGAAATGTCAATCTGTTTTAATTTAACAATTATTAAATTAGTCCGAACTAACTGCCCAATGTCCTAGCTGGCTGGTTATATGAGTTAAGTTACCTAGATACCGCGATTGCCTAGCTACGTCCTAAGTGCAGCTAGTTTAACTAGAGCATTTTATTTTTCTTACAAAATAATACGTAGCTTCAAACGGCAGCTAGCTGTAGGTAATAGAGGCCTGTCACATAGAACCAGCACTGTAGTTACCAATGGTTACAGGGACGCGCCGCCATGTTGGAGGACCAACCCTAACAGAGACACTTAACATTTTCCACTGAACTAGTAGTGTTTGCTACGCCATGAAACGAGTTTCATGCTAACGCTACTATGATTGCGGTCTTACAATGACGAACTTCTGCACTGCGTATTGATGTGCGAGAATAAAGCTGGGAAAAGGGGAAAATGTCCTGTTACATGATAATCTGAGTACGCACCATAGTAGCTAAGCCACCAGGCAGGGTGAACGAACTAATTTTACGACCGAAAGAAGAGACTGGTGGTTGAGGAGTGAGCTGGATTTAGACAGCAACCAGGCTCAGATCATTACAGCATAGGCTCGGATCATTAATGGTAAATTACGTTTTATGAACAAAATATAAAGTTAGCCTGTTAATATATACATAACTAGCAGGCCTAATGTACATTTATGTGCATTATCTTAATGTTAGAATGAATCGCTAGGTTTAGCTAACGTTAGTAGCTATATCATTTGTGTGAACAACTGCTACGCCTGCGAAACATTAACGTTAACATAATGCGATACGTCAAGCATATTGTGAACATCAAAACAGTGTTAATTTGAACTATTATTACATTGCTAGGGGTGCTACGTTGTACGATGTCTCACAAATAGATTGGAGTAGAGTCCCTATATAGAGAGAGTAGCGACAACTCACGATTTGACGCCATTTTGAGTCCATTCAGTGCGGAGCCGCCGTATGGCGCTAGTGCATTGAACCGTGTATTCCATTATGTTCTCTATGTATGAGAGATGGGAATGGTATTTTCCATGTTGATAATGAACAAATTATGTGAAGATGACGAAATAGAAGATTTATGACAACTAAGAGCCATATGATAAAGAAGAAAATCACAGAGCTGGTTGTGATTTAACAGTCACAGACATTTAGAACCTTGACAAAGATGGAATTAACTAGACAGGTACACGTGCTGCTTATTTCAGCCTCATTTTAATTTCAGGGAGGGAATGCTAAACTAGATGCCGTGCATGCTAAACTAGATGCCGTGCATGCCAAAGGGGGAAAATAAATCTTTGGTATAACCCCCAGATAGCAAGCATACGTTGGCCCAACGTTGGGCAAACGGTATGACATATGTTGGCCCACCGTTGTAAAATCACGTTGGCCCAACCACTGAATGCCAACCTGATTTTCAGACGTGATGCCAACCTTGGCCCAACGTTGGAATTCCACCAGCAACCGTGCCAACGTTTGCCAACGTTGGGCCAACGTACGCTTGCTATCTGGGTAGGCTAATACATTTTGTATGAGTGAAGAGCACCGTATAGCCTAAAAAACGTAACGGTAGTTAGCTTAAATGTCCAGCCTGATGTTAAATCCTGGCCAATTAAAAAATAAATAAAATAAAATGTATATTTTGGAGAACCACATTACATTTGTATAGAAACATGTACTGACTTGAAAAGTTTAGAATGTTGTTACACACACACATACTCACACACAAACCCCACTTTATAAAGACTGCATGAATATCATGTTGATAGCCTTAAATCAGGGATGGGCAACTCCAGGCCTCACGGGCCGATGTGCATGCAGGTTTTTCCTGCCACCAATTACCAATTATTTAATTAGCCCAATCATTACAACATCTGATATTTTAGCTAGATTCCGCGATATGAACAACAGCTGATGCATGTTTCTGTGCCTGTATGCATTTATTGTATCGTTTTATTCTGGTCTAATTTACGAGTGAGTTGGTGTTGGTGTCTATGACTAATTCGCTGATTGAGCCAGGGTAACTGGTGGCAGCAAAAACCTGCATATACAACGGCCCCTGAGGCCTGGAGTTGCCCATACCTGCCTTAAATGATTGTCTTAGACTAGAGCAGTGGTTACCAAACTCGTTCCTGGAGTACCTCTGTGTATGCTGTTTTCGTTTAGTTTAGTTTGATTAGTTAAACAATTGTTACCTCATGTAGCCTAATTGTTTACAGTATAGTACAATAAGCAAAATGTGAACATGTGACTTTTATTTTTCATGGCATGTATAGCTATTTCTGACATAATTTGGTTTAAGAAGGTAAATGATCTCTCTAAACACGAAACGTGCCTAATTAAGAAAACTTAACAGCTTGTTATAATTCTGGGATTGGAATTGTGGTTGGAATGAAATCCAGCATACATTGGGGTACTCCAGGACCGAGTTTGGGAACCACTGGACTAGAGAAAAGCCTAATTTGACAGTTGAGAGAAGAGGTTGATGGGAAGCAAAGGTAAACAGAATATAATACATTTTACACCACTGGCAGTATATTGTCCAAGAAAATGCTAATTATTTTGGGGTTTAGTTTAGTTTTCATTTATCAAATGGTATAAAATGGTCTTAATCACTGCAATAAGTTCAATACACCTTGCTCCGTGGATATTGATCCCTTTCAATAAAATGTCCTCCACAAAACATTCTAGGTGGTCTACTGTGGTCGAGTTTATGCTCAAAATGTGACTCTATTAATATTCATTTAATTTAAAATTAATGCAACGTTTGTCAATGCCCAAAAACATTGTCACTTCTGTGTATCCTGTGGTTATCTGAACTGCAGAATCTGAATTTAGCGTGGAATGTGACTACGCAAACAATTTGAAGCCACAATGAGTATACACACGTTTGTATGCAGCGCCGTGTTCGGCTGTGGTTCAGTTTCGGCTGAGTTTGCCTTTTCAAGTATACACCCACCTTAAAAGTCAAAGGTGCAAGAAGGGCACATTGTCTGGCATAGAGTGTGTCTATGTTGGCTGGCTGTTATAGCTGGTAATTTTCCATTGTGCTGTAACACAGACTGTGGCAGGGTGGGCGTGGATAGCCTCTGCTTGCAGAGAGAGGGAGAGCTGAGCGGGCTATAGCCCAGAAGACCAAAGGCGCCGGTTCCGGGAAGCCTCCCTGGTTCCGGGGGACCGCCCCTTTGCGTTCGCCCAGCGGCTCACCGACATGGCCCGACGATGGCTGCAGCCAGAAATCCGGTCCGCCGCGGGGGTGGTGGAGCAGGTCGTGCTGGAGAAGTTTGTGGGCTGGATGCGCTGCCACCGACTCACTAAAATGGAGCTGGCAGTTATCCTGGCCGAAGACCATCTGGCCGTGGTACCCAGCAGCCCGCCGCAAAAGCCGCCGGAATCGGCTTCTAGGAGGAGGCCCCCGCCTCACACGGTCCCTTCTTCCCTTTCCCGCGACCCCGCTACGAATTAACCCCCTCTTTTTTCTCTCCCTCTCCAGGCCCAGGCTCGGTGGCGGGAGGGTCCGACCCACATAGGGCTCCGCAAGCACTGTTTCAAATCATCTCCCGCGTCGGAATCCCGAAAGAGATTCTGACGGACCAGGGCACATCATTTATGTCACGGACACGAACTGTACGCGTTATTGGCCATTCAGTCGATTAAAACCAGCGTGTACCACCCCCAAACGGATGGGCTCGTTGAGAGGTTTAATAGGACTTTGAAGTCGATGATTCGGAAGTTCGTTCACGAAGATAGTCGAAATTGGGATAAATGGTTAGTCCCATTATTATTTGCAGTGCGGGAGGTTCCCCAGGCCTCCACGGGATTTTCTCCCTTTGAGTTAATATTCAGTAGAAAACCCAGGGGAGTTTTGGACCTAGTTAAAGAAAACTGGGAGGAAGGTCCAAGCTCCAGTAAAAACGAAATACAGTACGTCATGGACCTGCGAGCAAAACTCCATACACTGGGTAGGGTATCACAGGAGAATTTGCTCAAGGCCCAGGAACGGCAGCAGACGCACTATAATAAAGGGACAAAACTCAGACAATTCTCACCGGGAGATAAAGTACTGATATTACTTCCAACCTCCAGCACAAAATTGCTCGCCAAGTGACAAGGGCCCTTTGTGGTCACACGGCGAATAGAGGAGGTAGACTACGAGGTAGTTCGTTCGGATAGGGAAGGAGCAAAACAAATCTACCATCTAAATCTGTTAAAAGCCTGGAAGGAGGTGGTGGCTGTCTCGCTGGTGACGGTAGATAAGGAGAAAGATGAGCTGGGGCCGGAGGTACCAAATTCACCCAATCAGACCCCGCCCCTTTCTGATAGCCATCTCTCGCCAAGCCAGCAGGCAGACCTTGCTCTATTGCAAAAGCAGTTTGCGGATGTGTTTTCTCCCCTACCCGGATGCATGAATCTCATACACCACCATATCGAAACCCCCCCGGGAGTGACGGTTCGTTCCCGTCCTTATCGTCTGCCGGAGCACAAAAAGAAATTGGTGCAGGCAGAAATAAAGGCCATGCTGGAGTTGGGCGTAATAGAAGAGTCACACAGTGCCTGGAGTAGCCCCATTGTCCTGGTAGGTAAACCAGATGGGTCTATCCGGTTCTGTGTGGATTACAGGAAGGTAAATGAGGTTTCACGATTTCATGCCTATCCTATGCCTAGGGTCGACGAACTCTTGGATCGGCTGGGCACGGCTCATTTTTTCTCGACACTGGATTTTACCAAGGGCCACTGGCAGATTCCCTTGTCGCCAGAGTCTAAGGAAAAATCGTCTTTCTCCGCTCCAGACGGTTTGTACCAATTTCGGACACTTCCGTTCGGGCTATTCGGGGCTCCAGCCACGTTCCAGCGCCTTATGGATCGGGTGCTGCGTCCGCATGTTGCATATGCTGCAGCCTATATTGATGATGTTATCATCCACAGTAAGGACGGGGCGCAGCATATGTGGCATGTGGGGGCGGTACTCGAGTCTCTGAGGCGGGCGGGGCTCACGGCTAACCCGAGGAAGTGTGCAATTGGCAGAGCGGAGGTACGGTATTTGGGGTACCACTTGGGAAGTGGACAGGTGCGGCCTCTAGTGGACAAAACCGCGGCGATTGCGACCTGTCCCCGGCCCAAGACGAAAAAAGAGGTGAGGAGGTTCTTGGGGTTGGCCGGTTACTATAGGAGGTTTATTCCTGCGTTTTCGGAGCTGACCAGCCCCTTGACTGATTTAACTCGGAAAGGTGCCTCAGAGCCGGTCCAGTGGACGGAGCCATGCCAGAGGGCGTTTGAGCGAGTAAAAGAAGCACTCTGTGGGGAGCCGCTTTTGTTTACACCTAATTTTTCTCTCCCTTTCACCCTGCAGACAGACGCGTCGGACAGAGGGCTGGGGGCCGTTTTGACCCAGCAGGTGGAGGGAGTCGATCGCCCGGTGCTGTACATAAGCCGCAAACTATCACATTGGGAGGCGAAAAGGAATGCCTCGCCATCCGGTGGGCGGTCGGGTCCCTCCGTTATTACCTGCTGGGCCGCTCATTCACCCTCTGGTCGGACCACGCCCCCCTCCAGTGGCTCCACCGCATGAAAGATGCCAACGCGCGGATCACCGGTTGGTATCTGGCATTACAGCCGTTCAATTTTAAGGTGATCCATAGGCCGGGGCCGCAGATGGTGGTGGCGGACTTCCTCTCTCGCCGCAGCGGGGGGGGGGGTTTAGTCATCGGCCGGATGGCTCCCCGGCCTAAGTCGGGCGGTGGGGGTATGTGGCAGGGTGGGCGTGGTTAGCCTCTGCTTGCAGAGAGAGGGAGAGCTGAGCGGCTCTCGGACCCTGAGCCACAGCTATCATAAGTTAATCAGTATCACAGGGAACCGTAATTGAATAATGGTTTAATTGTTTCTGATTGCTGTGACAGTGAGCCGGGGCTTGAAAAGGGAGAGGCGGGCGGACAAACGGGGCTGGCTGTGAACGGAGAAGAAAAGCTCCGGAAAGCCAGAGCCGGAAAAGAAAAGTTTAAAGAAATAAAAACCCACTGTGTGGTTAACAAATATTCTGTGTGTCTCCAGTTCTTTCCCGAGAGGTGGCACTCGACTTTGCCACACAGACATTTTGCTAAATTAGCACTATTCATACAGCGTCACAGAAGGGAAGCAATTCTCAGCAGTTCCTCACCTCAGCCAAAAACCTCTACAGCGGAGCTACAGCATAGGACTGAAATGTCCCACACAGAACACAGAGCTAAAAAGCTCTTCCACCAGTATCCGCCAAGTTATGCACTGAAATTATGTCCTATAGTTCCTGTTAAACTATGAGGTCATACACAAGAAAACAAAGTGCAGTTATGCAGGGTTTTTAGAATATAGATTTAATTTGTACATGAAAAATTTAATAGTTTACTCCTGCAGGAAACATAGGATTTGTAATGTATGAATTCCTGCTTGAATCCAACAGCATTGATAATTTTAGGGCAACATAGGAATCCTGCTGGACCTTTGTGGTGTACAGTTAAGCATATTATTGTTTGAAGATGGTAAATCATACTGGGAAAATAGCACTTTAATAGATTTTTCCCCATTAAAAACCTGTAAGAAGAAATAGTCTGCTTCTGTGCATGAAACCCAGGTTTTCATTTATAACCGCATCATCTTCAATGAATTGCCAAATCAAATAGATTAAACATTGTTTAAAAATATTAATATTTGTGATTTTTTAAAATGCCATTCTATGGCCAGATCATATTGGCCATACACCAACCCTGCCTGAGAACTTATTTATTATTGTGTATTGATTATTGTTCAGTATGTTCTTACCAACATGTAAACGCTGTGGGCATGGGGTAAGCATGGGGAGGCAAGCCCATTGCAGGCTGCCCACGGATAACCCACATAGGGGCCCATAGGGGAAAATGTACTATGGGCCCAACATGGGCTGATCAGTAATGGGCCCGCATGGGGTAAGTGTGGATAAGCCCAAGTGCGGGCTGCCCACAGATAACCCACATGGGGGCCCATAGGTGAAATATTGCAGAGGGCCCAGCATGGGCAAATCCATAGTGGCCCCATGTGGGATTAGTGTGGGTTTGCCCCTGCCCACACTTCCCACAGTAAACCCACAGTGGGCCCACGTGGGCTTGTATGCTGGGTTGGGGCTATAGCTCTGCTCTCAATACAGGTAGAAAGTTGGCTGAGAGCCCAGTTTAATCAGGAGGAGTGCTATTTTTCTACAAATCAAACATAATTTTTTAGGTGGAATTCCCATTTAAAGATGGAAAATCCAATAACATTGAAGGTTATTATGATTATTTTTCTTCAGATACAGTCTGTTCTTTTGGATTGACCCATTTTATGCTAAATGGTTCAACTGACATACTTAACCATTTCATAAATTTGTTTTTAAAAACGCTTTCATCTGCATGAGTTGCCTTGTTCAAAGAAAATATTTTTTTGTTCTCTGTCATTTATTTAAATCATCTTTTGTTATTTTCTGTTAGCAGACAGGGATAGGTAGAACTGCATATGCACCTTTATGACAGAAAATACTAAAAATGCAAACTGGGAATATTGTCACCCTTATTTTATTTTGTCAACATGGTGGCATTTTGGCTCCTGAACATGACACTGACTCATTTTCCTATTGAACTCTATAGAAAAATAAGTCGGGAGAAACAACCCTTCAAGTTATCCACCATATCTACTGCATATCTGGCAGCAGAGTGATGGTTTGAGGCTCGTTTGATACCTCAGGCCCTTGATGACTTACAGCCATTTAGCCAACCATTCTATTCTCGTGTAATTTACAGCTTAATCTAGTCCCATCCCTCAATTCCCAGAGATCCATTCAAATGCAGAGGTTATAGTATCGCTTGTAAGAGTACCTGAACATAAGATATCAAGAGTCTTTTTTGTTTTTTGAACTTCCCAGTCTTTTTTTTGCACCTGTATCAACTTTTTTGGAATGTGTTACAGGCATCAAATTCGGAATTAGCATATATTTACAAAAGTCAATGAAGTTCATCAGGCAAAACATTAAATATCTTTTATTTGTACGGTTTTCAATTAAATAGATGTAAAAAATAATTTACATGTAGCGCTATCTATCCCCTATTATTCAAGGACAACGCTCCTGAGTTCTTTAACTGTAACTCTGTATCTAATAAACTACTGAAGTGTTTTAACTTCCCCTCTTATGTGTCCGAAGTATTTTCTAATATGCTGTACACTGCAAAAAAGGAATTTCAAGAAAGTAAAAAAGCCTTGTTTCTGGGGAAATTAGTCTTATTTTTTGTCTAAAAAGAAAATTAATCTTGTCAAGCATGTTTTGCATTAGAAAAGTGATCTTATTTTAAGAAAATATATCTAACATTTTCTTAATTAGACATTCCAGCTAATATTGAGCATGATTTAACCAATAACAAGCTACAACAATGGTTTGGATGATATCCCAGCAGAGGAACAATATTTTTTTCCTCATTTTAAGATTAAGACCATTTGCACAACTTCTTAATTTAAGAATTTCATGAAAGGACACCAATTAAAGTTTGTTCATCTATTTTTATTAAAGATGTGTGGCTATCACACTAGTGGAATCATTATGTTGACAGAAAACAGAACCTGCCTCTTCACATTTCATCAATCAATCAACTTCCCATATTATTACTATTAAGAGAATTGCAGTCTGGTAACATACAGCAAAATACAAATGACTGTGCTGAACAACAACTGCATATACACACACACATACACAATGGCAAAATAGTTTAACATGACCCTTAACACAGCAAAATACAAATTACTCTGCTGAACAAAAAACTGCACGCGCACGCGCACGCACACGCACACTCACACACACACACACACACACACACACACACACACACACACACACACACAGGCAAAATATAGTTTAACATGCATGAGAAAATCATGCATGAGCCATGTAGCACTCATATCATATCATATCATATCATATCAGCTCTTGTCGGCCTATAAGTAACAAGAAATTGCAACGCAAAAGTGTCAAAAATACAGCTGTATCTATAAACAATATTTAATCACAGTTGGTCCACCAAAAGGCACCACATGAAAGTGAACCTTTTACAATGCATCAGATGAGGCTTTGTGTAGTCCAATCACATCACCCAGGTAATATTTCATAGGGACATACTCCATATCCTTGTGAGTAAAACTGTAATATGGAGTGAAATCTACAAGGTTATCGGCAGATATCAGTTCAGTTGCTTGTGCCATGTTTGGGATTTCTATTTTATATGCCATGTAATCTTTATCATAACAAATAGTATTGTGCTGCTGGAACTCAAAACAATATAATGATGAATTTATTACATAGATATTTCTTACCAGTCCAAATTCAGCTAAATTATTAGAATTAACAGCACTCACAAGTAATGACTTCTCCCGTATATATTTGTTTCCATTTAGATTAATCAATTTAACAGATACTGCATTGTTTACTTCATCATTTCCAAGGAAGGCCCTCATTTTTTCTTTTAAGTATGACATGTTGCTTATTTCTGATGTTGGTCCCAAATTACACTCATTTGCAAAAATAGGGTGTTCAGAACTACTTGCATTCTGACAACATTCATACATTTGATTATGCCTTATTAAAGACTTGCAAACATTTTTAAAATTTATTTTTGAGGCCCATTGTTTAAAAAAGCAATGTTTTGATTCGAATCTCATGCACATGTGACGGACCATTGGTCCCAGTAGTTTAATCTGGGATGGAGCATGAATCACATAGTGTTGTTTGGGAGTGATGTTGTTATCTGGGAAAAGGTTCTTCATATGCTTTAAATGCTGTTCAATGAGTGTTTTCATTGTGTTAATAGTCTGTAGACCAATAACAGGAGCAAACAACATTTGAACAATCTCTACAAGTTCAAGAATGATTGTGTAGTATTCACTACCTTTAATGGAATGTAAGTACATTTACTCAAGTAGCCTACAGTACTTAAGTACAAATTTAATTGAGGTACTAGTACTTGTGACCCTGACATGAACCCGTCTGGACTGCTTCATTTTTTCTCCTGAACCCAAGATGACAGAGGGGTGGTCATTCTGTCTCATAACAGCAGCAATAACCAGCCATTTATTGTCACATACACACGACGTAATATTAAATATTGTGTAATTCAATAATGTTATTTATAGAAATTAATTTTGGGCAAATGCGAAATAAACTTATTACGGCCGGCCACACCCCCCTCCCCTGGAGAAGATGGTATAATCCAAATGTGGGGACGCAGTTTTTTTTTACCCTACCGCGTAACGTTACCGCCAAAACGTGGACCGTTGCATTTTAAGTGCACACACCTGCGGCTGTGACTACTCTGAGGTAGTTTGTGGACGTCAACGAAGACAAATTATGGATGAACTGGACGACATTGCAATTGGCACACTCAGAGGTAAGATATTATATGTTGTATTAACGTTATGTCCAAGTTATGTAGTGTTTTACGTAGCTAACCTAGCTTGGCAAATTGGGGGGTGGAGGAAGGGGTCGACCGAAGGTTTTCAACTGTGCGAGTCGGCCGCATGTAAACGCCAGTGATAGTTATGCCGGGCAAGTTGTGTTTCCTGACAGAATTTCACCGGGCATAGTGATCTTATTATTATGCTTTCAATTCACCCAGTACTCTTGAAACGGAATGATAGCCTGTAGCAAGAATGAGCAACATGTCAGAACATTATGCTAATTGTACAGGAAGTGTCACAATGTAAAAATGAATCAGTAAAATAATGTTATGTACACAAGGCTGAGTGAATTCAGTGATAAGTTCAGTGTCTTGGCACTAACTGTATTTTCTCTATGTTCCAGCTGCTAATATTGGAGAGGACTTACTGCCTTCACTCTCCCGGGATGACATCAAAGATCTGTTTCCCGGTCCTGAAAATTTCCTGAGGCGCCGGGCTATATGGCTTGTTGTGAATAAAGAAGAAAAGGTCAGTTATATACCTATTACAGTATAACAAACCTCAGTACACCTCTGTGCCATATCACTAAAATGTTAAATAATTATACATCTGGTCCATTTAATAACATTTTATTTATCTTTAGCCAAAACTCAAGAGGAATGAAGCTAATTCATTTGAAAAAGAGAAATGTTTGATCAATTAAAAAATAATGAAAGGTCCACATTAAGAACCAACTATAACAGCTTTGTTCTTCTTGGGATTTGGCTAGAAACAAATGCAATTGCATTAAATTGACAGTATTTGTAATTATTTAACATTTTGGTGATATTGCACAGGGGTGTATATGCTTTGAGACCCATTCAACAATTAATGTAAAATTAAGTGCTTATGCAACTTTTTAAAAATCCTCTAAATCATAATGCATGTTCATTTAACAAACAAGTAAAGGCACACATTATGATATACAGTTATCCTATGAAATGTCTAAGTGTAAATGTATTTTAGGCAGAGACTGCTGCTGAAATACAACAACCATTAACCACTGGAGGCAGTGACATTTCGAAAGAGGAGCCCAACACTTCAAAGTTTGTGACTATGTCCAACCCAGAATACATAGTCTTCACAGACAGTGAGCTTGAACAGGCGCGACGCTCCTACTTCGAGCAGAAGCGGCTGGGGACTGAGCACGGCATGGCCTTATCCAAGGAGCTCTTCTACCGACTCATAAGGAACACAATGACTAATATGATTTCAATCGCAAGAGCCACAGAGGACTCCAGATACCCCAGCAAACATGAGGTCAATGCCATGGCGAAGCGATTGGTGGCGTACTACCCAATGATAAAAGACAGGTCATCATAAAACTGAGTGGGTAAGCTTTTTCTCACTATTGCTCATATTTGATGTTTATGGTGAAAACCTGGGTCTGTTTTTGGGTCATCTTTTAATGTTTACTATTTGTACCCGCCAGGAACATGTTGCTAAAAAGCTCATGAAGAGACTCTCGAATGTCAGAAGTCCAAGGAAGGCCAAGGTTCCTCCTTCAAAGAAACTGCGGCAGGATGGGGAAATCGATACAGATGTTACAACAAGTGACTACGATGGAGATTCCAGTGCATCAACCATTATTCTGGAAAAGTCACCTGTTGGAGCCAGCACCCCAGTGCAACACCAGGATAGCAGTGATGAAGCATGTATGTATTTAATACAATCTGTATGCATCTATCTGTCTTTGGTAGAGAAAACTTTTTAAGAAAACATACGCCACCAGCAAGTGGACATGCAACAGCTTTGTGTCTGTCCAGAGATTTGAGTATTTCATTGTTCAATATTGCAATATAATAACAAGTGCAGGCGTAAATGAATAAACCCTGTTACTTCCTGAGTTTCTCCCTAACAGTCTAACACCCCCCCTCTCTCTTTTTTTATGCCTTCAGGTGGTTCATTTGACCTCTTGGACAGCCAGAGAACCCAGGCAAGACACTACAAGACTCTTCAAATAATTTACAAGTCCAAGAAGCCGAACAAAGCTGCGGCAACCCATTTGCTGAACCTGGAGTTCGAGTCTAGAAGACGCTTCATCACCTCTGATGTTTTGAAGGAGCAAGACAGACCGACAAAGATTTTAGAGACTTACCCATGTTTCAGAGAAATGGATCACGTAAGTAATTTAAGTAGAAATAGAGTAGAATAGAAAGCCTTTGTTATTGTATTCAATACAAAGGAAATAAAGTAAATGATCGCCCCCTGTAAACAGTTCATTATCAAACTGTTTAACCAGGACTCCCAATGGAGATTATTTTGTATTTATCTGTATATGAATGTTTTTTTCAGGTCCTGGATGAGCTGCGGAGAATTATTCAACCTACCAATTCCCAGTACATCTCTGAGATGAAGGACAGATGGGAAACCTTCTACTCAAAGGTCCAGTTTTACGCTATCATGAAGAAAGCAATGAAGCCGCCAAAAACTTTGAATGGAGGTGAGTTCACAATGCCTTGATTTGTCAAAGTTTATATTTTGCGATCTCATGGCGAGTGGTTATTTATGGCACTGCTTGTATTGTGCCTTTTCTGTCAAACCAGTGGAGCATGCCGCAGCTGTGTTCAGAGCCCTGCCACTGCTCTTCCCATCCAGCACCATGCCACCTAAGAAGCTGGGCGCAAACAGCGAGGCTCTTTTTCATGTCCTCACGGTGAGACTTGCTGTAGTATTTTATACTGTATGTTGCAGTTATTCATACATATATTATATGTTCTGTTTGGTTATTTTTTGTGATAGGCTTTTGTCATTTTCACAATGACAAAAGTTAAAATAATATAAGATAACTTTATTCATCCCCGAAAGAAAATTCAGTAGTCAACAGCTCACACTAAAAAAAAAACATATACACACACATAGACATATTATTCAGAATTCAGAATTAAAAAGTCTTATTGCAGTAGGAATAAAGGATAAAGTGTTGTCCATGCTGTAATTTATTGAAACTTGCTGTGGTGTGTTCAGTATTTGCAATGTTCAGCAAAGAATATATACAAAATATTTTCCCTCAGATATCAGGGGTTAATGTGGCTAGATTTTTTTATGGATGTAGAATCATGATTTGACCATTCAGTGTCCTAGTCCAGGTCAAGGTGTGTGTTACTTGTGTTTTTATAATCTTCTACATTGACTTTTGTCATCTAGACTTCAGAAGACCCCAATGGTTTCCTGCGCCAACGACCCCTGTCTTGTCCAGTTGTGGTCGTTACTGAGGACAACTGCATGATAGCCATTGGAAGCACCCCAGTGACCACCTTCGACAGTGAGAGGTTTCACGAGGGACTGCTCTACCTCATGGCATATTATTATGCCCTTCACCTCACTTACCCGAAGTGTATTGCCACACTGCTCTCAGTATTGCAAACTGAAATTCTCCAAGATTCCATCCATGAAGGAGATTCAACCCCCTCCTACAAAAAAGCCATTGGCGAGTGGAAGTCCTTCATTGAGTGAGTGAGTCACTCTCTCTTTGTTCTCTTTTGTGACAAAAATCTGTTGCAGTTAGTCTTGCCACATGTTTGTTGTCATTTCTAAAAAAACGTCTTATTCCTCTTGGATATTTTGCAAACCAGCAGTGTTTTTATTTTCTAATAGTGCTAATTCTAATAGTTATTTTCAATCATTGTTTCCCAAAGCCCAAGATGCAATTTCAAAATGTCTAGTCTTTTCTTGACTAACAATCCACAACCCATAGATACAGTGCATTTGGAAAGTATTTGCACCCTTTCACTTTTTTCACATTTTGTATTGCTGCAGCTTTATGCTAAAATCGATTTAATTCATTTTTTTCCTCATCAATCTACACTCAATACCCCATGATGACAAAGTGAAAACAGAATTTTAGAAAATTTTCCATGGGGTATTGAGTGTAGATTGATGAGGAAAATTAAATAAATTTTAGCATAAAGCTGCAGCAATACAAAATGTGAAACAAGTGAAAGGGTGTGAATACTTTCCAAATGCACCGTAGTTTACCATCATAGAAGACTGAAGGAACCAGGAAATACTAACATTTAAGAACCAGAACATTTTGGCTTTTTTTTCTTAAATGTCTCAAAACAATGAATCTATTAGGGGCGGCAGTGTGGTATAATGGTTAAGGAACTGGGTTTGTAACCGAAAGGTTGCAGGTTCGATTCCCGGGCCGGACACTGCCGTTGTACCCTTGAGCAAGGTACTTCACCTGCATTGCTTCAGTATATATCCAGCTGTATTAATGGATACTATGTATAAATGCAAAAATAAATGTTCTGTAAGTCGCTCTGGATAAGAGCGTCTGCTAAATGCCTATAATGTAATGTAATGTAATATTATCAAAATAGTTGAATGTTGTCATATTTTTCAATCCAGCAGTTGGAAAATTATGTTTTAATAAAAAAAATGCTAAAAATAAGAATGCCTCTGGTGCCTTAATTTCTTATTTTTATTATGCTGTTTGAAGAAATTGTGTCTTATTGTAAGCTTTTTTTGCTAATTATTTATCTTGATTTAAGGTATACATTCTTAAAGTCAGCTCAATCAAGAGACCAATATATCTAGTTTGAAGAAATTGTGACTTATTGTAAGATTTTTTTGCTAATTATTAATCTTGATTTAAGGTATAAATTCTTAAAGTCAGCTCAATTAAGAGAACAATGTATCTTGTTTGAGGAAATTGTGACTTATTGTAAGCTTTTTTTGCTAATTATTTCTTATATTAAGGTATACATTCTTAAAGGCAGCTCAATCAAGAAAACAAAATACTCATTTTAAGTTAATCTATCTTAAATAACTAACTTTGTATTGCTTGTTATAAGCACAACTTACTTACTTAAGGCATTTTTGTCTAGTTTTAAGACCCATTATGGTTTCTCAGTGGCTAGATTTATGTGCTAGTTTTAAGAATTCTAGTCAAGCAAAATTGGCTTACCCCATTGGCAGATTTTTTTGCTTGATATAAGACAATTTGATTAGATTTAAGAATATTTGGCTTATTTCTAGTGGGGTTGTTTTGCAGTGTACAACTGAAACCGACTTAATACAATAAAGTGAGTAGGCTAAATTGTTATGTCACTTACCGTATATTCTACTCTCTCCACAGGAATAAAGAAGATTCAAGAAATATCAATCAACACCCAACACAGGTAAGTAAAATTATATAAGGAATAATGTATTATCAAGTTTCAAAATACAATTAAATGATATGTAACCAATCTCAATTCCTATCTAGCCGGCAATAAACCAAAATGAAACTATGCACTGTCCAAATAAAAACCCCGTTGCAGGCCTGTTTTGAACTCGGGTACGTTGTGGTCCTAAACAACCCCTTCACTCCCCACGGGAGCAAGCTGTAGACATCACTGTACCTTAATCTCGAAGTTCCTCGGGCAGCCTTTGATGTTACCACGGCAGGCGAGGCGAACGTCAGTCAGCAATCCGAGCTAACTGTCTGGTTAGCACTTCCAAGCTAACTGGCTAATTAGCAACTTCTCCGGCAAACGTGAGCTTCAATCCGTGACTCACAACAGCAACAGTGGACTCCGTCTGCGTTCCTCTTCGGTCGCAGCAAACACTTCCATACTATACTTGTACTTTGCTAGCTAACACATGGCAAGACTCACAGTTGGGGAAAGCCCCATTGCCGCTCCGAATCCACGTGTCGTCCACTGGGTTAGCCACTACAGAGACTGGGCTAGCTAGCTCCCGCACACACTGGTCCAACATTAACGAACTGGCGAGGAGCCAGTTATGCTGTCGCAGTCCACACAAACAGTTCACGATTGGGGTCTCGCTCAGACACCCGCGCACATAACACTGTTCAAACAATAAACTTAAATTACTGTCTTTTCTTATAAAACCCACAACTATCTCTCGCCATCACACCGTTCCGTAGTCTTCCGAGCCACTTCCTCCTCTGCCAACGCACGCCACGTTCCCCCGATGCCCTCGACCAATCACATTCAAGGTAAGTGCATAAATTAAAGATAAGTGTTCTGTTTTGCAGTAACAACATGAATAATAATATATCCAGACAAATGTAAGTAAAATACTAAACTTAGGCCAAACCTCTTATAAAATAGTGCAATATTAATCCCTCTGGCCTATCACTTAACCACCGGGTTACACCCTCCCCCTACTGAACGCGTGGATGCCCTCATTCACCTAATTTACTAACTAGTAAGGTTTCTGAACATCTGAGGGTATAAACTATTGTGGTGTGCTAACACTTTCCTATTCTGATTGTGACACCTCTGTGTACTATTGTTATAGGTTGATCTCTGGCTTTGCCTGACTCATCATAGGTAAGTCTTACTACCGGCTTCACTCTTCTCTTAGCTACTGGTGGTATGTATGGACTAGCTTCCTCATCTACACGTCTAGCTTGACCCTCACCTATGTCGGACTCTGACTCTTGAGGTGACTCGTCTTCAGACTCATTCTCAATCTCTTCTTCTTCCCTGTCTTCCTCCTCAGTGTTGTCTTCAGCTCTAGCACCAGGCGGTTCCTCGTCCTCCGGAGGGACAACTGCTGGTTTTCGTGCAGCCAACCGGTTGTCCAGGATCTCTTCCAGGTAGGTTCTGTAGGGTCTAAGCGACGGCCTCACATACTCAGACTCGGTAGAAGAGTCGGTCAGGTCCGCTTCACTATCCTCCTGTTGAGACAGTTTTGTGTGTTGTTTCTTCCTAGTGTCTGCTCTTGTCTTTCGCTTCGCTGGTGGTCTGTGGTCACTCTCCTCTCTTGGCATCCTCACTAGTTGTCCGATCGGTAACAGATGATCTCGGTGTAAGGTTCTTGTTCCTCCTCTTCCATCCTCCAGTCTCACTCTATAGACAGGTAAGTTGGGCATCTTACTCACGACCTCATGAGGAATCCCCTTCCATCGACTTTGGAGTTTGTGCTTGCCCTTCAGTCCGAGATTCTTCACCAACACTCTGTCGCCTGGTTCCAGGGTTTGCGCTCCCACCCTACTGTCATAGGCTTTCTTGTTCCGCTGGTGTGTCCTGTCGGCTGCAGCAGAGGCCAATTGGAATGCATCCTGCAGGTCTTTCTTTAGTTTAGACACGTATCTGGAGTGGTGTACGCCCTCAGGTCCATCGGGAGACATCCCGAAGCACACGTCCACCGGGAGTCTTGCCTCTCTCCCGAACATTAAGTAGTATGGAGAGTAGCCTGTTGCATCGGATTTAGTGCTGTTGTAGGCATGCACTAAGTAGGGCACTTGCTGGCTCCACTGCCTTTTCTTCCCCTGACTGAGTGTGCCTCATCATCATCATCATCATACCTTTATTTAAACAGGGAAGGGCCATTGAGAGCAAGCTCTCTTTTACAAGGACGCCCTGTTTACAATACAAAAATAACAACAGTATAAAAAATATTAAAACAGAACAGCAGCATATAATATTACAGTATAAAAACTAAAATATTAATAAATAACATAAAAGCACTATTTAGGCGCAACAATGGTTCAGCGAAAACACACACATTCACACTGCTCTATGTCAATCAATAGAGATTTAAATTGATTAAAAGGGATTAGCTTGTCTAATTTTGTGTGTTTTTGTATATTATTCCATTTGTTTGGAGCATAGTACATAAAAGCCAATTTCCCGATCTCCGTGCGGACACGACAATTTTCTAGAGCCAAAAAGTCTTGGGACCTAGTGCAGTGTGACGATGATTTCACATTAAGAAGACATGTGAGGTATGCAGGCAGTTCACCAAGAAGTGCTTTGTAAATAAATAGAATACAGTGTTGTTTTCTCCTAACTGCCAAGGACTGCCACCCAACTTTCTCATACAGTATACAATGATGTGTTCTAAAAACATCCCCAGTTATAAATCTGAGGGCGGAATGATAGACTGCATCGAGAGGTTTAAGAGTGGAGGTGGGAGAGTTCATATAAATCACATCACCATAGTCTATCACAGATAAAAATGTTGACTGTATAATTTGTTTTTTGCAGTATTGAGTAAAACATGACTTATTTCTATAAAAGAATGCTAGTTTTGCTTTTAAAGATTTCGACAATTCAGTAATGTGTATTTTGAAGCATAGTTTGTCATCCAACCAAAAACCAAGGTACTTATAGCTGGATACTCTCTCAACCAATGTCCCATTAAGGGTGGAAATATTCACTTCTGTGGAGCTGCTATTCTTTTTATTTGAAAACAACATGCATTTTGTTTTATCCGAATTTAAAACTAATTTAAGATCAAATAAAATTTTCTGTATAGCACAGAAGTCAGACTGTAGGTTTTGAACCGCCTGGGCAGCAGACGGCGCCATTGTATATAGAATGGCGTCGTCCGCATAAAGATGAATTGAGCTGTATCTGAGGTATTTTCCTAGCTCATTTATGTAAATACCAAATAAAGTTGGCCCTAAAATAGAACCCTGTGGCACACCTTTATTAACATTCTCAAAGCTGGATTGATAGCCATCAGCCATGACAGCTTGCGTTCTACCATTTAGGTAGTTCGTAAACCAGTTAAGCGATTTTTTATCAAATCCAATGGAATCCAAACGTTCCAAAAGAATTTGATGATCGACAGTATCGAAAGCCTTAGATAAATCGATAAAAATAGCAAGGCAATCCTGTTTTTTATCCAAGGCAATAGCAACGTCATTCAAAACTTTTGATGTTGCTGTCACAGTACTATAACCGGGTCTAAATCCTGATTGATATGGGTTTAAAATGGAGAATTGGTCTAAAAATGTTCTTACCTGATCGTTTACCAGTTTCTCTAAAACTTTAGCTAGGCATGAAAGTTTAGAGATTGGTCGATAATTATTTAGCTCATTGAGCTGACCTCCTTTATGTAAGGGAAGGACGAAAGCTGTCTTCCAGAGATCAGGGATTGTATCTGATGCCACAGTCAGATTAAAAATGTGTGTTATGCTATTATTGTTACGATCCGCTCCGCTCCCCGTTCCTTCCTTGATGTTTTCCTCTGTTTTCCCCGAACCTGATTGTATCATGTCTGCGTTCATTGCCTGAGTGTGTCTACATTGCACATTATTACTTGCACCACATCTTAATGACACAACTCACACTTAATTGCCTTCACCGCATTCCTCATGCTTTTCCTAATTGTTCAATCAATTCGCTGATCTCGCACGCATTTCCCGCAAGCTGCAGCTTATCAGCTCTAATGACACTAGTTATATAACCGTGCTGTTCCTGTGATTCCTTGTCAAAGTATTACGGTTTGTCAGAGTACACTGTCCTTGTTCGCGTTGTACTTGTCTCCCCATACGCTAGCTTGCTGAGCCAAGTTGGCTACCCTGGTCTGGAATTGCCACACCTGCTTCCCAGTGTGGATCCCAGCTCTACCTCCGCCTGACTCTGCTACCCGACCCAGGCTACGACCACTCCTGGCCACTTCGCTGGATCTCGATCGCCAGCTCTCTACGGGTTCCACAGCTTATGATTTGTTGTTTAAACTTGATTTCCCGGTGTGGATCCGACCCGGAATTACGAATAAAAAACCTTCTTTTCAAAAGAAAGACTGTCTCGTTGTGCATTTGGGTCCTGACCTGCTGGACGTCACAGAATATTTTGACCAGAAATGGACCCAGCCGACGCGGAACAGATTTGCCACGCCCTCACCTGCCAGGCTACCCAGATCGCCCAGCAAAGCAGCCGCCTGGACGAAGCCATGGAATTGTTCCGGGGCATGGTGGAACGGACCACCCAATGGGGCACCATGCTAACCCAGATGGCTGCCCAGACTTCAGGACTCCGTCCTGAAGCGGAGAATCCTCCTCAACCACCGGCACCAGCTCCATTATTACCTCCTCGGGAACCTCGCGCCAACCCTCCAGAACGGTACTCAGGTGAGCTGGGGAAATGCCAGCCCTTCCTACTGCAGTGTGAGCTGGCGTTCCGGATGCAGCCATCCTCCTACTCTGCTGACGCCACCCGTGTGGTGTATATTATCACCTGCCTGGGAGGAGAGGCGCGGGACTGGGCCGCCGCGTTGTGGGAGAAGCAACCCATCCTCTGCACCCAGTACCTGGACTTCGCCAGAGAGATGCGGCGCACCTTTGATCATCCCGTGTGCGGGAGAGACGTGAACCAGCAGCTTATGGCGCTAAAACAAGGCGAACGCAGTGTGGCGGAGTTCGCCATTAAGTTCCGGATCCTCGCGGCGCAGTCGGGCTGGAACGACGCCTCCCTACAGGGCGTCTTCCGCTTCGCCCTTTCCGAGGAGATGAAGGACGAGATGGCCACCCGCGATGACACACCCACGCTGAATGACCTCATCTCCTTAGCCATCACGGTTAACAACCGTCTGCGCGCCCGCACCCGCGAGAGGAGGGCTTACGTCCCTACTCAACCGCCTCTGGGAACCACAACCGCGCACCCTGCTCTTCGCCATCAGGCTCCCATGGCTTTCGAACCTCCGGAAACCGGGGAACCCATGCAGCTGGGCGGCACTATGTCCGACCCTGCCGCTCGCCGCCGCCAACGCCGGGCCACCAGAGCTTGCTTCTATTGCGGCCGCACGGATCACCTCCTTAACTCCTGTCCGGTGCGCCCAAAAGAGAAGGCTCGTCAGCAACCCTAGGCCTACTGGCGAGCCAGACCCAAACACCGGGCCTAGCTCTCAACCGCTTCCTACTCTCTGCGGTCCTCAAATGGGGCACTACGGCCTCCGCCACCGTAGCTGTTCAGGCCCTCGTCGACTCAGGAGCCGACTCCAACTTTGTGGACTCCCAGTTCGTGTACGAGTCCGGGATTCCCACGGAAGAACTGGAGACACCCATCAACGCCTATGCCTTGGACGGCCACCGCCTGGCCCACATCACCCACCGCACCATTCCCATCCAACTGCTTCTGTCCGGTAACCACCGTGAGATCATTCAACTCCACATCATCAGCACTCCCCACTCCCTTCTGGTCCTTGGTCAGCCCTGGCTGCACAAACACAACCCCCTGCTTGACTGGATCACATCCAGCGTCACCAGCTGGAGCACCCAATGCCACACCTCCTGTCTCCACTCGGCGGAACCTCCCTCTAGCACGGAAGTTAAGACATCCGTTCCAGAGGTCGACCTGAAGGGGGTCCCCCACTGTTACCGGTACATGTCCCGGGTCTTCTCCAAGTCCCTTGCCTTGTCCTTACCCCCCCACAGACCCTACGATTGTGCCATCTCCCTGTTTCTGGGTGCTCCCCTACCCTCCGGCCGCCTGTACAGCCTATCCGGTCCGGAAAGAACGGCCATGGAGGACTACATCAAGGCCTCCCTCGAAGCAGGTATCATCCGCCCCTCCTCCTCGCCCGTCGGAGCCGGATTCTTCTTCGTAAAGAAGAAGGATGGCTCCCTCCGCCCCTGCATCGACTACCGGGGCCTCAACTCCATCACCGTCAGGAATAAATACCCTCTACCCCTACTGAATTCGGCCTTTGAACTGCTGCAGGGTGCCCGGGTCTTCACCAAGCTGGACCTCCGTAACGCCTACCACCTGGTACGGATCCGGGAGGGGGACGAGTGGAAGACCGCCTTCAACACCCCCCTGGGCCACTTCGAGTACCGGGTGGTCCCGTTCGGCCTTACTAATGCCCCTGCCGTCTTTCAAAACCTAGTGAACGATGTACTGAGGGATTTCCTCAACCGCTTTGTTTTTGTTTATTTAGACGACATACTGATTTTCTCCCAGAACCAACGGGAACACCAAGACCATGTCTCCCTGGTTCTACAACGCCTACTGGAGAATAAGTTGTTTGTAAAAGCCGACAAATGTTTGTTTCATGCTCCCTCAGTCTCGTTCCTAGGTTTTGTGGTGGAGAGGGGCGACATACGGCCGGACCCGGCCAAGATCCAGGCAGTGACGGAGTGGCCCATCCCCACCACTCGTAAGCACCTGCAGCAGTTCCTGGGGTTCGCCAACTTTTACAGAAGGTTCATCCGGAACTACAGCCAGGTAGCCGCACCCCTCACCGCCCTCACATCCATTAAAAACCCATTTGCTTGGAATTCCCTGGCAGATCAAGCCTTCACCAAACTCAAGGCACTATTCACCACGGCCCCCATCCTCTGCTGCCCGGAACCCGACCGCCAATTCGTGGTGGAGGTGGACGCCTCGGACACAGGCATAGGGGCCGTCCTGTCCCAACACTCCCCCTCAACCACAAGCTCCATCCCTGCACCTTCTTCTCCCGCCGCCTCTCCCCCACCCAACGCAACTACGGGGTAGGGGATCGGGAGTTGCTAGCCATCAAGCTGGCACTGGAGGAATGGAGACACTGGCTGGAAGGGACCACTCAACCGTTCCTGATCCTGACTGACCACCGCAACCTACAGTACATCCAGTCAGCTAAACGACTCAATTCCAGACAGGCCCGTTGGTCGTTGTTCTTCGCTAGATTCAACTACTCCATCACCTTCAAACCCGGGTCAAAGAACATCAAACCCGACGCCCTCTCTCGGATCCACTCCTCACCTGCCGACCTGTCTGTCCCGGAGACCATCGTTCCGGCGTCCTGCGTCGTGGCTGCGGTCCGGTGGCCCATCCAGAAGATCGTACTGGACGCTCAGGTGACGCATCCCGATCCTCGCCCTAATCCCTCTTCTGCCCTGTTCGTTCCCAACCCTGTCCGCTCCCAGGTCCTGGAGTGGGCTCACTCCTCCCGACTGGCCTGCCACCCCGGAGGCAACCGCACCGTGGAGCTGGTGCGCAGGAGCTTCTGGTGGCCCACCGCCCGGCGGGACACCCTGGCCTTCGTCCACGCTTGCCCTGTCTGCGCCAGGAGTAAGGCGTCTCACTCCCCCCCTGCTGGTCTCCTCCGTCCCCTTCCCATCCCGGGCCGTCCTTGGAGTCACATCGGGGTCGACTTCGTTACCGGACTACCACCATCTGCCGGTAACACAGTCATTTTGACCCTGGTGGACCGGTTTTCCAAGGCGGTTCACTTTGTTCCCCTCCCCAAACTTCCCTCCGCCCTCGAGACGGCCGACCTCCTGGTGCAGCACGTGGTGCGGCTGCATGGGATCCCGTCGGACGTCGTCTCCGACCGGGGCCCCCAGTTTGCCTCCGCAGTATGGAAGGCATTCTGCACCGCACTCGGCGCCACCGCCAGCCTCTCCTCCGGGTTCCACCCGCAGACCAACGGGCAGGCAGAGAGGGCCAACCAGGACCTGGGAGCCGCCTTACGGTGCGTGACGGCCCGCAACCCTGCCTCCTGGTCCCAGCTCCTCCCGTGGGTTGAGTACGCCCACAACACCTTGGTGTGCTCATCCACAGGGAGGTCCCCCTTTGAGGCTTCCCAGGGCTTCCAACCCCCACTGTTCCCCCCCCAGGAGGCCGAGGTGGCGTTTCCGTCAGTGGACGCCCACATCCGACGCTGCCAGCGGGTCTGGAAGGCCACCCGCAACGCCCTCCTCAAAACCTCCTCCCGGAATCGTCGCCTGGCGGATCAGCACCGGTCCGCAGCCCCTCACTACCGCCCGGGACAGAAGGTTTGGCTATCCACCTCCACCTTCTCCCTCCCCGGCACCTCCCGCAAGCTCCAACCCCGCTTCGTCGGACCCTTCACTGTGCACTCCATTCTCAACCCAGTCACCCTCAAGCTCCGTCTCCCTGCCTCCCTCAAAATTCACCCCACTTTCCATGTCAGTCAGGTCAAGCCAGTTGTCTCCTGCCCTCTCAGCGCTCCCACTCCTGCCCCCCCACCTGTTCGGGACATTGATGGTGCTCCCGCCTTTACAGTCTCCAGCATCCTCGATGTCCGGCGCCGGGGACGGGGCCACCAGTACCTGGTCGACTGGGAGGGGTATGGGCCCGAGGAACGTTCCTGGGTTGCCCCTCGTCTCATCCTGGACCCTACCCTCATCCGGGACTTCCATCACCGCCAGCCCCAGTCGACCAGAGCCTGTGGTCCGCCAGGAGGCGTACCTTGACGGGGGGGTACTGTTACGATCCGCTCCGCTCCCCGTTCCTTCCTTGATGTTTTCCTCTGTTTTCCCCGAACCTGATTGTATCATGTCTGCGTTCATTGCCTGAGTGTGTCTACATTGCACATTATTATTTGCACCACATCTTAATGACACAACTCACACTTAATTGCCTTCACCGCATTCCTCATGCTTTTCCTAATTGTTCAATCAATTCGCTGATCTCGCACGCATTTCCCGCAAGCTGCAGCTTATCAGCTCTAATGACACTAGTTATATAAGCGTGCTGTTCCTGTGATTCCTTGTCAAAGTATTACGGGTTGTCAGAGTACACTGTCCTTGTTCGCGTTGTACTTGTCTCCCCATACGCTAGCTTGCTGAGCCAAGTTGGCTACCCTGGTCTGGAATTGCCACACCTGCTTCCCAGTGTGGATCCCAGCTCTACCTCCGCCTGACTCTGCTACCCGACCCAGGCTACGACCACTCCTGGCCACTTCGCTGGATCTCGATCGCCAGCTCTCTACGGGTTCCACAGCTTATGATTTGTTGTTTAAACTTGATTTCCCGGTGTGGATCCGACCCGGAATTACGAATAAAAAACCTTCTTTTCAAAAGAAAGACTGTCTCGTTGTGCATTTGGGTCCTGACCTGCTGGACGTCACAATTATATATTAATGGAGCTGCTAATAATAAAATTCTAGGCTCTAACTGATCCGCCCCGGTGGACTTTTTTGGATCGATTGAGCGAAGGGCTTTAAATACCTCAGTATTTGAAATCAGTTTTAAAGAAAAGGTCTGAGTGCTTAATTTATTTTCCCATGGTGTGCTAGAGTCAGACACTATGGAGGGATATCTGGCATTTTCAAATAAATAACCTGATGAAATAAAATGTTTATTAAATGCATCACATATTTTCCTTCCGTCTGAGATAGTGGTATCACCTTGAACAATTTCATTTGGAAAGTTAGAGGTTAGACTGTGCGATAATGATTTAACCGTTTTCCAAAATTTAGCTGGGTTTCCTTGACTTTCGGACAATGCAGAAACATAAAATGACGATTTGGCATTTCGAATAGTAGCAAGACACCTATTTCGAAGTTGACGAAAATATTGCCAATCAGAGGGTGATTTAGATGCTCGTGCTTTGCGCCAGGCAACATCTCTGTTACGTAGCATTTCAGCGATTTCGGAACAAAACCAGGGATTGTTCCTTTTTTTTACTCTGAATTTCTTAAAAGGTGCGAGGTTATCTAAAATAGAATTGAATGTTTTCGCAAAATAATCCAAAGCCAGGTTTGGATCAGGGATTGCCGTGGTTAACCCAATATCACTGTGGTACAACTCTAACATAAATGCTTGTTCAGAGAAATGCTTAAAATTTCTTTTGACGGTAAAACGAGCTTTAGCACCTTTTAATTTAGTGTCACGAATACACGCTATTGGGCAGTGGTCGCTAAAGTCGAGAGGAAAAACACCACTAGTTTTGTAATGATGCGGTCTATTGGTTAGAATAATGTCTAGGAGTGTGGCTTTTTCTGTATTTTTCGGATCAGGCCGAGTGGGGGAAGAGATAAGCTGCGTGAGATTTAATTCATCGCAGAGATTCTTTAGATGATCAGAAGCGTTTGTTAACCAATTTAGGTTCATGTCACCCATGATAAGAAGTTCCGCGTTTTCATAACTGGAAATCAAATCAAATAAAACATCTATCGCACCTGCGGGTGCAGAAGGTGAGCGATAAAATCCAATAACCAGCAATTTACAATAATTACTCTTTCCCAGACTGACACTTAAAGCCAAGAGTTCGAATTTTTTTGGCTCGGATACAGAGGTGACAATACAGGCAGAGAAACAATTTTTCACATACATAGCAACGCCTCCCCCCTTAGTAGGCCGATCACATCGGAAAACGTTAAAGTTATCAAGACTTATGTCGGCACTGTTTACCTTATTCGATAACCATGTTTCAGAAAACACAAAGATGTCAGGGTCAGTTTGTTGTGCCCAGACTTTAATATAGTCTAATTTTGAAACAATACTACGCACATTCATGTGAATAAAACCCATGCCCTTTCGCTGCATGAAGCCTTGTGTATTCAAACACATATCCTGAGGTTCAACCACATTTGTGCGTGAGAGACCTGTTTTAAAATCACTAGGTGTATTAGAGGTTAATGTGGGCTTCACAGCAGGGATATATGGAACTAACATGATATGAAAAAGGTTTTGGGGATTTACACCGCCAATTTTCTGATAAAATATCCTATGTCTAATAAGTGAAGATATCTGGGAGCACACGGAGGGATTTGGGAGTAATGGTAAACTTGAGAGAGAAACATTGGTGCTACTTGCAGTAAGAAGCCCACCTGGCCACATGGGGGGGCTAATGTGATTTGTAGGGGAGGGAAAGGTAGTGTGGGGGAGATCGGAAGTGATCTGTAATGCACAAGCATCAGAGACCAGTCAAAGTGCCTAACATCGACAGGAGTGTACGGTTGAACCGTTCCGGCTGTGGATCTCCTTGTGGGTGGTACGGAGTGGTTCTAGACTTCCGTATCCCCATCACCTTCAGCATTTCTTTGACCAGCTGGCTTTCGAAGTCTCGGCCTTGGTCCGAGTGGATCCTTGCTGGCAGTCCATAGTGTACGAAGTATTTCTCGACGAGCACTTTCGCGACTGTGAGCGCCTTTTGATCCTTTGTCGGGTAGGCTTGTGCATATCGGGTAAAGTGATCAGTGACCACTAGCACATTGGAAATCCCCTTAGAGTCTGGTTCCATAGAGAGGAAGTCTATACAGACTAAGTCCATCGGACCATTGCTCACTATTTGGTGTAGTGGTGCTGCTCTTGGACAGGGGCTTTTGCGTGTTACGCACTCTCCACAGTTTTTGATGTACTGCTCTGTGTCTCCTGCCATTTTCGGCCAGTAGAACCTGGTCCTCAACAGATCAGTTGTTCGCTCGATGCCTAAATGTCCCAGGTCATCGTGCATGGACTTCAGCACGACACCTCTGAACTCGGCTGGCAGCACTAACTGAGAGGCCTCTTCTCCAGAGGGTTTCTTGCTCGGGCGGTGAAGTAGGCCATGTGTCATCTGGAGTTTTCCAAGCTCCCTCTTCATCTGGATCAGTTCTGGCGTTGCTTCCGCATCCTCGGGCCATTTGCCATGTTTCAGAGCTTGTATGGTTGGTCCAATCACAGGATCCTCCTTCTGTGCGGCTATTAGCTCGGACCTGGACATTTGTCCTAGCGCACTTACATCCAAGCGCATGGGGAAGGCATATATATCTGGGACACATTCAGGAGGAGCTCCAAGCTGTTCCACATATCTCGGGGATGTATCTGGAGAGCTCTGAGTGCTTACTCTTTGGCAGATGGACTGAACTCCAGCTTGTGAGATGTTTTCCCAGTTCCCTCGCCCCCCTTCACCCTGCTCTTGCCTTGACAGTAGGTCGGCGTCGATGTTGCTTTTGCCGGGTCTGTACCGGATGTCGAATTCGTAGGTAGACAGATCGGCTAGCCACCGATGCCCTGTGGCGTTGAGCTTAGCTGTGGTGAGTACATAGGTGAGGGGATTATTGTCAGTTCGTACCGTAAATCTTGCTCCATACAGGTAATCGTGGAACTTGTCCACCACTGCCCATTTGAGGGACAAGAACTCCAATTAGTGTATGGGATAGTTCTTCTCCGAAACTGACAGCTTCCTGCTGGCAAACGCCACTGGCCTCAACCCCTCCGGGTACTCCTGGTACAAAACAGCTCCCAATCCCATAAGGCTGGCGTCCACATGAAGGACATAGGGCTTGTTGGGATCGGCAAACGCCAAGACTGGCGCGTGGGTGAGGCAGTTGATAATTTGATGGAATGCTGCCGTGCATGCCAGGTCCCACCGCTCTCCAAAAGGCTCAGACTCTTTCAGGTATACTTTCTTGGGGTCCTTCTCAGGTTTCTTTCCCTGCTGTTTTGGGGCGTATCCTTTGGTTAGCTCTGTCAGGGGCCTGACGATGGAGGAGTAGTTGGCTATGAACCTTCGGTAATATCCGCAGAACCCGAGGAAGGATCGCAGAGTCTTCAGGTCCGTAGGCTGTGGCCAGGTGGTGACGGTTTCGATCTTGGCTGGATCAGTGGCGACACCATTAGCAGACACGATGTGTCCCACATACTTGACTTTGCTCTGGCCGAACTGACACTTGTCCAGAGAGATCTTGAGCCCCTCCTCTTGCAGCCTATCGAGTACTTTGAGAAGCCTCTCCTCATGTTCCTCCAAGGTCCTACCGAAAACGATCAAATCATCCAAGTAGACGAGCACTTCCAGGAGATTCATGTCCCCAACGGCTTTCTCCATGAGCCTCTGGAAAGTGGCTGGGGCTCCGGTGATACCCTGGGGCATTCTCTCGAATTGGTAGAACCCCAGCGGACAAATGAACGCCGTCTTCTCTTTGTCTTCCTCTTTCATTGCGATTTGATAGTATCCACTTCTCAAATCCAGTACGCTGAACCACTTGCTTCCGGACAGGCAGTCCAGTGCATCGTCAATACGAGGTGTTGTGTATTGATCGGGGATGGTACGACTGTTCAAGGTACGGCAGTCGATGCACATTCTCACGTTCCCATTCTTCTTTCTGGCAATCACTATGGGCGATGCATAGGGACTTCGGGACTCTTTGATAATGCCTGCAGCTATCAGCTCTTGAATGTGTCTTCTCACGTCATCGATGTCGGCTGGAGCCAGGCGTCGGGACCGCTCACGGAAGGGTCGTTCGTCAGCCAGTCTGATACTGTGCTCCACGCCTTTGGCTAACCCGACATCCCACTCGTGCAGGGAGAAGACATCAGCCCTTTGCATGATTTTCGTGCGGAGTCGCTCCTTCCACTCCTCAGATAATGGCGAGTCACCAAATTTGATTTGGTCGGCGTCCAACTCCACTGATTTTGGTTCTGTTTTGTGGGTGGAGGTGACGATATCTGTGGTGTACACGTGACCCATTACGGCTCCAGCTGGTATGATGGCTTCTTTAAGTGACTCATTCCGTAGCAGGACTGTAAACTGGTTGGGGTCAACTGCGTAACTTGGCACCACGACTGACGTCAGTAGCACGCCGGCCGGAAGGGGTTTGGTAGGAGAGGCATCCATCATAAGGATCTCTTTTTCCACCGGCTGCGTGAATTCCACTTTGCAGCTGGCCGGACAGCTGGCCCCAGGTGGTAGAATGAGCGAGCCTGGTCCTAGCCACTTCACACACCCGACTTCATCCTCTCCATCTTCAGGGGTGAGACTGCATTGCCTTAGTTCTGCGTCTGTCGCAGCATCCATCCCTTGAACGCCAACTATTTGGGCGAGGTGCACACCAACTGTTTCTCCATACAGTCGTGCGAGACGCTTGGGTAGATTTGCCTTGGCGTTGGTCCCCACAATGATTGGTGTTTGCTCTGGGCCTCGTGGTGTAGGGCAGATCAGAGCGAGCACGGAGATAGTTTCAGGGGCACCAGTGACCTTCTGGGGGAATTCCATCTCCACCACCACGTATCCTCTGTAGGGGTAGCTGGACTCACTTAAGCCCCAGATGTCTAGGCCGTTTACTGGGTAGATGGGTACGTCAGGTATATACTTCTTGTACCAGCCTTCGAAGATGATGGTGACCTGAGAGCCACTGTCCAATAACGCCGTAGACAGGTGCCCATTCACCTTCACCGACTCGAAGGATGGGGCTCCTATTAGGCCGGGCGGGAGGTTTGGAGCTCTCTGCCGGTCAACAACACTTTTCCTGCTGGTGGCGGTCACATTACCAGTAGTAGTATCACTGGGAGGCTCCTGACTCGTGACTCGGGCCTTTTTCAGTGATTGTATCAACTTCTGAATCACCTTGCTCTGGTTCTCTGCGTTTTGACATTTAGCAGCGAAATGTCCGGGGTCACCACAACGGTAACAGAAGTGTTCATCTGAGCCACTGCGAGGCCCTTGTGGCCTGTGATGTACAGGGCGTGCCGTCTCCACTGTCATAACGGCAGCTGGGGCCTCTGTGGGACTAGCCAGTCGGTTTGAGAGTTTATTCTGCAGGTGTTTCACTTGTTTTTTTAGTGCTGACACTTCAGAGTCATGACAGTGTTCTTGTTTGGGTCTGGCGCCCTTATCCACCCCGTCAGCTGCAGAGGAGCCCTTGGTTGTCATTGTAGCAAACATTGACTTTAGCTCCTTCATTTCTGCTTTCAGGTTCTGGATCTCTGCCTGTTTGCTGTCATCATGTTTGGCGTGGATGGTCTGCACAGCTGGGCTCAGTTTATTCCGAGAGGCTTCATATTCTTCCTCACTGCGGATTTCGCTGAGCAGATCCACGAAAGTGGGAGGCGTGGCTGTTCTTTCTCTCAGTCTGAGTCGGATGAGCATCAGATCAGCCTCGATCCCTCCTCGCAGTAGTTGCTCTACCCGAGCACGGTCAGCTCGGTCAGCTGGAAGTCCACCTTTCTGCACTACTTTGTTGAGGGAGCTCTCCAGTCGTCTCAGGAACTCGGACAGCTTCTCTTTGGGTTTCTGCTGCAGTAAGCGGAAGGAGAAATACAGATCTTCCCCTGACTCTGCTGTTCCAAACGCTCGCTCCAGCGCTTCCAGGCACATTGCAGGACTCATGTCGGGATCGGACACTCGCACAGCCTTGACTGTCTCCAATGCTGGCCCTTTAAGGCTTTCCATGATCTTTCTCCTTTTTTCTTTGATGCTGCAATCACTCTCCTCAACCATCAGTTGTGCTTGATCTAACCAATGGTCGAATGGCTCTTCGCCAGCTGGAGTGGGTAGGGTTCCAGAGAAGATGCGTAGTCGACGAAATCCACCACTGTCTGACGTAGGCCTGGAGGTTTTACAAAGCAGATCGCCGACCACTCGTAGGAGGGCTTCGTTGGATGAGAGGGGTTCGGCTGCGGGTGGAGTAGTGGGTCTCGCAATGAAAGCCTGCAGGTCCTCTTCTGTCTTCCCCTCAGCTTGCAGCAAGGCCCTCAATTTACGTTGGAAATCTTCAGCTGTAGCTTCCTGCTCACCTACCATGACGATGGGCCACGCCTCTAGTCCTTCAGTAGGTAGCACTTCAGGGGGGACAGTCCCAGAACTTACGCTCTCTCGGCACTCACACAACACCATAAGCTTCCCTAGCTTGGCATTGAACTTCTTTCCTCTCACGCGTACTCTTCCCAAGCACTTGATGGTTTCCATGGCTTCTTCGATTTTGGCAGTTTCGGTATCTTCAGGTGTTAGAGCCATTACTGCATGTTTCTCTTGCAGGCCCTCACCTCTGCACCAGCTCTTTAGCTCACTAACTAACTCCATTTTAGGTTTTAGTCTTGCTTGTCTATGTAAACTACTAGTAAAGACTCAATTCTAAATAATGGATTCAGATCACTGACTAATGACTAGATAAATGACTTGGACTTAATTGAACTGGTCTTATTTATAGCTGAACACATAAGAGAAATCCCAGCGGTGCCTCCATTTATGTAGCGCTATCTATCCCCTATTATTCAAGGACAACGCTCCTGAGTTCTTTAACTGTAACTCTGTATCTAATAAACTACTGAAGTGTTTTAACTTCCCCTCTTATGTGTCCGAAGTATTTTCTAATATGCTGTACAACTGAAACCGACTTAATACAATAAAGTGAGTAGGCTAAATTGTTATGTCACTTACCGTATATTCTACTCTCTCCACAGGAATAAAGAAGATTCAAGAAATATCAATCAACACCCAACACAGGTAAGTAAAATTATATAAGGAATAATGTATTATCAAGTTTCAAAATACAATTAAATGATATGTAACCAATCTCAATTCCTATCTAGCCGGCAATAAACCAAAATGAAACTATGCACTGTCCAAATAAAAACCCCGTTGCAGGCCTGTTTTGAACTCGGGTACGTTGTGGTCCTAAACAACCCCTTCACTCCCCACGGGAGCAAGCTGTAGACATCACTGTACCTTAATCTCGAAGTTCCTCGGGCAGCCTTTGATGTTACCACGGCAGGCGAGGCGAACGTCAGTCAGCAATCCGAGCTAACTGTCTGGTTAGCACTTCCAAGCTAACTGGCTAATTAGCAACTTCTCCGGCAAACGTGAGCTTCAATCCGTGACTCACAACGGCAACAGTGGACTCCGTCTGCGTTCCTCTTCGGTCGCAGCAAACACTTCCATACTATACTTGTACTTTGCTAGCTAACACATGGCAAGACTCACAGTTGGGGAAAGCCCCATTGCCGCTCCGAATCCACGTGTCGTCCACTGGGTTAGCCACTACAGAGACTGGGCTAGCTAGCTCCCGCACACACTGGTCCAACATTAACGACCTGGCGAGGAGCCAGTTATGCTGTCGCAGTCCACACAAACAGTTCACGATTGGGGTCTCGCTCAGACACCCGCGCACATAACACTGTTCAAACAATAAACTTAAATTACTGTCTTTTCTTATAAAACCCACAACTATCTCTCGCCATCACACCGTTCCGTAGTCTTCCGAGCCACTTCCTCCTCTGCCAACGCACGCCACGTTCCCCCGATGCCCTCGACCAATCACATTCAAGGTAAGTGCATAAATTAAAGATAAGTACATTTCTGTATTACTAAACGTCTGTTTTGCAGTAACAACATGAATAATAATATATCCAGACAAATGTAAGTAAAATACTAAACTTAGGCCAAACCTCTTATAAAATAGTGCAATATTAATCCCTCTGGCCTATCACTTAACCACCGGGTTACATACAAATCACTGCTTTCTGCTTTTATGTGCATTTTACATACTGTCCCAACTTTTTTGGAATTGGGGTTTGTATTATTCATGTAGAGTCAAAGGTAGCCATTTCTTCTTGGATAAGAATGAAATGTAAGATTTGCTGACCTACTTCGAGAAATATAGATACAGATTTGCATTGCGTTATATTGTGCTGATATCTCCCTTGAATAATGTCTGTACGCTATTATCTTCCACAAGATAGTAATATCCCCAGACATTGCGTGTACCGTGGAAAAGGCGGGCAGGTCTGCATTCAAATATAATACGCCTTAATAATCATTAACTTAACACATTATAAGTACGTTTCATGTTTCATTTTACAGATCACTACATGTAAAAGCCATATGAACAGATCAGCCAAATGAGCACAAGTGAGAAATAAACATGAACATATATATTTCAACCTGCATAACGAATAACAGTAAAGATACTAGTGCTTCTTCCTATCTTTTGTGCTTTGTGTTGGTTGGAAAACCAAACGCGACAGAAGGGGTTTCAGACAAGCGACCCCAGAGGGACACCAATAAAACAGAGCGAGCTCCGTAGGAGGGGGAGGTAAAAACGGAAAACAGAAAAGCTCCAGCTCCCAGTAAGGAGGTGCGTGAAAGGAGACTTAAAAGGGGAGAAAAGGAAAACGACCCAACGAATCGAAGAAATACACAGAAATAAAAACCTCTGCTCTCAAGAAAAGAGAGGAATCTAAAGAACAGAAACAAATGATAAGTACATTACATAATGACAGTACATTACAGCCATTTAGCAGACGCCCTTATCCAGAGCGACTTACACAACTTCTTATTACATGTATCCATTCATACATCTGGATATATACTGAAGCAACTCAGGTTAAGCTCCTTGCCTTGCTCAAGGGTACAACGGCAGTGTCCTACCTGAGAATCGAACCTGCAACCTTTTGGTTACAAGTCCAGTTCCTTAACCATTATACTACACTGCTGCAGTGTATTTATGTGTTTTAGAGACATTGAAATCAAACTTCACAAAAGCTAAATATTGTGCTCAAGTCTTAAATCATCCCTTGCATTTCTATTCATATTCTGAAGTTATTTTTTCATATTGAACTATATACAGTATATAACTATTGAAACAAAATATGCAAAAACAACCAAACAAGTGTCAAAATCTCAAAAAATATTCACTGCACATCCATAGTTTAAAGTTCAAATTGATAAATACATACACCTGTTTTTTTTAAATAATGTTTTTATATACGTACAAAAAATGTGTTAAAACGTACAAGCGTTTTTACATAACAGCAACGTATTACAGCCCCATGTGCGATAGATAGTCGCTGTGGAAATGTGGTGGGCATTGGCGAAATGGAATAAGAAACTACAACTTTTGAATTTCAGAGAAATATGAATACTGTTATTGGGACATCGACAACTACCACTAGGGGGCCATCATGTATAGGGTTAAATTATCCCTTTACATTTCTATTCATATTCCGAAGTTATTTTTTCACGTCAAACTATGTACAGTATACTATTCAAACAAAATATGTATAAACAACCAACATCAATTGAATTCCTTTGTGGGGCAAATGATCAGGGCCACATTTCCTCCACATCATTCTCAATTCCTCCACATCGGTTGCCTTCAGCTCCTAGAAATAGAACATATGTTTTGTTGTTTCTTTTTCTTTACCATTTGAACACCATATTAACACAATTAAATACATGCATTTTTGTATTTTACTAATACTATAAGGCAAAACTTCAATACAAATTCTTCATGATGCATATACAGGTGCAGCTCAAAAAATTAGAATATCGTGAAAAAGTTAAATATTTTTTGTCACTCATGTCAGAAAGTGAAACTCATATATTATATAGATTCATTACACATAGAGTGAAACATTTCAAGCCTTTATTTCTTGTAATTTTGATGATTATGGCTTGCAGCTAATGAAAACCCAAATTCAGTGTCTCAGAAAATTTGAATATTACATAAGATCAATAAAAAAGAATATTTTAAACAGAAATGTCAGCCTTCTGAAAAGTATGTTCATTTCTATGCACTCAATACTTGGTTGGGGCTCCTTTTGCATGAATTACTGCATCAATAATTATTATTATTATTATTATTATTATCAATGTGGCGTGGCATGGAGGCAATCAGCCTGTGGCACTGCTGAGGTGTAATGGAAGCCCAGGTTGCTTTGATAGCGGCCTTCAGGTCGTCTGCATTGTTGGGTCTGGTGTCTCTCATCTTCCTCTTGACAATACCCCATAGATTCTCTATGGGGTTCAGGTCAGGCGAGTTTGCTGGGCAATCAAGCACAGTAATACCATGGTCATTGAACCAGCTTTTGGTACTTTTGGCAGTGTGGGCAGGTGCCAAGTCCTGCTGGAAAATGAAATCAGCATCTCCATAAAGCTTGTCAGCAGAAGGAAGCATGAAGTGCTCTAAAATTTCCTGGTAGATGGCTGCGTTGACTGTGGACTTCAGAAAACACAGTGGACATGGCACCCCAAATCATCACTGACTGTGGAAACTTCACACTGGACTTCAAGCAACGTGGATTCTGTGCCTCTCCACTCTTCCTCCAGACTCTGGGACCTTGATTTCCAAATGAAATGCAAAATTTACTTTCATCTGAAAAGAGGACTTTGGACCACTGAGCAACAGTCCAGTTCTTTTTCTCCTTAGCCCAGGTAAGACGCTTCTGATGTTGTCTCTGGTTCAGGAGTGGCTTGACATGAGGAATGCGACATTTGTAGCCCATGTCCTGGATTTGTCTGTGCGTGGTGGCTCTTGATGCACTGACTCCAGCCTCAGTCCACTTCTTGTGAAGCTCCCCCAAATTCTTGAATGGATTTTGCTTGACAATCCTCTCAAGGCTACGGTTATCCCTGTTGCTTGTGCACATTTTCCTACCACATTTTTTCCTTCCACTCAACTTTCTATGAATATGCTTGGATACCGCACTCTGTAAACAACCAGCTTCTTTAGCAATTACCTTTTGTGGCTTACCCTCCTTGTGGAGGGTGTCAATGACTGTCTTCTGTACATTTGTCAAGTCAGCAGTCTTCCCCATGATTGTGTAGCCTACTGAACCAGACTGAGAGACCATTTAAAGGCTCAGGAAACCTTTGCAGGTGTTTTGAGTTAATTAGCTGATTAGAGTGTGACACCATGAGTTTCCAATATTTAACTTTTTCACAATATTCTAATTTTCTGAGACACTGAATTTGGGTTTTTATTAGCTGTAAGCCATAATCATCAAAATTACAAGAAATAAAGGCTTAAAATATTTCACTCTATGTGTCATGAATCTATATAATATATGAGTTTCACTTTCTGAAATGAGTGACAAAAGATATTGAACTTTTTCACGATATTCAAATTTTTTGAGCTGCACCTGTATTTCACTCATTTAAATGGACAGTAACCTGAAGTGCTTTTGCATTGGAATTCAGATGAAACCATAGGCTAATTTAGAAAACCTGCATACAAAAGGTTCATATAATATACATATATAATATACCTCATATACATATAATTTAGGTAAAAATGAATGAGTTTAGATCATGGTGTTGGTATCCTATTTTAGGCAAAAGGAAATAAATGGAATAATAAATGTGCAATACTGTCAATTTTATGACCCTTTCAAGAAATATCAAATAAAGTCACCAGTGTAAACTAAACTTGTCTATTATCACATGCCAATTCCTGAGGTCTTCGAAGGCCAGTTTGGGTTTTTTCCCCCCTCAGTGTGTAGGTCCTCAACACTTGATTCGATGCCACCTTGCACAGCTGCCCCTGGGTCAGCTCCTCCAAGAGAACGAAAAAGTTCTGGAGCCTACTACCTGTACAAGATAAATTAATTACATTTATAAGTTAAAAAATACAGTAGGCATAAAATGCTGTAGATACTGAAGTTTAGACTTAATCATGTCATAGCTGAGTGGGTATCTTAGCTTTGAAAATTTTCACAGCTTCTTCCATGTTTATTACCACCTTTGTCCTCTTTTCCATCTCTGTCTTCCTTGTCGAGCTGTTGGAGCTCCTCCACATTGAATCATTTTACATAATGTCCGCCTTTGCTTCTCCCCTAGCTACCAGTATTCTCCTTTGCATTGCAAGGATTTCGTGCCGAGTCTCTGCAAATTCTTGCACTTTTTTGCAAGACCATCGTAAGAATATCTATGGGGAAAGATTAAATGCTGTGGGATTAAATCATTGAGTGTAGGTGTTTGCGTACATGTTTGTAGTCAAAATGTTTCTGACAAGGCCCGGGGCTCTTCAGGCTGAAATTGTGACAGCTGTGTCATAAAACAAAAATATACTTAAGCACCAAACTATTTGATTATTTATTATATACTATAAGTTTTGGCTTGTCAGGGCATGCTCCATACCTATACACATGGGCGTAGGTTTGTTTCTAGGTTCGGTAGGGACTAATTTGCACTAATTTGAGACAAATATTGTTTTTGAGCTACAAAGAGAGCATCAGATGATTCCGATGACTGTTTACTGCATTTGATTATGACTGATTATGCATTTGGCCTACGTGTGCACTTGCTGCATACAAATTGAAAACAAATTGGATCGTGTTATGACTAACGTTAGCAGTTGTGCTTTCTAACGTCATTAGAGTTGTTAGCTCACTAGCTAACATTACATTACATTACATTACATTACAACGTTATCTAACTAAAGTTTGCGCCCTTGATCGCATTACGACCAATAAAGTAACACTTAAACATCGTAATGCATCCATATTTACAGCATGCATCACACATATTGTAATGTTTAGCACTGCTATAACAGGACCATTTTTATTAACTACTATAAGGAGGACCTTTATTGTGCAATGCACTTGAACAGAATAAGGCACTACGAGTAAGAACCTGACCAGATTGTACCATGCATAGCATGAGGATGGAATACATTTTACGGAAACTCCCCAGACATTGCGTGTATCGGGTGTTATTTTTATAGCAAGAAGCAAGTCACAACACATATATACATCATTAATTAACAGTAGTAAGCGGCTGCATTCAGAATTTTACCTTAAAGGTGGAACAGAGGTTGCTGTCTTCGTCTGTATTAATGATGAAAATTTGTGACTGTAATAGCCTAGTTAATGTAATAATATAATAAATAAGAAATTGATTAAAGTAGTTAATGTAGCTAATAATGTTAAATAAGATCAAGATTGATGCTATACTGTAGGCTATATCATAATACTGAAACTCATTTCAAAATTCAATATGATACAACCTGTAGCCTACAATTACTCAATATATTTCAAGATGCGCAATCAGATCTGTTTCGTAAGGTAAAGTAAATCGTTGTGTAACGGTAGTTTAATCTACATCTCAAAACAGATTACTAAAGCTAACGTTAGCTGAGGTAGAGAGAAAAGATAACTAGTAGTTAGCTGCACTGCCTGTTGCTGTGTCGCTGATGAACACGGCTGACTGACAGCTCTTGGCACTCACTGGGAAAGTATGGTAGGCTGAACACTTCAAAAGCCGACGCAAAGTAGACATCACATATCCAGCTGGATAGCTAGTTGGACAGCTCGCGCCATAGGCGCCGATTTATGTTTCTGCCGGTGGGTGCTCAAAACAGTTGAATGCCCCAGCCCCACCCCCACGCCCAAGATAAACCTTCTCCAATAACCATAGCCTACATGACTTGTTGCTATACGGATTTGGAAAAAGTAGTCAAACGCACACATTTCAGCACCACAGGAAATTAACAGCGACCGACACACACACACACACACTGCCACCGAAATTATTGAACGCAACATAACAGTATAGGCTACAAGGGGCCTATTAACAAGCCAAACCAGTTATAATATCGTTACACACGGAAAAGCCATCTCGTACAAAAACTTTCAAAGATTCTTGATCGTGTGTTGTGGCTGGAAGCGGGGCACCCATGTTTTTAGCTGTAGTGCAAACCTCACAAAATACCTTGTTTTTTGTGGCTTCATAGGCCAGGGGTTCCCAAACTTTTCCATGCCAAGGACCCCCAAATAGTCGTAGCCTCTGGCTGGGGCCCCCCTATTGCGAAATGGCTTTTTTTTTACTTTTAAATTACACTGGCAAATAAAAAAAAATCTAACATACAGCTTCTTAATACACAACACAATACTTTTGACTCTATTTTGATTCCATAATCGGGCCGTTAGCAGCTCAACGTAACGCTTTGACTGACAGGCAGACGGTTAGTTTTTGGCTGCGATTGAAAGAAGGGCATGGCAAAGACCTAATTTCGATATGAAAGGATTTATAACAATTTATATCTTATTTTAAACCGGCACAGTAATCTTATGAATTTAATTGAAATTATTTTTTTAAATAAATGAATATATTTTTTTTTTTTGCATTTTCCATTTTCCTCTCCCTTCCAATTGGCCCCCCTGGCGCCCCCTGGCGGCCCCCCGTTGGGCCGCGGCCCCCACTTTGAAAACCCCTGTCATAGGCTATCCACAGGAACTTTACTTTTCAGCTAGCTTGATAAGTCCGTCCCTTCTTTTGTCAATCTTCGCTGCTGCGGTTGTCGTTATCTTCATTACTGTTGTTACTAGTTGACTGGGCACTGCTGGAGGCACTGGAGGAACTGGAAGTCGCACTGGTGGAAATCGTAACATTGCTTGGTGTTTTTGGTTTTTTAATCACAAATTTGTCCATTTTGTTGGGCTAAGTCAAGGCTAGCTAACGAGTTCATGACATCTCTTTCAATTGGACAGTGCGTCTAACGTTAGCCAATCACATTAAAGCTATGACTTTTGAGTGGGTGGATCAACTTGTTTTGCAACGTGGGCTTTGCAACGTGGGCTATGCCACGCAGCGTAATGCTACGTGTAGTTTGCTATCAAATCAATGTACATTTGGCCCCGACTGTACGCTAGCGCTTGCCGCATATACAGTAGGCATATCAAGTGCATTTTTCCCGTGGGTGCTCGGCCTTCTCCGTGGGTGCTCGGGCCCCGAAGCACCCACGGAATCGGCGCCTATGGCTCGCGCTACCCAGTTGGATAGCTAGAAGATACCCAATTTGATGTCGCTGATCGGACAGGAATTCACTAATCGCTCACATGTAATTTACGAAAAACTGTTTGTATAGGGTCATTTGAATCATAACGATAATCAAAGTTTTTCGTTGTTTGTCATTTTAATTTTCACACTGTAATTCCAAAGACATAGAATGATATTTGGAAGAATTTAACTGATGCAGTTTAGGAATATGGGAAACAGTCATTGAACGGAGACTTATCTGAATGCAAACACTATTGTTTAAAATAAAATAAGTGGATTTAATCATATTCAAAAAAGTTAGTTAGTTTAGTTAGTTCAAAGCGCCGTTTTCTGGTATTTTTTAGACACTTGTGTACATATGTTATTTTACATTTCGATTTTTAATAAATTAGCACAAATGTCAAAAAACCAGTTTTAACTTTGTCATTATGGGCTATTTTGTGTAGAATTTGGAGACATAACATTAACTCAATCTATTGTAGAATATGTTTGTAACGTAATAAAACGTGAAGAAGGTGAAAGGGGTGTGCAGACTTTCCGGCTTGACTGTATATACACTGCTCAAAAAAATTAAAGGAACACTTAATCATCACAGTACAACTGTCATGTTCTGAGTTTGTTTTGTTATTCTGTCATGTTTAGTATTGTCAGTTTCTGTAGCATACACTTTTCCATGTTTTCCGCAGCCTTGCGTTCTGTGCTGTATCTCTTGCTTCCTCTCACGGAGTTTTACTTTCGTTTCTGTACACTTCGTTTGTATTACCCTGCACTACTAATTATTATATAGGACTTATTCATTACTAACTGGCTAAACACAGGGGGTGGTTAACTAATCTACTAACGTCGGGGTTTAATAGAATTATTACTAACACAAACTAACAATTTAGTTCTCATCACGTTTCCACAGCTGTTTAGTGTTTCCTTACGTATCCAGTCATTGTCTTGTTAACTAATTTACTAACGACAGGGCTAGGATAGGATAACTACTAACGATTTACTAATTGCCTTGTTACATGTCTCAGCTCTCAAGCTGTTTTCCATTTCCTGCTATTCTCAAGCTAAGTGTTTGCACCTGTCTACACATGCATTTATACCTGCTGTCTTTGTCCCTCGTCGCGAGTTCGTCATCTAAATTACACGTTAGTCTGTTACCTGTATTTCCCTCCCGAGTTAGCATATCTGTTTCCGAGTCTGTTTCGTGTTTGAGTTCGGTTTTGTTTGTTTCTGTTAGTTCCGAGTTAGTGAGTTTTTGTGGTCTGTTCTTTTGTTATTTGTTTTTCTTCTGATTGATTTCCTGGCTTCGACCTCTGTCCGTGTTCTCGCGACCCTTCTTTTGGATTTTGTTTTTGTACCTCTGCCGTGTCTTCCCGTGATGGACCCCTGCCTGTTTGACTTCCCCTTGGACATTGATTTTGTACCTTTATCTGGATATTAAACCTGGTTTGTCGCACTCCTGCCTGCGTTTGGGTTCCTGTCCTACGGAACGTAACAGTACGAACTCGCCATCTGGGACCCAGCAGGCCTATCTACACCATGGAGATCGACCCCTTCGGCTCAGATTCCTATGAGGAATACCTCATGGGGATCTGGGGGCAAAATCCGGAGTTTGCCCGCCGTCATGCCGACCACCACCCATCACCCCGGACTCATCAACCCAGCTCCCACTCCATTAGGCTCGGAGTTATCTCTCTCCATCAGGACAGCTCCGAGCCTAGCCACAACCTGAAACCATCTACCTTTAATGGTACCCGTCTTGCCTTTTGCCCGGGGGGCTATGGGCCCGGGAGGAAACGATGGGGTCCTGGTTCCCGGCTCCGTCGACGGGCTCGGCCACCCGTTGACGGAGGATCCATCGTCTTTCCTTCCCAGCCCAAGCCTCCTGTCCCGTCCCGTTCCACGCCTCCTGTCCCGCCCCGCCCCAGTTCTCCTGGCCCGTTCTGTCCCAGCTCTCCTGTTCCGTCCCGTCCCAGCTCTCCTGTCCCGTCCCGTCCCAGCTCTCCTGTCCCGTCCCGTCCCGTCCCAGCTCTCCTGTCCCGTCCCGTCCCAGCTCTCCTGTCCCGTCCCGTCCCAGCTGTCCCGTCCCGTCCCGTCCCAGCTGTCCTGTCCCGTCCCGTCCCAGCTGTCCTGTCCCGTCCCAGCTCTCCTGTCCCGTCCCGTCCCAGCTGTCCTGTCCCATCCCGTCCCGTCCCAGCTCTCCTGTCCCGTCCCGTCCCAGCTCTCCTGTCCCGCTCCGTCCCAGCTCTCCTGTCCCGCTCCGTCCCAGCTCTCCTGTCCCGCTCCGTCCCAGCTCTCCTGTCCCGTTCCGTCCCAGCTCTCCTGTCCCGTTCCGTCCCAGCTCTCCTGTCCCGTTCCGTCCCAGCTCTCCTGTCCCGTTCCGTCCCAGCTCTCCTGTCCCGTACCGTCCCAGCTCTCCTGTCCCGTTCCGTCCCAGCTCTCCTGTCCCGTACCGTCCCAGCTCTCCTGTCCCGTCCCGTCCCAGCTCTCCTGTCCCGTTCCGTCCCAGCTCTCCGGTTCCGCCCCGTTCCATGCCTCCGGTCCCGCTCCCGTCCATGCATCCTGTCCCGCCCCGGTCCATGCCTCCTGTCCCGCCCCGGTCCATGCCTCCTGCCCCGCCCCGGTCCATGCCTGCCTGCATTTGGGTTCCTGTCCTACGGAACGTAACAACAACACCAAGTCAATTAAACCAAACCGGTCATACTGGATGATGTTGCAGGCAGCATAACATTCATCACGGCGTCTCCAGACTCTTTCACGTTTGAAATGAATTTTACTGGAAACGAAAATACTTGTTTGCTCGAGATGGACGGCACCTTAATCGAGGCGGTGCAGAACTATTAGACTATAACATCGGAATGGCCCTGGAATCACAGCGGGCCATCTCTCACTGAGACAGGGTGAGTTCATTACTGGTTGTTTTTAACAAGAGCTGTGAAATAGAATTATCTGTTACTTGTAACGAAATGACCTTGAACACAGCTACTTATCCCTTTATCCCAGTACGAACAAACACCGTCAATGATGTAGTCTTTGCTCTTAACCCTGTGTTTTTTATTCCACTTTTCACTGATAAATTGTCTCCATTTTATACTATTCCTTCTTTTATTACTAAGCACAGAAAAAGTAAACGGTTGGTAAACGTTGGTTGCAATCACAACAATTTAATTAACATTTTAGTAAAACCTGTAACCTTAACAAAGTCAGGCATGAATGTCAATATGGCGCTTTTAAATGTAAGGTCACTAGCTAATAAGAGTTTTTTAATCAATGATTTTATTTCTGAAAGGAATTTACAATTCTTTTTTCTTGTTGAAACATGGTTGAAAAATGATGATACTGCAACACTTGTCGAGACATGTCCCCCGAAGTTTAAGTTCTTTCAGAAGACTAGGCAAGGCAAAAAAGGTGGAGGCATAGCTGCTATTTTCTCTGATATACATTGCTGTAGAGAGATTGATCTGGGTAATTTTCCATCATTTGAATACCTGGCCATTGTGCTGAAAGCAGAATCAAATGTGCTTATTTTAACAATCTATAGACCTCCCAAGTATTCCTCAGTTTTCCTTCCTGAATTCTCAGAGCTTATTTCTACCATTTTTACTAGCTATAACCGTATAATCATTATTGGAGATTTGAATATTCACGTCAATAATGGTACCGATTTGAAGGCTATGGAGTTTGTGAATCTCCCAGACAGCCTAGCTTTAATGCAACATGTTACGGAGGCCACCCACAACCAAGGCAATATACTCGATTTAGTGATATCCCATGGGACAAAAATTGACAATGTTTCAGTTGCTGACATTAATATATCTGACCATCATTGTGTGTTCTTTGATGTTCTGTTAAATGCACCTAGCATTAAAAAATAATTTACTATTCAAAAGAGGTATTTAGATGCCACAGCAGAAACAAAGTTTTCTGATCTTGTAAATTCTTTTGAGCCATGTATGCTACACTGCTCTATCAACGAAATGGTTGATTCATTCAATACCAATGTGAGTAATGCACTGAATACTGTTGCGCCAGTCAAGTCTAAAACGAGGTCACGCAATAAAATATCACCATGGTTAAACAGTAATATTCGTGACCTAAAAAGAGTGTGTTCTTCGCTCTGAGGGAAGAGCCCATTTTTCAAGGATCATTGCCGAAAACGGCGGCAATTCCAGGGTTTTATTCTCAACCATTGATCGACATTCTTAGCCTAGCATCTGCCTCAAAATGTGAGGATTTTGCTCAGTTTTTTAACAATAAAGTAACTACTATCAGGGCTGGCATTATTAGACATTCCAATGATATACATAGTATACCTTGTAACAGACCGCCAACGCTGAGGAAATTTAGTAACATCTCTGAAGCAGAGCTCTATAAAGTTGTAATGCAGAGTAAATCCTCAACCTGCAATCTTGACCCCATTCCCACAACTTTTTTAAAGAACATCTTCAATAGTCTCTCCGACTCAGTTCGAAAAATAATTAATACATCTCTTGAGACTGGAATTTTTCCTAATGCATATAAAACTGCTATTGTGAAACCGTTACTGAAGAAATCAAATCTGGATTATAATGTACTAAGTAATTATAGACCTAACTCAAATCTGTATTTTATGAGTAAGATACTGGAAAAATAGTTTTTAATAAATTAAATAACTTTTTAAATGAAAATGGTATCTAAGAGAAATTTCAGTCTGGTTTTAGAACCAATCACAGCACAGAGACGGCTTTGGTTAAAATAACAAATTACCTCAGAATTAGTGCTGATGTTGATACTGGGTGCGTTTACATACACTCAATATTCCGATAACTGGGAGTAATCCGAACATTGCAATAATACGATACATGCGTTTACATGCACTTAAGTAATGCGATAATGGGAAAAATCCAGGTTTACATGATTCTGTCAATATTCCGATTTCTTTCCCTGAACGCGATGTGCAACTCAAACGTAAATTAGAAACACATATTAGCCAAACGTTATATATTATAACTTACATATTTTAACGTTTATACATAACGTGATTATACTTCCTGCTGGATTGCTAGAAACAGCACGCGGGTTGCTAGAAACAGCACGCGGGTTGGTATGCATAACCGTAAATTAGTAAATACATTAACTATAGCCTAACGTTAGTTACATAAGAAAGAACAGTAGCCTATAACATATAAGAAAGTAACGTTAAACATGGTAACGTAAGACAGGAATGCTCTTATGGGTTTCGTCGTCATATGGCAGATGTTATGGTTGCGGGTGGCAACTAACACTGGGTGCTTTTACATGCACTCAATATTCCGATCATATTCGGAATATGGCTGTTATCGGATTATTCAAATTGTCATGTAAACGCAATATTCCGAAAAGCTTTTTCGGAAAAAAGCAGTTATCGGAATATGAGAAATCCGATAACTACACCTGGATTTCTGCCGTGTTTTTCGTTTTATTGGTTGCATGTAAACGCTTATTCCGATCTCGGTCGTTTTTTAAAATCTGCGCATGTGCGTGTTTGACAGCAACAGCCACTCCGGATATTGTTAGTAACGTAACGCTAACGTCAAAACAGTTGAGAGAGGTCTGAGAGAGATGTCAACCAACCGCAGAAGTAATTTTTGGAGCGAGGAGGAAACCCTCCTAATGTTATCCGAAATAATAAAGAGGAATATACTTCATCTCATAGATGGGAAAAAAGTTAGAAACGCCGAAATAATGAGCACGTTTACATGTACTCAATAATGCTCTTATGGGTTTCGTCGTCATATGGTAAATTAATTCACCGATTCAGAATGGAGAGGCAACTTCAGGATGGCTCGGAGATCATTTATGAAACTTTGTGGTTTGGTACAGAACATAATGAGCCCTGACGAAGTGACCGTGCGTCCAGCTGTACCTCTTCAAATGCGAGTCGCAATAGCGCTGTACAAACTCGGTAGCTGCGGGGAGTACAGGCTGAAAGCGAACCAGTTTGGTGTCCACAAGTCTACGGTCTGAATCGGTGAATTCATTTAGCACCACTCTCTCCCACCAGTCCTTGCTCCTAACGCGCATCCAGCACGACCGGGTCCTTAACAGTGCTGGAGGAAGGCCTATTCTGGGTCCAATAATCAGCGCTTGTTGTAGCGTTAAAGCTCTTCGTCGTCTTCTGCTCATAACACAGAACACTTGAAGGACAGTGTTAGTTGCCACCCGCAACCATAACATCTGCCATATGACGACGAAACCCATAAGAGCATTCCTGTCTAACGTTACCATGTTTAACGTTACTTTCTTATACGTTATAGGCTACTGTTCTTTCTTATGTAACTAACGTTAGGCTATAGTTAATGTGTTTACTAATTTACGGTTACGCATAACAACCTGCGTGCTGTTTCTAGCAACCCAGCAGGAAGTATAATCACGTTATGTAAAAACGTTAAAATATGTAAGTTATAATATATAACGTTAGGCTAATATGTGTTTCTAATTTACGTTTGAGTTGCACATCGCGTTCAGGGAAAGAAATCGGAATATTGACAGAATCATGTAAACCTGGATTTTTCCCATTATTGCATTACTTAAGTGCATGTCAACGCAATTATCGTATTATTGCCATGTTCGGATTACTCCCAGTTATCGGAATATTGAGTGCATGTAAACGCACCCACTGTCTTTCAAGCGTTCTGTGTTATGAGCAGAAGACGACGAAGAGCTTTAACGTTACAACAAGCGCTGATTATTGGACCCAGAATAGGCCTTCCTCCAGCACTGTTAAGGACCCGGTCGTGCTGGATGCGCGTTAGGAGCAAGGACTGGTGGGAGAGAGTGGTGCTAAATTAATTCACCGATTCAGACCGTAGACTTGTGGACACCAAACTGGTTCGCTATCAGCCTGTACTCCCTGCAGCTACCGAGTTTGTACAGCGCTATTGCGACTCGCATTTGAAGAGGTACAGCTGGATGCACGGTCACTTTGTCAGGGCTCATTATGTTCTGTACCAAACCACAAAGTTTCATAAATGATCTCCGAGCCATACTGAAGTTGCCTCTCCATTCTGAATCGGTGAATTAATTTACCATATGACGACGAAACCCATAAGAGCATTATTGAGTGCATGTAAACGTGCTCATTATTTCCGCGTTTCTAACTTTTTTCCCATCTATGAGATGAAGTATATTCCTCTTTATTATTTCGGATAACATCAGGAGGGTTTCCTCCTCGCTCCAGAAATGACTTCTCCGGTTGGTTGACATCTCTCTCAGACCTCTCAACTGTTTTGACGTTAGTGTTACGTTACTAACAATATCCGGAGTGGCTGTTGCTGTCAAACACGCACATGCGCAGATTTTAAAAAACGAACTAGATCGTAATAAGCGTTTACATGCATCCAATAAAACGAAAAACACGGCAGAAATCCAGGTGTAGTTATCGGATTTCTCATATTCCGATAACTGCTTTTTTCCGAAAAAGCTTTTCGGAATATTGCGTTTACATGACAATTTGAATAATCCGATAACAGCCATATTCCGAATATGATCGGAATATTGAGTGTATGTAAACGCACCCAATGTCTCTGTTCTTATTCTTTTTGACCTGAGCGCTGCATTCGACACACTCGACCATAGCATTCTAATAAATCGATTGGAAAACTGGGTCGGACTATCTGATAGTTCACTGAATTGGTTTCAAACATATCTCTCAGATCGAAAATTTTATGTTAGCTTAGGAGAGTATGTATCTGAGAAACCAGATTTGACTTTTGGTGTTGCACAAGGAAGCTGTCTTGGTCCTCTTCTTTTTTCACTGTATATGCTACCATTAGGTGATATCATCAGAGAACATAATGTTAACTTCCACAGCTATGCTGATGATACACAATTATATATTTCTGTTAAGCCGAATGACACAAACTCTTTATGCTCCCTGATTTCCTGTCTGTCTGCAGTTGAACAATGGATGAGTAATAATTTTTTAAAACTAAATAAGGATAAGACAGAAATACTTTTAATTGGCCCCAAAGCCAAAAGGGATGCACTTTTTAATAGATTAGGAAATTTGGCGCAGAAGTAAGTAAGTTTAGGTGTTATTTTAGACTCGGATTTAAGTTTTAAAACACATATAAATAAAGTGACCAAGACAGCATTCTTCCATTTGAGAAATATTTCTAAAGTTCGGCCATTTTTAATCCAACAGGATGCTGAGAAGCTGGTACATGCTTTTATTTTTAGCAGGCTTGACTATTGTAATGCCCTTTTAACCGGTCTTCCAAAAAAGTCAATTGAAAAACTACAGCTTATTCAAAATTCTGCAGCTAGACTTTTAACTAAAACAAGGAAGAGAGAGCACCTGTTTTATTTTCACTGCACTGGCTTCCAGTATCTTTTAGAATTGATTTTAAAGTCCTTTTAAAAAAAGCATTATACAAAGCATTAAATGGCTCAGCACCCTCGTACATTACAGACCTCCTGTCTTTTTATGTGCCAACTCGAGCTCTCAGATCTGCCACAGTCGGCCTCCTAAATGTACCTCTTGTACTTCATAAAAAAAGCGGTGAGAGTGCCTTCAGCTACTACCCCCAAAACTTTGGAACACTCTCCCGCAGGACATTAGGACGGCAGACTCGGTTGGCACTTTTAAAAAACAGCTCAAAACATACCTTTTTAAACAAGCTTATAAATGATTTATTTTTCCTTTGTTTTTTTATCATTATTTTATTTGTAATTTTTTGGGGTTTATTATTGTTTTATTTTATTGGTCTTATTGATTATAGTCTCTTTTTACTAGTTTAGCTATTTTAAATCTTATTTTATTGTTTTATTTTATTTGTTTTATTTTTAACTATTTCTATTTGTCAGTTTTTATTAATATTCTATTTGTTATTTCTATTGTTTTTATTTTTGTTTTATGTGCATCTTGTAAAGCACTTTGAGCTGCATTTTTTGTATGAAGGGTGCTATACAAATAAAGATTATTATTATTATTACCGTAAATACAGTTTTTGGAGTACAAAGAGCCCATGTAGGCTTTGGTTGTAAAGTACCAGTAGGGTTGTGTTTAGGAGTTAGGTTTTAGAAATCAAAGGTCTTGAAGCTTTTTGAATATTACACCATTTAGGCTATTTCGAAAAATATAGAAATAGAAAAATAAATAAACAACTCTAAAACACAAATAAAAAATAAATGTACCTACAAGCAAGCACCGTGTGGACTCCAATTAAGTTGTAGAAACATCTCAAGCAGTATCAGTGGAAACAAAATGCACCTCAGCTCACTTTTGGGTGTCATATCACACTTGTGTACATATGATATTTTACATTTAGATTTTTAATAAATTAGCACAAATGTCTAAACCTGTTTTCACTTTGTCATTATGGGCTATTTTGTGTAGAATTTTGAGACAAAAAATGAACTCAATCTATTGTAGAATATGTCTAACGTAATAAAACGTGGAGAAGGTAAAAGGGGTGTGCAGACTTTCCGGCTTGACTGTATGTCTTGATACGAATGGGTTATAGAACCAAAAGCAATATTGAAAGAAAATATGCTGTACAATTACTCAACAAAAGATAGTTAGCTTGATTGGTATGCAATCATCATTTGATGCTATGTTTAGGCTTTACGGCAACTGTAACAATAATAATTTAGCCTAAATAATGTAAAACATTGCAAATGGAGATGGAAAGTTCAGTCAATGGTTATTCGGTTATGAAACAAAACATTTTATTATCGAACATGGCAGAACACTCACATCACAAAACATGAATCTAACAACGAACAAAAGCTATTGGTAACTGAAGGTTTGTATGCAATTAGCATTTGTTTTGGTATAAATGTAGCGGTAGACATTCGCCATGGAAAATACATAGTTATAAACCTGCTTTACGTGTGTGACGGAATTGCGGAGAATGCGCATGTGTGTAATTTACGGAATTATCGACCAATAAAAACATCCTTTTTGCACGCCCCCTTTTCTTTCGACACCCCCCTTTCTTTCGACACACCCCTTGCTCCACTCTGCAGATACTCATACTTGACCAGATATGCACTTTCGGAAGACCGCGATGAGCTTTTGAATTATACTACGCCAATTTTTGGAAGGGACAATTCTTGTTTCCGTTACATTGGTAGGGACATGTCCCTAGCGTCCCTACTAAAAACTACGCCTATGCCTATACAGCACAAAGAGTTTGGCCTTGTGTTTTTTTCATTTTACCATCTGCAGAGAATGTGGCATTAAAGCTTTAAAACACAACTTAAATTGTATATAACTTTGGGTTGTGTAGTTACCTGGCCACAATATGAGTCCAAATGGTGGCGAAATATGTTTGTTAGTTGCTCTGTGCTCCCCTGGGGCGATAATCCAGAATCCATTCACTTCTACAGGGCAGAATGACACTTCTAGCACATATACGAACTAGAACAAAGCGGATTCTGTCAATACAAACAATAACCAGATTCCTTGTACGTATTTTCTTTTGTGCAATTAAAAAGATTTATAAAAGTACTATTTTCTTTAATGTTGTTAGCAAGCTATCAGAAAAGAATGTCGGCAGGTCGGTTTGTTTATCATAGATATCTACTACCAGGAATACTCGCTTCCGTGGAAATTTGGACCAATGAGTGGTTTCTGATGCATCAGCGCATTAACGCTGTTTCTGGCACAAATATTACCTACCGGATCTATGTTCCAAATAAAATACGAAAAAGCCAGGATGGGGCCATTAAATTATTATATATTTTTTAAATGTCATTAGTCAAAATAGTTTGAGCTACAATAGGCAATATTGTTTGTTGTAATTTGGCCTCATTTTGATATCAATACTGGGCAACTTGTCATTTTTGTACGTTGAAAAATGTTATTGTTGAGATTAACTTAAAATAACGCTATGAAATTTTGTTAAGATACCTTGAAGAAGAGTGTGCTTCCGATGATGGCTCTGTGGAAGAAGCATGTGCTGTTGAAATAATAAATGTGAAAAGTCCTTAATGTACTATATGTGATTATATAAAAAGAGTAGATTTATTTAAAATAGGCAACATTCCTCATAAGTGAAGGTATAGGTAGTAGAAAATAAGGATGCCTACTTGCAGTTTTGAGGGGCAGCCTTACATGTCTCTTGGTTTGTGGTGGAAAGAAAAAAATGTTTTTTGCAAAAATTAAAACACATACAATGGGGGAAATAAGTATTGGACACGTCAACAATTTTATTATCAAACATATTTCCAATGTAGCTATTCACATGAGATTTTGACCAGACATTGGTATTAACTCAATAAAACTACACAGCTAAAGAAATTGTAACATTCCAATTCTTTAAAAAAGTTATGTGCAATAAAGTGAAATGACACAAGAAAAAAGTATTGAACACGCTAAATTAAATGTGGTAGAAAAGCCATATTTTTTATATTTGGTTGCATATCCTTTGTATGCCATGACTTTATGATGTCTGTGACCCAACAACATCAAAAGGCTCTTGATATCTTATTGGCTGGTACTCTTACAAGCGATACTACAACAGCTCTGCATTTGAATGGATCTCTATGGGAATTGGGGGGTGAGACAAGATTTAGCTGTAAATTACACTGGAACAGTATAGAACACATAGTTGGCTAAGTGGCTATAAGTCATCAAGGGTCTGATGTATTAAATAAGCCTTTAACCATCACTCTGCTGCCAGAAATACAGTAGATATGGAAGGATCACTTTAAGGGTTGTTTCTCCTGACTTATTTTTCCATTGAGTTCAATAGGAAAATCAGTCAGGAGAAACAACCTTTAAAGTGATCCGGTTTTTGAATCTGTCAGGAGAAACAACCTTTAAAGTGATCCGGTTTTTAATTGTGGCTTCCTGGTCTGCGTTTCTCTCTTTACGAATTCCAAAGTACGGTTATAGTTCTCATTTTGGTGCCAACCATACTGACAAAACACATGTATGTAGAGAATAGAGCGCATACTCCTATAATGAGTTCCACGCGTACAGATAAAAAACTACATACACAAATCAGGTTTTACATTTACACTTCAATACATTTTAATTACACATTTAGATTTTACATTTTCAGTTCCAAGTTCATATAGTAAAAAAAAAATTAACTAACCAAAAAGGGTACAAAATGATATCACAACAGGCAGAAAGGTTTGTTATTGTGGACATAGTTCCCATTCAAATGTATGGAATGGTTTCATGTTTTTATAAAACTGCCTTTTCATTCATTATACAGTGCCCTCTATTATTGGAACCCCTTGTAAAGATGAGTAAAAAGGGTTATAAAAAATTAGCTTAATCCAGCGGTGTCCAAACTTTTTTCACTGAGGGCCAGATGGAGAAAAATGATGACTACCACGGGCCACAGGCTATTATATATATATATATATATATATATATATATATATGTATAGGCTATGTGTGCGTGTGTGTGCAAAATAAATACAAGTGCGCTCAGACTTGTGGCATACAGTTGTGCCAACATCACTTAGATTTCTATTTAAATTAGGCGAATAGTATTATAGCCTATTAAAAGGCGAGCTTGAAGAGATTTTAAGAATTTTACTCACCAGTGACACTTCTAATGAGAACAGTGTTGTTGTGCCTTGGACTGAAGAATCGCTGTGATGTCGGGTGTGAGGTTTGTAGATGCGATTCGCAGGACATCGCAAAGGTTGACTGTCTGTTATCTTTGATCGCAAACGGCTCTTGTTTAGCGTCATCAGGGAAAATGTTTGCTCACATATGTGAGAGTATATCAGAGTGGTAGATCACGTCCCCATATTCTGTATCCATTTCAGACAGGAATGCCCGAAATTCTCTGTGATTGAGTGCTTTCGCACAAATTATGTTAATAGTTTTCACGACTGTATTCATGACATCGCCCAGTTTCGTGACTTTGGCGCATAATGCTTCCTGGTGTATAATACAGTGCAATTTAACAGCCTCGCCCCCAGACTCATGAACTTTTCTGCAAACCAGGGAAGCCATTCCGTTATGCTCACCTATCATGACTGGAGCACCATCTGTTGTAATCCACACAACTTGTCCCAAGGGAGATTCCGATTTTGAATAGCAACTGACACAGCTTCAAAAATATCAGCTCCTTTCGTTGTTCCAGTCAGGCTCCGAAGGTCGAGGAGCTCTTCAGTAATGCAAAAATCATCGTCAACCCCCCGCAAAAAAATTAGTAGCTGAGCCGAATCTGTTGTGTCGGTACTCTCGTCACACGCAATTGAATAGAAAAGAAACAACGGAGCTTTGTCTGATATTTGCGCCTTGATGTTAGCTGATAAATCCTCGATTTGCCGGCCCACTGTGTTTCTCGCAACACTAACATTGCAGAAGTATTGTTTCTTTTCTGGGCATACAATCTCCACAATTTTTGTGACGCACTCTTTTAATAAAATCACCCTCTACAAAGGCCTTTCCATACTTCGCTATTAGCTTAGCCACCTCGTAGCTAGCCCTGGTAGCATTCTGCTGCGTTTGATTAGCACAAAAAAACTGGGTTTGTTGCAATGATAGGCTTGCCGCCAACTGCTTTGATTTCTCTTCTCTGGCTGCTCCAGTATATGCCTTAAAAGACGCATCATGTTTCGTTTCATAATGTCTCTTAACGTTAAATTATTTTCATCACCGCTACTGATTCCTGGCAAATTAAACAGACACACTTGCCTCTGTACTCTGAAAAAGTATTAATTTTGCCATCGTGGCTGGAATTTCCTACATTCACTATCCACCTTTCGATTCTTTGCAGTCGCCATGTTGATAAGAACACGATTTGTAGGCTACAGGAACGTTGGCTAGCTAATGCATAAGATACTTTTTTGTTTGGGGGGGGGGCGCAAACTGCTGATCTGTTTTTAGAGTTGGGCTTTTACTATGCTGCCCCCTAGTGTTAAAAAAAACAGCATTTCATCTTCTGAAATGTTTCGAGGGCCGCTTTAAAACGCTTCAAGGGCCGCAATTGGCCCGCGGGCCGTAGTTTGGACACCCCTGGTCTAAGGTATCAAACGAGCCTCAAACCATCACTCTGCTGCCAGATATGCAGTAGATATGGATGGATCACTTTAAGAGTTGTTTCTCCTGACAAATTTTCCTATTGAACTCGATGGAAAAATAAGTTAGGAGAAGAAACCCTTCAAGTTATCCATCCATATCTACTGAATAACACAATGCGATATTAGATTACTGCTCTCATTAAACTCAGAATAACACAGTGTGATATTAGATTAGTTCTAACGTTACTTCAGCCATGTCAAAAGTTAAATTAAATTAGAGCGATGAGTTGACATAGCCAACGATTCACGATCGACTTTTAAGGTGGAACGGGAACTCCGCTCTCATTTCAGGTGGAACGGAAACTCAATACAATAATAATACAATGTGATCGAATAGAATAGAATGCACTGTATTCATCCCCAAAGGTGAATGGTTGCCAAAAGTGTCGATTGCCACTAGCAATGTACATACAAAGGACAACAAAAAATAAACTAATATACAGTAATGACAATGAATAGGTCTGCCAACCTACTCAATGATGGTCAATTATCTTTACATAGTGTACTGTGTGTGTACTGATTAAAGCATCAAATGCCATTGGTACAATAAATCTATTTCCTAGTAAACTGCACTGCTTGCTAAGAGTTCCATATAGGAGTTGACTATAATCCTCTAATTTCTCTCAATTCTCTCGCAAACGTCCTTAGAATGCGCTGTTCAAAAATAACCTCTAAACTGTCGAGACCAAAGCCAACCGTTGACCCTGCTTTCTTAATTAGTTGGCATCTTCTCTTGTAATATTCCATCCCCAACAAACAGCATATAACAAAACACTAGCCACAATGCTACTATAAAACATGTGCAACACATTTCTTAAAACAAGTTCACAAAGTGCTTCACAGTCAAATAAAAACACATTAAATAAAAGGAGAATATCAAAAATAATAATAAAACAAGTGAAATAAAACAAATAAAGGTAAAATACAGTACACTAAAATTCAATAAAATGCCTAATTACCATGGTTAATTAAAATTCAGTTAAATTAAATGAGTTTTAAGAAGGGATTTAAAAGAAATTACTGATGTAGTACGCCTGAGCTCCTCGGGCAAGGCATTCCAAAGTTGAGGGGCCCTAATAACAAAGGCCAGGTCACCCTTTGATTTTAGCTTAGATTTCGGAGTGACCAGAAGTTTCTTTCCAGAGGATCTCAGGCTGCGCTCTGGTGTTTTACGGGGATGAAAGATCTGCAATATACACTTGAAAAGATCTCAGTTTTAAAAATAGCCTCTTTTGAGATTTCTTAAGAACTATGGTGGTATTCTCCTCCCATTGTAATTTGTTGTTTATAACAACACCCAAATACTTATAAGATTCCACAGAATCAATGATGGATGTGTTAATTACTACAGGTGTTCAAAAATCAATAACTAGCTTTTTAGTTTTGGAAGTATTGTGTGATGACCAGCAGGGAAGGACCCAAATGCACGACGAGACAGTCTTTCTTTGGAAAAGAAGGGTTTTTATTTTCGTAATCCCGGGTCGGATCCACACCGGGAAATCAGGGTATAACAATAAACAATATCCACTGTGGAACCCGCAGAGAGCTGGTGAACAGGATCCAGCGAAGTAGCCAGGAGTGGTTTTAGCCTGGGTAGTAGTGAAGGATCAGGCGGAGGCAGAGTCAGGATCCACACCGGAAAGCCAGGGTGTAGGAAATCCAGACCGGGGTAGACAGCCAGAGTCTAGCAAGCTAGCACATAGGGAAACAAGTACAAACGAGACCAGGACCGTAATACTCTGACAACAAATCACAGGAACAGCACGGTAAATATAACTAGTGTCATTAGAGCTGATAAACTGCAGCTTGCGGGAAATGCGTGCGAAATCAGCGAATTGATTGAACAATTAGAAAACGCATGAGGAATGCGGTGAAAGCAATTAAGTGTGAATTGTGTAATTAAGATGTGGTGCGAGTAGTAATTGTGCAATGTGGACACAATAAGGAAATGAACGCAGACATGACACAATCAGGTTCAGGGAAAACAGAGGAAAACACCAAGGAAGGGACGGGGAGCGGAGCGGATCGTAACAGTACTCGGCCGTCAAGGTACGCCTCCTGGCGGACCCTAGGTTCTGGTCGAATGGGGCAGGCGGCGATGGAAGTCCCGGATGAGGGTAGGGTCCAGGATGAGACGAGGGGCGATCCAGGAACGTTCCTCGGGCCCATACCCCTCCCAGTCGACCAGGTACTGGTGGCCCCGTCCCCGGCGCCGGATATCGAGGATGCTGGAGACCGTATAGGCCGGAGAACCATCAATGTCCAGAACAGGTGGTGGGGCAGTAGTGGGAGCGCTGAGAGGGCAGGAGACAGCTGGCTTGACCTGACTGACATGGAAGGTGGGGTGAATTTTGAGGGAGGCAGGGAGACGGAGCTTGAGGGTGACAGGGTTGAGGACAGAGTGCACCGTGAAGGGTCCGACGAAGCGGGGTTGGAGTTTGCAGGAGGTGCCGGGGAGGGAGAAAGTGGAGGTAGATAGCCAAACCTTCTGTCCCGGGCGGTAGCGAGGGGCTGCGGACCGGTGCTGATCCGCCAGGCGACGATTCCGGGAGGAGGTCTTGTGGAGAGCGTTGCGGGTGGCCTTCCAGACCCGCTGGCAGCGTCGGATGTGGGCGTCCACAGATGGAACCGCCACCTCGGCCTCCTGGGGGGGGAACAGTGGGGGTTGGAAGCCCTGGGAAGCCTCAAAGGGGGACCTCCCTGTGGATGAGCACACCAAGGTGTTGTGGGCGTACTCGACCCACGGGAGGAGCTGGGACCAGGAGGCAGGGTTGCGGGCTGTCACGCACCGTAAGGCGGCTCCCAGGTCCTGGTTAGCCGTCTCCGCCTGACCGTTCGTCTGCGGGTGGTATCCGGAGGAGAGGCTGGCGGTGGCGCCGAGTGCGGCGCAGAATACCTTCCAAACTGCGGAGGCAAACTGGGGGCCCCGGTCGGAGACGACGTCCGACGGGATCCCATGCAGCCGCACCACGTGCTGCACCAGGAGGTCGGCCGTCTCGAGGGCGGAGGGGAGTTTGGGGAGGGGAACAAAGTGAACCGCCTTGGAGAACCGGTCCACCAGGGTCAAAATGACTGTGTTACCGGCAGATGGTGGTAGTCCGGTAACGAAGTCGACCCCGATGTGACTCCAAGGACGGCCCGGGATGGGAAGGGGACGGAGGAGACCAGCAGGGGGGGAGTGAGACGCCTTACTCCTGGCGCAGACAGGGCAAGCGTGGACGAAGGCCAGGGTGTCCCGCCGGGCGGTGGGCCACCAGAAGCTCCTGCGCACCAGCTCCACAGTGCGGTTGCCTCCGGGGTGGCAGGCCAGTCGGGAGGAGTGAGCCCACTCCAGGACCTGGGAGCGGACAGGGTTGGGAACGAACAGGGGAGAAGAGGGGTTAGGGCGAGGATCGGGATGCGTCACCTGAGCGTCCAGTACGATCTTCTGGATAGGCCACCGGACCGCAGCCACGACGCAGGAAGCCGGAACGATGGTCTCCGGGACAGACAGGTCGGCAGGGGAGGAGTGGATCCGAGAGAGGGCGTCGGGTTTGATGTTTTTAGATCCGGGTTTGAAGGTGATGGAGTAGTTGAATCTGGAGAAGAACAACGACTAACGGGCCTGTCTGGAGTTAAGTCGTTTGGCTGACTGGATGTACTGTAGGTTGCGGTGGTCAGTCAGGATCAGGAACGGTTGAGTGGTCCCTTCAAGCCAGTGTCTCCATTCCTCCAGTGCCAGCTTGATGGCCAGCAACTCACGATCCCCTACCCCGTAGTTGCGTTGGGTAGGGGAGAGGCGGCGGGAGAAGAAGGCGCAGGGATGGAGCTTGTGGTTGAGGGGGGAGTGTTGGGACAGGACGGCCCCTACGCCTGTGTCAGAGGCATCCACCTCCACCACGAATTGGCGGTTGGGTTCCGGACAGCAGAGGATGGGGGCCGTGGTGAATAGTGTCTTGAGTCTGGTGAAGGATTGATCTGCCAGGGAATTCCAAGAAAACGGGGTTTTAATGGATGTGAGGGCGGTGAGGGGTGCGGCTACCTGGCTGTAGTTGCGGATGAACCTTCTGTAGAAGTTGGCGAACCCCAGGAACTTCTGCAGGTGCTTACGAGTGGTGGGGATAGGCCACTCCGTAACCGCCTGGATCTTGGCCGGGTCCGGCCGTATGTCGCCCCTCTCCACCACAAAACCTAGGAACGAGACTGAGGGAGCATGAAACAAGCATTTGTCGGCTTTAACGAACAACTTATTTTCCAGTAAGCGTTGTAGAACCAGGGAGACATGGTCTTGGTGTTCCCGTTGGTTCTGGGAGAAAATGAGTATGTCGTCTAAATAAACGAAGACGAAGTGGTTGAGGAAATCCCTCAGTACATCGTTCACTAGGTTTTGAAAGACGGCTGGGGCATTAGTAAGGCCGAACGGGACCACCCGGTACTCGAAGTGACCCAGGGGGGTGTTGAAGGCGGTCTTCCACTCGTCCCCCTCCCGGATCCGTACCAGGTGGTAGGCGTTACGGAGGTCCAGCTTGGTAAAGACCCGGGCGCCCTGCAGCAGTTCAAAGGCCGAATTCAGTAGGGGTAGAGGGTATTTGTTTCTGACGGTGATGGAGTTGAGGCCCCGGTAGTCGATGCAGGGGCGGAGGGAGCCATCCTTCTTCTTGACAAAGAAGAATCCAGCTCCAACGGGCGAGGAGGAGGGGCGGATGATACCTGCTTCGAGGGAGGCCTTGATATAGTCCTCCATGGCCGCTCTTTCCGGACCGGATAGGCTGTACAGGCGGCCGGAGGGTAGGGGAGCACCCGGAAGCAGGGAGATGGCACAATCGTAGGGTCTGTGGGGGGGTAAGGACAAGGCAAGGGACTTGGAGAATACCCGGGACATGTACCGGTAACAATGGGGGACCCCCTTAAGGTCGACCTCTGGAACGGACGTCTTGATTTCCGTGCTAGAGGGAGGTTCCGCCGAGTGGAGACAGGAGGTGTGGCATTGGGTGCTCCAGCTGGTGACGCTGGATGTGATCCAGTCGAGCAGGGGGTTGTGTTGGTGCAGCCAGGGCTGACTAAGGACCAGAAGGGAGTGAGGAGTGCTGATGATGTGGAGTTGAATGGTCTCACGGTGGTTACCGGACAGAAGCAGTTGGATGGGGATGGTGCGGTGGGTGATGTGGGCCAGGCGGTGGCCGTCCAAGGCATAGGCGTTGATAGGTCTCTCCAGTTCTTCCGTGGGAATCCCGGACTCGTGCACAAACTGGGAGTCCACAAAGTTGGAGTCGGCTCCTGAGTCGATGAGGGCTTGAACAGATACGGTGGCGGAGGCCGTAGTGCCCCATTTGAGGACCGCAGAGAGTTGGAAGCGGTTGTGAGCTAGGCCAGGTGTTTGGGTCTGGCTCGCCAGTAGGCCTAGGGTTGCTGACGAGCCCTCTCTTTTGGGCGCACAGGACAGGAGCTAAGGAGGTGATCCGTGCGGCCGCAATAGAAGCATGCTCCGGTGGCCCGGCGTTGGCGGTGGCGAGCGGCAGGGTCGGACGTAGTACCGCCCAGCTGCATAGGTTCCACGGGTTCCGGAGGTTCGAGGGACATGGGAGCCTGATGGCGAAGAGCAGGGTGCGAGGGTGTGGTTCCCAGAGGCTGTTGAGTAGGGGCGTAAGCCCTCCTCTCACGGGTACGGGCGCGCAGTGGTTTTAGCCTGGGTAGTAGTGAAGGATCAGGCGGAGGCAGAGTCAGGATCCACACCGGAAAGCCAGGGTGTAGGAAATCCAGACCGGGGTAGACAGCCAGAGTCTAGCAAGCTAGCACATAGGGAAACAAGTACAAACGAGACCAGGACCGTAATACTCTGACAACAAATCACAGGAACAGCACGGTAAATATAACTAGTGTCATTAGAGCTGATAAACTGCAGCTTGCGGGAAATGCGTGCGAAATCAGCGAATTGATTGAACAATTAGAAAACGCATGAGGAATGAAAGCAATTAAGTGTGAATTGTGTAATTAAGATGTGGTGCGAGTAGTAATTGTGCAATGTGGACACAATAAGGAAATGAACGCAGACATGACACAATCAGGTTCAGGGAAAACAGAGGAAAACACCAAGGAAGGGACGGGGAGCGGAGCGGATCGTAACATATTGAGTTCTAAAAAGTTAGCACTACACCATGAAACAAAGTGATCAATTTCCCTCAGGTACAGTGAATCATTCCCTTCAGTAATACAGGGGGTGGACAAAGTATCGGAAACACCTGTTTTTCATAAAACATAAAACAGCTGCTATACGTCATATTTCTCTTACCTATATTTTCTACACTATTTTATGACTGGCATGCCATGTATACATTTTAGTTTCTGTCTTTTTTATTAGTTTGATAATTATCAAATAATACTAAATCGTCAATTAAATGCTGCTTTTGTGACAGTAATAAGTGATAACACCTTAGAGCTAATGTCAGACCCAACTGAAAGCATTTTGGTCCATGACAACCAGAGATGTGCACCACTGCACAGCTCTGGGGAGTGAACACCTCTGTTCAAAGTGAAGTGAACAGCTCAATTAAATAGATTATTGGAGCTGGTCTAGAATCCATGCTTGCATGTAACATGAGTCACAAATATGGTGTCATGGTTCGTGGGTTATTTTTTCCTTTTCTGCTGCAGTTCTTGTCCTTTCTCGTCCTGATTTTTTCCACGTTCCGTTCCGGGGTTTTGCTTCCCCTTGCTTGTTATTCATTTCAGCTGTGCTTCTACCTGCGGGGTATTTAAGTTCCTCACTTCTGCTTCCCCAGTGCTTTTTTGTCATTCTATGTTACATTGAGCCAGGTATAGCCAGGTACAAGCGACCTTGTGATATTAAAATTAGTTTTATGTTCACGAGGGACTTGCTTATAGCTTTATTCTCAGGTATAGGATTTGTGTCCTCCTGTTGGCGTTTCTGTGCGATTTATTTTTTCCTTTGCTGTTCTCAATGAGGCAGTTTTTCTTTTGTGGTTTCGTTTTGGTTTTACCTTCTTCTGGCACATTGGATTTGAAAAGGAACAGTGACTATGAGGTTAAAGTGCAGTCTTTCAGCTTTAATTTGAGGGGTTTTATATCCATATTGAGTGAACCATGTAGCAATTGTAGCTACATTTTTACACATAGTCCCCTCAATTTTGGTGGGGAAAAAAACATTATGAGTGTATGGTGCCACAAGGCCAGAAAGAATGCATATCAGAATACCACCAAATATCTGCTGAGTTAATTTACTGAACAAACTTATTGAGTTTGAGTTATTGAGTTATTCACACATACAAAGCACTGTCTATAACAAAACTAGCACAATATTGATATCAATTGATATCAATATTATTATTGACGGTGCTTTGTATGAGTGAGTAACGTTTTGTACGTTGAAAATGTTTTTTTGTTGAGATATCATTGTTTTTGTACTGTGTTTATTATGAGTAACTGTTAATGATAATGCATATAAAATGCATTAGAGATGCACATACGTTCTAGCTCAAAGAACCACCTAGGCCTGGATTTAAAAAATGTTCCCTTTACCATGAATTTAAAAAAATGTTTTAGTCATATTTTTGGGGATTACCATACGTGTTTTTAATGGGTTATTGTACATAGTAGAAGTAGTAATAGTTTATTGGCTGATCTAGCTAACATAAATTTAAAAAAAGCTTTTGCAAGGCAGCTACAGTAGCCTAGTTAAAGTCGTTGTAATATAATACTCGGAAAGCCACAGTGGTCAATGACCATTGTCACTCAGAAAATCAATGTATTTAGTAATGGTATTTATGTTATTAATCAATATTACTATGCAGGTAGCCTATAATGAAATTTGGATGAAGCTTGAACTTCGAGAACTCCATGAGAACAGCCTCCTGGAATTGATGTTTGACACTTTCATCGCATAATTAAATGAAATTCGTTGAACAAGCAGGCTAATTTGGCGTTCTTTTTTTTTTTTACTTTATTTTTAATTTTATTGTTATCATATCATTTCATACATCTTACTCATGTTATACAGTCTATGTCAGTGGTGTCAAACTCATTTTCACCCCGGGCCACATCAGCATTATGGTTGCCGGCCCTCAAAGGGCCGGTTGTAACTGTAAGACTATAAATATAACCATACTTGGGATTTTCGCGGACCTCGATTGTAATTGTTGAGGGGGGGGGTGGGGGGGGTGCAATCAAGAATTTTTGTTGTGGGGGGGGGGTGCAATCGCCTTTATTTTTTATTTTTTATACAAACTTCATTTAACGTTTTATTTAACGTATGTACCGCGGGTGTGCGTCCGCGTCTGCGTTTGTCTGTTATATCGTAAAAGTAAATCCCCATTAACCAGCCACGTAGATACACGCGTCAGATACTTAAGTCCTCCCGGGCCGCATAAAATGACGTGGCGGGCCGGATTCCGCGTCAGATAATTAAGTTCTCGCGGGCCACAAAAAATGACGTCGCGGGCCGGGAGTTTGACACCTATGGTCTATGTGGTGATAACAAAATTTTTTTTTTTTAACATACATAGATAATGTCACCCAGTGATACATCCTAATAACGTTCAGTCAATATGAGAGTAATTAATATTAACAATATTTACAATACATGCTTAAATTATTACAGTATATTATAGTAATTTTGAATTTATAGAAGAAAAAAAAAAATATATCCATTGAATCTTATTTCGTATTTAAAAATCTACCTACTGTATTCCATAAATCCAAAAGTTTTCCTTATATCAAAATTTACCACCCATCGCAGAGGCATAAATCTAAGTTAAACAAAAGAAAAATAATAATAATTAGAAAAAAAAGAAAAAAAATATATATATTAAAAATAATAATAATAATAAAGAAATATTTAGTGCTCCCATAAATGACTGTCAGCTCTAATATGGAGCACCATAATCCAGTAACTTTATTTTACCTTGTGATAATAACTTGACCACATCGCCCATTTTTTCTAATAATTTCAGATTTTTATAAGTTAAGTACTCCATCTGGTATATTTGTTGAACCATATCTCTCCATTTATCTATCAGGGGGCATGCTTTTTGAAGCCAGTTTCTTGTTATCTGTTTCAGTGCTGTTATACACAATATCCTTAACAAATATTTATATTCATAATTTTTATTTCCTATTTTGTCTACTGTTTTGCCTAACAGCACAAAGTCTACATTCAAATGAATGAATTTCCTTCTGTATGTTGTTTCAAAACAATTGTAATAATGGGCAAAACCAAAATATATGACCAAAGTTGACATCTGTTTCACCACATTCCCTCCAACAATTTGGTTTTATTTTAGAATTATATTTAGCTTGTTGCACTGGTGTTATAAAATAACGTGATTGTATTTTCCATGCGTATTCTCTCCAATAGGGAGATGCTGTGGTTGTATGTGCATTCTGATTAATTTCCTTCCAAGTATCCTCAGATATGTATATGTTAAGTTCTTCTTCCCATTTTAGTTTTGCCCTTGTGTCTTGTTGCTTGTGGCTGTTTTCTAGAATGGTGTATATTGTTGAGATTTGATGTGGCACTGATTTTACTATAGTTCTTTACCAAAAATTGCACAAGTGGATGAAGATCACTAATAGTTTTCCTTTGTATTTTACTGTTCTGGATATAACTTCTCATTTGTAGGTATCGGAAGAAGTGAGATTGTGGTAAATGATAGTATTGCCTTAAAGATTCAAATGACTTTATTCCATTTTCATTTAGACATTGTCCAAATATAATCAGTCCCTTTTGTGCCCATATATTAAAAGTTATATCATGTTTATTAGGAGTAAACTCTGGGTCTTCCTTTATCTCTCTCAGTACGATTAGGTCATCTCTCATTTCACAATTTATCTTAATTCTGTCCCAGGTCTCCAAAGTATTTCTAATTAGTGTACTGTCAACTACTTGTGTCCTTCGTTGTTTCTCTGTGCAGAAAGGCATCGTTTTTATTGAGACACGACACATGTGTTGCTCTATTGTTGCTCTAAGTCTGTTTGTTGCGAAATTGTTGCCTTAGTTTACTATTGTCACTTTTGAGCGTTTACCATTGTTTTGACTACCGTTATTACATTACATTACATTACAGTCATTTAGCAGACGCTTTTATCCAAAGCGACGTACAGTAAGTGCATATAGAAAGGTCATCGAAGTAACTACAGAACAGATAAGAAAGCACATTCTTCCCATACAGTATCAGCTATCCCTAGTAACGAACACAGTGCAGTTCACAGTGAACTGGGTAAATCATCTCTACTACAATTCTATTCTAAATAGTATAAACTTGAGTACACAGTTCAACAAGAAGACATACCATGAGGTCCTAGATAAGTATTAGTCCAGGTGGAGCCTGAAAAGGTGTGTTTTCAGGCCACGACGGAAAGCAGGCAGGGTTGGTATTGAGCGTAGGGGAATGGGAAGTTCGTTCCACCACTGGGGAGCTAGGGTGGAAAAGCTCTGCAGTCGGGAGGAGCGAGCGCCATTGACACGGAGGGGGGGAAGTGCGAGGCGCCCTGCTGTAGATGAGCGAAGTGGTCGAGCAGGAGCATAGGTCTGGATCAGGTCCTGCAGGTAGACGGGGCCTGTCCTATTAGCTGTAGTGTGGGCCAGGGTCAGAACTTTGAACCTGATCCTAGCTGCAACTGGCAGCCAGTGGAGTAACCTCAACAGGGGGGTGACGTGAAAATTTCGGGAGGTTAAACACAAGCCGGGCAGCTGCGTTCTGGATCAGTTGAAGAGGGAGTATGGCGCAGGCTGGTAAGCTTGCGAGCAGGGAGTTGCAGTAGTCCAGGCGTGAGGTGACCATAGTCTGGACCAGAAGCTGGGTGGAGTAGGTGGTCAGGTACGGTCGAATCCTCCTGATGTTGTACAGGAGGAACCTGCAGGACCGTGCCGTCGCCCTGATGTGGTCTTTGAAGTCCAGCTGGTCGTCTAGGACCACCCCCAGGTTCTTTGCAGAGCGGGAGGCAGCCACCACGGTCCCGTCAACGGTGATGGAGAGGTCAAGTAGCGGGGAGGTTTTGTATGGCATGAAGAGGAGCTCTGTCTTGTCGAGGTTGAGCTTCAGGTGATGGGTAGTCATCCACTCAGAGATGTCGGCCAGACAAGCAGATATCCTCTCCTTCACCTGTTGGGTAGAGGGAGGGAAAGAAAGGAAGAGTTGAGTATCGTCAGCATAACTATGGTATGAGAAGCCATGTGAATTGATTACTGAACCAAGAGACTTTGTATAAATGGATAACAGCAGAGGACCAAGTACAGATCCCTGCGGGACTCCTGTAGACAGGGGATGGGGTGCAGAAACAGAACCCTTCCAAGAGACTTGGTAGGATCTATCAGTGAGGTACGATACAAACCAGGAGAGGGCAGTCCCAGAAATGCCCATCTCAGAAAGTGTAGAGATCAGGAGTTTGTGGTTGACCGTGTCAAATGCTGCAGACAGGTCAAGTAGAATCAGGACAGAGGAGAGGGATGAGGCTCTAGCATTGGAGAGTGCCTCGGTCACGGCCAGGAGAGCAGTTTCAGTGGAATGTCCGGTTCTGAAGCCGGACTGATGGGGGTCAAGCAGGTTATTCTGGTGGAGAAAAACAGACAGTTGGTTATGTACAGCTCGTTCAAGGGTTTTGGACAGGAAGGGCAAGAGAGATACAGGACGGTAGTTCCTGACATCAGAGGGGTCCAAGCTAGGTTTTTTTAAGAGTGGGGTTACACGGGCAGTCTTAAAAACAGCAGGAACATAGCCACAGGTTAGGGAGGTGTTGATAATAGAAGACAGATATGGAACAAGCTCATCGGATATTGACTGGAGGACTGCCGACGGGATGGGGTCCAGCGCACAGGTGGTTGCGCGCTGGTGCGTCATGAGTTGGAGCACATCTGCCTCCTCCAGAGTCTTGAAGGACGACAGCGTGGCGATGGGTTCGGTATGGGGGATGTGGGGTGTCACCTGAGGTGTGAAGGAGTTGCGGATCATGGCCACCTTCCCCTCGAAGTGGGTTAGGAAGTCATCTGCAGAGAGGGAGGAGGGTGAAGGGGGCGGAGGGGGGATAAGCAGGGAGGAGAAGGTGGAAAAGAGTTTCCGTGGATTAGACACACATGCATTAATTCTAGACTGAAAAAAAGAAGCCTTAGCCGATGTAGTTGTAGCTGTGAAGGCTGCCAGCAGAGTGTGATAGGAGGCCAGGTCATCTGGGGATCTGGATTTTCTCCACTTTCTCTCAGCGGCTCGCAGCAGGGTTCTGCTGGATCTGAGAGAATCTGTCAGCCACGGGGAGGGGGGTGATGGTCGAGCTGTTTTGGAGACAAGAGGACAAAGTGAGTTGAGAGACTGAGAGAGGCAGGAGTTAAACATAGAGGTGGCAACATCAACATGCATATTCGCAAAGGAAGCGGGAGGAGGAAGTTTAGAGAGAGCGGAAGTAGTGAGGGAGGAGTGCGAGAGGGTGCGGAGATTTCTCCTGAACATAACAGTGGGTGGGTCGTTAGTAGGGTTGAGGGAGAGTGGGAGGGAAAGAGAGAATGAAATAAAGAAATGGTCCGATACGTGGAGCGGGGTCACCGTGAGTTCAGACGTGGCGCAGCTCCTGGTGAGTACAAGGTCTAGTTGGTTACCAGCCTTGTGGGTGGCAGGCGATGGGGATTGAGTGAGAGCGAAGGACTGGAAGAGTGAGGCGACACTGGGTAGCTGGGAACTCTCTGGATGGAGGTTGAAGTCTCCCAGTAGGATTACAGGGGTGCCATCCTCAGGGAAGGAGCTCAGGAGAGTGTCCAGTTCATCCAGGAAAGCGCCGAGCGGACCTGGAGGGCGATAGAGAACTACAATGTTAAGTGTAGATGGGTGGGTTACAGTGACTGCATGAAACTCAAAAGAAGAGAATTTCAGGCAGTGTGCAGTGTGAATAGAAAATTTCCAGGATGAGGAAATGAGCAACCCAGTACCCCCGCCTCGGCCAGAGGCCCTGGGGGTGTGGGAGAAGGAATAGCCAGCAGACAGAGCAGCGGGAGTGGCTGTGTTATCTGGAGTGATCCAGGTCTCAGTGAGAGCCAGGAAGTGGAGGGACTTCACCTTAGCATAGGCAGTGATGAAGTCAGTTTTCTGGACAGCTGAGCGGCAGTTCCATAGTCCACCCACCACTGAGAGTTCCTTATGAAGGGACAGGGGTGGGCAGACCAGGTTAGCCGGGCAGCGCCTGCGGTGGTTGGACCTCCAGGCTCGAGGTATATAGCACAGAGGAATGGGGGTTAAACACATGGTAGGTGGTGAAAAGATAAGAACAAAGTCGTACAAATTGCTGATGAGGCTGCCGTACTTACGGCAGCCTCGGCTTTAATTTATGCACTATTTGCTAATTGCCGATTGCATTCAGCTGCTTGCAGGGCTAATTCGCTCCGGTGAAGCTCGTTCACATTAGCAACACAAAAGCGCAGATTCTAGGCTTAATGATGGCTACAAATCAACTTTAAACAAATAACTAACTACTGCAATTTACCTCAGCTACACAAATAACTACAAAGCGGTTCAATTACCAATGCACGGCTGAAACTGAAAGTTAAAAGATACTTTACCAGTCCGACGGCAGAAAAAATCAACAACTAACTAGATGCACTCTGTAGAGAGAGTGGCAACATGCTTTATAATCGCTCCGGTGAAGCTCATTCACATTAGCAACACAAAAGCGCAGATTCTAGGCTTAATGATGGCTACAAATCAACTTTAAACAAATAACTAACTACTGCAATTTACCTCAGCTACACAAATAACTACAAAGCGGTTCAATTACCAATGCACGGCTGAAACTGAAAGTTAAAAGATACTTTACCAGTCCGACGGCAGAAAAAATCAACAACTAACTAGATGCACTCTGTAGAGAGAGTGGCAACACGCTTTATATTCGCTCCGGTGAAGCTCGTTCACATTAGCAACACAAAAGCGCAGATTCTAGGCTTAATGATGGCTACAAATCAACTTTAAACAAATAACCAGTGGCGGGCCGTCAGGGCCAGCAAGGCCTTCTCTGCTGGCCTAAACATCATCAGAATATAAATTTAATTTTGATATATTTTTTCCACAAATATGTATTAAATTATTCCCCATAGTCTATTCTCTTCATTTCATAGCTTTTCTCTTGGTTGCGCTGCTTCCAGCCTCAGATCGAGATTTGGAGGGCTGGCCTTTATGTTAGAGCTTTTATCCAATCATATTTCAGCCATAATGTGTTGCCAGGGTCCAAGAAATCTGCCCTTAGGCCTTCAGAATCGACAGTGCGGGCGCCTGTAGCTTAAAGTGAACCGAAACAACCCTGTGGTGTTAACCAATCAGATTTCGAATTGGCGACACCGGGGCCAGCTAGCAGGCGTACGATAACGTCAGCACGTGCACGTCTTTTGATTGGATACGCACTATTGAGAGGCAGAGCTATTGCAGAGATAGCAAACTGAACTTGAACGAGATTTCTACAAGCTGTTTTTTTTCAACCCACAATGGCTGAAGGAGGAGAAGCGATCGATTTGGTCGCAGATATAATTACAACGCCATTTTCAAGACGAACCTTTCAAGAAAAGCTAGACATCGTTAGAAGAGAACGGCCAACTCCGACGCTAGCGAGCCGACGCTAGCGAGTCAAAGTGGACATTCAAGGCTAGGAATACACTTTCACCACTGTCGCAAATATATCCTCTTGAACAAATGCAAATTATTTGTTTGTTTTCTTTTATTTTCAGTGAATAGTTTGTGTCTTTATCGTCACGTTTCTTAAATGAAACTGCTTTGGGTGCGACAATGCGCTGTTTAGCGAACAAACTTGTTAAAGCTAACATACTTTTGGTGGACTTAATAAAACTTTGTAGACTAATCCCTTAAAAGCGATTTTTATTTAAAAGTTTTGACAGTATCCAAGCGATCTTAAAGCTGGTAGTTTAACACTCTTAATTGTAAATGCGGATTTATTTATTATAAATGCTTCGGAAATATTAATATAACTCTGTTGTACTTGACTATGTTAAGGTGATGCAACGCCCGGTTATACTGCGTTTCTGTCTAAATGTATAGTTTCTAGAGCCATGGCGTTATAATGATGGTATTAAGAGGTGGAATAATTCAGGTAGGACTGTGTAGGACATCACTGAAGGCCTAGGTGTGAAATGCACGGCCCGCCACTGCAAATAACTAACTACTGCAATTTACCTCAGCTACACAAATAACTACAAAGCGGTTCAATTACCAATGCACGGCTGAAACTGAAAGTTAAAAGATACTTTACCAGTCCGACGGCAGAAAAAATCAACAACTAACTAGATGCACTCTGTAGAGAGAGTGGCAACACGCTTTATATTCGCTCCGGTGAAGCTCGTTCACATTAGCAACACAAAAGCGCAGATTCTAGGCTTAATGATGGCTACAAATCAACTTTAAACAAATAACTAACTACTGCAATTTACCTCAGCTACACAAATAACTACAAAGCGGTTCAATTACCAATGCACGGCTGAAACTGAAAGTTAAAAGATACTGTAGCGACCCGGAAGCTGGGTCGCGTCGTTGCGGACTTGTGGGCGCAATGCGCCATGGGAAATCGCAGGTGCTAGCGATTTCCTTTAACTGTTAACATTTACATGTACAGTTTTAATTCAATGTTGTTATACGTTGTTATAGTTGTTATCAGTTGTTATAGTTCCGTGTTAATTTACTGTAGTTTGTTGCTGTTGAATGCGAACACCGTGAGTGAAAGTGTGTGTGTTAAAGGTTGACCCCCGCCATTAGCGGGTATTACGGCGAGTTCCTTCTCGCTTTGTTTACGTAATAAACAAGTAACCTGGAGTCGTGCGGTGTATGGGGCACAGGTTGCTAAGCAGCTGAGAACTTGTTGTGGACAATCCATTCTTACTTGCACGCTCGCCACATTGGTGTCAAGAAGTGGTATGACGCAGAGAATGGAAAGAGAGATCCGCGAACTGGAAGAGGCTCTGCAGCTGATCCAGGGGCGCCAGTCAACCAAGGCGGGAAGGATGCCACCCCAGCCTGACGGCGCCAGCGCACCACGGCTCCATTGCCCCCTAGCGACCAGAAGGACGAATGGCGACACCACTCCACAGCCCGCCGCTGATGATGAGCTGCTACCCCACGCTGCTGGAGATCGCCACCTAGGGGCCGGAGGCAGTGCAGAAATTCCAAAGGCTCTTTTGAGAGCTGGTAAGATCGCCGCTGGAGATCGCCACCTAGGGGCCGGAGGCAGTGCAGAAATTCCAAAGGCTCTTTTGAGAGCTGGTAAGGTAGACCAGCCGCCTACTGCTGCACAGCGCCCCCTAGCAGCCCGGAGGACCACGGATGCTGCCAACGCCGAACTACAGCAGCCCATCACCACCGCCGCTGCCCACGAGCTGCCACCAGGGGCCCCGGTACTCAGTCGGCCACCCCTCGCCACAGCACCCCGAACGCCAGCCAAGCTGCCCAAATTCGGCGGAATAACGCCGCTGGAGCCATACCTGTCCCAGGTCCAGCTAGCAGCATGGCACAACGGCTGGAGCAGCGAGGAGGCTGCCATACACCTGGCCCTGGCTCTGGAGGGTAAAGCACGACAGGTGTTGCTCGACCTCGGGCCTGCGGAACAGCGCGACTGCCACACCCTGACCACCGCCTTGGAGAGACGGTTCGGGCAGCACCGATTCGCCGACCAGAGCCGAGAGGAACTGGCCAGCCGCCGCCGACAAGAGGGAGAGAGCCTGGGCACCTTCACCGCCGACGTACAGCTGCACGCTCAACGGGGCTACCCGCAGTTCCACACGACTGCCCAAGAAGAGCTGGCCCTCCACGCCTTCCTACAGGCACTCACGCCGGAGCGACTGCGCCAACACGTCCGCCTCACCACGCCCCGCACGCTCAGCGAGGCGATTCAGGAAGCCGAACGAGCCGAGGCGATACTCGCCACTCGGGCCGACCCGCAGAGAACCTCCTCCCCGGGGCCACGCATCAGGCTGGCCGACCACGACGAGGAGGACGACACAGCAGAGGTCCGCCGAGCCCGATCACCACCCCCACGGTCTACAAACTGGCCCTCAGCGGCTCGGCGACGGCAACCAGGGCTGACCAACCGCTGCTACCGCTGCGACGAGCCGGGGCACATCACTCGTGACTGCCCGGCCCCAGCACCAAAGGTGAGGGGACCGCCACTCCAGCCTTCAGCCCCTCTCTACGGCCGATGCACGCCAGTAGGTCGCCTAGGCCACACCCAAGGACTGTACCTGAACTGCCAGCTCGACGGCCACACCTGCCGGGCCCTAGTAGACACGGAGTCCACCATCTCCCTGGTACGGCCGGGGCTCCTTCCGGGTACCACCGGACCACTCCCCACAGCATGGTCACCAACCAACACCCGGCTGACAACGGTGACGGGAGAGACGTCGGCCATGAAGGGGAAGAAGCCGCTGCAGATTCGCGTTGGCGAACAAGGGCTGGTCCATGAGTTCTGGCTCGCCAGCATCCAGGAGCCCTGCATCATTGGCCTGGACCTGCTGAACCGCTGGGGCGCTTGTGTTGACGTGTCAAGGGCAGCCATCACCCTCGGCACCGAGACCATAGTGCTCCAGCACCACCGTGAGGGGAAGAAGACCCGACGGGGCCCTCACCAGGCCGCGACTGCTCAGCACGCTCCGGCAAGATGGCTGGGGCCACTAGTGAGCTGTGGCACCGCAGCAGCGAGGGGCTCGACCTCCAGCAACGCCGCCAGCTGAAGCGCCTGCTCGACGACTACGCCGACATCTTCGCCGCCCGCGACGAGGACTGCCGTCAGACCGGGCTGGTCCAGCATGCCATAGAGACTGGATCTGCCCAGCCCATCCGTCTGCGGCCACACCGCCTGGCACTCGCAAAACGACAGGCAGCGGAGGACAAGATCAAGGAGATGGCAGCTGCGGGAGTGATTGAGCCCTCTGACAGCCCCTGGGCGGCCCCAGCTGTCCTGGTGGGGAAAAAGGACGGCGACTGGAGGTTCTGCATCGACTACCGCCGCCTCAACGCTGTCACAAAAAAGGACTCCTACCCGCTTCCCCGCATCGACGACGCTCTCGACCATATCGCGGGGTCCAGCTGGTTCAGCTCTCTTGACCTACGCAGCGGCTACTGGCAGGTGAAGTTGGCCCCCGACGCAAAGCCAAAGACTGCCTTCACCATTGGGCAGGGGCTGTGGCAGTTCCGAGTCATGCCCTTCGGGCTCTGCAACGCGCCGGCCACCTTCGAGCGCCTGATGGAGCGGGTACTGGCGGCCATTCCCCGGAGTCGCTGTATAGTGTACCTGGACGACCTGCTGGTGCATGGCAACGCCTTCGACCGAGCCCTGGCCAACCTGCAGGAAGTATTCGCGACTATCCGTCGGGCCGAGCTGCGACTGAACCCCAAAAAGTGCCACCTGCTGCGGAGAGAGACTGCCTTCCTGGGTCACGTGGTCAGTGCCCAGGGCGTTGCTACCGACCCTGCTAAGGTGGCTGCCGTCAGAGACTGGCCAACCCCTGCCAATATCAACGAGCTACGAAGTTTCCTGGGCCTGGCCTCCTACTACCGCCGTTTCGTCCAGGATTTTGCCACTACCGCCAGCCCGCTCCACCGCCTCACCGACAAAGGGCGGCCGTTCAAGTGGGACGACGCCTGCGCCGCAGCCTTCGCCAAGCTCAGGGCAGCCCTTGTGGAAGCTCCGGTGCTGGCCTACCCCGACGTCCAGAAAACCTTCATTGTGGACACCGATGCCAGCAATGTGGGGGCCGGGGCAGTCCTCTCTCAGCCAGGAGAGGGGGGAGAACGTGCCGTGGCTTACTTCAGCCGCGCCTTGAGTCGGGCCGAGAGGAACTATTGTGTAACTCGGCGCGAGCTGTTGGCAGTGGTCCTGGACCTTCGCCACTTCCGGCCTTACCTGCACGGGAGCCGGTTCCTCATCCGCACTGACCATGCCTCGCTCACCTGGCTTTTGAACTTCAAAAACCCCGAAGGCCAGGTGGCCCGCTGGCTGGAGGCCCTCCAAGGGTATGACTTCGACATCCAGCACCGAGCAGGGCGACATCATGGCAATGCCGACGCTCTCTCGCGGCGTCCCTGTGCGGCATGGGAATGTCACTACTGCCGGCGACAGGAGGAGCACGACCAGCCGGCATTCACAGTGGCAGCCGTGCAAGCGACCAGTCCGGAAGACGGGTGGCTCCCGTTAAACCCGTCGCAGCTGCAACAACAGCAGGAGGCTGACAAAACCGTGGGCAAGGTGAGAGGCTGGCTGGAGGCGGGGCGACGTCCGGAGTGGACGGAAGTGTCCGCCCTGGGGCCGGAAGTAAAGGCATTCCATTCCCAGTGGGGGAATTTCGAACTGCACCACGGGGTGGCGTACCGGAGGTGGCAGGCCCCTGGAGGAAGAAGCAACCTCCTCCAACTGCTGGTGCCCCGGGTGCTCCGTTCCCAGGTACTCCAACTCGTCCATGGGTCGGTGGGGACGGGGCACTACGGGAACTCCAAAACCCTGCACCTTCTCCGGGAGCGATTTTACTGGCCTGGCTGTCGGCGGGACGTTGAACTGCATGTGCACTGCTGCGACTCCTGCACCGCCCGGAAGGGGCCGACCCAGCGCTCCCACGCCCCACTGCAGCAGTATCTGGTGGGGGCCCCGATGGAACGAGTGGGGGTGGACATCCTCGGGCCCTTTCCCGTGACTGACTCCGGCAACCGTTACGTCCTCGTGGCCATGGACTATTTCACCAAATGGCCTGAGGCGTACGCGGTGCCGGACCAGAGTGCAGCCACCACCGCGGAAAGACTGGTGGAGGAGATGTTTGCCCGCTTCGGGGTCCCCACCGAACTACACAGCGACCAAGGGCGTAACTTTGAGGCGCAGGTGTTCGGCGAGGTCTGCCGGCGGCTGGGGGTGAGCAAGACCAGGACGACACCGCTCCATCCACAGAGCGACGGGCTGGTGGAGCGGTTCAACCGCACCCTGACCACCCAACTCGCCATTCTCACCAGCCAGCATCAACGAGACTGGGACCGCCACCTGCCCCTGGTCCTGTGGTCCTACCGCACTGCCGTGCAGGAGTCCAGCCAGTGCACCCCTGCTGCTCTCATGTTCGGGCGGGAGCTCCGGACACCGGTGGACTTGGTGTTCGGGGCCCCGCCCGAGCCAGAGATCGCTGGGGGAAAGGAGATGGATTATTTCCGCCGACTGCGGGACCGTCTCCAAGTAGTCCACGAGTACACCCGCCAGGCGCAGGCCAATTCTGGGGTGCGGCAGAAACGGGCGTATGATACCCGGTGTCGTGGACAGGCCTTTTCGCCTAAGGATCAGGTCTGGATTTACTGTCCCGTCCGCAAGAAGGGGGTCTCCCCCAAACTGCGGAGTCACTGGCAGGGGCCGGGGGAAGTCCTGGGGAAACTGTCTGAGGTGGTGTACCGGGTGTGTATGCCCGGTTGGGGTCGCCTGGTGGTGCTCCACCGGGACAGACTGGCACCCTACCGACCTCTCGCACCGCCTGTTGCTCTCACCCCGCCTGTTGTGCTCGCACCGCCTGTTGAGGAGGGGGGGGCCAGTCCGGACACTGCCCGTACGGAGCCGGGTGGTTCCCCAGCATTGACACTTCATGCGCCCTCCAGGCGGCCGTGCCGTCAACGGCGACCACCGGCACGTTACCGGGACTTTGAGTTGGGTGATGGGGTCGTTGGGGACAACTGACCCCTTAGAAGGGGGCTGTGTAGCGACCCGGAAGCTGGGTCGCGTCGTTGCGGACTTGTGGGCGCAATGCGCCATGGGAAATCGCAGGTGCTAGCGATTTCCTTTAACTGTTAACGTTTACATGTACAGTTTTAATTCAATGTTGTTATACGTTGTTATAGTTGTTATCAGTTGTTATAGTTCCGTGTTAATTTACTGTAGTTTGTTGCTGTTGAATGCGAACACCGTGAGTGAAAGTGTGTGTGTTAAAGGTTGACCCCCGCCATTAGCGGGTATTACGGCGAGTTCCTTCTCGCTTTGTTTACGTAATAAACAAGTAACCTGGAGTCGTGCGGTGTATGGGGCACAGGTTGCTAAGCAGCTGAGAACTTGTTGTGGACAATCCATTCTTACTTGCACGCTCGCCACAATACTTTACCAGTCCGACGGCAGAAAAAATCAACAACTAACTAGATGCACTCATTGATCTAGCCTGTTTATTGACCATCGTTACTGCCTGCCTATTGTTTCCACTGCCTGTTTTTGACCATGAGTTTTGCCTACTGTCTCTTTGTACCTCTGCCCCGCGGATATGACTTCGGTCTGTACTTCTGCTCCGCTGACAGCTATTCTGGTTAACGAACTCTTGCATGGATACCGATTTCGAGACTGCCTTCTCCCTCGGTACTGTATCTTTGGTCTGGCTGGATTTATTGGTTTTTGGACTTTGCTTGTGTGACTACGTTTTTGGATTTCCCCATAATAAAGCCCTTGCGGGTATTTATTATCAAGTCCGTGTTCTGAGTCGTGCATTACGGGTCCAACCCGCACACATCCGTCTCACATCCCATAAAAATTTATTTATCATTTTATCCCATTTTTTGAAAGCACTTGAACTTATGAACAGGGGTATTGTCTGGAATAGAAACAAAAAACGGGGCAGTACATTCATTCTTATTGCGTCTATTAGGGATGCACCGATACCGATACCAGTATCGGGTATCGGGGCCGATACCATGCTCATGTACTCGTACTCGTACTCGTAAAAATGTACCGATACTCCAAAACCGATACCAACTGTCAGGGCTAGCGTGGGAACGAAGGACCAGACGCGACAGTAGGGGTTTCAGAGGATGCTCACTGAACACCTCAAAGCGGGAGCGAAACCCCGCAAACAGGGACTAATAATAAACAAACAAAATATAACTCTCCACCCCAGGAGAGATACCGCTAACAACTGAAAACAACCCTAAAGGCGAAAAAACTCTTAACACTTTATGCAATGCAATAACAACGAAAAAACCCCTATAGCTAACAACGAAAGAACCGAAACCAAAAACTCTCTTGCAAAAAGAGATAGCCCTGAATACACGGGCAGTAACAATAATGGTAAAAGGAAAGACAACGCGAAAACAATTGCACCCTCGGTACGTGGCTATAACGCCCGATAAATGGTGAAAGAAATGAAAACAAAATAACGCTTACAGTTAACAAACACGAAGAGAGCAGGGCTGGAAAAGGACGAAGGTCCAAGGATACCGGCTATCTTCGTAAAAAGATTGGCAATATGGAAGCGTCAAATAATGCTGACGTGTGGTTTAAATACTGCCAGGAAACCCTAACCGGTGAACACACTGAACTGAAAACCAAAACCTGAAACGGACTAGGAAAACAAAGAAGGGACGCAACATGAGCGCTCCCCAGGGAAGTGGACAATATACACAGAGCAGGCAGAGAAACCATGACACCAACGTCCAAACGTCCGCACGCTAATGCTATCACCTTAGCAACACCTAATCCTGACCTGCGTGCTCACGCTCACGCTCACGCCACGCCCTCCTTCACGAGAAATCAAGACAAAATGGCGAAAGTTTGGAAGTACTTTGAGGTAGACGAATCTGACCAAACTGTAGCAAAATGCAAGCTCTGCTCAGTGAAAATATCAAGAGGTGGCACGAAGGCTAGTTCATTCAATACTAGTAACTTGATAAAACATCTCAAAACTCGACACGAGTAGTATAAATAGAATGATGCACAAAAGACTACAGTTTTATTTTGGTTATTATTTCATTTGATTTAAATAATCAGTAAATTGATAGACTGTGCTCCATCAACAGGAGAAAATAAACACAGTATCTTCAAAATCAGCCGTCTCATTATTGTGGTATTATTATACAGTATTATTATAAAGTACTCATACTTAAAAAAACACACAAAAAATGGTATCGGTATCGGTATCGGCGAGTACTCAAAAGTGAGTACTCGTACTCGGTCTGAAAAAAATGGTATCGGTGCATCCCTAGCGTCTATTCTTCCACCAAATGATAGTAATATAGTTCTCCACCGATTCAGATCTTGCCTAATTTGTACCTCCAGACAGTTGTAATTCAGTTGATATAATAACTTAAGATTCTTTGGTATCACAATTCCCAGATACTTAACTCTATCATTATCCCATTGCCATAGATATTCCCTTTTCATTTCTCTGCAGACAGGGACACCTAGGACCATTGCTTCACATTTCTGCATATTTAATTTATATCCTGATACTGAGCTGTAGTTATTAATTATTTGCATAAGTGCTGGTAAGGGTTTTTCTAAATTTGTAACATATAAGACTACATCATCTGCATATAATGCCAATTTATGACATTGCTCTGCTATTTTTACCCCTTCAATTTCATTGGTTGATCGAATATATACTGCCAGAGGTTCAATACAAATTGCAAAAATTAATGGAGATAGTGGGTCCCCTTGTCTCATTCCCCGTTTTAACTCGAAGCTCTCTGACAGGGTCCCATTTGCCCTGACCTGTGCTCTTGATGTTTATACATTGCTTGAAGCCATTTGATAAAGGTGTCATGAAAGCCAAACTTAATACAGGTTTCTATTATAAAAGGCCATGACACCCTATCAAAGGCTTTCTCAGCATCCAAAGTAAGAATCAATGTTTGAATATTCGTTTTCTGTGAGTAATTTATTATATTCAATGTTCGTCTTACATTATCAAATAAATATCTATTTGGGATAAAGCCTGTTTGGTCTGGGTCTATAATTTGTGAAATAATCTTTGACAGTCTATCTGCTAGGATGCTGCTTAACAGCTTTTGATCTACATTCAGTAAAGTTATCGGTCTATAAGATCCACAATCAGTGAGATCCTTGCCCTCTTTGTGTATGACTGTAATTATAGAGCTGCACCAGGTATTTGCCCATTGACTATGATCTAACGCCCAATTAAATGTTCTTTCTAAAATTGGTAGTAATTCTTTTTCGAATTCCTTGTAAAATTCACCTGTAAACCCATCGCTCCCTGGACATTTACCCTTTTAAAATGTATTTATTGCTACCTTAATCTCATCTAACGTGACTGGCAAAGTCAGGTTTATGTTTTGTTCTTCTGTTATCTGCGGTAGCCTTAACCCAGATAGATATTCTTTAATTCTATTTTTAGGGAGCAAATTATTGTCAGAATTATACAATTGTTTGTAGTATTTAGCAAATTCTTGCACTATTTCTTGTTTACTTTTTACGATTGTATTCCTGGTTTGGTCTTTGATAGTAACTATGTTTCAACTTCATTGCTTTTGCTCCACTATCAAAGTATTGTTGTTTAGTAAATATCAATGATTTCTCTACCTTTTCAGTTAGTAAACGGTCAAATTCTTTCCTTAGCTCATTCAAAGAGCGTAAATCAGCACTATTTCCTTTGTTATTGATCCAAGCCTGTTTATTGACCATCGTTACTGCCAGCCTATCGTAGCCTGTTTTTTGACCACGAGTTTTGCCTGCTGTTTTTGTACCTCTGCCCCGCGGATAGGACTTCGGTCTGACTCCTGCAAGCCCCACGACCAACGAACTCTGCTTTACCCCTGAACTGTACTTCTGCTCCGCTGACAGCTACTCTGGTTACCGAACTTTTGCAGGGATACTGATTTTGAGACTGTCTTCTCCTCTGGTACTGTATTTTTGGTTATTGGCTGGATTTATTGGTTTTTGGACTTCGCTGGTGTGACTACGATTTTTGGATTTCCCTATAATAAAGCCCTTGCGGGTATTTATTATTACTTTTGTGTTCTGAGTCGTGCATTACGGGTCCAACCCGCACACACCCGTCTCACCAACTCCCTCAATAAGTCTGCAGTTATCTTGCACTCTCCCCCCTGCCTCCTCCGCTGTTCAAACGGCACCAAGGGATGCCCGCCCTTGATCCTGGATATGGGTCTTCTTGCTCAAGCAGGTGTTCGTCCCCGCTGATGATACCTTTGGCGCGGAGGGCTGTGGTTGCCTCCCTCGCGAAGTTGTAGATCTGCATTCCACCATCATCAAAAACTCTTAGCCTCGCTGGATAGATGAGGTGTGATTTCACCCCTTTCTCCCATAGTTCTCTTCTTATTGGAGCATATTGACTTCTCTCCTTTTGCAGTTTAGATGGGTAGTCTTGATCAAATTAAATCCGACTGCCCTCATACATTATTGCTTTCTTGGCCCATGCAGAGCGGAGATTTTTTTGACGAGTATCCCATGTTAGAAATGTAACTACAATTGAGCGTGGTACTAATCCACTTTGTGTGGGTTTCCTCTGATACGAACGATATGCTGCAACGATATTAAGTTGCTCCGCTGGTATCTCCAGGTTCTCTAATATAAATACCTTTAGGAAATTCACCGTTTTATCTCCTTCCGACATCCTTTACCTGGTAAATCCTTATATTGTTCTGTCTCGTTTTATTTTCCAAATATTCCAGTTTTTTTTGCTGAAGCAAATGGGTCAATGCTTTAATATTAATCATCTCTCTCACTTCCAATTTAATTATTCTCTGTTCAGCAGCCGAGACATCCTCTCTTGTGCTATTTAACACAACTTGCAACAATCTTACTTCGGTTCTTGATTTTGAAATATCTTCTTTTGTCTCGTCAGATCGTTGTTGAAATTTAGATCTAAAATCATTAATTTGTGCAACAATGTCCTGTTTTATGCTCAACACCAACCTTTAGACTGTTTCTGGCCTCCTCCTCCATATTTGCCGTTGTGTTTGTTGTTTGCTTGTTGCGTTAGTCCTTTTTCTTTTTAATTTTCGCCTCATGAGTAACTGCTCCCGAACGCAAATTCATGCCACCTTCTTCCAAAGTATATCCAACTAATTCAGCGTTTATTTATTTCAAGCATATTGTTTAAAATAACTTGTTTAGAGGGGGTATATCAGAGAGCAATTTACAGCATCTCCCGCATTGTTGAAGCCCGTCTCCCGCATTGTTGAATTTGGCGTTTTCTAATGTGAGACTGAAGCCATCAATAGCTTATTCTCAGCTGTTCCAGTTCCTTTTAACGAAATGTAACCGCATATATTTTGTAAAATAACAGCCCTGTCGGGAATTACCGGGAACTCATAGGCTTGCGGTTAGTGCAAATAAAATTGACTATTGATCCATTTAGCCTATTCCTTGATCGCACTAAACACGCACAAGCATGTCTGTTTCGCCATTAAGCAATCCACCAAGGTGAAAAAGCAGGCTTTTAAAGAGAATGGGATATGTACAGGTGCAGCTCAAAAAATTTGAATATCGTGAAAAATATTTTTTGTCACTCATGTCAGAAAGTGAAACTCATGTATTATATAGATTCATTACACACAGAATGAAATATTTCAAGCCTTTATTTCTTGTAATTTTGATGATTATGGCTTACAGCTAATGAAAACCCAAATTCAGTGTCTCAGAAAATTAAATCTAGATCAAGACCTAAAAGAATATTACCTAAGATCAATAAAAAAGGATATTTTAAACAGAAATGTCAGCCTTCTGAAAAGTATGTTCATTTATATGCACTCAATACTTGGTTGGGGCTCCTCTTGCATGAATTACTGCATCAATGCGGCGTGGCATGGAGGCGATCAGCCTGTGGCACTGCTGAGGTGTAATGGAAGCCCAGGTTGCTTTGATAGTGGCCTTCAGGTCGTCTGCATTGTTGGGTCTGGTGTCTCATCTTCCTCTTGACAATACCCCATAGATTCTCTATGGGGTTCAGGTCAGGTGAGTTTGCTGGCCAATCAAGCACAGTAATACCATGGTCATTGAATCAGCTTTTGGTACTTTTGGCAGTGTGGGCAGGTGCCAAGTCCTGCTGGAAAAGCATAAATCAGCATCTCCATAAAGCTTGTCAGCAGAAGGAAGCATGAAGTGCTCTAAAATTTCCTGGTAGATGGCTGCATTGACTGTGGACTTCAGAAAACACAGTGGACCAACACCAGCAGATGACATGGCACCCCAAATCATCACTGACTGTGGAAACTTCACACTGGACTTCAAGCAACGTGGATTCTATGCCTCTCCACTCTTCCTCCAGACTCTGGGACCTTGATTTCCAAATTAAATGCAAAATTTACTTTCATCTGAAAAGAGGACTTTGGACCACTGAGCAACAGTCCAGTTCTTTTTCTCCTTAGCCCAGGTAAGACGCTTCTGACGTTGTCTCTGGTTCAGGAGTGGCTTGACATGAGGAATGCGACATTTGTAGCCCATGTCCTGGATTAGTCTGTGCGTGGTGGCTCTTGATGCACTGACTCCAGCCTCAGTCCACTCTTGTGAAGCTCCCCCAAATTCTTGAATGGATTTTGCTTGACAATCCTCTCAAGGCTGCGGTTATCCCTGTTGCTTGTGCACCTTTTCCTTCCACTCAACTTTCTATGAATATGCTTGGATACAGCACTCTGTGAACAACCAGCTTCTTTAGCAATTACCTTTTGTGGCTTACCCTCCTTGTGGAGGGTGTCAATGACTGTCTTCTGGACATCTGTCAAGTCAGCAGTCTTCCCCATGATTGTGTAGCCTACTGAACCAGACTGAAAGACTATTTAAAGGCTCAGGAAACCTTTGCAGGTGTTTTGAGTAAATTAGCTGATTAGAGTGTGACATCATGAGTTTCCAATATAGAACTTTTTCACAATATTCTAATTTTCTGAGACACTGGATTTGGGTTTTCATTAGCTGTAAGCCATAATCATCAAAATTACAAGAAATAAAGGCTTGAAATATTTCATTCTATGTGTAATGAATCTATATGATATACGAGTTTCACTTTCTGAAATGAGTGACAAAAAATATTGAACTTTTTCACGATATTCAAATTTTTTGAGCTGCACCTGTATATCTATTGAACATTCTGATATAATTTGATATATTTTATAAGGAAATTAAGTTATAAACACTTATTTAAATGGCCATGGAAGGTGAAATTGACAGACATTTATCTTGATTGTATGCTTGATCAGGAACGATGCAAAAGATAGAGAATACATCGTATTACATTGAACAGCAATTACGAAATAAGAAAGGCACTCAAGTATAAGCGATTAAGCAATATTTTAAAAGTTCTTTTATTGCACGACTGAAATGTTGAATAAATTAAGAAATAACATTGATTTAGTGGTTTGATAAAATCGATTAAAAAAACGTATTTCCAGTGAAATGTTTCATGTTATCCTACTAGGATTCAGTATTAGAATGATTATTTCAGGCCAGTTAATGATAAATAGCTACACATGCCGTTCAGCGAGTATCCAGCAAATGAGCCAGTGCAAGCTTATGGGCAATAGCCTTTTAAAAATACTTAGATTTTATATTCAATACGGGTCGCTCGCCTCTTATGTTTTATAGCCTACAAAAAAATATAGCCTAAAAATACATTTCAATTAAATTCATAAGATTATTGTGCCGGTTTAAAATAAAATATTAATTGTTATAAATCCTTTCATATCGAAATGAGGTCTTTGCCATGCCCTTCTTTCAATCGCTGCCAATAACTAACCGTCTGCCTATCAGTCAAAGCGTTACGTTGAGCTGCTAACGGCCCGATTATGGATTATTTTTAAATATTTGCCAGTGTAATTTAAAAGTTTTTTTTTAAAGCCATTTCGCAATAGGGGGGCCCCAGCCAGAGGCTATGGCTATTTGGGGGTCCTTGGCATGGAAAGGTTTGGGAACCCCTGATCTAGGCTATGCATCCACCGTTTTGATTGCAATTTTTAAATATATTTGATTCAAAGGTATTTTGTAACATACAAGTGTTTTATTCCCCATTCCTGCTTATGAGGTATTTTAAAGGGCTGTCTATCAATACATTGATTGATAATAATTTTCTAGTTTGTTCTTTTGCCAGAATAAAAATTTAGATGTTGGCTGGAGCTTGCTGTCTTATGCAATTTATTGGAAAGTTTTGCATAAACTCATTTGTCAATGGTCTGCTGGCGTCACTGGCTCTGGCGAATTTCCGAGTGCAAGACAAGTGCGGTCCAATTCAAAAATAATTCCGCTCCCTCCCTTGCTCCTCCCCGTCGGTTCAAGTGTCTACAAATTACAACCATTTTATATATAAATGCAGGGGTGCCAATAATTGTGGCACACATGGTTTTGTTAAAAATAATTATTTCTAGATGAGGGATTTTTTTTCTCATAATAAATTAACTTCAATTAAAGGTTGTATTTTTCTAATTTCTTTCAGTGTGACATTAAGCTAATTCACCAATCGGTACATTTTTTATAACCCTTTCACTCATCTTTACCAGGGGTGCCAATAATAGTGGAGGGCACTGTATGTACAGTCAACACATGGCTGGCTAAATGGCTGTAAGTCATCAAGGGTCTGAGCTATAGAACGAGCCCCAAACCATCACTCTGTTGCCAGATACGGAGTAGATGTTGATGAATCACTGCAAGGGTTATTTCTCCTGACTCATTTTCCTATAGAACTCTATGGGGAAAAAAGTCAGGAGAAACAACCCTTAAAGGGATCCATCCACATCTACTCCATATCTGGCCGCAGAGTGATGATTTGGGGCTCGTTTGATACTTTAGACCCTTGATGACGTACAGCCATTTCGCCAGTCATGTGTTCCATACTGTACCAGTGTAATTTACAGCTGAATCTAGTCTCACCCCCCAATTTCCATAGAGATCCATTCAAATGCAGAGAGCTTATAGTATTGCTGTAGTTAGATCTAGTTTACTTTTACTCGGTGAACTAGGTGACGATAATGCCCCAGCGCGGAAGCAATTTGCCACCCTCAGGGTGGATTTCCTGACCAGTCCCATCAGAAGGGCAATGGCGAGGAATGTGTAGATTTCATTTGAACAGGTAGGTACCCATTTGGAAAGCTTTTCAATTACGCCAATAGCTGTGTTTCCCTGCTGCTCACTGGCGTATCGGTTGGTCTCCTCCACAATCTCTCCCACTGTCTCTACAGAGAGAAACATCTTGAAGCAGTTTACTGCAGTGGGAGTCTCCGGAGGATTTTGAACACCAGAAATTGAGTTGTAAAATTTAATTCCTGGCCCAGGGGGAGTGAAGTCGACGGCAGCCCTCCAGTCACTGGACCTCACCTCCTCAACTGGCACCGGACCTTCAGGGCGACTACAGGGGACTACAGATGGACCCTCCTCAGGATTTTCCTCTACATCGTCATCTCCCTCCCCGAGCTCAGGGTTCCTCTCAAGGGAAACTAAATTTGAGGGTAGTTTCTCCTCAGAATCACTGCCACTCCCACTTGATTCAGTATTGTAATCACCCTAATCATCTGAATTAAAGAAAATTTCCCTAATTTCCTCATCAGTGAGTTCTCTTCGCCTGCTGTTTGTAAACATATTTCTTCTGCATCTGTACTCTAGCTTGCTGATACTGTTCTCTGATACTGGTGTTCAGACTGAGGTGATGGGTGCACATGAGCGGTGCATGTAATGCCATATTCTTACAGCGGGAACACTTAGATAGAAATCAATGCAAGCAAAGAGCATCTCTGGTAAAAAATATTTTATTTGCCCATCTTATATCATGCTAGTACATTTGATGAAAATATCTGACATTCCGATTCTGATATTTGTAGATTTGTTTTGAGAATTGTCTTAATACAACATCTTGTTATCGATGAAAAAGCAAATGCTAAAAATAAAGTTTGGTCATGTATGCAGCCATGTTTGTTTACACTCGTCATCAGGCAGGGCCATGGAAACAAACGTCATAACTAAATGCAGCCCAGACAAGCCGATGTAAAAAATAAAATAAAAACTCTTAACCAAGACTTTATTATCGCAAATGTGTAGCGTAACATTTCCAAATATGTACGTAGATATTTGAACGTGCAGGACAAGATGCTAACACGTAGCCTACTTAGATTCATGAACATGTACCCATAGGCTGAAAATGTGTAGTGCTGCATTAGCAAATATGTACTCTGATACTTGACCGTGCTGGACAAGATGCAAATGTATATAGCCTATTAAGATTTGTGAATGCGCATGTAAGTGAGATCATCGGTATAATACAGCTAGCGACGTAGTAACCCATATGCATACACTGCAAATGAAACTAGATGATTATTCGGATAACAACTAACGTTGACATAGTAACATTTGCATTTCAGTTCAACAATAAATGACTAGGTACCGCACTGGAATCATGTTTGCACTTTTACACAATTGTTAGCTTGTGTTAAGGAGGTTAAAAACCACCAAACTGCTAAGCTAGCTCAGTGTTGATGTAACTAAGATATTCGATGCACAGCAATGTGTCATTTATCGTTCATTTCAGCTTCTGAAATTGCAAGTTGATGGTTTATTTTCCATAATATACACACTTCTGTGACGTGTCTAGACGGCAGTAAACCATTGTGACCGCATTCTCAATGGAGCGTTCCAGTGATACGTTCTAATCACATATTTGTGATGGTACGCGTGAAAGGGTTAAAAATCTATCTGTTTAACTGGCATCTATATCTGCCATTAAATAGTGATACCTGTTGTTAAATTTTGCTGGCTGCCACACTAGTACCATTAAATTTGGGCAGCTACCTGCCACTTTGCCAGTACCCAATGGCAGCGGCAGTGACAACTGCCATTAATTTGTGGCAGCTTTCGTGGCATGTAATAATAGGCAGGGCTATAGCCTGCCATGCCATTTTAAGTTTCAACCCCTTCTCCAAACAAGAGCAAGACTATCGTAATGCAAACAAATCTATTTCTTTTATCATAAAATTGCCTTTTCAAAACGGTTTGTTGAATAAATTAATTTGCACGTATTCACATTTTGTAACGAAGGCTGCCGTGCTTATTTTATATCCACAGTAGCCTAACCGTTAACGTTACCTCAGATCCAATTTTGGTTACGGAGGCGTACAAAGCTACGTAGTTTTCATTGCTAGCTAATGTTGATTTATATGGTATTAATATAATGTATATTCTGACCAGCTGGTTTTACATATGTGACACTAGGGACATATGAGGACACAAGGCAGCTTATGCTGTGGCAGAGGGAGAACAAAGCCTCTCCACCGGCAAGCGGAATGCTGTCAAGAGCGATCCTGGCTTTCTCTTAAAAATGTGGCAAGGACGGGGACATTGATATTGATTCTGCCAAAATAAATAGACTGTGTCCAACTTCAGGGTGTCTGTCTTTATTTGTTTAGCACTGATACCTAGTGGTTTACATTGTAAACTTAAATTATGTCAAAGAGAAAATGGCACACGATGAGGTGTTTGTAATATGAATAAAGTGGTAGCCTACAGTGTGAACGAACAACACACTATGTGACTTTTTTGTGAGTTTAAGGGTATGTAAATGTAATACGTAATATGTAAAGTTAAAAAAATTATGGCATGGGAAGAGTTTTCTCACTGTAATTAAACTTGAAATAAGTCAATGAGGCTCACAAGCTGCCACTTTGCTAACATCTCCCTCACAAAGTTGTCCATCAAACGTTGGCAGCTTTTGTCAACAAACCTAGAATGCAATTTCACACAAGTGAGTTCCACATACTTGCCTAAATTTGACAAAAGTGTGTAGATTAACTAGTTTAAGAATTTATTGGATAGCTATAGCTACAGTGCCCTCCACTATTATTGGCACCCCTGGTAAAGATGAGTGAAAAGGGTTACAAAAAATTCACCGATTTATTTCAAGGTAAGTTTAATTAAAGTGAGAAAACGCTTCCCATGCCATCATCTTTTTTAACAACTCAGAATGTTGAATCCGTTATTTGCCATTCAGACTGTAGGCTATTCAGCAAACTATGCTCATTTGCTAGAATAATATAGGCTACTGTGTTTCCATCATACACAGACAATTTGTCAAATTAACTAGCCATGTTCAAAACTCCTTTACATTTTTCGCACCCTAAGATCATTTAAAATTCAGAAACGGCGATACTAGTTCCCCAAAAGACCATCCTCAACTTAAGCACGGCTCTTACTAAGCGGATCATAGGTCACCACACTACACCCGCCATTTTCAACAAATCATTTCAAGTACTTTACTTTAAACTCCATTTAAAGTAAAGTGAAGACATTGAAATGACACAAAGGTGCATTAGATCATCAGTTGTTTTATCGAGTGTTTGTTTCTGTGTCATTGTCTTTTTCTGTATTGTCTTTGTCTTTCAGAGCAGGAAGTGGATGAGGAGAGCTTCCTCTTGTTAGATGATGGTGCCATTGCCAGCCTCTTTCCAAAAATTGTTCAAAGATTAAAATTTCAAGAGCAACACAGGGAACTTCTGAGGGGTGGGACAATTCATATTAGCAGCAGCCACCAGTCAGATACTTGTAGATTTTAGCTGTAGCCGGTACGTTTCTTTACTCCACCACATACTTCTGTAGGTTACAAACCATTATTTTGAGGGTGTATTTTTTAATACTACTGACCACTGGTGGTCTGGTTGCTAGAAATGTTAGTGTCCAACCCTGGTTAGGGGTATTGTAAGAGGGGCCATCTTAAATTTGTTCTTTCTTCAGCATTTTATTTTTTTGATTTGTAATGGCATATACATGTTTCCGTTGCAGAAAAATAATACCTGGTAATTCAAAGGGTCTCCCAGCTCTACCAAATAAGAGAGAACGAAGAACTTCTTTATTCTCTTGCTGCGGCTTCTGGTGTTGCTGACGAAGACAAAACTCTCCCTTGGCATGGTCTCACTGCCACTCGTGATGAACTACTTCCTTCTGAAACTGTGTCGGCACCAGCGAAGGATTCCCTGAGTGAAGCTCAGAGCAAAACCCAAGACCCTTGCCTGTTCAACACCAGCCACATCGGAGCCGATGGCGCACGTCCGGGGCGATACATTCCTGGCTTGCTCCACTCTCTCTGCCCAGGATCTATGGGTTGTTGTTAGGGGTAACAAACAGTGCAGAAGGCACTCTCCTCATTCCCTACCAATACAAACTGTCCAGCTGGAAAATAGATTCCAGACACTAGCGGAGCAGAATGATAATCCTTCCCCACACAGGCACCAGTTACCCTCCGCTAGTACCCGTTTGCTGCCATATTCGTCCCGTCAACACGTTTCTCCATCTACGGCCCTCCTCAGTGACTCCATTATTAGAAATGATAAGCTAAGAAAAGCTCGGACGCACTGTTTCCCTGGTGCAAAAGTCCTGGACATGGCTAAGAAGATCTCTGACATTTTGGCAAGTCATCTTAATATAGGTAGGATCGTCGTTCATGTTGGAACAAATTACATAACTAAAAACAAATCCGAAGTCCTGAAGATTTAGGATTTAATTAATCTGTTTAATGTTCTGAAACAGTCCAAAAGACATGCGTTTATTTCTGGTCCAATTCCGACACTCGGTTGCGGAATAGGCAGATTTAGGATAATTTTAATCTGTTTGGGAATCACAAATCTTTTTATAAAAACGACGGCCTCCATCTTAGTTCTTTAGGCACTCGGACACTAACATTGAACCTTAATTACATTATTAACATAAGGATGAGTGGGAATAAGGGACCCAGTAGCAGGCAGGGAGTACCAAAAAAACCGAAGTTTAATGCAGGCAACGGTATAAAAAACAAAGAGTGGTCAAAAAACAGGCAGAGGTCAGAACCATGAAGGCAATAAAAATACAAAAACTAACAGAAACTCAGAACAGAAGACTCTGGGGAATAAACAGATACTCAGAAAACTACTCGAAGACAAAGTGTCAAAAAACAATGTAGCTATCAAAGGTGAGGAACTCGCAACAAAGGACTGAAGGCACAAAGTATAAATACACTGAGGGAAACAAGAAACAATGAGGATCAGGTGTGAGGAACCGGGAAGGGCAAATGACAGACAGGTGCATGTAATAAAACAATGAGGTGAGCGATAATAAAATAACAAGGGAACACGTAATACGCGGACCGGATTCACACAACACAGACTTGAACATGAACTGGGCAAGTTCATACAATTAGAGAATTGAGCGGAAACGAGAGTCAGCTGTAGTTAATAGATGAACCAAAGAAAGATAATTAGTGATAGAACAGGCAGAAAGAGAGACAGCTGCAGTGAGGAAAGATGACGTTAGTAAGTTAGTAGATAAGTGTAGAAAACCCTGGCTGCGTTCCAAACCAATTTTTTTTCTACTTGCTTCTATTCCTAGGTCCTTTCCTCGCTCATTAGCTCCACCCAGTGGAGGCCATAAGGAAAGGATCCAAGGATCACATACGAGGACGCAGCAGCGAGGCAAAATGATTTAAGCAAATGGAACGTCCTTGCTCAGTCAAGCGTCAGCTGAAGCGACGTCAATTACTAATGACGTGTGCACAGCTGTATCACCTGTCAAAAAAAAAAAAACCCGTATCAGCTGTCAGTGGCCTTTAATGCTAACGGATTGTTCTGTAGCCTATCGTATTTTTATCTCTGAGCTTGTTTTTGCATGCATCATGGTATAAACTATTGTATTATTTGACGCTATATTGCACTGTGAAGTTATCACAATTATTTGCAATGATTTTCTCCCATGCTATTTGACAGATGTGAAAATGACATGTGAAATAAGAATATTGTCTCTCAATTACAGATGTTTGTGTTTGACGTACAGTGTCCCATTAACACATCCACAACAAACGGCTATTTATCACTGTGTGAGTAAAGATCGCACGAAGCATAATTTAAATTGTAAGTAGGCAACGCCTATATTCCACACGCTCAACGGCCAATTCATCAATGGACTCGAATGCGTGTTTGTTCGTTAAAATTGGAGCACATTACAAATGACACTTCCAGCCAATAACCGAGCTGATGCCGTTTAATTAATTCATCAACAATTAAGCATGTATGATCTGATGGTATATAAGCGACAGATACTGATTTCAAAACTTAGATCGCGAACTTCAATAGGCTAGTATACTGGTCTGCTACTGTACGCAATCAACATTTCCGCAATGAACCTAGCGTTCGCCCTAAACGCATGGCACCGGCTTCAGCGGGAACGGTGGCGTTGCCAGTTCAGGGGATCGCGACTGCTTCGCTCCGTCCTGTTCCTAAGTGAGGTAAGAATCACGTATTCTCAACAGTAGTCATAAGACAGTGCTCTTGATCAAACATGGACATTGATAAGCATGAAGCACTTTTAACAGTGGGTGGAGTAGAATTCACCTGGATAAATATACAGCAAAGTTATGTCATGCACACATAGTAATTGCATGTTCTATAATACCACACATTTACCTGCATGTCGGACTACAAACTATACATTTGGCTACTGTGGTTTGGTGTTAATCAATCAACTTGTGTGAACTGTAGGCTGCATGTACACACTTCATGTTTTTCATTTCATTCTTTTTTAGGTCGACGATCCAACAGCTGGGCATTATGCCCAAGAAAATGCCACTGTGCCAGTGCTCCAGCTTTACTTTAATGGGGACCAGGACCTCATGGAGGACTACCGTCTGAGCCATGGCTCCATGGAAGCATTGATAATGCTACTCCCGCATGGGGGAGCGTTGTCTGGGCACACCACTTAAGGGTCCAGGAGGTGCCTGCTCTTCAAGGCTCAGGAGGTGGACCACACCTTTGTACCCACGGTCATCACCGCATGTGCCATGCTCCATAACATCTGCCTGACAAAGGGGGACATCCTTGAGGTTGTCGAGGATGTTGGTGATATTGGTGTGGCTCCACCACGTCCAGTGAGGGGGGAAAAAAGCGGACATGGCCGGCGAGACCGACTGGCGGGGCAACCGTCTGCTCCAAATATGTGTCCAGTAGCACTGAATGAACATGATTATATGTAATTTGGCAATTGTTTGAAATATTATTTATACAGGAGAGCTTTTTGTTAAGTGTCTCCGTTTCTTGTTATGTTTGTATATTCTCCCTTGCAGCCCCTCTTTCTGTCCAGTGTTAATCCACGTTTTATTTGTTATGTTAGTGTTAATAAAATCACTTATGGATACTAACATATCAGTTTCATACATCTTTTCTGTGCCACTTTTTCATTACCTTTATTTATTTCAAAACACACTATAAGCATACCACTTTGACACCAATGTATGTCAACCACCTGTCGGGGAAGTGAGGATTCTGTAAAATGTCTATTTTCTGAATCCAGTGTTTCCAACGGTCAATGCCCTTCCTTGTTTAAATGTTCAGCACTCTGAATACTGAACACAGGCGATATTGCGTGCTAGAACCACTCACTTATCCTGCAGTAAAAATATATTTAACATCATTTCATAATTATTATAAATGACAATCCTCAATTCAATCGCATAATTCGTCCATAGGACAGTAACCTGGTGGAAGCAACAAGTCAAAACAAAGTCTAATTCAGACCTAAGAGTACAGTAAAATAAAAACAGTAAATTAGAATAATGACTGCAAATCATTCATTAATGAATGTAGGCTGACTACTTAGAATTTACAAAAAGGAAGACATTCACTTGAAGTTACCAGTAAAGAGCGAGAGACCGATAAGCCAGAAATAGCCTAGGTATTACCCTCCTGAAGCTTACACGATCAGCAAAATTGTTAGTATTTGTGTGTTTCTTTTCTCCCAAATAGTTTTGTGCTGCTGAAGGGGGCACTCAGATGAAAACTATATCTTAAAAGGTAAAAACACAAGTAAAAAACAAATTGACAAACACTTGTGAACTATTTACATTTTATTAAGAATTTTCTCAAACTCATTAGAGCTTTCCAGTGTGGCCTTGAATCGCTCCTCTTTTCTGGCACCATCTTCCTTCAGGAACCGCAGAACGGCTCCCTCACCGGTCCTTCTCCTTTTGGGGGGTGTGGGACAGGCACAGCCTTTAGCCAGGCTGTGCATCCTCTTCCTCCTCCTCCACACACGCCCGGCTACAAGTGACCGCCACAAATCCAGGAAGAGATGAGCCAGTGCCATCTGAGGTCTCATCAGCCACATGTGCCAGGTTTTCTGAAACACATGAATCCATCAGGACAGGAGGATCAATAGATGGCCTCCCCCCGATGGCCTCATGCATTGCATTAAACCATGGCCATGTGGCTGCTGCGGCCTCTCCCCTGTCTGTTCCGTCTCTGTAGCAGGGCATCTGAGTGCCTACAAGGAAAGATGCAAGGGTGAAGGTGAGCTGTGAGCCTATTGCACAGGCATAATTTTGTTTCAGTATGCAATAGAAACTACAAATTCGCAAAGGAAAAACATAATAAATTGAACCTCACCTTATATTTTTGCTTGAGGTTGTCCCATTTCTTTGCAATTTGGATGGGGGTTCACCTGGCCCTGTAGGCCCATCTGCAGACGAATTTCACTGAGGAAAACAACACATGTTACCATACCATACCCAAGTGCCCTACAACAATTACTGCCATGCCATAACATGTTTATGTGTTATCCATTTACAGGGGCAGGCATGCCTCTTGCCATCACACTTACATTAGGGATATCAGAAGTTGTCATTTGCATACAATTAACTACTTCAACACAAGACATGAATCATGGTGCTGAGGAGTGATTCCGTCAACATTAATCTATGACATGTAGGAACACCAATATGGACAGTGACATGGTCCAGCAAGAACATAAAAAATGGCTTATTGCCAATGTTTCTGTGTAACATATTTTAGTTCTATGTGACATCACACATTATAGAATGTCACTAATGACTCACCCCCAAGCTTTCTTTGCTACATGCCTCTTCCCCGTAAACAGATGCTCATTCTCACACCTCAGCCGAATGAGGCTGAGGGTGCTCTCATCTGTCCCTGTAAATGACACAACAGACCTGCAAGTAAAAACCAGCTAGTAATGTCTGTGTATAGCCCTAAATCACAACGGCATGTGTCAAGGGGCTTCACAAGCTCATAATTCAGACATGACATATGTAAGTAGGCTACATGATGCAAAATAGTAGCCTATCCTAATAAGCTAGCCTAATGTGCATTTCATCAGTCAAAGACAGCTAATGCTATAACATAGACTGACATTACATTATTTCTGTCATACAAGAGTGAGGAAAAATATATTTTAAACGCAAAGCAGCTGCGTGTTCATGTTTCAGTTGTTACACTGGAAATCGAGCAGCGACTGTCGAGCCTATTTCAGTTAGCCTACTTGCCGGGATGCATTCAACAGTGTGAACATAGGCTAAACGTAACATAGCCTATTGAATAGCGTACTATATAAAATTGTATACAGTTTTGAAAGGACATGGGTTAATTGAAGCTTGCGTTTCCTATGCAGTAACGTTAGCTAACAAACAACTATATGGGACAGAAACATGTCCTAAATGTTACGCTTACACGCTGAACTACAATATTTGTTGTCTCTGTTTTCATGAATAAACTTGCCTTTTGTTTGTCCGAAAGAACGAGTGACATTATAAATGAAAGCGCTTTATAAATTAAATTGAAAGGAACGATAAGCACTTACATTTGTGTACGAGAGGTCCCGCAATGTTTTCAACTGAGGCAGTGTGGCAGATGTGATGAAACACGTCACGCGTTCTGAGTAAAACTTCCGCTAAGGCTGCACTCGTGTTTCCTCACTGAAGAATTCTTCGGGAGCCTCCTATGTCCCCACTGCTCGCTCCTCGGTGGAGCATTTAGCGGTTTGGGATGTCCTTAAAGATGGCGGACCTCGATCGAGTTCCGGGTCAGACAAGTACCAAGTAGATAGCACGGAAAAAAAATTGGTTTGGAACGCAGCCCCTGATTCTATGGTGTTAGTAGATTAGTATTATATACAAGTTAGTCACTAGTAGATTAGTAGACCCTAATTCTAAGATGTTAGTGGTTGTTAGTTAATTAGTATTATTTACAATGAAGTAATTAGTAATGAAGGAAGCGCATAACAGAGGAAATACAGAGAAAACTGAAATCCCCACAGACTCCCGAAAAGTGTGATGAAGACAGGGAGTGACAGTAACACAGAACAGTGAAACCACAAATAATCAGAAACATAAATACATAATCAGAATAATTAAACAAGTAAAAAATACAAGACAGACAGAACATAACAATTAACCACACACTTGATGCCCCCTCAGTCTATACCCACGCAAACTAGTTCCACATACTCAAGGTTACATCGCAACAGTGGATACGCTTACTGAATGCAGTGTGTATGGGCTGTCTAGGCTAGTGACAATGCCCCCAAAATTGTGAGATACCCCTACCGGCAGAACAAAACACAACATTGTTTTTCCTCATCTCTAAGGTCTCCCATATATGAAATGGATTCTTGTATAAAAATATTTTACTGCAAAAATGGTTAAATTGATAGATATTGTTATACACCCCCAAAGGAAAAAATAACCAAAATATAGCCTGGCCGTATGGGAGTTGAGACATATAAACTCATGTAGATTAATAATACAAGCTCCAAGAGCTTTCAAACTTGACATGCTAGCAGTCAGACAGTTGCTTAACCTAATAGAAAAACCTGGATGTGAATATCTTTATGCATGTAGGAAATATAGACCTATGTACACATACTTAAAATAAGCGGAAATGTAAAAAATGAATATCTATGCAGAATGTTCTCATTTACTTTGTAGTAGCTCTGCCATGGATTGTCATAGAAACACAGATGAGGGCTTGTTGGAAAGGTGGTTGTGCTGAATCCATCAATACCACATGTGTAAGTATAGCATGCATGGTCAGGGAGTTACATCAGTAAATGTATGAGGTGTCCTAAATGAAAGAAAATGAAACATTGACATAATGAAGTCTTCAGTCCAAAGCCCATTATCAGTGGTGAGAAGCATTTTGACAATTTCAATGTTACTGCAAAGTAAAGTCACTTGAGGTAATGTTCTGGTCTATAATGTTAATATATTGATGATACATTTAATAAATGATACATTGCATATGATACCTTATGATACTTCATATGGAAACGAAGATCCAATTGAATCAGGTTGAAATTGAAATAGAACACCTTTATTTCAATCTACAGCAACACATCACCGTCACTCATCCACATTATCATCAGTGACAAAATGGATCATATTTGGGCAGTCAGGGAAAGAGCAAGAGCAAAACTCAGTGCAAGTCAAGCCCACTGAAAGACATTGGCATTTGCTGGCATCATTGCAGTTTCCATCTTTACAGTACAGGTGGGTGATGTCTCGAACTTCCTTAGGTGCCGGTGCTTTCTGGAACAGCACAGGTTCAATGGACCCATCTTCTCTGAGCCTCCACCCTCTACCAACTGGGTTCCAGAGAAGAGGCTTGGCCAGATGGCTGTGACGCCACACTGCTGTTTGGTACAAGGCTCTCAACACATGTTGCTGGAAGGCATCTTCTGTTGGGGGTAGATTTGCAGCTGATGAATCTGTGGTAGATGACCTACCACAGCTCATCCAGGTTGGTGCAAGGACGTCCATTCTCCTTTTTCTTTTGGCCATACAGGAGGAGGGCATACTTTCTTGCCACAGGAAAAGCCTCCTCTAGGCTTTCAGACAGTCCAAAATTGGCCATTTCTTTTAACTCACTCAGATGGGTCTTCAGTCTTGTGAAGGCAGTGGACTTCCCAATTCTGTACAAGCTGCTTGTGGTATCGCAACCTGTGAGGGCGTGGCATGCAGGCAAACATTCACAAAGTGCTGCTCCAAGCTTCAGAGCGATGGAACAGACTGGGACAAATCTTTCATTTGGGCCATGTCCAGAGTGCATGAACACTGTTGAGGATCCAAACATCCCTTTGCTTGAATAGTACACAAGCAAAACCAGTACATCTATCATCACATTTGACAATGAGACGAGAATGTGACTGTGCAAGGTGTATTGCATGTAACACCAATCTTGTGTCAGCCTCCTCCTGGTCACTATAAAGATCTGTCAAGCAGTCAACACCTGACTTGCTAACCATCTTAACCCTTTCCAGCCGGACCGCTCTAATTTCATCCTAATTGTGACGATGGTTTGACGTCAAATATCTCTGCCGTCCAATCACGGATTTAAAAAAAAAAAAATGCTAATTAAACATGACAAAATAAGCTACAATTGCATATAACTGGTTGGTGAGCTTAGTGGGCGGGGATTGCTTTCTTGACCGCTATATAAAGGCGCCCGTAAAACCCGGAAGTCTCCATTTGCCTCACCGCGGACCAAGATACCACATCGGACAAGAGACCGTCGTTTGAAGACTTTACGGCGACTGAAGAAACCCCAATAAGCTAGGTAGGTAAAAAAGCATTTAAAGATAATAATTAGCCATAAATATTACTTCAGAAACGGTTTTATTTTGAATAAAATCATGTTTTTGTACCGCAGACTTTCTCAGATTATCATTTAGAATTCGAACAAAAACATGAACATTCGTGTAAAAGCGATCACGTTTTCTTCAAGTGTTATTCTTCCCCCAACTCGTTTCGAGATGAAATTGTGAAAAAGTCTGTCATATAATGAATAAGTGAAGTGATAACGTTAGATATTTTTCGTATTTAGTGTAGACTTTGATAACTAAATAATGGCTAACTAAAGCTAAAACCAGTAGCGTAGTCTAGCAGCGAGCTCTGTGTCTCGGCGCAAACACAAGTCCTTTGTCCTGGTAACTTTTAACGTTAGCTCTGCTGTCTAAAATGGCTAGCTTTCTAAAAGTTGAATAGTTGAGTTATACTCAACTATTAGTCTTATCAATAGCAAGTACTAATTATCTAGCTAGTGTTTTAACATAACGTTATGCCTAAATCTGAAGGTAACTAATTGCCCTGTCTAAAATGGAGAAGGGAACTGAAAGTTTTTTTTTTTTTTTTTTTTTGGACTCACGTTTCTGAAGCTTCAAGGACCCGCTGTGTTATTTTCCCAGCTCGTTTCGAGATGAAATTGTGAAAAAGTCTGTCATATAATGAATAAGTGAAGTGATAACGTTAGATATTGTTCGTATTTAGTGTAGACTTTGATAACTAAATAATGGCTAACTAAAGCTAAAACCAGTAGCGTTAGTCTAGCTGCGAGCTGTGTCTCGGCGCGAAGTCCTTTGTCCTTTGTTTTGGTAACTTTTAACGTTAGCTCTTCTGTCAGTCTGGCTAGCTTTCTAAAAGTTGAATAGTTGAGTTATACTCAACTATTAGTCTTATCAATAGCAAGTACTAATTATCTAGCTAGTGTTTTAACATAACGTTATGCCTAAATCTGAAGGTAACTATGCGCTGTCTAAAATGGAGAAGGAACTGAACGGCAGTATTTTTTTTTTATATATATTTTTTTGGACTCACGTTTCTGACATGAGCAAGATAAGCCTGTTTAGACACATATGACAAAAATACATCATCCAGTTGAGCCAATGTCACTGATGATTTATGTCTGTTCATTCAAAACGTTATTTTACATTGATGGACATTATGCCAAGTAGTCTAACTTGTGATATTTGTTGAGCTTTTTATCTAACGTTATTCTGGAGCATAAAGTGTTTTCTGTAAAATGTCATTCTCACTATACAGCTCTTTAATGACTCAGAAATGGTTCTATATGTTATGGATTAATGAAATGGCAACTGATAATATTATTTATCTATTACAGTGATGGATGGACATTATGCTTGTGTCCAGAATAGCTATTTTATCTATTCCTGACATAAGCATAAATCGTTTGCTGTAAAGATGTTATTATTGTAAGTATACAGCCCTTCAATGACTCAGAAATGGTTTTATATGATATGTTATGGATTAATGAAATGGTAAATGATTACATATTTATGTATTGCAGCAAAGGATGGACATTTAGCCATCTATACAGTCCCTGAAGAGAAGGATGGTGCTGAGGGTCATTGCAGAGCACGACATGCACTTACTGTTATCTTCTTGATTCTTGAATATATTTAAGGTATTTATGCTTGACCATAGATTTGTCTGCTGTACCTGTACTAATACATTAATGATTTTACTGTAAATAAATCCAATGTATTAATTTTACAGGCATCTAAACTGATATTTGCCATGGGTTGTATCTTGTTTTTATTTGTTTTGCAATGTTATCCATTTACTTAGTTCATCCATTCACTATGTTAAACATTTGTTAACATTTTTGTTAAAATAAAGTGTGTTTCATTGAACCCATACATTGTATATTTCAGTGTTTGCAGCAAGAAGGTACCGAGTTCGAATCCCGGCCGAGAGCCTTTCTGTGTGGAGTTTGCATGTTCTCCCCGTGTCAGCGTGGGTTTCCTCCGGGTACTCTGGTTTCCTCCCACAGTCCAAAAACATGCAGGTTAGGCTAATTGGAGACTCTAAATTGCCCATAGGTATGAATGAGTGAGTGAATGGTGTGAGTGCTCTGTGATGGATTGGCGGCCTGTCCAGGGTGTATTCCTGCCTCTCGCCCAATGCATGCTGGGATAGGCTCCAGCACCCCTGTACCTTGAATAGGAATAAGCTGGTTGATGGGTGATGATGATATATATATATATATATATATATATACATATACACATACACATACTCAAGTGGCCAATTAGGATAATGGATAAGTGGTAATGTGAAATGTCAATGAACCTAAAATTCTAATAAAAATGTTTTTTTAGCCTTTTCCCATACATCACTAAGTGGTTATAACTTTTGAGCAGTAGAAGATACATCTCTTCTGATTTGTACTCTATATCACTTCCAAAATAGTGAAGATACCACACAGTTTGTCTCCCTCGATCTTGAACATGAAATGTTTAAAAACCTAGGTTTCTCATGGAGAATAGCCATTTAGAAAGTTTTGTATGATTATTTATTTTGTGAATTGTTTTAGTAATTGATGATACTGTGTTAAAGTAAGCATATTATTGTATATTAATGGATATGAATGGAAAGCTCCAGTTATCCTGTTTAAAATGGTATATTATCTTTAGGGGTGTGACATAATATGATCACACCTCAAACAGTTTTCCATACGCACGTCATATTTTCAATGAACCTAACATTCTAAAGCGTTTTTTTAGCCTTTTCTTACCCATCACTGAAGCGGTTATAACTTTTGAGCAGTAGAAGATACATCTCTTCTGATTTATACTCTATATCACTTCCAAAATAGTGAAGATACCACACAGTTTGTCTCCCTCGATCTTGAACATGAAATGTTTAAAAACCTAGGTTTCGCATGGAGAATAGCCATTTAGAAAGTTTTGTATGATTATTTATTTTGTGAATTGTTTCAATAATTGATGATATTGTGTAAAAGTAAGCTAATTATTGTATATTAATGGATATATATGGAAAGCCCCAGTTATCCTGTTTAAAATAGTATTTTAAGGTTAGGGGTTGTGATGTAATATGATCAATCCATAAACATTTTTGCATATGCACATCATATTGTCAATAAACCAACATTCTAAAGCGTTTTTTAACCCTTTTCGCACCCATAACTGAAGTGATTATAACTTTTGAACGGTAGATGATAGCTCTATTCAGATTTTTATTATATTTCACTCACAAAATGGTGAAGATACCATACACTCTAGGTTTTCCTATATCTTAAACATGAAATGGGTAAAAATGTAGGTTTCTCATTAGAAAATAGCCATTTAGAACATTTTAGAACATTTTATAAATTTAGTTGTTGAATGTCTTTCCATAATTGATGATATTGCCATTAAGTAATCCTATTGTTTTTTATATCAATTGAAAGCCCCAGTTATCCTGTTTACAATGGTAAATAAAGTTTAGGTATCTGATGTAATATTATCACACCACAAAAATTTTTGCAACGCATGTTAAGAAATAGAATGGAATAGAATGTTCACAAAATATTCGCTTAGGCTGGAAAGGGTTAACCTCCTCACCATTTTCAAAGCCACCTGCCAAGATAACTGTTCTCTGAAGAGATTCTCTGTGGCCCTGTATTGGTTATGTAGTTGCTGACAAAGCTACATAGAGCAGCCTTGTTCCCACTGATCCTCAGGTATTTCCTGTAGTTAGGAACACTTGATTGTCCTGTGATAATATGTGTTGGTCTGCTGGTTTGGATGGTGCCTCTTCTTTGCCTTTCAAGGTCTTTGATTGAGTGTTGATGGTCATATCTGTCAAACACTATAACAACGCAGTTGATGCCTTCCTTTCCCATTAACGTTCTGATCTTTTTCCAGACACACTCACCCAGATCATTGTTTGTCTGAAAGCCTGAGTCATGGAGACTCTGTAGAAGAGCCATGCCATCGATGATATATGCTGATGGTTCTGCAACATTAGGCAGCTGCTGTATCTCTTCAACTACAGACTCCAGTTTCTTAGCAAGGTCAGCTTTTGTTGTCTTCCTCATGCTTCCATCATCATAAAACAAAGAAGGGAAAGGAAGGCATCAACTGCGTTGTTATAGTGTTTGACAGTGTCCGTCAGAATCTCTTTCGGAATTCCGACGCAGGAGATTATTTGAAACAGTGCCTGCGCAAAACTCTTAGCGGAGATATTGCGCAGTGGAACTGCTTCGGGATACCGGGTCGCATAATCCACCAGAACTAGTACGAATCGGTATCCCTGAGTGCTTCGTTCAAATGGCCCGATGAGGTCCATAGCCACTCTATCAAATGGGACCTCTATTAATGGAAGTGGCTGCAACGGCGCTTTTGGGGTGGCCGGGGAATTCACTAATTGACATTCCGGGCAAGACGCACACCACCGACGTACGTCGGCCCAGATGCCCGGCCAATAAAATCGGGCCATTATACGGTTTAGTGTTTTTTCATATCCCAAGTGCCCCGCCATGGGGTTATAATGAGCCGCTTGGAAAACCATTTCCCGGCGGCTTTTAGGTACCAACAACTGGGTTTTCTCTTCCCCTGTTTGAGCGTCCCGACACACTCGATATAATCTATCTCTAATAACCGAGAAATACGGGTAAGAGAGAGCTGTCTCCGGACGCACTTGCTGACTATCAATACGCATCACTTGGTCGAAAGCAAAGCGTAAGGTGTCATCCCGAGACTGTTCGAGTGGGAAATCCTCCGTGGGGTGAAAAACTGGAACCAGGGGAGTCTCCTCTCGAGGCTGCCTAGGCTCCGCCCCCCCCTCGACCGTGTCGGCTGACCCTGCGTCATCGCCGTCAACAGCACACACCTCCCCGGGCCCTACCGGTCAGGATCGCACCTCCCCCAGCTTCCCTGACACTTTACAAAACCCCGCCCAATCAATGCCCAAAATCAGGGGGTACGAAAGCCGGGAGCTAACCGCAGCTTTGACTATATACATTTTCCGTTGATAATACATTTTTAAAGGCACTACCGGATATTTGTGCACATCCCCATGCACGCACCTAATCGATACCCAGGGTGCCTCCACCAATGCCTCTGGCCGAACCAGGCTTTGCCGAATCATGGACTGCATAGCCCCTGAATCCAACAACGCCCCTGATTCCAACAACGCCCGGTGTTCACTCCCTTGCGCCCTTACCGGGATGCAGTACGCTCCCTCTGGATCGTGAGCGGGAGTGGGCGGACCGACAACCCGGACCACCTGCCCCACCTCCATAAGTGGACAGTCGCGGCGCAGGTGGCCGAGCTGCCCGCATCGCCAACAACCCGGTCCGACCGTCTGAGGAGCCCTATGTGGGTCGGACCCTACCGCCACTGAGCCTGGGCCTGGAGAGGGAGAGAAAAAAGAGGGGGGATTAATTCGGGGATAGGTTGTAGCGGGGTCGCGGGAAAGGGAAGAAGGGACCGTGCGAGGAGGGGGCCTCCTCCTAGGAGCTGGTTCTGGCGGTTTTTGCGGCGGGCTGCTGGGTACCACGGCCAGATGGTCTTCGGCCAGGATAACTGCCAGCTCCAGGCTAGTGGGTCGGTGGCAGCGCACCCAGTTGTCGGTCGCCTCTGGCAGCCCGCCCACTAATTTCTCCAGCACGACCTACTCCACTACCCCCGCGGCGGACCGGATTTCTGGCTGCAGCCATCGTCGGGCCATGTCGGTGAGCCGCTCCCCCGGAACCGGCGCCTTTGGTCTTCTGGGCTATAGCCCAGACGATCCAGGATTGCCCTCCTGACTGTGTTGTAGTCCGCTCGGGCTACGGCCGGCAGCCCATTTGCCGCCTGCTGGGCTTCCCCCGTGAACAGGGGCAGGAGGCGGACTACCCACTCCTCGCTGGGCCACCGACACGCCTCCGCGGCCACCTCGAAACTGTCCAAAGGACTGCGCATCATCGTCTGCAGTCATCTTGGGAAGCTGGATCTTTATAGGGGCTCGGACATGCGGATCCCGGGACCCTGCCTCCCCGGCGGCCATCTGCCACAACGTTTCCGTCTGGAGGGTGGCCTGTACCCGCAGCGCCTCCATCTGCTCCTGGTGTACAGACGCTTGCCGCTCCTGCATCTGGGCCATCGCCTCCAGCATGTGGGCGAGCGCTACCACCGGCTGCCCCACTTCAGGTCGCTACTGGCTAGTCTCCATTCCTTCTGTGTGTTTTTTATTTATTTATTTTTCCTCGAAAACCCCCCCCCCCCGTACAGACCACCACTGTGGCAAGTTCGAGTGCCACCGCTCGAGAAGGATTTGAGACCACACAGACGCTTTTGAAAACCCGTTGGTTATTTTTATTTTTTTGTTTGTTTTCGTTTTCTCGGCTCTGGCTTCTCGGAGCTTCTACTTCCTCCGTCTCCAGCCAGCCCCGTTTGTCCGCCCGTCTCTCTCTTTTCAAGCCCCGGCTCACTGTCATAGCAATCAGAAACAATTAAACCATTTGTTTCTGTTACACTTGTATTCAGTTTGTTAAATTGTTGGTTTCAGCACCTATGGTGGATTGTGGTATTTTCCTTTGTTATTGCCTGCTCTATGTCATGTGACTAGACACAGGAATCAGGAAGTTAATGCTCAGCCTCATGGAGAACAGTACTGCTCACGAACAGACCTGCAGTTTATCAATCTGCATCCTTCTGCGCACATCTTATGTGTATGGCAGCATCGTCTGTATGTATCTTTTGCCTTTAATGCATAAGTGTATTTTTACAGTCTCATTTTGTGAAATTTCATAATTTTGAGTGTAAAAAATATGTTAGATACATTCTGTATTAGTTAATGCACGGTGCCATTTACATGCTATGGTTTCTCTGTTTTGTAGATTTATGTAGAGTAATCTGAAGATTCAATTGCTCCATCATTATCATAATTCACGTTTATGTACATTAAGTGCTAAAATGATAATTTAGTTAGAAGATTACTTAGTAAGCTAAGCACAGAAGAGCTTGTCGTCAGATATCATGCAGTTTAAGTAATTATACTTTCTGTATCTGTTTTCAGTTTTACCCTTTCCTAGCCAATAAACCTGTGGGCAAAATACATTCTTGTCTATGGAGTCTTGGTGAAATTAAGGAGTTTATCTGGCTGTCAAAATACCTGACTCACGTATGGAGGACAGCATACCATTATTCAATCACGTTTCCCCATGATGCTGATTAACTTATGACAGCTGTGGCTCCGGGTCCGAGAGCCGCTCCGCTCACTCTCTCTCTGCACGCAGAGGCTAACCACGCCCACCCTGCCACAGATACTTTAAAAATATGTTAAAGCAAAGGGTATGAATACTTATGTAAATGAGAGATTTCAGTTTTCGATTTTTAATACATTTGCAAAAATTTCTAAAAACATGTTTTTACTTTGTCATTATGGGCTATTTTGTGTAGAATTTTGAGACAAAAAATTAACTCAATTCATTGTAGAATATGTCTGTAATGTAATAAAATGTGACAAGGTGAAAGGGGTATTCAGACTTTCCGGCTTGACTGTATATTTCATGTTGTTATTTTGCAGTGATTTTGGAGTTTTATTTTATGGGCTTTCTCTTTATGCTGTGTATCGGTTGTTCAAATCTGTATTCTTGTTTTAATCTGTACTTTTATGTAAAGCACTTTGAGTTGCAACTATGTATGAAAAGTGCTATACAAATAAAGTTTATTATTATTATTATTATTATTATTATTATTATTATCTTCTGCAGCATTTTGGCTCAGTACAGCATTACCGCAGAGCCACTACAGGATCAGTACAGGGGTACTCAGTTCCCCTTAATGTAAAAGTTTCTGATCCTTTTGAGGATCCAACACGATGAAGCTATTGATAACTGGGATGAGTTGGAACCAGAGACTATAACAGAGCGAGTAGCTGTAAGGGGTTTATTGAGTGTTTGGAGATTCAAACGCAAAGGTGGGGAGATCAGAACAAGTCAACTCACAACAGTGAGGACCAATAATTAGGGGAAGAAAATAATAAAGGAAGAAAGAAAAGACAGGAACCTTATTCCTTAAGGCTAACAGCCAAAACGAAAATTAACCCACAAAACTGGGTGCACTACTAAAACTAGTAGAATACATATGAAATCTCCCGAGCTCACGTAATGAGCTAATAACGGGAAACTTCGTAAAACAAAAGATTTTTGGCAACACTTAAATCCAAATCAGCCCAGACCTACAGTACAGTCAGCTTTGTTGTCCAGCAGACGTTAAGCCTGATTTCAGACATTGTCAGTTCACTTAAGAGGAAAATTATGACTCTGCTCAGAAGATTTAGTCATGATGAGCAAGAGGTCCAAGAACTTTGAGGAGGCAGCATGTCCATCCAAGGGTTTGGATTCAGATTTCAAACAGATGCAATATTTTTGCAAAGTCAGGCAACTTAATTCAGCCTGTAAAGGAGGCTTTGCCGGTAGTCTCGCATATGCACAGGAGGGGGTCAGGTACTGGCACAGTACGACAGGTAGCAGTTCAAGATATGTTTTATCGTTACCCTGTTATGTTACCCTGATGAGAGACGAGAGCAACTATGCTGACGATGTGCATCATGCCAACATGTCAGAGACAGGTGTTAAGAGAGACAGTATCCTCAATAGCCTGTTTCACTTTCACGTAACAGACAACACAGTCGCTGACATTATGCATGACTTGTTTGAAGGGGTGGGACCATATGAATTGAAGCTGGTACTCAATTCACTTATTCAGAACAAACACTTCACGCTTGAAAAGCTCAACTTAGTAACAAGTCTTGATTACGGGATTGCTGATCAGAAGAACAAGCCATCAGTCATTGGGAAGCACAACCTTAAAAATCCTGAGGGAGCATTACACTAGTCTGCGGCCCAAACATGGTGCCTCCTGAGGTTGTTGCTATCTATGATTTGAGATCTAATTCCAGAGGGAAATGAGCACTGGGAGCTCCTGCTCCTTCTTCTGGAGTTAATTTTCTCTCCATCCCTTACATATGGAGCTACAGCCTACTTGGCTGTCATCATTGAGGACCACCACTCTCAGTTCTTGGAGCCGTACCCTCATTTGCATTTCTGTCCAAAGCACCACTTCATGGTACATTATCCACAGGCTATTCTGAAGTTGGGACCCCTCATCCAGTTCTGGTCCATGCAATTTGAGGCCAAACATGTTTTTTAAAAACGCATTAGCCACAACACCTGTAACTTCAGGAACATTTGCAAGACCAATGCTACTCCTTCTTCTCTGGCGCTGTATTTAAAACTAAAACAGAAGTTGGCCCAGGTTACAGTATGCTACTTGCTGTAATGGATCCCAGCTAAACCCAGCTTGGGTGAAGGTAAAAGGCACACAGTACAGATCAGGCATGACAGTGTTTCTGTCTTATACCACTGACGGTGAGCCTCAGTTTGGCCTAGTGAAAGATATCTTAGTCTTCACCTACTCAGTCAAGCTTGTTGTCCACAGCTGGTTTTGAGTGGCATTTATTTGCCTATGGTGTAACGCCAACCACTAATGTAGTTGCTGTTGAACCACATTCTCTCCTTGACCATCACCCTTTGCATGCAGTGAAGTCCTACAGAGATAGTGACTATTACTTATGTTGCACTTAGAGTTTTTAAAGATTTTGTCTTTTCTGATTATCTGACGTTGGTGTACTGTTTATGTTTTGGAAAAACATTTTGAGCTTCTGTGCCCTTCCATTTAATTTATATCTTTTCCTCTTCCCCTACAAGTTGTCTGGCTATTTTTTAATGCAAATATTACAGTCAGATCCATAAATATTTGGACATTCACAAAGTAATTGTTATTTTAGCTGTCTACCACATGAATATGAATGAATATGAGCTCAAAGTGCAGACTTTCACCTTTAATTTGAGGGTATTTACATGACCCGTCATGACTTACAGTAATTTCACTGACCATGTATTCCCTACTGTTCCAGTGTAATTTACAGCTAAATCAAGTCCCACCCCCCAATTCCCATAGAGATCCATTCAAATGCAGAGAGGTTATAGTATTGCTTGTGTACCAGAACATAACATATCAACAATCTTTTGATATTGTTGGGTCACAGATATCAGGAAGTCATAGCATGCAAAGTATATGCCACCAAATATTAAATATGATGACTATATTTAAGTTTATGTTCATTTGTCCAATTACTTTTGGTCCCCTAAAATGTGTGGGGGGGGGCTATGTATAAAAAGTGCTGAAATTCATACACCGTTCACCCGATTTGAATGTAAATGCCCTCATATTCATTCTTTAATTTTGACTCCAATCTGCTGTGGTAGACAGCTAAAATAACAATAACTTTGTCAATGTCCAAATATTTATGGACCTAACTGTATGTGGCCTGTAGGGTCTAAATAGTCACTTGGTTTCCTGTAGTCATTTCAACTCCAATCTGCTGTGGTAGACAGCTAAAATTGACTGTATATGTATAGCAGCATATAGTATTGACAATGCTGGATGGCTGGAAAGCTGAGTGGGCCCAAGGCATCCAATGTGGAGCTGCCCAACATGATGCCAGCTGGGTCAGTCAAGCCTAACACAGCTGCATAGACTAATTACCAGTCACCCTTAACTTTTTTAGTATGTCCATGTATTCATTTCTGTTCAGCGAAGCATGCTCTTCGTAGACCCACAATTTAATTCTGATTCTTAGTAAAATTAGTAAAAAAGTACAAAAGTAGAAAATGTAAAAATTTGGCGCACTCCAGCAAGCTAGTATAGAGTGTTTACATTTTACTATCCATTTATTTGTTTAACAACTTTCTAGGCTAGCATTGGGGTCTTAAGCAAAAATGAATCCAATCTGAATCCAGTCTGTAATTACTCAATTACACTCATTCCTCAGTTTGTTCTTTTAGTCCTACTAGTGTGAGGCACCATTCCAAATTTAGTCTCTAAGTCCACTATCATAAGTGTCAAAGAAATGAACTCAGTGCCCCTTAGTCCTCAATACAACTGAAGAGTATTTATTTATTTATTTATTTGGCTACTGAGCAGCATTTTTATGTGAGTATGAACTGGAATTAGGTGTCATGTAGAGTGCTATGGTCTACACAACTCTGGATTAGAGTTGAACCCAGGGTTATTCCTAAATCTTGTTAGAATGCAATGAATTCTGCAGAGTACAAGAGTCAGGTTGAATGCTTTCTAACTCTTGAGTATATTCTCATTAGATTGCCATGCCCAACGACCCACCCCAATGTTCTGCAGAGAGAGAGAGAGACGGTGGAACAGACATGGCATGTTGCTAGGATGTGCCACGGTTACATTACAGTTGGTTCCAACATTTGTGGGTGTTTTTACTTTTTATTTTGCAAACATTATGAAAATTTTTTTTTTTATGAACGGCAACACTTAAAAAAATGTTTTTACAGGAAATCCACCAGACTCTCTTAGGCACCCACAATGGGAGATCAATATTAAACAGTTTCGATGACGAGAGATCCATCACCAGCAAACAGAGAAAGCTACTTGTACGGTATCCCACCTCCTAGAAAAACATGGCGAGATGTGAGTGAACACTACTGATTAAGTACATGAGCATCATTTGAATTCAACTTATGATTGTCTGTTATGATATGAGGGTTTTTTATACTTCATTATGTTAACTTGTCAGCATCAATTTAGTTAAATAGTGAGACATACAGTGCTCTCCATAATGTTTGAGAAAAATACATATTTCTTTCTTCATTTGGTTCTGTACTCCACAATTAAAAATTTGTAATCAAACAATTCACATGTGGTCAAAGTGTAGATTCTGTAGATTTTTCACCATGTAGAGATTGTAGATTTTACTTACTAAGTCAGATCATAGTCTCATTGGCCCCCACCATATTGTATCTACTTATTCTCAGTCTACCTTTTCTCAACCAATGTTTTTAACCATCTGCTGTTGTCTACTTGAAGGTCATCCTCAGCAACGAAAAATGTACTTGCCATAGCTTTGGTACATGAATTTCCAAGTCTGAAGGATAAAACAGGCAGAGGCAGTGGTTATGTGAGTTCATCCAACATTATACATTAAATCCCTTGTAATCTGGATTCAGTTTGTTGTGTACCTCACAAGCTCCTGGTTACTTGAAGTTACCTATGTAGGATAATAGAGATCAACTTGAACTTGACTTTGATTTAATGTTACAGGCAGCATGGTATACACCTGGTCGCAACCATAGACCTGCCACTGGTTTCCTGGAGGAGTGTTTGAGAAACGTGAGAAAACGTATGCGAAATCTGAGCAGACCTCATCATCAGGAGCCAGGGGAGAACAACAGATCCTTTCTACCAGGTACAGGGCTCATAAAACATGAAGGCAGTTTAAAGTGTTACTTCAGACACTTTATTTGAATGGCCCTTATCTCATAAATAAAGGTGAACATTTAAGGGTTTTCATTTCACACAGTGATTCATTATTTTTCAGTCCAATAACATTTTAGTCAATTAGAGAAAATTGATTCTTCAGAATTTATTTTATGCTAGCCAGAGAGTGTATGCAGACACAACCCTATCCCTCCACTCCATACCTGTCAACATTGGGCTTTGAAAATAAGGGAGATCAATGTTCGCGGACTCTAAACCCTCTAGGGGGGTCCAGGGGCATGGTCCCCCGGGAGAAGATTTTGTCAATTTTAAAGTTAAATGCATCAATCTGGTGTACTTTGAGAGCAAAATTAGAGGCTAGATCTATGAAGAATTTTGTGGTCTTGTAAACAAAATTCAAAAGTTGTTTGAATTTTGAACCCTAGAGGGTTTAGAGTCCGCGAACATTGATCTCCCTTATTTTCAAAGCCCAATGTTGACAGGTATGGAGTGGAGGGATAGGGTTGTGTCTGTATACACTCTCTGGCTAGCATAAAATAAATTCTGAAGAATCAATTTTCATACTGAATCCTGGAAATCTAAGATGGCGGCGCGCGCGCAACGCGAGTCCCTGTGTCTCTCCAGTTTTTGCAAATTAGCGGTAATTTACCTACTCGTTTTAAGTCTGTTCACTCAAAACAGTCTTGCCAACACATCTTACACCCGACAAGAACTTTTGGACATTGGAGGACAATGTTCAGTCAACTTTAACGGCGATCTCACGCCACACGCTGAGATCATAAGGACACCGGAGATCAGCGACCCAGCTCGACCGGCCGGAAGTGCTCCCAGACGGCGCAGAGAACGTAAACAAAGGAGGGGAAGATGAGGAGGCCTACGAGCTAGGCTACGGCTAACTCCTAACCGACTATCAATTCCCAGCCTTTTTCTCGCGAATGTTCGGTCTCTGGTGAACAAGATGGATGAACTGCGGCTGCGGATCACCACTCATAAATGGATTATGGACTGCAACGTCATGATTTTCACGGAAACATGGCTCAATAGTGGCGTTCCCGACAACGCTATTGTGCTACCGGGACGTGAAATCTTCAGAGCGGATAGAACAGAGGAGGGCTCCGGAAAGACCAGAGGTGGGGGTCTGTGCATTTATGTGAACAAGGCTTGGTGTACGGACAATACCATCATTGAGAGCCACTGCTCTGCTGACCTAGAGCACATCATGGTTAAGAGCAGACCTTTCTATCTGCCTAGAGAATTCACTTCTACAATTGTGACTGCAGCATATATCCCTCCGGATGCTAATGCTAAGCTAGCCATGAAACAACTGCAGGCAGCCATTAGCAAACAACAGACCACACACCCAGAGGCAGCCTTTATTGTTGCGGGGGATTTCAACCACTCCAGCCTGAAGACTGTTCTCCCTAAATTCCACCAGCATATCTCCTGTCCTACAAGAGGTGATAAGATTTTAGACCATGTTTAAACCAACATGGCTGAGGCTTACAAAGCCGTCCCCCTCCCCCACCTTGGACAATCTGATCACCTCTCTTTGTTCCTGTTCCCCAAGTACTCCCCACTCATCAAACGAGTGAAACCCTCTGTGAGGACAGTCAAAGTTTGGCCTGAGGGGGCAGACTCTCTACTGCAGCACCGGTTTCAACACACGGACTGGAGTACGTTTGCCACACAGGCCACCCTGGACTCCCACACAGACATTGACTCCTACACCACCTCCGTCTTGGACTACATCAACACCAACGTCAACGATGTCACCACCCTCAAACGGATTACAACATTCCCCAATCAGAAGCCTTGGATGAACAAAGAAGTCCGTCTTCTGCTGAAGACACGCGACACTGCCTTCAGATCAGGTGACGCGCAGGCCTACAGCTCAGCCAGGGCCAATCTGAAAAGGGGTATCAAGAGGGCCAGGCACAGCCACAAGCTAAGGATTGAGGAGCACTTCATCAACTCCGACCCCCGACGCATGTGGCAGGGCATCCAGTCCATTACAGATTACAAACCCACCAACAACTCCCCCCCAACCAACGACACCTCCCTCCCTGATAAGCTCAATGACTTTTATGCCCGCTTCGACAAGGACAACCACGAGGCGGCTATAAAGGCCATACTTCCTGTTGACCACCAGCCCCTCACTCTCTCCCCCACTGATGTGTGTGCTGTACTGAGCAGGACTAATGCACGCAAGGCTGCTGGCCCCGATGGCATCCCCGGTCGGGTGCTCAGGGTCTGCGCTGAACAGCTGACTGAGGTCTTGACTAACATCTTCAACCTGTCACTGGCCCAAGCAGCTGTCCCCACGTGCTTTAAAACCACCTCCATTGTGCCAGTGCCGAAACACACCTCTGCTGTGAGCCTAAATGACTTTCGCCCTGTTGCACTCACCCCCACCATCATGAAGTGCTTCGAGAGACTAGTCCTGGCTCACCTCAAATCAGGCCTATCCCCCCGACTGGACCCCCACCAATTCGCCTACCGGGAGAACAGGAGTACGGAGGACGCCATCTCCTCAGTGCTTCACTCTTCCTGAGGAGACTGAGGAAAGCCCATCTGTCTCCTCAGATCCTGGTGAACTTCTACCGGTGTGCCATAGAAAGCATCTTCACCAGCTCCATCACAGTCTGGTATGGAAACTGTACTGTCTCTGACCGGAAAGCGCTGCAGAGGGTGGTGAAAATCGCCCAACGCATCACTAATACCACTCTCCCATCGATCGAGACAGTACAGTACAAACGGTGTTTGAGGAAGGCACGCAGCATAGTCAAGGACTCCTACCACCCCAAACACAGACTGTTTGCCCTCCTCCCCTCTGGGAGGCGCTACAGGACCCTCCTCTCCAGAACCAGCAGGCTCAAAAACAGCTTCTACCCCTCAGCTGTCACCCTGCTGAACTCTGCACCTCGGTGACCCCCCCCCCCCCAGATACCAACCCCCCGCCCTACCTCCGGACCACCCCAGTCACTCCCCCAGAGACTTTTACTGTTAAATATACCGCTGTACATAATGCCCATACTAATCATCCTGTACCATACTGTATCATACTGTATAGACTTGTATTTTTCTTACAATTACTGTCATTGATGTCCCTTACTACTGTCTATTCATGTTATTTATACTATTGAGATTATTTATATATCCATATTTATAGTCCTGTACATAATGTTTATAGTGTACCATATTATATATATACACAATGCACTTTACTGCCTCTTTGCACTCTGGTCAGATGCTAAACTGCATTTCGTTGTTCTTGTACCTGTACATGGATAATGACAATAAAGTTGAATCTGAATCTGAATCGGATATGAATGGCGATGGCGCAGTCAATTTGATACATGCTTTAACATTTACCAGCATATCTTCAACATCTTTGTTATTATTATGAAATACGATTGTAGAGAGGGAGGATGCACATCAGATAACTTAGCGAGGTGCTAACTAATGGTAAAGTAATATTAGGGGGAAAAAAAGAAAGTCGCACACTAACTCTGTTTGCTTCAATTCCATTTATTGCCAAAACGTTGACTACTAATAAATGGAATTGGAGCATATAGTGTGCGACTTTCTTTTTTTTCTTTCTAATATTATTAAGAAAGTAAAAAACATATTTTGGGTTCTGAAACTGTGGCGGGCCGCCAGTTTAGTAATTAATTGTAAACATTGGAGAATTGGGCTCACTAGTTATATTAAGCAGGTGATTAAAATCAGGTGGTTAAATGCCAGGTTAAAAGTAAAACGTAAATTTATTTCAGAATTGTCACATAGGCTACAGTATATGCATAATACGCATACAATAAGTAGCCTAATGTATTTACCTTGATCCACTTTGCCCCTAGTGATGAGACAGGATGAGACCTATCCGTCCTAATTACACTATTCATGAAATGATAAACTACAGCTTTAAGAAAACCCCGTAAATTTTGGTGCAGGATTGTTTAGAAGGGTAGCTGCTTGCGAAAACCTCAGCTTCTCCAGTTAAAATAGCAATAAAAAAAGACGTTCTTTAATATAAAAATTTGTGAATGTTATTTCTGAAAAGTATATCATGTGCACATAATTTTTCAACCAAATGTGAAAATAATAAAAAATAAAATGTTGTGAAAATTTATATAAACGATAGGGACCTGGCGGGGCTCAAACACGGATCTCCTGTGTGAACGGCCGTTGCTCTTACCACCACGCTAAGGCCGCCTTTTGCCGACAGCCACGCTACATAAGCATTTTGTCTGTGTATCCTGCTATTGTCTACTTTGATCAGACTACTTTGATCAAACGTTCTTATTGGCAGATCAGATGTTGTTATCCAATGTGGAGAATTATTTTTTGAGGGCATGGAGCATTTTTGATAATGGCAGGAAAAATAAGAAGAAGAAGAAAGAAAAATTGCTAAAATAACCAGTGTGAATTTGGAGTCAGAAAAAAGTAGAATCCCTTCTGCAGCCCCAGCACCACAATTATCAAGCCACTCCTTTTCCTCTTATTTTCCTCATGCTGCATTCATGCCATATGGGAATTATGCTTGCTTGCTCAGAACAACAACTTGGAAACATTTACATGTTTGACCTCAAATGTAACTCCAAAATCACTGAAACGATAAAACTTGTTTTTGTTAACTATCCCCATTTTGGCAAATATTTCCAAACTTTCATGCTGAACATTTGATTTAACTGTAGACTACTGACATCTTGAGGCTCGTCAGGTAATCGTTAAATCGATATGCAGTCTTTTTTTTGTTTTTATTTATGGATCTTATTTATATATTTTTTGTACAAAAAGAATCATAGAAAATCCAATTATACTCCTAAATCAGTAATCAGTAAAAGTCTGGCAGTTTAATCAACAAAAAGTCCCCTTAATTATTTCCAAACCCGCCTATTTTCCATGTAAAACAACGTCCTACTTGTCAGGCAACTTTTGGCTGTCTTGTTTTATTTCTTTCTTCTTTTTACCTTCCCTCCCTCATTTGTTGAAAATATGCTTCTTACGTTTAACCACAGAATTCGCCACCATGCTTTGTAGACTGTTGTAGGGTATTTCCGCACTAATGTCAAGTGGGAGACTTGTATTTGTGACTTGAAAGCTAATGTGAATGGTATTTCTAAGTTGGAAGCTCTCTCCCATATGATGTTGAATATGGCATAATAATCTGGTTTGACTTCTTCATGTGTGGTGGCTGCTGGTGGAGGCACATCCTCCAGGAAAATAAGACCACGTCCTGTCTAGTCAGATAGACAGGAGCCCGATGCAAAAACACGCAATGGGTAAAATCAGGCTGAAATCACCCTAGTGCCGTTCAGATGTAGGGGCAGAGCAGCAGGAACATAAAAGGCGTGGAGCATTACATTAGGAGGGGCTGAGGGGAGAGAGACAGGTTTTGGAGAGTGGGGCTTTGACACGTGCGACAGCGCGGTGCAGAAGCGCAGTGGGGCGCTGATGGAAAGTTCATGCCTGCAGCATGCTTGCAGGCCTCCCTGCCAGCGCTCTCTACATTTCCAAGATGTAATTAGTACAATTAGCTTTGGTGGCCTAGAATAGCATAGATGAGACAAATGTAATTACCCCTGTACCATTCCCTTTATCCAAATCATCTTCGCACAGCAAAATAATGACATTAATCTTTATGTAGAAGGACAAAAGGCTATTGAATAAACCCCCTCCAAACACATACACATACACACGCACACTGTTCCCTTTAGGGCTCTGGCTAATATATTTCATAGATATTTAAGTGTTAAGTTTTTTGGCACAGGCGTCATTTCCACTATCTTAGAAAGCCCTATCTGTCCCCCCCAATGTTACATCGACACAAATACATAAAAACACCTGTATTATAGCCCATGTACGAGGTTGTATACGGTAATCAGTGGGCGGGGCAACAATGTTGCTCCATTTAGTTACATTATTGGGGCGATAGACTAGATAAACAAACTACAATATACCAAAGCAGTGTTTCATTTCAGGTGGCACCCGCTGCCTGTTGCAATTATGTAGACTACGTAGTACGCTCAATGCTGTATAGAGTGGAAACGTGGGGCTTTGGTTCCGGAAGCAAAAACTTAATTCACTTTTTACATTGGCTGTGTCTGAATGGTCTGCGTCCTGTGTAATAGAATTGGTCTACTGTATACTGCTTAGACTACTGCATACTGACATGCAGTATGTGAAAAATATCCTCCATACTATTATCAGCGAAAACCCGGGAAAAATATAATTTGGGGATTTTAAGCACACGTCTTTACCTGAATCACGTTGTTGATTTGCGAGGCATTTCGGAGAATCGTAGCCTATGCTAAAATTAGTCTAATAAAGTGTAGGAAACTTTATTTAGGTCTACAGCATTTAGATGTAGCTTTTATGAATTTGACTATGGTAGAATTTAACAGCAAACAAACAAGACGAGTGCAAACAAACTAATGCATAATGGAAGTGTTCTCATATCCCCCCATCAATTCGCACACTGTTAAGCCTAAGCTATATATAATTGTATAATTGCTTAGCTACCGTCAGATTTCAAAATGTTGGCCTACAAGATACAAGCCTTTCTTTGTTCAATTAACCTAAACTACGAGTTTACAGAACAGTAACACTGCCGCCGAGGAGCAGCAAGCAATAGCAACAGTAACGAGGACATTTTACAGAAACATGTGTTCAATACAGCCAGCTATTGTCAACTAAGTTAACGGCTCAAACAGACAAACAACATAAAAACATCGTTGAAACAATCTTATTTGTTTATATGTAGCCTACACTGCATTTGATTTGTGTGGCAATGGATTCATTGATTGGATTAAAATGTGACTATAGTCTACTCTTCCTTTTTACGTTTGCATGCTTTATTTTACCTAATGTCACAGTCTTAGAATGGACGGGAATGCATGCAACGTCTTTTTACTGTAGCCTCAGTGTTGTAATTATAGGGGAAATAGTGGGGATACAGAGATTCATGAGGAGGGTAGGCTAAATGTTTTTTTATTTGAAAAATTTCTGGGTTTTTTTTCATAAAATTTAACTATTGCCTTGTTTACATCTAAGAAGTCCAGAACTAAAATGTTGTTACATGTAACACCCTTGCCTTTGCATAGGCTACGCATGGTGACATTGCTATTGGCTAACATGCGGCAACCCCCCCATCCCCATCTCAGGGTACTGCGTTCTGCCCTGCGTCCCCCCCAATATTCAACAGAAAGTGATGCCCTTGTTTTATGGTATTAGTTCAGTTTGTTGAAATTATAAATTATTAGTTGAAAAGAATATTCAAATGTCAGGATATTCTAATATTGAAAATGCGAAATCCATAGAATTCTCTCAAGGTGAGGTTGCGTAGCTAGTCCATTTAACCCCCCAGTCTCACCTGCGACGATACCAACCCATGCGTGACACAGTGGACAATAGCATTTATTGGTGAGTTAAATATTTTCTCCACCAAAAATTTGTATTCCGTCATAGCAACAAAATAAAGCCAACAATCAGCAGAACGTATGCCAAAACAACCATAAAAATCCCTGCTCACTCAATAGCAAAATAAACAAGTGAAATTTTTGCGTAATTATACCACGTCATTCTACTATCGGTATCTGCTACTACATATTAAATAAATATACAATCCTACTGGTTATATGCATAGAGATGTTCCTTTCCAGATACAGTGGTTATTTATTGTATTGAACAATCCGTTCAAATACACCGCAATGTAAGTGTTTTCCTGCTATTTTCACTTTTTAAAAAAAGACTTTACTAATTTACTTATAAACTCATCAGCATGGCTCGCCTAGCTTGCATGGATTTTGGGAGCGGGTCAGAAGATACCATAGTATTGATTCTATCGAAAAATATACCTACGAACATGACAGATTTTCCTCCTCGATATGTAAGTATTACTGCTTGTAATATTTCAAATATGTTCGTTAGTTTTTCCACTCCACCACCATCTTTTGCCATATTGTGAGGTTCCAGCTGACATTTTGGTCAAACTTGAGTTATGTATGTAGGGTCAATCGAACTACAATTCCATACAGTCCACAGGAGGCTCCTCCTCCACGTTGCAAGTGACGTAGGACGTTGTCCTTACGAACAGCCGGCAATAAGTTTATAAAAAGGGCAACACTGCCCGTCGCTCTGTCAATTGTTGTTGTTCGCTCGACTCGCCAGACCTTCACTGGCTCGTCTCATCGCTCTGTGCGGCCTGCATGCCCGAGGAAGGGCCCTCACTCCACAAGGAAGCCTCGACTGTTCGTGACGCCGATCCAACTCAGCGAGGCGGGCTCATCTACCCCCAGCTATTCGTTTCTTTGTTCTCTCTGAACACGTGTCTGAGGCAAGCACACACAACCCCCCCACATGCAGAAGAACACAAAAAAAAACCACGTGCGCCCAACGCACGCACACACACACATGCACTCGCACATAGTTTTTTTGTATATTAAAGTAGTGAATCGTGCTTTGCTCTGTTTGGTACTTTACGTTCAATAAACTTTATTACATTTTCCAAGATTGTTTGTATCAATGTTGCTCTTGTGTTGATTAGCCACTGCTAATCGGAGGAATTTCCTCAAATGCCTTCACCTTTTGGCTGAATCATTGATATTAATTTGGTATCAACTGAGTATATAATATTGTGATTTTGTAAAGATAATTATTAATGTGTAATTTTATTGATAATTAATTTAATTATTAATTGAAGTTGTAGATTTTTTGTTAGTATATTCTCTTTTGAGAATAGCATGTAAAATTTTATGACTGATTTATTACACTAATTACGCCACCAGTTGCATAAGGATGGTAGAGGCGTGTCCCTTACATTTCTGGTGCTGCCCGTGTGAGGACTCTGATGATTCAGACATAATTTTACTAATCATTTTGCTCACTGCTACCAGATTTGTACATATTCCCTGCAAGTATATATAGTAATTATTGTATGCTTATTAATGTCTGTGTGGTCTTATTTTTCCGGGGTAAAAAATCCTTAATTTATGAATGTAAAAAGTTCCATCTCCAAAAACACACCCCAAGTTGGCATTATAAGGTTCCACTTGTGGTCCAGTCACATGTCTCAATAAACACAGACTGACTAATCAGAGTTAGAGCAATGTCAGCAGAGCTGCTGTGTGCAAGACAGTTTCAGACAGTTAAGCTAAACCGTTTCAGATATCTTAAATTGAATGATGTTATTAGTTTATAAAACAATGACAACTAAGTTGGGGTACTGCAAAATAATTAGATTTAATGATAGCCGACAAGATATGATACACGAAGAGCCTGATTTACTAAGATGTTTAGCATGTGCAAAACCTTTTAGCACACGCGGAACTAATAACACAACTAATGATTGGTGCAAAACAAATACCGCGTTATTGGTTTTGCGTGTGCTAAAAGGTTTTGCTCACGCTAAAGGTCTTAGTAAATCAAGCCCTAAGTAATCTATTGTGATCATACTCAGTTTGATATATAGATGAGTATAATTTTTTATGATGCACGTCTTTTTGGTCTGTAAAATGTGATGAGATTAATTTATTGAATGTGAAATCTTTTTATAGTCTGAGATGGATATAGTCTGCATGATTTTGGTGTCAATAGGTCATCCCGGGGCATGCAGCAAAATATTACATACTGTAGAGTACAGAAAACGGTGATGTTTTATTGACATAGAAGAGTGAATGATTTGGCTACATATTTAGTTGTGTGTACCAGTGTGATATCATTGTTTTAATCTTAAACCATCATAAGGGGCAAATGTATTTGCTTTATAATGGACAAAAAATATTTAATTCATTTTATGACAGGTTTTGGATAGGTTTTTAGACCCATTGAAATGTATCCCCCTATACTAATGAAAGTATAGTAATTGCCACTTGAAAATGATACAAACGTGAGTTTCATGAGTCAAAACAACTGATTTGTAGTTAAATATATGATTATTTTATGATTTACAGCAGTGCATAATTTAGTCATTTTGGATAGATTTGGAGACACTAAGGGACAACAGGGTACACTGCTTACACTTTGCATCATATATCTTTAGTAGCAGAGCCTTTTGGGGGGCATATGCTAAAAAAAGGGGGTGTGTGATAAACCTGACCATATAGCTGAAATTTAGTGTGCACACATTATGCATGCTTACTTTATATACATTTATATTTCCTTTCTTTTCTAAAAATGTCTTTGGCAAAGACTCTTTGCTGTGCAAATAAAAAAAAAAAGATGCATAGTCTGCCTGTGTTCTTATGATATACAATATTATTTCAGAATTGTTGAAATAACGGAATGGATGAATAGGTTTCATTATAAGGTAGGCATACAAACACGTTTACAGTGAAAAAATTGTGATCTAGGGTGTACTTACCCTTTTAAGACTGCACTGATGATCTCTGAACTGCACTGAATATGAGTTTAATTAGCCTAGTTGTAACTTATTATATACTTACTACACTGCTCAAAAATATTAAGGGAACACTTAATCATCACAGTATAACAACAAGTCAATTAAACCAAACCGGTCATGCTGGATGATGTTGCAGGCAGCATAACATTCGCCACGGCGTCTCCAGACTCTTTCACGTCTGTCACATGTGCTCAGTGTGAACCTGCTTTTATCTGTGAAGAGAACGGGGCGCCAATGGCAAACCTGCCAATTCTGGTGTTCTCAGGCAAATGCCAATCGAGCTGCATGGAGCTGGGATGTGAGCACAGGTCCCACTACAGGACGTCGGGCCCTCATGCCACTGTTTCTGACAGTTTGGTCAGAAACATGCACATGAGTAGCCCGCTGGAGGTCATTTTGTAGGGCCCTGGCAGTGCTCCTCCTGTTCCTCCTTGCACAAAGAAGCAGATACTGGTCCTGCCACTGGGTTGTTGCCATTCTACGGCCCTGTCCAGCTCTCCTCGTGTAATGGGCCGTTTCCCAGTATCTCCTCCACGCTCTTGAGACTGTGTTGGGAGACACAGCAAACCTTCTTGCGACGGCTCATATGGATGTGCCATCCTGGAGGAGCTGGACTACCTGTGCAACCTGAATGAGCTGCAAGTACCGCCTCATGCTACCAGTAGTGACAAGGGCACTAGCATAATGCAAAACTAGAGAAAAATCAGTCAGGAAGGATAAGAATAGAGAAATGGTCTGTAGCCTCCAGCCAAAAGGGCACTTTTGCTGTCTCAGGGCAGGGGGCATATGCTTCAGCGTATGTTGGGGTCTATTTGTGCACGTGCCTGTTTAGTAGTTCTGCATATCGACCTCATATCTTCAAGTGCCGCTCGTTGCAGTACCTCTAGGGGTGGGAACCTCAAGGGGCATGGAAATGGCGATGACGAAGAAGGAAGTTGTTTACTTTCGATGATGCATAGTGGTGCATAGTGGTAGCAAAGCCCATACAGAGAGAAAGTCTTGCCAACTCCAATGACTGCAATGTAACGGAAAAAGGTGCAATGGAATTCTTTGAGCACCAGGGGGCAGTAGCTAAACAGTAGAATCTGGAAAAATACATGGAGGTGAATGGAGCTAAATGCTATAAAATTATCATCACAGTCGATTTCAAATATTTTCGCGGAACTGGAGTATTATTGACAATATTACACAATCTAATGCTTATAATTAATACAAGTCGACATGCAAACGATTGTTGTGCTATGATCTCACTTTCAAAACATTTCCACGAGCATTGCTGCTACTTTAGACACGAAATTTGCGTAACCAGAGAAAAAAGGTAATTTTTTTCCTAAACAGTTCAAGATTTCATTCATCTAAGTGCGTGGAAAAGCATATTTTGTTATTCGCCATCAGGAAATTTTCTTCAACTCACAATAATTTTTTTTATTATCTCGAATACAGTAGGTTTTATGGAAAACCTCCACTGACCCCCATTCATCTCCTCTGTTTTGCCCAGTTTTAGTGCTCATAGGTGCCCCCTGGCGGTGAAACTTGATATTTATGCAGTTGGCATATCTCTATACCAGGGCGCTACAGCAGGACCAGGTCATCATCATGTCATGTTGACAAAAAAATTTTGTGGAGTGATTTTTTTTAAAGAACCTATTTAATTAATTCCAAAATTGCATCGCGTTTGATGTACATATATTATAGGCGTCAAATTCACCTCTGAAATATTCTCAATTTTGCGTTGTTTATTCGCATCTGTTGGTTTGTGGGTTTTTATTTTCTTTTACGTTGCGGTTCTCGTCCTGGTTTCCCAATTGAGAATCTATTGGATTTTTTTCACATTCCGGGGTTTGCGTTCCCTCATTATTCTTTTCACCTGGTGCTTCCACCTGCGGGGTATTTAAGTTCCTCACTTCACTTCCCCGGTGCTTCTTTGTCATTCGACATTGCATTGAGCCAGGTATAGCCAGGTACTAGCGACCTTGTGATATTAAACGCTGTTTATGTTCACGAGGGACTTGCTATTAGCTTTATTTCAGGTATAGGTTTTATTCCTCCTGTTAGCGTTCTGGGCTATTTATTTTGTTCTTTGCTGTTCTCTCAGACAGTTTTTCTTTGTTTGTTTCGTATCCGTTTTACATCTTTTCGGCCGCCCGAACTTACAGTCAAGCCGGAAAGTCTGCACACCCCTTTCACCTTCTCCACGTTTTATTACATTACAGACTTATTCTACAATAGATTGAGTGAATTTGTTGTCTCAAAATTCTACACAAAATAGCCCATAATGACAAAGTGAAAACAGGTTTTTAGACATTTGTGCTAATTTATTAAAAATCTAAATGTAAAATATCATATGTACACAAGTGTGCACACCCTTTGATATGACACCCACAAGTGAGCTGAGGTGCATTTTGTTTCCACTGATACTGCTTGAGATGTTTCTACAACTTAATTGGAGTCCACCTGTGATAAATTTAATTGATTGGACATGATTGGGGATTGCCAACACCTGCCTATATAAGGTCCCACAGTTGACAGTGCATGTCAGAGCAAAATCCAACCCATGGGGTCAAAGGAATTATCTGCAGACCTCAGAAACAGGATTGTGTCAAGGCATAAAACTGGAGTACGGAAAAAACTCTGCAAGTCCCAAAGAGCACAGTGGCCACCATCATTCGTAAATGGAAGAAGTTTGGAACAACCAAGAATCTTCCTAGACCTGGCCGCCCGGCAAAACTGAGCATTCAGGGAAGACAGGCCTTGGCCAGGGAGGTGAGCAGGAACCCGAGGGTCACTCTGACAGAGCTCCAGCATATCCTTGTGGAGATGGGAGAACCTTTCAGAAGAGTAACCTTCCAGGCAGCACAGAGCCCAGACCTGAATATACCAATTGCACATCTGTGGAAAGAGCTGAAAATGGCTGTGTACCGAAGCTCCCCATCCAACCTGACGGAGCTTGCAAGGATATGCCAAGAGGAATGGGCAAAAATGTCCAGAAACAAGTGTGCCAAGCTCCTAGCTTCTTTCCCAAGATGCCTTGAAGCTGTAATCGCTGCCAAAGGTGCAGCAACCAAGTATTAGGCTAAGGGTGTGTACAGATATGTAACCTATTTTTGTCAGTAAAATAAAATAGCATATTTTCTAAAAGCCTGTTTTCACTCCGTCATTATTGGCTAATGTGTTTAGATGTTTGAGGCAAAAAATGAACTCAATCTATTGTAGTATAAGTCTGTAACGTAATAAAACGTGAAAGGGGTGTGCAGACTTTCTGGCTTGACTGTATGTGCCGAAGGTGTTCTTTTCTTTGTTAGTTTCCCATTTTGGCTCCAGTATTGAGCTCGGGAGATTTAGTTTGTGTTTCACTCGTTGTTCGAGTTCGCCCTATTTTAGTGGGTTGATTTTCGTTTGGCTGTTTAGCCTCAAGGAAGTAGTTTCCTGTCTTTTCTTTCTTTGCATTTATTATTGTGTTACTCCCTTTATTGGTCCTCACTGCGTGAGTGACTTGGTCTGATCCCCCTTATGCCGCCCATTGATCACATGCGAGACTCCGGTCCTTTTTACTGATGTTTAATGTTCCTTCTTTACTGTACATCATCAATACAGCTCCAACACTGTATGAACATTGTGAACACCGTAGAACTAAAAATGCAGACAGACAAAAAAAACACCGTTACGTTAGCTAGTTTGTACATTCATTCATTTGTTTGCAACTGCGTGACTTCCATCTTAATACAAATGAAAGAAAACAATACTAACCACTTTTGCCTGCTTGTAAACCAATGGAGGGAGTTAACTTGATTACTCGTTCTTCTTATTACTATAATCTTCTGATTACTCTTCTTATTTTCGAAATACACCTTATATTCGTGCACAATGTCTTCTGCGATATGCAGTCTCTTGTAAGCGCAGTGAGAATTGAAGACAAAAGAAGAACCGGAAACTTAACTTCATTAACAAAAACAGTGAGTGCGACCCCAAGTGGTGAGTAACTGCAATTACACTCTCAGCTTAAATTACTGCAAATAGGCCTACATATTGACTGCAATTACACTCCCACCATCACACAACTTGTGATTCTCAATAAAACATAACATTATTAACAGCATCTTACAAGACATTGTTATAATTAAACAAATATGGTTTCACCACTCTCATTGATGAATTAACCCTTTAGTCAGCCTCAAGCAATAGTACTGTTTTGTGTATGGACCTTTATAAATAAACTGGCTTTGTTATGCGTGTGCCTTTACTGTCCTGTGTTGTGTCACTAATCAATAGTTTGAGTCTTCGGACCTTTCCGTCAGCTCCTGGGAAGACTTCAACTACCTTCGCCATCTTCCACTGATTCCTTGGAGTGGCATCATCTTGCAGCAGGACAATGCCATTTACTTGAGCATTTCTCCTGTCCTTGTGCCATTTACTTCTTTGTTGCAGATTCAGCAAATACTCCTTTCTCCACCGTGTCCAGAACTCATTTGACAAGAACTGAACTCTCTTCCATCTCTTCCGAAGATAGAGATCTTCTCTTACAAACTCTCCAGGTGGTGGTGCAATGATTGACGATTTAATTGTCAGTATGTGATTCGGGGTAAGGGGTTCTGGTCCTGATGGATCATTGAGATGTTCTGTGCTTAACGGTCGACTATTTACTATAGCCATCACTTCATACAGGTAGGTTCTTAATGAAGAACTGTCTAATCTTCCAGCAGACGGGTCTAGGACGGACGTGAGGACGCTTCTCACCGTACGGATCTGTCTCTCCCAGACGCCGCCCATGTGACTGGAAGCAGGTGGGTTCATGACAAAGCTGCATCCCAGTTCTTTCACATGTTCTTCTTGCTCCATTTCTTTCATCAATTCCTGGAATTCATTCCGTGCACCCACGAAGTTCGTGCCTTAGTCACTTTGGAGTTGACTGACATTGCCCCGTATAGCAATAAAGCAACGCAACGCGTTGAGGAAGGCATCAGTGGTAATGTCATCCAATACCTCAATGTGGATGGCTCTTGAACACATGCAGGTAAACAGGAGCCCGTATCTCTTCTGGTCTTTCCTGCCATCTTTAACATAAAATGGTCCGAAACAGTCCATACCACTGTATGTGAACGGAGGGGTAGATTCCATTCTCTCTGGGGGAAGGTCGGCCATTTTCTGTTCTTGATTACACTTCCTAAACTTTCTGCACTTAATGCATTTGAAGATGAAAGATGACACTTCGCTACTACATCCGAGGATCCAAATTCCATTGGAGCGTATTTCATTGATGGTCATTCCACGACCCTGATGTTGAACCTTCTCGTGGTAGCGCTTAATCAGTAGACGAGACACATGATGTCCTTTCGGGAGGATGGCAGGGTGTTTGACATGGGGATGGAGTGCTGCTTGTGTCAATCTTCCTCCCACCCTCAGGATATCATGGCTGTCCATGAATGGACTTAACTTATGCAGCTTGGTTGACTTGTTCTTATGCACCTCTTTCTTTTGATTTAGAGATTTTATTTCCTCACTGAACGCTTCTTCTTGAACTACACGGATTATGAATTGTTCAGCATCTTTTCTTTCGTCAAGCGTTGTAGCTTCATTGGATCTTGTTTTCAGACCTTTTACCTCCTTTGCTCGGCGCTTGAGTCTTGCTATGGCCCTTACAGCTCTCCTCCAATCTGAAAACTTCTGTAGGCGATCTGACAGAGACCTCTCCTCCTTAGCTTTGGTTGTGTGAACTTGTGCTCTTTTGAGTTCTGGGTCTTCATCATCGAGTTCTCCCACTTTAATCTCTTCTTCTTTAAGGAGTTCCTTTTGCCATAGGAAACTGGGACCCGTAAACCAGTTTGACTCTACAAGCTCCCTTGCTGTGAGCCCGCGGGAGGCATGGTCAGCCGGGTTGCTTTCTGAGGCAACATATTGCCATTGACTTGGCTCTGTGCTTGATTTGATCCGCTGAATTCGGTTGGCTACAAATACATGGAACCGCCTTGCGTCATTATTAATGTAACCAAGGACAACCTTGGAGTCGGTCCAAAAGTATTCTCGTACGCCTTCCAATTCCATTTATCTTTTAAGCAGATTACTTGTTCTTGTGGCCACTACCACAGCGGAGAGCTCCAGTCTAGGAATTGTTGTTATCTTTGTCGGCGCAACTCTTGCTTTCCCCATGACAAGAGCACAATGGACTTCTCCGGACTTGGAAACAACTCTGAGGTAAGAACACACTCCGTAGCCAGACACGCTAGCGTCAGAAAAATGGTGTAGTTCGTACTGCTGAACTTATTTGACTGTAGATGGTGCATAACACCGTGGTATCTCTACTGAAGACAGATTATGGAGGTCTTGCAACCAAGCTTCCCAATGTGGCCTGAGGTCATCAGGAAGTGGCTCATCCCAACCTGTCTTGTCTTGACACATCCTTTGTAGGATCATCTTACCTAACAAAATGAAGGGTGCGACAAATCCAAGAGGATCAAAAATTGAGGCCACTGTTGACAGTACTCCTCTTCTGGTGAAAGGTTTCTCCTTTATCACCACTCTAAACTGGAACGTATCTGAACCAATGCACCACTGGACCCCGAGTGCCCTTTCCATCTTGGGTTCTCCCAGGGCCATGTCCAGGTCGGTTGCCCCTTCAGCACATTCTTCCTTTGGGATGGTGGCAATCACCTTCTTGCTGTTGGTAATGAATTTGTGCAAGCGGAGCATACCAGTGCTGCAGAGTTCCCTTGCTTCTCGAACGAGCTGGATAGCTTCCTCTTCATTGTCCACACTTGCCAAACCATCGTCAACATAATAATTGCGTTGTATAAATCTCACTGTCGCGTTGCTGAACTTGCCTGCTCCTTCTGCAGCCAGGTGCTTAAGCCCAAAGTTCGCACATCCAGGTGACGATGCAGCACCAAACAAGTGAACCTTCATGCGAAACACTGATGGTGGAGCTTCCATATTGCCTTCTTCCCACCACAGGAATCTGAGGTAGTCTTGATCCTTTGGTGCCACATGAAACTGGTGGAACATTCGCTCCACGTCACACATGATGGCTACTTGTCCTTTTCGGAAACGACACAAGACCCCTACAAGGGTATTTGTGAGGTCTGGCCCAGTCAGTAGATGCTCATTCAGGGATGTGTTGCGAAACTTTGCTGAGCAATCGAAGACTACACGAATCTTACCCGGCTTTTGGGGGTAGTAAACCCCATGGTGAGGGATATACCATGTCGTCTGATTGCTTATCTCCGTCTCTAGAACCCGTTCAGCATCGCCTCTTGCTATTATGTCCTTCATGAAAGCCACATAATCCTTGTGGTACTGTTCATCTTTCTTCAGACGTTTCTCCAGGCATTTGATTCGATGTTCCGCACACGACTTGTTGTTTGGCAAACTTGGCCTCTCTTCCTTGAAAGGCAATGGCATCTCATAATGCCCATTTGGCCTTTGCCTGATGCCATCTTTAAGCTTTGCCAAAAACTTGATATCATCTTGTGATATTGGAACTTCTTCACTGGTCTTCTCAGTGAAATCTGACTCGAAGACCTTGATTATGTCTGCCGGACTCATCGTTTCTTTGACTTGCGTTCTACAAACAAAGTGGACTTCAGACTTCAGCTTCAAAGAAGGCTTGATAACTGGTGTTACTTGCTTTGTGATGATACGGTGACTCACACCTAGTTCGTCTTCATCGTCGATGGCAGCATTCTTGTAGCCGACAATGCTCCAACCCAACGCAGACTTTAGTGCGAAGGGCTGGTCTTCATTGCCACTGATGACATCTCTGGGGAGTAAGGCTTGAGGGCAGTTATAGCCTATCAACAATCCTACTTCGCAGTCGAGCTCAGGATCCATTTCATCTGCCAGATGTTCTAAGTGAGGCCAGGACTTTGCAGTTTTGCTTGTGGGTCTATGGGATCTATTTGCTGGTATATAGTCCCTGGTATAGGTTGTCGGGAGTTTGATTTTAGTTTCAGACTGGATGCCTCTTACTTGTAGTCCGATCATCCTTTGGCTGGACACCACCTTTGTTCTTGACGTTATTGTAGATACTTTGAGTTTTACTGGCTCTTTCTTGGCATTCAGTGTCTCAGCTACATCCTTTAGTATGAAGGTAGTGTCGCTCTGAGTGTCAAGCAAGGCATACACTAGAACTTCCTTGTCTGGTTCAGTTGTTGTGGAAACATAGACAGGAACGATTGGTGAGGTATGAGTGCTACTCATCTCTTGAACGACTCTGAGGGAGGTAGCTTGCTCAGATTATTGTGTCTTTATTGGTTTAGACTCTTTGTCTTTGGTTCCCTTGTTTTCATTTGACTGTTCTTGTTTGGTTCTTTTTCCTTGTTCTTGGTCTTTCTTCTCACGATATTGATGTAAGCATGTTGGGTGGCGTTTTCCACATGAGTCACATACACTCCTGGATGTGCATTCTTTGGAGTTATGACTGGTCTTAAGGCAGCCGAAACACAACCTTTCAGACTGTACAAACTTAACCCTTTCTTCGACTGATCTTTCCATGAACTTGCGGCATTTATGGAGTGCATGGCCTTGCGTCTTGCAAAACACGCACATGATGCCTGTCTTCTCAGTCGAACTAGTGGTTAAAGTCTTATTACTGGAGTTGCGGTTTCGTTGAGACTTGACATGTTCTCGTTCTGTTGGCTTAGATCTTTCTTGTTCTGCGGGCTTTATTGCTTTTAGTGATGTGATGGGATTGCACACAATTCGAGCCTCTTGGTTGAGAAAGTTTACGAAGTATCTGAAATCAGGGAACATCTTGTATTCATCTTGATACCTTGTGACTGTTCTGTTCCAACGTGAGCTCAACCAATCAGGTAATTTGGCAACAATCCTTTGGTTTTCCACGCAGTCGTTGAGAGTTTGTAAACCTTGAACATAGGGCATAGCTGATTCAACACTGCTCAGAAAATCTCCAAACTCACGAAGATCTTCGCTGTCTTTGGGGGCGATTCTATGCCATGAATGTATCTTGTCACGGTAGGACTTACCGATCACGAATGGATTCCCATATCTGTCCTCAAGTATGTTCCAGGCAGCACGGTAAGCAGTTTCTGTTCCTACTAGGAAATGTCCTTCAATAGCTCTCTTAGCTGGGCCACCAATATACTTGCGCAGAAAGAAGAGTTTTTCTTGAGTTCGCAGGTTCTTGCGATCAATAAAAGTGCTGAAAGAAAGCTTCCAATCATTATACTTGAGAGGATCTCCAATGAAGACAGAGGGTTCTGGGATTGGAATTTGATTGGCAGTGTCCAGCGAGTGTCCTCACAAGGTCATTGGAAGCTTCATGAGAGGCAGTGAATGTGGCTGACTGAGTGGTAGGAACTTGGGTGGATGGGACTTGTTGCATGGGAAGAGGTTGAGTGGGGATGGCTTGATGACTCGGAGTAACTTGAGTAAACGTGGCTGGTTGTGGAGTGGGAACTGAGGTGAACATAGAGGGATATGGGGGAGAGATCTTGGAAGCTGTAGCTTGAGGTAGGTGATGAACTTGAGTGGTCTTGTTGAGCAGGGAGAGTAAAGGGGGGACTTAAAGGGTTGAGTGTAAGTGGCTGGTGGAGAGAAACTGGGACTCTTGGTTGGGAGTGATGCACTTCTTGGTCCTGTTGAGGGGTAGGAGCCAACAGGCGCTCTTCTTCATCACCGTAATCGCTTCCTGAATAAATCTGCAGCCTTGCTTGTGCTGCATTGTGCTTTTTTAGTTCCTCCAACCGTTCCACTTCTTTCTTTTTCTCTTCCAGCTTCATTCTTCTTGCAGCACTTTCAGAGATGAACTGAGCTCTTTTTCTAGCATTCTCTGCTTCAATCTCCCTTTCTTCAGGTTCTCTTTCAGCTGTTAACGTTTGATCTTCCACCTCAAGTTTTCGAATTTCTTCCTCTTGTTCATGTTGTGTTTTCATTATTTTTATTACCTCTTGTGTAGCTGCAACTTCGGCCGCTGCTTGTGTTGCACGCCGTGACAGGTAGGAAGATTGTTTAGACCCCTTAGAGCAGTGGTGTCAAACTCATTTTCACCCCGGGCCACATCAGCATTATGGTTGCCCTCAAAGGGCCGGTTGTAACTGTAAGACTATAAATATAACCATACTTGGGATTTTCGCGGACCTCGATTGTAATTGTTGACGGGGGGGGGGGCGGGGTGCAATCGCCTTTTTTATTTTTTTATACAAACTTCATTTAACGTTTTATTTAACGTATGTACCGCGGGTGTGCGTCCGCGTCTGTGTTTGTCTGTTATATCGTAAAAGTAAATCTCCGTTAACCAGCCACGTAGATACACGCGTCAGATACTTAAGTTCTCGCGGGCCACAAAAAATGACGTGGCGGGCCGGATTTGGCCCGCGGGCCGGGAGTTTGACACCTATGCCTTAGAGGTTGTTGACTTATTGGTTTTAGCTGAGGTGACACTGGACACCGTGTTGTCGAACACTGACTCAGCATCAGGCCAGGGTATGGCTTCTGAATCATTACCACTGAGGAAGTGTTGAGCCTTTTCATTTGCAGTCTTAGTGAGTGCATGGCATGTGTCATTCATTCTCCTGATTTCAGGGTCAGGACTTGAGATGGCTCTAATTTTGAGGTAAATATTGTCAACGTCAGCTGCACTCACAACTTCATCAATCAGATCGACATCATCATTATTCTTGATGGATCATTTCAAGCCATTAATGTGGTACTTCCACCTTCTGTACATCTTGTAAGAAGTCTGTCTCTGAGGCCAATATGTCTGCTAGCCACACATTCCCTTGATCTTATCATTATTACAAATACTGTTGGTGCAAGAGTAGCATAGCGAACGTGAGTGGGAAATCAGGAACTACTCAAATCAACAGACGTGCTAATTCAATCACAGCAAGACGGCCAATACACTATGGCCAATTGATAGGTGTCACAAAACACAAAACTGTTTACATCCCTCCTAGTATGTGTATTCAACACTCCGGATCAAAGTTTGGAGAGCAGATAAGAAGCAGTCATTTGAAACGTTCGGGGTTCAGTCTGACTCTGCTGAATCCTAAGTGTCATTCGTGCGCTTAGTCACTGTCGGTATCGGAAATAAACTTTGTATTTTCATCACGTTCGAGAGACGTTCCTTTTTTCCTTACAACTGGCGAGCCACCCAGCGAGGAATTCCAAAAAAAACGGGGGACACTAAGGTAAGAACCGCGGTTTCTTATTTCATGCTGTTGCTTTGTATTTTAGGGAACCTCCTCGTTTTAAAAAACCTAGAAAGGAGTTTTAAGGACTAGGACAGTTTTGTCTATTTTCACCATTATTTCATACTGGCAGTAGGAGTTTTAATTCCGAAGCACTGGAATTAAGAGTAACTGGAGCGTACCCGAAGGAGTGTGGTACTGTTGTAACTTGTAAATACAAGTAGGCCTAAAGCAACTGGTCTTTAGAATCAAGCGTGCCCGAAGCACTGGGACCTTGATGCTAAGTAGCTATTCCTAAAGTAACTGGAATCCTTGACCTGTGTCCGAAGTACTGGAACAGGGCAGTTGTGATTTATCTTAAAGCAGCTAGATAACGCAACGGTTATAACATAGACCTAAAGTAACTGGTCTGTAGAATTTATTGTTTCCGAAGTACTGGGACATAGATTCTTAAATTGGGTGTTGTAAAAGTAATTCCTAAAGTAACTGGAAGAGTTGAGTTGGCTGTGTCCGAAGCACTGGAACAGCAACTGTAATTTATATTGTCCTAAAGTAACTGGGTAATTTGGGTTGTCCTGATATAGGCTTACCTTATATAATTTGACAGATTGTTTAGTTGGATACCGTAACAAGACTAGACTATTATATTTGGTTGTCGGTCGACTTCATAATTATACGTGTAACGGGTTGTTTATTTAGCTACTTAACATCAGTAGAAGGAACCTAGATTGTAGCTATGGAGAGCTACATTCTAGAAGGCATTGAAAGACAGGAGAAGCCATATACATGGGCTGTGTCCCAATTTGAGAGCCACCCAAAGGTTGGCAAATTAAATAAAAAAGGGAATATTGCTATAGCATTGCAAGCGATTCTGGCATCGTACAAAATGACTAAAAAGAGATTAGACGCTGTAGAGATAGAAAACCATACTCTTCAACAGCAAGTCACAGATAATGCAGTTACTATTACAAGTTATAAAGCGAATGCAACGCTTAACACAGATATTCAAATAAATCTGAGGCAGGAGGTTGCAGAGCTGAAAGACAAGAATCTGAATCTTGTACTGTCACTAGAAAAAACTGTCAATGACTTGAATCGCGCACAAGCGGCATATGATTACTTGATTAGTAAATGTACGAATCTGACTCCCGGAACTCACGCTAGTAATTCAGACCGTGTAGAAAAATACAAGAGAGCAGTAGATATCATGCAAGGACACATAGCAGCAGTAGGGGTACCCCTTCCTGAGGGATTAGTGGCTGAATTAGACAGTGAGGATAAAACCAACTATTTTGGGGGGAAACCTGAAGGGGATAATTGGGATAACTATTCAGATTGCACAGTTAGGTTTCCTATGGCCCCTGTACATTCAACCACTACTATTCAGCCTGGAGAGGGGGGACAGAGGGAACGCACAAGCACAACTACAACACTTAGGCCACTCTCACCTGGTGACATTGAATCGCTCATCAAGAACATTGGTTACTTTGAGCCTTCTAAGAGAGATCCTCTAGAATTCATTGCATCACTAGAACGTGCGGTAGATCTACACAGACTTACGGATGCTGATGCTTGTGTCACACTAATTGCATGCCTTCCACATGCCTTAGCTAGAGCGCTTTCTACTGATATACAAAACAAAGATGCAGACAAAGCTAGCAGGAAGAAGGCACTACTAGAGGTCCTGGGAACTCGAGAGATAGATTGGGAAAGAATTAGGGAAGTAGAAATGCAACAGGGAGAACACCCAGCAGCATATGCTTCTAGATTATGGGAAGCTTTCTCTGATTATAGTGGTATGCCACAATTAACCCAACAAGACCCTATTTTCAAGTCTACATTGATTGCACAGAGTGACACATACACTCGAGAGGCCTTAACACTTCACATAGACTCCAATACCCCATACACAGAAATTGTAACAAAAATGACTCAACTTTACAACTACAAAGACAACAGGTTGGCAAATAAGAAGAGAAATCCAGTAGCTGCAGTTGGAGGAAGGCCACACAAGACTGTATCATGGAGAAATGAAGGATATGTGCCAGATGACATTAAGCAGCAAAGAGGAGAGAGGCCATTTCCCTATAATTCTGATGGAAAGTTTGTTTGTTATACGTGTGGAAAGGAAGGACACATAGCTAAGGAATGCAAATCTTTTCACAGTAAGGGTCCTAATCACTCAAGTTTGAGCCAGACACTCAGTAGTATACAGTCAGCAATAACAAAACTGAGTGCAGAGAATGTTGATTTGCAGGCAGCTTTTTCTAAGATGAAAAGCAATACCACTTCACACTCAGCATAGGGGTGTCAGGCCTCCGTGCTGCACGTGGCACCTTTGTCACATGATAGATGGGGTAGGCCAATTACACAGATCGCTGTTGGAGGCCGATGCGATAATTGGTTAGTGGATAGTGGTGCTTCTTTGTCTATAATTAATTCTAATACAACCCCTAGTCACAGCAACAGGACTATCACAATAGAAGGCTTTGATGGTACTATGTCTCTGGCTTCTCAATCAGATAGTCTTACCTTTGAAATTGGCAAAGACAGGTTTAAAGACAAAGCTTGGCTTAGTGCGACAGGAGATGGGCGTAACATTTTAGGTTCAGACATCATGAAAAAGCGTGGTTACATTATAGATTATGGCAACAATTGCATTTGGCGCAATACTGAGTCTAAAGATGAGTTTGTGGAGATTTCCGATGTTCATGCAGTGCATGCCATTAAGAAGTCGGAGGAATACGACTTACATACACTGTTGAGAGTTAACGATGTAGATTTAAAGGAAGTGTTAGCAAAACATAGCGGTGTTTTCGCTACAAATAAACATGATTGTGGGCGAATAGATCGTGAAGTCATGGAGGTGAATATACAAGGTCGGGATCCTCCGCCACTTCGCCAGTATAAGTACCCAGAGGAAGCAAGCCCTTACATTCAATCTACGATTGAGTCCCTTTTGCAACAGGATGTCATACGACCCTTTCTCTCACCAGCAATGGCTCCCATATGGCCAGTTCGGAAACCAGACAATTCCTGGAGGCTTTGTGTTGATTGCCCTTGCTTTTATCTTGATGTTGTTTTATGCTTTTTAATGCTTTTATTTATCATTGCTTTTATCTCTCTCCATTGTTTTTATTTTTAACTTGCACTTTATGGAAAGCACTTTGAGCTGCATTTTATGTATGAAAAGCGCTTTATAAATAAACTTTATTATTATTATTATTATTACAGAGAACTTAATAAATGCACTCCTACCTGTGCGCCAGTAGTAGCTTCAGCACCAGATGTACTAGCATCCCTGATACCGGAAGCAAATTATTATTCAGCATTAGACATTTCTAATGGATTTTGGTCAATACCACTGCATCCAGACTGCCAGTACAAATTCGCAGTCAAATTTAAAAAAACACAATACACATGGAATGTTTTGCCTCAAGGTTTTGCTAGTTCACCCACACTCTTCCATCAGTATCTAGCCAAGGTGTTAACAGCTTTCTCCAAACCTGAATGTCTTATTCAGTACGTTGATGATTTGCTGTTGCAGACTGCTACCAGAGAAGAACACATAATCTTACTGGCAGAATTACTCGGGCTACTTGAAAATGCAGGACTTAAATTAAATCCAAAAAAAGCACAGCTTCTCAAATCGGAAGTCACATACTTGGGTATCAAAGTAAGTAAAGGGGGGCGCACGCCTGACCCACACAAAGTAGACATAATCAGGAGACTACCTGTTCCGGTGTCTGTTACTGCTTTGCGGTCATTCTTGGGGATTGTGGGATTTTGTCGCGAGTTTATTGAAGGCTTTGCAGACATAGCCAAACCACTGAATAGGTTACTGACTGGTAACAAAAAGAAAAAAGATTCTTTAGACTGGGGTCCGGAACATCAAACAGCGTTTGAGAAACTGAAGAATGCTTTAATTCAAGCCCCTGCTTTGCGAAACCCAGATCGTTCTCTGCCTTTCACTTTACAAGCGACAGCTACCGAAGAAGCGTTATCAGCCGTCTTATTACAAGATGTTCAGGAAAAATTACGTCCAATTGCGTATGCGTCCCGTGTTCTCTCCCCTGTTGAGAAGGCTTATGACTCATGCACACGACATTTACTTGCCATTCATTGGGCAATGTCCCATTTTGAGTACATATATGGTTTTAATGAAGTGATCTTACATACTCCTCACACACCCCTTCAGATGTTGTTAACTGGTAAGGTAAAAGGAGTGTCCAATACTAGACTGGCTAGGTGGACACTGGACTTAGGCTCTAAAAACCTAAAGACCATATACAAGCCCTTGACAATGTTGCCCCGCACACTTTTGTATGATGGTATACCACATACATGCGAAACTGAAGCTGTCCTTTGCACAGATGGAATACCATGTATTTAAAAAAAATAATAAAAAAATGGGGGGGGGGGTTATAACTATTTTTGTTTCTTTTAATTACAGAAATCCAGCATAAATATGTGGGCGGTCATCTGGACAATAATGCTACCGGTGATGGCGATGACACAAGAGTGCCCAGAGCAGCGCCCAGCACCTCTGTCTGGGGTAATTGCAAGACCACACCAGGGCGCCCTCATCAACAACATCCAGTGGGTCCATATTCCAGTCCTGGTGAACTTGACAGCATGGTCTCCAGATCTGGACGAGCACTGCAAGGGGGAGAGTGTGACCCAGATGTACAAGGACCTCATGACAACAGCATTCCTAAAATACCACAACATGGTGGCTGCCGACTTCCAGAGTGACAGCCCAACCCCCACACCTACCGGATGAAAGCTGCTCGGGTTCCTGGATGGTGTTCTAGGAGCTACGGGAACCGGATTAGGTATTTCAAATTGGATGGATACCCTACAAATGAAAAGAAACGAACTAAAACTGAAGGAGTTGATTGCCACTCAAGTCCTACAGACTGATGCTTTCTTACAAGAGAGCCTATAGGAGGAACAGGACACAGTAGGAAATGTACACACCATTGCATCTGCACTGTCAATCCTTGCTGACAGGGCCAGGAAAGCATTTAAAACCATTCACCGGGAAGTATATTGTGCCCAGTTTTCCTCAGTTAAATATCAGGAAATTTCACATATACTCCAGGAGATCCAGGCTGGCAGAGTGCCAATAACTCTCTTCACAGAGGAGAAATGGTTCGGACTAAATAAATGTTTCAACACAACTTCGGACAATTTTAAAGACTTCATGACTAACCTTGACAAATGCAAACTGCCGATTCCATATAGTAATTGACATTTAAAGCCGCTGTATGCATCTGTTTATTATTCATTTTGATTCAAGGTGTTATGATTTCTTGTATGTGTTCTGTCCTAAAGCGACAAAAACTTATATTTTCAAGTGACATTGTAAGGCAATCCTCTTGGCTCGGGTAGTACCTGGTCTCAAATCTCTCGCTCGCTGACTATTGTTATAGTCTAGTATTTATCAGCATGGCAGCCAGGTTGTAGTGGTGATAACATCCACAGGGAAAGCAGAGGCACTACCAGGCAGCGCTCAGAGTCAGACCACTGGAATGAGGTGTTGCTCCCATGACGGGTAAGATTCTCCGCGTGACAGGAGAACAACCTAAGACAGGACAGCACCGCCACTGATGAAGACTATGTACATGATGCTTTATTGCACATAAGCATCAAACGGGGGACTGTAAGAAGTCTGTCTCTGAGGCCAATATGTCTGCTAGCCACACATTCCCTTGATCTTATCATTATAACAAATACTGTTGGTGCAAGAGTAGCATAGCGAACGTGAGTGGGAAATCAGGAACTACTCAAATCAACAGACGTGCTAATTCAATCACAGCAAGACGGCCAATACACTACGGCCAATTGATAGGTGTCACAAAACACAAAACTGTCTACATCCCTCCTAGTATGTGTATTCAACACTCCGGATCAAAGTTTGGAGAGCAGATAAGAAGCAGTCATTTGAAACGTTCGGGGTTCAGTCTGACTCTGCTGAATCCTAAGTGTCATTTGTGCGCTTAGTCACTGTCGGTATCGGAAATAAACTTTGTATTTTCATCATGTTTGAGAGACGTTCCTTTTTTCCTTACAATCTTTACGAAGCTCACATTTAGATCATTCAATTTATTTTCTAGCAGAGCTTTTCCCTTTTCAGTGAGCCTGTGCCCACATCCGCCTCGTCGATACGCCCATCAACGAAGCCTTGCGCATCGTGACAGGATGCCTGCGTTCCACTCCCGTGGACAACCTTCCCATCCTTGCAGGCATCCAGCCCGCTGGGCTTCGCCGTGCAGGAGCCACAGCATGTCTCGCGTGCCGGGCTGTGGAGCCAAACCATCTGCTTCATGAAAGGCTCACTATAACAGCTGAGCCTCCCCGGCGCCTCAAGTCGAGACACCCATTTGTGCCTGCCGCACAAGAACTCCTGCAGCAATGCAGTGACCTTAACATCAGTGCGGCACGATGGGCGGATTACACCTGGAGCACGGAGTGGGAGGAAGTCACCTCTAGACTCCGTGACTTCATCCCAGACGTCGGCTTTCCCCCTATTGGGGTGGACCTGCCCAGACTGGCGTGGGTGAGGCTTAACCGCCTCCGGACCGGCGTTGGGCGCTTCCGCTCATCGATGCACAGATGGGGCTTGGCCTCCTGCGCGGCCTGTGAGTGTGGCGCAGAGGAACAAACCGCAGACCATGTCATCCTGGACTGCCCGATTTATCGGGCACCCAACGGGATGCATGGTTTGTCGGCTCTGGATGACGACACGGTGACATGGCTGCTGGAGGTGTGCCCTGAAATATAGCCCAGGTGAACCCCCCCCCTAGGCTCGGGGTGGTAAAAGGATAGCCCCTCGGCCCCGAGCCTGGGGGAGCGGAAGAAGATCTTACCCAAACGAAGAAGAAGTGAGCCTTTGTGTGAGTTGGCTTCTTCTATACTCTGAAGGCTGTTGCGTGTTATCTGCACCAACCTGAGAGTGTATGTCTTGTGCTGTCTCTTCAACTGGCTCATCAATGTCAGATTGCTGTGTTGAGGTAGTCTGCTCTGCACCATCACTATCTTCTTGAAGGTCTGCATGGCTGACTTCAACTGGCAGTGCAGTACTTTCACTCAAGTGTGCCATATTGAATGCATATGGTATTAAATGCTGTGTTGAAATCTAAATGAAATGTTTTCTATTCTCCAATGTGTGAGTAAACATGAATTGTAAATGTATTGTATATATATTGTATATATATGTAATGTATGTAGTGTTAAACGTGTTGAAAATTAAATGAAATATATTCTAATATATTATTCAATATGTGTGTAAATATGAAATGTAAATATAAGCCTTTAGGATTCTTTTAACTTAACTTCTACATAAGTGCAGATCAAACCCTATGATATTATAAAAACACTACACAATAAACATTTAGAATCCCAAAGAATTTGAAAAATAATAAAACTGTATGCAATCTTAGCACAGTCTAAATATGAAAAACACACTTATGCATTTGTAAACAATACTTGGATGTCAAACTTAAAATATCTTAGACTAATAGTCAACTGTATTATGGAACAGTGTAATGTATTTACCTATTCAGTCCTTTTGATGATTCTTGCTGGGCAATCAACTACAAAAAAAATGTTCACTGTTGCTTTAAGGACGAGCACAGATGAAAGTCCGGTGCGATAGAAACTTCAATGGCAGTTTACAAGTTCTTGTGCTACTTCCAAGACGATCTTCAACGTGCTTGCTTATGTAGCCTTGTCCACATGCTCCTTATTCATTCAAACGCGACCGTTCCAAATGTGGTGTCTCCTTTTCACAGCAGCGCCGTGATTCCTCTTCCTAGCTTTCATGCGGGGACCACAGCCATGGCGTCTTCGTTCATCTTGGGAGTCTTCACCGATGCAGTGAAGTGTTCTACTATGCCGCCCATTGATCACATGCGAGACTCCGGTCCTTTTTACTGATGTTTAATGTTCCTTCTTTACTGTACATCATCAATACAGCTCCAACACTGTATGAACATCGTGAACACCGTAGAACTAAAAATGCAGACAGACAAAAAAAACACCGTTAAGTTAGCTAGTTTGTACATTCATTCGTTTGCAACTGCGTGACTTCCATCTTAATACAAACGAAAGAAAACAATACTAACCACTTTTGCCTGCTTGTAAACCAATGGAGGGGGTTAACTTGATTACTCGTTCTTCTTATTACTATAATCTTCTGATTACTCTTATTATTTTCGAAATACACCTTATATTCGTGCACAATGTCTTCTGCGATATGCAGTCTCTTGTAAGCGCAGTGAGAATTGAAGACAAAAGAAGAACCGGAAACTTAACTTCATTAACAAAAACAGTGAGTGCGACCCCAAGTGGTGAGTAACTGCAATTACACGCTCAACTTAAATTACTGCAAATAGGCCTACATATTGACTGCAATTACAAACCCCTACCTTCGCTTTTGATTATCCGCCACTAAAATCCATTACAGTGTCGTTCTTGGTGTGTAATAGCTGGGCATAGCATATCAGTTAGCAACCGCAACATGTTTGTGATTGGATGTATGTAACTCTGCTATTGAATGTTTGTTGTAAAAGTTTTGTTACCATTTTCTTTTGGATGGCTCTAAGACATTCACCGCGCTGCGTTAGTTTTAATATACATCACGCACAGAAAATATCTTGCATGTGATCTATCTTAGACACTAACTGGTCATAACACTGCATGCTGATCTCGATGCACACGTGTCGAAAACCTTACAGTTATCCCTTATGTATTTGGTACGGTTCATGCGGCATTGTTAACTAGCTCCAGCTAGTTTCAAACCTCCCTCCATTTTAGTTTCTTTGTTCTCTCTGAACACGTGTACGAGGCACACACACGCCAAGTGGCGCAACCCCACACATGTAAGAGAACAAGAAAACCCCCCATGTGTGCCCAACGCGCACACACAAGCACTCGCACATAGGTTGTTGTACATTATAGTAGTGAATCATGCTTTGCTGTTTGGTACTTTGTGTTCAATAAACTTTATTACATTTTCAAAGATTGTCTGTATTAATGCTGCTCTTGTGTTGAATTGAGTCAGCCACTGCTAATCGCAGGAATTCTCCAAATGCCTTCACCTCTTAGCTGAATCATTTATATTAATTTGTTATCAACTGAGTGTATAATATTGTGATTTTGTTAAAATAATTACGAATGTGTCATTTTATTGATAATTAATTTAATTATTCATTGAATTTCCCAATTTTTAGTTAGTATATTCTCTTGAGAATAGTATATAAAATTTTATGAGACTGATTTATTATACTAAAAATATGCCACCAGTTGTATAAGATGGTAGAGACGTGTCCCCTACATATACGTAGAGAAACAGATGGTAGGTTTTTTCTGTTCTTTTCATATACAGTTAATGTCTCAATTGTTAATTAAGCTAGACTTTTAAAAAAAATTTCCATAGTATCTATGACATACATTAAGAAATCTTTCAAGTGTTAAATATGCAGGTGTAAATGTTACCAGCTTTTTAGCCAGTTGAACAAAGTCATGGAAATTAGAGGTCAGCAATGAAATGTGATTGTATTTCATGTGTCTATCATACTCCAGGAGGCTTACCATTTTGTTACTGTATTTCAACTACAGGAAACATTTTAGAAGAATCTGAGATTTTGGGTGTCATGGCATGGGAAATTACATGGAATGACCCTGTTACAAAGGCAGCCTACTTCAAGCAAATTTCCCTTAAATTGCTTTATCTAATCTATCCATTCATACATTTATTTTTAAATCTGTGGATTTTAATAAATGGTAATATCTCTAGGAAAGGTAGATAAACTAATTGGATGAAAAAATATTTTCTTCAAAGGTTCACGATTAGACTCAAGTTAAATATTTAGCAGATTGTTGGCTGTAGCCTTTACGATTCCTATCATTGTTATATTCTGTATATCTGTCTGTTTGTATTATTATTTGTTATTATTCTGGATTTATTATTGTTCATTTCACCAGTACATTCCCCTCTGTTCGTGGGTTGTCCGAGTCGCATTCGTGTGTTTGTTTACCCTGTCTCGCGTATACACTGTTTGGGTGTCTTCGGGATTTTCCGAGGGTTCACGCTGTATTTCTGAAGTTTCGTTTTCTACTACTTCCTGATTTCCTTTCCGTGTTTAATTGTAACTCACGCTAACAATCACTCGGGTGCTTTATTAGTTACGCGCACTTTACTAAACCAATTAAAATGGATGTATACTAACAACTAAACTGTCTGTCTTATAGTTAGATACTAACATTTAACCAGCTTCTCCGCTTTCTCTTTGTACTCGCATTTCTCGCTATATAGACTGAAGTTACACACTGACTTATCAGAGTGCATCTTCATTCCTGTGTAGCAAGAACCGTTTTGAACCGTCCCGCGAAAGGTTGTATAAATTTTAAGTGTTTAAGCCACTGTTTGCGTGGTTTTTAATTAGACCTTGTTGAACACTGATCAAAGTAATTGCATTGCTAGTTTGTGTTTGTTCTGCGATTGGCTGTTTCAGATTGTTAGATTGGATAAGCTGATAGTCTCAGAGTATTGTGCTTTTTGATTGAGAATAATAATTGATCCGTGCTGCGAAGTGTCTCACACAGCTGTTAGCCGATTGCAATCAGCTGTGTGCACTTCAAAAGACAAGTGTCTGAGCGACGCTCCGTCCCAGTTTATGTGTGTTCTCCCTATCCCCGTCTGCTCTTTTCCATTAAGAACCCGCTTCCAACGACGTGGCCCTTCACGGCGACGCAACCCTTCCAACCTCCGCTACCCCTCGCTGACTCCCTGCGAGAACTTCACCGTCGCAGGGGGGCTCTGGAACTGCCAGTCTGCCACACGGAAAGCAGACTTCATCTCCGGCTATGCCTCCTTCCTGTCCCTCCAGTTTCTCGCCCTCACTGAAACCTGGATCACACCGGACAATACGGCAACTCCCGCTGCCCTCTCCTCCTCCTTCTCCTTCTCTCACACCCCCCGGCTGTCTGGTCGCGGAGGTGGTACTGGTTTGTTACTCTGCCCCTCATAGTCATTCTCTGTTCTCCCCCTCTCTGATCTATCCATTACTAGCTTTGAATACCACTCTGTGTTTATCAACCACCCTATTAACCTGTACATTATAGTTGTTTATCGCCCTCCAGGTCCCCTGGGGTGCTTCCTCGATGAGCTTGCCACCCTGATCGGCTTTTTCCCAGAGGACAGCATCCCGCTGATCCTCCTGGGAGACTTCAACATCCATCTAGATGCCTCCCAGTCTGCAGCCTTCCTACCACTTCTCCGCTCCTTTGACCTCACCCTCCAACCCCCCCCCCCCCCACCCACAAGGCTGGCAACCTCCTAGACCTGGTCTTCCAGAGGAACAGCCCCTGCTCTGATCTCACTGTTACCCCTCTGCATGCCTCTGATCACCACTTCATTTCTTTCTCTCTTCCTCTTGTTCCACACCGTCCCTCCCCTCCCCACACCCCTACTGTCTCTGTCCGCCGTAACCTCTGCTCCCTCTCGCCCTCCTCTCTTGCTCCCTGTGTCACTGCTTCCCTCCCCCCTCTCAAACCCTTCTCTCAACTCTCTATCGACTCTGCATCTGACACCCTGCTCACAGCTCGCTCCACATCACTTGACTCTCTCTGCCCTCTTGTCTCTAGGCCCACACGCCCATCTCCTCCCTGCCCATGGATGTCCGACGCCCTGCGCACCTCAAGGGCCGGTCTCCGCGCAGCAGAGAGGATGTGGAGAAAATCCAGAGACGCATCAAACCGCTCCTCCTACCAGACTCTCCTAGCGGCGTTCTCTACAGCAGTCACCGCTGCCAAGGTAACCTACTATCACACAAAAATTTGCAAACACAGTTCTAACCCCCGTCAATTGTTCTCTATCTTCTCCTCCCTCCTCAGCAAACCCCCTCCTGCTCCTCATTCCTTGTTCACTGCAGACGACTTCGCAGATTTCTTCGATGAGAAGATCGCAGACATCCGCAGCTCCTTCAGCCCCACTCCCCCTCCCCTCACAGACACTGCTTCCCACTCTCTTCCTCTCTCTACCCCTTCTGTGTCCCCCCCCGTTTCTCCAACTTTTCTCCCCTTTCTCAGACCGATGTGTCCCATCTCCTACTCTCCCATCGCCCCACTACTTGTGCCCTCGACCCTATCCCTTCATCTCTCCTCCAGGCAATCACCCCAGATATCCTCCCGTTTGTGACCTCCCTGGTGAACTCCTCCCTGACCTCTGGCTGTTTCCCCTCATCCTTCAAAAGAGCCCACATCACCCCGATCCTGAAAAAACCTACGCTGGACCCCTCCAACATCCAAAACTACAGACCGGTATCTCTTCTTTCTTTTCTTTCCAAAACTATCGAACGTACTGTTTCTAACCAACTGTCGTCTTTCCTTACCCAGAACAACCTGCTAGACCCCCACCAGTCCGGCTTCAAACCTGGCCACTCAACGGAGACCGCACTCCTCTCCGTCAGCGAGATGCTTCATGCAGCTCGGGCAGCCTCCCTGTCCTCTGTGCTAATACTTCTAGACCTCTCTGCCGCCTTCGACACCGTAGATCACTCCATCCTCCTGTCGTCCCTGTCTGCAGTGGGGATCGGCGGCTCGGCCCTGGCCTGGATTGAGTCCTACCTCTCGGAACACTCCTCCCAGGTTGCCTGGGCTGGTAAAGTATCGGCACCCCGTCCCCTTAACACAGGAGTCCTCCCGGGCTCAGTCCTTGGTCCCCTCCTTTTCTCCACCTACACCAAATCCCTTGGCCCTGTTATCACTGCTCATGGTCTTTCTTACCACTGCTATGCTGACGATACTCAACTCTTTCTCTCCTTCTCACCCTCTGACACTCAGGTATCAGCCCGCATCTCCGCTTGCCTGAGAGACATCCAGAGCTGGATGGACAACCGCCATCTCAAGCTCAATCCTGGCAAGACTTAGCTCATCTACATTCCTGCTCTAACCTCTCCTCCTCTCAATCTCTCTATTTCCCTAGGAGACACTCCACTGACCCCAACGCCCTGTGCCAGGAACCTCGGAGTCGTGATGGACAACAGGCTGTCCCTCTCAGAGAACATCGCAGTGGTAACCCGGGCATGCAGGTTCTTCCTGTACAACATCAGGAGAATCCGCCCCTTCCTCACCACCCACTCAACCCAGCTCCTGGTCCAAGCAATGGTGCTGTCCCGCCTGGACTATTGCAACTCTCTCCTGGCTGGCCTGCCAGAATCGGCCATTAGACCCCTTCAGCTTATCCAGAACGCAGCAGCGCGCCTGGTCTTCAACCTCCCCTGACACTCCCATGTCACCCCCCTGCTCATTGACCTCCACTGGCTACCGGTGATGGCTCGCATCAAATTCAAAACATTGGTGCTCGCCTTCCAGGCAGTCCGAGGATCTGCCCCTCCATACCTCCAAAAACGAATCAGACCCTACACACCTGCCAGATCCCTGCGTTCCGCCTCCTCAGGACGACTGGTACCCCCCCCTCTTCATACTAGCACCCGGTCTCGACGTCTGTCTGTCCTGGCCCCACGGTGGTGGAATGAGCTCAGAACAGCAGAAAGTCTGACCGCCTTCAAGCGCAGATTAAAGACTCACCTCTTCAAGCTGCACCTCTCTCCACCCCTCCCTACCTCCCTGTGACTATTGTTGTTAATGTTGTGTAATTACCCCCCCCCCCCACCCAAAAAAAAAAAAAAAAAAAAAAAAAAAACCCAATCATACTGACTAGTACGTGCGCTACATATCTCTTGTTATAGTGATATTTTGCATTATTCGCTGCAAGTTGTATCGAGGTTCAACTGTACTTAGATTTGTATTTGCCTTTTTAGGGTTGTTTTTAACGCTCTTGTTCCTAGTTTGAAAATGCACTATGTACGTCGCTCTGGATAAGAGCGTCTGCTAAATGTCTATAATGTAATGTAACTGTTCCTGTAATTCGCTCCAGCTGTTTGTACGTAGACTTCACCTCTCGTGATTACTGAGCACACTCCGCTCCTCTTCGAGCCCGTGGTTTGTTATGCATGTTTCTGAGTCCTTTCCATGTTTTCGTTATGTCTCGTGATTGAATTATTGTTTACCTAATGTGTTAACCTCACGTTGTTTGTTACTCCTCCCTTTCCTATGTGTATATAAGACCCACTATTCTGTTTGTTCCCCGTCAGAACGTTGATCATATTTCCTGAGCCTGTGAATAGTAAAGCCAGAGATTTATTGAGATTCCTGAGACACCCTTTGTTTTTGATTCCGATTTAGCCTCGCCCTTTCTTGTACTTTTGCCTTTGATTTTCTGGTTTCGACTTTCTTTTGTGTTTACCGACTTTTGATTAGCCTAGCCCTTTTGTACCTTAGCCCTTTGATTTCCGGTTTTGACCTTTGCTTGTTTTTCTGACTTTGATTTTGGATTTCGTTTTGGAATTTCTTGATTACCTGACATTGGACTGGAAATAAACTACGTTTCTGCCTTATCCTGGTCTGCTATTGGGTTTTTCAGAGTCCAGATGTTTCAATCATACCCTATAGTTTGCCTCATTTATTTTTTTAAGTATTCCTATAAGATCCTATAATAGTCTGAAGTAGCCTATTGTTTGTCCTATTGCTATGGGAAATCTTATAGGAATTTGTAGGAATTGTCCAAAAATAACATAGGAATCCTATAGTACTTTTTTGTAAGGGTAGCCATCTGGGGCTCCCTGACACTAAAAGACAGGAGTGTGACAGGGTCAAAAATGCAACTCTGCAAAAGGCTCTGTGGCAAATACCCGCTTTGACACCACAAAGTTACTGCCATCAAAGGTAGACAACAAGATAAATTAATTAGTATCTAACTCATAACTCATGCTGTATATTGAAACTGTTTAAAACATTTTTGATAAATTTAGTGTTTTAAATTTTGTTACTTTTAACCAGAGTGCCTCAATGACAGACTTCAGAGGAAGAAAAAAAATTGGTGATAACAATAAAAAGAAGACATGTTGAAAGTAGAGGTATGTTAATATTTTCGAGTCCTTCTTGCGTGTGATCGACTCGCTTCCACTCACATGTCAAACAAAACCTGCATTAAACCGGAAGGCAATGTAAACATTGTTCAGCACAATAAATAATTGTAATTATACAAGTAGTAGTTCTTTTTCGTTGGGAGTTGCGAACCACCTCACTGCTTCATGTGATCAACAACAACAAAGTTTACAATCGCTCTTCCCCGGAGTTGAGGATTTCGGGACTGATCCGGGATTGCAGGCAATCTTTAAAATGCAGCCTGGGAAGGAGAACATAATGCGGGGAAGGAATGAGGAGACGACTGGGAGGATTGATGCAGTTCGGTGCTCCGTTTCGGCGGTGGGCAGAGACTGCGGCGCTGCGTGTATGGAAGAGAATCATGGAGGCGGAGTTTCTTTACAATAAAGAAAAAAATGTTTTGTAAGATACACTTAGAAGCTGTGTTTGTATCAAATTGTTAAGTCAAATCATTGAAAAGGCCATGTTTAGTTTCTTCACTGAGGTAGGACACTGGGTTATTTTGGCAAGATTTTCATAACTGTTAACATGAAACAGTCATTCCCATAACAAAATTGGCTGTAATCCTAATTGCCACTATTGCAATACACAGAAATGTTTGTTTACCGTAATAATCTGCAGCTATGCTTACCAGTAGAGATGCAGAAACAGTAATCAACTGATAACCCTGTTATCAGTATTATACTGTAAAAGTATACTGTAATAATTTATGGCTGTATGCTGTATTTTATAAAAGTAGATATCAAACTGTACATTTCTGCAGCAGTAAAACTGTTAATTTTACAGTAACCCTGCTGCCAGCTCTTCACTGTTTTTGTTTTTACAGTGCAGGCGGTAGGCTCCAAAGCAACATAAATATTGGTCACATGCAATTTCAAATTGTATTCTACATTCTCGTTATATTTTTATATAGGGCACTCCTGATGCTACACGGCAACAGAAAGCTGAAGTAGCCTTACGAAAGGATTTAGTTTGGAGCGCGGGAGCATGTGTGGTGCTGTAAAATAACACAAATCAATTTAAAATGCAAAAACGAATTCAAGTCAGTCGACAGTCAAATTCACAACGTATAAAACAACATGGAAATGTACACAAGCCTCGTTTTTGTCGTCTATACCCCAGCAACAGGGCTATGTAACCAACACAAATGATTTGTACACTTAAAAAATGTTGAACTGGGTGCCATTTACAGCATAGCCTACAGAACATGTTTATGGTGGACTGAATGTAGCTTCTTCATTGTTACCGTATTTTTTTAAATTGCGTTGTCTTGGATCTTTGCAGCCTCTGCTTTTTTCAGTAGCCTAAAGCATGGCTTTCACAATTCCACTAACAATGAATATCCTACATGATAAAATATTGTAGAATTTTGGCCACAAAGAATATATTTTCGACACCAGTTGGTGATCAGTGCAATTTTTACGTCTACCCCTGGACATATTCATAGTCTACTCCAAAATATTTGTTTGTCGTGCTTTTAAATTGTATTTTATAAATACACGCACAATTCTGCATTTATCTAAAGTAGGTAGGCAACTAAAGAGTATGGCAAGCCGTTTTATCATTTATTCAGATTCCATAGCTAGTTACCTTTTTGTCCTAACTCGCTGCACATTTTCATAGCTAGCTGGCCATATGACTTTGCTAGCTAACACAATTTCCTAGCTAGCTGCCGTTTGTGCCAACTAGCTGGCCATAAAACCTAGCAAGCTGTCCCCAGGACACAGCTAGTTGCCACAAAAACGCAGCTAGTTTAACTAGCTCAGTCAAAAGTGCAGCTAGTTAAACTAGCTATGTTTTATTTTGCTCACGAGTTAAGCTAGCTACGCTTTATTGGGTCACTAGTTGAGCTAGCTCAATTTTACCGTGCAGCTAGCTAAACTAGTTGGTCCTTTTTTGCCAGCTAGCTAAACTAGTTGCTCCTTATGGCCAGTTAGTTGTACTAGCTACATATAATATGCAAATTTTCTTAAGGCAGTGGGCGTGACCTGCTGGTGCTTTCAAATACGATTTAAAGTAACTAGGCCAGCGTTCATGCCCTAGTCTGAAAAAATAGCCTGTTAGATGTAACTTGTCATCTTTGTTATCTAAGACATTTCGCTGGATAAAATGTTTTTTAATACAGAGATTAACGTGCTTTGTGAAGTAACTTGCTCGCATTCACAACCATCGTTGATTATGTTAACGTTAGGCTACATTACATTAGGTAAAGCCCTACTTACGTTCATATTTCCAAACTGAATAAATACTGCACCTCTAACCACAAAACTGCTTAACACAGACAGCAGACACACAGACACGATTTCTTCCTTTATAGTTAGATTTCAGTTTAAAAGTCTATTTCTGTCCCATTGAAATTAATGGTGGAATGTTGACCATTGTGATGTCACATTGTACTCTCTGCCCTCTAGCAGGTGAATTCTTACTGCTGCAGCCTGCAGCTGATAATAAGGACTTTAAGCAGCGATGGCTGCGGCTACGGTGACCGGAAATAACTTTGTGCTCTTTTGCGCATGCGTGAACTTGACTTGCTCCTGTCTATATATATAGTTGAACATTAAAAAGTAACTTGTCGCACGGAATATCTGTAATCTAATATTAGACGTAGTTAGTAAAAACATTTTTGTAAATCTTGTTATTTTTTCTGTTGTGGTATAAATAAAACAATCCTTTCACCGCCCTATCAGGAGGGGTCAAGACCATTCCACTACACGTAATTCAAACTTTCTTCCAAATAGACACTACATTCCAGGGTCTGATATAACTTGATTTATTGTAAAAAGATATGCATGAATATACATACCCAGGCTGATCGGCTAAGCATATGTATGTTAAAAACACTCTCAATCACACGGTCCAGTCTAAGTCCATCAATTTCATGCTCACCCACGAGACCTAAAACAGGTCCGTTAATGACAGAAACAAAACATAACCGTAGCAGCAGCCATGAAAGTTCAGATAACCCCCCGTTTTATGCTTTTCTCAACCCCACCCAGTGTGGGCCTAAAAGTTTGGCTCCGCCCCCCTGGGAGATATATTTCATGGTCAACATCAGCCTCTGCTGGTTTTATTTAAGCATTACATCTGATGCTGGTTTTAATTAATCATTACATATGACCATTATTAATATGGTAGTTTTGATGAGATGCCATGATTTAATTATATGAGAAACAGCCTGGTCATGGTTTGACCATAGTAGTTCAATACATAATAATACAATGCTCTGATGGGTTAAATAATACTAACTATAAGCTTTTCCAATGCTATTTTCCACAGGTGGGTGCTTTATGAACCAAACAACATCTTCCTCTATAACATGAGAAATTATTTTGTAGTAATATAGTCCTCAATACTAATGTTTGCAAAGAAAAAGGGATTTAATAAACCATTAGTTCTCGAACTGCACGCACACACATTTCCAAGGCTAGGGTGGTAGACGTTTTAACAAGCAGGCCCCAAGGAATTTTAGGGAGTCACTCATGTTATCTCTTCAGACGGGCTAGGAACAAAATGCGTATTCATCTAGTTGCCTATGTGTGTGTGTGTAGTGTGTGAATGGGTCCATTACCTCCTTTTCGAGATAAGTATGCGATTGCTTCATCAGTCTGATGTGTGAATATACAAATGTAACTAAAACAATCTCTGGGAAATTAGGGAGACTCGTATTCTGTTAGATTGTGTTTTGCAATATGGCTGTTTTTGCTGAGAGCGAGTTTTTCACTTGTATTTTCCTGTGTGTGGGTGTGTGTGTGTGTCCTTGATTTAAACGTGTGGAAGATGAGATCATACTGTGTGCCGAGTTTGGTACAGTCATCCATTGACCAATGGCGATAACAATAATGAGCTTGCTTTCCAGCGTGAGTGTGTCCTTGACTGTAAGGCCACAGATGTGTGATGTGTGCACATTCGGGCCTTTAGAGCTGTTTTTTTTTGCAAGACACCCTAACACAGAAAAGCATCTTCTTATTGACACAAATGTTTCATAGAGAAGGCCCTACAGTGGTTTGTAGTGATATATGATACATGTATAATCTATATTTTTTTCACTACACCGTGTTAGCCAACGTTATGTGACGAGACAGAAAGCGCCGGTCGGCTGTAAATAGGCCTTCTGTAACCTTACACTACCTACGGATATATCTCCCAACCTGTTTCCATTTATCGTTCTTAATTATAAATCAAGCAGATAATTAACTGAATAACAAATATCAATTAATAGGTTATAGCAAGTCTTTTGGTGCTAGCATTTTTCTTTGTCTCATAAAACTAAATATGTGTAGCCTAGGCTATGGTGTGCTGGAAAAAGCTGGGTGTAGCTAACGCATTAGTATTTGTTTCTGTTTGTTTAGCTTACATAGCCTAACAATCAAACAATTCATTTGCTGAATAATCGCTTATAAAATCGCCTAAATAACCTATAATGATTAAGAAATGATAATGACAAAGAGATAACTACTTGAGATTGTTTAACCTGGGTGGCAATAATATGCAGCATGCGTTAAAGGCTAATTAACTTTAAGACGGCGCTCAAATTAGTCAAAGCCATTTAAACATTAGAAAGCAAAACCTTAAAGAGGACAACCTCTTAAGTGTCTTGAACCGTTGCGCACAATGCATAGGCCAATTCAGGCTATAAAAATTAATTTATGAAAATCTACGGAACATTTAAACATTCAGCGTCAGAATCTTTGCATGATAACGTCATCATAAATGTGGATATAGAAAAATGCGCCAGGTTTATGACACACAGAGAACAATAGGCTAGAAAATAAATTGGTAGTCTAATCATTTACTTATTGCTTTTTGTTATTGAGCGAATTAGGATAATTGTTTGGTTGACAATCAGGCAAAGTAAACGGAAACAGATTGAGAGTGATCATCCTTTAAATCTTAAAGGTAAAATTGCAGAGGGCCTAGTTATACTTGCCACGGTTCGCTAGAGTGCTAGCCTAGCCTATTGTAGTGAGCGCGGAGAATGAGGGAGGGAGACAGCGGCTTGCAGTACCGAATCGCTCCAGCCGAACTTTGTTTTATTGGTGCTACCTTACCAGCTCTGAAAAGAGCCGTTGGAATTCTGCACAGCAATGTTCACAGCTTGGAAACAGTTCTTCACAACCACACAAATTGCTTCAGGTACTGCCTTATATCCGAACTAGTCGGCTGTGATTGGCGCACACACTTATACATTCCTAGCCAATCACAGCCACACATAACAGACAGTTAAAGTTGAGTTACTTTTAATGTTTAACAGTTAACAAGACGCGGCTAACAAGCTAACGACACAATTAAAACACACACAGCATGTTATTTACAATTATGTACACATCGACCGGGTAGCGGCTCACTACCCGGTCCTAGCTGGTCAGTTGACAATCCCCAGGCCGCCACACTATGTTATGCACACAAGCACCTTTCAAAAAGAGCCATTCGGTCATATAGGCTATTTTGATCATAGCCTATTAGTATATCATAGAAGTAGGATGAAGTGATCGAGTCATCTTTAATTAAAGTGTGGGTAATTAATATCATATAAATTATAATAAATATAACAGTAAACATAGGCCTACATTGCACAATGATAGAAATATCGTAGACACATTAGCAGCACTGGCACATGCGTCCGACACTTATAGCAAAGATTCTTAATACCCTCTCCACGTCAAACCGCATTTTTTATTTATTTTAACCCCGGAAGTATTAGTGAACGAAGAGTAACATGAGAGCCAAACGAACGGCTCTTTTCAGTGAACGGTGCCAAAAGATCCAGCTCCTCGAAAAGACTCGGAATGCCCATCACTAGAACGTAATGGTTGGTTGATGTGGGTGTATGTTTTAACTGGACGCTCCACGGTCCGCCCTCTGACGTATATTTTTGTGGGTTTAACTGGAGGCTCACGATCCGCCCCCTCACGCAATGCCCCCTGGTCTGCAGGCCATAGCCGGACCCTTCTCATTGTGACAGCTAATGAAAAATGCCATTTTACGCCAGTAGATGGGATCCTCGTAATGTTTGTTAGTAGGCTAGGTCTACCATTGGGGAATAATTTGGCTTTCAAGAATTGCAATTCATTTTATTTTGAGGTTGTCTCTAGCAATAAACAACAACAAAACAGTTTGAAATTAAAAGTCAACCTCGCTTATGTTTTGGATGCCATGTTGCTACTGCGCGTCTGCAGTGGCGTTTTTACATTAGGGGCAGTGCCCCACCAGACGTGGCGCTGTTCGGCAAGATACTCGTATGATCTGAACATTGTGGCAAAATGTATTTTATATTTAATACAAAATAGTGATTCAATCGTGAAATTGGCGTGTATAAATATAATAAACTTGACTCACACTCCTTATATTGCTGTTTTTGAGTAGTTTCTTTTGTGTGTATGTGTGCTCAGTGCTAACGCTACGGACTGCGCTCCCTGTCCTATGTCTCTGCAATGGGAGCGTGCTCTGCGTAAGCAGGAAAAACCTGCCGCAAATTATAAACTAATTCTGCCTCGCAACCGGTGGCGAAAAAGAATAAATGTTAACGTCATTAACGTGACCAGGAAATAAGCATAAACAAAGCCAATTCAGTGTATGTGTATGGGATTCACTATATTCTAGGGTCTTGCGTCAATAATGTAATAAGTGGGCAAGGTTTATACCAACAGAGAGGTCACGGCGCATTTCAAGTGCTGCTCAAAATTCAAGACAGTCAAGAGAGCGTTGTTGGTGGTCATTTCTGATTTGAGCAGGTAACGTTGTAGATAACTATGTTTTGCAGTTATGTTTTGCAGTTTTGTTTTAGTTTTGTTTTTAATAGCTACATTTCATGCAATATGAATGAGGATTTGATGTGTTTAATAGCTAGCAATATATTTGTGTGCAGCGTTGTTGATCATGTGGTAGATTTTCAGGTCATTACAGACTACTGTAATGACCAACTATATGAAAATGTAGTGTTCATATGAAGAGGTTTTTCTGCGATAGGATGAATTGCAAGCACAGCTCTAAAGGCCCATTTTAAACAGACAAAAGGCGCACACAACAAATTTACGGCCTCACATCCACGGGCAAATGTGTGTGTGTGTAGTTTGAGAACTAATAGAGTTTAGTAAATCCAAAGAAAACATTTCCTTTATTCTCCAACAAAATTTAGTATAAAAGACTATATTACTACATATAAGTGATCTTTCTTCCTTCACAAACATTTAGTATAAAAGACTATATTATTACAGATAATTTCTCAGATTGCAGAGAAAGATGTTGTCTTTGGTTTATAAAACAACTAGATGTGGTGAATAGCATTTAAAAATATTATAGCTAGTATTATTTAACCCTGTTATGTTCTGTGTTTGTTTGCACTCCCGTGAGTCCTGGGACAGGCTGCGCGGGCTGATATGACGTCAGTGCCGTCGCCATTTTAAGGGAGAACTTTACGTGCCGTTTAGTGAGAAGTTAGCCAGAGAGCTATGTCTTTAAGATATCTTTTAAAACTTCTGCATTTATTATATAATTAACTAACTAGCCCGTTAACTACTGTACGTTAACGTTTTCTGAAAGCGAGTGATATTCAGTACGGCTACTTTTGAGGACGCCGATAAATTTGTTATGCAGTTTACTTTATAAATGTGCTTCAAGACGGCAACTTCTCTCTACCAGTACCGCGTTTCTCCAGGCTTATGCTTCCTTCACTCCGTTATCCAGCATCTTCGATTTACCCTTTCTAACAATAAAACACTGTCATTTTTATGAACACGTCTCGTTGATTGGGAAGGCGTTTAGCTGCCTGTCAAATCATACTTCAGAGTGTGAGGAGGACAGAATAGTAAATCGAAGGCTAAACGAACGAAGGCAACAGGATCGTATCCTCGGACTGCTACTACGTCTCCACGCTCCACGCTCACGGCAGATACAGCAGTGCATGCAGGTGGGATCTTTCCATGCATCATGACCGAGAAACCGTCATCAACATTATACAGAACCAGGTCTCATGTATCAGAATCGTCAAGACGTTCAGGTGCGTCGTCCACCAGGTCGGCTGCAGTCATAGCCCGCGCTAGAGCCGAATCGGCTAAAGTTCAAGTCAGATTTGCTGAAAAGGAGATGGAAATGAAATTAGAAAGAGCACGTATAGAAGCATCTTTATGCGTACTGTCAGTTCATAAAGAAACTGCTGCTGCTGAAGCCGAAGCAAATGCGTTGGAGGCAGCTGTAGAACAATTTGACGATGAACACAATGAAATAAACACCACGGTTAGCCCACATGACCCCATGCAACGTACCTACGAGTATGTCTCAAAACTCCCCAAACCTGACAACAGCCTCGGCTCCATGCCAGTATTAGAGATAGCCTCTGACTACGGCTCAAACAAACCCCAACCGCCTGTAGTGAGTGACGACCACGCGCAGCAACGCACGCCTGCCAGGGACTGCGAGTTTATCCACTCCTCCAACAACGCTACCCCGTTAAACAGACTACCTCCATACCCTTCTGATACGGCGCCCCCCGGACTTTCAAACCAACATAGCCGCCCTCCAGATCTTTCTCATATAGCACTGAGCCCATACACACTCCCTTACAGTGAAGGCATAGGAGACTTTGTTAGGTACTTTGCTCGGAGAGAACTGGTGTCCACGGGTCTGATTGCATTCAAGGACCGGCCAGAGGATTTTCGAGCGTGGCGTTGTTCATTCCAGAACGCAACGAAGGGTCTAGACATGTCCCCTGCCGAGGAAATTGACCTCTTAGTAAAGTGGCTTGGGGCTGGCTCTTCAGAACACGCAAAACAAATCAGAGCAGTCAACATCACACAACCTGATAAGGGATTGGCGCTCATTTGGGAGAGGCTAGAACAATGCTTTGGATCCCCTGAGGTCATCGAAGACGCTTTGTTCAAAAGGCTAGATGCCTTCCCTAGACTCTCCAGTAGAGACTATAGCAAACTCAGAGAGCTAGGTGACTTGCTCACAGAGCTCCTCTCTGCAAAATCTGGAGGCGACCTGCCCGGCCTCGCGCTGTTAGACACAGCACAGGGGGTGAACCCCATTGTCCAGAAGCTTCCTCACAATCTACAGGAAAGGTGGATAAGCCTGGGCTCTAAATACAAACAGCAGAAAAGGGTTTCATTCCCCCCTTTTTCCTTTTTTGTAGATTTTGTCCAACGTGAAGCCCTGACTAGAAACTACCCAAGCTTTAACCTCTCCATGTCTGCTGCAACAGCCATAAAAGCAGATGGAAGTACATTTAAACATAATAATCAAAGAACAGCCATTTCCGTACACAAAACGGATGTGTCTAAAATTGACCCGGCTCATCACTCCCCTTTTGTAAAAGGATCTCAGGAAAGGTCGGATACAGAGAAATGGTGCCCCCTACACAAAAGGCCCCACCCTCTGACGAATTGCCGTGTTTTCAGGGGAAAGTCACTGGAAGAACGCAAGGCCTTTATAAGGGACAACGGCATCTGCTTCAAATGCTGCTCATCATCATCACACTTAGCAAAACACTGTGTAACAAATGTGAAATGCTCAGAATGTGAGAGCGACAGGCACAATTCAGCCCTACATCCAGGTCCGGCCCCGTGGAGCCACAAACAACCTGCTGCAGAGGACGGCGGGGAGGAAGGGCACAACCAGTCTGTATCGGTTTCATCCAACTGCACCAACGTGTGTGGTGAAGGCCAAACAGGGAAATCGTGCTCTAAGATCTGCTTAGTAAAGGTGTTTCCCACCGGTCAGAGGGAGAGAGCTATAAGGGCCTACGCAATCCTCGACGACCAGAGTAATAGGTCCCTTGCACGCTCAGATTTCTTTGATCTCTTTGAAACAGAAGGCCTGAGCTCACCTTACTCCTTGAAGACATGCGCGGGGGTAGTCCGTACAGCTGGGAGGAGAGCCAGCGGATACCAAGTCGAATCTGTTGATGGTAAGATATGTCTGAATCTACCAACATTAATAGAATGTAACGAAATCCCTAACGACCAAGCAGAAATACCCACCCCGGAGGCGGCCTCACACCACATACACCTCCGAGCTGTAAGCAGTCAGATCCCTAAACTAGACCCCCAGGCCCCTATAATGTTTCTTCTTGGAAGAGATATAATAAGAGTCCACAAAGTCAGGGAGCAGGCAAATGGCCCGCACGACTCCCCTTATGCCCAACGTCTGGACCTAGGATGGGTCATTATAGGGACTGTATGTCTGGGAGGTCTGCACACACCCACTACCGTGAGCACCCTTTTCACAAACACTCTGGAGAACGGACGGCCAACTCTCTTCCAGCCGTGTCCCAACCGCTTCACAGTGAAAGAAAAATACAGCAACACGCAGCATCCAACGACTTATGAGCATTTTGCTTGTGACAAAGACCACCTGGGATGGTCTGTCTTCCAAAGAACACACAAAGACGATTCGATAGCCCCCTCAATCGAAGATGTGCTCTTTTTAAACCTCATGGATCAGGAATTCTGCAGAGACGAATCCAACAGCTGGGTGGCGCCTCTCCCATTCAAAACTCAGAGACGTCGCCTGCCAGACAATAGAGCACAAGCGTTGCACCGCCTCTTGTCACTCAAGCGCAACTTTCAAAGGAAACCAGAGATGAAAGATCACTTTCTCGCATTCATGGCTAAAATGTTTGAGAACGGTCACGCAGAGCTTGCTCCACACCTTACAGATGGAAAAGAACGTTGGTATCTCCCCATCTTCGGTGTGTATCATCCAAAAAAACCAGGCCAGATACGGGTCGTCTTCGACTCAAGCGCGCAGCATGATGGCGTGTCTTTAAACCATGTCCTCCTGACCGGTCCCGATCTTAACAACCCCCTACTGGGTGTTCTTATCCGGTTTAGGAAAGAATCAGTGGCAATCACAGCGGACATTCAACAAATGTTCCACTGTTTTCTGGTGAAAAAGGAGCACAGGGATTTTTTGCGTTTTTTGTGGTTCAAAGACAATGATCTCAACAAAGAAATAACAGAATACAGAATGCGAGTGCATGTCTTCGGGAACAGCCCCTCACCAGCAGTTGCCATATACGGCCTCAGACGCGCCGCTCAAGAGGGCGAGTCCGAACTTGGTCCAGATGTCCGTCAGTTTGTGGGAGGGGACTTTTACGTAGATGATGGCCTTAAGTCACTCCCCACTGTAGACGCTGCAGTCAGTCTGCTCAAAGCAACCCAGCGCACGCTCTCCCTCTCAAACCTTAGACTACACAAGATTGCTTCTAATAGCAGAGAAGTCATGAGTGCCTTTCCCTCTCAAGACCATGCTGCTGATCTCAAAGATCTTGACCTAGGTGTTGACAATCCTCCTATACAACGCAGTCTGGGTCTGCACTGGGACTTGAAAACGGACGCCTTCACCTTCCAGGTAGCAGACGAAGGAAAACCGTACACCCGCCGAGGCCTTCTATCCTCAATAAACAGTCTTTACGACCCTTTAGGGTTCGCTGCACCGGTAATAATACAGGGCAAAGCGTTGCTACGTGAACTCACAGCAGACAATTCAGACTGGGATGCTCCTCTGCCTCCAGAGAAAGAGGAAATGTGGACTAAATGGCGAGACTCTCTCAAAAACCTCAATGCAATCCAGATCCCTAGAATGTACACTCCAAACCCCTCTTCCGACGGTCTACAGAGGGTGCTGTGCCTTTTCTCGGATGCGTCGACGATGGCCATAGCGGCGGTCGCATATCTGCAAGTCACAGACAGCAATGGCAGTTACCACACGGGATTTGTAATGGGTAAAGCGAAACTAGCACCAAGACCTGACCACACAATACCCAGATTGGAACTTTGTGCAGCTGTTCTTGCAGCTGAGCTCGCCGAACTCATCCACTCGGAGATCGATCTCAAGCTTGACCACACATTTTTTTATACAGACAGTAAAGTGGTGCTAGGCTACATTTATAATGAGACAAGAAGGTTCCACGTTTATGTTAACAACAGGGTTCAACGCATCCGCAGGTCAACCAAACCTAAACAGTGGCGCTACGTCCGCACCGACCTCAACCCTGCAGATCAAGCTACAAGGGCAGTCCCTGCATCTCACCTGAGCGGAAGTGCATGGCTTACTGGGCCTAAGTTCCTGTCAAGTCTAGAGCAGAACCCAGGAACACCTCACACCCACAGCTATGAGCTAGTTGACCCTGTCCTGGATACTGATATCCGCCCTCAAGTGTCATCACTAAAGACCACCACTTCCGTAAACCACCTTGGAACCCAGAGGTTCGAACGGTTCTCCTCCTGGAAGTCCTTGTCACGCGCCGTGGCCAGACTCGTCCATGTGACAAAGCTCTTCAAGAACCCAAGGCCCACGGACGCCGGAGACTGCAAAGGATGGCATCTGTGCAACAAAGCACATACAGTTGATGGACTCTTACAAGCTAAACAGGTAATAATACACGCTGTGCAGCAAGAAGCCTATGGTAGAGAGATAGAGAGCATGACCAGTGGAAGAAGAGTCCCAAAGGACAGCTCCCTAAGGAACCTTGACCCTTTCACCGACGTCATCAGCCTGCTGAGAGTGGGAGGTCGGATCTCAGAAGCGAACCTACCTGTGGACGAAAAGAATCCCTTCATCATTCCAGGCCACAACCACATCGCATCACTTCTCATACGGCACCACCACAAGCAGGTACGCCACCACCATGAGCAGGTACGCCACCAAGGTCGCCATTTCACAGAAGGGGCGATACAGGCAGCAGGTTTGTGGATAATGGGAGCAAAGAAGAAAGTCAGCAGCATCATCTACAGGTGCGTCATCTGCCGCAGGCTGCACGGTGACTTCCAAACCCAAAAGATGGCTAACTTACCCGCAGACCGTCTAACCGTGCAGCCTCCGTTTTCTGAGGTGGGTCTCGATGTGTTCGGGCCCTGGTCCATCCTGACACGCCGCACCCGAGGTGGGAGCTCGGATAGCAAACGATGGGCCGTCATGTTTACCTGCATGAGCACGAGGGCTGTTCATATTGAAGTGATTGGGGCTCTTGACACTTCAAGTTTCATTAATGCCTTTAGAAGATTCACATCTATCAGAGGCCCTGTCAAACAGATCCGATCCGACAGAGGCACTAATTTCATTGGTGCCTGCAAAGAGCTCCAGATCCCATCCAATATCAACAACGAGCAAGTTGAGAGATACCTGGCGGAGGAAGGCTGTAAATGGACATTCAACCCACCTCACTCCTCACATATGGGTGGATGTTGGGAAAGGATGATAGGCCTGGCGAGGAGGATCCTGGACGCAATGTTCCTGCAGACACCTTCAAGACTGACTCACGAAGCCCTCACCACTCTTATGGCTGAAGTCGTGGCCATCATAAATGGACGACCCCTGACTCCTGTGTCGACCGACCCCACGGACCCTACAATACTTACCCCCTCAGCTCTCCTCACACAGAAGGTCAGTCCTCAATCAGCACCAGTAGGTGATTTTGATGCTAAAGACTTGTGCAAACGTCAGTGGCGGCAGGTGCAGAGCCTCGCCAACACGCTCTGGGACAGATGGCGGAAGCAGTACTTGTCCACCCTCCAAACACGCAACAAATGGCAAAGCAGTCAGTCAAACCTGGAACCTGGCAGCGTTGTCCTTCTTAGAGACTCTCAAACCAAAAGAAACTGCTGGCCATTGGGACTGGTAACTAAGGTTTGTCCAAGCAAAGACGGGAAGGTTCGGTCAGCAGAGGTCAGAGTGTCAGGAGAGAAACTCTTCATGAGGCCCATTTCAGAACTAGTCCTTCTAGTTCCACCAGAGGACTCTTTGAATAATTAGAGACTTTCTTTCATGCAATATTAGTAAGCTTTATGTGAAGTGTAATGTGATGGTATTTGCAATACCAGACGGGGAGTGTTATGTTCTGTGTTTGTTTGCACTCCCGTGAGTCCTGGGACAGGCTGCGCGGGCTGATATGACGTCAGTGCCGTCGCCATTTTAAGGGAGAACTTTACGTGCCGTTTAGTGAGAAGTTAGCCAGAGAGCTATGTCTTTAAGATATCTTTTAAAACTTCTGCATTTATTATATAATTAACTAACTAGCCCGTTAACTACTGTACGTTAACGTTTTCTGAAAGCGAGTGATATTCAGTACGGCTACTTTTGAGGACGCCGATAAATTTGTTATGCAGTTTACTTTATAAATTTGCTTCAAGACGGCAACTTCTCTCTACCAGTACCGCGTTTCTCCAGGCTTATGCTTCCTTCACTCCGTTATCCAGCATCTTCGATTTACCCTTTCTAACAATAAAACACTGTCATTTTTATGAACACGTCTCGTTGATTGGGAAGGCGTTTAGCTGCCTGTCAAATCATACTTCAGAGTGTGAGGAGGACAGAACAAACCCATCAGAGCATTGTATTATTATGTATTGAACCACTATGGTCAGACTGTTTCTGAGATAATTGACTCGTGGTATTTCATTAACCCTACGATATGAAATAAGCGTCAATTGTAATGCTCAAATAAAACCAGCAGAGACCGCTGCAGACCATGGAAAAAGTAATCTCCCAGAAAACGGGAAAACCCTCCAGAAAAGGGGGGGGGTCGAAAATAAACTATAAAATGTCAGCTGAACTTCGTGCTGCTGTTATGTTTTGTTTCTGTCATTAACGGACCTGTTTTTACGTCTCGTGGGTGAGCATGAAATTGACGGACTTAGACTGGACCATGTGATTGAGTGTTTTTAACATATGTATGTTTAGCCGATCAGCCTGAGTATGTATATTCATGCAAATCTTTTTACAATAAATTCAGTTATATCAGACTCTGGAATGTACTGTCTATTTGGAAGAAAGTTTGAATTACTTGTTGTAGAATAGTCCCGACACCTCCCGACAGGCCGGTGAAAGGATTGTTCCATTTATTATACAGATATATAACACAAATTACATCAGGAGATAATACAAGTCTACCCTGTCTGGTAGGTTTACTCTCTGTTTTGCATATTTTGTATGGATGGATATTTTAGCTAATGTTAGCTACTTTTAGCTTAGTTAACAATTCTATTCAAACACCTGGCTTCAACACCTGGCATTTCATGTTCTCATGCTGTACCCTTGTTTAGCTACACACAAGATTCAAACATCTGGCTTCAGAGCTTGGTGTTTCAGGTCATAATTACATTACAGGCATTTATCAGACGCTCTTATCCAGAGCAACTTACACAACTTCTTATTACATCTCTTTACATTTATCCATTTATACAGCTGGATATATGCTGAAGCAAGTCAGGTTAAGCACCTTGCTCAAGGGTACAACGGCAGTGTCCTACCTGGTAATCGAACATGGAAAAAACCGATTGATTAACAATCATGAAAGCAGGACGAGAGCCGCAAAAGAAAACAAAACAAACAGCTGTGAACCACAACAGTTTCAGGTCATAATGTTCTGTGCTTGTTTAACTACACACAGGATTCAAACACCTGGCTTCAGTGCCCGGTATTTCATGTTCCCATGCTGTACCCTTGTTTAATTACACACAGGATTTAAACACCTGGCTTCAGCACCTGGTGTTTCAGGTCATAATGTTCTCAGCTTGTTTAACTACACACAAGATTCAAACACCTGACTTCAGTGCCCGGTATTTCATGTTCCCATGCTGTACCCTTGTTTAATTACACACAGGATTTAAACACCTCGCTGCAGTGCCCAGTATTTAATGTTCTAATGCTGTACCCTTGTTTAACTACACACAGGATGCAAACACCTGGCTTCAGTTCCCTGTATTTCATGTTATAATGCTGTACCCTTGTTTACCTACACACAGGATTCAAACATCTGGCTTCAGTGCTTAGTGTTTCAGGTCATAATGTTCTGTGCTTGTTTAACTCCACACAGGATTCAAACACCTGGCTTCAGCACCTGGTATTTAATGTTCTCATGCTGTAACCTTGTTTAACTACACAGGATTCAAACACCTGGCTTCAGCATTTGATGTTTCAGGAGGGACTGCTCTGAAGGGCGGCGGGGCAGGCGGGACTGCTCTGGAGGGCGGCGGCGCAGGCGGGACCGCTCTGGAGGGTGGCGGTGGCGCAGGAGGGACTGCTCTGGAGGGCAGCGGCGCAGGAGGGACTGCTCTGGAGGGCGGGGGGGGGCAGGAGGGACCGCTCTGTGTATCCAATCGGGTTCAGTGGACATCTTTGATTTCCCTCAGCTAATAATGAAATGAGGTGGAGGGCAATTCCACTGTGAAAAGTAATGCAGGGGATTATACACTGTCGGACCGATCCACTCAGACAGACCCCTGGGTTTGGACACCAGAGAAAGTGGACAAGAGTGTTGACCTCTCACTCATATGGCTCCTGAACAGAGAAGGTAAATAATGCTCTCAAATGCTGCTAGCACAACTGTGCTCATTGGGGCTTAAGTGAGAAATCTTGTGGTTACAGCTTCTCTCTGTGTGCTCTTTCCAGGCTAACACAATGTCCCAAAGATCCCGCGGTCCTTCCATTCCATGCCTGTGTCCTTCCGTCTGAATACGATCGGAGAAATTACATCTGCAGTAAGACCAGAGCCTGACTGAACAGCTCTCACTGGACGCCCTGCCTCATACACTCACATATGGACATGAACACCTCTGGACACAAACAAATGTGCAATTACTGTGGTATAATGTTTTTCCTGCCAACTTGTCACCCTGTCAATTGTTTGGACTTCATGCAATTTGTTTGCATCACCTTGATATCTGAAACAATCAAAGTATCGAGGGGTTATTCCCATGTCCAAACTCCAACAGAATTCCTACAGGAACAGGTGACCTTGATCTCAGGTACTAAGCCTCTTCTTTCAGAACTGGAAGACCTCAAAGATTGCCATGTAATCCAGGACAACAGACAGTATGAGAAACTGCCTTTCTGGTGTATAGAAACAAACTTTGACACTCAAATGTCACAATACTACACTGATTTATCCAAGGTTCAAAATGATTGCATTATAACTACAGTATGTATGTTACAAGATCACTTAATAATCTTTTCTCATTTTATGTTATGTCCTTAACGTGTATTCCGCGTTTCTAACTTTTTACCCATCTATGAGATGAAGTATATTCCTCTTTATTATTTCGGATAACATTAGGAGGGTTTCCTCCTCGCTCCAGAAATGACTTCTGCGGTTGGTTGACATCTCTCTCAGACCTCTCTCAACTGTTTTGACGTTAGCGTTACGTTACTAACAATATCCGGAGTGGCTGTTGCTGTCAAACACGCACATGCACAGATTTAAAAAAACGACAGAGATCGGAATAAGCGTTTACATGCAACCAATAAAACAAAAAACACGGCAGAAATCCAGGTGTAGTTATCGGATTTCTCATATTCCGATAACTGCTTTTTTCAGAAAAAGCTTTTCGGAATATTGCGTTTACATGACAATTTGAATAATCCGATAACAGCCATATTCCGAATATGATTGGAATATTGAGTGCATGTAAACGCACCCATTGAGTGCATGTAAACGCACCCAGTGTTAGTTGCCACCCGCAACCATAACATCTGCCATATGACGACGAAACCCATAAGAGCATTCCTGTCTTACGTTATATTATATTATATTATATTATATATTATATTATATTATAGGCATTTAGCAGACGCTCTTATCCAGAGCGACTTACACAGCATTTTTGCATTTATACATAGTACCCATTTACAGCTGGATAGATGCTGAAGCAATGCAGGTGAAGTACCTTGCTCAGGGGTACAACGGCAGTGTCCTACCTGGGAATCGAACCTGCAACCTTTCGGTTACAAACCCAGTTCCTTAACCATTGTACTACACTGCCACCCTATACCATGTTTAACGTTACTTTCTTATACGTTATAGGCTACTGTTCTTTCTTATGTAACTAACGTTAGGCTATAGTTAATGTATTTACTCATTTACGGTTACGCATACCAACCCGCGTGCTGTTTCTAGCAATCCAGCAGGAAGTATAATCACGTTATGTAAAAACGTTAAAATATGTAAGTTATAATATATAACGTTTGGCTAATATGTGTTTCTAATTTACGTTTGAGTTGCACATCGCGTTCAGGGAAAGAAATCGGAATATTGACAGAATCATGTAAACCTGGATTTTTCCCATTATCGCATTACTTAAGTGCATGTAAACGCATTTATCGTATTATTGCAATGTTTGGATTACTCACAGTTATCGGAATATTGAGTGCATGTAAACGCACCCATAGAATAAGAACAGAGACATTACTAACATCAGCACTAATTCTGAGGTAATTTGTTATTTTAACCAAAGCCGTCTCTGTGCTGTGATTGGTTCTAAAACCAGACTGAAATTTCTCTAAGATACCATTTTCATTTAAAAAGTTATTTAATTGACTAAAAACTATTTTTTCCAGTATCTTACTCATAAAAGACAGATTTGAGATCTATAATTACTTAGAACATTATAATCCAGATTTGATTTCTTCAGTAACGGATTCACAATAGCAGTTTTATATGCATTCGGAAAAATTCCAGTCTCAAGAGATGTATTAATTATTTTTCGAACTGAGTCGGAGAGACTATTGAAAATGTTCTTAAAAAAAGTTGTGGGAATGGGGTCAAGATTGCAGGTTGAGGATTTACTCTGCATTACAACTTTATAGAGCTCTGCTTCAGAGATGTTACTAAATTTCCTCAGCGTTGGCGGTCTGTTACAAGGTATACTATGTATATCATTGGAATGTCTAATAATGCCAGCCCTGATAGTAGTTACTTTATTGTTAAAAAACTGAGCAAAATCCTCACATTTTGAGGCTGATGCTAGGCTAAGAATGTCGATCAATGGTTGAGAATAAAACCCTGGAATTGCCGCCGTTTTCGGCAATGATCCTTGAAAAATGGGCTCTTCCCTCAGAGCGAAGAACACACTCTTTTTAGGTCACGAATATTACTGTTTAACCATGGTGATATTTTATTGCGTGACCTCGTTTTAGACTTGACTGGCGCAACAGTATTCAGTGCATTACTCACATTGGTATTGAATAAATCAACCATTTCGTTGATAGAGCAGTGTAGCATACATGGCTCAAAAGAATTTACAAGATCAGAAAACTTTGTTTCTGCTGTGGCATCTAAATACCTCTTTTGAATAGTAAATAATTTTTTAATGCTAGGTGCATTTAACAGAACATCAAAGAACACAATGATGGTCAGATATATTAATGTCAGCAACTGAAACATTGTCAATTTTTGTCCCATGGGATATCACTAAATCGAGTATATTGCCTTGGTTGTGGGTGGCCTCCGTAACATGTTGCATTAAACCTAGGCTGTCTAGGAGATTCACAAACTCCATAGCCTTCAAATCGGTACTATTATTGACGTGAATATTCAAATCTCCAATAATGATTATACGGTTATAGCTAGTAAAAATGGTAGAAATAAGCTAGGAGAATTCAGGAAGGAAAACTGAGGAATACTTGGGAGGTCTATAGATTGTTAAAATAAGCACATTTGACTCTGCTTTAAGCACAATGGCCAGGTATTCAAACAATGGAAAATTACCCAGATCAATCTCTCTACAGCAATATATATCAGAGAAAATAACAGCTATGCCTCCATCTTTTTTGCCTTGCCTAGTCTTCTGAAATAACTTAAAACTCGGGGGACATCCTTGTGTATCATCCTTTTTCAACCATGTTTCAACAAGAAAAAAGAATTGTAAATTCCTTTCAGAAATAAAATCATTGATTAAAAAACTCTTATTAGCTAGTGACCTTACATTTAAAAGCGCCATATTGACATTCATGCCTGACTTTGTTAAGGTTACAGGTTTTACTAAAATGTTAATTAAATTGTTGTGATTGCAACCGACGTTTACCAACCGTTTACTTTTTCTGTGCTTAGTAATAAAAGAAGGAATAGTATAAAATGGAGACAATTTATCAGTGCAAAGTGGAATAAAAAACACAGGATTAAGAGCAAAGACTACATCAGTGACGGTGTTTGTTCGTACTGGGATAAAGGGATAAGTAGCTGTGTTCAATGTCATTTCATTACAAGTAACAGATAATTCTATTTCACAGCTCTTGTTAAAAACAACCAGTAACAAACTCACCCTCAGTGAGAGATGGCCCACTGTGATTCCAGGGCCATTCCGATGTTATAGTCTAATAGTTCTGCACCGCCATCGATTAAGGTGCCGTCCATCTCGAGCAAACAAGTATTTTCGTTTCCAGAATGATCCGAAATTGTCAATAAAGGGGATGGACAGCATATTACAGTAACCTTTGAGAAAAATGTGCAGCTGTCGAATCCTGCTGAACGCGATTTCTCCGAATGAAGGACTCGGAAGAGGACCCGAGATCACTGTTTGATGTCCAGTTTCTAAAAGAATATTAATTAAGTTTTTAAAATCCACTTCGAGCTGTTCCGACTGTTCTCTGGCGATATCGTTGGATCCATAGTGTACCACTACAGTTTCCGAAGTTGGATAATTCCTCAGGATACCTGGAGCCACAGCAGCGATGTCAGACACACACGCACCGGGAAAGCAGTAATTTTCCATGTGCTTGGCGAGGTGTCTGACCATGGATGTCCCCAGGATAACAGCCTCATGCGGGGCCTGATGGGGAGGGCTTACTCTCCGCCTCGGTCTCTCCAGTGTGATTTTCCTCAGCGTTGACGGATGCAGCGGAGAACGAGGAGGCCGCTCCTGGGGCGAAGCTGCTGTGGATGTCAGACCACCCCGAGGCAGATCTTCCTCAGCGATGGTCATGGCAGGTTCGCTGGGCTTCCGGCAGGTCTCATCCACCGGCTCGGCGGGGGGGCATCTGCTATGCGCCTCGTCATCCGTGGAGATCATAGATTTTACAAGCGGAGAGAGAGCGCACATCGGCTGGAACTTGTTTTCAAGTCTGAGGGCCTGCTTTCCAGGCTTTCCAGGCTGCTTCCCCCACCCTCGCGCCCAGACCTTGTGCCATAGTCCCCGGTCTATGGGTGTAGAACAGACCGGGGGCTGGAGTTGAGTGGCCTCCAGCTGTGATGCTGCAAACAGCGTATCCAAGAGTTCCTCGTCGTTCTTGATCTGCCTCAGGGTGGAAATGACTTTCTCCAGGTCTAAAATCTTCTTGTTAAGAACATCGCACCGTGGGCCATGTGTTGGTGCAGCCAGTTGGATAAAAAATATAAAAAGGTAAAAAGACTGTAAAAATTATAAAAAGGTACTAAAACTAAATAAAAAATAATAAAGGTACTAAAAACTAAATAAGATAAATAAATAAAAACAGAAAAACGCAAATAAACGACCGTAAAAATAGTAAATTAATAAAATAATAAAAGCCACTAAAACTGTGAAACTAAGAACAAACGAAACTAAGAGTGATGGCAATTGATGGCTCTGTATCAAGCCAGGCCTCAGCAATGCGTACCTCTTTCGCTGGCCACCGAAATGTAAAGCAAAACAGGAGGAGCAAAGAAAATGCGTCCCACATCAATATACTGTTATAACAATTATTTGGTCATCTGAACTGCTACTGTGCTATACCTTTGCTAGATCACTGCTCCCAAGCACCTGTTTACATGATACCTAACATCTCTGCCTCCCTCACGAATAGCCTGCTGGTACTTGTCCAGCTCGTCCAGTAGTTCACCTGCATATGTGAAACAGTTTCCAAAATTCAAATGATCAGCACTCCTCAAATCAGAATCTCTCATTGTGATCAATTGGGTATCATTAGATTCTGTCATCTGATTCCACCTGTGTATTTGGCATCACTAATCAGGGGATATATAATATGTATGGATGTAAAAACACAAGTTCTATTAGACCTGAATAAAATCCAACTCAGTCATATAAAGGTGCATGAATGGAGAAATTAAAGAATATCGATAAAAACATACCATTTTTGTTGCCACATTTCCTTCTTTGTTGACTGTTGGTCTATCCTTCTCTTTCTCCTCTGTCAACTTCCTTTTTTGGGTTGTTCTTTGCTTTGCCTTCTTGGAGCAATTGGGCAGTTCATGGAGTTGCTGTTTAGCAAGGTCATCTTGATTGCTGGTGAGGGGTGAAGGGTTATCTAGTATGTGTGAAATTTAAAGGGTTCTTAGTGTAAACACATGTAAAGGCTTCGTTATCTGCCAAACCTATAATGACAGATTTCAGTAAATTGACCCAAAAACAAAGGTTCTTGATTACAAACTCTAAGACCAGCTGCTACAACGATATTACAATCTTAATTTTAATATCGACTCCATTTATAAGTAGTCTCTCCTGAAAAAAACATGTCTGTGTGGATGGGTTCGAGCAATTCAAAAGTGTTGCTCGCCGCGGTATATAGAGCTCTATCTTTCAAACCCTTGTTGGGCCCCACAGGATCTGTTTCATCCATATGTCCACTGGTGTCCTTATAGAATAAGATGCCCATAAATTGATTAGACATTGTGGCTTCAGAATAATTAAGTAGACATTCCATAATTGCTCTGTAGGGGTATGTGTTCCTAGACTGGCTCACTAGCATGTCCCCCAGTTAAACATCAACTTGTGAAAAAATGGTCGTTATGGGGTAATTCATTAATAATCCCAACCTTGTCAGCTGCAGTAATATTGGATCCATCTACACGGGTTATCTGACATCGTAGGTATAAAAGAGTATTATTTAAGTCAAGGTACTCTAGGGGTCCGAAAAGGCTGACAGGGGGGATCCTTCAACGTAGATGTTTTTATCAATGCTTGTTTGTGTATACGGTACTGCAAAAAGGTCCAGTTCTGACTTCATACATTCCTCTGACATGTTGTGTATGAAGGCCATTTAAAAAAAATGTATCTACTTTTCTCTTAACCTTTTTGGGCCGCTTTTTCACCTTCCTCTTGTTTTTCGCTACTGTGGCTCGACTGCTTAGAGTCCGGCATTTTTTGGATTTAGATCTGCTTGAGATATGCCCCCCTGGAGGCCTCTTTTGTGAACGTCTTGTCATGACCATAAGGCCCGATCCGTCCTGGTCACCGGCATTCAAACGACTCATCACAGCTTTGTTGACCACATCTTTGGCTATGTTCTTGGCCGCGACTATCAAATGCGGTCTGGCTATGTTGAAACCTTTCTTTAGTAGGGGTAAGGCCATTCGGAATAAACCTCGAAAAAGTCCTCCAAGACCGCTACCGTACATAACACTTGCACCCTTATACCCCGGCAGACCATTACCGGCTTGTTCTGTATAGTAGGCTATATACCTCATTGTCCACAGCCTTCATTTCGGCATTCGGTTTGACATCGAGCCACGGATCTGTAACAGGTTTGTCATTGTGGGCTGTATACTCAGTCTCCCAAGATTCTAAACACACGGAACCCTGTAGGGGGCTATACATTTTGTAAAAGTCCTGAGACATGTTTGTCAAGAGATCAGTCTTTTAAAGCCCTCCTCAAGCTTATAACCACGCCTTGAAACCTTAGAGTTATGAACGGGGTGGGGCTTTCATGTTTGGGGCGTTATTTGAATTTAAGATGTTTGAATGTTTAATATAACAATGATGAAGCAATACGTAAAATAGTATGTAAAAGAAAGGCTTTTTTATTTTAAAGTTCACAAAACAATCAAAAAGAATATCACTACATTATGTATACAAGTATAATAGCAATATATATAAAACACTAAAAACAGATTATACATTTTGTAAAGTTAATTACACAAGCTTGTCACATAATCTTCCTCATCAGATACAAGCGGTGTTGGTGGGGGCGCGTTTTCTTCTTCTTCTTCCAAGAACTCCGTGGCGTCAAACCTTGCACACAGGTTCGTTTTCACAAAGTCCATGGATCTCCATCATCGAAAATCCTCAAACACTTTTATCGGCTTGTTCAATAGCATTGTTCAGCAAGTGCAGATCTTCAAAATGAAAATCAATTAGAATATCCACAATGTCTCTTGAGGCATAGTTCTCAGTAATAAGCAGTTTCTTAACAGCTGGGCAGGCTGCTACACAAATCACAGAGCAATCCAGCTTACAAAATTACTGTAACTATGCACACTATCGACCACCTCTCGGTAGCAGGTTTTGAAATGTCCCCAGTCCTTTTACTCAAACACAACAGCATCTGTATTTTCACCAAACACTTCCCCTTTACACAGGTTGAAAAGGGTAATTTTTTTAACCTTATAACCACAATGGCTATAGTCGGAGCCTGTACAGATCCACTCCTTGTAGTGCGTGTATGAAGTCTTGATATAGCAGCGAAGGGTTTCTTTGGTCTTCGCAGCACCGACCGGTTATCCGCCATAACTTCTGGAAAGTTGGGTGTTGAGATTTCTGCGGTAGACATTTTTCTTGTAGGTTTTTACAGGCGACAGCTTTAATTTCTGCTTCAGCTAAATATGTGCGCAAAATGTCTGTTTTTTATACAAACCGCAAAGCCTTTGGCTATGCTGACACCTGTCCAAGGCGCTCAAACGTTACAACCCCTCTTCGACAATTCTACGCATGCGCCATTCTCCGACAATTAAATGCACTTTTTAAAATAACTACAGTTACCGAAAAATGCTACATAATAGAGCAAATCTGGTTAAATTGAATAGCCCATCTTTTTACAAGCCATTCGACACTAAACAAGTGTTAGGTCTACAGAACCTTGTGCAATAATTAAAAGTTATTCAAAAAAATGTAATTATAAACGGCATCAGTGTAAATAGATTTAATAGGACTTGTATGTTTAGCTACATTGTTTTGGAAAAAAGCTTCTTGGCCGTTTTGTTTTCCAAAAGATATTTATATTTTGCTTTCTGGAGGCTTATTTGTAGTTTATATTTTAAAGCCATGCGTTTCATTCTTTCAAAGGTCCCTGGATATCCCGCCAGCATGACACCTGTTTGCGTCCCTCCGACGTAAAAACCCTCCAACCCACGTGCTCATGCAGACCCCCACCTCTCTCCACACCTGTTTAAAAATGTCACACTTTTCATGTTTTGTCAGAAACAGTTCAAGCAGTTCAAGCTCTCATTGGAACGTGTAAATGTCCGTCAAATTCCGAGTAACAGGAATCGGTTATGTTGGGTGTATCCCAGTTTTGTATACAATCCGGTACTGGGGCAAACAAAGCCTCTTGAGCTTTCGCTGTGACACTGTGAACATCTCGATGGCAATCCGCGGCCCTTGAAAGTTTATTCAGAGCTACGAAGCCTGGATATCCACTGGGGATTCCGAAACACAAAGATTCCATAAGTTATTTTTAGTTTTAGTTTTCACAAACTGTTTTTAAAAAACTTCAAACTATTGCTACTAACCTATATATTTATATACCGTTCACAATGTTGTTCTAATAAAAAGTACATTTTTAAAAATGTCAACACATGTTCCCCTAAGCATCAAGGCCCTCTATAAAAATTTACAACCATCACAGAACCATTTACCAACGTTTACAAACAACCACCAATAAAATGACATCATCAAACCCTTAAAACAAAACCCCCACAACCCACCCTGAATAATAATGCATAATCATAATAATAATCATTAAAAACATATATTTTTATTTTTCAATATTTTTATGCATAATTTTTCTTTTTTCATAACCTCATTAATATTCATAAATTTACCTTTGAAACCATCAATCAAATTTTGACATAAACCGAATGCTATTTCTCTCTGTCATTGTATCCTTTCAAACTCAAAGTGCTAGAGTACAGAACCAAAATAACAAAAATTTGTCACTGTCCTATCACCTGTAGTCATTAAATTTGCTAAATTGGAGTTGGACACAACTAAAGCTTGACAGTTCCACCATGACTGTGAAAATATTCTCCCAAGTCTGAGTCCACTAAGCTCTAAATGCAAATGTTCCAAGTCTGCTTAAAATACTCTGTATACTCTGTGCAGTTGCCAAGATGAAGTCAAATGACAATTTTTTAAGCAAATGTATTTTACCATTGTGGGTACTCTTGCTATTGAAATCAATCCAATATGCAACATTGTTTTCAGGGAACATGGTAATCTAGCACCATATCATAAATAAAGTGGCCTCTGCATTCAGTCAGTACTTCCAAGCTATTTCCAGGGGTAGAAGTCATATTTGTGTAATTAACTTAATTGAGCTCACTGTTCACTCAATAAGTTTTAATGCCACACACACCATGAAAACCCACTCAAAATTATACAATTTCAGTGTCATACTGAGAAATATATTTTGAAACTTCAATTCACAGACTCATCAGACAAGCAGTGGCAACACATCCTGCTTAGTCTGTTCTCGGCTGGTTTTTCCCAGAATTATCCATGATGTACACTTTGTAGCAGTACTCAAAACTTATGAAGTTAGTCACTGTGGCGAAGTGAGCTATAGTGCTCATGGAAATAACCAGTCCAATGTTGAAGGAGAATGGGTTTTTATTTTCCTCTCCTTTTTACAACACAAAACACAATCAGACAGACCTCCCGTCATCAGTCTTCTGCCACTCAACTCCCCGAGGGCTCCTTTTCAAGGATCTCAGGCTCACTGTTGAACAATCAAGGCTATTGGTTAATTGATACAGACAATCATACAATCAATCGTCACCAATTGCCTGATTGCCGACAGCTGTGCCGGTTCCATAAACCACCCGAGTTCACTCTCTCTCTTGCCGGCTGTGCCTAAAACCACGCCCCCCTACCACATACCCCCACCGCCCGACTTAGGCCGGGAAGCCATCCGGCCAATGCTCAACTCCCACCACCCCCCCTCCTCCTCCATCGGACTGGAGAGAAAGTCAGCCACCACCATCTGCGCTCCCGGTCTATGAACCACCTTGAAATGAAAAGGCTGTAAAGCCAGATATCAACGAGTGATTTGGGCGTTGGTATCTTTCATGCGGTGAAGCCATTGGAGGGGACCATGGTCTGAGCAGAGGGTGAATGGGCGACCCAGTAGATAATAACGGAGGGACCCGACCTCACATCTAATGGCCAGACACTCCTTCTCGACCGTGCTGTACTTAGCTTCCCATTGTGATAACTTTCGGCTAATGTACAGCACTGGTCGGTCGACCCCCTCCACCTGCTGAGTCAAATGGCCCCCAGCCCTCTGTTCGATGCGTCAGTCTGCAAATTAAAGGGGAGAGAGAAGTTAGGGGTGAACAAGAGCGGTTTCCTACAAAGAGCTTCCTTTACCCTCTCAAACGCCTGCCGACACAATTCCGTCCACTGGACCGGATCTGAGGCACCTTTCCGAGTCAAGTCGATTAGGGGACTGGTCAGCTCAGAGAAAGCCGGAATAAATCTTCTGTAGTATCCGGCCAGTCCCAAAAACCTCCTCACCTCTTTTTTTGTCATGGGTCGTGGACAGGTCACAATCGCAGCGGTTTTGTTCACGAGAGGCCACACCTGTCCACTTCCCAAGTGGTACCCCGAATACCGTACCTCCGCTCTGCCAATCGCACACTTCTTTGGGTTAGTCGTGAGTCCCGCCTGTCTCAGGGACTCCAGCACCGCCCGACATGCCGCACATGCTGAGCCCAGCTGTTACTGTGGATGATGATGTCATCCTGGCATGCAGACGCAGCACCCTGTCCATGAGATGTTGAAATGTGGCAGGGGCTCCGAATAACCCAAACGGAAGTGTCCGGAATTGGTACAACCCGTCCGGAGCGGAGAAAGCCGTTTTTTCCTTGGACTCTGGAGACAAGGAAATCTGCCAGTAGCCCTTGGTTAAATCCAGTGTCGAAAAAAAACGAGCTGTGCCCAGCCGATCCAAGAGCTCGTCGACCCGAGGCATTGGATAGGCATCGAACCGTGACACGCCATTCACCTTACAATTGTCTACATAGAACCGAATAGATCCATCAGGCTTACCCACTAGCACGATGGGGCTATTCCATGCACTGTTAGACTCTTCATTACCCATAATTCCAGCATTGCCTTTATTTCTGCCTGTACCAATGTTCAGGCAGTCTGTAGGGGCGCGAACGCACCGTCACCCCTGGGGTTGTTTCAATGTTGTGGTTTATGAGATTAGTGCGGGCTGGTAGAGGGGAAAACACATCTGCGAACTGCTTTTGCAACAAGGCAAGATCCGCTCTCTGATTCGGTAAGAGATGGCTATCAGAAAGGGGGGAGGTTTGATTGTTAGAATTGGGAACCTCTGGCCCCAGCTCATCTCTCTCCTAATCTACCGAGACCAGGGAGACCGGTATCACCTCTTTCCATGCTTTTAATAGATTGAGGTGATAAATCTGTTTCGCCCCCTCTCTATCAGACCACTCCACCTCATAATCGACTTCCCCCACTCGTCGTGTGACCACGAAGGGTCCTTGCCACTTGGCGAGTAACTTTGTGTTGGAAGTCGTTAGTAATACCAGGACTTTATCTCCCGGTGAAAATTGCCGTAGCTTAGTTCCTTTATTATGGTGCCTCTGCTGACGTTCCTGAGCCTCGAGCAAATTCTCGCGTGACGAGTGTATGGAGTTTTGCTCGCAGGTCCATAACGTATTGAATTTCGTTTTTACTGGTACTTGGACCCTCCTCCCAGCTTTCTTTAACTAGGTCCAAGATACCCCGTGGTTGTCTACCGAACAGCAATTCGAAAGGAGAAAATCCCGTGGAGGCCTGGGGAACCTCTCGCACTGCGAACAATAGAGGAACTAACCACTTATCCCAATTTCGGCTGTCATCGTGTACGAACTTCAGAATCATAGATTTCAAAGCCCTATTAAAACGCTCAACGTGCCCATCCGTTTGTGGATGGTACACGCTAGTCTTAATGGACTGAACACCCAATAATTCATACAGTTTGCGTAATGTGCGTGACATAAATGAAATGTCTTAATCAGTCAGAATCTCTTTCGGGATTACAACTTGGTAGATTAATCTGTACACAAAATCAGAGGGTGCGAGAGGCGGGAGCTAACCGCAGCCTCTAGAATATGCTTCTTTCCTTTTATCCGAATTTCCACTGTTACTATCGGGTACTTGTGTCGATCCCCATGCACACACCTAATTACCACCAAACGTGCTGATACCAAAGCCTCTGGTCGAACCAGGCTCTGTTGGATCATGGTCTGCATAGCCCCTGAATCCAACAGTGCCAGGTGTTCACTCCCTTGCACCCTTACCGGAATGCAGTACACCTTGTCTGAATCGGAAGCGGAGGTGGGCGGTCCGACCACACGGACCACCTGCCCCACCTCCATGAGCGGACAATCGCAGCGCAGGTGGCCCGGTCATCCACACCGCCAACACTCCAGTCCAGGTGTCTGAGGATCTCCCTGTGGGCCAGACTGCACCGCCACTGAGTGGGGAGAAGAGGGCGGAAAATTACGGGGACTAACATACGGGAAGGAGGGGTTCTGGGGACGGGAAACAGAATGGGGGGAGGAACGAGGGGCAAATTTCTTTCGGGGCGCCGGCTCCGGCTTCTGCTGCTAGGTGAAGGGATGTTGTGCCAGGTGGTCCTCCGCCAGGGTGACGGCGGCATCCAGGTTGGTGGGTCGATGGCACTGGACCCATCTCCCTGTATCCGCCGGCAACCCCATGATAAATCGCTCCAGGACCACCTGCTCCACGACTCCAGCTGAGGATCTTATTTCCAGCCGGAACCAGCGCCTCGCCTTGTTCGTCAGCCACTGGGCGTAGGCGAACGGCCGGTCCTCTCCCGTCAAGTCACTCTCCCGAATCGCCGTCGGTGTTCCTCCGGGGTGAATCCCGTTTGGTCAAGGACCACCTTCTTGATGTTTCTGAAGTCCGCCCGAGCGGCTGTTGCCACATGCAGGTTTCTGCCGCCACCTCAAACTCCTCGAGGAAGGCCTGAGCGTCATCATCCGCCGTCATTTTCGGGATGTTGAGCTTCGGGGATGAGACGCTCTGCCTTCCCCTGGGATCCCCGCTTGTAGTTAGCTGGAGCAGTGCCTGAGTCTGGAGGCTAGACTGCTCACGCAGGGCTTGCATCTGCTCCGCATGAGCAGCTGCCTGTCGCTCCTGCATGGCAGCTAGTCCCTCCAGTACTCTGCCTAATGTCGACATAGATATTGCCTGCTCCAGCTGTTCCGGGTTTCTCTCCATTATTCTGTTTTTTTTCCCTTCGCCTTTCTTTGAACTTTTTTTCCCCGTTCTGGCCACCACTGGCGAAGTGAGCTACAGTGCTTGTGGAAATAACCAGTCCAATGTTGAAGGAAAACAATGTTGATGGAAAACTCTCCTTTTTACAACACAAAACACAATCAGACAGACCTCCTGTCATCAGTCTTCTGCCACTCAACTCCCCGAGGGGCTCACTGTTGAACAATCAAGGCAATTAGTTAATTGATACAGACAATCATACAATCAATTGTCACCAATTGCCTGATTGCCGACAGCTGTGCCAGTTCCATAAACCACCCGAGTTCACTCTCTCTTGCTGACTGCGCCTAAAACCACGCCCCCCTACCACAGTCACTCTCTGTTGAAGTTTGAAAAGTCGTTCAAGCCACCCTATACCCAGTCATCAATCTTGTACTGGTATCTCAAACCTCAAGCTGTCCCAGACCCCCATATCTCCCACCAGTAGATAATTGTATTTCCTTTCTGTTTTCCTCTTTAACATAACACGACTAAGGTTGTTAATACTCAAACTCCCATCCTCCCTAGAGGAATGACTAGAATGCTGTTATCTGCATTTGTTCATTCATTTAAATTTGTTTAGTTTTTGTTCTAACTGATTTGTTAATTAATTGGGTTCAATTGGGCTGGTAACTGAATGCTGATGTGGATTTAACATCTCATGAGAGTTTTCTGCTGTTAGTGACTGAAGCCATTGAAAGGCCCAGATTAATAAATGTATATTATTAAGATACTCTTTAACCTGGGACCTAATAAGTAACTTAAATGGGTGCTTTAATACCAATACATACATAAATTGGCTGTTTATTTTCATAACAACGGAGATTGGCTGTGTTCTGTTGAGTGTTAGTATGTTGTCCCCTGGTTGTCCTTGAGAATAACTTCATCCATGCACAGGATCCAATTACATAATATCCACAATAACACAGCGGGGGTTATTTCTAGTAACGTCTTAGTGTTTGATTTAAATGTTGTCAAATATCGCCTCTTAACATATTTTAATAACTTGTCTTTGTGTCCAAGTATTAATATTGTATGTTCGTTATTTCACTGATATTAGGGGCCTCAAAACTCAATAAAACCAAGTTAATTAAGAGCTTTGATTAAACATGACCCAGGCCCTCCCAAGGACTTAAGACTGAGAACACTGCCCAATGGCATTCATTTGTGCAAGAGTGACACTTGGGAACTTGTAGATACTATTGCACAATTTATGTCAAGGATGACCCACCCCATTTTGTTGCCAGTTTATAAGAGTCTGCACCCTATTTATCAGTATTTGCCGTTGACTTTGACTTTGAAATTTTAGGTTCACCTCCCTCTCCCCTCTCCCCACCCCCTTCATCCAATTTAGAGAGGTAAATTAATTTATGAACAACTGAATTCAGGTGAGCATTTGTTTTATTCTTGACAGTTGGGCGAGGCCAAAAGTTGTATTCAAAAGGACAATTTTGCAAGTGAATTTTGGTTTGAATTTGCCAAACTAATGAAAATTAACACTTGCATCGTATTTTGAGTTATGTTAAGGCCAAAGTGGTTTCTTGATCTACTTTTCATCTGATATCTTTGGGATTCTGATCCGCTAGGAGTGGATTTTCCAAAACCCTCGGATTTACCCTTTCTCTGAAGTAGCAGTACGCACAAAAATTCTGACAAAAGGTCTTAATAGTCTCAGATCCAAACTCAGGAGTGGAAAAAAATCCTTCTCAAAAATGAAGCTATAACATTTTTATAATACAGCCAGGACAAATCTTTAGCAATGAGTCAGAGTTGAGCGGGGTTATCTTATTTTAAGACATTGTGGTACAAATGAAGATGTGATGTAATTTCAGTCAGATAGCAAATCAGAATCAATGCATGTACAGAATCAAGCTGAAAATAATTTGTCATTCAAGAATTAGATTACAGCCAGCAATTTTATATCTATTGTGTTTGGGTTAAATCATATCTCACACTGAATATACATTCTTTTGTTGCTGTTACTCTATGTTCTCCAGTAAAATCCATGACAAAGCTGAATTCCACACCGTTGATTTGTTTTGTTTTTTTAGGGCTAAACTGACAATTTTTTAAATTGTCATTGTTTGCAATTTAATAAGAATAATAGTCTATATCGCAAATCCTCTTTAGTCCAGTGGCGCCCCCAGAAATCTTTCATAGGGGGGGGCGGGGGGGGGGGGGGGCACAGAAAATCTTGGGGTGGCACACCAAAACCAAAAGCCATAACTTTCAGGAATTCTATTATGTTGTTGTAGTATATAAAAAAATATACATTATATACAAAAAATATACATTATTGATTTAAATGAATAGTACCTAATGTAAAATATCAGATAGAAGCATATTATGCAGACTCGAAAGCATATTATGCATATGCGACTCGTGAGCCGCGAGGTGGGGCCAGTGGGGGTCCAGCGACTTTATCAGGGTGGCCGTGGCCCCCCTTGGCCACCCCTTGGCGGTGCCACTGCTTTAGTCATGAATGTGCAATTGTCCAGCAGAAGGTAGCCCAGACAGGATTGTGAACCACACAGTTGGAGAAGCGAAGAAATGAATACAATAAAATGTATGTGTAGCAGCGCAAATTGGTTCTGCTGTGTTCAAATCAGGATAGAGCCATTTGCTTGTGAGTGGAGATATATAGGACCGATGTGCCATTCCACAGACACTGGCTTCTGTTCAGATAAAAGGTGTGTATCACTCCATAGGTCCCCTTGGCAAGTTCCTGAGCACAAGAGAACTGTCACATACAAAGTGAAAAGGCAGTGAACAGTTCATTATCATCCTAGCAGAGAACAAATGTCTTGTGGACCCAGAACAAATGTCTTGTGGACCCAGAGCAAATGCCTTCTGGACCCAATTTCAGTGCAGGTTTTCCACCAGTTAACCATTGAAAATATTTTTTGCCTTTTAGGACATCACTATGTTTATTGCAAAATACTTGACATAAGATGTCAGGAGACAGTTGAGCTGACCCCCTTATACCTGCCACACAGGTATCTACCCGGCAGAGGTATCCACAGCAGAAACAGCACAAGCTGACCGCCTGGTTTCTGTCTACTCCCCTCCTATTGACGAGGACTGGCCGAACACACAAGTACACCACCCAGGAGAGAGAGAATGCTAATCCCGCAATTAACATTCCTCATGCACACCCTAATTCCCTCATTATCCCGCCAATTCCACCGCAATCAAGCAATACTGAAATTACACAAGCAACTCCGGAAACAAGACATTTAGCAAATTAGATAAGATATGATTAGTGGTTGGCTAACCATGCTGCGTACAAGAGTTTTCATAATACATTATTCAAACGATGTGTGAAATCAATCAATATGCCTCCAGGAGTGATTTTGTGCACTTGTGCTACACAAAACAACACACAGTCAGGCAATAACAGTTCCTGCTCAACTAGAAATTCACTAAACTGGTTCTACATTGAATACATCAAGAAATTCAACCTAGGAAAGTTGAAAGATGTGGACACAGCTGCTGTGGAAAACCAAATCATGTTAGATCACTAGCTAAATTAGCTATTCTTTGCTAGCTGCCAGCTATTTAACCTGATGTGCTAGCTACATACACAGGGTGGGAAATTAACACCCGCCACCCGCCAAATGCAGGTAGATTTCAGAATTGTCGAGTAAATGTATCAAACCTTCCCGCCACAGTGGCGTGTAGCAAAGTGGATACAAGAAAAAAATAACTTTGGTAAAAACTTCCGATTTCTTTCTCTGATTGGCTAAATATGAGACAGAAAAAAGTGCCTGTTAGAATATCCCGAGGCAAGCCCGTCTTACAGAGGAACTGATTTGCATTCAATTTACTATAAAGCAATTCTAGCAAGACGACCATCGTAGAGTAAATCTAACTGACCAATAGCCTACGCTCTGAGGTAAAAGTGATATCTCCAGACAACTCGCTGTAACGTTGCTGGCATTCGTCCGTTCATAAAAACAGCATACTTTAGCTGCATGTTTAGCTTAAGTGTCTGGTAAAATGTAGCATCTACCAGCCACTGTGGCTGGTAGGTCAGAAAGTAAATTTCCCACCCTGTACATACAGTTAAGCTTATGCTATCCAGAGCCAGTGAAGTCCACAGATGAATAGCTAGCTGAAAACAGGCTAATAATAATAATAATAATAATAATAATATCAAATAATAATATTATTACTATTTGATAATATTATTATTATTAGCATGGAACCTGAACATTATATATAACTGTTGATGTAAAAAGAATGCAAGCAGTGTATTATTAATGACAACAAACTACGTTTTTAACGTTTTAAGTGTAAAGTTTGGCTTGGTCCAAAGCCGCAAAAGACAGGAAATACAAATGAGCACCACCTCTCTAAACTATCAGGGATTTCCTGTACTCTGTTTTTTATTTGACTGCTATACAGTTCTGTAGCTATGTTGGTCTACTGTATTTCAAACAACATGTACTCATCACTGGGCAGATTGGTTCAAACCTTCTCTCAAAAAGCCTAAACATAGCCAATAACATAATAATAACATAACATTACAAATTTCTTTGGAAATTGGAGATTGAATCATGACAAACAACAACAGATATATTGTGATGACATTTTATTTTGTGCATTTTTCAAATTTGATAATATAAGGGGGGTTGTAGGGTTTGGAGGACCAGACGCGACAGAAAAGGAATCTATAAGTGATCGCCGTAGTGATGACACCACAAAAGCGGAGTAATCCGCACAAATGGGAAAAAACTCCCGGCATAAGCCAAAAGAAAACAACCCATAAAACGTGGGCAAACTCGAAGCTCGAGTAGAAATAAGAGAATACCTCTAGCTCTCGTGAACAAATGAGAATAATAAATATATTGGTATATATATATATATATATATATATATATATATTAATAAGAAAATTGGAATGAGCAGTTGCTATTCCACAATTGACAAGTAGCCTATATACGCCATAGCCTATATTATGTACGATAACATGAAAATAAAATGGTATTCCACCATCTGCAAAATGCTGCCAAATGTTTTATTTCCAATGGAAATCGGTAGGCTACGTAAAAAATACAATTAACGATTGCACTACAGTATGTGAAATGCGCTCAAAATGCGAAAATAACAATGGGTCTATCAATCATATTGGAAAGACCATGTTCGAGTGGAAAAATTAACTTACTTAACTTATTATCTGTAGCCAGCGAGACCAAGATTTTAGACGCAAATTATTTTACATAATGGTAAAGGAAAACTTTCCATCCCGATGCGTTATTTAGAGAGCTTGCGTAATATGTGACCTTGAAAACGAAATCTACCGATATGCAGGACGGTAATAAATTGTTCAAAGCACCCCTGAAGACTTGGGATATGCCGTTGCTAAGGTTATAATGCACTCTGTTGGATAAAAGAGCCGACAATTAAACCAGAACGAACTGTAATGAACGAGACAGGCTTGCAGAGCACGGGGGGTATTACAAGTCGACGTTTCAGATGGTGTAATTGCGGTATAAAGTGTGGTATATTTCTCAAACCGATTGTACCAGACAATAAATGATCACTGAATTTTGAAAGGAACATCTCGATGTGTAAAACTAATGGTAGGATTGTATATTCATTTCACATTTAGTAGCATATATTGCTAGTAGAATACATGGTAGAGATGATGTTTATTTAGCATTTGTGTTAGGAGGGCTTTTCACGGTTTTTCTGGCATATGATCAGGCGATTGTTTGGTTTATCTTTTTGCTATGACGGAATTCAAATTTTATACGAGGAATGGATATATTTATAAACTAAAACATAGACGCTATTATCCACTATGTCACGCATGGGTAGGTATAAACTGGGTGGGGGGGGGTGCTAGTTAAATGGACTTGCTACAGAAAAATAGTGACACGCATTGGCCAGAAATCGTCGCGAATTGTCTACCAATAAAGTTAAAACACAGTGCTTGTGTTTCCACTATGTTTCCACTAATAGTTTGGCTGCAGGAGCAACGAATGTCTCAGTTGAGTAAAAAGGTCTCGCCAGCGAGACCATCTGAACAAAGGGGTTAAGTACCCAGTGCACATGCTCGGGTTCCTAAAAGCCCCCTAGTCTAACAAGGCGTCTCCATGAATTAGCTTCATGTGCTAATGAGCAGCTCTCATAGGAATCCATGGAACTGGTAAGCCAAAGCTGTTTCCAGTTCTTCTTATATCTTGATGATTGGGACGCACCCAAACTATCTTTTTGAACCTTGGATATCCCATTATTCATTGCGCGAAGCGATGACATATGACATGGGGGAAGCTTATACACTGGACTGTTGCTGCCTGGTTTGTAGTATAGATTGGTTAGTAGCTATTTTCTAGAGTCTATGGTTTGTATAGCGAAAACACAGTCCAAACGTCAGAAGCACGCATTGCATGTCAAACAGGCTACACAGAGCTCTGAAGCAACGGTGCACAAACTGACATGCGACCAAAACTTGGCTCTCCTGTACACTAATGTGTAGGCTACATTCCAATGCAATCAGGCCTATTTAAAGTGGTAGTCGCCATTGTTAATGCAATACTGTATTTGTAAAAATAAATGCAACAAAATATATATATATTTAACACTTTTTTTACTGTTCACATTTGACTTGCATATGATCGCGTAAAAGCCTACTTTATTTAATCTTGTTTTGGCGCGTTATTGCTACTGCACTCCAGGAGATGGCACCGATTCACCAAAAAGCTGATAACAGTTGCAGCCATCTGTGTTACAAAGCTAGCTAGGGAGGCTACTTGTATCTTGCTCTTACAACAACATAAGATTAATGGCTTTAGCTAATCATCGCAATCCAATCCTTTTGTGTTTTTGACATACAATCTATATTAAAATATTAACTACATGTGTTCTAAGTTTTCCACTGGGAAATGGATAAAGAAGGCTACATCCCAGCAAAAAGAGATGCACTGATCATGAGTGTAACATTAATAAAAAATTACTGGTTTCATCTTACGGTTTTCTGTCTTGCAGCTTTTCAGTCCTTTCCCCATTATGCTTAATCGATAAAGCCTTAAATTATGTTAATTTCATTATATGCTTTTTGTGATGAATCTCCTGCTAATTTTCCACCTTCATTTAGCTTTTAGGTAGCCTATTAAAACATGGCTATTGTCAGCAGTTGAACAATGAGTTTTTAATTAATTTGGTCGCGTATGGATCGATATCCCTGGGCCATCGCTAAAAAAACTACTTTGTGCACCCCTGCTCTGAAGGACAAAATGCTGCTTAGTTATACAACTGTTTAAAATTAGGTAAAAATCCAGCTATTGTAAGACATATGTTTTTCCTCATTTTCATTCGTAGAAAGATTGCAGTCTCATTTATTGATTAAATGAGATAACTAAGTAGTCTAGCCTAGTTGTAAGCTATGTCCCTATGGTGCCGTCTCATCTGCCATCACAAAATGGGATATTCAAGTTCGTTCTCGTCAATATTGCCAGAAGCCTGAATTAATTCCCCTCCCCAAAGTAATTCTGAAAACCCCCCATCCTCCCCATTGACTCCCATTACAATTTTCTCACAATTCATCCCCATTCCTCCTTTTAACATCCACCATTGACTCCTTTTAAATGACACCATTTTTTTAAAAATCCCCTACATTTAGGGGTTAATCCCCCAGTCTGGCAACTCTGTGTTGGGAGAGGGTGCATCTGATGCTCCCTTGTGTTATTGGAACAGAACTTGGCCATTAAATATAACGTCACACAAGCTCACAAGTACAGACATTGAGAAACACCCCACTTGTCCCCTTAGATGGAAGGGTTACTGCAAATCAATACGTTCAATCAATAAGTTATTCTGAGTGATCACCTTTATCATATGATGCACTGCAAAATTCAGATGATAGCTTGTAGCTAGCTTACTTGGAATTGTGAGCACACCAACTCAGTCGTCAGGAAAGATTTAACATTAGGAGGACTGGTCCTGCAGCAGCATGGGTCTGTAAAAGTAAATGAGCTGTGGTTAGAGAGGTTACCTGTGTTATGTTCTGAGATTCTGTCTGTCTGTTTTGTATTTTTTACTTGTTTATTTTTCTGATTATTTGTGGTTTCACTGTTCTGTTTTGTATTACTGTCACTCCCTGTCTTCGTCACACTTTTCGGGAGTCTGTGGGGATTTTGGTTTTCTCTGTATTTCCTGTCATGTGCTTCCTTCATTACTAATTACTTTATTGTAAATAATACTAATTAACTAACAACCACTAACATCTTAGAATTAGGGTCTACTAATCTACTAATGACTAACTTGTATATAATACTAATCTACTAACACCATAGAATCAGGGTTTTCTACTAATGTCATCTTCTTTCCTCACTGCAGCTGTCTCTCTTTCTGCCTGTTCTGTCCGCTTTCCATTCTCTAATTGTACACACTTGCCTAACTACCCAGTTCATGTTCAAGTCTGTGTTGTGTGAATCCGGTCCACATATTACGTGTTCCCTTGTTATTTTTTTATCTGCTCTCCTCATTGTTTTATTACATACATCTGTCTGTCATTTGCCCTTCCCGGTTCCTCACACCTGATCCTCATACTTTGTGCTTTCAGTCCTTTGTTGCGAGTTCCTCACCATTTGTTCACCGTTTGTTATTCTAGCTTTTGCAAAATATCTTCAGAGTTATCCGTTTGTGTCATTCCAAGTCGTCCGTTAGTGTTATTCTGTTTCTGTTCCTGAGTTTTTTGTTATCCCTCGTCCTTTTCCCTGTTGGTTTTTTTTTTGTTGCTGTCTTTTTGTTTTCTCTTGTGTTTCTCTGTGTTCTCGCGACCCTGATTTTGGACTTTGTTTTTGTACCTCTGCTGTGCCTTACCGGTTCCTAACCCTGCCTGTTCTGTGACCACTCTTTGAACGGTTTGTGTACCGTTGCCCTGTCCCTCATTAAACTTTTTGTACTCCTTCCCTGCTACTGGGTCCCTGTTTTCACCTCACCTAACAGAAGGAACTCGCCAGTTGGGACCCAGCAGGCAGTCATCTGTATCATGGCGAATCAGGATTTTTTCGAAGACCCCTTGTTCAACAACTACCATTATGAGGAATACCTCATGGGTATCTGGGGGCAGAACCCTGAGTTTGCTCGCTGACATACTGACCATCACACATCAGCCCTTCTGTCCCGCCACGTTCCAGCCCTCTTGTCCCCCCACGTTCCAGCCCTTCTGTCCCGCCACGTTCCAGCCCTCCTGTCCCGCCACGTTCCAGCCCTCCTGTCCCGCCACGTTCCAGCCCTCCTGTCCCGCCACATTCCAGCCCTCCTGTCCCGCCACGTTCCAGCCCTTCTGTCCCGCCACGTTCCAGCCCTACTGTCCCGCCACGTTCCAGCCCTCCTGTCCCGCCACGTTCCAGCCCTTCTGTCCCGCCACGTTCCAGCCCTCCTGTCCCGCCACGTTTCAGCCCTCCTGCCCTCCAGCTACCCGACTCGTTCCAGCCCTCCAGCTACCCGTCTCCCGAGCGGTCCCTCCTGCGCCGCCGCTGCCCACCAGAGCGGTCCCTCCTGCGCCACCGCCACCGCCACCCTCTAGAGCGGTCCCTCCTCCGCCGCCGCCGCTGCCCTCCAGAGCGGTCCCTCCTGCGCCGTTAAGATGATCTTAACTCTAAGATGATTTTGGGAAACGGGGCCCTGGTCATTCAGTACATTCAGGGACTCAGCTGACTTAATTTTATTTCTGCATAGCATTGCTGAGCCTAGACCTGACCAATTGAAGCAAACCCAGATCATAACACTGCCTCCAGAGGCTTGTACAGTGGGCACTATGCATAACGGGTGCAACAGCGACTTTTTTTTTGGCCAGGCAGTGTATGTCCATTTGTGAAGGGATTGATAAAATATTCTCACATCTGAAAAAAAAGTTCATCCTGCAGTACAGCTGCATAGCCACAAGAAAATGGTTGTACACCTCCTCTAGAGTTGGCGTACGCATAAGGACGTTTTCACGTTCTTCGTGTTTTTCCTATTCCCCTCATTTTATGTCATGTTTTTCCGTTTCCCTGTTTTGTCTTCCATGTTTTGCAGGCTGGGTGTGGTTTCCCTCCTCGTTTCCTCATTCCCCTTTCTTAATCTCCCAGCCATACACTCGCCTTCCCTGGTCACATTCCAAGCTCATTCATTCATATACACATTCCTCATGCTTCGCTCATTTACTGTCACTTTAGCTCCTCTTTATATCCTCCCCTCTCTCTGTATCTTGTTGCCAGTTCATTACGCTTAGTCGCGTTCATTGTTGTCACGTTTGTCAAGTCTTGTTAACCTGTTTTCAGTCCTGTTTTCTAGTACCCGCCAGCTTGCGTTTTCCTGCCCTGCCATTGCCCGCTCCAGCCCCGCTTCCAGTTGTCACCGGTCTGTCTGGAACTGCTCAGCCCCTCTCCAACATCCCCTCATCCACTCTGCCTCTTCGTATTGCCAACCCCGTTTCCAGACCCTCACCTTGCTCTCTCTTACCTTGTTTATAATAAAGTGCTCCGCTGGATCGTCTAACTGAGTCTGTCTCCGAATCCTGCGTTTGGGTCCAAACCAGTTGGGAAGATCATAACAGAACAAACTGGCCAGCTAATGACCCAGCGGACTCAGAGCAGCTCTGCCACGCCCTCGCCTGTAAACACGGTTTCCGCCTCAAAAACATCCAGGAGGTGTGTGTCCAAGCAAGTGGGTTAGATGGGGACGCTACTGAGCCAGATGTCTATCCAGCTGCCCCTTCCGAGGTCCAGTCCGCGATTCCGCCTCCCCTCCCAGGCAGGGAGCCCTGCGTGCCATACCCTTCGCGTTACCTGGGCGATCTGGGGAAATGTTGAGGCTTTTTGTTGCAGTGTGACATTGTCTTCCATCTGCCTCCTACTTCTCGGAGGCCAGCAAGATTGCCTTCATCATGGCCTGCCTGGGGGAAAGCGCACAGGATTGGGCGACAGCTGTTTGAGACAGCCAGCTGCCTATCGGCTCCCACTTTTCCACCTTCACCACGGCGCAGTCTATGGGCGCGACACCACCCAGCACCTACTCCAGCTCTGCCAAGGAAACCATAGTGTGGCAGAAATGGCTGTAAAGTTCCGTACTCTGGCGGCCGAATCTGAGTGGAATGACGCCACCGCCCAAGGGTCTGCGCCAGGAGCAAGGCCTCCCATCAGACCCCGCTGGTCTCCTCCGCCCCCTCCCCATCCCGGGCCGTCCTTGGAGCCATATGGGGGTCGACTTCGTCACCAGTCTCCCCTCGTCGGATGGTAACACGGTCATCCGAGTGATTGTTGATCAGTTCTCCAAGGCTGCCCACTTCGTCCCGCTGCCTAAGCTCCCCTCCTCCCCTGAGACAGTGAAACCCCTGGTGCTCATGTGGTGAGGCTGCACGGGATCCCCACTGACATCATCTCAGACCATAGGCCCCAGTTCTCCCAGGTGTGGAAGGCATTCTGTGGGTCCCTGGGTGCATCAGCCAGCCTGTCATCTGGCTACCACCCCCAGACGAATAGTCAGTCCGAACGCACTAACCAGGACCTGGGAGCTGCCCTGCGGTGCGTGTCCTCCTGCAACTCCTCTTCCTGGAGCAAGCTCCTCCCGTAGGTGGAGTACGCCCACAACAGTCTGAGAAGCTCCACCACAGGTATGTCCCCCTTCAAGTGTTCCCTGGGGTACCAACCCCCCCTGTTCTCCACCCAGGAAGAGGAAGTTGCCGTCCCGTCTGTCAAGGCCCACCTCTGCCGCTGCCGCCGGATCTGGAAGATGGCACACACTGCCCTCCTCCGCACCACGACCCATACCCAACCTCACCAGACCGTAGCCCCACAGTATGCCCTGGGACAACAGGTCTGGCTCTCCACATCCTCCATTCCCCTTCAAGCCACGTCACGCAAGCTCCAGCCCCACTTCATCGGCCCCTACCCCATCGTCTCCGTCATTAACCCCTCCTCAGTCAAGCTCAAGCTCCCCTCATCCCTCAGGATTCACCCCACTTTCCATGTCAGTCAGGTCAAGCCTGTCACCTCCAGCCCTCTCAGTCCCCCCGCTGAGCCCCCCCCCCCCCACCTCCCCGGATCATCGACAATGTGCCCGCCTATACTGTCCACTGCATCTTGGACATCCGCCGCAAGGGACACGGCTATCAATACCTGATGGGCTGGGAAGGTCACGGCCCGGAGGAAGAAGTAGGATCGCCCGCCAGCTTATCCTGGACTCCTCCCTCATTCAACAGTTCCACTGTACCTGGAGTTCCTGGAGGCGTTCCTTGGGGAGGGGGGGGGGGGAGGCTACTGTTACGTCCGCCAGCTCCCCTTCCAGTCTACTTCCATATTGTTCTCCGTGTTTTCCCTATTCCCCTCTTGTTTCATGTCATGTTTTTGAAGGTGAAAGGGATTTGTTCTCTGTGTTTTCCCTATTCCCCTCTTGTTTCATGTCATGTTTTTGAAGGTGAAAAGGATTTTTTTTCCCTTTAAAGATATCCTCATGAATTTCTACCAGTTTAATCTTCACAATAAGATAAATATTTTTTGTATTACACTTTGTCTTTAAAAAAATGTTTATATGCAAATTAGGAAATATTTCATTAAATATGTGTACATTTGCATATATTTCAGTACCAAATATCTAAACAATGGATAAAGTCAGGCTTAAAGTTTTACTTTTGTTTTGACAATATACTAAGTACTAAACTTTTTACAGAGGGGTTTGTGAATACAAGCTTATTTTGTCTTTGCATTTTTGGCATATTGAAACGACAACAAGATATTCACAATTCCTTCTGTAAATATCTGCAGAATACATCTGAGAATCAGTATGTAAGGTTTATTGAATGCCCTGAAAGTTGAGATAATTGGTACTGAGTGATGAAAAAATTTAATTTTGAGAAAATGGCCGATAAAGATAAGTATTATGAATTCAAACTCCCTCAGCCAATGAAATTCCAATCACCAATCGTTATAGCTACAAAGGAAATTACCATATATGATCAAGCTAAAACTACGGTGGAGAAAATGAGCTTTCCAACGGTGTATGACTCAATGTAGTGGTTGATAGAATCGCGAGGCAGCGCCCGGTTGAAAAAAGCCAATAGATACAAAATTTTAAGATGTTTTCATTGGTGTGGGTAGATAAAACATTGAAAAATAGCCGTTTTTAATAAAGTCTGGCCATTTTTGTGTTAATATAGTGATAGTATAGTAGAAGAATTGATTGAAAAATTGAAAAAAAGCCATTTTGCCTGTTTTGTTTGCCTCTCTTTTGAACTATAAAGAACTTTGTTTTCAAACTGAACATTTTCCACACGTCAACTATTTTTACAGTGTTTTCTGACGAACCGACAGAGTGCGGAGGTACTGTACATGCTGCATATAATTACAATTGGACAAATAAATATATGGAACACATAGATACCCACATAACAGGACAAACATAAGAAACACTCGTACATAAATAAATATTACGTACATAGATATTACAAACATTTGTAAGCACACCACACAACTGACAAAAATGAAGTAAAAACCCTCTCACTACTGGTGATGGAAAAGAACTAACTTGGTGTACTGTTTCGCACAACTGATCCTGTTACTTTTTCTGTTTCCCGCCTTGCCAAGTGATGCATGCAGATCTTACAGAACCACGAGGATGCCATTTTCACCAGCAAATACATGGTTGCCTTCGACATGTGGCTGTGCAGCTGTGGTAACAGATTCTTCTCAGAACAAGTGGTTAGAACATCAGTGATGATGCGCAATGCTACTCCTTGTCCCTGAGGAGGCTTGCCACCAGTCAGTCTCAGAAGTCTCTGGAAGCACTTCTCAGTAGCTTGACACACAGCAACAATACCAGGTGATGGCTTCTGCAGACCTCACCTATCTTTCAAAGCCACAAAAGGATGAATGATGTCATCTGAGGTCAAGGCATGCAGGAGAGCTTGTTTTTTCATTTCTTGACCACAGATCCTGCAATCTAACTGGTTGCTGCCTCCTAGTACTCTGAAAGGTTGTCAACATCCAGGCAGTAGTCATGGTCATCTGCAGACATTTGTGGTTCCACTGGTGTCACCTCCATCCTGTGTGCAATGTTTACTGTTGCAGGTGTTGCCTCCAAGATGTTGGTGTTGTCTCTAAGTAAACAGTTTCCAGTGCCCATTTTCACCTTTAAACTATCTGACAGTGGCATTGTTGTTGTATCCCCCACGTGCTCTGATGGCAGAAAAGAACAGCTCCAGGGGCCGGTTGCACCAGCAGGTCTTAACTAAGACGGTCTTAACTGCTACCCTACAGAGCATTAATGAGAGTGTACGAACGACCTAATAATGTTTATTTACAGGCTGATTGAACAAATACATTGAAAGATTCCTTCTAAATAACTGCTCTCGTCCCCAGTCAGCACTGCAGCTCACACTGAATGGTGTCGTGCAGTGCGAGTAATAGTTTACAATAAATATTTGACAAAAAGGCCAGCAAGGGCACATGATGATTCATCAAGGTGCAGAAAGTCAGCAACAAGTGGATTCGACGGGCAGCAGATCGAATTTAGGTATGATAGAAGACAGGAGGAGATTATATTTTGGCGGTCGGTAAATGAGGACAGACAATTAGCCAATCCTACTTTTAATAATTGTACCTCAGCTGGAGAATTGTTCAGCGTTCAGGAGCCGGCAATTATAATTTTTCTTAAAAACAGCAGCTAAACCCCCGCCGCGTCCGGTCGTCCTGGGGGTGCAAAAAAAGTCACAATACGGTGGGCAAAGTTCCGTAAGAGGGCTGAACTCACCGGGATGAAGCCACGTCTCAGATACAAACATGAAGTCCAATCCCCGGGAAGTGAAGAAATCATTCAGGACAAACGTCTTGTTGGATAGTGATTGCGTGTTGATTAACGCCATTTTAGTTGAGGTTGATTCCATAGCCATCACCGCCGCCCGCAGGCTACCAGCAGACGGGGGTTCCGGTAATCCACTCCACCAGATAAAGCATGCCTTTGCGGGGAAGCTCGGGGGCGAGCTGTCAGTGAGTCTGGGAGAAGAGCTCGGAGGCAGGTGTAGGGAATATTCATCTTTAAATCAAGGCACCACCTATGTAGGTGTAGCAGCATAACCGCAATTAGTAATCAGTCTCATAAAATTACCATTATCTAAAATATTTAAGCAAATTTTGAACTTCAATTAATAATCAAATTACAAGTATTAGTGGACAAATGTAATTAAATAAAAACATTTATAGACAATCTGAAGGATGGAGTGCTAGAATAGACTATTTTGGTTCAGATTCTCACGCTTAAGCAACATCAAAACAGACACAGGTTTAATAATATAATGTATTAAACAAACATGTAAAAATACAGAGCAATCACAGACTAATCTAACAGGGGAATGCTTCGCTAACTATGGAAGTGTGTGTGTGTGTGTGTATGTATGTGCGTGCAAGCGTCTGCGCACGTGTCCTTTGTCTCTGAACAAAGGGGAGAAAACTGCACATGTAGGCCTGTACAGCACAGTGGTATCAGTGTGGTTGAATAACCTAGCTTAGCGACAATGACGTGTCGGTCCTAGCAGTGCAGAAGACGGACGCGTAACTGCAGCTCCTAACCATAACATTACATGCACCAAAGGACTCGTTATTCACTAAATACCGACTATATTAATATTGTTAGTAATGTGGAGAGTTGAATGAATAATTAGTATGCAGGAAGAGAGAAACCACGTGGTGGTGTTCCTCTATGTACAGTAGGTAGCTAGCCAATTTGAGCAGGGTAAACACGGCGAACAGAACTCATTAAAATAAACAGTAAATGGACAGATATAACCACAGATTCACATAGTGTTGCCAACCGTCCCTTGAAATAAGGGACCGTCCCTTATTTGGAAAATAAAAGACCCGTCCCTTAACGAACTGATAAGGACGCAGTTTGTCCCTTATTTTGGGGACTCGATGAATGACAGAACGATTTATATGAGAAATTACGGTAATCTTGTCTATGTGCGAGAAGGCACTCAGCTCATTGGTCATGACTCGAATTGCTGTCAGTGTGCACACACAATGCAGTTTATTTTGTCTTTTAGTCTTTAAGAGCTCACAGCAGCTTTGTTCAGATGATGTCAAGTTCTGTAGTAGTTGTTGGTAGGCTACACAAGTGTAGTCATGGCCTTTGAAGTAAAAAAAAAAACTGTTTTTGTTTACAGTTAAAAGATGATTTTTGCACTAATGACTTATTCTGAAGAATGAGTAAACATTTCTGTTTTGCACTGAGTTCTCTCAAATAAGTACAGGCCAAAGATGTTTGCACTACTACTCATGTTAAATGTTTTTATACTTTATGTTTTTATATTGTTCTTTAAACTGTGAAACTGTAGTTATTTTACTTTAAATTGAAGTTCGACATAGTGTTGAAGAACTGTTATTTTGCACTGACAAAATACATTATTGAATGATAATGTTTCCCACGTATTCCTCAAAAATACAAAACTGATCAAATTCAGGTTTGTGTGTCTTAGTACATGGGCTTATTACAGATGCATGGCTGGTATGGATAGGACTTATTACAACCAAGTAGGCCTATATTATATGTTAAAGTGTAGTAATAATGCAGTAATGCAGGTGTAAAAAAAAAAAGGTTAAAAGATTGGCCTGTGCCGCGAGGGCCGCTAAGGTGTCCCTTATTTAAATTTCTGATAGTTGGCAACCCTAGATTCACATTAACCTCAGTTAAGACTAAACTAAACTAGCTACTGCCTGGGATGCTTAGTCAGTCTTACTGAGATCCTTCCACCCGTGCTGTCATCTCCGGTGGAACACAGTCGTGGAGTTGTGAATCGTGAAGGTTTTCCAGTAGCCCGAGCTGGTGTCCTTTTCGCGGCGTGGATGGCGATGACAGTTGGTCTCCTCCAGTCGTCTGGGGGTGTCCCTCTCGCTGTTTGTAAAGTTTGTTTTGCTGAAGTTTATTGTGGTCAGCTAGTGCAGTGCGGCACGCACGCTAGTTTCCACGTGGGATGAAGTAAACTTAGTCACCGCAAAGCGAGCTAAGTCAGGGCCCCTTGGAGAGTCATGTTCTCTGTGTTTTCACAGAAGTCTCCTCAGCAATAGTAGCAATCCACTGCGTTCTGTGAACCCCAGTATTAGGAGAACTCCACAGAATTGTGGGGGTTCCGGAGCTGTGTGAACTCCACAGTGTTGTGGGAGTCCCAGGGAAAAGCGACCAAGTCCGCTGGATGTGAGGGCGAGAAGAAGCCTGAGCTGGGGGGGAAGGGAATCTTCACACCGGTTCACTGTGAGATGAGGATTTTAAACCCGGCGCGAGCAGATGATGTCATCAGACGCGCCTCCATGTTCTTAAAGTGACAGTCAGTGTTTGTGTAAGGACTGTCAGCTGGCTGTTGGTCCCTACACAGGCGTACCTGATCTCGAGTGAACGCCGGGAGATGAAGCGACATGATCGCGCAGTCAGTGGTGGTGTTGCTGCCCTTGTAGTTCATGATGTGCTGTATTCCCTGCCACGCCTGCCGTGGGTCATTATCTGTGAAATAATCCTCTATTTTGTTCTTGTGAGCCTCCTTGGCAGCTTTGATGCCTCTCCTCAGGTCAGCTCTGGCTGTGCAGTACAGGGCCCTGTCACCTGACCTAAAGGCAGTGTTGCGGTGTCTGATGAGTGCCTGGACTTCACTTGTCATCCAGGGTTTCTGGTTTGGAAAGACCCGGATACGTTTGTTCGCAGCACAGCTTCTGATATAGAAAAATACAGTTTCTGTGTAATCATCCAAGTCCTGTTCGAAAATATTCCATTCTGTTTGAGCAAACAGTCCTGTAGCTGAGAGAGTGCTCCCTCAGGCCAGATTATGGTCTTGGTGATTGACTTTATTTTTCTCTTGAGGGGGGTGTATGCTGGGATAAGGAGCAGTGAGAGGTGGTCTGACCATCCTAGGTGTGGGAGAGGTGTGGCTCTATATGCATGCTTTATATTGGAATAGACATGGTCGAGTGTATTCTTTCCCCTAGTAGAACACTTTACATATTGGATGAATGTGTGGATGCACTTTCTTTAGGCATGCCTGATTGAAGTCACTGGCAATGATATGAACACCGTCGGGATAGGCACGCTGCTGATTATTTATGGTGTTGAGTAGGTGGGCAAGAGCTATGCTAACATTAGCATCTGGTGGAATGTAGACAGCTATAAAAATTACTACTGTTGGCTCTCCTGGCAGATAGTAGGATATACATATGACTGACATGACTTCTAGTTCAGGGGAACAATGGCTATGTATAGTTCTACTGTTTATACACCAGTCATTATGCACATAGATGCAGTGGCGCCGCCAAGGGATGGCCAGGGGGGGCCATGGCCACCCTGATACAGTCGCTGGCCCCCCCCTCGCGAGTCGCATATGCATAATATGCTGCTATCTGATATTTTACATTAGGTACTATTCATTTAAATCAATAATTATATTTTTCATAATAGTTCATGCATGTGAAAGAAAATAACAAACGTATAGCCAACCAGCCGCTTAAGCGCAGTGCACTGCCAGGAGACTGAGCACAAATAGGCTCCGCCCATCCCGGGGGGGGAAAACATCACGCTCTCGCCCTCCATTGACTTGATGTGCTGGTGCCTTCTTGTCATTTCGATCCATTAGCTAACAGCATAAAAATGTCTAAAAGTTGTTGTTTGATGGGGTGCACTACAAACAAGGCAAAAAACCCAGAATTGCGGTTTTATAAGATTCTGAACTGCAAAATGGAGCCCATAAGATGAGAAAAGTGGATCCGAGCAATAAGACGTGAGGCATCAGCGGGAGGAAAGGAAAAAATGTGGGACCCTGAAACTCCACATGCTTATGTGTGCAGCAGGCATTGTTTCACAGGTAGCCTAAGTCAAATAAGTTATCCAATTGTCAATTTATGGCTAGCTAATATTGCTATAAGAAACGCTAAAACATTTTGACCATATGCAAGTGGTTTGTAGTGGAATGTGGATGAATAAAAGTGCTATAACGTTACAGTAGTATATTTGAAAGTGCAAAATATTATCATCCACTAAAAAAAAGTTGTGGGCATCCAAAGAATGATAATGTTTAATCGTTGTATGCGTGTAGATTCCAAACAAACAAAAAAATAAATAAATAAATAAATAAATCCCCAATCATACTGACTGCGCCTAGTCCTTAGATTCGTGTTTGCCTTTTTAGGATTGTTTTAACGCACTTGTTACTAGTTCGGAAATGCACTATGTACGTCGCTCTGGATAAGAGCGTCTGCTAAATGTCTATAATGTAAAAACAAACGGTGAGACAAAGAAAAAGCAATCAGCTTTCAATGGGTAGGCTACTCTTCTCATGCAGGTTGTAACTGTTCAAGTAGGCTAAGCTAGCGAAATAGAGGTAACTTTGTCATAGAAATTCTCCTTACAGTGAAAATGGACGACTTGTTTACATTCTCGGACAGATGTTAAAGTAAATCTATCACCATGGCAGCACTTTCGCCACAAGTCAGCAATTATATCGGGAAATGCCCTCTTTGAAAAAAAATTATAAATAAAGAAAAGAAAAAGGCTATGTTGTTACTGCATACCAGTTTTTGCCAAAGCTGCATCATAGCCATCATAGCGCGGAGCTTTCAAAACCATAACAACGTGGAAACCCTTTTAAAAAAAACAAAATAAAAACCGTAGGCTATACATAGCCTAGCCTATGATAACTGTGGATGAAACGGGCTGAGAATAATGTAGCCTAATAAAGCAGGGATATGAGTAGGTTGTGAGTAGGCTATAATAAAATGTATATTGTTGTCCATGATTACGCTTTTTTGTTTTGTTTTTCATTTTTGGGCATATATAATATAATATTTTCGTTTACAAAAAGACACAACAACAGCCAAATACAGCAGTATGTAAATAATTGGAGGCCTCTGTGTGGTGTTTTTTAACTCTAGTAGGCTTGTTCCCAGTAAATGTTTTGTTCCTTACAATCAATGTAGCTACTCCTTCAAATTAAAGCTGTATATTTGTCTTTTTAAGGAACAGGACAACTACTAGCCTATTTGAAGAACAATGAATCGCCTATATATATACAGATACATAACACATTAAAACAGGATTGTTGTGGAACTCAAAATGTTAACGGTACCGGTATTAGTCTGTGCACATCAGATAATTAGTAACATTAACTGTAAAATAAGAAACCAAAGTATATCAGTATGCGATTCCTTAACTCTCATATTGACATAGTTTTAAACTAGCCTATATACTACAATAACATAATAGAATTCCTGAAATTCAGTTATGGCTTTTGGTTTTATTGTGCCACCCCAAGATTTTCAGTGGCCCCATTTGGCCACCCAATGAAAATTTTCTGTGGGCGCCTCTGCATAGTCTTCCTTCTCTGCTCTTACTGGAATCTCCATTTCTGTCATAGCGATGGGTCGTTTAATATAATGTAGAATAAAGTCATTCTTTTTTATATTTGGTTGCATATCCTTTGCATGCCATGACCCAACAATATCAAAAAAGACTTGATATCTTATTTTCTGGTACTCCTACAAGCGATACTATAACCTCTCTTTGAATGGATCTCTATGGGAATTGGGGGGTGGGACTAGATTTAGCTGTAAATTACACTGGAACAGTAGGGAACACTTGGTTGGCTAAATGGCTCTAAGTCACCAATGGTCTAACGTATCAAAGAAGCCTCAAAACTTTACTCTACTGCCAGATATGCAGTTGATATGGATGAATAACTTCAAGGGTTTCTTCTCCTGACTTATTTTCCTGACTTATTTTCCAGTCCAATAGGAAAATTTCAGGAGAAACCACCCTTAAAGTGATCCAGCAACAACAAAAAATACATAAACAGTGGGGCAGACCCACAACACACAAACAAACATCAAATAAAGACATTCAATATAATCATTGCATTAATCAAACTAATTAAGTTAATTATTAGTTATGCTGTAGTCGTCCTCTGGATTCAGATTAAGCGATTTACATCCATGACTCTTCATCTGAAGCAGAAAGCATGGATTCCATAGCTAAGTGTTGCCTTGTGTACAAGGTGTGCGTGTTGGTTTTATGGTGTTGTATTCATAATAGTATAGCTAGCTAGCCGCAGAAAGGCTAGGTTATGTTAATATTGTTTATGATGTCACAGAGTTTTACATTAGTGGTGCTGAATTCAGAATTAAAGTACCTGTAATTTCTCTTATTCTGATTTAATTTAGTTTATACCTAGTTAGCTAGCAACCTATTAGGTATTGGCTATAGGTTAAGCCTACATAAGGCTCAATGATAAAGTATGGGGAGTCCCTGCCTGAGGCGACTTGGATATCTATACCATAAGTAATGACAATGGTGGTGAGCTGTCAATCTATTATGGCTAGACTGTAACTTTACTGGGAATTTATACTACACTATAGTAGAAGCTTTCATGTGTGGCCTAGCATAGCTAATATAGGGACATAAATGGATGACACGGCAGCTAGTTGTCCCGTACAGTAATCCATGGGCTGGCATATATTTACAGTAGTTGTGATAGTAATAGTTGTAGTAATTCATATGACGCTGTAAATTTTGTGCATGTTCTCATACATTGCAAGTCTGACTGGGTGGTAATAAATTACCTTTTATGATGAGAATGGTTCTGCGTTGGACATTTTTGGCACTGGAAACTAAACTGAGACAAAGAAATTGATTATCTAACGGTCATTCCCCTCATTAATTGCCTCCTCATAGGACATAATATGTGCTTCAAATGGACACTAAAGCTGTGGATAGCTTTGGTTAACTTGGATACTTTGCATAGGTTTCCTTGGGTTTGGAAAGGTTTTGGTATATTTTTGGGAACCTATAACCATTCCCCTAATCTTTTGCAAAAGTTGGAAATTATTTAATGATATAGATGCAAATATAGTTACAACAAGTCAAAAGAGTTTATCTGTTCAAAAATTTAGATTAACTCCTGAATTACTGTGATGCACAATTATCCATTTTTGGTAGATTTTTGGACACCAAGGTACATCGTTTCAAATTGCCTCATAGGATTTGAGCAGTAATACATATCAATTTCATGTTTATACACATGCAGACAGGTTTACAAACCATAAAATATAAAGTTTAACCTTATTCACATATTTGACTCTCAGTTGTTCACTGCAAACTAGAGTGGTGGAACTTTGTTTTTCACCGGGGGTTGTGCCCATACTTTACATCTGAGTTATGAAAATTATTTAATTTAAGGCATGATAATAAATTGTACCAGGGTCTTCTTTAAATTAAGCCATTATTGGTGTTTGTGTTACATTGATATCTGGAGTAAAGCTTTAATAGTCCAGGAGCATTAGGATTTGACCCGGAAATAAATAATACAAAGCTGATTTTTTCAGGATCTATCACAAAAAAGAAAATATTAAAAGCCCCCAAGTTTCCTCCTTGTGCAAATTTATTTATAGCCAAAATAAAAAAGGGGCAGCTGGTTAGTCAGTGGCCATCACAATCAGATTGTGCTCTTCTGTTTTCCACCCCCATTCAGTGGGAGGCAACTGCTGCACCTGTAGATACACTCTGTATGAGTGCTGCCTAGCTGTTGCACTAGCCAATGTGGAAAAATCACCAATATTTTGACGGGGTTTGTTTGATGCGAAGAAGTCGCACATTTTGTCGTCAATGTTATCCCATTATGCCGAACCATGTTTTAAATAACACAACAAACGAAGGTTCCAACTGAACTTATCCTACTCACTTTAACATCACGGTTTCTCATTTAGATTAACAACCTTTAGCTTTCAAAAATAGTAATAATTGGAACAAATTCTGCATCAAGTGCAATGCGCTCTTTCGCCACAAACATGCAGGCTATCAAATCAAAATCAAATCAAATAAATATTTATTTATATAGTGCATTTCACAACTAGTTGTCACAATGCACTTCACAGAAAAACCCTGCCTAAACTAAACCCCCACAAGAGCAATCCAGAGGCAACAGTGGCAAGGAAAAACTCCCTGGTGTAACCAAGAAGAAACCTTGGACGGAACCAGAGGGGGGAACCCATCCTCCTCTGGTCGGCTCAGGGTCTAGATCTTAATGACCAGCATGGTCAAAACTGCCAATGTCCATGATAATAGAATTTGCAGCAGCTAGATGATAGTCCAGATGTGGCGGCAATGATGGTGGGGAACCGGGTGCCGATGGCAGCAGGAGCAGCTGGCAGTGGTGGTGAGGATGGAGGGGCAAGCAGCGACAGACAGGAAGCTGGACAGCAACTCTCGAGATGCGGGGCATGGGCCCCGCCAGCAGAATGTAGAAAAAGAGAGAAAAAGATTAGTTAGGGAAAGCGTAATAGAGCAGCAGGAACACCAACTGGGGGGGTTGGACAAGTACCCCCGCCAGGTGTAATTTATTTATTCAGAGTTTGACAACCCATCCAGTCATGAGAGAGTAAACAATCCTACCCACCTATTAAGAGCCAGCCCAGAAAGATGGGGTCACAGCTGTTGACAGGTGACAGTAAGGAACGGATGCCACTCCACATTACTCTACGACTAAAGGCTTCTCTGATCCTGTCTCCGGACTACAATTTGTTATAAGCCTGATCATAAAGGTGAGTTTTTAATCTAGACTTAAATATTGAGACTGTGTTTGATTCCCTTATAAATTTTGGCAGGGTGGTCCACAGTAGTAGGAGAAAGCTCTACCACCCGTCAAGTTTTTAGATATTCTACTTAAGAAGCATGCGTCTTGGGAACGAAGGGATCTTTTCGGCTTATATGGTAAAAGCAGATTACATATATACACGTCCATTTAAAGCTTTAAAGGTCAGAAGCAAAACCTTAAAGTCTATCCTATACTTAATTGGTAGCCAATGAAGTGATGCTAGTACTGGGGAAATATGCTCATATTTCTTAGTTCTAGTTAAAATGCGAGCGGCTGCATTCTGCACAAGCTGGAGATTATTTAGCAAGGATTTAGGGCAGCCAGATAGCAGAGCATTACAGTAATCTAGCCTAGATGTAATAAAAGCATGAATCAATTTCTCTGCATCCCCTTCTGATAGGAAATGCCTAATTTTAGCGATGTTCCTTAATTGAAAAAAAGCTACTCTAAATATGTTTTTTATGTGCACGCTAAAGGTTAAATCTGGGTCTATAGTAACACCTATGTCTTTCACAGCTGATCGTTCTTTTGGACCTAAAACCAACATTTCGGTCTTCTCTGAGTTTAGGAGCAGGAAATTGGAGAGCAATTTCTCTAATCGAGAAAGTGGTAGTGCCTCACCAGGTTTCATGGAAATGTATATCTGAGTATCGTCCGCATAGCAGTGAAAATCTACCCCATGTGCCCGAATAATACCACCAAGGGATAGCATATATAATGAAAAGAGTTCTGGACCTAGCACTGATCCTTGTGGAATACCATATTTCATTACTGAGTAGCTGGATACTTCTTCATTTAATTTAAAAACAGTTTCCTATTGTATAAGTATGATCTGAACCATGCAAGTGCTTGACCATTGAGTCCAACACAGCACTGAAGTCTGTTCAGTAGAATCTCATGATCTATTGTATAAAAGCTGCACTTAGGTCAAGGAGTACAAGAACGGACAGAGTTTCGGTGGGCTGATAACAGTAAATCGTTAATAATAATAATAATAATAATGAATTTTATTTAAAACACACTTTATATTGAGTGAACAATCTCAAAGTGCTACAGTGCATATAAACACAAGAAACTAAAAATAAAGCTAAAACAAAACAAAGGCACACAATTTTAACAAAAGGCCTTTTTAAAAAGATGGGTTTTTAGGCCTCTTTTAAAAGCATCCACAGTCTGTGGTGCCCTGAGATGGTCAGGGAGAGCATTCCACAGACTGGGAGCGGCGGTGCAAAAGGCGCGGTCACCCATAGTTCGTAGCCTGGTCCTCGGGGGCCGGAGGAGGTTGGCCTGTCCAGTGCGGAGGTGGCGTGTGGAGGAATGGGGGGTGAGTAGCAGTGGCGGCTGGTGATCTGAATATAGGTTGGGGCGCTAGCATTTCTAAAAAAAAACAAATACATCTGACTTTGACTTTAAACAGAAAAAACAAGCCACCTTGTGTCTCAGTTGCATAAGACAGTTTAATTGGCAACAGTGGAGGACAGTTTTTCAAGTAAGACATCACTGATTGTTTCTAATGGCAAACTCTACAGAAAGTGGGCACATTTGATCCCATTAATTTTTCTGATAAAATCTCAAGGCAATCTAACATTTCTGTTTTATTTGGTCTTGCTTTATAATAAAAAGGATTCCCACCAACTTTTAGACCTGGCCCACTCATATTTTGATTAATAAAGGGGTTAAAATTTTTGGATATGTTGCTAATGTTACGTGGACAGAATTGACTGAACTTAGTTAACTTAACAAAACAGTTAAATATCCTTGACTGTATGTTAAAATAATGGAATGTACAGACATACAGCAAATGATTACATGACCATTTCAACATATTTATGAGTTTTTTTGTGCTTCATCAACATATGGATTGGGTTTCACAGAAAACACGGGCTTTTGCTAATGTTACATGAACAGTGTCTAACGTTAGCACAGGGAATCGCCGGGTTCGCCAAATGTACACAATGTTTACATGCATTTACACACGCATTCAACGGGCATCCCAACTTTTCGTCATTTCAACACACATTTCACCTCAAATAATGTGTAGTTTTCATAATTTCGTTTCTTGAATGAGGTGTGCGTTACATGACGCTATCGTTACTTTAGTGGACAGAATATTTATTCATTAATTTCGAGAAATAAAATGAAATTTTTCTCACCCGCCGCTCCAAAATTCGTGAATCTACGATCTTAGCGCAGGCACACAAATACGATGGGAATCACTTCCGCGTTAAATAAAAGTGGATCTCGCAATGTAATACTCGCGAACGTTACTGATTGGTCACGGACAGAAATAACGTTAGCCTTACAATCGGGTTTCTATAAACCTATACAATTGGATTAGCAAAATTCTTCCCGATCATAACAACAAAGGGTTTAATTGAGTTACTTCCTGTGCATTTTAATAGTTACTAAATCCACCGAATCATGTACAGAGAGGGGTATAGCTAACGTTACTGTGATGGACAGAATGAACAGTAACGTTCGCAACTGGAATTAAGCATTGTTTTGAATGTGTGGGATATTTTTCTGTCCACTTCCGATGTATTTTCTGAAATAAAATCTACTACTTTACTCTTTTCTTTTCTTCCAATGAACGCCTTGAGAAAGGTTCTTTTTGCAAAGAAATAACCGAATTTTCTTTGCTTTCTGTTCCACTTGAAGAAGCCATTTCGAATTATCTCTCTCGCTTGGTCTAGGTCTACTTGAATGAATGAGTAGCAGCCGACTGAACCTATCCGTAGTACTTGCGCACTCGCAGTGATATCCTGCTAGATGCCGGCTGGGCGTGATAAACATGCCTTAAATCCAATCCAATAATATCATAAACCATGAGGACTAATCAGAAAAGGGTAGGATAGTCCGGGGCGCACAGGCCTGCGCCCGGGGGCTACTTTTTTGGCCGCGAATCAGGCAGAAGAATCAGGGGGCTCGCCTGAAAATGAATGAGTGCTCTGATTCACCATAACATTACCGGCGCCCTGCAGTCCCCTGAACATGCATATGTAATGTATTAAACTTTAGACAACGCAAGGCCAACATATAACATGTTTAAGCTACTAAAAAATAAAATAATAATAAAAAATAATAATAAAAAATAATAATAAAAAATAATAATAAAAAATAATAATAAAAATAAAAAACTTTTTTTTAAATTTGTATGTGGGGGAGGGGGGGCGGCGCCCCAGCGCCCTCTATAGGCCGGCCGCCACTGGTGAGTAGTTCTTTGAGGTAGAGGGGGGCATTACCATGGAGGCACTGGTGGGACAGCAGGGAGACTTTGTATTCAATCCTGAATGAGACAGGAAGCCAGTGGAGGGATTTAAGGACGGGTGTGATGTGGTCGTACTTTCGCACTCTCATCAGGATCCGAGCAGCACTATTTTGTATGTACTGCAGCTGCTGGATGTTCTTGCTGGGGATCCCGATGAGGAGTGCGTTGCAGTAGTCGAGCCTGGAGGAAACAAAGGCGTGGACAAGCTTTTCGGCATCAGAGAGAGTGAGTGTGGGGCGGAGTTTTGCAATGTTCCTGAGGTGGTAGAAGGAGGTCTTACATAGATGTTTAATGTAAGCCTCAAAGGTCAGATGAGGGTCCATTCTAACACCCAGGTTAGTAACTGTTTGTGAAGGGTGAATGTGATGGCCGGAAAAAGTGATGCTGGTGATGGTGGATGACCGTGTCTGAAGTGGGGTGCCAACTAAAATGGCTTCAGTTTTTAAGCTGTTGAGTTGTAGAAAGTTAAGTGTCATCCACGCCTTAATCTCCTCCAGGCAGTTGGTAAGTGCAGATGAAGGCAGGGTTGCAGAGGGGGTTGGGTTGATTTTGAGGTAGAGTTGGGTGTCATCAGCGTAGCAATGGAATGATATTCCATGCCGGCTGATGACACGGCCAATGGGGAGCATGTACAGGGTAAAGAGGGTGGGGCCAAGAACTGACCCTTGAGGGACACCACAGGTGACGGAGTGTGTGTCTGATTTTGCCCCTCCCAGGGAGACATACTCTGTTCTGTCTGTAAGGTATGATGTGAACCAGTTCAAGGCGGAGTCAGAGAGTCCAATGGTGGAGTGTAGACGGTGTAAGAGGATGCGGTGGTCAACGGTATCGAAAGCTGCAGTGAGGTCGAGAAGAATGAGAAGTGATGGTGAGCCAGCATCAGCCGTCATCCGCAGGTCATTGGTGACCCTGACCAGAGCAGTTTCGGTGCTGTGGCCAGAGCGGAAGCCGGACTGGAATTTCTCATATAGACTGTTGAATTTGAGATGGTTGTGGAGTTGGGCAGCAACTGCTTTTTCCAGCACCTTTGATAGGAACGGGAGATTGGAGATGGGGCGGTAGTTGGCTAAAACTTCTGGGTCTAGACTAGGCTTTTTGAGTAGTGGTTTAATGACTGCAGCTTTCAGGGCAGTGGGGACATGACCAGTCTGGAGGGAGTGGTTAATAATTTTGGTGATCATAGGACTTATTACAGAGGAGTGGGTTTTTATCAGAGCTGAGGGAAAGGGGTCCAGGACACAGGTGGAGGGTTTCATCTTTCTCAAGATGTCCTCAACCTCTCGCTGTGTGATGTCCGCGAAACAGCAGAGAGGCTGAGTAGTCCCGGGGGGGGGGGGGGAGAGGGGGCGCGGGGGGGGAGGGGTGCTGGAGAAAAGGGCGGACGGTCGAGCGGGGGGGTTGGAGAGAGAAGAGCGGATGTTATGTACTTTGGTCCTGAAGAAGGAGATAAAGCTGTTGCACTGCTCCCGTGTGTTGTCCGAGTGTAGGGGAGTTAGAGGTTTGAGGAGAAGATTTATGGTGGAGAAGAGTTGCTTGGCGTTTCCAGGGCTATTGTTAATGATGTTTGAGTAGAATCGGGACCGTGTGTCACTGAGGGACTTACAGTAGGCCTTTTGATGCTCCCGATAGGCTATTTTGTGTACCGTAAGTCCCGTGTCCTTGAAGCGCCGTTCAAGGACACGCCCCGCCCTCTTCATTAGCCGCAGCTCACCAGTGTACCAGGGAGCTGAGCGTGTGAAGGTGACTGTTCTGGTCTTGACTGGGGCATAGCGGTCCAGGAGGGTGCTCAGTGTTGTGTTATAAAAGTCCACAGACTCAGAGACTGATGGGAAATTGGCAGAGGAGAGATGCTGGAGGTCAACGGTCAGGGTGTCTGGGTTGATGTTTTTAAGGTTCCTGAATCTGATTTGTCTGTTATAATAACTATAACAAGTGCAGTTTCAGTGCTATGGTAGGGTCTAAATCCTGACTGGAATAATTCATGGATATGGTCTGAGCTAAGGTATGCACTAAGTCGCAACAGCTTTCTCTAATATTTTTGATAGAAATGGAAGATTTGAAATGGGTCTATAGTTTTCCAGTTTGTCAGGTTCGAGGTTTGGTTTTTTCAGTAATGGCTTAATATCCGCCATTTTTTGTGACTCTGGTACATATCCTGCTACTAAGGATGTGTTAATAATTTTTAACATGTGCTGACCTAGTACGGGAAAAAGTTCTGTAGCCAATTTTGTTGGTATTGGGTCGAGTAGACAGGTAGTCGGTTTTGAGGACATAACCAGTTTAGACAGCTCCTCCATGTTGATTGGCGTAAAACAGTTCAGTGCCACAGTTGATACATCTTCCTGTGTTGGCCAAGACCTGGGCTATTCATTAATTTTGGGAGGAGTGATGCCTAGAGGAGTAGGCAATTAGGAGATCTGGTCTCTAATAGTTTAAATCGTCTGATTGAAAAAATGGATGAAATCATTACTGCTGTAAACGCAGGGGTAAGATGAACATTCTGATGATGGTTTTTTTAGTCAATTTGTCCACAGTGCTAAACAAAAATTTTGGGTTGCATTTGTTTTGTTCAATTAATTTTGAGAAAAAGGCAGATCTAGCAGATGCAAGAGCTTGCTTGTACTGGAGGAGGCTATCTTTCCATGTAAGATGAAATACTTCTAGTTTAGCTGACTGCCATTTTCTCTCCGGTATTCTTGTGGACTGCTTCAGGGCACGGGTAGTGTCATTGTACCAGGGAGTAAGGTTTTTCAGACAATACTTTCTTTTTAGAATAGAATAGAATAGGCTTTATTGTCATTGCACAGTTCCCCATACAACGAAATTAAGAGTGCTTCAGCTGACAGTGCATTAAAATCAGACGTAAATAATTAAAAACATTTCCAACAACATTAAGAACAGATAAGGACACATGACGCCTAGACGGGGGGCAAAAAAGCAGGAACAAAGCAATAATAAAATACAAATAAAATACTGCTGAGGTAGTAAAAGAATATTGCACGTTGATATATTGTATTGCACAAGTTCATGTATTGCACTATCGGAGAATTAACGGCTGCTGCTGTGATTGTTTAGAGTCCGGACGGCCCATGGGAAGAAGCTGTTTTTTAGTCTGTTTGTGTGGCTCTTGATGCTCCTGTACCTCCTGCCCGAGGGCAGCAGGCTGAGCAGGTGATGACCAGGGTGGAGGTGGTCGCGGATGATCCGCTCTGCCCTGGAGAGACAGCGAGAGTTGGCTATGGCATCTAGGGAGGGGAGAGGACAGCCAGTTATCCTCTCGGCTGACTTGATCACTCTCTGTAGCCTCGTCCTGTCAGCTGCGGTGGAGCCAGCGTACCACACTGTGATGGCATACGCCAGTACGCTTTCGATGGTGGATCGGTAGAAGGTTACCAGCAGCTTCTCCTCCAGATTGTTCCGTCTGAGTACTCTCAGGAAGTGGAGTCGCTGCTGGGCCTTCTTTACCACCGCTGCGGTGTTGACTGACCAGGCGAGGTCCTCGGAGATGTGTGCCCCCAGGAACTTAAAATGGGGGACCCTCTCCACACAGTCCCCATTGATATAGAGCGGGGCAGGGGCAGTCTTATTCTTCCTGTAGTCAATGACCACCTCCTTAGTTTTCTTGGTGTTGAGGGAGAGGTTGTTCCTGGCGCACCACTCCACCAGCCGCTGCACCTCGTCCCTGTACGCCCTCTCATCGTCATTTGAAATGAGCCCCACCAGGGTGGTGTCATCCGCAAATTTGATGATGGCGTTGGTGGGGTGGGTGGGAGTGCAGTCGTGGGTGTAAATGCCATACAGGAGCGGGCTCAACACGCGGCCTTGTGGGGAGCCGGTGCTGAGCGTCAGGGTGGAGGAGCTGTGTGTCCCGATTTTAACAGATTGTGGGCAGTTTGTGAGGAAGTCTTTGATCCAGGCACAGGTGGATGAGGGGAAGTCCAGAGCAACCAGCTTTTTAGAGGGGCAACCACATCAAGGGTACTTCTGAGAGTTAAACTTAACTGGTTAGTCAATTCATCCTGCGATACTTTAGTGGTATTTTCTTCGTTGAAAGGAATGATTCCGGAAGCATATTTGTAAACTTTGGAATGACGTCAGAGTTTAATGACCGGCTATAATAATGTCTTGTCTCTGTTTTAAAACTGGTGGTTGCCTCGATTTCAAAGGTAATAAGGAAATGATCCGATAATATAGGGTTATTGGGTGCAATACTAAGATTCATAACATTGATACCATAGGATAACACTAAGTCTAGGGTGTGGCTATAGTAATGAGTGGGCCCATAGACATTTTGTTTAAAACCAACAGAGTCAATAATAGAGGCAAAGGCTGTTCCTAGGGGATCACCCTGTTTATCCACATGTATGTTAAAATCACCAACAATCACAACCTTGTCTGCCGAAATAGCAAGGCAGGACAAAAACTCAGCGAATTCTATAAAATCCCAATAGGGTCCAGGTGGTCTGTAAACAGACACTAAGAAAAAGGACTGCATGTTACCCCTTATTTTAGCTAGGTCATTCTGTACACAATTCATAGAGAGAACTTCAAAAGATGAGAATGTATTTCCACACTTAGGGGTTAAGCTTAAGGTGGACTGATAAATCCCTATTAGCCCTATCTACGGTGCTAGTCTAGTCGTCAATGTCCCATTATAGTAGCCTATTCATATTTCTTTGAAATTGTAAACAACTTTAAACTCTCAAATTTTCAATGCAGGATTGCTACAGTGTCGCCGCTTGTGCATACAAACCCTGTTTACAAGTCAGTCAGACAATACCATGCATAAAATGGACCGTTTCTACACACTACAAAAATGTTTGTTCCGATATAGGAACAATAATAGGATAGCCTATAGGCTATTATTAAAAAGTTGAACAAGTTACAAATTTTAAAAAAAAACTGCAGCAACGTTGATGTTCCCACAGTGCTACCTATCGCACTCGCGGCTGTAATACGTTGCTGTTATGTAAAAACACGTACTTTTTAAGGTACTATGTATTTTAGGCTACGTATTTTATGCGAATTACGCACATAACTGTTACGTGGTATTATGAATCTACTGTATGTGATAATTCTGACATCGTAGCTAGCAGCAAGTGTTTTGATGTGGGTCAGATATGGTGAGATCCAAATACTATTCACTGTGATTTTTATTTTTAAAATTATATATATACTTTTTTCAGTTTATGATTGAGGCAAGGCCCCTTTCAGTTGAGAGGCCCGTTTCAGGTGAAACAAATGAAACATAACAAAGGCCGCCTATGTTGCTATCACCCTGTCTGGTTCACGTTTCTCTGGCCTGTTCTGTTTCTGTGGATGTCTTCTCCTCCTGCTGTCCTGCTGCCAACTCAGGACCAATATCACTGTGCCAATTAGAATCAGAGACAGCGGCAGGCTCACCTGCATCGGGTGCCGATCGTGCAGTCGTTTATGCAATTTTTTGACCTCCCAGCAGATTTCAACCCCCCTTCATGTGAATGCGCTCGTCAAGCTACACGTCAGCTACTTTCCCCTGTCACATATGGAAATACCATATATCTCACACAGGTTCTGTGCAAAGCGAAGGGCACTGTAAATAGTGGTGAGGTTATTTGAATCTAGATTGATGAATGGTAGTATTACTACTCTACTGGTATCATAAACGCCACCTTTCAAGGCTTCCTGCATAAAACCACTCCTGGATGGATTGATAGCCCATTAACCAGAGAAAATTCAATGCATTGATGGATTAAAGCTCTGGCTCCTTGTCAGAGGATTGTGACATATTTGATAGTGACAGATTTGAGACTTGGAACTGCTGGCACATTGTAGGTTTTGATTGGCACCTTACCAATAGTGTCAGCCGATGGGATGTTACTAATACGTGGCACTGCTGTATAGGGACCTGAAATACCAGTAGGAGTAACACTGCAATTCCAGCCATGCTATGGAATGTGTTGTGTCCATCGAGTGAGTGGACATTAAAGTCGGGATTGTCAAAAACAAATTGAACAAATCCATTCAGATCATAGGAAGGTGATTCACCAGCCATCATAGAATATTCATACTGCTGCATTTCTCTGTAATTGTGTGCAACGCTCAAATTGCTTAAGATATCAATAAGTTCACGGGAAGGATATTTGCGATGAAGGTAAGTACCTATTGCAAGTAGTAGAGGGGAAATGAATGATCGTGGCCGACAAGCTGCTATTAGGGCAAGGGTTACCAAACTGGTCCTGGGGACCCCCTGTGTATGCTGGTTTTCGTTGCAACCACAGTTTCAATCCCAGAATTTTAACAAGCTGTAAAAAAAAAATATTTGGTGCTTTTTATGTTTAGAGGAATTATTATTCCCCCTCTTAAGCCACATTATGTCAGAAATAGCTATGCATGCCATGTAGAATAAACTAATGTTGACGTTGTGCTCATTGTGCTATATTGCAACAATTACATAAAAATAGGTTACAAAATTATGTATTTTCACTCAAATTAAAGAGTAAAGTGAATCATCCTAATTATGTTGGTGAACACATGTGTTTAACTCATAATTTCTTCTTTAAGCTTATTAACACAAAGCAGGTTTGGCTTGTTATCATTTGCTTTGTGTTTGAATTCTTCATTATCTACCAAATGGTTAGTTTTAGTGGCCATGTGTTCACACTTTCACCAATTAGGAGCCTATTCATTCAAATCAGTCTTTAAATGGATCTGTTAAATAATTTTCTTATCTCTTTTAAATAATATAGCACAATGTGAACATGGGGTGTTTATTCTACATGGCATCCATAGCTATTTCTGATATAATGTGTCTTAAGAGGGTAAATAATTCCTCTTAACATGACAAGCACCTAATTAAGAAAAATTAACAGCTTGTGGTTGCAACGAAAACCAGAATACACAGGGGGTTTGGGAACCCCCGTATTAGGGCATATGCTATAGCAGTGCATCTTCTGGTTACAGTAGGTTGCTCTCCACCCTTATGTTTTAGAACAGTTTTCACAAAACATTTGAGGGTGTCTGGTACAAGTTCAACCTCTTCTTTAAGAATGCCTGGGGATGGATACGTATCACAAGCATACACTGTACGCCTAATGTCCTCTCTTATCATTGATGCTGCTGTCTCAACAATGCGTTTCCTTTCACTTTCTGGGTCTGTGCATTTCAGATTGTTCCCATTGTCATGCAAAATGGCATTGGCTGTATCTCTAAAACACACAACATTGCATTTTCCAGGGATGCTTGTTATAGTTATTTTGTCTCCATAGTGTTCTGATAGCTTTGACTGCAAGTGTTTAACAGTGTAACCCTCTTGTCCATCGAGATAAGTATCCATCTGTTCGACAAGTTCAGCCATGGAGCACTGACACTCTTCATTGTTATCCAGATAGCTGCATAGTTTCAGGAAAGCATCGGCTTCACCCTCGCTCTCAGGCCCGCCACATGGATTTTTGCATTCTTCTGGTGTATTAACAAGGAAGAACTTGTTATGGCATTCATGATGATATCTAGCCTCGACAGCATTCATGTTAATACTAATCTGCACTAGAGATAAAACACTTGTCCACGTTCAGTTGCGCGTTTCAAAACACTATCCCGAAATTAGATAGTCTCCACTTGAGATATACAGTTGTGTTAAAAAAAATAGCAGTACAACATCAGTAACCTGATGAACCACTGTTATTAGTAGTAGTGATATTTCTGCATGGCAAATAATTTACTTGTAGATGTAGGAGTGTAATAGAAAAACAACAGACCCAACTGTCATGACATGCATGCTGCTTGTTCTGAGTAATTGACTCATTCATTGAAAGGGGCGTGTTCAAAATAATAGCAGTGTGGAGTTTAATTAGAGAATCCGTTAATTCTGTGAAAAAACAGGTGTCATTAATTGTCCTTTATTAAGGAAAAAGGAAAGCAAATGTTTCTCACATTGTTATAAAATATATTTCCTTCTGAATTGCTAAGTAAAATGGGCCGTTCCAAACATTGTTCGGAGGAACAACGTAATTTGATTAAAAAGTTGATTGGAGAGGAAAAAACGTATAAAGAAGTGCAGCAAATTATAGGATGCTCAGCTAAAAAGATCTCAAATGCTTTAAAATAGCAACAAAAACCCGAAACACACGGAAGAAAACGAGCAACTACTGTTAAAACGGATCGAAGAATAGTCAGAATGGCAAAGATTCAACCAATCATCACCTCCAGAAAGATCAAAGATGATCTAAAATTACCTGTAAGTGCTGTTACAGTCAGAAGACGTTTGATCAAAGCTAAGCTATCCGCAAGAAGCCCCCGTAAAGCACCATTGTTGAAAAAACGGCATGTGCAGAATCGGTTAAAATTTGCCATGGAACACATCGATTGGCCCAAAGAGAAATGGCGTAACATTCTGTGGACTGATGAGAGTAAAATTGTTCTTTTCGGGTCTTGTGGTCGTCGACAGTACGTCAGACGACCCCCGGGTACTGAATTCAAGCCACAGTACACTGTGAAGACAGTGAAGCATGGTGGCACAAAAATCATGGTATGAGGACACTACAGTGTTGGGCCTATTTATCGTATACCAGGGATCATGGATCAGTTTGAATACATCAAAATACTTGAAGAGATTATGTTGCCGTATGCCGAATAGAAAATGCCCCTGAAATTGGTGTTTCAACAAGACAACGACCCCAAACACACAAGTAAGCGAGCAACATCTTGGTTCCAGACAAAAAGGATTGAGGTAATGGAGTGGCCAGCTCAATCCCCCGACCTCAACCCCATTGAAAACTTGTGGGGTGACATTCAAAATGCAGTTTCTGAAGCAAAACCCAAAAATTCACAGGAACTGTGGAATGTAGTTTGTTCATTCTGGGCTGAAATACCTGTTTCTAGTGTCAGAAGTCGGTTGACTCGATGCAACGCAGATGCGCAGCAGTTATCAAAAACAATGGTTATGCAACTAAATATTAGTTCAGTAATTTAAAGTGAAGTTAAATCTTGAAAACTTTCTTCAGTAAGTGTTTGAGAGAAAAATGTCAACACTGCTATTTTTTTTAACAGATTAATATTCCTTTTCTTTGCTTCCTGCAAAAGAATAACGCAGACTTGATAAAATTTGTTAATGCTTTGATTTGGAATTGAATGTAACGTTTCCACTACATTTGAAATATGGAACTAAAAGCTATTAAAAAATATTTGCACTTTATTCACTTTTTTTAACGCACTGCTATTTATTTGAACACCACTGTAGTCTTTCTCCTTTTTACAGGTAGTTTCACGTCATAACTTGCTTCCTCTCCACAAAATATGCAATCATGTTTAAAGTTGAATTGACTCACAGATGAATGCAATGTCTTGGATGCTGAAGTAGATGCTGAGAGTGAATCTCTGTGAGTGAAAGTCTTCTTTTGCAAGCCTTAATACTGGATGGTCTGGTATAGTCTTTCCGACAACTAGTATGCAGTGACAGTTAGGGATGGGAGGTTCAACTCTTTTTACTAACTCGAGTTTGTATGAGTCACTCACCAAAGAGAGTCTGGTTTTGGAGTCACTCGGTTTAGCCCTCCTGAATGGGATAAAGTAATTTAATAGTGCGGCGACATTGAGACTTTCCAAATGTTATCGGAACGATTGGATCAAATTCTGATAGTAAAACGAGTTATTTCGCGGGGGTTGTGACGCTCAAAAAAAATTATCCATCGTTTTATAGCCGCTCCTTTTCCCATGATTGTGTGCAAGAAAACTGCTTTTCGGACCTGGAGGTTGTAATTACACGGTTTGACCACTAAATATAATTGGCTTCAAAGCCCGGCACTGTTCTGGGGGCTTGCTCAGTACTCTCACTCACGAGTTAACAAGCTCAGGACAGGGGGCGGGTTCCTGGGCTGGGGGAGCGAGTACTGGGTGACCGAGTGAGTAGCTATTTTGTGCAACCCGAGTCAGACAGCACCGGGCGTGCTGGGAGAGCAAGTGAGTGAGTGATTCGTGCAGCCAGACCTTCAGCTCAGGGCAGGGAGAGCGAGTATGGAGATGAAACAAGCACCAAAAAGTGGTTGCTTTCCCACAGGGCTAGGTTAATACAGTGATTTACTTGATGCATTTCCACAAATACAGTTAATATAAGAGTTGCACAATAGTGTAACACGTTGTCTCGCATCGTCTTCGCATGAGCAAGTAGCAGGTATGTCAGTGGCAAGTCAGTGAACGAGTTAGTGGAGGAGAGGACTTGTCACTCCTGAGTCAGTAAAAAGAGTCGTTAGTTTCTAATGATTTCTTTAAACTCGCACATCACTAGTGACAGTGGCAGTGTAACATTCTCTAACATCTCTGCCCAATCCATCATTGCGTTCGAGGCTAGACAAGATTAGTGTAGTGAGACCTTTAGCTGTAATCTTCGATAAATCATCATTGGATGAAAGTTCTTCCCTGCATATAACACAATATGACGTCATTTTTGGCTGAAAAATAAGGAAACGTTATTACATGATAAGAATGGCAATCAAGAATGGAACAAATTGTGCAATTTGGCAGCCATTTTGAATTTTAGCCACATAAACCTTAGCACACCCAGAAAACTTGGGGACTTTTAATATGTTGTTCCTCACTATATCAGGTAAATACCCTGAAAAAAAATCTGCTTTGTATTATTTATTTCCGGGTTGGACCCCTATCAGACCTAATGCTCCTGCGCTATACACAGAACGGTACAAAACAGATGAAAATGGGTTAAATTAAGCCTCTGTGCAAAGCAGTCACAAATAAACATGCCCATATGAAAAGGTATAAGGTAAAAGGAAGAGATAATCCTTGGATTTCCTCTGCTCTCTCAGCTTTGATTCATCAGAGAAATATTGCATGGTAAAGCTAGACAGTCAGATGCTTTCATTTTTTAAAGCACAAATGCACTTCTCTAGTTAGAAAATGTAAAGCAGAGTTTTATGTCAACTCACTTACCAACTAATTTTAAAAATCCTGCTAAATTCTGGAAGACTATCAAATCTTTGGCAGCTCCAAATGCATCCTCCACCCTTTTCCCAAGCCTCTCAAATGCTTCAGAATGCTTTTAAATTTATCCAGTCTGCACTTTTGGATCTGGATTTGGTCCTCAATGCCGGCAAAACTAAATGTCTAGTGTTTTCAAGATCTCACTCTCTCTCTCTTTGGCTGACTTAAAAATTACCACTTTTGATAGCAAGAATGGGCGTGTATATTTCCATTGAAATAAAAAAAATTTGTAAATACTTTAGGATCTGGCTTGATGATAAACTTAGTTTTAAATTGCATGTTGATAAACTGGTCAAGAACTGGAGAGTTAAATTAGGCGTTGTGGCAAGGTCGAGTGCCACCGCTCGGGAAAAGACTGGAAGACACGGAGTTTGGTTCAATAACCCGCTGGGTTCTTTTATTCTTTATGATTCTTTTTTGGTTTCACTTCGTCGGCTCTGGCTTCTCCGGAGCTTTCTCTCTCCGTCCACAGCCAGCCCCGTTTGTTCGCCCGTCTCTCCCTTTTCAAGCCCCGGCTCACTGTCATAGCAATCAGAAACAATTAAACCATTAATCAATTACGTTTCCCCGTGATGCTGATTAACTTATGACAGCTGTGGCTCAGGGTCCGAGAACCGCTCTGCTCACTCTCTCTCTGCACGCAGAGGCTAACCACGCCCACCCTGCCACATACCCCCACCGCCCGACTTAGGCCGGGGAGCCATCCGGCCGATGACCAACTCCCCCCCCTCCTCTCCGAGAGAGGAAGTCCGCCACCACCATCTGCGGCCCCGGCCTATGGATCACCTTAAAATTAAACGGCTGTAATGCTAGATACCAACGGGTGATCCGCGCGTTGGCATCTTTCATGCGGTGGAGCCACTGGAGGGGGGCGTGGTCCGACCAGAGGGTGAATGAGCGGCCCAGCAGGTAATACCGGAGGGATCCGACCGCCCACCGGATGGCGAGGCATTCCTTTTCAATGGTGCTGTACTTCACCTCCCGCTGTGCCAGTTTGCGGCTTATGTACAGCACCGGGCGATCGACTCCCTCCACCTGCTGGGTCAGCACGGCCCCCAGCCCTCTGTCCGACGCGTCTGTCTGCAGGATGAACGGGAGAGAAAAGTTAGGGGTGAACAACAGCGGCTCCCCACAGAGGGCTTCTTTTACTCGCTCAAACGCCCTCCGGCACGGCTCCGTCCACTGGACCGGCTCTGAGGCACCTTTTCGAGTTAAATCAGTCAAGGGGCTGGTCAGCTCCGAAAACGCAGGAATAAACCTCCTATAGTAACCGGCCAGTCCCAAGAACCTCCTCACCTCTTTTTTTGTCTTGGGTCGGGGACAGGTCGCAATTGCTGCGGTTTTGTCCACTAGAGGCCGCACTTGTCCACTTCCCAAGTGGTACCCCAAATACCGTACCTCCGCTCGGCCAATTGCACACTTCCTCGGGTTAGCCGTGAGCCCCGCCCGCCTCAAGGAGTCGAGCACCGCCCCCACATGCCGCATATGCTGCGCCCAGTCGTTACTGTGGATGATAACATCATCAATATAGGCTGCAGCATATGCAGCATGCGGACGCAGCACCCGATCCATCAGGCGCTGGAACGTGGCTGGAGCCCCGAATAGCCCGAATGGAAGTGTACGAAATTGGTACAAACCGTCCGGAGCAGAGAAAGCCGATTTTTCCTTAGACTCCGGTGACAAGGGAATCTGCCAGTAGCCCTTGGTCAAATCCAGTGTCGAGAAAAAACGAGCCGTGCCCAGCCGATCCAAGAGTTCATCGACCCTAGGCATAGGATAGGCATCAAAACGTGAGACCTCATTCACCTTTCTGTAATCCACACAGAACCGGATAGACCCATCTGGTTTACCTACTAGCACAATGGGGCTACTCCAGGCACTGTGTGATTCTTCTATTACACCCAACTCTAGCATGGCCTTTATTTCTGCCTGTACCAATTTTTTCTTGTGTTCTGGCAGTCGATAAGGACGGGAACGTACCGTCACTCCCGGGGGGGTTTCTATATGGTGGCGTATGAGATTCGTGCGTCCGGGTAGGGGAGAAAACACATCCGCAAACTGCTTTTGCAATAGAGCAAGGTCTGTCTGCTGGCTCGGCGAGAGATGGCTATTAGAAAGGGGCGGGGTCTGATTGTGTGAATTTGGTACCTCCGGCCCCAGCTCATCTTTCTCCTTATCTACCGTCACCAGCGAGACAGCCACCACCTCCTTCCAAGCTTTTAATAGATTTATGTGGTAGATTTGTTTAGCTCCTTCTCTATCCGACCGCACCACCTCGTAGTCTACCTCCCCTATTCGCCGTGTGACCACAAAGGGCCCTTGCCACTTTGCGAGCAATTTGGTGCTGGAGGTTGGAAGTAATACGAGTACTTTATCTCCCGGTGAGAATTGTCTGAGTTTGGTCCCTTTATTATAGTGCGTTTGCTGCCGTTCCTGGGCCTTGAGCAAATTCTCCCGTGATACCTTACCCAGTGTATGGAGTTTTGCTCGCAGGTCCATTACGTACTGTATTTCATTTTTACTGGGGCTTGGACCGTCCTCCCAGTTTTCTTTAACTAGGTCCAAAACTCCCCTGGGTTTTCTGCCAAATATTAACTCAAAGGGAGAAAATCCCGTGGAGGCCTGGGGAACCTCCCGCACTGCAAATAATAAAGGGACTAACCATTTATCCCAATTTCGACTATCTTCGTGAACGAACTTCCGAATCATTGACTTCAAAGTCCTATTAAACCGCTCAACGAGCCCATCCGTTTGGGGGTGGTACACGCTGGTTTTAATCGACTGAATGCCCAATAACGCGTATAGTTCGTTTAGTGTCCGTGACATAAATGATGTGCCCTGGTCCGTCAGAATCTCTTTCGGGATTCCGACGCGGGAGATAATTTGAAACAGTGCCTGCGCAACACTTTTAGCGGAGATATTGCGCAGTGGAACTGCTTCGGGATACCGGGTCGCATAATCCACTAGAACTAGTACGAATCGGTATCCCTGTGTGCTCCGTTCAAATGGCCCGATGAGGTCCATAGCCACTCTATCAAATGGGACCTCTATTAATGGAAGGGGCTGCAACGGCGCTTTTGGGGTGGCCGGGGAATTCACTAATTGACAGTCCGGGCAAGCCGCACACCACCGACGTACGTCTGCCCAGATGCCCGGCCAATAAAAGCGGGCCATTATACGGTTTAGTGTTTTATCATACCCCAAGTGCCCTGCCATGGGGTTATAATGAGCCGCGTGGAAAACCATTTCCCGGCGGCTTTTAGGTACCAACAACTGGGTATTTTCTTCCCCTGTTTGAGCGTCCCGACACACTCGATATAATCTATCTCTAATAACCGAGAAATACGGGTGAGAGAGAGCTGTCTCCGGACGCACTTGCTGACCATCAATGCGCATTACGTTTTCGTAAGCAAAGCGTAAGGTGTCATCCCGAGACTGTTCGAGTGGGAAATCCTCCGTGGGGAGAAAAACCGGAACCAGGGGAGTCTCCCCTCGAGGCTCCCCCGGCTCCGCCCCCCCCTCGACCACGTCGGCCGACCCTGCGTCATCGCCGTTAACAGCACACACCTCCCCGGGCCCTACCGGTCGGGATCGCACCTCCCACAGCTTCCCTGACACTGTACGAAACCCCGCCCAATCAATGCCCAAAATCAGGGGGTGCGAAAGCCGGGAGCTAACCGCAGCTTTGACAATATAAATTTTTCGTTGACAATAAATTTTTACAGGCACTACCGGATATTGGTGCACATCACCATGCACGCACTTAATCGATACCCATGGTGCCTCTACCAATGCCTCTGGCCGAACCAGGCTTTGTCGAATCATGGACTGCATCGCCCCCGAATCCAACAACGCCCGGTGTTCACTCCCTTGCACCCTTACCGGGATGCAGTACGCTCCCTCTGGATCGGGAGCAGGAGTGGGCGGACCGACAACCCGGACCACCTGCCCTACCTCCATAAGTGGACAGTCGCGGCGCAGGTGGCCGAGCTGCCCGCACCGCCAACAACCCGGTCCGACCGTCTGAGGAACCCTCTGTGGGTCGGCCCCTCCCGCCACTGAGCCTGGGCCTGGAGAGGGAGAGAAGACAGAGAGGGGATTAATATGAGGGCGCGTTGTATTAGGGTCCCGGGAAAGGGAAGACGGGACCGTGCGAAACGGGAGTCTCCTCCTTGGAGCCGGTTCTGGCGTCTTTTGCGGCGGGCTGCTTGGCACCACGGCCAGATGGTCTTCGGCCAGGTTCACTGCCAGTGCCAGGTTCGTGGGTCGGTGGCAGCGCACCCAGTTGGCGGTCGCCTCGGGCAGCCCGCCCACAAATTTTTCCAGCACGACCTGCTCCAACACCTCCCCGGCGGATCGCATTTCCGGTTGCAGCCATCTTCGGGCCATGTCGGTGAGGCTCTTGGCGAACGCGAAAGGTCGGTCCCCCTGTACCAGTGACGCGTCCCGGAACCGGCGCCTTTGATCTTCTGGGCTATAGCCCATCCGATCCAGGATTGCCTTCCGGACGGTGGTATAGTTTGCCCGGGATATGGCAGGTAGCCCATGTGCGGCCTGTTGGGCTTCCCCCGTTAACAGGGGCAGGAGGCGGACCGCCCACTCCTCGTCGGGCCACCGACATGCCTCCGCGGCCACCTCGAAGCTGTCCAGGAAGGCCTGGGCATCGTCATCTGCGGTCATCTTGGGCAACTGGATCTTCATTGGGGCTCGGCTATACGGATCCCGGGACCCCGCCCCCCCGCTGCCAGCTAGCTGCCGCAGCGTCTCCGTCTGGAGGGTGGTTTGTCGCCGCAGCGCCTCCATCTGCTCGTGCTGCACCGCCGCTTGCCTCTCCTGCATGAGGGTCATCTTCTCCAGCATGCGCGCGAGCGCTATTACTGGCTGCTCCGCTTCTGTTCGGTCCGGGCTGGTGTCCATGTTTCGGTCGTCTTGCAGTCTCTTTTAACTTTATCCCGCCCCCCGTGCGGGCCACCACTGTGGCAAGGTCGAGTGCCACCGCTCGGGAAAAGACTGGAAGACACGGAGTTTGGTTCAATAACCCGCTGGGTTCTTTTATTCTTTATGATTCTTTTTTGGTTTCACTTCGTCGGCTCTGGCTTCTCCGGAGCTTTCTCTCTCCGTCCACAGCCAGCCCCGTTTGTTCGCCCGTCTCTCCCTTTTCAAGCCCCGGCTCACTGTCATAGCAATCAGAAACAATTAAACCATTAATCAATTACGTTTCCCCGTGATGCTGATTAACTTATGACAGCTGTGGCTCAGGGTCCGAGAACCGCTCTGCTCACTCTCTCTCTGCACGCAGAGGCTAACCACGCCCACCCTGCCACAGGCGTCTATTTTAGGTTTAAGATTAAGAGGAGACTGATCTTAGCAACTTTTTAAAACCTGTTTTAGACTAGGGAGATATATTAATGCTTCTACCACTCTACAATAGTTGGATACAGTGTACCATAGTGCTTTGCATTTTATTACAGGTGCAAAATCATTAACCCATCATTGTCTGTTATATAAATGGTCTGGGTTAACTTCTTTACACTTGCGCAGATTGACAATGGGTTGCGCAGAAATTCTCTGATGTGATACTTTTTAAAGTCCCTCGTCCCTCATCCCTCTACTGAACTTGGAAAGCTGGTTTTCAGTTATTCTGTACCTTTTAGCTGGAATAATTTTCAAAATAATCTTAAACTTGACAAACTAATGTCAATTGCTGATTTTAAACATGCAATTCATGACTCAGTGACTGAAGTATGCTCCTGCGTTTAACCCCTGCTTTGTTTTTATTATTATTTCCTGTCTCTTACCTATGTGATGTTTGTAACTTCAAATATCTTTTTGGGAAACTGTTTTATGTCAGGTCCCCCTTGTAAAAGAGATTTTGATCTGAATGGGGTATTCTTGGCTAAATAAAGTTTAAATATATAAAAAATATTACATAAGGCAGGGCTGAAAATAAATTTTTGGTTTGAGGGGGATTTCCCCCATTATGAACAACATTTTGGGGAGATTTCAAAGTTTGGGCGTGGGGGGGTGGGGTTGAGCCAGGAATGGGTGGTGGGGGAAGAGGTGGTATGAAAGACATGACATACAACATTATGCAATTCTATTATTTTATTAACTTTATTTTCTTTTGTCTTATCGCCATTATAATTTAAGTAGAAGTCTGAAAAATAGAACCTACAATAATACCTTAACCATTTGTTATCTAGCTAATCGCATGTCCAAACAATGTATCATTTGCAAGCATGTTTATCGTGGTATTCTATCACTCTACTACTGTAGTGGTTCTCTGTGCCAGAAACACGGAGGAGAATGTTTGGAGGTCCAGATGCGACAGATAAGGCGTCTTAAAGTGTTCTAATGAACACCACAGAAACGGACAATAATCCGTAGTGGAAAGGAAGAGTAATGAGAACACTAATAACCTCACGAAAAAGGTGAGGAACTCGATATGCGAGAAAAACAACCGAAATAAGCAGACACGCTTATCGAACTCCGTATGTGGAGCGAACGAACAAAGAAAATAAAAACTATAAGATCCCTTTAACTGGGACCAGAGCCGTTAGAGCGCTCGTGGAGAAACAAAGCAAATAAGCGGACACGCTTATCTAACTCCGTTTGTGGAGCGAACGAACAAAGAAAATAAAAACTATAAGATCCCTTTAACTGGGACCAGAGCAGTTAGAGCGCTCGTGGAAAAACAAAGGAAATAAGCGGACACGCTTATCTAACTCCGTTTGTGGAGCGAACGAACAAAGAAAATAAAAACTATAAGACCCCTTTAACTGGAGTCAGAGCAGTTAGAGCGCTCGTAGGTAAGAGTGGTAAAACAAAGGAAATAAGCAGACACGCTTATCTTACTCCCGTTTGTGGAGCGAAACGAAAGGAAACAGAGAACTCAAAAGACCCTAACTTTCTTTGGGTAAGAGCACTCGTAAGTCAGAGTATAAAACGAAAGAAGCGAGAAAGCCTCTGCTCTGAAATGAGAGCGAAAAGAAACTTGCTTTCTTTCTAAACCCTTTCTTTTAAAAACTAGCTTTCTAACTAATTTCCTATACCTTTTTACCGGCTCGAATGTTAAGTGGAATAACATGGAAGCAACGAGAGAGGCAGGAAGCGGGGTATAAATAGTGAGCAGAAATAAATGACAGGTGAACTCACTAATGATGAGGTGAAAGCAAAACCCGTAGTGGAACACAGGAAAATCCGATAGATTACCGATAAACGACAAAAAAGAATAACGAGAACGTGGAGATAAGGGAGGCAAGATCCATGACAACTACAGTCTTTAAAACAAGTATTTGCCAACTAATCTAACAGTTAGCCATCTAGCTAACCGCGTGTCTAAACAATGTATAATTTGCAAGCATGTTCATTGTGATATTAGTATCTGTCTATCAGGGGCATTTCTAGACTGCTTTGATTGGGGGGGCATGCAGAGATGTTGGTGGGGCACAAGAGGGGGACGAAGTAGCGGGGGCTCTGGAAATATTTGAGCCTTTAAAAACGAATTTCCTGCATTTCTACACAACCTCACACAGGGCATTTTCTAAAATAAAATGTTTCATTTAGTAGCTCTAATAAAATTGTATTTACTATATCATGTATTACAGGTCAAACAGTCAAACATTGTGTAGCTATACATTTATTACATACATTTCATATAATATATTATCTAATACTAAATATGTTTTTCTGAACTAACAGATGCCAGTAGGCCTAACGTTAGAGCGAGCTGTCCGGAGATATCACTTTTACCTTAGAGCATATTGACAAAGGTATTGGTCAGTTTTTTGTTTTTTTGTGCGATGCTTGTTAAAATTGCTTTATGGTAAATCGAACGCATATCAGTTGGTTGCAATATCATTTGTTTGCGCTGGACTTTCTAAACGGACCGATCGGAATTGGCGGATGTAGAAAAAACATTTATTTCACTGCTTGTTTCTTTGATAACAACTTGTAAACAATCTTATTTTCCAGCAAACTAATAAAATTATGTTAACAGACAATATTAAATGACACCTGTTTGTTTTATAAGGTTTGTTTTATAAAAATTATACAAATTTTATTAGGCAAATAATTCACATATTCTCCATCCAAAATCTTTATATCGAGGGTAGCCTATGACATAACATAATATCGGAACACGATACAACACTTTTAGCATGTAGAAACGTTGGATTTTATTGTCTGGGACTGTGGCAAGATGAAGTTCGTAAACAGTCTGGTCTAGCACCCGGCTGTTTTATTGGCCTGGAGTACAAATAGAAAGGGCGATGCTTTTGCAAGTGATGAAATGTTTTAACAATCATGTGTCAGAACTTTTTTACCGGTTTTCTTCAAGCTGTAATGTATAATTTCGGAGAAACATATGGAGGTAGATTTCTATCAAAAATAAACAAGCACAAAAGTATAATCCAAAATTGTATTTACCATCCACACACACACACCTCTCAATTTGTGTTCGTAGATATAATCCACAATTGTATTTACCATCCACACACACACACCTCTCTCAATTTGTGTTTGTAGATATAATCCACAATTGTATTTACCATCCACACACACACACACCTCTCAACTTGTGTTTCGTAAATCATCATTTGGATGAATGCAAAAATTATATTCACAAATGCAAATAACATTTACAGATGTGTTTCCAATGTTCAGATGTACAAATCAAAAGCTTGGCGTGCGAACTGGCGAATCTACAGTTCCATCCACTGCCAAAGGTAGCCGCACAGCAAAAGCCCACTGTGTCTGCGTCACCAAGCAGCCAATTTGTCAGATTAGTCTGTAGTTTTACACTTGGATTTGGTCATCATCGGCTACCGAGGGAAGTCCACACACTTCACAAATCTGTTCAATAGGCTAGTTGATCATTTCCGAACACGGATCACAAAATGGAGAGCTTACTCAAACACATTTTCTATTGATTTTTAAATGATAGTAGCCTAAATTAGTAGCCGATTTATTGTAGGCTATGGAAAACACTGGTTAGCTAAGGTTAGAAATCAGTTTACGTTATTTTGTCATTTGCGTGAGCTCCCTACACACACACACACACCCCAGCTAGCCAAATATATGCGGCCCGGATTAGTTTAATCGAGCTTTAAAAAATATATGACACTGCGCCAAAAACCCTCGACACTTGCCAGCCCTACCATTGTAACGGAAGCTGAAGGGGGGGCGGGGGGGAATGGGAAAATGGAAATGGGTGGGGTTAATTGTTGGTTGGGGAACTGGGAGGAGTGGAGTGGTGACTGTGAGAGACATGATGAAACTGTGTGCTGTGTCTCTTCGAGACTCCCTGCACACGCGCAGCTGTTCACACCACAGGCCTGTTGCCTGTGCTGAAGGGCAAACATGCCCTCCTCATCCTCATGCAAAGCAAAGCAGAACTACTGTGCGGGAGTACGTTTAAAAATCTGACTGATCTCTCCTGAAACAACTTCGCTGAATCCATCATGGATTGGCTTTTTTGTGTAATGGGGGGTTTATTGATGATTCGGAGATTCAAACGCAAAAGTGGGGAGATCAGAACAAGTCAGCTCACAACCGTGAGGACCAATAATTAGGGGGAGAAAATAATAAAGGAAGAAAGAAAAGACAGGAAACTAATTCCTTAAGGCTTACAGCCAAAACGAGCGAACTACTAAAACTAGTAGAATACCAATTAAATCTCCCGAACTCACGTAATGAGCTAAAAACAGGAAACTTAGTGTAGTAGATTGCCTAATCTAGCTATTCTGTGTCATGTGCACTGTTTGTCCCTTACGGGGTTCCGTACCAAGTATTCAACCAGTAAAGTCACACTTACTTTGAGTCCGGTGTCCTTCCATTCTTTACCAAGAATACTACAGTGGCGACGAGGATAGGATTTTATAAACGGGTTTTGTTTTTTTTTGGAAAGAGAAAGTTTTGGAAGAAATTAAACTTGGAGAAATATAAAGAACCTGTGCGGTTTTTTGACGAGAAAAGCGAGTGCTGCTAGCAAGACACATTGCTAGCTCACGGAGGATTTTCACCTGACATTCTGCAGGTAAATCGTTCTACTGAGGAAATAAATAAGGAAAATTGGCTACTATTGGACGGGTACCAGAGTTTGATCCAGCAAAGGAAGATTTTGAGTCTTATCTGGAACGTTTTGAGCGTTGGCTGGCTGCAAATGATATTACAGATGAGAAGAAAGCAAATGTTTTTCTCAGTGTTTTGGGTCCAACGGAATATAGATTGCTATAGAATCTCGTAGAACCAGATAAATGTGTGGACCTGACTTATACTCAGCTCACTGAGGCACTATCAGCCCATTTCAAGCCTAAGCCCATTATAATCGCTGAACGCTTCAGATTCTACAGACGTCATCAGACCCAAGGGGAAGCGGTGGCAGACTACATCCTTGCCTTGAAACGGTTGGCGAGTTCATGTGAGTTTGGCCAGTTTTTGGATAATGCTCTCCGAGATCGGTTTGTGTGTGGTCGGCAGTGTGGTATAATGGTTAAGGAACTGGGTTTGTGCAAAGACTCAAGTGCAAAACGTGCACCAAAGACTCAGTCTTGCTTTCAAGGAAATGCAAAGACACAGTACACATCGGACAGGGCAAAGCACCGGTGTTGTTACCGGTGTGGAAGAGATAGTCACCGGCAGAGTGACTGTAGATTCATCAATAAGAGGTGCCACAAGTGTGGAAAGACAGGGCACGTGCAGAGGGTGTGTAAAAGTGCAAGACACACGGGAAGTGCTCACAATGTGTCGGAGGAAGAGGAGGAAGGTGAAATTGAGACAGTCAACCTATTCACCATGTACACAGCTGAAGAACACAAAGATGGAATCTATGTGGAAATGGAGTTAGCTGGAAAACCAGTGAGTATGCAGTTGGACACAGGTGCTTCAGTCACCATAGTTCCTGAGCATGTCTACAGAGAAAGTCTGAAACAGTGGCCTCTCCAACCAGCAGCTGTCCGGCTCTCTTCATACACGGGGGACAGGATTCCTGTGTTAGGGCAAATACAGGTGCCAGTCAAGTATGAAGGAAGAGAGTGGATGCTACCCCTGCTCATAGTGAAAGGTGAGAAGACGGCCTTGCTTGGCCGTAACTGGCTGAAACAGATAAAGCTGAATTGGGGAGAAATCTTCAGTCTGAAAGGTGACAAGCATGTGAGTCCACCTACACTCACAGCCCTGCTAGAAAAACACAAAGAGCTGTTCAAAGATAGCTATGGAAAGATGCAGGGTTTCCAAGCAACGGTCAGAGTTCAAGATAGAACCAAGCCTAGGTTCCACAAGCCACGCCCTGTGCCCTACGCTGTAAAGGAAGCTGTAGAGAAGGAACTAGAACACCTAGAGAAGATTGGCATCATCTCAAAAGTGGACAGGAGCGACTGGGCTGCCCCTATTGTAGTTGTCCCCAAGAAAGACCGGAGTGTGAGGATATGTGGGGACTACAAGGTCACAATAAATCGCTGTATTCTAAAATAAGAATACCCACTGCCCAATGTCGAGGATCTGTTCGCCACCCTGGCCGGGGGTAAGGTTTTCAGTAAGCTCGACCTGTCGTTTGCTTATCAACAGTTGATGCTAGACTCAGAGTCAGAACAGTATCTAGTCATCAATACCCACAAGGGGCTATACAAGTACCATCGCCTAGCCTATGGAATCTCAACAGCCCCTGCGATCTTCCAGAAAACAATGGACCAGATCTTACATGGCATAGATCATGTGGTTTGTTTCCTGGACGACATTCTTGTGACGGCCCCCACAATGGAAGAACACATAGCCGTTTTGGACAAGGTGATGAGCAAACTGGGAGACTGTGGCGGGAGAGTGAAACAGTCTAAATGTGAGTTCCTCCAAGACTCAGTGGAGTATCTTGGATACAAGATCGATGCCAAAGGTCAGCACCCAACAAACAGCAAGGTGGAGGCTATTGTCAGTGCACCAGCGTCCACTAATGTCTCAGAGCTGAGGTCATTTTTGGGATTGCTAAACTACTATGGCAAGTTTGTAGCGAACCTGTCAACGATCCTGCATCCCCTTCACCAGCTACTGCAGGCTGAAATGAAATGGGCATGGTCCTCACAATGTGAAGAGGCTTTTCAGACAAGCAAACAGCGCCTTCTGCAGAGCAAGTGGCTCGCACACTACGATCCTGAGAAGAAGTTGAGACTGGCGTGCGATGCTTCTCCATATGGAGTTGGGGCTGTCATCTCACACGTCCTACCCTCAGGTGAAGAACACCCGATCGCCTTCGCCTCACGAACTCTCACACCCAGTGATCAAAACTATGCTCAAATTGAAAAAGAGGCTTTGAGCATAATCTATGGTGTGAAGAAGTTCCACAAGTATCTGTATGGAAGAGAATTCCGGTTGCTGACAGATCACAAGCCTCTCCTGGCCATTCTGGGGCCTAAATCTGCTGTCCCGATACTGGCCGCTCTCCGCATGCAAAGGTGGGCTTTGATACTGTTGGCTTATGACTATGACATTGAGTACAGAAGATCAGGCGACCATGCCAATGCAGATGCTTTATCGAGGCTACCATGCAAAATCGACTCAGATGGTCAAGACGACGCAGCTGCTTTCCAAATCTCACTCATTGAAGAGCTGCCCCTTTCTGATTCGGACGTAGCAGAAGAAACCAGGCGGGACCCGGTCCTGTCCAAGGTGATGGACTTGACACTGGCCGGCTGGCCAGCGTATGTGAGTGACACTAACCTTCGTCCCTACACAGATAAGAAAGATCAACTCTCTACTGATCAAGGATGTTTACTCTGGGGATCTAGAGTGGTGGTGCCTCCCAAGTTCAGGAAGAGATTGATCTCAGATCTACATGAGGGTCATCCAGGAATCACTCGTATGAAAGCTCTTGCTAGGAGTTACCTGTGGTGGCCTGGGCTCGACCAGGATATACAGCAGTATGTAAGTCAGTGCTCGCCCTGTGAAGCAGTCCGCAACAAGCCTGTGGTGGCACCCCTCTATCCGTGGTTCTGGGCTGCTGCACCATGGGAGCGTATTCGCGTGGATTACGCTGAGATAAACAGACAGCACTTCCTGGTGATCACAGATGGTCACTCTAAGTGGATGGAGGTGTTCCCTACTCAACTGATGACAGCTGAAAAGACCATCGACCCACTGAGACACCTGTTCGCGGCTTATGGCCATCCCAAGGAACTGGTCTCAGATAACGGCCCTCCCTTCACTTCAGCACAGTTTGAGACATTCCTGAGAAACAATGGGGTGAGACACACACTGTCACCGCCATATCATCCAGCCTCAAACGGAGCTGCTGAAAGGGCGGTGCAAATCTTTAAGAAAGCTTGGACTAAACAGGAGGTTCAGTCTGTGCCTACTCACCAGAGGCTCGCCCGCTTTTTGTTCAGTTACCGAAACACACCCCACACAGTGACTGAACGTACACCAGCTGAACTGTTTCTGAGACGTCAACCCCGCACCCGCCTGACGCTACTGAAGCCAGACGTCTCGAACACTGTGTTTAAGTATCAACTGCAGCAGAAGAAGGCCCATGACAAGCACTCAAAGCCTGTCAGACACTTCGGTGAGGGGGAGAAGGTGAAAGTGCACAATTTCCGCCATCCCAAGTGCCTGTGGAACTCAGGGGTTATCCTACATCGCAAAGGCCCTTTAACCTACACAGTACAGGTGGGTCATCGCCAGGTCAGTGTTCACGTGGATCATCTGTTGCGGTCTAACAGCTCTGCAGAAACAGACCAGCAGCATCAACCCAGAGGACTTTGCTCCAGACTGGAGACGTGGACAAGAGGAAGAGCCTGACTTACCAGCACAACCGGGCCCTCCACCTGAGGTCCAGATTGAGAGACGCAATCCTGCACGCCAACGAAGACCACCTGAAAGGCTTGACCTTTAGTTGATGTAACAGACAGAGACTGCGCTGTCCTGGCAGAAATATACAGGACTTTGTTTGGATTTAGCATAGACCGCAAATCCGCCTTCGGGGCAGAATAATCCTCTGGATTTGTGCTGGGTTGAGCAGTCTACCTCAACCCAGTAGAGTTGACATGTTCTTATGTCATTGGTTATTATTGTTCATGTTGAAAAAAAAATGCTGCATTTATTGTTGGAGGTTTATTGCTAAAGGGGAGGAGTGTAGTAGATTGCCTAATCTAGCTATTCTGTGTCATGTGCACTGTTTGTCCCTTATGGGGTTCTGTACTAAGTATTCAACCAGTAAAGTCACACTTACTTTGAGTCCGGTGTCCTTTCTTTCTTTCTACTTTGAGTCCATTCTTTACCAAGAAACTACACTTAGTAAAACAAAAGAACACTCTCGGCTACCGTAGCTCAAATCCGGAAGAGTGTAAAACCAAAACGAAAGTAAAAAGAAAAACTGTCTCAGAGAGAACAGCAAAGTACAAAATAGATAGCACGAAACGCTACCAGGCGGAAAACAATCCTATACCCGATTATAGGAGGTCGCTAGAACCTGACTATACCTGGCTCGAATGCAATGTCGTGAGACAATAAAGCACCAGAGAAGCAGAATAGTGATGTGCAATTCGCAAACGAATCGGTATTTTTGAACGACTCTTTATGCTGAGTCGACTCGCCAGTTTGAGGGAATCGTGCTAACCCACGGCTCTGGCTCTTGGCTCTGACTCTGCCTGCTTTCTACTACAGCCGGGAGACACTCCCCCGAGACACTCAGCAGTGGTTAATGCGCGACGCGCAGTTTCTGATTGCTAAGTTAGAACCTACGTAAGAATACATTTTTATTTGATCTAACAATATTGCACGCACTTTTGTGAAGTTAATAATCGCCCCAGCTCATTCCAAAATTATTATGACTACTAATGGTTAAAAAAAAGATACGTAGCTACAGTAGCTATACTACCCAACTGATCAGCACAAAATCAACTCGACTCAGAGCCGTGACACAAACAAAGTCCTTTCAAGTTTTAACAGAGAGGAAAAGAAATGCTGTAGGCGACAGCATTAATAATCCAGTTTAGCCTACTCAGCGTGTATCAACCAGAAACCATATTTGCAAAGGAATTCTGTACCTAATAGGCTATCTAATGATATTCCGAGACGCCGACACTTTAATAGCCAACTGTTTATTATTATATTAATACATTTGGCTGTTTGCGAGGAAATTGCAGTAGGTTATAAAACTGAATTAATATGCGATTGTGTTCAGCTAAGTTAGGCTACTAAAAATGACAGCAAATACTTCAAAATGACAGGTTAGGCTACTAAAAATGACAGCAAATACATTTAAAGTGGTGGCATTTTTATTTTAGAACTCTTGACCAACAACAGTGAACAGAATAAATAGCCTACAATTGTGTATGATATAATAAATAAAGTACAGTTAAAATAAACACATTTAAATAACCCTATGGTGTCCAAATAAATAAACGACACAGGCTCCTGTACATTATATGCACACACTGACACACACAATAAATATCTGGCTTGTTTGTCCAATTTGGCTGGCTATCTCTCTTATACAGTCTTCCATTCACCTCATTTTCAGTAGACCTAGACTACTGGATTCTGGGATCTGATAAAAAAAATAAGATTAATATTAGCATAGATTAAATAGCTCTATACAAATATAACCATTCAATGTCTATTATTACCTGTAAGATCTAATGTTACAATCTATGATCGAAAAAACGGAGATGGGAAAGTCGTAAATAAACGTAACCTGCAATTGCAAACTAGCTTGAGACAATAGGCTACTGTAAATTGAGAATATTAGCAATGAGTATCATTCAGATGATTTGGGTCTGAATAAAATATCAAGGCTAGTTTACAAACTTCTTTTGTCTACTTTGTTACCAGCTAGGGTCTGCTGTCTGAAACAGCTTCTAATTCCAGCTCGCGAGTCGCGCCGCTGAAAGAAAAAGATGCGGCTCAAAGATGCGGCTCAAACGGCTCTTCTGTATTAACCGGAAGTACCAAAATTGCAACTCCGACTCCGACTCTTCAAACTGAATGGTACGAATAGAGCCGACTCAGAAAAAAGAGCCGAACTGCCCATCACTAAAGCAGAAGTGAGGAACTTAAATGCCCCGCATGTAGAAGCCCTGGTGAAAACAAAAATGAGGCTGGCAAACCACGAAACGGAATGTAGAAAAAATCTGATTGATTACCAATCGTGAAAGCAGGACGAGAGCCGCAAAAGAAAAGAAAACAAACAGCCGCGAACCACTACAGCTGGTAGCAGGGTAACTGTAAGATTCAGTTTTACTGTTAGCTTTGTACCGTCTTTTATAAATACAGCATACAACCTTAAATTTTTACAGTATAATACTGATAACAGTGTTAGCGGTTAATTGCTGTTTTTGCATCTCTACTGGTAAGCATAGCTGCAGATCATTATGGTAAACAAACATTTATGTGTATTGCAATAGTGGCAATTTGGATTACAGCCAATTTTGTTAAGATTATGACTGTTTCATGTTAACATTTATGGAAAACTTGTCAATCTTGCCAAAATAACCCAGTGTCCTACCTCAGTGAAGAAACTAAACATGTTACGATCCGCTCCGCTCCCCGTTCCTTCCTTGATGTTTTCCTCTGTTTTCCCCGAACCTAATTGTATCATGTCTGCGTTCATTACCTGATTGGGTCTACATTGCACATTATTACTTGCACCACATCTTAATGACACAACTCACACTTAATTGCCTTCACCGCATTCCTCATGCATTTCCTAATTGTTCAATCAATTCGCTGATCTCGCATGCATTTCCCGCAAGCTGCAGCTTATCAGCTCTAATGACACTAGTTATATTACCGTGCTGTTCCTGTGTTTCCTTGTCAAAGTATTACGGTTTGTCCTAGTCTACGGTCCTTGTCGTGTTACTTGTCTTCCCTCATACTAGCTTGCTGACCCAAGCTGACCACCCCGGTCCAGAATCGCCACACCTGCTTCCCAGTGTGGATCCTGGCTCTACCTCCGCCTGACTCAGCTACCCTACCCAGGCTACGACCACTCCTGGCCACTCCGCTGGATCTCCAGTGCCAGCTCTCTGCGGGTTCCACAAATTATTGTTTATTTGTATACTTGATTTCCCGGTGTGGATCCGACCCGGAATCCTAATAAAGAAACCTTCTTTTCTAAGACTGTCTCGTCGTGCATTTGGGTCCGTCCCTGCCAGCACGTCACAGAATACTTTGACCAGAAATGGACCCAGCCGACGCGGAACAGATTCGCCACGCCCTCACCTGCCAGGCTACCCAAATCGCCCAGCAAAGCCGCCGCCTGGACGAAGCCATGGAATTGTTCCGGGGCATGGTGGAACAGACCACCCAATGGGGTACCATGCTTAATCAGATGGCTGCCCAGACTTCAGGACTCCGTCCTGAAGCGGAGGATCCGCCTCCACCACCGGCACCAGCTCCTCTACTACCTCATCGGGAACCTCGCGCCAACCCTCCAGAACGATACTCAGGTGAGCTGGGGAAATGCCAGCCCTTCCTGCTGCAGTGCGAGCTGGCGTTCCGGATGCAGCCATCCTCCTACTCTGCTGATGCCACCCGCGTGGCGTACGTGATCACCTGCCTGGGAGGAGAGGCGCGGGACTGGGCCGCCGCGCTGTGGGAGAAGCAACCCAGCCTCTGCACCCAGTACCTGGACTTCGCCAGGGAGATGCGGCGTACCTTTGATCATCCCGTATGCGGGAGAGACGTGAACCAGCAGCTCCTGGCGCTTAAACAAGGCGAGCGCAGTGTGGCGGAGTTCGCCATAAAATTCCGGATCCTCGCGGCGCAGTCGGGCTGGAACGACGCCTCCCTACAGGGCGTCTTCCGCTCCGCCCTCTCCGAGGAGATGAAGGACGAGATGGCCACCCGCGACGACACGCCCACGCTGAATGACCTCATCTCCTTGGCCATCACGGTTAACAACCGTCTGCGCGCCCGCACCCGCGAGAAGAGGGCTTACGCTCCTACTCAATCGCCTCTGGGAACCACATCCTCGCACCTTGCTCTTCGCCATCAGGCTCCCATGTCCTGCGAACCTCCGGAGACCGGGGAACCTATGCAGCTGGGCGGCACTACGTCCGACCCTGCCACTCGCCGCCGCCAACGCCGGGCCGCCGGAGCATGCTTCTATTGCGGCCGCACGGATCACCTCCTTAACTCCTGTCCGGTGCGCCCAAAAGAGAAGGCTCGTCAGCAACCCTAGGCCTACTGGCGAGCCAGACCCAAACACCGCGCCTAGCTTCCAACCGCTTCCAACTCTCTGCGGTCCTCAAATGGGGCACTACGGCCTCCGCCACCGTATCCGTGCAGGCCCTCGTCGACTCAGGAGCCGACTCCAACTTTGTGGACTCCCAGTTCGTAGACGAGTCCGGGATTCCCACGGAAGAACTGGAAAGACCCATCAACGCCTATGCCTTGGACGGCCACCGCCTGGCCCACATCACCCACCGCACCATTCCCATCCAACTGCTTCTGTCCGGTAACCACCGTGAGACCCTTCAACTCTACATCATCAGCACTCCCCACTCCCTTCTGGTCCTTGGTCAGCCCTGGCTGCACGAACACAACCCCCTGCTCAACTGGATCACATCCAGCGTCACCAGCTGGAGCACCCAATGCCACACCTCCTGTCTCCACTCGGCGGAACCTCCCTCTAGCACGGAAATAAAGACATCTGTTCCGGAGGTCGACCTGAAGGGGGTCCCCCACTGTTACCGGCACATGTCCCGGGTCTTCTCCAAGTCCCTGGCCTTGTCCTTACCCCCCCACAGACCCTACGATTGTGCCATCTCCCTGCTTCCGGGTGCTTCCCTACCCTCCGGCCGCCTGTACAGCCTATCCGGTCCGGAAAGAACGGCCATGGAGGACTACATCAAGTCCTCCCTCGAAGCAGGTACCATCCGCCCCTCCTCCTCGCCCGTCGGAGCGGGATTCTTCTTCGTGAAGAAGAAGGATGGCTCCCTCCGCCCCTGCATCGACTACCGGGGCCTCAACTCCATCACCGTCCGGAATAAATACCCTCTACCCCTCCTGAATTCGGCCTTTGAACTGCTGCAGGGCGCCCGGGTCTTCACCAAGCTGGACCTCCGTAACGCCTACCACCTGGTACGGATCCGGGAGGGGGACGAGTGGAAGACCGCCTTCAACACCCCCCTGGGCCACTTCGAGTACCGGGTGGTCCCGTTCGGCCTTACTAATGCCCCAGCCATGTTTCAAAACCTAGTGAACGATGTACTGAGGGATTTCCTTAACCGCTTTGTTTTTGTCTACCTAGATGACATACTAATATTCTCCCAGAACCAACGGGAACACCAAGACCATGTCTCCCTGGTTCTACAACGCCTACTGGAGAATAAATTGTTTGTCAAAGCCGACAAATGTCTGTTTCATGCCCCCTCAGTCTCGTTCCTAGGTTTTGTGGTGGAGAGGGGCGACATACGGCCGGACCCGGCCAAGATCCAGGCTGTTACGGAGTGGCCCATCCCCACCACTCGCAAGCACCTGCAGCAGTTCCTGGGGTTCGCCAATTTCTACAGGAGGTTCATCCGGAACTACAGCCAGGTAGCCGCACCCCTCACCACCCTCACATCCATTAAGAACCCATTTGCTTGGAATTCCCTGGCAGATCAGGCCTTCACCAAGCTCAAGGCACTTTTTACCACGGCCCCCATCCTCTGCTGCCCGGAACCCGATTGCCAATTCGTGGTGGAGGTGGACGCCTCGGACACAGGCGTAGGGGCCATCCTGTCCCAACACTCCCCCCTCAACCACAAGCTCCATCCCTGCGCCTTCTTCTCCCGCCGCCTCTCCCCCACCCAACGCAACTACGGGGTAGGGGATCGGGAGTTGCTAGCCATCAAGCTGGCACTGGAGGAATGGAGACACTGGCTTGAAGGAACCACTCAACCGTTCCTGATCCTGACTGACCACCGCAACCTTCAGTACATCCAGTCAGCTAAAAGACTCAACTCCAGACAGGCCCGTTGGTCGTTATTCTTTGCTAGATTCAACTACTCCATCACCTTCAAACCCGGGTCAAAAAACATCAAACCCGACGCCCTCTCCCGGATCCACTCCTCCCCTGCCGACCTGACTGTCCCGGAGACCATCGTTCCGGCTTCCTGCGTCGTGGCTGCGGTCCGGTGGCCCATCCAGAAGATCGTGCTGGACGCTCAGGTGACGCATCCCGATCCTCGCCCTAACCCCTCTTCTGCCCTGTTCGTTCCTAACCCTGTCCGCTCCCAGGTCCTGGAGTGGGCTCACTCCTCCCGACTGGCCTGCCACCCCGGAGGCAACCGCACCGTGGAGCTGGTGCGCAGGAGCTTCTGGTGGCCCACCGCCCGGCGGGACACCCTGGCCTTCGTCCACGCTTGCCCTGTCTGCGCCAGGAGTAAGGCGTCTCACTCCTCCCCTGCTGGTCTCCTCCGTCCCCTTCCCATCCCGGGCCGTCCTTGGAGTAACATCGGGGTCGACTTCGTTACCGGACTACCACCTTCTGCCGGTAACACAGTCATTTTGACCCTGGTGGACCGGTTTTCCAAGGCGGTGCACTTTGTTCCCCTCCCCAAGCTTCCCTCCGCCCTCGAGACTGCCGACCTCCTGGTGCAGCACGTGGTGCGGCTGCATGGGATCCCGGCGGACGTCGTCTCCGACCGGGGCCCCCAGTTTGCCTCCGCTGTCTGGAAGGCATTCTGCACCGCACTCGGCGCCACCGCCAGCCTATCCTCCGGGTTCCACCCGCAGACTAACGGTCAGGCAGAGAGGGCTAACCAGGACCTGGGAGCCGCCTTACGGTGCGTGACGGCCCGCAACCCTGCCTCCTGGTCCCAGCTCCTCCCGTGGGTTGAGTACGCCCACAACACCTTGGTGTGCTCGTCCACAGGGAGGTCCCCCTTTGAGGCTTCCCAGGGCTTCCTACCCCCTCTGTTCCCCGCCCAGGAGGCCGAGGTGGCGGTTCCGTCAGTGGACGCCCACGTCCGACGCTGCCAGCGGGTCTGGAAGGCCACCCGCAACGCCCTCCTCAAAACCTCCTCCCGGAATCGTCGCCTGGCGGATCAGCACCGGTCCGCAGCCCCTCGCTACCGCCCGGGACAGAAGGTTTGGCTATCTACCTCCACCTTCTCCCTCCCCGGCACCTCCCGCAAGCTCCAACCCCGCTTCGTCGGACCCTTCACTGTGCACTCCATTCTTAACCCAGTCACCCTCAAGCTCCGTCTCCCTGCCTCCCTCAAAATTCACCCCACCTTCCATGTCAGTCAGGTCAAGCCAGTGGTCTCCTGCCCCCTCAGCGCTCCCACTCCTGCCCCCCCACCTGTTCGGGACATTGATGGTGCTCCCGCTTTCACAGTCTCCAGCATCCTCGATGTCCGGCGCCGGGGACGAGGCCACCAGTACCTGGTCGACTGGGAAGGGTATGGGCCCGAGGAACGTTCCTGGGTTGCCCCTCGTCTCATCCTGGACCCTACCCTCATCCGGGAATTCCATCACCGCCAGGCCCAGTCGACCAGAGCCTGTGGTCCGCCAGGAGGCGTACCTTGACGGGGGGGTACTGTTACGATCCGCTCCGCTCCCCGTTCCTTCCTTGATGTTTTCCTCTGTTTTCCCCGAACCTAATTGTATCATGTCTGCGTTCATTACCTGATTGGGTCTACATTGCACATTATTACTTGCACCACATCTTAATGACACAACTCACACTTAATTGCCTTCACCGCATTCCTCATGCATTTCCTAATTGTTCAATCAATTCGCTGATCTCGCATGCATTTCCCGCAAGCTGCAGCTTATCAGCTCTAATGACACTAGTTATATTACCGTGCTGTTCCTGTGTTTCCTTGTCAAAGTATTACGGTTTGTCCTAGTCTACGGTCCTTGTCGTGTTACTTGTCTTCCCTCATACTAGCTTGCTGACCCAAGCTGACCACCCCGGTCCAGAATCGCCACACCTGCTTCCCAGTGTGGATCCTGGCTCTACCTCCGCCTGACTCAGCTACCCTACCCAGGCTACGACCACTCCTGGCCACTCCGCTGGATCTCCAGTGCCAGCTCTCTGCGGGTTCCACAAATTATTGTTTATTTTTATACTTGATTTCCCGGTGTGGATCCGACCCGGAATCCTAATAAAGAAACCTTCTTTTCTAAGACTGTCTCGTCGTGCATTTGGGTCCGTCCCTGCCAGCACGTCACAAAACATGGTCTTTTCAATTATTTGATTTAAAATTTGAGACAAACACAGCTTCATCTTACAAAACATTTCTTACTTTATTTTAAAGAAAGTCTTGATTGCCCTTGCAAAACATTTGCACATCATTTACATGTACATGGGGAAAAAATCGACAAAGCAGCCCATTTAGGCAAAATAACTTAAATGAACTTAATGCTAAATCTGTCAAGTTAGCACCTGAGTCAAAGCTTTAGTGCTAAAATGTTAAGTAATACAACCACAAGCAACACTCAAATGATATCAGCATAAACAAATTAACATACATGAATGTTTTTTTAATATGAGGCTGTGTCTGTCCAAAACCATCCAAGATCTTAACACAAACAGATATTAAACACCAACAGACATGACACCTTATGAAAATAAAAGAATGTGACTGTTCCAAAACCTTCCAAGTTGTACGTGTGTGTGTGTGTGTATGAGGGTGGGGGGGGCACAAACTGTACTGAGTTAGTTAGTGAGTGAGTAATCTGGCTTGTATGAAGTCCCACTCGAAGTCCATCAGTCTCTTCAGTAGAGTGGAGACATGAGGAGTGACCTGTTGTCTTCTTATGAGCGACTTTACCAGTTGTCTTGGACAGCATTTTGTCCCGTCCAGACTTGGTGCCCCTCTCTGGGTTTATACAAAGCTTTGAAAAGCACAGCACTGTTCCTTACAATATTGGCGGGCTGCCATTAGACAATTTTCCAAGGTAAGTTTTTTTGTTAACTATCACTAACATAGGGAATTCCCCATAGACCAGGGGTGCCCACACATGGTCCTAAAGATCTACTCTCCAGAACATTTTACTTTCAACCAATTATTTAATTCTTCTGGATTTTCTCTGGAACGCAAGAGTTACCCCCCCCACACACACACACACACACACACTCTAAGACACCTCTATCCCAATCACCACCACATTAAACATGCAACATGTTCCATGTTGATATAATCTTTACATAAAAATCTTATCTGAGTAAGGCCAGTTACACCAAAACGAAACGGCGATATTATATTGTATAACAGCAATAATGAATTTAACTCTTATTCTCTATTCTCAATAAGAACATGATCAATTTCACTGTTATTGCCAAGATATGGTTGCCACATTTTAACATGACTGTGAATCAGATGGTACCTTTAGCACTAGCAGATGTCCCAGGTCTGGCTTTGTTAACGGACACCACTCTGGATGTCAACGTTGGGCCTATACGCCAATAAATTGATCCACATAAGTTCATCCTTGTAAAAATGCCAACTATTTCTTAAACTGACTGCCTGTATCATATTAAGAAATCCTTGTAGCCTAATGGTAATACTAAAATCAAACATATGTTCGGTTGATTCAGCGACTGCAAACAGTTCTTCTCCTGCAGCGCTACTGGGTTGTCGCTCATCCTGTCTTTTGCACAAACTTGCACGGACCTACTAAAAAAAAAAAACCTCAAAGCAGCAATGTCTACACTCTAATGCAATGAGCCAAATTAAGTAATCGTTGCATGATTTACATACTACTGTTTATATGATACGTTAAAATTATATTCTTTGTGCAACAAATGGCTTCAGTGTTATGGACAAGATGAGGGGTAATCAGATGGTACCTTTAGCACTAGCAGTCCCAGGTCTGTTTTGCCAAACCTTGCTCTGACATAATAAAAAACACAAATTGAACACTGCAAGGCCCTAACTCAAATACAGTAATCTATTACTATTTGAAATTAAAGGACCACTATTTGCTATATTACACATTTAATTGAGAGCAATAAAACGTTATCAACTTAATAATATAGGGAGTTGAATGAGTCGTCATTTGTAACCAATTAACTGATGACCACATGGTACCTTTGCAGAACTCCATGAGTGGGGGCCACTGGTCTAACAGGATGTCAATGCACAGGCCTAAACTCAACCACCTTAAATACAATTTACTAAACAGCGATATTTTCCTTGGAACAGAATTGGCTAGTTGCACGCCATTATTACTATTTAATTGCCAGCTAACATCAAGCTAAAAATGGCAAAAAATAAACCGTATTATCACAAACCTTGTATTCACGTGTTTCAGGATCTTCCTGATCTGAGTACCACACAGGTCTTGACATTGCTGGAGTTGTTTCTGAGTTGTTTCTTGTTTCTATGTGTATTAAATGACAAGGACAGCCCTTTGTGTACACCCATCATTACAGCAGCATTGTCTGTGCCAAATGCTATGCAGTTCTTCCACGGAACGTTAAATGACTGTAGCACTGTGTCAACCGTCTTGGGGTATCAAACGAGCCCCAAACCATCACTCTGCGGCCAGATATGGAGTAGATGTGGATGGATCCCTTTAAGGGTTGTTTCTCCTGACTTTTTTCCCCATAGAGTTCTATAGGAAAATGAGTCAGGAGAAATAACCCTTGCAGTGATCCATCCACATCTACTCCATATCTGGCAACAGAGTGATGGTTTGGGGCTCATTTGATAGCTCAGACCCTTGATGACTTACAGCCATTTAGCCAGCCATGTGTTCCATACTGTACCAGTGTAATTTACAGCTGAATCTAGTCTCACCCCCCAATTCCCATAGAGATCAATTCAAATGCAGAGAGCTTATAGTATCGCTTGTAACAGTACCTAGAAATAAGATATCGAGTGAGACAGGTGTGTGCGGGTTGGACCCATAATGCACAACTCAGAACACTGATGTAATAATAAATGCCCGCAGGGGCTTTATTATGGGGAAATCCAAAAATCGTAGTCACACAAGCAAAGTCCAAAAACCAATAAATCCAGCCAATAACCAAAAATACAGTACAGAGGAAGAAGGCAGTCTCAAAATCGGTATCCATGCACAAGTTCAGTAACCAGAGTAGCTGTCAGCGGAGCAGAAGTACAATACAGGGGTAAAGCAGAGTTCGTTCGTCGTGGGGCGTTGCAGGAGTCAGACCGAAGTCCTATCCGCGGGGCAGAGGTACAAAACAGACAGCAGGCAAAACTCGTGGTCAAAAACAGGCAGTAGAAACGATAGGCTGGCAGTAACGATGGTCAGTAAACAGGCTTGGATCTATAACAGTAGTCAGACAATGGATAAACGCTCAAAAGTGACAGTAGATAAACTAACAGGCAACAATTTCGCAAAGACATGACATGAACACTGATCTTATATGCAGGTGTAGACAGGTGCAGACACTTAGCTTGAGAGCAGCATGCGAAGGGAAATCAGGTGTGGAGGGCTGACAAGCTAACAAGATAATTAGTACTCGTTAGTAATAAACCTATCCTGACCTAGCGTTAGTAAATTAGTAAATGACATGCACAAGAAACGTAAGGTAAACATGAACACATGGTTAGAGTTAGTATTACCCAATCCTGATCTAATGTTAGTAGATTAGTAAATAGACACGGGAGAATGAAACAATTAGGGAAGCGTGAGCAACAGCAAGAGAAAGAAACAGCATGAACGCAAGGCTGCGGAAAAACACTGAAATATGTATGCTAACAATGAACTGCATCGTAACATAAACAGAACACAAGCATGACATGAACAGAAAATAAACTGTGACAAACTAAACATGAAATGTGGCATAAACATGACAAGACCCCCCCCCCTTAACAACCGACTCCGGACGGTCTACACAGTTTCAGGGTGGTCGCGATGAAAGTCACTTATCAGGGCAGGGTCCAGAATCAGACTTAGAGCAACCCAGGAACGCTCCTCTGGGACATAACCCTCCCAGTCCACCAGATACTGGAACCCCCGGCCTCGCTTACGAATGTCCAGTAGCTTCTTAACAGTGAAGGCCGGGTGGTTATCTATGATACGGGGAGGAGAGGGTGGGGGATCAGGGGGGCAAAGGGGGTCAGTGGAATATGGCTTAATGCAGGAAACATGAAACGTGGGGTGAATCTTAAGGGAAGGAGGCAAAGACAGCTTGACAGAGGTGGGGTTGATAATGCTGTGAATCTTGTAGGGGCCGATGAAACGGGGCTCGAGTTTGCGGGAAGTGGATTGGAGGGGAATGTCTTTTGATGAGAGTCAAACTGAGTCGTCAGGCTTGTACTCAGGGGCTGGAGTGCGGTGGTGATCAGCGACTCGACGATTCCGTTCGGCCGTGCTCAATAGCGTGGCCCGGGTGTCCTTCCAGATCTTAAGGCATCGGTGCATGTGGGTGGCGAGGGAGGGGACAGCAATCTTGGCCTCTTGGTTGGGAAACAGTGGGGGTAGGTAGCCGAGGGAAACTTTGAATGGGGACTTTCCAGTAGCGGCGCAGGGCAGGGCGTTGTGCGCATACTCGACCCAGGTGAGCATCTTGCTCCATGAAGTGGGATTCTTGGCTGACACATAGCGTACAGCAGCTCCGAGGTCTTGGTTGGCCCTTTCGGTCTGACCGTTAGACTGGGGGTGGTAACCTGACGTGAGGCTGGAGGTGGCTCCGAGAGCTGAACAGAAGGCCTTCCAGACCTGGGAGATGAACTGGGGGCCACGGTCAGATACAATGGCCGCGGGAATGCCATGGATCCGAAACACTTCTTTGACTAATAAATCCGCGGTTTCTTAGGCAGTGGGCAATCCAGGCAGGGGGATGAAGTGCGCCGCCTTACTGAACCTGTCAACCACAGTCAGGATGGTGGTGTTGCCCTCAGAAGGGGGGAGTCCGGTCACGAAATCCACCCCGATGTGGCTCCAAAGGCGACTGGGCACTGGCAGAGGTTGGAGCAGACCAGCTGGGGCCTGGTGAGAGGCCTTGCTCCTGGCACAGGTGGTACAGGCCTTGACGAAACGCCTGGTGTCGGGGATCATGGAGTTCCACCAGAACCTTCTCTTGAGAACAGCCAGGGTGCGGGTATAGCCGGGATGGCAGGACATGAGGGAGGAGTGAGCCCATTGGAGGACATGTGTCTGGGCGGCAGAGGGAACGTAAAGGCGTGTACCGGGATTGGACCTGGGATCGGGCTCATCACGTAGCGCCTTCTTGATGACGGCCTCAATCCTCCAGGACACCGAAGCAATGGTGCAGGACCCAGGGAGGATGTTCTCCGGCGCCTCTCGCTCGGAACTGGCCATGAACTGTCGGGACAGGGCATCTGGCTTGACATTCTTGGAACCAGGGCGGTAGGTCAGTGTAAAATTGAACCGGCCAAAGAACAGGGCCAATCTGGCTTGGCGGGAGTTCAACCTCTTGCCTGTCTGTAGGTACGCCAGATTCTTATAGTTAAGCTCACGGTTTCCCACGTCATAATTCCTCTCCGCCGGAGACAGCTTACGGGAGAAGAATGCGCAAGGGTGTAGAAGGTTGTCAGTGGGGGAAACATGAGCGAGCACGACCCCTACTCCAGTGTCGAACGCATCAGTCTCCACGACAAACTGACGAGTGGGGTCGGGGTGCACCAGAATCGGAGAGGAGGAGAACAGTTTCTTGATCTTCTTGAAGGCGTTTTCAGCCTCAGGGTTCCAGCGGGATGGCATGGCAGTAGACGTGAGCTTAGTGAGAGGGGCGACGACCTGGCAATGACAAAAAAAGTTTGCGAATCCCAAGGATCGTTGCAGATGTTTCCGAGTGGCAGGCGTGGGCCAATCTGTGACCGCCTGGATCTTCTTGGGATCCGCCCTGATTTGTCCCCTCTCCAAGATAAAGCCCAGAAACTCGACCGTGTCAGTGTGGAACACACACTTCTCAGCCTTAACATAGAGTCTGTTCTCCAAAAGTCGTTGGAGAACCTGCATGACGTGGCCTTCGTGGCCTTAGCAGCCCAATAGGTCCCGTAGGACGTCATTAACTAGCGCCTGAAAGACAGCAGGAGCATTAGTAAGACCGAAAGGCGTGACTAGATACTCAAAGTGTCCTAACGAGGCGTTGAAGGCGGTCTTCCATTCGTCCCCCTCACGAATGCGCACCAGGTGGTAGGCGTTGCGTAGGTCCAGCTTGGTGAATATGGTGGCTTCGTATAGAGGGTGAAATGCGGAATCAATCAGGGGCAATGAGTACTTGTTCTTGACCATGATATTGTTTAGTTCTCTGAAGTCAAGACAAGGACGCAGCGAGCCGTCTTTTTTCTGGACGAAGAAAAATCCAGCACCCACAGGTGAAGAAGAGGGGCGAATCAGACCGTTAGATAGGCAATCCCGAATATATTTCTCCAAGGCTTCTCTTTCAGGTTTGGAGACGTTGTAGAGTCGGCTTGAGGGAAGAGTGGAACCGGGTAGAAGCTTGATTGCGCAATCATAGGGTCTGTCTGTGCTTGCGTCTTGGAGAAAACGATGCCTAGGTCATGATAAGGGGCTGACACGTTTTCAAGAGACGGCTTGGTGTCTTGAGGTGAGGTAGGTGCACCCTCGGCAGGTGCGGACCGAAGACAGGCTTGGTGACACTGGTGGCTCCAGGCTTGAATGTGGTGGGACTTCTAGTCAATGACGGGGTTGTGTTCTTGAAGCCAGGGTAGTCCCAGAATGAGCGGGTTGTTGGGGGAGAGGATGATGTGGAACTGGATGAACTCATGATGGTTGCCAGAAATGATAATGATACCTCCCTCTCAGGTAGCATGATTGTGGCAGTGAGGGTAGGGCGAGTATCGCTCTTGGAGATCTTCTCCTGGTGGGTTAAAGACCTCACTCCCACGGATGACTCGGATTTCTTGGACCGGGCGGTGCACTGTGCCTGAGAATGCCCCAGCTTTCCGCAGTAGAAACATCCCCGGTCTCCCTCCGACGTCTCCATTCCTCAGGCGAGATCTTAACTCCGGCACGGGAAAGATCCATAGGTTCGACTACCCCAGCCTGGTTCTCCTCTGTCAGTGAGGCAGATACTCGTCTGGGGTGCGGCTGACCGGGCGTAATCGGTCTCTCCGTCCGGCGAAGTCTGTAGGTGAATGGCGGCTCGGACGAGGGCGTCAAACTCCCTGATGGGTTCCTGATGGGCCAACTCGTCCTGGAGCGCCCCGTTCAAACTGGCCTGGAACAGGTCCGCAAGGGCCGAGTCATTCCAGTGGGTAGCCGCAGCGATTGTCCGAAAGTCAATAGAATGGTCCGCGGCGCTTTTAAGGCCTTGGCGGAGGGCAATGAGTTGCTTTGAGGAATGAACCTCCGGACCAGACCGCAGTAGCCCAGTCCAAAGCTCTCCCCTTGAGTAGCCCCATCACGTAGCCAATCCGTCGCTCGTCAGTCGGATATGTTAATGGTTGTTGTCGGAAGACAAAGTCACACTGTAGCAGAAGCGCCTTGCATCTCTCCGGATCACGACCGAACCTCTCCGGGGGGAGGTTGTTGTGGCTCCCGGAATTGCCAGGTTCCCATGGGGTTGGAGGGTGGCTTAGCAGGTTGCTCTGGAGTGCGTGGTTGAACTGCAATGGCCAGTCTCCTCATCTCCGCGCACAACTCTTTAATCTCCTCCCGGAGATCGGAAATCCCCTGGGCGTGCTGCTGCACGATGAGGCCTTGTTGTTGCAGAGCGTGGAACATGGCGGTTGAGTCAGCAGGGTCCATCGTGGCGAAATTGTTCTGAGACATGTGTGTGCGGGTTGGACCCGTAATGCACGACTCAGAACACTGACGTAATAATAAATGCCCGCAAGGGCTTTATTATGGGGAAATCCAAAAATCGTAGTCACACAAGCAGTCTAAAAACCAATAAATCCAGCCAATAACCAAAAATACAGTACCGAGGGAGAAGGCAGTCTCAAAATTGGTATCCATGCACAAGTTCAGTAACCAGAGTAGCTGTCAGCAGAGCAGAAGTACAATACAGGGGTAAAGCAGAGTTCGTTGGTCGTGGGGCGTTGCAGGAGTCAGACAGAAGTCCTATCCGCGGGGCAGAGGTACAGAACAGACAGCAGGCAAAACTCGTGGTCAAAAACAGGCAGTAGAAATGATAGGCTGGCAGTAACGATGGTCAGTAAACAGACTTGGATCTATAACAGTAGTCAGACAATGGATAAACGCTCAAAAGTGACAGTAGATAAACTAACAGGCAACAATTTCGCAAAGACATGACATGAACGCTGATCTTATATGCAGGTGTAGACAGGTGCAGACACTTAGCTTGAGAGCAGCATGCGAAGGGAAATGAGGTGTGGAGGGCTGACAAGATAACAAGATAATTAGTACTCGTTAGTAATAAACCTATCCTGACCTAGCGTTAGTAAATTAGTAAATGACATGCACGAGAAACGTAAGGTAAACATGAACACATGGTTAGAGAGTTAGTATTACCTGTGGGGAAGTGAGCTCGTACCGCTCGGGACTCAAGACACGGTAGTCCGGTTACAGAGAACGTTTCTTTAATTGGTTCTTCGCTTTATACACACAGGCACGGCACATACTCTGTGTCCCGTCCTTCTCTTTCCACTCCCCGAGGGCTCCTTTTCAAGGCTCTCAGGCTCACTGTTGAACAATCAAGGCAATTGGTTAATTGATAACAATAATCCTAATAATCAATCGTCCCCAATTGCCTGATTGCTGACAGCAGTGCCGGCTCCCTAAACCACCCGCGTTCACTCTCTCTCTTGCTAGCTGCGCCTAAAACCACGCCCCCCTACCACATACCCCCACCACCCGACTTAGGCCGGGAAGCCATCCGGACAATGCTCCATCCACTGGACCGGATCTGAGGCACCTTTCCGAGTCAAGTCGGTCAGGGGACTGGTCAGCTCCGAGAAAGCCGGGATGAACCTTCTGTAGTACCCAGCCAGTCCCAAAAACCTCCTCACCTCTTTTTTGGTCTTGGGTCGTGGACAGGTCGCAATCGCTGCGGTTTTGTCCACAAGAGGTCGCACCTGTCCACCTCCCAAGTGATACCCCAAATACCGTACCTCCGCTCTGCCAATCGCACACTTCTTTGGGTTAGCCGTGAGTCCCGCCTGTCTCAGGGACTCCAGCACCGCCCCCACATGCCGCACATGCTGAGCCCAGCTGCTACTGTGTATAATAATATCATCCAGATAGGCTGCAGCGAAAGCAGCATGCGGACGCAGTACCCTGTCCATGAGCCGTTTTCCGTGTTTTCTCTTCCCTTCCGTCTCACGTCATGTTTTTACGTTTTCCTGTTTGTCTTCTGTGTTGTGCAGGCTGGGCACAACACAGCTTGTTGTTTCCTCATTTCCCTTCTCATTCTCCACAGCCAATTACCTACCTTCCCCGCTCCACATGCTCCAATTACCGTTCAATCACTCTTGCATACATTTTCACGCTGCACTCACTCATTGACTCATTAACTTCACTATATATTCCCTCTTTGTTTGTTGTCTCGTTACCAGTTTGTTATGCCTTGTCGCTACGCTTGTCATGTCTTTGTTGCGGCCTTGTCTTGTCTTGCCTCGTTTTGCTAATCTTGTCATCTGCCTTTCTAGTTTGCCCACCAGCCTGCATTCCCTTCCCCTCTCCAAGCCACGCTACCCTGCTTTCCGCATCCGCTCTGCCCCTGCTACGTCCAACCCAGGATTCAGCCACCATCCAGCACCTTTCCTGCTTCCCTCACCTGCTCTGCCCTCCAGTTCTGCCCAACTCAGGATTCAGTCCATTGCCCGTACTCTGCCTTGTGCACTTGCCTAAATAAATGCTCCCAGTGAGCTGTACGGGATCTCTATACCAGAGACACGGAGGAAATATTGGAGGTCCAGGTGCGAGAGATGAGGACTCTTAAAGTGTTCTAACGAACACCACTAAGACGGACAATAATCCGGAGTGGATGGGGAAATAAGGAGAACACAAATAACCGAGCAAAACAAAAGAAATAAGCAGTCACGCTTATATCTAACTCCCGTTGTGGAATGAACAAAAAGAAAGGAAGGAGAAAAATAAAAGAACCCTAAACCTTAGGGCGGGAGCACTCGTAGGTTTGAGTGGAAACAAAACCTCTGCTCTGAAAAAAAAGAGCACACTTTTTCAAAATTGTATTGCTACAATTTAGAAAAACCCAAAATTGTTGAGAAGCAAAGCGGTCGATAGCAGCATATCTTCCTATAGAATGTTACATGAAATAACATGGAAGCGACGAGAAAAGGAGGAAGCGGGGTATAAATAGTGAGCGGAAATGCAGGACAGGTGAACTCACTAATCACCGTGGCGAAAGCAAAACCCGTAGCGGAACACAGAAAAATCAGATTACCAGTAAAAAGAAAAAGGGAATACAAAATGCGGAGATAAGGAAAAGAAGGCGCTATTCATGACATAAGATATTGTGAGTTCTGTCTCTGAGTCGTGCATTTGAGTCCAGTTCTGGTCCCGGACCTTAACAGAACGAACTGACCAAATGATCGACTCAGCCGACTCAGAGCACTATTTACACCACTCATGGGAGCTCCCGTGTGCCAAGTCCTGAGTGCTACCTGGGAGATCTGGGGAAATGTCGAAGCTTCCTGCTACAATGTGACATCGTCTTCCGACTGCAACCAGCCTCCTACTCCTCAGACTCCAGAAAAGTCGCCTTTGTCATGGCCTGCCTGGAGAGACGCGCATAATATTACTAGTGATTGGGTACATATTAATTGTCTTGGTCAATATCACGATTGGAATTTATGTTTTATTTTGTCTATTTCCTTTAGAAATTCCCACCCTATTGGCGGATATCCTCAACAGAGGTTCAGAGACAAGTCCAGAGAGTCACACTGAGGACACAACCACACTGTGCAAAACCAATGTCAAATCTGATGTTAGTAGCCTACTTTGGATGGAGGACATATTGCAACAACTTAAAAAAAGAATATAAGCAATAATAAATAAAAGAATACATACATACCATAATAAATGTGGAAAGAAACACATTAATCGATCAATAAATGGAAATATACACATGTAAAATGCATAATGTCCAATCCAGTCATTGTGTAGTGCTCTCCATCAAATTGTTACGTTTATGTCATGTTTATGCCACGTTTCATGTTTAGTGTTTGTCACAGTTTATGTTCTGTTCATGTCATGCTTGTGTTCTGTTTATGTTACGATGCAGTTCATTGTTTGCATACACATTTCCATGTTTTTCCGCAGCCTTGCATTCTTGCTGTTTTTCTTGCTGTCGCTCACGCTTCCCTAATTGTTTCATTCTCCCGTGTCTATTTACTAATATACTAACATTAGATCAGGATTGGGTAATACTAACTACATGTTTACCTTACGTTTCTTGTGCATGTAAATTACTAATTTACTAACGCTAGGTCAGGATAGGTTAACTACTAACGATTTACTAATTGCCTCGTTACGTGTCTCATTTTCTCAAGCTGTTGTTAATATCCTGCTCCTATCAAGCTAATGTCTGCACCTGTCTACACCTGCATATAAGATCAGTGTTCATGTCATGTCCTTGCGAAATCGTTGCCTTTAGTTCACTACTGTCACTTTTGAGCGGTTTCCATTGTTTTGAATACCGTTATTAATCTAGCCTGTTTACTGACCATCATTACTGCCTGCCTATTGTTTCCACTGCCTGTTTTTGACCACGAGTTTTGCCTGCTGTCTGTTTTTGTACCTCTGCCCCGCGGATAGGACTTCGGTCTGACTCCTGCTATGCCCCACGACTACGAACTTTGCTTTACCCCTGTTTTGTACTTCTGCTCCGCTGACAGCTACTCTGGTTAATGAACTTGTGCACGGATATCGATTTCGAGACTGCCTTCTCCCTCGGTACTGTATCTTTGGTCTGGCTGGATTTATTGGTTTTTGGACTTTGCTTGTGTGACTACGATTTTGGATTTCCCCATAATAAAGCCCTTGCGGGTATTTATTACCACGTCAGTGTTCTGAGTCGTGCATTACGGGTCCAACCCGCACACATCCGTCTCACAAATGTTGTATTTACATGCTGATGTGTCATGGAAGCATATGCCTATATTATATTGTGGATCAGTTACATATTTATTTTATTTCAGTATTTGTCTTTCACTCTGTTTCAATGTACTGACATCAATTTATTCAGTGAATTTGAATTGCATTATTATATTCTATATGTTGCCTTAAACATGACATGTTTAAATTTTTTTTTTAAATTAAACTGCAAAAAAAAAAAAATGTACTGCAGCTTTAAAACAAAGTATCCATTATTAATTGGTTTGGAGAATAATTTGGCTATGAATTAGCCGTAGGCTACACAAGTTTTAATTAGGTGGTGGCCTGTTTTATGACCTTTAAGCATATAACTTATTGAACGAAATCAGTAGACCATAATTTCCTTGAGGAAATGGTCTATAGGTTTTCCTTAAAGAGATACTGCAGAGCCTTTTCTAAGGCCTTTTTTAATATTCATACGGCCAAGGAGTGAAAGGGTGTGTCTTGGGGAACTGACTCAGCCCCCTTCCTGCTCTCTCCTGACTACTAAACAAACAACAAAATGGAGAGCGACAAGAGTGACAGCAGTACTGCAGGGAGTTTGAGGTGGAGGAGTTTGAAGTGGAAGAAGAGGGTTCCTTTGTGGTGGAAGACTCTCTTCGCAAAGATGTTGCTTGGGCAATACAGCCGTATTAATTCGAGCCAATGGCGCCTGCAGCCGCCGCCCCAGCTGTATTGCTTGAGCAACGTCTTCGCGAGGAGAGGACCGGGAATGTAACCGAATGGTAAAGTTAACATTACCTAGCTAAGTTAGCTTGGGTGTCTGCCTAAAGTAACGTTACTATTGAATACATTCAAATACACAGCAAAACACAGTAACGTTAGTATATTGAACATGGCTGGTTAGTATATTGAACAGCGCCCTCATAGCTCCACTTGGTCCAGAGAAAATTGTTATCGTTTATTAGCTAACATTATTCATAAATGATAGCTACTATAACTAGCTAGTTAGCTAGCTAAGTTATCAGTTCTCTCTGAACCAAACAGGACTAAACTCACACACAATAGACTTCCTTGCATTACCTAACCTATCAATACATTCCATCTGAGTTACTGACCAACTCACCATCTTCCAGTCCGTCTCAAGACCCACCTTTTCACCCTGGCCGTACATTACACCCAAGTCCCCAATCCCTCGCCTACTCTCCTAGACTGTGCTGCACATGCCCCAATACTCACTTAGCCTCTAAGCTACTCTGCTACTCTCACTCTGTCCATGCCTTTGTCCTTGTCTATATATTATGTCTACTTTTGTCTCTCACCTAGTGCTGTAATCGTATCCTAGTTTCTACGTAATAGTATCTCGGTTTTGCTAGGGCTACATCAAATGTATTATTGCTATCGTTTATTAGCTAACGTTACGTATTCATAAAAGATAGCTCACACAATAGGTTGCCTTCAACCCCACATTAGCTATTGCCTATCAGTAATGTCAACCGTTTGCAAAAGCATTTTTGTTGTAGCTTGTACAGATGCTACTAATGTCCCAACAGGTGTGCTTGTGGCCACTGCTCTAACCTGTCCCCTCCAGAAAACTTGTGTTGCCATGAGGTTACTGAGGTAACATAATGTCAGTGTAGTTATGAAGCTATTCTTGATTTGTCTAATACTGCTGTGCTGTAGTCGGGCATGCTTAGCCCGGCCCAACTATAATAATACATGGCCAATACATGTGCAATTACACAATAATATCACAAGTACAATGTAACTCTTGTATAGGTAAATTGTACTAAGCTTTTCTTTTTTTTACTTAGCTGATGTAATGATTACAAAATGCACATGTAAGTACAGTATACCACCCACAGATTACAATGTGCTGTCCCGCCTGGACTATTGCAACTCTCTCCTGGCTGGCTTGCCAGCATCGGCCATTAGACCCCTTCAGCTTATCCAGAACGCAGCAGCGTCAACCTCCCCCGACACTCCCATGTCACCCCCCTGCTCATTGACCTCCACTGGCTACCGGTGATGGCCCGCATCAAATTCAAAACATTGGTGCTCGCCTTCCAGGCAGTCCGAGGATCTGCCCCTCCATACCTCCAAAAGCTCATCAGACCCTACACACCCGCCAGATCTCTGCGTTCCGCCTCCTCAGGATGACTGGTACCCCCCCCTCTTCATACTAGCACCCGGTCTCGACGTCTGTCTGTCCTGGCCCCACGGTGGTGGAATGAGCTCTCCGTGGAGGTCAGAACAGCAGAAAGTCTGACCGCTTTCAAGCGCAGATTGAAGACTCACCTCTTCAAGCTGCACCTCTCTCCACCCCTCCCTACCTCCTTGTGACTATTTTTATCAAAATTGTGTAGTTCCCCCCCCTCCCCCAAAACATTTTATCCCCAATCATACTGACTGCGCCTAGTACTTAGATTCGTGTTTACCTTTTTAGGATTGTTTTAACGCACTTGTTACTAGTTCGGAAATGCACTATGTACGTCGCTCGGATAAGAGCGTCTGCTAAATGTCTATAATGTAATGTAATGTAATGTAGGTATTATGTAAATACACAGGTATTTATTTATTTCTTCGGCAAGTCCGCATGCTCTACACCGATGGCTTGAAGCCACTGGCTAAGTAGCGCTGGGTCTCTCTGCAGATTATGAAATCTAACAGAGATGGTGGCGTTGCACTGAGGAATGATATATGATATATCTGCCTCCTTGGCATAATGCAGGCAAGTTGCCGGTTGCTGTCTGCCGGACTCCCTGTGAGATGCTTAGTGAGACGTAGACTAATAACCTTTGCTGTGGTCTGTTTAAATGAGGCTACCTGCATCTTGGGAGAGGAGGTGTGATTGGATTTGGGTTCTAGGTTCACGAGGACTGGAACTACCCGCTTTGTTTTCATCTGCCCAAGTCCTTAGAGATGTGGTGAGTTTGTGCCCGCATCAGTGTGTTACAACTTGTAGCCTAACAGTGATTATCTTGACAATAACCTTGGAGTAAAAGTGCTTAGTTGATTCGTTTTCTTATTGTTTTTTCCCTACCACCGATAGGGGAGATGGGTGATGAATGTAATTTTGTTCGTTTAGGAAGTATTTAGAGGTGCTGGAGAGGCGGCCAGGGGGCGCTCCTACCAGCGAACTTATCTGTTTCATGCTGGTTTCAGGGCTTGCGCTTAATTTACCTACCGCAAGCACTAAATAGGATAAGACTAGGGGTGAGGTAGGTTTTCTGTTGTGTACCTTTATTACCTACTTACATTCTTTTTGCCTGTCGGTAGGTTGTCAGGGGCTGACACTTTGTGATTTGATTGCCCTTGAACAGTTTAAAAGTTCTGTGTCTGATTCTGTTGCCACATATGTGACAGAGCGGAAAGCTAAAACAGCTTCCGAGGCTGCTATCTTAGCAGACAAATTTGTCTTGATTCGTAAGGCAGGGGGAGGGGTCTACCGCTGAAATGATTCTCAATGCAATAGCTCCTCTTTGCACTCTCGCTCTTCTAAGCCTAGCTTTGGTCAGTCTTAACTTTAGCCATGAAAAGTTACCATTTAAAGCAAAAGATATTGCGGGTACAGATGGGAAATTTATTTCAACACGAACATGTCACTCATGTCATCATCGTGGGCAATGGCGGGGTGAGTGCCCTAACCCAAGGTCCCGTAAACCTCCTACATTTAACTCCACATTGAAGCCTGTGGGTCTGGTTTCTACTAAATGTCTTTCTCATTCCTTTGGTTTGCCTCAAGCCACTTAGTTGGTTAAAAAGCCAGAGTCCACATTGTACGACAAAAGCTCTAACTATTCTCTGTTTGTTACGGATGGGTTGATGGCTTTGAAAGATGGGTCTAAACAGTGTAAATATACTACGGGATACTGGGGCTTCTCAGTCCCTGATATTGTCCAATGTTTTGCCTTTCTCTCCTGATTCGTACAATGGACACAGTGTGCTTATTCGGAGTGTAACGGGCCATTTAACTGTCCTCTGTTCTCTGCATTTTGTCTCTCTCTCTCGTTAGAGTTGGTGTCGGGAGGAGTTGTCCTGGGTGTTTGTGATGAGTTTCCTTTGGCGGGTTAGCAGGTCTCAGTGCCTCTGGTGGTAGTTGAAAATCCTGTCGCCTCCCAGGAGAATGACTTAGTCGGTAGTCAGTTCCCCGAGGTATTTTCGTCCTGTTCTCACCCGTTTGATGACTCATTCAAATAACGACTAACAAGAAAATGATCAAAATATAGAGGCAAGTCCCTCACTCAGTGACATGTTTTTGCTCATTTAGATTCACATGAAAGTCTTGTAACCATGCCCAGGCTTGATGCTGGTTCTGCTGATAAAATATAAATATTTAAAAAGTTGGCGCTGTTTTTGAAACTGGAAATGTCATTAATGAAGAGGTTATGGTTGATCATATTGACGTTGGTACTGTTAAAACTGAAAATATCATTGATAGCGTGGCCGATGTGAAAACATGTTTTACTGAACACAAAAAGGTTGAAAATGGTGTAGCTGAAAAAACCTTTCCGGTTGACGGTTCCCTTTTTGGTGTTTCAAGAGAAACTTTGATTAAAGAACAGCTTGCTGATAATACGCTCAAGAGCCTGTATGATCAGGTTGTCCCAGAGAGTAAAGTGTGTGAATCACAGTCATGTTATTTCCTGCGAGACGGTGTGCTGTGCCAAACATGGGTGTTTCGAATTGGTTGTGTCATCGTAAAAGAGGTCACTCAGGTTGTTGTTCCTTATACTTTCAGGGAGGCGCTGTTGCAACTTTCTCACAATTAAACTGCTGGCCATACAGGTGTCAGGAAGACTTGCAATCGTCTGCTACGAAACTTCTTTTGGCCTAGAATAAAAAGAGACGTTGCAAGTTATGTTAAATCATGTCACACTTGTCAAGTTACGTGAAATCCTAACCAAAAAGTTCCCGGTCGCTCCGCTGCATCCCATACCTGCCATTTCAAAACCGTTAAATTGTGGATTGTGTTGGTCCTCTGCCATGCTCCTTGGGGGGACGTTGTTATTTGTTGACCACCACCAATTGATCACCACCAGATCAATTTTGAAAGCTTTAGGCACTTTTATGTCCATGTTTGGCATCCCCAAAATCATTCAGTCTGACTAAGGCTCAAATTTTATATCAAAACAGTTCGCGAAACAGCTCAAGATGCGTCACAATGTATCCAGCGCGTATCACCCACAAAGTCAAGGTGCGTTGGAGAGATTTCATCATGGAGGAGGGTCTCCCGTCGCTGTTGTTAGCCATTCGTGAGGTAGCCTAAGAGAGTATGGGGTTTTCGCCAAACTAACTGGTATTTGGCCACGAGGTTCGTGGTCCTTTAGCTGTGGTTGCAGATGAGTAGCGGGATGTTGAACCTCCAGAAAACGTAATTGATTATGTAAGTGGCTTTAATTTCCGTTTGTATCAAGATTGTGTTGCTGCTCAGCGGGCGCTCGAGAAATCCCAGTCAAAAATTAGTTTAACTGGAAAGCTAAAAAACGGAGCTTCAACCCAGGTGACAGAGTCTTAGCTTTATTGCCTCTGAATAACAGCCCACTACAAGCAAAGTGTGTTGGCCCTTATGGAATAGACAAATGTCTTTCGGATGCGAATCATCTTATTTGTACGCCAGATCACAGGAAAAGGGTCCAATTATGTCATATTCATCTTTTTAAGCCTTGTTTTACACGAATCCTTGTGCCCTTCCGTGCCCTCTAGCGCTCCAACCTCTATTAATGAGTCTGTTAAGTCTGCAGATATTCCAGTGTTTCCTGTCTGTATTTTTGCAGCATCTCCTGTATCTCCTGTGCCAAGTGAGCCCATGGCTGGTGTAGGTGAGGATGACGTCCAGACACCAGGGCAAGGTGTACTACGGGGAAGGTTAAAAAACTCTGCTTATTTAAAAACTTTGGACTCTAGATTTGATAATTTAACCGAAACACAGCGTACCAACCTGGTCCATTTGATTCGGTCTTACTTGTGTTTATTCCCGGATACTCCTACACGCATAAACTTGCTGAGTCATGATATCGAGGTAATGACCGATACTCAGATTAAACAACGCTTTTATCATGTTCCACTTCCTAAAAAAACAGTATTTGTATTTGTAAATTCAGTAAATGATTAAGAATGGTATTGCTAAGCCAGCTATTTCTGACTGGTCATCTCCTTGCATATTGGTTAACCCGACTGATCATTTCGTTTTTGTACTGATTTTCGGAAGGTCAATGCGGTGACTAAATAGGATAATTTTCCGTTACCAAGGATGGAGGATTGTGTGGACCAAGTTGAATCTGCAGCTTTTGTGTCAAAATTAGATTTTCTTAAAGGGTTTTGGCAAGTGCCTCTCACTCCTCGAGCACAAGAAATTGCTGCTTTTGTGACTCCTAGTGATTTATATTCTTACTCCGTCATGCCATTTAGTCTGAAAAACTCTCCATAAACCTTCCAAAGACCTTCCAATGAACAGAGTGTTGGCAGGCCTGGAGGGTTGTGCTGTGTATATGGATGACGTAGTAGTTTATAGTGAAACATGGCCCCAGCATGTAGAACACTTTGAAGTGTTGTTTGAGCGCCTTTCCTGTGCCTGACTAACAGTCAACCAGGGCGACGGTTACCTATTTAGGCAAGGTGGTCAAACAGGGCCAGGTTAAGTCTATAAAAGCCGAGATTGAGGCTATTGAGAAGTTTCCAGCTCCAACAAGTAAAAAGGAATTCATTAATTAACTTTTCCACAGTGGTTGCGCCTCTGACTAATTTGCTGGGCAAGAAAAAGATGTTTGGGATAACCGATGTGATGAAGCGTTTCAGTTGGCCCCGCGGTTTGACAGACCTTTTATATTGCAGGTCGACACCAGCGGAGTGGGTACTGGTGCTGTCCTGTTACAGCCAGACGACCAAGGCATCAAATATCCAATTTGCTTTTGCTCACAAAAGTTGACAATAAATGTGAAGCCAAATATTCTGGAAGGAAGGAGGTCCAGATGTTGGAGAGGACATGGGATTAGAGATAAAGTGCTGTTCAGAGTTGACCCGTGAGGCTCGAACTCGATAACCTCTCCCTTCTCTTTCTTTCCCACTGTCAGGCTGTACGTCCAAACACACGTTTTTGGTGAAATACGGTTTGGCGGTTGGGAGTGGTGGTTTGTGTGTATAAATAATAAAAAATTATTCAACAAATGGTGTTTCCGCCCGATTGATAACATATGTATTGATATATTTATATGCATTGATTTGTTGATATTGTATATATTAATAATATTGGTGATAAATTGTTGGAAACTGCTTTGAAGTGTGATGTTGCTGGGTGGTTATGGCGGACCACAGTGGGTCCTTCTTGGTGGTGGAGGTGTGACTGTGCCGGTTCTTCCAGGTGCCGTCTGCCGGACTCCACTCCTGGTTTTTTTTCTATTCTATTCCCAAGAGCGGGTAGGTGTGCAGAGCTGAGGGCACCAATTTCCTGACTGAACACACCTGGAGGCTCTGGAGGCCTATTTAAGAAGAGCCCTCCATTGTTTCTGTCGCTTCCCACCTGAACGGACGCTTTGTTTGATTTTGAATTGTTAAAGTTTAAAATAAATTGTTTTGTTATTTCTTCAAGTTGGTTGTGGTCTCCCCTTTTATGTCGTGGTCATACGAGACCCAAAACATCGGTTTTCAACGGGAAACGTCGGTTTTTGACTGCAGTATCACTTTTAACAGGTCGGCATTTCTCTTACTGACAATTAAACTCCTTCACTATTCATTTATCAGTCTCAATTCAATTGTGATTGTTCTATGTGACCTACATAAGAAAGGTAGACCACCAGCAAGAAATATGGCTTTCTGTGATATTAACGATTTAATTAATTTTATTATTATATGTGAAATCTGAAAACAATTTACAGCACACAGCCCAGTCTGTGTGCCACACATAGATTTTGCTTTAAAATGTTTTTGTGCATAGAATGGTGTCTAACGGTGGCATAGCACGGTGTCAGTGCAGTGAAAGTAGACAAATGAAGGATTATGGACATTTGTTTGGGTAAGTGAAGTTCAACATGGTTTTTTCGTTATAGACCTCCCTGGTCCTCTCCAAGAAATCGCCACCTTATCGTGGTGGAGAGGTTTGTGTGTCCCTGTGATCCTTGGAGCTATGTTGTCGGGGGCATTAGCCCCTGGTAGGGGTTCCCAAGGCAAATTGGTTCAGGGGGAGGGACCAGACAAAGAGCGATTCAAAGACTTCCATGACACGGCCTCATCAGTACCAGATAACCTCGCCCGGAATAGGGAAACCGGGGCACCCTCCTGGAGCCAGACCCGGGGGGGGGGGGGAGCCCGTCGGCGAGCGTCTGGTGGCCGGGCCTTACCCCATGGGGCCCGGCCGGGCACAGCCCGAAAAGGGAATGTGGGGCCGCCGCCATGTGGGCTCACCACCCGCAGGGATTGGCATGGGAGTCGGGTGCTTTACCAGACGGGCGGTGGGCGAAGGCGGGGATCCGGGCGTGCTGATCCCCAGCATTGCAGACTGGTTCTGGGGACGTGGAACGTCACCTCGCTGGTGGGGAAGGAGCCAGAGATGGTGCGGTACCAACTAGATATAGTTGGGCTCACCTCCACGCACAGCACTGGCTCCGGAACCAAACTCGTGGAGAGGGGCTGGACCCTATTCTTCCCGGAGTTGCCCAGGGTGAGAGGCGCCGGGCGGGTGTGGGGATACTCACAAGCCCCCGGCTGAGCGCCACTGTGTTGGAGTTTCACCCAGGGAATGAGAGGGTCGCCTCTCTGCGACTACGTGTCGCCGAGGGGAAAGCTCTGACTGCTGTTTGTGCTTATGCACCAAACGGCAGTTCGGAGTATCCAGCCTTCTTGGAGTCACTGGGGGGCATACTGGAAAGTGTCCCGCCCGGGGACTCCATAGTTCTGCTGGGTGACTTCAACGCTTAAGTGGGCAACGACGGAGAAACCTGAGTAGTATATAGCATTCGGTAAATGTCAAAATATGATTGATGGGGTCAAAAGGTCAATTTAGGAATATTAATGAGTTTATGAAAAATTATAATTATGAATAAAAATTGATTTTTTTTATTTTTGTTTATGATTATGATTATGCATCATCATTCGGGGCGGGGGTTTGTGGGTTTTTCGTTTCAAGGGTTTGGCGATGTCATTTTATTGGGAATTGTTGTAAACGTTGGTGAATGGTTTTGTGACGAATGTAAATTGTTTTTATGGATGGGCCATGGTGCTTAGGGAAACATATTGGCAATTTATTGTGTTGTACATTTTTTTATTTGAAAAACATCGTGAAAAAGTAATGGTGTATAAATGTATATGTTGTTAGTTGTAGCAGTAGTAGCAGCGGCAATTAAGTTTTATTTTTAAAAAGCAGTTTGTGTTAAACGCAACAGCCGCGTGTTAAAAAGAATAGAATAATTCAAGCAGTTTGTTAAAAAGCGCTGAAAGGCGAACTCAATACATAGCCAGTGAACATAGAGAATAGAATAAAACTTAGCGTCGAAAGGAGACCCCGTGAATGGCTACATAGGGAGAGACAGTGGACAAAAACACTTTGAAGAAATTTCGGGTTCCGTGAATTCACAATACTGTGCAAAATAGACAAAGATAGGTCCAAAAGGCATGATAGATAGTTTAAAAGAACGCCTAGAATGGTTCGAAAGAAAGACTATGAAGAAAGAATTTAAATAAAAGAATATGTTACGAAAAACGAAAAAACACTTGGAAAGTTTCAAGTCGTAGCGGAGTATATACTACCAGCATGTTGACAGCTCGCGGCTATCGGGCATGACTAAAATTGTCCAGAGAGAACATTGTATGTTTCAAACAGGAATACGCCCCCCAAACGTCCTGTTACGTGGAATTTGACGCACGTTTACGCAGACCAACGCTGGAATTTGACGTAGTGACGTTGGCACGTGTTCGTTTCACGGTTTCTGACAAAATAACCAGTTATCTGATTGATGGGGGGGGGGGGGGGGGGGTTTGGGTGGGGCGGGGGTATTCACCATGTGATGGTTGTGGGTGTATCACCCATGCTGTTATATCATCCAAGCCATTATGAACATCGCATTTATTTTGAGACTGGTTTTTAAATATATAAACTAGAAACAAAATATAATCTAAACGTATCTCTAAACGTACAAGGCCTATTAAAGCGAATTTCACAGGACACTTTTATAATTAATTAATTAATTTTTCACATCTTTAAATTCTTTTTTCTGCAGGGGTTAATAGGCATGTTTGGTATCGAATGGTTTGTAAAAGATGGGGCTATTCAATTTAAACAGAGTTGCTCTATTATATGTAACATACAACGTGTAATAATATCTACTTTTAAAAATGTGTCTAAATGTTTGGCTTGCGAAAACAAATTGCGAAATGTTCGTTTCCCCCCATGTGGTGCTTGCGATAAAGGTTCCAAGCCGCTGTAACATAAACGCAGGGGGGTCCAAGCCATTTTGAACATAGCATTTATTAAAGGGTGTAATTAAATACGTGGTTTTTAAATATATAAACTGGAAACAAAATATAATCTAAACGTATCTCTAAACGTACACGGACTATTAAAGCGAATTTCACAGGACACTTTTATATTTCGTTTATTTTTCAGATCTTTAAATTATTTTTTCTGCAGGGGTTAATAGGCATGTTTGGTATCGAATGGTTTGTAAAAAGATGGGGCTATTAAATTTAAACAGAGTTGCTCTATTATATGTAGCATATAACGTGTAATCATAGTTACTTTTAAAAGTGTCTTCAATTGTCGGAAAAGCCACGCGTGGGAGAGGGGGGTTTACAGCTTGAACGACATGGACAGGTGTCAGCCTAGCCATAGGCTTTGCGGGGGTGTAGCTATAAATCTTAAAACTTTTTGCATGGCCGATGCCTGTAGTCGAAACAGACCGCAACGCGGGCTTCTAATGAACCTACTAAGAAGCTTGTCTACAGCGGTCTACCAACACGCAACTCTCCAGAAGTTATGGCGAAGAAACCTTTTTGAATTTTTAATTTTTTACACAGGCCTAGACGGTAATACCCCTTGAACGTAGTGTAGTTTGGGAAGAACCAATAAACAAACACGAAGAAGAAGATGTATGCCTAGCTTTTATATAATAATTATATAATAATTGGAGACTACGCGTAAAGTACGGTTAGCTAGCTGACTGTTTGTACAACTTTCTTCAAATAGCCTACTCAAATTTAATGTCGGCATTCTAAAACTTGTTAGTTGTTGTAACTTCTCCGATTTTTTTTATTTTTACGTTTTTTAAAAAAAAGAAAAAAAGTAAATTAGACACAGCACTGTGTAGGCTATTCAAATCACAAGGATATAATCTACTGGTTGGTCATGGAGAGGTTTGTGTAAAATTTTTTGATTTTATTTGTTCTAAAACTTTAATTTGGAAAACCGTTTGCTACCTTGGTAGGCTATTAAATAGTCCACACGACCACTCAGAAAGTGACCTATTGCATAGTCATTATTTTTTTCAGTATACAAAGGGGGAAATTATCAGGCATGCGAACGCAGTAGTGTTTTCAGTTATCATGGCAACTAAAGTTACATAACGTAGACTATGTTTAGAGTGGAGCAAGTAGGATTTAAAGTAGGATTTCGTTGCATAGTCAAAATCATAACGGTTTTTAAGCATTTATTACTGTAGCCTATTTTATTCTCAAGACGTTATTTGATATTTTGGTGGGGTTTTGTGGTATTTATTCAGCTAATTTTCAAATGTTATATTGAAGCATTGTGTATTGTAGGTTATAGTAAATACAATTATATCAAAGTTCAAATGAAAAAAGATGTGCACTGTGTTTTAGTTGTTTTTTCTTTCAAGTTGACATATTAGTGGATACCATCACTGTGCAGACCATTAAATAAAAAGTGTCAATATTTGAAAAAGTGATTCAAGCCACTAATTCAGGCACTGGTGTAATTGTGTGTGTGTGTGTGCGTGTGCGTGAGCGCACTATGGTTTTTAAATAATAAAGTTTGTTTATTTGAACATTTGTTGCGACAAGATTGCAAACGTGTAATGTTTTCAAAAGTATACCAACAGTGTATTCCTAATAATAGAGGACCCCACAACACACATAATTGAATAGGTCTTTGAATGTAATTCTGCCCTTCAGATTAAGAGGCAGTAGACAGCAGACAGTAGATTTTGGTGGGTTTTGTGGTATTTATTCGGCTAATTATCAAATGTTATATTGAAGCATTGTGTATTGTGGGTTATAGTAAATACAATTATATCAAAGTTCAAATGGAAAAAAAAGATGTGCACCGTGTTTTAGCTGTTTTTTTTTCTTTCAAGTTTACAATATTTGAAAAAGTGATTCCAGACACTTACTATAAACTAATTCAGGCACTGGGGGGTAATTGTGTGTGTGTGTGTGTGTGTGTGTGTGTGTGTGTGTGTGTGTGTGTGTGTGTGTGTGTGCACGCATGTGCTATGGTTTTTAAATAATAAAGTTTGTTTGTTGTGACAGGGTTGCAAAAGTGTCATGTTTTAAAAACTAGGGTTATACCAACAATGTATCACTAATAATAGAGGACCCCACAACACACCTAATTAAATAGGTCTTTCTGCCCCCTTCAAAAGTAACTTTTAATTTAGTGTGCATTTTAAATTCAAATTTAAGAGGCAGAAGTCAAACTTACCATAATGAAAGGTGCTACAGCACTTTTGAAATAAAATGACTCAGTTCAACAGTTTTGTTAAATGACTCTTTGTGTAATTTTATTCTTATACATATCAAATTTTATTTCAGCTTTGCGCATCTTAATGCGCGGAACATACCCAACACATGGTTAAGGCCCCAGCTTAGGTATCACCAGGAGGGGTTCACCAGGAAGTTATTTATTTTTTCAGGATTGTGTGTGTGTGTGTGTGTGTGCTTGATACAATTTTATTTTTAAATGGGGGTTGTTTTGTTTGTAACTATGTAGCTTTTAACAAAATAACAGGACGAACATGGACAATGTGACCTATCGTTTAGGTAATAGGACTTATGCACACAAACATAAACATCTAACCATCTAAAGACCGATCTAACCAAGTGTATTTTGGGGGTTTTTCTCTGTTATGGGAAAAGAGGTCGCTAGCTACAGATAGTGTGGTATAAAAATATGTGAAAGTTAAGGTCTTAAACTGAAAAGGTCAAACCATTAAAGCCGGTGATATGTTGCGTTAGAATGTTCGATGTAACAGAATTAAAGTAGGCTATTCATTACTCACTTTACTTACATGTAAATAACGGAACTTTTAAACAGACATCAACAGAATGCCAATGAGTTGTTTAAACTTATTAAGTTGTATTTTATTTCCACAAGAGTTGTTGTCGAATGACGATATAGACCTACAGGTGAAAATAGAGGGCATCATAGCCTGATTAAGAGACAGATTTTTGCAGCATCAAAACGCATGCGTACCAGAGACTGAGAGTTTGTCTCCAGTCGGGATCACACTATGGTGCCAACAAGAACAGCCAACATGTGAAGAGACTAAGGACACTAAAGTCTCTTTACGGTGGCTGTGTGTGTGTGAGAGTGTGTGTGTGTGTGACATTATGGCACCCTAAGACTCAATATTGTACAAATGTTGTTTTGTTGTGAAGTGACTATGTTTCTAAAAAGCATTTAATACACAAAAAGACACTGTCAATATTGTTTACAAGTTGTTGTTTTTGGTTCTAAGTTTTTGAGGCTTGAAACACTAGATATGGTGACAGTGAGTTGTTAGAAGGGGTATCAAAACCAGGAAAAGTGTATACTGACATGAAACGCATAAAACCAAAGATGCATAGGGCACGACAGGCATTACCTTGGTACAATTAAACGGAAGCGTTTAATTATTTTGTTGTTTAAAACAGAGCGAGCATATCTTGTTGTTGCTGAATTAAAGTACACATTACACACAAACCATACAAATAATGGAACTTTTGTACAGTATTTTCTTCAGACTGCCAACCATTGAAAGACATAAGGGTATCACAATCAACTGAACAATAGTTTTGAAACACTTTAAAGTTTGTTTCAAGATCAGATCAATTGAAAAGCACTTTGTTGCAAACCTGTTTGGGGTTTTTCAAGACTAACCGTGTATAATTGCTTGGCAGCCACAATGGCCTGTTTAGATGTTTACACAAATTACAATATTTTAGTAAATGTGTTCAAACGCACCACAGAGTTGATTAATATTGTAATTTTTCAACATTGGCCATTCTAAATCAACATGTTACATGCATTGAATGGCTTGATCTTTTCTGTTTAAGACTTACTCTTTCGCATAATTATGTCACCAACACAAACGTGCCACATTATTTGGACATCTGTGGTCGTAGGCTAACAGCTAATAGATCTCTAAATACACTCGAAAAGAGGGCTGATTTTATCATATAAGTGTACAGGCAGCTTCAAAATGTTGTTACACATGCGCAAATGTTTGTAAGCAACACATAATAAGCTATACACAACAATAGTATACTAGTTTCTTCAACACCAATATTTTAGTTGTAAGCATTATTCAGATTACGTTTACTTACCTAAATTGTATCTTAAACCATCTTTTTAAGAGCACTCTACCGTGTATGCGGGGAAAAGCAGTGTACAGTCATGTTAAAAAGTAAGTACACCCTTCAAGTGATCCATACATATCTACTGCATATCGGGCTGCAGAGAGATGGTTTGAGGCTCATTTGATACCTCAGACCCTTGATGACTTGCGACCATTTTACCAACCATGTATTACATTATTATTATTATTACTTGTTTATTTGACAGGGACAAATGCATAAAACATTGCTTTATATATATATAATACAAAGTAGATGCCATGCATACGGGTTTCTAGCCATGGCTAATTTGCAACCCCTGTCCCTGGCTAGGCTTTTAAAACTAAAACAGGAAGTACAATTTGGAATTAATACAGGCAGTTCAGGAGCATTGAACTTAAAATAATACAAGAACATTAAAATACAATACAGATAAGAGACTAAGATACAATATACAGTACAATATACAATGTAATACAAAAACATTAAAATACAATACAGATGGGAGCTGTCAAAACTCAGTATATTATATTTCTTTAAGATTTGGCAATGGTGCCAGCTAACTGGTTTCTGATCAAGTACTTTCAGTGCCCGTTTATATAAAGACCTAATGGGTGTAATTGTTGTTTGGTTGGCCTGGCCCCAAACAGTTATGCAGTATGATAAATGAGAAAATATCATGGCATGCATAAACTGCTGTGCTGCCTTAAGAGGTATGTATTGTCTTATTAAACGGAAGCAGTTTAAATTTGTTTTGACAGTTCTGCACAGCCTCTTCACATGTTTGTCAAACTTAAGCTGGGAATCTAGAATAACACCCAAAAATTTAAACTCATGTACCTCATCTATCTCTTGCTCATCAAACTTTATTCTGAAATTTTCATTGACTTTTCTTTTTATTGAAAAACACATTGATACGGTCTTATTGTAATTCAAAGTCAGGTGATTATTTCGCAGCCACTGTGACACACCTGTCATTTCTTCTGAGAGTATCTCTGCTGCCATCTGAGGGGTTTTTGCAGACGTGTAAATAATTGTATCGTCCGCATACATTTGGCATCTAACTCTTTTGCAGCTGTCAGGTAAATCGTTTACATATAAACTAAAAAGTAAAGGGCCCAGAATTGAACCTTGTGGAATTCCCAGTCGGCAGTTTTGGACAGATGACTGGGTAGAATCTATTTTAACACACTGGTCTCTACATTCAAGATAAGATCTAAACCAAGATATTGCATCGTTTGAAAAATTTAATTTTTGCAGTTTATTTAAGAGAATTTCATGGTTCACCGTATCAAAGGCTTTTTTCAAATCCAAAAATACTGCTCCCACTACACTACCTTCATCTAGTGACTGTTTTATAGTTTCAGTGAGGTAACAGTTCGCCAACTCTGTTGAATACCTAGGTCTAAACCCAAATTGTTTGGGGTGCAGAAGGTGATTACTTTCAAGGTAATCTACAACTATTTTTTCAAGAACCTTTGAGAGTGCGGGTAAAATTGAAATTGGTCTGTAGTTAGAGACCTGGTCAAGTGCACCAGACTTAAGAATTGGAGTAATGATTGCCGTTTTCCAACGCTGAGGAAATTTATTAGCTCTGATGGATAAATTGGCCACATGTGTTACTGGCGCTAAGAGAAGAGAACTGTGTTTTTTTATAAAAAAGGTATCCAAGCCAAAATTATCCTTGGCCTTAGATTGCCTTAACTGCATAATAACTTTACTAATCTCGCTTTGATCTACTTCTTTAATATAAAAAGACGATGAATGACCTCTTATTGTATCTTTTAACTGTGCTGGTTGGAAACTAGCCGCCAGTTTCTCAGCTGATTGAATAAAAAAAATATTAAATTCGTTTGCAATTTCCATCCTGTCACAACTAATTATTCCATTTATGTTCAATTCCACTGTTGATTTTTGTAGATTAGGCACTCGATTGGTTAAAATGTTTAGGTGTTCTCCCTTCTGATTCAGCGATCAGTTGCATAAAGTAACACGTGGATAATAGTGGAGGGACCTGTATCTCGGGCCGTCGAGCAATTTGCCAAAGAAACGTGTGGCTGTGCACGCTGCGGTTTGTCGCAACTTGTCAGTGCATCTCAAACTCTTCCAACCCCCGCCTCAGTTGAGCCGCGATCCTGTAAAATTAATTTGTCCACATTGACTTAACATTGGTTGGACAAATGCTAATCCATTGACTTAACATTGGTTGGACAAAGGGCCTTATATCAGTCGTACGCACACACCCTGTCGAGTAGTCTTTGACACACGGAGTTGTACACTTTCACACACCGCCACTCATCCAAGAGAATAGAGGAGACACGCCAAGATGAGACCAGCCCTATCTCCACAAATGCAATTGGTGAACTACCTGAGGACTAACAATGAAGTTTTCGTGAATTTGGTGAAATCTATATGGGCCTGCACTCTGCCACTGAATCATGAACATAAAACCAAGCTCCACAACTTAATTCAGAAAAAAAAGTCAGAGTTATCGCATGAGGACTATCCCGAGGTACTGATCTGGGTGATATGCAAGTATATAGGGAAGTACGATACGTGGGATGTGATAGTCGACAGCCTATCAAGCCTGAATCCCACGTTCAAAATGACCGATTTGGAAGACACCGACTTTTGGAAACTGCTGTACCCTCTTCTGAGTAACAATACAGAGCTCCGTAAAATGACCCTGGCCAGCTTGCTGGAGGAACTCACCGCTACTGAGTTAGCCCGAGTGAAAGTGTTTCTACAATGGAAACTCTTCGAGGGCTACAGGGCTATGCCCTACGGAAGGATAGAGAAAATGGATACCTGTGATCTAGCGTTTGGCGTTGCCTCCATGTACTCTCACAAGACAGCGTTCATTATGGGTATGATCTTCACGCAAATCGAGCGCACGGACCTAGTGCTGAAACTGTCCGAAGGGTTAGGTTTAGGCCCATAGTTATTTTGGTGATCTCCGGGGATCTCCAGGCGTCTCGACCGGTTGGACGGAGCACACTGCTACGGCACGCTTTGTAAACATCTTCAGACACATCTGTTTCACCGCAACCGTCTATGTAACCCGTGTTCATGTGAATAACAATAAAGCCTTGTGTACGGATACTCATTGTGTGTAAGCGTTCATTTTCAACCACACGAAAATAAAACGTTGAATAGACCTAGTAACGTATAAACCCTGTTTGTTAACAAGAGCCTGGTAACGATGTGTGAAAAGGTTTATAAAAAATTCAACGTTTGGTGAATTAGCTTAGTTTCAAAAGACTCTTGATTTTCTGGTGCTCTTACAAGCTATACTATAACGTCTCTGCATTTGAACGTATCACGTTGGCCTAGATTTAGCAGTAAACTATGCTGGAACAGTATGTAATACATGGTTGGTAAAATGGTCGCAAGTCATCAAGGGTCTGAGGTATCAAATGAGCCTCAAACCATCTCTCTGCAGCCCGATATGCAGTAGATATGTATGGATCACTTGAAGGGTGTACTTACTTTTTAACATGACTGTACACTGCTTTTCCCCGCATACACGGTAGAGTGCTCTTAAAAAGATGGTTTAAGATACAATTTAGGTAAGTAAACGTAATCTGAATAATGCTTACAACTAAAATATTGGTGTTGAAGAAACTAGTATACTATTGTTGTGTATAGCTTATTATGTGTTGCTTACAAACATTTGCGCATGTGTAACAACATTTTGAAGCTGCCTGTACGCTTAGATGATAAAATCAGCCCTCTTTTCGAGTGTATTTAGAGATCTATTAGCTGTTAGCCTACGACCACAGATGTCCAAATAATGTGGCACGTTTGTGTTGGTGACATAATTATGCGAAAGAGTAAGTCTTAAACAGAAAAGATCAAGCCATTCAATGCATGTAACATGTTGATTTAGAATGGCCAATGTTGAAAAATTACAATATTAATCAACTCTGTGGTGCGTTTGAACACATTTACTAAAATATTGTAATTTGTGTAAACATCTAAACAGGCCATTGTGGCTGCCTAGCAATTATACACGGTTAGTCTTGAAAAACCCCAAACAGGTTTGCAACAAAGTGCTTTTCAATTGATCTGATCTTGAAACAAACTTTAAAGTGTTTCAAAACTATTGTTCAGTTGATTGTGATACCCTTATGTCTTTCAATGGTTGGCAGTCTGAAGAAAATACTGTACAAAAGTTCCATTATTTGTATAGTTTGGGTGTAATGTGTACTTTAATTCAGCAACAACAAGATATGCTCGCTCTGTTTTAAACAACAAAATAATTAAACGCTTCCGTTTAATTGTACCAAGGTAATGCCTGTCGTGCCCTATGCATCTTTGGTTTTATGCGTTTCATGTCAGTATACACTTTTCCTGGTTTTGATACCCCTTCTAACAACTCACTGTCACCATATCTAGTGTTTCAAGCCTCAAAAACTTAGAACCAAAAACAACAACTTGTAAACAATATTGACAGTGTCTTTTTGTGTATTAAATGCTTTTTAGAAACATAGTCACTTCACAACAAAACAACATTTGTACAATATTGAGCCTTAGGGTGCCATAATGTCACACACACACACACTCTCACACACACACAGCCACCGTAAAGAGACTTTAGTGTCCTTAGTCTCTTCACATGTTGGCTGTTCTTGTTGGCACCATAGTGTGATCCCGACTGGAGACAAACTCTCAGTCTCTGGTACGCATGCGTTTTGATGCTGCAAAAATCTGTCTCTTAATCAGGCTATGATGCCCTCTATTTTCACCTGTAGGTCTATATCGTCATTCGACAACAACTCTTGTGGAAATAAAATACAACTTAATAAGTTTAAACAACTCATTGTCATTCTGTTGATGTCTGTTTAAAAGTTCCGTTATTTACATGTAAGTAAAGTGAGTAATGAATAGCCTACTTTAATTCTGTTACATCGAACATTCTAACGCAACATATCACCGGCTTTAATGGTTTGACCTTTTCAGTTTAAGACCTTAACTTTCACATATTTTTATACCACACTATCTGTAGCTAGCGACCTCTTTTCCCATAACAGAGAAAAACCCCCAAAATACACTTGGTTAGATCGGTCTTTAGATGGTTATATGTTTATGTTTGTGTGCATAAGTCCTATTACCTAAACGATAGGTCACGTTGTCCATGTTCGTCCTGTTATTTTGTTAAAAGCTACATAGTTACAAACAAAACAACCCCCATTTAAAAATAAAATTGTATCAAGCACACACACACACACACACACAATCCTGAAAAAATAAATAACTTCCTGGTGAACCCCTCCTGGTGATACCTAAGCTGGGGCCTTAACCATGTGTTGGGTATGTTCCGCGCATTAAGATGCGCAAAGCTGAAATAAAATTTGATATGTATAAGAATAAAATTACACAAAGAGTCATTTAACAAAACTGTTGAACTGAGTCATTTTATTTCAAAAGTGCTGTAGCACCTTTCATTATGGTAAGTTTGACTTCTGCCTCTTAAATTTGAATTTAAAATGCACACTAAATTAAAAGTTACTTTTGAAGGGGGCAGAAAGACCTATTTAATTAGGTGTGTTGTGGGGTCCTCTATTATTAGTGATACATTGTTGGTATAACCCTAGTTTTTAAAACATGACACTTTTGCAACCCTGTCACAACAAAAAAACTTTATTATTTAAAAACCATAGCACATGCGTGCACACATACACACACACACACACACACACACACACACACACACACACACACAATTACCCCCCAGTGCCTGAATTAGTTTATAGTAAGTGTCTGGAATCACTTTTTCAAATATTGTAAACTTGAAAGAAAAAAAAACAGCTAAAACACGGTGCACATCTTTTTTTTTCATTTGAACTTTGATATAATTGTATTTACTATAACCCACAATACACAATGCTTCAATATAACATTTGATAATTAGCCGAATAAATACCACAAAACCCACCAAAATCTACTGTCTGCTGTCTACTGCCTCTTAATCTGAAGGGCAGAATGACATTCAAAGACCTATTCAATTATGTGTGTTGTGGGGTCCTCTATTATTAGGAATACACTGTTGGTATACTTTTGAAAACATTACACGTTTGCAATCTTGTCGCAACAAATGTTCAAATAAACAAACTTTATTATTTAAAAACCATAGTGCGCTCACGCACACGCACACACACACACATACACACAATTACACCAGTGCCTGAATTCGTTTATAATAAGTGGCTTGAATCACTTTTTCAAATATTGACACTTTTTATTTAATGGTCTGCACAGTGATGGTATCCACTAATATGTCAACTTGAAAGAAAAAACAACTAAAACACAGTGCACATCTTTTTTCATTTGAACTTTGATATAATTGTATTTACTATAACCTACAATACACAATGCTTCAATATAACATTTGAAAATTAGCTGAATAAATACCACAAAACCCCACCAAAATATCAAATAACGTCTTGAGAATAAAATAGGCTACAGTAATAAATGCTTAAAAACCGTTATGATTTTGACTATGCAACGAAATCCTACTTTAAATCCTACTTGCTCCACTCTAAACATAGTCTACGTTATGTAACTTTAGTTGCCATGATAACTGAAAACACTACTGCGTTCGCATGCCTGATAATTTCCCCCTTTGTATACTGAAAAAATAATGACTTTATGCAATAGGTCACTTTCTGAGTGGTCGTGTGGACTATTTAATAGCCTACCAAGGTAGCAAACGGTTTTCCAAATTAAAGTTTTAGAACAAATAAAATCAAAAAATTTTACACAAACCTCTCCATGACCAACCAGTAGATTATATCCTTGTGATTTGAATAGCCTACACAGTGCTGTGTCTAATTTACTTTTTTTCTTTTTTTTTTAAAACGTAAAAATAAAAAAATCGGAGAAGTTTACAACAACTAACAAGTTTTAGAATGCCGACATTAAATTTGAGTAGGCTATTTGAAGAAAGTTGTACAAACAGTCAGCTAGCTAACCGTACTTTACGCGTAGTCTCCAATTATTATATAATTATAATATAAAAGCTAGGCATACATCTTCTTCTTCGTGTTTGTTTATTGGTTCTTCCCAAACTACACTACGTTCAAGGGGTATTACCGTCTAGGCCTGTGTAAAAAATTAAAAATTAAAAAAGGTTTCTTCGCCATAACTTCTGGAGAGTTGCGTGTTGGTAGACCGCTGTAGACAAGCTTCTTAGTAGGTTCATTAGAAGCCCGCGTTGCGGTCTGTTTCGACTACAGGCATCGGCCATGCAAAAAGTTTTAAGATTTATAGCTACACCCCCGCAAAGCCTATGGCTAGGCTGACACCTGTCCATGTCGTTCAAGCTGTAAACCCCCCTCTCCCACGCGTGGCTTTTCCGACAATTGAAGACACTTTTAAAAGTAACTATGATTACACGTTATATGCTACATATAATAGAGCAACTCTGTTTAAATTTAATAGCCCCATCTTTTTACAAACCATTCGATACCAAACATGCCTATTAACCCCTGCAGAAAAAAGAATTTAAAGATCTGAAAAATAAACGAAATATAAAAGTGTCCTGTGAAATTCGCTTTAATAGGCCTTGTACGTTTAGATTATATTTTGTTTCTAGTTTATATATTTAAAAACCAGTCTTAAAACAAATGCGATGTTCATAATGGCTTGGATGATATAACAGCATGGGTGATACACCCACAACCATCACATGGTGAATACCCCCTCCCCACCCAAACCCCCCCCCCCCCCCCCATCAATCAGATAATTGGTTATTTTGTCAGAAACCGTGAAACGAACACGCGCCAACGTCACTACGTCAAATTCCAGCGTTGGTCTGCGTAAACGTGCGTCAAATTCCACGTAACAGGACGTTTGGGGGGCGTATTCCTGTTTGAAACATACAATGTTCTCTCTGGACAATTTTAGTCATGCCCGATAGCCGCGAGCTGTCAACATGCTGGTAGTATATACTCCGCTACGACTTGAAACTTTCCAAGTGTTTTTTCGTTTTTCGTTTTAATTCTTTAAAACGTAACATATTCTTTTATTTAAATTCTTTCTTCATAGTCTTTCTTTCGAACCATTCTAGGCGTTCTTTTAAACTATCTATCATGCCTTTTGGACCTATCTTTGTCTATTTTGCACAGTATTGTGAATTCACGGAACCCGAAATTTCTTCAAAGTGTTTTTGTCCACTGTCTCTCCCTATGTAGCCATTCACGGGGTCTCCTTTCGACGCTAAGTTTTATTCTATTCTCTATGTTCACTGGCTATGTATTGAGTTCGCCTTTCAGCGCTTTTTAACAAACTGCTTGAATTATTCTATTCTTTTTAACACGTGGCTGTTGCGTTTAACACAAACTGCTTTTTTAAAATAAAACTTAATTGCCGCTGCTACTACTGCTACAACTAACAACATATACATTTATACACCATTACTTTTTCACGATGTTTTTCAAATAAAAAAATGTACAACACAATAAATTGCCAATATGTTTCCCTAAGCACCATGGCCCATCCATAAAAACAATTTACATTCGTCACAAAACCATTCACCAACGTTTACAACAATTCCCAATAAAATGACATCGCCAAACCCTTGAAATGAAAAACCCACAAACCCCCGCCCCGAATGATGATGCATAATCATAATCATAAATTATTATTATTTTTTTTTTAAATATCAATTTTTATTCATAATTATTATTTTTCATAAACTCATTAATATTCATAAATTTACCTTTTGACCCCATCAATCATATTTTGACATTTACCGAATGCTATATACTACTAACCTGGAAGGGGGTGATTGGGAGGAACGGCCTGCCTGATCTTAACCCGAGTGGTGTTTTGTTATTGGACTTCTGTGCTGGTCATGGATTGTCCATAACGAACACCATGTTCGAGCATAGGGTGGGCCATAAGTGTACCTGGTACCAGAGCACCTTAGGCCAAAGATCGATGATCGACTTTGTGGTCGTATCATCAGATCTGCGGCCGTATGTCTTGGACACTCGGGTGAAGAGAGGAGCAGAGCTGTCAACCGATCACCACCTGGTGGTGAGTTGGATCAGGTGGCCGGGGAGACTGCCGGACAGACCCGGTAAACCCAAACGTGTAGTGAGGGTGAACTGGGAACGTCTGGCGGAGGCCCCCGTCCGCAGGGTCTTCAACTCCCACCTACGGAGGAATTTCTCGTGTATCCCGGGGGAGGCTGGGGACATGGAGTCCGAGTGGGCCATGTTCAAAGCCTCCATTGCCGAGGCGGCGGGCAGGAGCTGTGGCCAGAAGGCCATCGGTGCCTGTCATGGCGGCAACCCCAGAACCCGCTGGTGTGAGGGAAGCCGTCAAGCTGAAGAAAGGAGGCCTTTCGGGCTTAGTTGGCCCGGGGGTCTCCTGAAGCAGCAGACAGGTACCGGAGGGCCAGAAGGGCTGCGGCTTCAGCAGTCACTGAGGCAAAAACCCGGGTATGGGCGGAGTTCGGGGAGGCCATGGAGAAGGACTTTCGGTTGGCCTCGAGGAAGTTCTGGCAAACCATCCGACACCTCAGAAAGGGAAAGCAGGGCTTGACCCAGGCTGTGTTCAGCAGGGGAGGAGAACTGCTGACCCGGACTGGGGATGTTGTTGGGCGGTGGAAAGAGCACTTCGAGGAGCTTCTGAACCCGACCAACATGCCCTCTGTGGAAGAGGCAGAGCCTGAAGACTCGGGGGGGTCCGCACCCATATCCCTGGCGGAAGTCGCTGAGGTAGTCACAAAGCTCCGCAGTGGAAAGTCGCCGGGGGTGGATGAGATTCGCCCTGAGATGCTGAAGGCTCTGGACATTGTTGGGCTGTCTTGGCTGACACGCCTCTTCAGTGTCGCGTGGAAGTCAGGGACAGTGCCTGCGGAGTGGCAGACCGGGGTGGTGGTCCCCATCTTCAAGAAGGGGGACCGGAGGGTGTGCTCCAATTATCAGGGTATCACACTTCTCAGCCTCCCCGGGAAAGTTTACTCGAGGGTGCTGGAAAGGAGGCTCCGACCGTTGGTCGAACCTCAGATTCAGGAGGAGCAATGTGGCTTTCACCCTGGCCGTGGAACAGTGGACCAGCTCTTTACCCTAGCAGGGTTGCTCGGGGGGTCATGGGAGTTTGCCCATCCAGTCTACATGTGCTTTGTGGACTTGGAGAAGGCCTTCGACCGTGTCCCCCGGGGGATCCTGTGGGGGGTACTGCGGGAGTACGGGGTACCGGGGCCGTTGTTGCGAGCCATCTGAGCCAGCTGAGGTGGTTCGGGCGCCTCCCTTTGGAGGTGTTCCGGGCACGTCCAACGAGATTATATATCTCTCCTGGCCTGGGAACGCCTCGGGATCCCCCAGGAGGAGCTGGAAAGCGTCGCTGGGGAGAAGGACGTCTGGAACCCCCTGCTTAGCCTACTGCCTCCGCGACCCGACTCTGGATAAGCGGTAGATGATGATGATGATGATGATGACCTCCCTGGTCTGTGTGCCGTGAATTGTTTAGTCAGATTGCACTGGGGATCTGACCCAACGGCATGCATTTGGAATCATTAATATCATTATATAGAAATAGCCGATCTTCTCGCTAGTCTCATTTGCTTATGTAGGTCGCAATGAGGTGAAACTGGTAAATAAATAAAAGCGGAAAAACTCCTTGTAGCTACTTTAACTCTATAAACTTTGCCCCTAGTGGCTGAGACGTATCCGTCTCAATTACAGTATTTGTGTTTGTCTGAAATTATAAACTACAGCTTTAAGAAAACCACATAAATTTTGATGCAGTAATTTTTAAAAGGGTAGCCGCTTGCAAAAATCTCAGCTTCTCCAGTTAGACTGCAGTACCATAAAATAGGAGGGTGCTATTAATAGCCCAAAGCACTTACGACCCTCCTCTCGCCACAGCCACAGACTGTAAAATGCACCGTTTATACACGCTAAGAAAATCATGTCCACGTATAGAAGCAATAATATTTTTTTAAACATCGTACAAATGAGCATTCACCATTTTCCCTTGCTTACTGTACTATATACAGTACCTGATGCGCTTTCGGTTTAGAAGACACCTAATTTTTTTCTCTAAAATCTCTTGTATAAATATGTTTAGAAAACCAAGTACTTACCAGTATATTCAGCTACAGCTGGTTTCTGATTAACCCTGAAGAGTTTATCTTGTTACATTTTGTCAAAGTCCTGTACAGTCGACATTTCCACAGCGACCACCCATTGCACTTAGGGCTGTTCCCATTAGCTGTCAAGGCGCAAGTGCATTTAGGGCGTGTCCAATTCCACTTTTGCTCGTTAAAGGGCACATATTTTGCACGCAAAGTAAGGCGCAAGTTCAAATGGGCTGAATGTAGCCTCTTCATTAATTATAGTTGTGTCTTGGGCATTTGGTGAATTGCTTATATATTGGCAGATTTAATCACAAAAAGAGCGATTTACAGTTGGGGAAAACAGACCTGCTCATGAGCTATTATTTAAGAAAATACAAACCCCAATTCCAAAAAGTTTGGACAGTATGTAAAATTAACATAAAAGCAGAAAGCAGTGATTTGTAAATTCTCTTTTAAATATATTTAATTGAAAACAGTACAAAGAAAATGTATTTAATGTTTTACCTTTCTGTAAATATACGGTAATTCTGAATTTGCCTGTTTCCAAAAAATTGCGACAAGGCCAAAAAAAAACACCTGTTTGGAACATTCAACGGGCAAACAGGTGATGCTATCATGACTGAGTCAAAATACTGTTGATATCTTATTTTCAGGTCCTCTTACAAGCGATTTGAATGGATCTCGATGGGAATTGGGGGGTGTGACTAGATTAAGCTGTAAATTACACGGGAATAGTATGGAACCCATAGTTGGCTAAATGGCTGTAAGTCATCAAGGGTATGCAGTATCAAACAAGCCTCAAACCATCACTCTGCTGCCATATATTGTCGCTGTCGGGTGAAACCCACATATCTAAATTTTTTTGCAAATTACATTTTTTTCCATAAATCACCACTATTTTTTATCCTTTACGTCTGTCTGTGGGTTTTAAGACAATTTGACCAATAGAAAGTACTCAAAATAGCTTGTGATTAAAACCTGTAACTCCATTAGCTCTTCAAAAACATTCTATGTCCATCCTGCCTCCTTCAGACGAAGTGCAAGGGCTACTTTTAATCTGAGGAAAACTTTCAAGTTTCAAGTCGTAGTAGATGTTGATCGGATCTCATCTACTACTACTAACATTGCACCTGATATTTTAATAGCTGGTGGAGTGCCACTATTAATTATTAAATACATGCTTAATTACATGTTTTCAAAAACATTGTCTGTCCAGTCTATGTCATGAAATAACTAACAAGTGCACACTATGCTAGATTGTGATAAAACCCATCACATTGTTGTTGTGTGTGAAAAGACTGACACGCACACACGTTTCAACGTCAGAACATACACTGCTTTACTTCCGTCTCTTACGGTACAGCTCATACTTCCTTGTCTCAGCGCGCGCTCTGCGCGTAACGTCAGCATCCCATAATAACCACACAGTCCTTAAAGGTACCGTAACCATTATATAGCAACACACAGCAAACCCCATGTAACACAGTGTGACCCATGTTATTAGAACATAACATTTCCCCCCCCCCTCAAAAAGAACCAACAGCATACCCCCCCCCCCCCCCAACTGACAACCAACCAAAACATTTCTGAAGAAAACTGAAAGTATAATCAGAATGGCAGAACAACATGACGGCATGAACAGTAGGAATGGAAAAATGTACGAGGCAAGAGTCTGTGATGAAAAACGGCTAAACTAAGCATGGTAACTTGTGACATAGTCCTGCAAGGCAACAGGCCGAGCCCTGGCCCGCACCGGCCTTGGGTCCGGCACCACAGCCTCCTGGCGTGGCGCTGCCGGAGGTGGGACAGGGGCGGGGGGTGGAACCGGGGCTGGGGGTGGGCCAGGATCAGTGGCCATGGTGTAGGGGAATGGTGACGGGGCTTGTGCTGTGGCCGTGTGCTCAGAGAGGGGTGCTGGGACTTTCCTCAGCCTACTAGTGTGCCACCGCGAGCCGTCGTCGAGCAGGAATGTGGCAGGGCCGAGAAGGCGCCTGACCTGTCTGGGCTGGGACCAGAACGAGGCCATCTTGTTGTGTCGTTGTGGCCGTCGAGCCCTGACCCAGTCGGAGACCTGAAGTGACGGTGGCCTCGCCCTGCACTTCTTGTCAACCTTCTCCTTTGTATCCCGCTGCCGTGTGGCAACAGTCTCTCAGATTTGGGTCAGGGAGGGTTTGGGAAAGTTTCCATTTGGTGCTCGGAGCCTGTGCAATGGCAGTTCCAATTCTCGGCCGAGCATCAGAAACGCAAGTGACACCAGAGTGGTGGAGTGTTGGCTCGCTCTGTAGTGCAGCAAGGTCTGGTTGAGTGCCTCTTTGAATGCACAGCCTTGGGCCAGGTGTGTCCATGGCACTGCGGGTTCCCCGGGCACTGCGAGAAACACTTCGGGTGGGGGAAGGCTAAATCCAGCCATCCTCGTCACCAAATGTTGTGTGTGAAAAGACTGACACGCACACACGTTTCAACGTCAGAACATACACTGCTTTACTTCCGTCTCTTACGGTACAGCTCATACTTCCTTGTCTCAGCGTGCGCTCTGCGCATAACATCAGCATCCCATAATAACCACACAGTCCTTAAAGGTACCGTAACCATTATATAGCAACACACAGCAAACCCCATGTAACACAGTGTGACCCATGTTATTAGAACATAACAATTGTATCTTTGACTGCATGATTGCCAGTAACATAATGTTTTGACTAGAGCTAAACCATTTAGCAAGTGAATTAAACTGAATAGCCTTTATCATACAAAATAACTCATCACGGTGGGCCTAGCCTACTGGATAGCCATTGATCTGATCATTAATCCTAGGTAAAGATGTTTGATTCTGTGTGTGTACTTAAGGTCAGCTGATAGTATTGGTTTAACTATTCCTACGACGAGTCAAAGTGGATTTTGTGTTTATTAGCCTATCCCTGGTAGCCGAGACACAATCGGAGAGGACAGGCGAAGCAAGAACTAGACAAATCTTTATTCACAAATGTGGGCTCTTTTCGCAATCATTAGACATAACTGCATGTGGGATAAACAGAAACTATGTCTAACTGAAAGTGAGGATAGCCTAGCATTCGTTGTTTAGTCATAGGCTTCACCTCTTCAAAAACCTGTTCATAGCGGACTTTCGCTAACTTGCGTAGGCTACTGCATGAGTCTTATCGAATGCACAGTAATACTCACACAATTGGGGGGTGAGACTAGATTAAACTAAATTTACATGGGTATAGTATGGAACCCATGGTTGGAAAAATGGCTGTAAATCATCAAAGGTTTGAGGTATCAAATGAGCCAGATATGCAGTAGATATGGATGGATTACTTGAAGGGTTGTTTCTCCTCAATTATTTTTCCATGTAGTTCAATAGGAAAATGAGTCAGCCATTTAGCCAACCATGGGTTCCATACTATTCCCGTGTAATTTATAGAGTAAGCTAGTCCCACCCCCCAATTCCCATAGAGATCCATTCAAATGCAGAGGTTATGGTATCGCTTGTAAGAGTATCTGAAAATAAGATATCAAGAGTCTTTTGATATCCTTTTATACCCAGTCACGATAGCATCACCTGTTTACCTGTGGAATGTTCCAAACAATTGTTTTTTGCCCCTGTCCCAACTTTTTTGGAATGTGTTCCAGGCATCAAATTCGGAATTAGCATATATTTATAAAAATCAATAAAGTTGATAATGTAAAACATTAAATATATTTTCTTTATACTGTTTTCAATTAAATATATCTAAAAGAGAATATAAATGCTTTTATGTGCATTTTACAAACTGCCAACTTTTTGGAATTGGGGTTTGTATGTGTGGTTCAATTTAATTAAAAAGCACCTGCAACCGCTGAGAGTAAGCTAATAGAATATGACTTCCATCTCACCTTAGAAAATGCCAAATTAGCCTGCTTGTTGAACAAATTTTGTTTGATAATACAATGAAACATCAATTACATGTTCTTACAGCAGTCAGATCACAGACAATGCATTTCAGCAAGCGAAGTTCAAGCTTCATCCGAAGTTCATATTACGTGCATTTAGGCTTAATGATGACACTAAATACACAAAATCTGTCAGGTTGGGAGCTCATAGGTTGACGCATATTTTTCCTTGTTTTATATTGTCCTGCTTATGGAAATATAACCAACGTGTTATTACTGGTAGCTTAATGCTTTAAAACAAGCCCATTTTCCTGGGATTGCAGGGACAACTTGCGTCTATCGGCCTTTATCACACTTCCGTGTTCGCAAATGCGGAAGCGTAAATAGTAGCGATATAAAACTTCCGGCGAGTTCTAAACAATGGCAGTGACTACAGCCCTGGGACCAGTTTCACATATGTGGCTCACTCAGTTAACCCAATTAGTCTTGACATTATGGGATAAACCCACAATTTTCGGTTTCACAAAGCGATAATTTCACACTAGTATAATCACAGTAATAAAGATGTGTATATTCATTGTACAATCATACCAATTGAAACTTATATTAAATAGTCTAAATCCTCAAGAGACAGAGAAATAGTAGGCTGCAGCCTCGCTTATCTGGAAGATCTCTGTGTTTATCTCTCAGTCAGCCAAAGCAAACCAGAGACAAAAATATTTAGCTTACATCTGTGTGTGTAAGGGTGTGTGCGTGCATCTTTCTGTATCTCTTTCTGTCTCTCTCTTTCTGCCTTCTGTAGCTTCTCTGAACGAAACTGCAGGCCTATTGAAAACTGTTGGTGTGACTTTAAGGGCTAGGGGTCACTGTGCGCTTATCCAATATGCATGATGTGTAACTATGCACCAATCAGAAGTAAGATAATCTATGTATTAGTTTGATTAAATATGTTTGATTAAATAGGACTACTGGGGGGCCCCCCCCCCCCCCCCCCCTGCTCAGTGATAACACATGCCCGGGCTTAAACCCACACACACAGAGGCCAAGACGGCAAAAAAATGTTCCTTACAATCTGGGGGGAGGTACTGATCCACTGGCACTCTGTTCGCCAAACTCGGAAGTAATGCCGTCTCCTTCTCTGTTCTTCTTCTTCTGCAGCCACAGGCTCCGGAATCCCTCACATATTCTTCGTCAAACAGGTAAGTGTTTTCACTTCTCCTACCTCGTCTCCCGTACTCAGTCTGTTCACTCTTACCCCCGGTGCACTTAGATTATATTACCCCACCGTGACCTAGCCCCAACAAATTCCCATGCAGCCCCGCATTAGCGTTGCAATCCCGTAATTAGTACCTAATCATTAATCAATCATTCAGTTATCGTCCGCAATTATCCCATTCACCAATTCAGGGACCATCCCACGTTTCCTTCCCCTGAGGGGGCAAATTATGTGACACTGCCCTTCAATGCAACTTCAGAGGCTTTAAAAATAAAACAAAAAAGATTAAATAAAAGTAGTGAATGTCACATACAAAGTTCAAGTGAAAAACTTATCATGGCCAATTTTACAGAGTTTAAAAGTCTTTTCTGTGGTGTTTCTTAGTCTTTAAATGTTGTTATCTTATTTGTGTAATTTATTGTTCAATTGCAACTCTCCCCATATTAGACTATGGGGCCTTGTCCCAATACTCACCCTATGGTGTAAGGACTTCCTTCAAGTCCGCACTTTGGTGACGTATTTCTGAGGTTGGACCAAGGGGTGCAAGTGCGCTGTGCAGTGCGCAAATGTGAGGGCGCATAAATACACCCTTGCGACACCCTTTCATGACATCATTCGGTCATTGTGGTTAGACTAGAATAGAATAGAATAACTTTTATTTTTCCGATAGGGAACTTCAGTTGTAGCCACCAGCAACAACAAAAAAGACATAGACAATGGGGCAGACCCACAACACACAAACAAACATATACAATAATACAGCCAAACATCATGATTAAAATAGCCCTAGCTGTCCCGAGATGTCCAATGTCTTCAACCAGTCCAACACACAACACCTCCATGACTTTCCTCCATAGGCTACACGCAGTGTTGCGGTCTCTGTCCACTGTCGAAACGGAGCTCAGCCTTCCCACTCCTCCCTCGCATTATCTTTTTCTTCCCTGGTGGCCTTCTGAAGATTGCCCGCAGTCCCTGATTAGTCCCGACATCTTCAACTCCGGTGAAGAGCGATGGTAAACTCTGTGGCTGCAGATCCAACGGACATTCCCGAGCATAATGCGAATGCGTTTCCATGGTGATGACCACAAACAAAACCATCCTCGCTAGACAATTCGTCAATATTGCAAAAACGAGCAGAAGGAGTGCCCCGTAAAATCTCCAGTCCGCTTCCCCGTTCAACAACAGACACACAGCGCATGAAAAAAAACAAAAGACAAAAGCCTGACATAACAAACACATTCAAATGAACAAATACGAACATAAGAGACAGCTGGACTACATGTCATTGATTACATACACACACATGGCCATGTTTCTTGCCACCGCTATATTTACATTTTTTATTTATAAAGCCATACCCACTGACCAAAATCACATCCATTAGTCGTACGTGGAACATCGGCGACATCAGGCTGTCTGTGAGACGTCCCCCGATTGCCAGAATGAAAGTTTATAAGACTAACATCTAATGTGGATGTCCACTGGACGTTAACAGCAGAGCCAAGAATGATGAACCCATTTAGTCTTATTTAATCTGCTCGTCTGTGCAACATCGTTGGATGTCTCTTGTTCAGTAGGTTTTATGAATGAATCTCAACACACCATTTATATTGAACTTTAGCTTGACAGAGGTACAGATCGGTAAACTCCTCAAAATAAGTTCAATATATGGCATGTTGAATTTAAAAGAAATAAAACAAACACTGGAGGACATTTGCTTTGTAATCATTTCATCCTCTGCATAATAGAATAGCTAGAACAGCAGATCTGTGTGGTTAAACCCAGTGCTGAGTTAAGTTTAATAAATGTATGTTAACTGCACTGTAAGTCCCATATTTGTTACTTGATACAATTAGCTAATGTTACCAGCCAGCCTGAGAAGCCTTTCTGCTGCTCAGTACATATTGCAGGGACATGTCTACGGGTGGGCTGGGGTGGGCATTGCCCACCCAGAGATAAGCCTTGCCCACCCATAAGGAATCATCTGCCCATCCAATGAAAAACCTTTTTTTTTGTGTTCATAGTTTTCTGTAATTTTGTCATTGGTCATCAAAAAATGCACTGCTTTCCGATTGGCCATTTTGAAGCCAAATCCAGACAAAATAAAATCTGACAATATGAAGTCGGCGCCCGAAGCACCGCCAGTAGCCTATTAGAGCTAGCTACAGACGATTCGGCCAATCATAAAAATGCCACATCTAAATAATATACAGGTGCAGCTCAAAAAATTTGAATATCGTGAAAAAGTTTAATATTCTTTGTCACTCATTTCAGAAAGTGAAAGTCATATATTATATAGATTCATTACACATAGAGTGAAATATTTCAAGCCTTTATTTCTTGTAATTTTGATGATTATGGCTTACAGCTAATGAAAACCCAAATTCAGTGTCTCAGAAAATTAGAATATTGTGAAAAAGTTAAATATTGGAAACTCATGGTGTCACACTCTAATCAGCTAATTATCTCAAAACACCTGCAAAGGTTTCCTGAGCCTTTAAATTGTCTCTCAGTCTGGTTCAGTAGGTTACACAATCATGGGGAAGACTGCTGACTTGACAGATGTCCAGAAGACAGTCATTGACACCCTCCACAAGGAGGGTAAGCCACAAAAGGTCATTGCTAAAGAAGCTGGTTGTTCACAGAGTATCCAAGCATATTCATAGAAAGTTGAGTGGAAGGAAAAAGTGTGGTAGGAAAAGGTGCATAAGCAACAGGGATAACCGCAGCCTTGAGAGGATTGTCAAGCAAAATCCATTCAAGAATTTGGGGGAGCTTCACAAGGAGTGGACTGAGGCTGGAGTCAGTGCATCAAGAGCCACCACGCACAGACGAATCCAGGACATGGGCTACAAATGTCGCATTCCTCGTGTCAAGCCACTTCTGAACCAGAGACAACGTCAGAAGCATCTTACCTGGGCTAAGGAGAAAAAGAACTGGACTGTTGCTCAGTGGTCCAAAGTCCTCTTTTCAGATGAGAGTAAATTTTGCATTTCATTTGGAAATCAAGGTCCCAGAGTCTGGAGGAAAAGTGGAGGGGCACAGAATCCACGTTGCTTGACGTCCGGTGTGAAATTTCCACAGTCAGTGATGATTTGGGGTGCCATGTCATCTGCTGGTGTTGGTCCACTGCGTTTTCTGAAGTCCACAGTCAACGCAGCCATCTACCAGGAAATTTTAGAGCACTTCATGCTTCCTTCTGCTGACAAGCTTCATGGAGATGCTGATTTCATTTTCCAGCAGGACGTGGCACCTGCCCACACTGCCAAAAGTACCAAAAGCTGGTTCAATGACCATGGTATTACTGTGCTTGATTGGCCAGCAAACTCGCCTGACCTGAACCCCATAGAGAATCTATGGGGTATTGTCAAGAGGAAGATGAGAGACACCAGACCCAACAATGCAGACGACCTGAAGGCCGCTATCAAAGCAACCTGGGCTTCCATTACACCTCAGCAGTGCCACAGGCTGATCGCCTCCATGCCACGCCGCATTGATGCAGTAATTCATGCAAAAGGAGCCCCAACCAAGTATTGAGTGCATAGAAATTAACATACTTTTCAGAAGGCTGACATTTCTGTTTAAAATATCCTTTTTTATTGATCTTATGTAATATTCTAATTTTCTGAGACACTGAATTTGGGTTTTCATTAGCTGTAAGCCATAATCATCAAAATTACAAGAAATAAAGGCTTGAAATATTTCACTCGATGTGTAATGAATCTATATAATATATGAGTTTCACTTTCTGACATGAGTGACAAAAAATATTTAACTTTTTCACGGTATTCAAATTTTTTGAGCTGCACCTGTATTTGTCTAATATCTGATTGGTTGGTTTGGCCATATAAAACATGGAGACTCAATCTATGCTGTCTCTTCTTGATAACTTACTGTTACGCATTGCTTAGGATATAATATTCGCTAGCCTAGCTTACTCAGTGAGTTGAGGATAGTGGCCACCTACCATTAGACGTCACCTCCATGCCAGCAAATAATTTGGAAGGCATGCCAGAAAAAGCCTTTTCTGTCATTTCACCACAAACATAAGCGCCTGGAGTTTGCTAAATGCTACTGGAACTTTGACTGGAACCGTGTTTTGTGGTCAGATGAAACGAAAATTCAGCTTTTCTGCACTCAAGGTGGGTTTGGCATAAAAAGAAGGATGGCTATACTGAAAATAACCTGATCCCCACTGTATGGTGGAGGTTCCGTGATGTTGTGGGGCTGTTTTTCCTCCAAAGGCCCTGGGAACCTTGTTAGGGTACATGGCATCATGAACTCTATGAAATACCAGGACATTTTTTATCTGAATCTGGCTGCCTCTGCCATTAAATTAAAACTGGGTCGTCGTTGGATTTGTTAAATATAAGTATTTCTTGATGAGGGTTTTTTTTTTCTCCTAATACATTTGCTTCAATTAAAGGTGGGATTTTACTCATTTTTTCAGTGTGAGATTAAGCTAATTCACCAAATGGTGAATTTTTTAATAACCCTTTGTAATCATCTTTACCAGGGGTGCCAATAATTGTGAAGGGCACTGTAAATATATAGTTATTTTATAAAGTTTGTGAAAATGCATGATTTAACTGGTTTTCACTTTACACTTGAAGATGATCTATTCCTACGTTCGATTGTGCAGTAGTTCTTGCACACAGAATACAGCTCTGATTGGCCAGAGTGCTGAAAGTAACGATAACACAAAGAACTATGAACAATGCGCTTCAGCGAAGTTTGGTTCGATACAGATTCACGAGATGGCAGCATCAAGGGCACAGACTAAGCCCCTGAAGGTTCTCACGGGCACTTGAAGTGCGCAAGTGCTCACGTGTGAGTATTGGGACAGGGGGATGTTTTTATAAACTTTTATAAACATCTCAAGGATGTTGTATCTATTGTATGATTCGTCACTTGACTGTGCCGTTGGAGTGTCTATGGGGACCCCTGGAGGATAACCATTGAAATACAAGTTTAAATCCCTGCAGGTCACGTGGGGGAAACAAACTGTTGGCCCTAGAGTGTTGCTCTATGAGTCCATGTGCAATTATAATAATTTTTTATCTTTTTTAGGTGTTGGGCCCAAGTGCAAAAATGAGCTATATAGGTATAACTTATATTATATAACCCAGGTTTGCCTTCTACCGGCCTTGGTTTATGAGGGGTTTTCAGAAATGTCAGCATAAAAGGATGTAGACGTGTAGAGTATGGCAATTACTAATCCTTTGAAGAAAAGCAGGGTCTTTTTTGAGCCACGTTTTATTTTCATTGGGGGATGCTCTGTAGCCTCAAATACAGTCATTGAAGACAATATTCAACCCATTTCTCTCCTTAGAAACCCACATCATTTCCAGACTGGCCTTTTTGAACCCAAGAGAGGAAAATTGCAATGCAGGTATTGCAGTGTATTTCAGTTGGCCTTAGACCGTTACACATTGGTTTTGTGAGATAAACAACATCGTCTGAAATGTGTGAGATCAGCAAGTTCAAATGTGAGAGCATAAGGAGAGGTTTTGAATGCATGAGTCTGCACACTATCAACCGGTTAACTATTAATTATTAACTATTATTTAACAATATTATTAATATTATTAACTATTCGTATTAAAGGGATATTTCACCTTAGTGTTACATAAGTCATTTTGTGGAGCTTATCTCATTATATTTGCATAGTGTGAATACTAGCAACATCAGATGTCCCTGCTGACCGTTAACGGCTTTGCCGTCAGTCCAGTTGTCAGGGTCCCCATTCACTCCCATTCATTTTCGGGACCTCACCGAAATTAATCGTTTTAAAGCACAGACTACCTACGGCAGATAATACATTGATAAAAGAGAACACGACGATGAAAAGGTATGTGTTTGTTTTGAGTTTATAAAATGTTGTCACGTTTAAATTAGCTATAATAGTGGAACTATTTTCGGATATGCTACTGCGTAGAAATACAACAAGCCATAGTTTGATTATTAGTTTTATTATAACGTAAAACTAACGGTAGCCTAAATATCAAAACAAACACGTACCTTTTCATCGTCGTGTTCTCTTTTATCAATGTATTATCTGCCGTAGTTAGTGTGCTTTAAAGCGATTCATTTTGGTGAGGTCCCGAAAATGAATGGGAGTGAATGGGGACCCTGACAACCGGGACTACCGGGGATGCTGTTAACGGTCAGCAGGAATATCTGATGTTGCTAATATTCACGCTATGCAAATATAATGGGATCGGCTCCACAAAATCTCTTATGTCACACTAAGATGAAATATCCCTTTAACTATATAATATTAACGTCATTAAATGGGGTACAGAGGAGCAGAATCAATCAATTCAGGAGAATAAAGGCTATTATTCAATCATTATTATTATTATTATTATTATTATTATTATTATTATTATTATTGCTTTATGAAACTGCTCAACTGAAGGCTCGTGCCTTGAGTGAGCGAGCAGAGGGGTTACCCTGCCAAATTAAACTCTCTGTGTGATGCTACATCCAGTGGTGTGTCATTTCACGAGACTCCCAGCCACAGTTGTGATGTGCTTTTCAGTAAAAACACAAAACACTTCACAGTGAGCACACACTGTGATACCTGCGGAACTCAAGAGTTATGAAATTAAGCTTTCAGGTAACAAAGTTACCCCACAAGTACAAGGCTGATGTGAAATCTTCTCATTTTTCTGGTGTTGGTTAAAAAGGCTTGCTATTAATCAACTTCCAAATCCTTACAAACCTCAGGCTGGGTCCTGTACAAGGGGTGCTTACATCAAAGAAAGGACATCAAAATGCAAATGTGGGTGCAGAACATTATCTTTCAGTACCCATCTATGGAGAAGCCTGCTGCACATTGTGCAGGAATTAGACATTCTGCCCATATATTAAACATGTAGATTAAAAATGTATTAATTCAGGGAATTTCACAGCTAAAACTATAATCACATAAAGGGTATGTGGTACTGTGAATTTAAAATGGCACATAATTAAACACCCTCTCAAAATCTTCAGTATAATATCATAAATTAAAAATAGCATTCTTGAAAATGAATTCATCACAGATGAATACAGTAAAAAATGTTCTGCTCTTTAAAAAAAAATTCATAAATGATACTCTTTTCCTCTTTTTTTCTCCCCAATCTTGCTCACGCTGCAACTTTGATTGTTGATTAGTGGAAGAACCAGCAAATGTGCATTCCAGAAGTGATGTCAGCCGCCTCTTCTTATCAAAAGTGGTGCTCACATGGGACTTGGAGGACAACACAACATCATCATGCATATCAGTTCTATAGATTAAATTGCTGGTCCTCGATCAGCCAGTGGGGGTCGCTGAAGTCCTCCCTCTCCTGGGTGGCGCGAGAGCTAATTATGTGTCACACTACGGGGCTGCCTGACACAGTTGGCATTGTCGTGGCCTGGATTTGATACCAGACCGTGGGGCCCGTCCATACACTAGAACAGTGCCTTAACAGGATGAGCCTCCCAGCAGTTCTTCTCTGCCATTTTAACACAATGTATATGTATTGCTTACTTCATATTGTGGCAGGGTGGGCGTGGTTAGCCTCTGCTTGCAGAGAGAGGGAGAGCTGAGCGGCTCTCGGACCCTGAGTCACAGCTGTCATAAGTTAATCAGTATCACGGGGAACCGTAATTGAATAATGGTTTAATTGTTTCTGATTGCTGTGACAGTGAGCCGGGGCTTGAAAAGGGCGGGCGGACAAACGGGGCTGGCTGTGAACGGAGAAGGAAAAGCTCCGGAAAGCCAGAGCCGGAAAATAAAAGTTTGTGGTTAACAAATATTCTGTGTGTCTCCAGTTCTTTCCCAAGAGGTGGCACTCGACTTTGCCACAGTGGTGGCCCGTACGGGGGGGAAGTTTGGAGAGACAGACACAGATAAAAGAATAATAATAATAAATAAAAGAAAATTTAAATGGAGACCAGCCAAGAGTGAACAGAAGCGGGGCAGCCAGTAGTAGCGCTCGCGCGCATGCTGGAAGCCATGACCCAGATGCGGGAGCGGCAAGCGGCGGTGCATCAAGAGCAGATGGAGGCTCTGCGGCTGCAGGCTACCCTCCAGACGGAGACGCTGCGGCAGCTAGCCATCGGCGGGGGGGGGCAGGGTCCTGGGATCCGCACGTCCGAGCCCCCATAAAGATCCAGCTGCCTAAAATGACGGCCGACGATGACGCCCGGGCCTTCCTGGACAGTTTCGAGGTGGCCGCGGAGGCGTGTCGGTGGCCCAGCGAGGAATGGGTAGTCCGCCTCCTGCCACTTTTAACGGGGGAAGCCCGGGCGGACTACAACACCGTCAGGAGGGCAATCCTGGATCGTCTGGGCTATAGCCCAGAAGACCAAAGGCGCCGGTTCCGGGAAGCCTCCCTGGTTCCGGGGGACCGCCCCTTTGCGTTCGCCCAGCGGCTCACCTACATGGCCCGATGATGGCTGCAGCCAGAAATCCGGTCCGCCACGGGGGTGGTGGAGCAGGTCGTGCTGGAGAAGTTTGTGGGCGGGCTGCCAGAGGCGACCGCCAACTGGGTGCGCTGCCATGACCCACTAACCTGGAGCTGGCAGTTATCCTGGCCGAAGACCATCTGGCCGTGGTACCCAGCAGCCCGCCGCAAAAGCCGCCGGAACCGGCTTCTAGGAGGAGGCCCCCGCCTCGCACGGTCCCTTCTTCTCTTGTCCGCGACCCCGCTACAACCTATCCCCGAATTAACCCCCCCTCTTTTTTCTCTCCCTCTCCAGGTCCAGGCTCGGTGGCGGGAGGGTCCGACCCACATAGGGCTCCTCAGACTGTCGGACCGGGTTGTTGGCGATGCGGGCAGCTCGGCCACCTGCGCCGTGACTGTCCACTTATGGAGATAGGGCAGGTGGTCCGGGCTGTCGATCTGCCCACTCCCGCTCACGATCCAGAGGGAGCGTACTGCATCCCGGTAAGGGTGCAAGGGAGTGAACACCGGGCGTTGTTGGATTCAGGGGTGATGCAGTCCATGATTCGGCAAAGCCTGGTTTGGCCAGAGGCATTGGTGGAGGCACCCTGGGTATCAATTAGGTGCGTGCATGGGGATGTGCAGAAATATCCGGTAGTGCCTGTCAAAATTTATTATCAATGGAAATTGTATATGGTCAAAGCTGCGGTTAGCTCCCGGCTGTCGCACCCCCTGATTTTGGGAATTGATTAGGCGGGGTTTCATAAAGTGTCAGGGAAGCTGTGGGAGGTGCGATCCCGACCGGTAGGGCCCAGGGAGGTGTGTGCTGTTGACGGCGAGGACGCAGGGTCAGCCGACACGGTCGAGGGGGGGGGGGGCGGAGCCTGGGGAGCCTCGAGAGGAGACTCCCCTGGTTCCGGTTTTTCACCCCACGGAGGATTTCCCACTCGAACAGTCTCGAGATGACACCTTACGCTTTGCTTACGACCAAGTGATGCGTATTGATGGTCAGCAAGTGCGTCTGGAGACAGCTCTCTCTCACCCGTATTTCTCTGTTATTAGAGATAGATTATATCGAGTGTGTCTGGACGCTCAAACAGGAGAAGAAAATACCCAGTTGTTGGTACCTAAAAGCCGCCGGGAAATGGTTTTCCAAGCAGCTCATTATAACCTTGGGATATGACAAAACACTAAACCGTATAATGGCCCGATTTTATTGGCCGGGCATCTGGGCCGACGTACGTCGGTGGTGTGCGTCTTGCCCGGAATGTCAATTAGTGAATTCCCTGGCCACCCCAAAAGCGCCGTTGCAGCCACTTCCATTAATAGAGGTCCCGTTTGATAGAGTGGCTATGGACCTCATCGGGCCATTTGAACGGAGCACTCAGGGATACCGATTCGTACTAGTTCTGGTGGATTATGCGACCCGGTATCCCGAAGCAGTTCCACTGCGCAATATCTCCGCTAAGAGTGTTGCGCAGGCACTGTTTCAAATCATCTCCCGCGTCGGAATCCCAAAAGAGATTCTGACGGACCAGGGCACATCATTTATGTCATGGACACTAAACGAACTGTACGCGTTATTGGGCATTCAGTCGATTAAAACCAGCGTGTACCAGCCCCAAACGAATGGGCTCGTTGAGAGGTTTCATAGGACTTTGAAGTCGATGATTCGGAAGTTTGTTCACGAAGATAGTCCAAATTGGGATAAATGGTTAGTCCCTTTATTATTTGCAGTGCGGGAGACACTTCCGTTCGGGCTATTCGGGGCTCCAGCCACGTTCCAGCGCCTTATGGATCGGGTGCTGCGTCCGCATGTTGCATATGCAACCTGCAGCCTATATTGATGATGTTATCATCCACAGTAAGGACTGGGCGCAGCATATGCGGCATTTGGGGGCGGAACTCGAGTCTCTGAGGCGGGCGGGGCTCACGGCTAACCCGAGGAAGTGTGCAATTGGCAGAGCGGAGGTACGGTATTTGGGGTACCACTTGGGAAGTGGACAGGTGCGGCCTCTAGTGGACAAAACCGCGGCGATTGCGACCTGTCCCCAGCCCAAGACGAAAAAAGAGGTGAGGAGGTTCTTGGGGTTAGCCGGTTACTGTAGGAGGTTTATTCCTGAGTTTTCGGAGCTGACCAGCCCCTTGACTGATTTAACTCGGAAGTGGACGGAGCCGTGCCGGAGGGCATTTGAGCGAGTAAAAGAAGCACTCTGTGGGGAGCCGCTTTTGTTTACACCTAATTTTTCTCTCCCTTTCACCCTGCAGACAGACGCGTCGGACAGAGGGCTGGGGGCCGTTTTGACCCAGCAGGTGGAGGGAGTCGATCGCCCGGTGCTGTACATAAGCCGCAAACTATCACAGCGGGAGGCGAAGTACAGCACCATCGAAAAGGAATGCCTCGCCATCCGGTGGGCGGTCGGGTCCCTCCGTTATTACCTGCTGGGCCGCTCATTCACCCTCTGGTCGGACCACGCCCCCCTCCAGTGGCTCCACCGCATGATAGATGCCAACGCGCGGATCACCCGTTGGTATCTGGCATTACAGCCGTTCAATTTTAAGGTGATCCATAGGCCGGGGCCGCAGATGGTGGTGGCGGACTTCCTCTCTCGCTGCGGAGGAGGGGGGGGGGGGTTAGTCATCAGCCGGATGGCCTAAGTCGGGCGGTGGGGGTATGTGGCAGGGTGGGCGTGGTTAGCCTCTGCTTGCAGAGAGACAGAGAGCTGAGCGGCTCTCGGACCCTGAGCCACAGCTGTCATAAGTTAATCAGTATCACAGGGAACCGTAATTGAATAATGGTTTAATTGTTTCTGATTGCTGTGACAGTGAGCCGGGGCTTGAAAAGGGAGAGGCGGGCGGACAAACGGGGCTGGCTGTGAACGGAGAAGAAAAGCTCCGGAAAGCCAGAGCCGGAAAAGAAAAGTTTAAAGAAATAAAAACCCACTGTGTGGTTAACAAATATTCTGTGTGTCTCCAGTTCTTTCCCAAGAGGTGGCACTCGACTTTGCCACACATATGTATATGTATAGCCTGGTATTGGGCATGTAGGCTCCCCATCACTTGCTTACTGTAAACTTACAGCTGCGGAAGCAGTCAATAAAGCAAGCAAACAGTACTGACAAAAAACCTGCCAGGCCTGAATGTCAATGTAGCAAAAGAAACATTACGTTAAACAGGCTAAATCAAAGCAATCTAAATATTTTATCTTTGCAATACACTGCAATACACACTAGCACAATATAATTTCTGCACTGACATCAATAGATGAACATCGATATAAGTAATATAGGAATCAATAAGAGTATTAATAGTCAAGGGCACAGGAGTTCTGAACATAAGGCAATCGATACTCAGGGAACCAGTATGTGTGTGCTTTCAACAGCCACCTTGTTGTGAATGATAAAATCCCATGTTAGGCAGTTGCAACTTGCTACTGTGATTTTTCATCAGTAACAATGGGACAATCCTTGCACAGGTATGTCCAAGTAGAGTTCACTGAGCAACCTCACTGTTGTTGTCCTAATCTCCCTGCTCCCATCTTTTTGCACAAATGAGAATGAAGGCATTTCTAGGGAAGTGAACTTCATATTTCGACCATCCCCCCCCCACCACATTGACTCCTGCTTTTAGCATGCCGGCATTTCAAGGAGCTGAGAGCAAAGAAAAATAGGGCATTACCAAAGCTATGAATCTCGTAGGGAACACGGAAAGTGCCCACGCTCAATCCGTACGCTGCAAACCACCTCCCTCTTCAGGGTTTACGGCTCTCTTCTCTGACAAGCATTCTTTATAATGAACACTAGTGTTCAGGATATGAAACTGTGCATACCCGATGTCATGTGGGAGAGGGTTCTCACCACTCTGCTCTTTCCCCAACGCGTGAACATCAGCCCCCATGCATCCAGTTGGAGTATGGTCACGCGGGGTTCCCTGCATTCATGCGCGTCTTGGCCCGCATTCCGATGCATGGCCTTGTTCCGGCAGCCCTGCCCAGCGCTGGGGTTAGTAATTAGGAACCGCAGAGGGACCGCCCCTACTACCGAGGTCACAGACAGGGCAGCTACCACCGGAACCCTCATTATACGACTGCTACTTTTGTGTCGCCATGAAATATTTATATATTTCATATTTTATACAGCCCTCCACCCCAAAGGATGTATGAGTGTTGCTTACATATATGATGACAGTGAAAAAACAGCACTGCCATAGACAGCAGGTCCAATTTAGACCTTGTTAGACATTAATTGCATGCCAGATGTTGTGCTGATCAACTGCCCCGTCAGAAAGAATATCACGGTGAATGTACAGGCACCACGATAATTAAAATATCTCTCACTTTGCCGCGATGGACAAGTGCTAATGTAGTCATTCACAAATCACACCCTAATTATGCAAATAGCCTTTCCCTTTAAATGATGCCTGTCATGTAATATGTGCTTTCAACTCTCAGTCAAGAAGGGCCTCACAAGCTGCTAAGGAAGGCCACAGTGTAAATTGACTGGCAGGTAAAAGCGAGCTCAAAAGGATAACTCGTCGTTAAAATTTGCTGATATAATGCAATAATGTTGATGGAGTGTGCAAGCCCTAACTACCACTCCGTCAATTTAAAATTTTCTAGTCCACAGTTATAGTTCCCACTTGTTCAAATTATGTGAAGAAAATAACTGTGGAAATATATCCCTGTGCTGTATTATTATTATTATTATTATTATTATTATTCAGGATTTGTAGAATGGGTGGGGTGTTATCTCAAGAGCATTGTTTTATTATTTCCTCATGTGCCCCTATTCTCTGTGACGCTGTTCTCTTGAAATATGCCTCCCACCACAGCAATGCCGACTGTCTGCTCACTAAAATAATGGCTCCATGGCTCTCCTCGCAAGGGCTCCTCTGCTGTTCTTTGCTGGCTGTCTGTTTTTTATACCGCTAAAGGATTGTCTCCAATACATTTGGCATGCCTGCGATACGCTCATAAAGCTATTGTGGTACAGGAAGTCATATTTTGGCTTGGCCAGCTTGCCATTAATATAATCAGTACCACGCTGATGGCTGAGCAGAGCAAGAGTCCAATCATGTACTATTCCACAGCGAGATTGAGTATTCTGTACCTTTTGATGTGTCGGTCTCCAACATCCCATATGCTGAGAATTCCATGGCAAGCGAATCCATGGCAATTGTTCCATCCCATCTGGGGAGGGTAGCAGATTCAGGTCAGCCGCCTCTTCTTATCACACCTCTGTTCAAAAGTGGTGCTCACATGGGACTTGGAGGACAACACAACATCATCATGCATATCAGTTCTATAGATTAAATTGCTGGTCCTCGATCAGCCAGTGGGGGTCGCTGAAGTCCTCCCTCTCCTGGGTGGCGCGAGAGCTAATTATGTGTCACACTACGGGGCTGCCTGACACAGTTGGCATTGTCGTGGCCTGGATTTGATACCAGACCGTGGGGCCCGTCCATACACTAGAACAGTGCCTTAACAGGATGAGCCTCCCAGCAGTTCTTCTCTGCCATTTTAACACAATGTATATGTATTGCTTACTTCATATTGTGGCAGGGTGGGCGTGGTTAGCCTCTGCTTGCAGAGAGAGGGAGAGCTGAGCGGCTCTCGGACCCTGAGTCACAGCTGTCATAAGTTAATCAGTATCACGGGGAACCGTAATTGAATAATGGTTTAATTGTTTCTGATTGCTGTGACAGTGAGCCGGGGCTTGAAAAGGGCGGGCGGACAAACGGGGCTGGCTGTGAACGGAGAAGGAAAAGCTCCGGAAAGCCAGAGCCGGAAAATAAAAGTTTGTGGTTAACAAATATTCTGTGTGTCTCCAGTTCTTTCCCAAGAGGTGGCACTCGACTTTGCCACAGTGGTGGCCCGTACGGGGGGGAAGTTTGGAGAGACAGACACAGATAAAAGAATAATAATAATAAATAAAAGAAAATTTAAATGGAGACCAGCCAAGAGTGAACAGAAGCGGGGCAGCCAGTAGTAGCGCTCGCGCGCATGCTGGAAGCCATGACCCAGATGCGGGAGCGGCAAGCGGCGGTGCATCAAGAGCAGATGGAGGCTCTGCGGCTGCAGGCTACCCTCCAGACGGAGACGCTGCGGCAGCTAGCCATCGGCGGGGGGGGGCAGGGTCCTGGGATCCGCACGTCCGAGCCCCCATAAAGATCCAGCTGCCTAAAATGACGGCCGACGATGACGCCCGGGCCTTCCTGGACAGTTTCGAGGTGGCCGCGGAGGCGTGTCGGTGGCCCAGCGAGGAATGGGTAGTCCGCCTCCTGCCACTTTTAACGGGGGAAGCCCGGGCGGACTACAACACCGTCAGGAGGGCAATCCTGGATCGTCTGGGCTATAGCCCAGAAGACCAAAGGCGCCGGTTCCGGGAAGCCTCCCTGGTTCCGGGGGACCGCCCCTTTGCGTTCGCCCAGCGGCTCACCTACATGGCCCGATGATGGCTGCAGCCAGAAATCCGGTCCGCCACGGGGGTGGTGGAGCAGGTCGTGCTGGAGAAGTTTGTGGGCGGGCTGCCAGAGGCGACCGCCAACTGGGTGCGCTGCCATGACCCACTAACCTGGAGCTGGCAGTTATCCTGGCCGAAGACCATCTGGCCGTGGTACCCAGCAGCCCGCCGCAAAAGCCGCCGGAACCGGCTTCTAGGAGGAGGCCCCCGCCTCGCACGGTCCCTTCTTCTCTTGTCCGCGACCCCGCTACAACCTATCCCCGAATTAACCCCCCCTCTTTTTTCTCTCCCTCTCCAGGTCCAGGCTCGGTGGCGGGAGGGTCCGACCCACATAGGGCTCCTCAGACTGTCGGACCGGGTTGTTGGCGATGCGGGCAGCTCGGCCACCTGCGCCGTGACTGTCCACTTATGGAGATAGGGCAGGTGGTCCGGGCTGTCGATCTGCCCACTCCCGCTCACGATCCAGAGGGAGCGTACTGCATCCCGGTAAGGGTGCAAGGGAGTGAACACCGGGCGTTGTTGGATTCAGGGGTGATGCAGTCCATGATTCGGCAAAGCCTGGTTTGGCCAGAGGCATTGGTGGAGGCACCCTGGGTATCAATTAGGTGCGTGCATGGGGATGTGCAGAAATATCCGGTAGTGCCTGTCAAAATTTATTATCAATGGAAATTGTATATGGTCAAAGCTGCGGTTAGCTCCCGGCTGTCGCACCCCCTGATTTTGGGAATTGATTAGGCGGGGTTTCATAAAGTGTCAGGGAAGCTGTGGGAGGTGCGATCCCGACCGGTAGGGCCCAGGGAGGTGTGTGCTGTTGACGGCGAGGACGCAGGGTCAGCCGACACGGTCGAGGGGGGGGGGGGCGGAGCCTGGGGAGCCTCGAGAGGAGACTCCCCTGGTTCCGGTTTTTCACCCCACGGAGGATTTCCCACTCGAACAGTCTCGAGATGACACCTTACGCTTTGCTTACGACCAAGTGATGCGTATTGATGGTCAGCAAGTGCGTCTGGAGACAGCTCTCTCTCACCCGTATTTCTCTGTTATTAGAGATAGATTATATCGAGTGTGTCTGGACGCTCAAACAGGAGAAGAAAATACCCAGTTGTTGGTACCTAAAAGCCGCCGGGAAATGGTTTTCCAAGCAGCTCATTATAACCTTGGGATATGACAAAACACTAAACCGTATAATGGCCCGATTTTATTGGCCGGGCATCTGGGCCGACGTACGTCGGTGGTGTGCGTCTTGCCCGGAATGTCAATTAGTGAATTCCCTGGCCACCCCAAAAGCGCCGTTGCAGCCACTTCCATTAATAGAGGTCCCGTTTGATAGAGTGGCTATGGACCTCATCGGGCCATTTGAACGGAGCACTCAGGGATACCGATTCGTACTAGTTCTGGTGGATTATGCGACCCGGTATCCCGAAGCAGTTCCACTGCGCAATATCTCCGCTAAGAGTGTTGCGCAGGCACTGTTTCAAATCATCTCCCGCGTCGGAATCCCAAAAGAGATTCTGACGGACCAGGGCACATCATTTATGTCATGGACACTAAACGAACTGTACGCGTTATTGGGCATTCAGTCGATTAAAACCAGCGTGTACCAGCCCCAAACGAATGGGCTCGTTGAGAGGTTTCATAGGACTTTGAAGTCGATGATTCGGAAGTTTGTTCACGAAGATAGTCCAAATTGGGATAAATGGTTAGTCCCTTTATTATTTGCAGTGCGGGAGACACTTCCGTTCGGGCTATTCGGGGCTCCAGCCACGTTCCAGCGCCTTATGGATCGGGTGCTGCGTCCGCATGTTGCATATGCAACCTGCAGCCTATATTGATGATGTTATCATCCACAGTAAGGACTGGGCGCAGCATATGCGGCATTTGGGGGCGGAACTCGAGTCTCTGAGGCGGGCGGGGCTCACGGCTAACCCGAGGAAGTGTGCAATTGGCAGAGCGGAGGTACGGTATTTGGGGTACCACTTGGGAAGTGGACAGGTGCGGCCTCTAGTGGACAAAACCGCGGCGATTGCGACCTGTCCCCAGCCCAAGACGAAAAAAGAGGTGAGGAGGTTCTTGGGGTTAGCCGGTTACTGTAGGAGGTTTATTCCTGAGTTTTCGGAGCTGACCAGCCCCTTGACTGATTTAACTCGGAAGTGGACGGAGCCGTGCCGGAGGGCATTTGAGCGAGTAAAAGAAGCACTCTGTGGGGAGCCGCTTTTGTTTACACCTAATTTTTCTCTCCCTTTCACCCTGCAGACAGACGCGTCGGACAGAGGGCTGGGGGCCGTTTTGACCCAGCAGGTGGAGGGAGTCGATCGCCCGGTGCTGTACATAAGCCGCAAACTATCACAGCGGGAGGCGAAGTACAGCACCATCGAAAAGGAATGCCTCGCCATCCGGTGGGCGGTCGGGTCCCTCCGTTATTACCTGCTGGGCCGCTCATTCACCCTCTGGTCGGACCACGCCCCCCTCCAGTGGCTCCACCGCATGATAGATGCCAACGCGCGGATCACCCGTTGGTATCTGGCATTACAGCCGTTCAATTTTAAGGTGATCCATAGGCCGGGGCCGCAGATGGTGGTGGCGGACTTCCTCTCTCGCTGCGGAGGAGGGGGGGGGGGGTTAGTCATCAGCCGGATGGCCTAAGTCGGGCGGTGGGGGTATGTGGCAGGGTGGGCGTGGTTAGCCTCTGCTTGCAGAGAGACAGAGAGCTGAGCGGCTCTCGGACCCTGAGCCACAGCTGTCATAAGTTAATCAGTATCACAGGGAACCGTAATTGAATAATGGTTTAATTGTTTCTGATTGCTGTGACAGTGAGCCGGGGCTTGAAAAGGGAGAGGCGGGCGGACAAACGGGGCTGGCTGTGAACGGAGAAGAAAAGCTCCGGAAAGCCAGAGCCGGAAAAGAAAAGTTTAAAGAAATAAAAACCCACTGTGTGGTTAACAAATATTCTGTGTGTCTCCAGTTCTTTCCCAAGAACTCGACTTTGCCACACATATGTATATGTATAGCCTGGTATTGGGCATGTAGGCTCCCCATCACTTGCTTACTGTAAACTTACAGCTGCGGAAGCAGTCAATAAAGCAAGCAAACAGTACTGACAAAAAACCTGCCAGGCCTGAATGTCAATGTAGCAAAAGAAACATTACGTTAAACAGGCTAAATCAAAGCAATCTAAATATTTTATCTTTGCAATACACTGCAATACACACTAGCACAATATAATTTCTGCACTGACATCAATAGATGAACATCGATATAAGTAATATAGGAATCAATAAGAGTATTAATAGTCAAGGGCACAGGAGTTCTGAACATAAGGCAATCGATACTCAGGGAACCAGTATGTGTGTGCTTTCAACAGCCACCTTGTTGTGAATGATAAAATCCCATGTTAGGCAGTTGCAACTTGCTACTGTGATTTTTCATCAGTAACAATGGGACAATCCTTGCACAGGTATGTCCAAGTAGAGTTCACTGAGCAACCTCACTGTTGTTGTCCTAATCTCCCTGCTCCCATCTTTTTGCACAAATGAGAATGAAGGCATTTCTAGGGAAGTGAACTTCATATTTCGACCATCCCCCCCCCACCACATTGACTCCTGCTTTTAGCATGCCGGCATTTCAAGGAGCTGAGAGCAAAGAAAAATAGGGCATTACCAAAGCTATGAATCTCGTAGGGAACACGGAAAGTGCCCACGCTCAATCCGTACGCTGCAAACCACCTCCCTCTTCAGGGTTTACGGCTCTCTTCTCTGACAAGCATTCTTTATAATGAACACTAGTGTTCAGGATATGAAACTGTGCATACCCGATGTCATGTGGGAGAGGGTTCTCACCACTCTGCTCTTTCCCCAACGCGTGAACATCAGCCCCCATGCATCCAGTTGGAGTATGGTCACGCGGGGTTCCCTGCATTCATGCGCGTCTTGGCCCGCATTCCGATGCATGGCCTTGTTCCGGCAGCCCTGCCCAGCGCTGGGGTTAGTAATTAGGAACCGCAGAGGGACCGCCCCTACTACCGAGGTCACAGACAGGGCAGCTACCACCGGAACCCTCATTATACGACTGCTACTTTTGTGTCGCCATGAAATATTTATATATTTCATATTTTATACAGCCCTCCACCCCAAAGGATGTATGAGTGTTGCTTACATATATGATGACAGTGAAAAAACAGCACTGCCATAGACAGCAGGTCCAATTTAGACCTTGTTAGACATTAATTGCATGCCAGATGTTGTGCTGATCAACTGCCCCGTCAGAAAGAATATCACGGTGAATGTACAGGCACCACGATAATTAAAATATCTCTCACTTTGCCGCGATGGACAAGTGCTAATGTAGTCATTCACAAATCACACCCTAATTATGCAAATAGCCTTTCCCTTTAAATGATGCCTGTCATGTAATATGTGCTTTCAACTCTCAGTCAAGAAGGGCCTCACAAGCTGCTAAGGAAGGCCACAGTGTAAATTGACTGGCAGGTAAAAGCGAGCTCAAAAGGATAACTCGTCGTTAAAATTTGCTGATATAATGCAATAATGTTGATGGAGTGTGCAAGCCCTAACTACCACTCCGTCAATTTAAAATTTTCTAGTCCACAGTTATAGTTCCCACTTGTTCAAATTATGTGAAGAAAATAACTGTGGAAATATATCCCTGTGCTGTATTATTATTATTATTATTATTATTATTATTCAGGATTTGTAGAATGGGTGGGGTGTTATCTCAAGAGCATTGTTTTATTATTTCCTCATGTGCCCCTATTCTCTGTGACGCTGTTCTCTTGAAATATGCCTCCCACCACAGCAATGCCGACTGTCTGCTCACTAAAATAATGGCTCCATGGCTCTCCTCGCAAGGGCTCCTCTGCTGTTCTTTGCTGGCTGTCTGTTTTTTATACCGCTAAAGGATTGTCTCCAATACATTTGGCATGCCTGCGATACGCTCATAAAGCTATTGTGGTACAGGAAGTCATATTTTGGCTTGGCCAGCTTGCCATTAATATAATCAGTACCACGCTGATGGCTGAGCAGAGCAAGAGTCCAATCATGTACTATTCCACAGCGAGATTGAGTATTCTGTACCTTTTGATGTGTCGGTCTCCAACATCCCATATGCTGAGAATTCCATGGCAAGCGAATCCATGGCAATTGTTCCATCCCATCTGGGGAGGGTAGCAGATTCAGGAACAAGGAGGATTTTCTATTCATTCAGTATGCTCTAGTGAAATTTCCCCATCTGTCCTCATCTGTCATCTTCATTTGATCATCTTCTTTACTTGCTGTGAAGCCTCAGCCTGACTGTTTACAAAGGAAAGTAGCTAAGAAATAAGTTTCACCATGATTATTATTGAGTGTTCTATATTTTTTGGAAGAAAATTAAATCAATTTAACTTCATGTTTGAATACCTGATGGCATATCATGGCTAACTCTTCATCTGACTAATAGATAATATTTAAAGAGCTGCAGATTAATTGAGCTGACTTTATAAATAATATTTGCAGATAAGAACAGGCCATTCAGTCTCTTGGCTCTTACCATTGTTTGCAAATATCTAACAGTAAAAATGCACTCATATTCAGTACTTAAAAAATAAATACATTTTGCACGTACTGTCTGGATAGCAGCAAATATTTGTATCAGCGGAGACTGATACAAATATTTAATTAATTTAATTAAATAAAACATTTAATTCAATGAAAAAAATTGTGCCTGAAATACAGCTACATGAGTTATTATTTGCAACAGCCAACATGTTTTTAACAACACGTTTTTATTTCAGTTCCAAAAGAATTGTCAATACTGAAAGTCATTCTGCACATGTTAGTCTGGCAGTTAAACCACCTGCTTTTGCTGTAAGCACTGGTTCAACACTAAAGATAAACAGACATTAAACCATTAAGCCAGCCAGAGCTATAAGAACAACTCCAAAGGAATACACACAGGAATAGCCAGGAACCGTGTAACAATAATTGGTCTAAATCAGGGGTGTCCGATCGAAAAAGGCCAGTGTGGGTGCAGCAGGGTTTTGCTGTGCACTATTCAGAATTGAATTGAGAATGCCTCTTAAATTCCAATTCAATTCTTGAATTCAAATTCAAATTTTAATTAAAGGAAGTAGATTCAAAGCAATTTATGTACTACATACTTTAGGTGTAGCAACAGTAAGGATTTATATCTCAATATCATTTGTACGTTAAACATGTTGTCATAAAAACAACATATGGTATGCTTCTAAACAGATTTTATTAACGACAAATGTTTTTCCCATCAATTCATCTTTAAAGTACAATTTATGAGCATCGCGAGCAATTAGTGCGCAGAGCAAGTTCTGACGGAAAACCTCACGCTTAGCCGACCATGGTCGGCTAGCAACTATGCATCCCATACTCAACAAACACACACCTCTAATGGAGCGCCCTTTTTAAACCAAGAATCAGTTCTTTCTGCTGCTTTCGGACGCGCAGCTTACGGCTTAAAATAAATTTGTTGTCACCCTCCACGACCCCAGCTTCCACCTGTTGTTTGGATCTGCATTAGTATGGGGGGTTTCTGGTCATCTCCTGTTTAGTGGGGGGAGATGCCCATTCAGCACCAAACCAAAATAATTATGCAGCACATTATAATAATAATAATAATAATAATGAATTTTATTTAAAAACACACTTTATATTGAGTGAACAATCTCAAAGTGCTACAGTGCATATAAACACAAGAAAACTACACATCAACTAAAAATAAGGCTAAAACAAAACAAAGGCACACAATTTTAACAAAAGGCCTTTTTAAAAAGATGGGTTTTTAGGCCTCTTTTAAAAGCATCCACAGTCTGTGGTGCCCTGAGATGGTCAGGGAGAGCATTCCACAGACTGGGAGCGGCGGCGCAAAAGGCGCGGTCACCCATAGTTCGTAGCCTGGTCCTCGGGGGCCGGAGGAGGTTGCCCTGTCCAGAGCGGAGGTGGCGTGTGGAGGAATGGGGGGTGAGTAGTTCTTTGAGGTAGAGGGGGGCATTACCATGGAGGCACTGGTGGGACAGCAGGGAGACTTTGTATTGAATCCTGAATGAGACAGGAAGCCAGTGGAGGGATTTGAGGACGGGTGTGATGTGGTCGTACTTTCGCACTCTCATCAGGATCCGAGCAGCACTATTTTGTATGTACTGCAGCTGCTGGATGTTCTTGCTGGGGATCCCGATGAGGAGTGCGTTGCAGTAGTCGAGCCTGGAGGAGACAAAGGCGTGGACAAGCTTTTCGGCATCAGAGAGAGTGAGTGTGGGGCGGAGTTTTGCAATGTTCCTGAGGTGGTAGAAGGAGGTCTTACATAGATGTTTAATGTAAGCCTCAAAGGTCAGATGAGGGTCCATTCTAACACCCAGGTTAGTAACTGTTTGTGAAGGGTGAATGTGATGGCCGGAGAAAGTGATGCTGGTGATGGTGGATGACCGTGTCTGAAGTGGGGTGCCAACTAAAATGGCTTCAGTTTTTAAGCTGTTGAGTTGTAGAAAGTTAAGTGTCATCCACGCCTTAATCTCCTCCAGGCAGTTGGTAAGTGCAGATGAAGATGAAGGCAGGGTTGCAGAGGGGGTTGGGTTGATTTTGAGGTAGAGTTGGGTGTCATCAGCGTAGCAATGGAATGATATTCCATGCCGGCTGATGACACGGCCAATGGGGAGCATGTACAGGGTAAAGAGGGTGGGGCCAAGAACTGACCCTTGAGGGACACCACAGGTGACGGAGTGTGTGTCTGATTTTGCCCCTCCCAGGGAGACATACTCTGTTCTGTCTGTAAGGTATGACGTGAACCAGTTTAAGGCGGAGTCAGAGAGTCCAATGGTGGAGTGTAGACGGTGTAAGAGGATGCGGTGGTCAACGGTATCGAAAGCTGCAGTGAGGTCGAGAAGAATGAGAAGTGATGGTGAGCCAGCATCAGCCGTCATCCGCAGGTCATTTGTGACCCTGACCAGAGCAGTTTCGGTGCTGTGGCCAGAGCGGAAGCCGGACTGGAATTTCTCATATAAGCTGTTGAGTTTGAGATGGTTGTGGAGTTGGGCAGCAACTGCTTTTTCCAGCACCTTTGATAGGAACGGGAGATTTGAGATGGGGCGGTAGTTGGCTAAAACTTCTGGGTCTAGACTAGGTTTTTTGAGTAATGGTTTAATGACTGCAGCTTTCAGGGCATTGGGGACATGACCAGTCTGGAGGGAGTGGTTAATAATTTTTGTGATCATAGGACTTATTACAGAGGAGTGGGTTTTTATCAGAGCTGAGGGAAAGGGGTCCAGGACACAGGTGGAGGGTTTCATCTTTCTCAAGATGTCCTCAACCTCTCGCTGTGTGATGTCTGCGAAACAGCAGAGAGGCTGAGTAGTCCCGGGGGGGGGGGAGAGGGGGGGCGGGGGGAGAGGGGGGGCGGGGGGGGAGGGGTGCTGGAGAAAAGGGGGGACGGTCGAGCGGGGGGGTTGGAGAGAGAAGAGCGGATGTTATGTACTTTTGTCTTGAAGAAGGAGATAAAGCTGTTGCACTGCTCCCGTGTGTTGTCCGAGTGTAGGGGAGTTAGAGGTTTGAGGAGAAGATTTATGGTGGAGAAGAGTTGCTTGGCGTTTCCAGGGCTATTGTTAATGATGTTTGAGTAGAATCGGGACCGAGTGTCACTGAGGGACTTACAGTAGGCCTTTTGATGCTCCCGATAGGCTATTTTGTGTACCGTAAGTCCCGTGTCCTTGAAACGCCGTTCAAGGACACGCCCCGCCCTCTTCATTAGTCGCAGCTCACCAGTGTACCAGGGAGCTGAGCGTGTGAAGGTGACTGTTCTGGTCTTGACTGGGGCATAGCGGTCCAGGAGGGTGCTCAGTGTTGTGTTGTAAAAGTCCACAGACTCAGAGACTGATGGGAAATTGGCAGAGGAGAGATGCTGGAGGTCAACGGTCAGGGTGTCTGGGTTGATGTTTTTAAGGTTCCTGAATCTGATTTGTCTTTTGGGGTAGTTGAGGGGGGACAGGGTTTGTAACTCCATTGAAATGGCCTTGTGGTCGGACACGCCCAGATCGTACACTAATAAATTGCTGATGAGGGCGGAGTTGGTGATGACCAGATCAAGAGTGTGGCCCCTGGTGTGTGTTGGGACATCTACATGTTGTGTGAGGTTTAGGCTGTCTAAAATATGGAGGAACTCAGCTACAGAGTGGGAGGAGGGGGTGTCGACATGAATATTAAAATCTCCGAGTATTATAATGTTGGCTGAGGTTGTGCAGAGTGTGGTGAGGAGGTCATGCATCTCTGGGATGAAAGCTGGGCTTGGTTTTGGGGGCCTGTAGATCAGGAGTACTGTCATGAAGAGCGGGGGTTTGCATTTGAATGCAAGGCATTCAAATGAGGAGTGTACGGGCAGGGGCAGGGGGGACAGATCAAATTCTTCCACAGGCTTCATTTAAAACAGAGTAGACCTCTGGTTTTTGCCAGGTTTCAGTGAGGCACATGAAATCTATTTCTTTGCTACTGATGTGATCTTGAATAAAGGTTGCCTTGTTATTGAGGGATTGAGCATTTAAAAGTTCGATTTTGATTGTAAGTGAGGTAGTGGTGGTGAGTCTCTGTAGGGGCCGGAGCAGGCTGTGATCCACTCCACGATTTTCTCTATGCACACAAACATTCATTCATTAAACATGTCATTTAAATACATGAGTTGTCCTGACAGAAATAGAATAATCATCATGTTTAATTTAACTTTGTGGAACATGGTGGAAGAGCACTTCATTTCCCAGAATGCTTTACTTTACCGCAGTCTTAAAAATGGAGCAAAATGTTGAACAATGAGTTGTGAATTGGAATAAATGATAATTGCATTTACCATTACTTTTTGTCGTTCGTTTGAGTTCTAAGGTTGAAATGAACAAGACTAGGCAAGCCTAGCTTAGTCCGGACGCCTGTGTAGGGAACATTCATTTAAATCTATACACGAGGCGTCACTTATGTACTAGAGTACGCCACTATCATCCTACCACCAACTGGTGGCATTGTTTTTGCATAATAAATCAGTCTCATAAAATGTATACTATTCTCAAAAAAGAATACCAACTAAAAATGGGTAACTTGAATTAATAATTAAATGAATTACCAATCAAATTACACATGAATAATTATCTTAGCAAAATAACCATAGTATGTATAGTATGATACCGAATTAATATAAATGATTCAGCTAAGGCGAAGGCATTTGGGGAATCCCTGCAATTAGCATTGGCCTACTCAGTTCAACACAAAAGCGACATTAATACACACAATCTTGGAAAATGTAATAGTTTATTAAACACAAAGTACCAAACAGAGCAAAGCATGATTCACTACTATAATGTATAACAACCTATGTGCGAGTGTGTGTGGGTGTGTGTGCGTGCGGTATGTTCTCCTGCGTGTGGGGGGGTTGCCTCGGACACGTGTTCAGAGAGAACAAAGAACCTACAATGGAGGGAGGTTTGAACCTAGCTTTAGCCGAACTAGCTAAAAATGGCGCACGACCCATACCAAACGCATAAGCCTTATGCTTATCGGTGCGTGTGAGTTCAGTGTGCAGTGTTAACATTACGACCGGTTAGTGTTTAAGACAGATCACATGCAAGATATGTTCTGTGCATGATGCATTAAACCTAACGCAGCGCGGTGGATGGCACACAGCCATCCAAAGTAAAATGGTAACACAAAACTTTTACAACATTAAGCCATTCGATATCAGTTACATACATCCAGTCACAAACATGTCGCGGTTGCTAACGGATATGCTATGCCCAGTGTTACAGCCTTACTTGAATCAAGTCCTTTGAACAGTTTCCTCCGTTGGATGGCACATTCACAATAAACGGGAAAATCGGTCACCCTATCCTGTGGGTGCAAGTTCGCAGGGTTGCGATAGGGGAACTGGCCGCCTGAGCAATGACAGAGAAATAAAGTATCGCTTGTAAGAGTACCTGAAAATAAGTCTTTTGATATCCTTTTATACCCAGTCATGATAACATCACCTGTTTACATGTGGAATGTTCCAAACAGGTGTTTTTTGAACTTCCAAAAATCTATAAAGTTGATGAGGTAAAACATTGAATATCTTTTCTTTGTACCGGTTTCAATTAAATATATGTAAACGAGAATTTACAAACCACTTTCTTCTTTTATGTACATTTTACATACTGTCACAACTTTTTTGGAATTGGATTTTGTAGAATGTCACCGTAACCTGACACTGGTGATATTGCAGCCTGCACACGCTTTTTCCAACTATCCATAGACAGGCAAGACTTATTCCTAAAAAGGAAGCCAAGTTCAGGTTTACATTTTTTTGTCAAAGGTGTTATAAATAATCTGAAAGGAAGATCACAATCAAACCAAATATCTAGATAGCCTACTTGTATTGTTTGACGCACGTGTGTTGGTGTTGAAAAACACAGTTTTTGTTTTGTGTGCCTGCCACTGGCTAGCTCTTCAACATTGAGAAGCGAAGAGGGGAGCCAAGTGCGTAAGCTGGGTATAACGCGATCCCAAGCTGAACTGCATGGGGATCTCGGAGAAGCAGTGGGCCCCAGAGGAGTGACGCCCTGGCGTCTGCCAACCACTGCCCCACCTATGGGTAAAATAGTACTTCCCGCTGCCTTGTGGGTATCCTCTGGAACGGAAAAGGCTAAGGGAGCAAACCCTGACAGAAAATCACAGCTTTGATTTCGTCAGGCAGTTCAATGTATTGAAGCATTGTTCTGGAAACTCCTGCAGCCGAACTGACGCTAAATGTATCGGTTCATTGTTCCTTTGGATCACGCCAGGGAGGCAGAGAGGAGAGCCCTGTTGCCTGGGCATCAAAAAGGCACTTGGACCATTACCTCACACCACTGCTCCGCTTAAATCAGCCTTGGGAGAAACCATCGCTGACTGCTCCAAACAACTAGACCACTGAGAAGAACACTACTCTGAGCTCTATGCCAGTGACAACACTGTCTCTGACACAGCACTCTGCCATGTAGAGCATCAACTCGCAATAGAAGAGCTTGACATGGAACTAACAACTGAGGAGCTAAGCAAAACAATCAACAAACTAACCTGTGGAAAAGCACCAGGCAGCGATGGGATCACAGCTGAAGTCCTAAAGTGTGGGAAGCCTGCTCTTCTTCACAAACTCCACAAGCTCCTCTGCCTGTGCTGGAGGGAAGGTGCTGTCCCACAGGACATGAGAGATGCTAACATCGTCACTCTGTACAAGAACAAGGGAGACAGGAGTGACTGTAACAACTACCGCGGCATCTCCCTACTCAGCATCACCGGTAAACGCTTTGCTAGAGTTGCACTGAATAGGCTCCAGTTCCTCACAGATAAGCTTTACTCAGAGTCACAGGCAGGGTTCTGAGCAGGAAGATGCAGAGAAAACCACTCTACATAGCCTTCATTGACCTTACAAAAGCCTTCAACCTTGTGAGCAGGAGCAGCCTCTTCCAGATGGTTGAATGGATAGGTTGCCCCCCAAAACTCCTCCGCATCCTCCAGCCCTTCCATACCGACATGCAAGGCACCATCCAGTTTTATGGGTCCACTTCAGACCCCTTCCAAATCTGTTTTGGTGTCAAGCAGGGATGTGTGTTGGCGCCCACTTTATTTGGGATCCTCTTTTCACTCCTTCTGCGGCAAGTGTTCGGAACATCAACTGAGGGAGTCTACCTGCACACAAGGACAGATGGTAAACCTCGCTCGACTGAAAGCTAAATCAAAGGTCAGACCACTCATCATCCGGGACATGCTGTTCGCTGATGACGCAGCAGTGGCAGCACACCTGCAAACCCTCATGGACCGGTTCACCCAAGCATGCCAGGACTTCAGCCTGACCATCAGCCTGAACAAAACTAAGTCGATGGGACAGGGCACTGACAACCCCCTTTCCATCACCATCAACAACTACATACTGGAAGCTGTCAGCAGTTTCACTTACCTTGGGTCCACTATCACCAACAACCTGTCACTCGATGCTGAACTCAGCAGCCGCATTGGAAAAGCAGCCTCTACTTTTGGCAAGCTCAAAGCCAGAGTATGGGACAATGGCAAACTCACAGCCCACACAAAGGTACAGCTGTACAGAGCCTGTGTCATCAGCACACTCCTGTATGGCAGCGAAGCATGGACCACATACATCAAGAGTGATAAACAGCTTCCACTTACGCTGCTTGAGGTACATACTGGGCATCACCTGGAGGGACAGGATCACACACACTGCAGCCCTGGAGAGAGCATAGCTTCTCAGTATGTACTCTCTCCTGAGGCAGCAACGTCTCCGCTGGCCGGGCCATGTCCGGCAGATGGATGACGGACGAATCCCGAAGGACATTCTTTACGCGGAATTATCATCTGGCAAGAGGTCAACTAGTCGCCCACAGCTACGCTATAAGGATGTCTGCAAATAAAATCTCAAGTCCTTTAATATCAACCATGTCACTTGGGAAGATGCCGCACAGGTCCATCTTCAGTGGCAGCAGACACTCCACAGTGGGCTGCTGACATATGACACCACCTTGACTCAACACCGTGAAGCAAAGAGAACAAAGAGGAAGCACAGCAACAGGACACCACCACACTATCAACATCATCGGGGCCGGCCTACAGATTGAGATGTTTATTGACATAGATTTAGTATTGTGATCCACATCGCATTGTGATTCACATTATATCGTGATATGTATCGTATCGTGATACGTATTGTATCGTGAGGTACATGGCGATTCCCAGCTCTCGTAGTCAATAAAATTTCAGTCGTAGCATAACATGTAGGCCTAATTGGCCGGATATGACATACATGGTGGAGTTCAAAAGGTAGAAATAAAAACAATAGGTGAAAGTATACATTGAATAGCATATGGGACAATAGTGGCACATCCCCAAAAGGCGTTGGTTATTTACTTATTAATGAGTTATTGATATTTGGAATAAGGTGATTGGCTATCGGACATTGTAAGAAAGGAGGGACAATGTATATTCAAACTGTATAAAAGACTGAAGGATGGTTGAATCCATGGACTCTCCCGGTTTTGTTATTTGCTAATAAAGTCTGATAAAAAATACAAGTTCCTGTCTCTAAAAGTATTCTTTCGAGAGAAAAAGACACGACAGGATTTATCTGCTTTTGAGGCAAAACAACTAAAAAAATATCAAAGTATATATTTATTTATGACAAAAAACTACGTTGTGAGATGTTTGTTTTGGTTAAACTTTATACCACCAAAACAAACAAATGCGCAAGTGCACGTTGGTTTTCAGATTGTGGAAAAATGACAGCTAGTTTACTAATTAGAATCGACGCAATGAAAATGTCAGTCTCAACTACCGTGTACATTTTTACATTACATTACATGATAGACATTTAGCAGACGCTCTTATCCAGAGCGACATACATAGTGCATTTTCAAACTAGGAACAAGAACAGAACCACTTTCTGATAACCACATTTGAAAGTGGTTATCAGAAAAGAAAGGCACAGAAACTCAAGTTTTAATCTCTCTGTACAATCAGGTATTTCCAGTACTCATTTTTTAATATATCTGACTGCTATAAAGTTCTATAGCTATGTTGGTCTACTGTATTCCAAACAACATGTAGGCCTACTCATTACTGGGCACTGATTGCTTCAAACCTCTCAAAGAGCTTAGAGACATGTTTGTTTTGGTGGTGCTCATTTGAATTTCCTGACTTTTGTGGCAAAACAAACATCTCATTTAAAACATTGTCATATATTTCCATGGTTTTACACCGGGAGGTGTACATATTTATATATAGCCTGCACACATCCACTTGTGCTTTGAAAAAACAAAACTGAAGGTTACTGCCAATTAACACATCTACTATAAAATAAATTCACATACACCCAGATGCACCAGAATAGTAGACTACACATAATTGAACATATGATAAAATTACAAATATCTTAACTCGGTACACTGTTGAGCAGAGGAATTTCTCTCCTTGTACTGACCAAGCATGACCAGGTAGATCCAAGAAGTAAATGATTTATTTCTTTGCAGAAAGCATCCAGTACTTGCACACACAAGGTGGTCAAGAATGAACTTAAGAGACGGAGGCAATCTCCGCCATATATAATCAAAAAGCTAATACATAGATTATCCTACCTCTGATTGGTGCAGTTAATACATAGGCATATGGAATATCAATGATTGGTTAGATCATGCATATTGGATGTGCGCACAGTGACCCCTAGCCCTCAATGTCAAACCGTTTTCAATCCTATTTGGTCTCCCAGAGTCATCTTGTTTTCAGGATTCCAGATGAAGTGTCTCCTCTGGCTCTCTAGCGATAAGATGTGCCTTGCGCCTGGTTTGTGGGTCAGAGGCCACAAGCCTGCAGTTTCATAGAGAGAACATAGACAGTAGGGATAAAGAGAGAGACAGAGAGACAAAACGATGCATGCACACACCCCTTGCACACACAGATATATATTTTGTTTCTGGTTCGCTTTGTCTGACTGAGAGATAAACACAGAGACCTTCAGATAAGCAAAGTTGCAGACTGTTATTTCTCTGTCTCTGCAGACTGAAGAATTTTATATAAGTTTTAGAGATATTTTTGTGATTATATTAGTGTGAAAATATCTTTCCGAAAACACCCTTCTCTTCAACACATGAAACAAATGGAATGACAGACAATAATAACCAACATTAAATAGGCCGCTACGTCAATATTTCCAAACTTAATATTTCCAAACTTAATAAATACTTAACCACAAACCACAAAAATTCTTCGCTAGATGTAACGTGTTGCAACTAAGATATTCGCCAGATAAACGTTTTTTTGTCCGCATATTTAACCTTAGCTATTGTTTGTTTTTGTATTTCCTCCTTCAATTGTGGAAATGGGAGACTGTCACCCTGGCTAAAAGGTGCATTTTTCCCACTGTATTGAAATAATTCACCAAATCAATAATCCCATGACATTACCTGAAATAACGTCACATATCCTAAATATGTTTGAATTCTAAAGTCTCACCATAACTCGCTAGCGAACTACTTTAAAATATCTTGACCTCTAACGATAGATTGGTGCAGTGCTTCCTCTTACATAGTCAGTTCTATTACACTTCAATTACGGTTATGTGCATTCATTTTCAAAGCCTATAACGCTATAGCAGGCATCAACTGTAAACAACTTTCTTGTTCGATCTGGTCTGTCTTTCACAAATGTTATGGCAAAATAAAAACTTTGTGTAGCTCGAAGCGTCCATGTTCACGTATTTGCATGAGGTATGTTTAGGCCCTAACTGCTCGTGTTTTGGAATGTTCAATTTCAATTCAACTTTTTTCGCCCCCATGTTAAGTCAACGGGCCATGTAATTGGATATCTGGTTTTGAGCGGGCTGGAGGAGACGGGCTTGACCTGACTAACGTAGAAGACGGGGTAGACCTTGAGAGCGGAGGGTAGTTTGAGTTTGATAGAGGAGGGCTTGATAACGGTGAGGATGGGGTCGGGACTGATAAAACATGGCTGGAGCTTACATGAGGTGGCTTGGAGGGAAATTGAGGACGTGAACGACCAGACTTGTTGACTCGGGGCGTACTGTTGGGCTGCGGTCCTTGAAGGTCGGCCAGGCGCCAGTTGTGGGACGTGGTGGAGCAGTGCGATGCGTGCGTTTGTCCAAATCCTCCTGCATTGGAGGAGGTGGGCCCGGGCAGAAGGGACGGAGACCTCCTCCTCCTGGACCGGGAACAGGGGGGGTTGGTACCCCAGGGAGCACTCGAAAGAGGACATCTTAGTGGCGGAGCTTCTGAGGAAGTTGTGGGCATATTCTACCCACGGGAGGAGCTTGCTCCAGGAGGAGGGGCTTTGGGCGGACACGCACCGCAGGGCAGCACCCAGGTCCTGATTAGTCCGCTCAGCCTGCCCGTTAGTCTGTGGTTGATATCTGGACGACAGACTGGCGGACGTGCCTAGGGCCTGGCAGAATGCTCTCCACACCTGGGAGGAGAACTGGGGCCCACAGTCTGATATGATGTCGAAGGGATCTCGTGCAGCCTCACCACGTGCTGGACCAGGAGCTCCGTGGTCTCCAACACAGAGCTTGGGCAGGGGAACGAAGTGGGCCGCCTTGGAGAATCGGTCGACCACAGTGAGGATGAAGGTGTTGCCATCGGAGGGGGGAGGCCGGTAACAAAATCAACACCGATGTGACTCCAAGGACGGACCGGGACAAAAGACATGAGGAATGTGTGAGAGAATTAATGGGCTAATGAGGGAGTGCGGAATGCAAGCGGGGGAAGGCAAGTGATTGGCTGGATTGTAATGGGGAGAGAACGAGGCACTTACAATGGGGGAAATAAGTATTGGACACGTCAACAATTTTATTATCAAACATATTTTCAATGTAGCTATTCACATGAGATTTTGACCAGACATTGGTATTAACTCAATAAAACTACACAGCTAAACAAATTGGAACGTTCCAATTCTTAAAAAATGGTATGTGCAATAAAGTGAAATGACACAGGAAAAAAGTATTGAACACGCTAAATTAAATGTATTTAATACTTGGTAGAAAAGCCATATTTTTTATATTTGGTTGCATATCCTTTGCATGCCATGACTTTATGATGTCTGTGACCCAACAACATCAAAAGGCTCTTGATATCTTATTTGTTGTTACTCTTATAACCGATACTATAACAGCTCTGCATTTGAATGGATCTCTATGGGAATTGGGGGGTGAGACAAGATTTAGCTGTAAATTACACTGGAACAATATAGAACACATGGTTGGCTAAGTGGCTGTACGTCATCAAGGGTCTGATGTATTAAACAAGCCTTTAACCATCACTCTGCTGCCAGAAATACAGTAGATATGGATGGATAACTTGAAGGGTTTCTTCTCCTGACTTATTTTTCCATAGAGTTCAATATGAAAATCTGTCAGGAGAAACAACCTTTAAAGTGATCCTTCCATATCTACTGTATTTCTGGCAGCAGAGTGATGGTTAAAGGCTTGTTTAATACATCAGACCCTTGATGACTTAGAGCCACTTAGCCAACCATGTGTTCTATACTGTTCCAGTGTAATTTACAGCTAAATCTTGTCTCACCCCCCAATTCCCATAGAGATCCATTCAAATGCAGAGCTGTTATAGTATCGCTTGTAAGAGTACCAGCAAATAAGATATCAAGAGCCTTTTGATGTTGTTGGGTCACAGACATCATAAAGTCATGGCATGCAAAGGATATGCAACCAAATATAAAAAATATGGCTTTTCTACCAAGTATTAAATACATTTAATTTAGCGTGTTCAATACTTTTTTCCTGTGTCATTTCACTTTATTGCACATAACTTTTTTAAAGAATTGGAACGTTACAATTTCTTTAGCTGTGTAGTTTTATTGAGTTAATACCAATGTCTGGTCAAAATCTCATGTGAATAGCTACATTGGAAATATGTTTGATAATAAAATTGTTGACGTGTCCAATACTTATTTCCCCCATTGTAAGTGGAGAAACTGCGCCCAGCCTGCACAACATAGAACAGGCAGACACAGTGACATGACAAAAAACATGACATGAAACGAGAGGAATGGGGAAAACATGGAGAACAATAGGGTGGTGGACTGAAAGGGAAGCAGCGGTAAAAAGTGTTTCTTTCATTCCGGTTCTCCCTACATGTCGATTTTCAGGCATTCAGGCAAATCTTTGCACACTGTAGTATCAAATAAGATCTCAGTACAAGGTCTAGTTTTCCCACACACACCGCATTGCTGACAGTCGGCATCCCTCCCTCCTCATCTGGTCTATCTAGGTATGAAATTTATTTTACACACAAACAATAGTTTTTCTGTTAACTAATTTCGGGGGCCCCTAAATATTGGGGGCCCCTGGCTTCAGCCCAGTCAACCCCCCCCCCTTAATCTGGTTTGAGGCTCGTTTGATACCAAAAACCCTTGATGACTTACAGCCATTTAGCCAATCATAGGTTCTATACTATTCCCATGTAATTTACAGTTTAATCTAGTCCCCCCCCCCCCCTCCCCCACCCCCCAATTCCCATAGAGATTCAAATGCAGAGAGGTTATAGTATCGCTTGTATCTGAAAATAAAATATCAAGTTTTTTTATATAATTTTATACCCAGTCATGATAGCATCACATGTTTACCTGTGGAATATTCCAAACAGGTGTTTTTGTGGCCCCTGTCCCAACTTTTTTGGAATGTGTTGCAGGCATCAAATTCAGAATTGGTGTATATTTACAAAAATATATTAAGTTGATAAGGTAAAACATTAACTATCTTTTCTTTGTACTGTTTTCAATTAAATATATGTAAAATATAATTTACAAATCACTGCTTTCTGCTTTTATATGCATTTTACATACACATATTTACATGAACATATATGGAGGAACAGGTGTCATGCTAAGACTATACATGCATGTTAATTTTTACAATTTTTTTTACAAAGTACAAATAAACATGTCTATATGCAATTCTCTCTCAGACATTACCAAGCCAGAACATACCGGCTTATCAAAGGTGGTGGCAGCTTTTAAACTCCAAGGTTCACTACACTTGCTTTTTAACATTTCCAATGTAGTTTTCCTGATGTCTCCGTTTACATGAAACTGATGACTGTGTTGTGAAAAACGCCTGTGAGGAACTGTCAGGGTTACTTTCATGAGTGAATTATTATTGTCAGTTTATTATATTTTTTTATTTCCTATAAGCCCTGCAATATGACTGCATTGCCCCCGCCCCTCGCCAATTCCATTGGTTTGAGATTCCTGGAAATTCCATAAATAACAGCAATGTATTGCACTGCCTTTTGCAGAAGAGTGCTTTTCTGCATAAACTGCAAGATTGTTTTCATAGCCTGTTTACATTTTTCTTCTGAGTTGTGTTACTTTTTTATTCTGCAGTGTGTGCAGCTGAAGCCTGTGTTTTGATATTGCAGCAGGGAGCAATCAAAACAGAGGGGAAATATGCACGCACATCTTCAGAGATCATCAGAAATTATGCGGCAGAACTATTCCTCATAAACAGGAGCAGTCATATAAGAGTTGGTTTTGTATTCAACTTGCAAGACAGAAGCAGGTGTTCATAAATGTGAAGACAAATAAAAAGAAAAAAAGAAAACAAATCACGCTCACTGCAGATTTGTGGCTCGTCAGTATACATGTAATGTGTGGGAATCATTTCACAGGAAATTCCTGCAGATAAAAAGCACCATACAAATTCTAAGAATTGTACATGTATTTATCATGTTTCTTTGGCAATGCACTTTGAAATGTCCCTCAAATGTGCAGTACATAGAGCTGTATTTTGATTTATTTATTTAACCTTGTTACACATCAGTAGCAAAATTGTCATACACCACATACAGTAGGCTCCAAAAGTATGATGACATGACCAAGATCTGTTTGTTTTCATCATTAAAAAAAAACGAACACAAATTTTTACTCAGTTCATATATTCAAAGCAAGATTACATATGTTTTTACAAACACAAGTATGTGCTAATATTAACAAAAAGTTAGTGTGTCTGAAGACCAGTATATTAAGCTAACATGTTTACAAGACAGAACAGCATCCGCATGCAGTTGAACAAAAAAACCCCAGTTAGTAAAACTACGGTCAAAAGATGACTAGCAAAATGTGGCTTGAATGGAAGAGTAGCAGTTTACAAACCACTCTATTCTACAGGAAAAGAAAAGTGGGTTGAATTGTATGGCTTTCCCTCCACAGTCACCAGACCCTAAACCCAATGGACATCTATGGTAACATTCAAAAATGGAAAATCACAAGATATCACAAGACAACCTCTGGAATGCTCTCAAAGAGTGCTGGAATAATGTGGAAATTTGTAAAAATCTTGTGTTAGTTTTGATGAATGATGAAAACAAAAAACTCTTGGTAGTGTCCTCAGATTTTTTGACCACTGTGTATATGTATATGTTGATGGGTTCTGAGTTTTGTCCTATAAGAGTAAGTATGCGTGTGTGTGCTGATCAATGATTTGGGCAGATGAGGGCTGATCTTTGAACAGGCCTCTGCCCTCCCTGACCGGACATCTAGGTGCCATAACTTATCGGGCATGACTAATGGCGTGAGTTGTTGATGAACAAGAGCATTTTATTTGGGAAGAGTTGGGAGATATGTTCTCACAGATAATGTAAACATTTGCGTCAAACTCAAGGCCTCCTAGGGTATACAGTTGTGGTCAAAAGTTAATACGCTTAGGTTGAAGTCATTAAAACTCTTTACCTTATTTTTTGGTACTCTTACAAGCGATACTATAACGTCTCTGCATTTGAATGGATCTCTTTGGGAATTGGGGGGTGGGACTAGATTTAGCTGTAAATTATGCTGGAACCATATGCACTTTAACTCTATGGCAAAATTAAGTGAGGAGAAGAAACCCTTCAAGTTATCCATCCATATCTACTGTATTTCTGACAAAGTGATCATTTAAGGCTTGTTTGATACATCAGACCCTTGTTGACTTACAGCCATTTAGCCAACCATGTGTTCCATACTGTTCCAGTGTAATTTACAGCTAAATCTAGTCCCACCCCCCAATTCCCAAAGAGATCCATTCAAATGCAGAGACGTAAATAGTATCGCTTGTAAGAGTACCAGAAAATAAGATATCAAGAGTATTTTGATTTTGTTACAGACATCAGGATGTCATGGCATGCAAAGTCAAAGTAAATGCGACCAAATGTTTAAAAAAAAGTAAAGGCACAGTCAACTTAGTGTATGCAAACTTCTGACCCACTGGAATTGTGATATAGTGAATTAAAAGTGAAATAATCTGTCTGTAAACAATTGTTGGAAATATTACTTGTGTCATGCACAAAGTAGATTTCCTAACTGACTTGCCAACACTATAGTTTGCTACATGAAATCAGTGGAGTGGTTAAAAATTAGTTTATGTAAACTTTTGATCACAACTGTATAAGCTTGGCTTGATGACCAGTGCGTGGAAGGTTGCTGGACCGCAATTTGTGCTGTGTCTTGGTGATCTTCCCGCTGGCCGGTGTGATTTGCAATAAACTTTTACTTTATCTAGTAAAGTGTTAGTTGTGTTGAGTGAGTTCCTGCATTGTCCTTACTTGTATTATTTGGAAAGAAGCCGGTTTGGCGACGAGAATGGGATTTGGAAACAACTTTTAACTTGGATCAACGGAATCAACGAGAGGGTGAGTACAATTGGTTTTATACAAAACTTACCACCCTCAGTAGGTGTTGGTTATTCTTGAATCAATTTCTAGAGGTGACTCCTACATCTTGTTTTGTAAAAAAAGAACAGTGTGGTCAGGACATGTTGTGAATGTCACATTTAGAAAGCTAGTGTGACACTGGAGTGTCATTTCCAGGGTGGCTGACGAGTGAATTGAGGCACTCTAAGGAGCATATAGTTCTCGAGAAGGCTAATTTGAGATTTCCTGCGATTCTAGGAGCTTGAAGTCTGCTGCATTCTTCCTAGTCCTCGTGTCACAGATAAGCACGGAGCCTGAATAAATTGGAAATAGCCAGTAATAACAGGAAGTAAAGAAACCGCTTTTTGAAGTAAAACGCATAAAGAACCATGTGCAAAAACACAGTCATCCCCATACTTGCTGATAATAAAGGTGGTCACATAAGGAGGAGTGCAGGCAGACTGAGTCTGTGCGAGAGAAAGAACTAAAATCCTCCTAACATATGTTTTGCCAAGAAGTGAGGGACTTAGCATTGAGGACTGTGATACCTCGATATAGCAAAGCAGATAAGGAAAATCCCGCATTTTTGCATAATGCAAAGTATACATGGCGTTAAATACATGACTAAGTTTTGAAATGCATGCTAAAGTGTTCGAACACCTGCGCCTGCGTATGTGACAAGCTGTTCTAACTGAATCTACTGCTATGTACAGTGAGCACCATAATGCATCAGGAAGTCATGGTATGCAAAGATAGGATATGCGACCAAATATAAAAAATGATTACTTTATTCTACATTATGTTAAACTGTCCATATTTTTTGATGCCTGAAAATGGGGGGGGAGGCTATGTACAAAAGGTTCTATAATTTCTAAATGGTTCATCCGACATGGATCAAAATACCCTCAAATTAAAGCTGACAGTCTACACTTCAAACTCATTGTCATTGTATCCTTTGTATATCAAACTCAAAGTGCTAGAGTACAGAACCAAAATAACAAAAAATGTGTCACTGTCCAATGAATTATGGTGCTCACTTTAACTGGGTTTACCTCTGCATATGTAAAATAGGTGTGGTTGGATTCAGCAAAATAGATACTTTAGGTATATACAGCAGTAAACCATAATGATTGATCAGCAGACATTGTTGAAACATTATTTTAGCTAAGGAGAGGAGTTGAGGTGAAGTGGAGGGCAAGGGCCCCTCCCACGTGTATTTTTTGTTCTGAGGTTGTGATGTATCTCTGAAGTACAGCAGATGGTGCACTCAGAGTCTAGGTCTCTTGGTAGAGAATAGAATCCTCATACTCACTCATGGCTCATAAAACTAACTTTTGCAACATTTTCAAGTGGGAATGACAATATTTTCATCAGTATAGGGGGTTAGATATCTATGGGTCCAAAACCCCTATGCAAAACATGTCATAAAATATATAAAATTAGTTTTATCCATTATAAAGAATATACATTTGCTTCTTCTGATGGATTAAGATAAAATATTGATATCACAGTGTTACATACACCTAAACATTTAGCCTAATCATTCACTCTTGTACCTCAATAAAACATCACTTTTTCCTGTACTCTACAGTATGTATACTTTTGCCCCGGGATTGCAAGTCTCTGTAGTTTTTTTAAATATTTCTAGTCATTTTGATTAAGGGAAATCTTTACCATAATCTACCACATATCAGCGCACAGAAAATTGGAATGAGCAGTTGCTATTCTACAAGTGAAGTAGCCTATATATGCCATAGCCTATATTATGTACGATAACATGAAAATAAAATTGTATTCCACCATCTGCAAAATGCTGCCAAATGTTCTATTTTCAATGGAAATCGGTAGGCTACGTCAAAAATACAATTAACGATTGCACTACAGTATGTGAAATGCGCTCAAAATGCGAAAATAACAATGGGTCTATCAATCATATTAGAAAGACAGTGTTAGAGTGGAAAAATGAACTTATTTAATTTATTATCTGTATCCAGCGAGACCAACTGCATTTCAGACGCAAATTTTTTTAAATGTCGGCTTTGGGAATTTCTTCTTCCTAGTGTGTTATTATATACAGCTTGAGTCGACGTTTCAGATAGTGTAATTGCGGTATAAAGTGCTGTACATTTCTCAAACCGATTGTACCAGACAATAAATGACCACTGAATTTTAAAAGGAACATCTCGATGTGTAAAACCAATGGTAGGATTGTATATTAATTTCATATTTAGTAGCATATATTGGTAGTACAATACATGGTAGAATGAGAGAATACTTTCACATGTTTATTTTGCATTTGAGTTAGCAGGGCTTTTCATGGCTTTTCTGGCATACGATCAGGCGATCTTGTTGCTATGACGGAATTCTAATTTTATACGATGAATAAATATATTTATGAACTAAAACATAGACGCTATTGTCCACTATGTCATGCATGGGTAGGTATAGACTGGGTGGGGGAGTGCTTGTTAAATGGAAAAATAGTGACACTTAGAAACTACGCATTGGCCAGAAATCATCGCGAATAGTCTACCAATAAAGTTAAAACACAGTGCTTGTGTTTTCTACTAATAGTTTGGAGCAACGAATGTCTCAGTTGAGCAAAAAGGTCTTGCCGGCGAGACCATCTGAACAAAGGGGTTAAACTCTCTTCAGCTGTATCCACTTTCAGAATCCACCCCTCGTGCTGTGCACTCGTTTACCTGCTAATCCCAGGCTGTGTTATCTATGTGTTTGCATGTATTCCAGTCCGTGTCTTCTGTTCCTCCTCGTTATTGAATTATTGTTTCCTATTGTGTTCAACTGTGTCTAGTTCCTTACTCCTCCCACCCACACTTGATTCCTTCCCGTGTCATTACTTCCCTGGTGTATATAGTCTGCCTTCCACTTGTAATCTCTGTCAGAACGTTGATCAATTGACTGTGGCGATTTCTTGTAAGCCTGTGTTATTTGAGATTCTTGAGACAACCCTTCTGTATGACTTCGAGCCCGCCTTCTCCTTCTGTTTTGTTTGCCGTGTCTTTTTTTTACTCTTGCTACATTTATTTTTACTAATCTTTTGGATTTAGATTTTGTACCGTCTCAACTCTGATTACCTGGCTACTGATCTTGGACTGTGAATAAACTACGTTTTTGCCTGCTACCTGTGGTCTGCATTTGGGCCCTTCTCAGAACATCGCATATTTGGGATATGTAATTTCACAGAGGAGTAAAAAACTTACTGCCAGATGCTCTGCTTCCGTTTATTTTGTTCACTCATATATGGGTGGGGCATATGTCTGCGGTGCTTATACAGAAGCACGGGGACCTGCAGAGCTCGGTTGCCTATTTTATATCTAAATTGGATGCAGTAGCTCAGGAAATAGTGTTTGCAAGTGGTAGAAAGCAAGCACTGCCACTGATAGGAACTCAAGAAGTGGAAATTGTTGTGTCTCACGCTGTTCGCGCAGGAAGAGAGCTGACCATTAGATGTCCTCCTTCAGGGAAGCCCGGCTCCTGTCCAAAATTATAAGAAGCCACAAGTTTGGTCTGGTACCTGAAGGGGAGCCAGCCATGGGAGGAGTATCAGTCCAAAACTCTCAATTATTGATTAAAGTGAATCATGCAAGAATATGGTCATGTAAAAAAATCTATTCAAATGTTAGTGTCTAACAATCTCGCAAAGGTTACCTGCCTGCAGCAACCAGAAAATGCAGGGACATCGCTGCATGGAGAGGGGTCACAGGGTCAGCAGCAAAACTATGGCTATAAATTGTAATAGCTGGGACTGGGCTGAAAATTTGTTGGCGGCTGCACCGCCCTGGAGGCCAGCGGTGACGGCTGCATCGCCCTGGAGGCGATGGCTGCACCGCCCTGGAGGCTGGTGGCGAAGGCTGCACCGCCCTGGAAGGGCGGGTAGCTGGCGCTGCATCGCCCTGGAGGGGCGGGTAACTGGCTCTGCAGCTCAACAGGAGGCTGGGACCGGACAAGACCGGAGGGCCGGAACGGGACCGGAGGGCTGGAACGGGACGGGACCGGAGGGCTGGGACGGGATCCATCGAATGGTGACTGTTGGGGTTGGGTACTAAGCTCAGAGCTGGCCGGCTGATGTGTAATGACTCTGAGCCTAACGGAGTGGGAGCTGGATTGAAAATGAGTCCAGGGTGATCGGTGGTGGTCGGCATGACGGCGAGCAAACTCAGGATTCTGCCCCCAAATACCCATGAGGTATTCCTCATAGTAGTCGGGGTTAAAGAAGGGATCCTCGCAAAACTCTTGAGATGCCATGATGGAGGGATGCCTGCTGGGTCCCAACTTGCGAGTTCCTTCTGTAAGGGCGGGTAGAAAAGAGGGACCCAGTAGCAGGTAGGGAGTACTAAAAAAAACAAGTTTAATGATGGGCAATGGTACAAAAAACAGAATCCAAAGAATGGCCAAAAAACAGGCAGACGTTGGAACTGGAAAGGCACAGCAGAGGTACAAAAACAGAGTCCAAAAATCAGGGTCGCAAGAACACAGGATATCTAGCAACAGAAAAATAAACCGCAACGAATGGACAAAAAAAACTAATACAAAAACTGACAGAAACTCGGAACAGCAGACTAGGAAAAAACAGATACTCAGAAATGACTCAAAGATACAGAGGCAAAAAACAATGACAGTATCAAAGGTGAGGAACTAGCAACAAATGACTGAATGCACAAGGTATAAATACACTGAGGAAACAAGAAAAAATGAGGATCAGGTGTGAGCAACCGGGAAGGGCAAATGACAGACAGGTGAACAAAAGGTGCACAAAATGCAGACTTGAACATGAACTGGGTAAGTGCATACAATAAGAGAGTGGAAAGCGGAAACGAGAGTCAGCTGTAGTTAAGAGGAACCAAAGAAAGATAATTAGTGATAAAACAGGCAGAATGAGAGACAGCTACAGTGAGGAAAGATGACATTAGTAGATTAGTAGAAACCCCTGATTCTATGGCGTTAGTAGATTAGTATTATATAGAAGTTAGTCATTCGTATACCCTAATTCTAAGATGTTAGTGGTTGTTAGTTAATTCGTATTATTTAATTTAATACAAAACACAGAACAGTGAAACCACAAATAATCAGAAACCTAAATACATGAATGAAAATGAAAATAAAAATACAAAACAGACAGAACTCAGAACATAACAGATTTTGTGTTCAGTTAACCATTTTTGTGTTGATTTGGACGTATGTTTTGGATCATTGTCCTGCTAGAAGATCCAACGATGACCCAGTTTGACATATGGGTGTGACATATCTTCTTAAAATATGTCACACCCTCGATAAATGGCAAAAGTCCTAGTAGAAGATGGAATAAATTTTTTTAAAGTTATATATTTTCTGAATCATCATCGATTTCCCCTAGCCGTACGAGGCCGTGTGATCTGGGCATACAGTCAGGGAGGGTCTCTGATACAGTTAGTATGTAAATTATGTTAGAAGTATTCAGCATTGTTATTTGCTAATTAATCGCTACGGCATGCTCGTCATACTAAACGTGATTGGAGACCGACATGTCAATATTCAAAATCCGTTTGTCATGAATCATGCCTTCCTTTCCTTATCTCCGTGTCTTTTATTCTTTTTGTCTTTTAACGGTAATCTATCTGATTTTTCTGTGTTCCGCTACGGGTTTTGCTTTCGCCTTGGTGATTAGTGAGTTCACCTGTCATTTATTTCCGCTCACTACTTATACCCCGCTTCCTTCCTTTCTCGTCGCTTCCATGTTAGTTCACGTAACATTCGAGCCGGTAAAAAGTATCGGAAGTTGTGCTGCTATCTACCGCTTTGTTTTCCACTCATACCTACGAGTGCTCTCACCCTAAGTCTTAGGGGTCTTTAGAGTTTTCTCCTTCCTTTCTTTTTGTTCGCTCCACAAACAGGAGTTAGATAAGCGTGACTGCTTATTTATTTTGTTTTGCTCGGATATCAAGTTCCTCGTTTTTATCACAAGGTTATTTGTGTTCTCCTTATTTTTCCCCGTCCACTACGGATTATTGTCCGTTTCAGTCGCGTTCATTGGAACACTTTAAGATTCCGCATTTATCGCATCTGGACCTCCAATATTTCCTCTGTGTCTCTGGCATAGAGATCCCCAACACCGTTTAAACCTTTCACCAATAAGCTGGGACTTTTAAGTTATAAGGCGAGATATACCGAGTGACCAGCGAAAATAGAACAGAATATTGGCTGTGCTGATCTGTTTTCGGTGCCGTCAGAGTCCTACTCTTATCATTGATCGAATGTTGGGAAAATGTGAGTTTAAAAGCCGCAAAAACAGTCCGTATATCGCATTAAATTTACATATAAGGACAGTTATTGTCCATAATACGTTTATTTAAGGTTAAACTGACATTTTAAGCACAATATTTATGTTGATTTCCCGAAAGATTTTTTAGTGAAGATGAAAATGAAGACGAAGATGACTAGAAGTTGAGTTGATTCAGTAGATTCACATGATTTGAGTCAAGTAATTCACGTTTTGTTATTTTAGAGTAATTTTTGGCATAGGTTTATTTGATAAATAATTTAATTTAAAACCAATACATAGGCTACATAAGACATGGGATTAAAACATGTTCCCCTTTAAAATAACCTTGTTTATTTTTGTTTAATAAGAGTGCATTTATGTTTCTCATAAAACAATACATTAACCATCATTGTGCCATGTCTTGATAAACCTGTCAATGAAGATGGCAATAAATAATAAATAAAATTAATTACAAAAGTTCTGAGCAGTCAGGAATAGGTGTGGTTTAAAATATTAATAGCTATTTACAGACCGTGTGGGATAAAATGCACAAGAAGCCTAATTCTCCTTTACAATAATTCACTACATGTTTACAATCGGGTAGGCAAACTCATTAAAATATGCAATAATTAAGATCAGTGTATATGATGGAATAGTGGCATTAGAATGTGCCAGAGGCCACCAAATTTGGGCTTGTACCCTAACAAGGTTCCCAGGGCATTTGGAGGAAAAACAGCCCCACAACATCACGGAACCTCCATCATACTTAACAGTGGGGATCAGGTTGTTTTTGGTATGGCCATCCTTCTTTTTAAGCTAAACCCACCTTGAGTGTTGGTTGCCGAAAAGCAAAATTTTCATTTCATCTGACCATAGAACACGGTTCCAGTCAAAGTTACAGTAGCATTTAGGTGCTTACGTTTGTGGTGAAATGAAAGAAAAGGCTTTTTTTCTGGCATGTTTTCCAAATAACTTGTTGGCATGGAGGTGAATGGTAGTTTTGGAAACTTGATTACCCCAAAATACTACTTTTCTCTGTAATTCTCAAACAGTGATCCTAGGGGATTTTTCTGCCTCTCTTACCATCCTACTCACTGTGCGTGGAGGAAAAATAAACTTGGATCCTCTTCCAGGCAAGTTTGTAACAGTTCCTGTTGCTTTGAATTTTTTAAGTATTGCCCTCACGGTAGATATGGGCATTTTCAGGTCAGTAGCTATTTTGTGACTTGACTTATGAAGCTCAACACACTTTTCCCTCATTAGATTTTTGTGTTTTCTTATTTTTCCCATGTTGATGTATGAATAAGGGAATATGGCAATATGGCCTCTGTGTCACCTCATATTTATACCCCAGTGAAACAAAGTCTAACGTTACTTGTCCAATCGAATGGTAAAAGTGAAATCGTTGGTAAAATCAACTTTTTGTTACATTTTGTTACATTTTGTTCATAAAAATTTCTAGGGGTGCCAATAATTGTGGCACACATGGTTTTGTTAAAAATAATTATTTGGACACAGAATAAATTTACTTCAATTAAAGGTTGGATTTTTTTCATTTTTACAGTGTGAGATTAAGCTAATTCACCAAAAGGTGAATTTTTTATAACCGTTTTTATTCATCTTTACCAGGGGTGCCAATAATTGTGGAGGGCACTGTATATATACAGCTCTGGAAAAAATTAAGAGACCACTGCAAAATGATCAGTTGTCTCATTGTTATTTTGGTTCTGTACTCTAGCATTTGAGTTTGAAAGGATACAATGAGTCATGACAATGAGGTTCAAGTGCAGACTGTCTTTAATTTAAGGGTATTTTCATCCATATCAGATTGTAAGACTGAAAAAGGCATTATCAGTCATAAACCCTTGGAGCTGGTGGTGATTTCCTTGAGGGTGCAATAAAACAATTTACCAGGTGGCCTGAGAATCCTTTTCCTCTGACCTCTCATGGCCTCGTAAACTATAGCTGGAATTAACCCTACAAATGGACTTGAGAAGGCATCCTGTAGGAGGTTTGATCCTCATAATGAGGAACCCAGGTTTTTCACAGGATCAAAGGCTCTTGAACTGAATGGCTTTTTGGACTATTGACTAAAACAAAGCTGTATATGTATATTGAATCATATGTATGTGCATGTAAATTGGTAATTGTGGAAGTATAAAGTAATTGTGGATAATATGATAAATGTGGTGAACCTGGATAATACTAATTGAAGTGTGTGGTATGTGAAAGTATAGGAGGGGGAGAAATAAAGAATGTGGAAGGAGGATTGTATAGGTTATCAGGGATGCGCTTGTCCATATAAATATCTGGAACCTAGAGTGGCCATCACCGGGACCTCACCTGATATCTAGATATGATAGAGAAGATCATAAGATCACGCGCCGTCATTCAAAGAGTCTTATTACTGTCACTAGATTGGGAGGGGTAGCTGTTTCTCTCCCTGGAGGGGGGTCCCTGGGTGGTGAAACTTCTCTTCCTGTCAGACCTTATTTGGACAAACAAAGGGACTTGTGGAGTTGGGAAAGCCTGCATTTAAGGAAAACCCAAAGGGATATTCGAGGAGAATCTGCTTAACAGTTCTCCTGGTACCATAGTCACACCGTACGGAATCACTTGGTGATATACTTTGTTAGTGAACTTGTTCATGTTTATGTGTCTTAGCAGCATGTTATCCTGTGTTTAGTTATAGGCATTGAATGTGTTTGTGTTTGCTCTCACAGTTTTAACCAGTGATTATTTGTTATTAATAAATTACCATGTTTTCACATCAACTGCATCTTTCTTTTAAACCTTTTCCCAGCTTCAATTGCCTGCATGATCTGAGCTGCAGCATTCCAAGCCCTGTGGTGTGAATGCGGGAGTCTCAGAGTCAGAACTCCTGCGTCTCACGCAGGGCTAGTTCCAAGCTAATGACCTCCCTGCCAGTTATTCAATTCTTTTTATATTTAACGTGCGTGGTCTCCATGACTCTCATCCATCTTATACCCTTTTCAGCCTAAATTACAACTGAAGACAATTCTGACCAAGGACCGACTGATCAGCGGCCTGGTACAGAAAGCGGCGTTCTCAAGTTGGGAAGGCAGTCAAGTTTCTGCCCGCAAACAGGGTTGGTAGTGTATGGTTCTGGTGATTTGATGTGAAGAGAACCCATGGGCGTTCTACGCCGGTTCTTGTCAAATTAGCCTTAAGGAGCTCTTTAAATACACTCAGAGTAGTGCATGGTTCTGGTGATTTGATGTGAAGAGAACCCATGGGCGTTTTACGCCGGTTCTTGTCAAATTCGCCTTAAGGAGCCCTTTAAATGCACTCAGACCTGGGCTCGCAACTATCTATGATAAATATAATGCATGTATTGTGTTGGCTAGACCCCCAACCTCTGCGTTCTCCACCGAACTGAGCTTCAGCAATAATGTTGATTCCGGCAAACATATATTGAAGTAATGGTGGTACCTAAGGGCGAGTTGAGTGTAACCACTCCGAGCTCCACGCACGTTTAACCAAAATTCTAAAATATAATTATAAATGGAGTCAGATACACGAGTAAATAAAATAATAATATTTCTAAATAACTTTTACCTTTTCCCACAGCAATAGTGGAATACATCACGCTTAAACCTTCGCTCCGAGCTATTCCCTCATTGGTCTAGTAATTGCGGATTCTACATTTGGTGACCTCGACGTGATTTCAGTGGCTGTTTCCAAGTTTTACAATTTGGAGAACCCGACATGATTTCAGTTGCTGTTTCCAGATTCTACAGGATGAACCGTTCAGACATTATATAACCTTTTGTACATAGTCCCCCCCCCATCAAAAAATATTGGACAGTTAAACATAATGTAGAATAAAGAAATCATTTTTAATATTTGGTCACATATCCTTTGCATGCCATGACTTCCTGATGTCTGTGATCCAACAATATCAAGACTCTTGATATCTTATTTTCTGGTACTCCTACAAGCGACACTATAACCTCTCTGCATTTGAATGGATCTCTATGGGAATTATGGGGTGGGACTAGATTTAGCTGTAAATGACACTGGAACAGTATGGAACACATGGTTGCTAAAATGGTTGTAAGTCATCAAGGGTCTTAGGTATCAAACGAGCCTCAAACCATCACTCTGCTGATATGCAGTAGATATGGATGGATCACTTTAAGGGTTGTTTCTCCTGACAAATTTTCCTATTGAACTAAGAAACCCTTCAAGTTATCCACTGTATGTTAAACTGTCTAATATTTTTTGATGCCCAAAAATGGGGGGGGGGGTACGTATGTACAAAGCTGCCGTTGCACCCGTCATGCATAGTGCCCACTGTACAAGCCTCTGGAGGCAGTGTTATGATCTGGGGTTGCTTCAATTAGTCAGGTCTAGGCTCAGCAATAAAATGAAGTCAGCTGAGTAACTGAATGTACTGAATGACCAGGTTCCAGGACGACAATGCCAAGATTCATTGGGCTCAAATTGAGTCCTGACCTTAACCCCATTGAAAGTCTTTGGGATGTGCTGGAGAAGACTTTGCGGAGTGGAGTGGTTTGACTCTCTTGTCGTCAATACAAGATCTTGGCCAAAAATGTATGCAATTCTGGACGGAAATAAATGTTGTGACTTTGCATAAGGCTGTCGAAACAACGAATGACACAACAAATGCGCGCTGCTAAAGGCGGCCCAACGAAATATTACAGTGTGCAACTTTTTTTTTGGCCTGGCAGTGTATAATTTCTAAACGATTCATCCGATATGGATGAAAATACCCTCAAATTAAAGCTGACAGTCTGCACTTCTCATTGTCATTGTATCTTTTCAAACTCAAAACCAAAATAACGAGACAACTGATAATTTTTCAGTGGTCGCTGAATTTTTTCCAGAGCTGTACTGTATATGTATATAATATATACGTATATGTATGTATGGACAACGGGACTACATTTCCAAGCATTCCACAGGAAACACAAGTAATGTTTGCAACACCACCCGAGCGTGACGTCCGTAGTTACATTGAGCCAAATCCTGTAGTCTGGAAACACGCAATAGTAATGTCCCCTTCTCCTCTCTTTCCAGCTCTGGTGTCTTCCACCAATTCTGTGGAACTCTGACCTCAACGCTCTCTCTTTTGCCCCTTGTGCATCATGACCTGCGGGTTGCAGAGAGAGATAGAGAGAAAACGCATGACTGGACCATGCACAACCCGCGTTGTGCCCACAGCAACACGTTAGCTTGTCTAAGGGCATCTAACCAAAGAAGTTGGAAAGGTAACTGAGCTAACCATTCACGACTGATGTGCTAGTTCCCAAGACCACAGACAGAAAAACCAGACAAGAAGTAAATTTTTAACTGGAACGAACAGCGTTCTTGCAGGACCTCCCAGACGGGCTAAAGACGTTATTTGCCACCAGCAGTTATCCACCTGACAGGCGAGTCACCTGCAAAAAAACAAAACCCACCAGAACTCCAGTAAGACTGATCAAACATCCCAGGCATAGCTCAGGAAGGTTAGTCTACCTAGAACTGTTTCTCTGCAATCATTGTATTGTATTGTATTTAGGGGTGTGATGAAATATCATGACGCAATATTTTGCGATATGAAAACGTGACGATATGCATCGTGGAGTTTACAAACGTATCGCAAAATGAGCATGACTACCGGTAATTCAAACATTCACATAACCACATATTTTAATCTTCTATCACACCCTTTGGGCACAAGAGGGCACCATCAACAATTTATGTAAGTAAAGTTACTTTGACAAACAACACACACGTACACCGAAAGCGCAAGACTGTTTATGCCCAGCTAGCTGAGAAAGCTGTACACTTGCAACAGAATCAGGTAGGCTTATTTATTTTAAATGGGGTATGTGAATTTGTATCATGAGTTGAGAGTATCGTCCCACCCCTAATTGTATTGTAATCGTACTGAGATAACAGCTATAACCTTGTTGCCTATCGTTCTATAGCTAATAGTCAGTGTTGGGCAGTAGCCTCACTACAAATAGCGACGCTTCTAGCTTAACTACATTTACCAGTAGCATCACTATTTCTTAAATCTATTTTTTTTCTCGTAGCGAAGCTGTTTTTTTTATGAAATAGTGCCATAGCATATAGCAAAGCTACATTGTTACATTTTTCTAAGCATTTCCAAAACTCAAGCGCAAAGAAAAACATATTTCATACAGTGATAAAGGTTGTGTCTCAAACCGCATACTCCCGTGCTCCTGAGTACGCACTTCAGTCAAGGCTTGGGAGTAGCTACGCACTCTGGAGCATGGAAGTACGGTAGCACGGAACGTTTTGCTCAGTCGTGGGACGCACTTCATGGCGAGCCTTTGACATAACTATCGGGGAATTTTCCGATGATATTAGTAAGTACACCTGAGATGAATAACGTTAGGTCGTAAGCTTGTGTGACAGGAATGATTCTGATCTGATGTAGGTTAATGGGGGGTGTGGTTACGGTGTGAAGGAATTTTCGGTTTTACAAAATGTGTGTATTAACATAGACAATCACATGATTATTATTAAACATTTATTATAGTTTTGATTATTAGTAGATCAATTATATTGTATTAAGTAATTAAACATATACTCTCTGCAAACACATGAGTTGGCCTCAGGCAGGCTGTGTCTTTATCTTTCATTTCTGCAAGAAACGGGGATGGATGTGAGATGGATGTTTTTGTATTTTTTGTTGAACATTCCTGACTCGGTGGTAAGGCTAAGGGTTATCTATAGTCTAAACACTGGGAAATGAACACCACTTTCTTTCTGTAATGTTTAGAAATCCACCCCTTGTGGCAAATCAGTAAGGATTGTGTATAAATGTCTTCTGTGCTTTCTGTTCAGGAGAGCGATCTGGTAAGACTCTTATTCTGGTTTATTTGCAAATAAACTAAAAGTCTTATTCTATATCAATATACGGTTTTGTTGTGGTTTTGTTTGGACAGACTTGCTCACTGTGTTTAAAAGGAATATTTCCGAGACAACGACCACCCAGGTTGCTGCTGCCAATTACCTGTCATAATATTTAAACTCTCCTTACCTGTCCTCTCCCCCTCTTGCTCTTGATTTGTCCTCTCGGTCTTCCAGGTCTCCTGCTACTTGTGTGGCCATCGCATGCTCCTTTCCCACGGGTCAAGGTATCTCCGTGGTGATTGCCGTTATGTGTTTGTAGGCCGGTGAACGAGCTCAGTGACCTGCCTGGGTAAATCGCTTTGTTGGCTCAAGTGCACTGCTAGACCAGGTGCAAAATTATTTGCTGTTTTGCCTCTTTATATACGTTTGTTTTGCCTTCGTTCGGATACAATTAGTTTCTTAAGTATTTTTTTTCTCATATACGCATATGGTAGCTTACTGTTTGGTGTAAGCTGAATTTTCCTGTTTTTGTTTTGTGTTTAAGTCGCACTGCCCTGCTGTCTGGTAGTATTCTCGAGCAGTGTGCAGTGGCAGGATTTGCCCTTAATTTTTTTGTATTAACCAACTGGTATTGTGAATGTGTTTTATATCTATTTTAAATAGCTAATTTATTGCTTTTTGATCAACAGTGGGCACGATGCTGTCTGGTGGTGTGGTTTAATTAGTGGAGCTTCCCCCTTCACTCCATTCATGTGGTAATTTAATTGCACTGGAATCACGCATTTGCCACTGATTTTTGCTGTGTATAAGCCATTGCTGTGAGAGCACTATTTGGTGAGTACTTTTGCACCGTGCCCCCCTCCCCCTCCCTCATTGGTGAGTATACTTCGCCCAGTCAGCATCCTCACCCACTGTAGTTAATGAACTCTAGCTAGCCAATTTGTTTTATGAATACTGGAAGCATTGTTTAAACATATCTTTTTTTCCTATTGATACACTGTAATAAATAACTCTATTTAGTCAATTGTCTAACTCCTAATAATTCCACTCCCAGTTATTCTGATTGTGTAGTTGTTGTGAATACTGGGAGTCTTGTCTAATGTATCATCTTATTATTAAGGAATTGTAATTCTATTAAATTAACTATTATTGCTAGTCCTGTTTCAGTGATCTTGATGACAGAGCTCTTCCAGCTATTCTTTTAGAAATCTTATTTTTAAATAAAATTCCTTCTTGAATTCTAGGCCACATCTCTGATTTATTATTGTACACTGTAAAAAAAACACACTATACATTTAAAGTAAAATAAAGTGGAAAAACAATAACATTACAATCACAATTTACATTAAACGTTAAACAGACAATCACTGTTAATTTACTGATATTTCCTGCTTTATTAAGCTCAAATCCCCTCTGTAAACAGTTATTGAAAGTAATAACACATTCCAAAGACTGTAAAATAATGGTTTTACTTTGGAAAAAAACAAAAATAGTCTGTAAAAATGCTGTGTAAAAAAATGCCGTTTTTTTGATTAATTGTAGTGTTTAAATATGTGAAATCATTTAAGAAATTGTAGAAATGAAATATAAATACAATATTTAATTATTAAACTACTGTAGATTTATAGTAGAAATCTGTTAAATAAAATGCTAATTAAAAGCAAACTGTAAAATTACAGTGAAATATCCTAAATTAATTGAAAACATTGTAGAAATACAAACTGGTTTTCTATATCGATGAGATGTCCATGTATATTTCATGTATTGCTGATTACTTATATAGAACAGTCCACTTTAATAACATACATTTTCACTTTAAAGTTTTCAACTAAATTGAATTAGAATACTCTAAAATTGTTTTCAAAAAACTTTTATTTGCAGTATTCAAATGTAATTTTACAAGATCAAATAATTACTCAAACAGTTGAAAGAACATATTTAGACACACATTACACTGTGTTGCTATTCACAATCCTAGCCATACAGTATGTAAGTATTAAAGGCATACTATGCAGGATTTCTACCTTGAAAATATTATAAAATAACCAACAATCATATCTATGATGCACTGCCAATCTCTGCCTTTTTGCACACTTGGCGAATCTTTGCTCATCTGCCTGCATTTCTTATTCTAAGGCAGGGGTAGGCAAGTACATTTATCCCCGTAATTACAAAAACTTTGTTCAATGTAAATTGACCACAAATATAAACCCAACTGACATGTACGCCTACATTTAATGAATGACAATAACATTAAAATTCCTTACCTAATACGTTATCCCATCTCACCTACCGTAGCCTATGTCGCAAACGTGCGTGATTACAACATCATATCTAGACCTGTCCATCACCGTCGACGGAACTATGGTGACCGCCTCCCACTCTGCAAGAAACCTGGGGGTGGTCCTGGACGACCAGCTGGACTTCAGAGAGCACATCAGGGCAACGACACGGTCCTGCAGGTTCCTCCTGTACAACATTCGGAGGATTCGGCCGTACCTGACCACCTACTCTGCCCAGCTCCTTGTCCAGACCATGGTCACCTCACGCCTGGACTACTGCAACTCCCTTTTCGCAAGCCTGCCAGCCTGCACCATTCTGCCCCTTCAACTGGTCCAGAACGCGGCTGCTCGGCTTGTGTTCAACCTCCCGAAGTTCACACACGTCACCCCCCTGCTGAGGTCACTCCACTGGCTTCCAGTCGTGGCCAGGATCAGGTTCAAAGTTCTGACCCTGGCCTACACTGCAGCCAAAAGGTCAGGCCCCTCCTACCTACAGGACTTGATCCAGCACTACACTCCTGCTCGACCACTTCGCTCTGCTGGTGCAGGGCGACTTGCACTTCCCTCCCTCCGTGTCAACGGCACTCGCTCGTCCCGACTGCGGAGCTTCTCCACTCTAGCTCCCCAGTGGTGGAATGAACTCCCCACTCCGTTGCGCTCTGCTGAAACGCTGTCTGTTTTCCGTCGTGGTCTGAAAACACACTTTTTCAGACTCCACCTTGATTAACTACATATATAAGGCCAAATATATAGTATGTTCTTTCTGTTTATTTTCTATTTGGTTTTGCTATTTCATAGCTTAGAATGTATAGCCGACTGTATTCTGTATTCTGTTGACTACTAGCGATAGCTCCTACGTTGTGAGAAAGTTGTGCTTTGTTGGATTTGCTTTGTAGATTGTCTATGACCTTCAATATGCACTAATTGTACGTCGCTTTGGATAAAAGCGTCTGCCAAATAACTGTAATGTAATGTAATATCCTATGGAGTTTCACAGTGGTGTAGAGACCATTTCTGCTTGAGTAGTCAGAAGTTGTCCATCAGAAATTCCTCTGGATTAAAATAATCATCCCTGGAGACAGGAAAGCACAAAGCATGTATTAGAAGTTATGTTTAATAGATGTATTAGTTAAACAGGATTTAGAAGGGTAAGAAGACTCAGTCAGCAACTCTTAAATGCCTAAAGATAAACCATGGTTATTGATAATTTTTTGATCAACGTTGAATTTTTTATAACCCTTTTTACTCATCTTTACCAGGGGTGCCAATAATAGTGGAGGGCACTGTATGTGTGTGAGAGAGTCTGATATTGGCCTTTGATTAAGTATAAAACTGCTCACCACTAATACACCTTGATAGGACTGGTGTGCATAGTGTCATGGATCATGCCTCTCTTTTCTTATCTCCGCGTTTTTTTATTCCTTTTTGCTTTTACCGGTAATCCATCGGATTTTTCTGTGTTCCGCTACGGGTTTTGCTTTCGTCTTGGTAATTAGTGAGTTCACCTGTCCTGCATATTCGCTCACTACTTATACCCCACTTCCTCCGTTTCTCATTGCTTCCATATTATTTCACGTAACATTCGAGCCGGTAAAAGGGTATAGGAAGTTGTTATCGACCACTTTGCTTATCAACGCGGGACTTGTTAGCAGTACAACGTAGAAAAAAACTAAGTGATCTTTTCAGCTCTTAGCTCAGAGTTTATGGTTTTCGTTTCTTTGTTTTATTCTCATTGTCATGGGTAGTGGCTGTCTCTTTTTGTTTTTTACCATTGTTTTCCGTTTGGCGTCGTTTGAAGCTCTATAGGATTTTTTTTTTATAAACCCTATACGGCTTTCTAGTCCTACTGCAACGTCAATCTAGAAGCACCGGAAAGCGGAAGTCAAGCTCTATTTATAGCCGATGGAAACCAAACACAGGTGTAGGAGATAATGACCTGGAGAGATCCAAACACCGGGACGGCGGAAGAAAAAATCCGATAGAGCTTCAAACGACGCCAAACGGAAAACAATGGTAAAAAACAAAAAGAGACAGCCACTACCCATGACACTCATACCTATGAGTGCTTTCACTCTAAGTCTTCGGGCTTTTGAGTTTTCTCTTTTCCTTCTGTTTGCTCACTCCACAAACGGGAGTTAGATAAGCGTTACAGCTTATTTCTTTTGTTTTGCTCGGTTATCGAGCTCCTCGCCATTTATCGCGAGGTTATTTGTGTTAAGCGTGACTGCTTATTTATTTTGTTGTGCTCGGTTATGATTGCTATGATGCAGCTTTGGCAAAAACTGGTATGCAGTAACAACATAGCCTTTTTTAAAGAATGTAAACAAGTCGTCCATTTTCACTGTAAGAAGAAATGTTATGACAACGTCACCTCTATTTCGCTAGCTTAGCCTACTTGAACAGTTACAACCTGCATGAGAAGAGTAGCCTACCCATTGAAAGCTGATTGCTTTTTTTTTGTCTCATCCTGTTTGGAATCTACACGCATACAACAATGAAAAATTATCGTTCTTTGGATGACAACTTTTTTGTTAGTGGATGATACTTTTTTGCACTTGCAAATATAGTACTGTAACGTTATAGCACTCTGATTTATCCACATTCCACTACAAACCATTTGCATATGGTCAAAATGTTTTAGCGTTTCTTACAACAATATTAGTTAGCCATAAATTGACAATTGGATAACTTATTTGACTTAGGCTACCTGTGAAACAATGCCTGCTGCACACATAAGCATGTGGAGTTTCAGCGTCCCACATTTTCCCCTTTCTTCTCGCCGACGCCTCACGGCTTATTGCTCGGATCCACTTTTCTCATTTTATGGGCTCCGTTTTGCAGTTCGGAATCTTATAAAACTGCAATTCTGGGTTTTTTCAAAAAACTACTTTTAGGCATTTTTATGCTGTTAGCTAATGGATCGAAATGACAAGAGGGCACCAGCACGTCAAATCAATGGAGGGCGAGAGCGGGATGTGTTTTCCCCCCCGGGATTGGCGGGGCCTATTTGCGCTCAGTCTCCTGGCAGTGCATTGCGCTTCAGAGGCTGGCTGGCTATACATTTGTTATTTTCTTTCACATGCATGAACTATTATGAAAAATATAATTATTGATTTAAATGAATAGTACCTCATGTAAAATATCAGATAACAGCATATTATGCATATGCGACTCGCGAGGGGGGGCCGGCGATTTTATCAGGGTGGTCAGGAGATCTAAAACTTATCCCACTCTGAGAAGATCTTCATCAAAATATTTATCTGACACATAAAACAAGACAAACAGGGCTTACCAGGAATTCTTTAATGAGAGTATCCTGTTCTTCACCCATGTATAAGATCAGGCACTGTATTGCAACCTCCCTCTTCTTTTAAACCATGGTTCTGTCCTGTAAAGTAGCAAGTATGTTTTGTTAATGAAAATGTATTTGCAGTCAGCAGTCAGCAAGCCCACGAAGAACACATGACAAGAGCATTTGATGAGTGGCATATATTAATATTAATAAAAATATTAATACATTTTAGAGTAGAGATTAGAATTTAATCTATCCGTGCTCAGTTTTCAACTCAGTTATCACCGTGTTATTGTTAGCCCTTCTAATGATTTTACAACTGACAAAGCAATAACTTTAACAAAATTAAATGGTTAAATAACCATACTCATAAATCCCATCAAATAGAGGTGAATTAGTCACCATGTAAAACATAAAAAAGAGCATAGGCTAAGGTTTATTTACTAACCTGCTGTAGACATGTAATAATGCTCTTTATCTTTCAGTCTGCTGAGCCTCCCTTTATGTTTTAAAATGGCAATAGTCTTGGGGTGTATTTTTCCAGAACACTCAAGACAATATATAAAGCAACAGAAATAACTAGATTAATAATTCCTAAAGAAATTGTAGGTGTGGTTGCATCACAGTTATCAATAACGGGAAATGGCATAGAAAGGTGGAAATGGTATGAACTGGTGTTTTGTAACTTAGACAACATAACTGTAAGGATCTGTGATCTGTCTGTTATGTATTTGTTATTTTCCAGCATCTTGTTTACTTTCCGGGTTTTTCTTAGTTGTCTTGTGTCTGCTTGTTTACATTCGATCTGTCACTCCCAGTTTACGTCTCTGTACTTTTCCGGTGTTTTCATTGGTGTTCGGTTTCCCTCTTGCTTCTTACCTATCTCTGAGCAATTAGATTTACTAATTACCACTAACAGACTAACGATAAGATTAGATCTACTAACTCCACTAACAGACTAATTTGTATATTCTTACTAATCATACTAACGGCAGGGGTGTGTGTATAGTTACTAAATCTCACTAACATATTAGAGCGCACATTTTTCACGCTGTTCTTTCTCTGCTAATCATTCGCAGCTGCACCTAATCTCCTATCCCTGTTCTCTTAATCTTTGCACGATTTCCTGAAACTCCGGGTCATCTGTTATCGTGTATATGTTTGCAATCCAGTCCGCGTTTTCCCTAGTTGTCTACGTGATTGATTATCCGCCCAATGTATTTCCTCATTGTTTCTCGTTTGGAGTCCCTCCCTCTCACACACCTGATTCCTCTTGTGTCATTAGTTACCTGTGTATTTAATCCCTGTGTTCTCTTCAGTCCTTTGTCAGAACGTTGATCTACTCATCCTGTGTCTACGCCTTTTTCCTAGCCAGTGATTTGATAGTTTTTCCTGAGACAACCTTGCATTCCGACCATTCTTTTGCCTTGCCCTTGCCTGCCTTGTTTTGATTACCGTTTACGACCTAGCTTTTGTTTTTGACTATTCTCCTGCCTAGCCCTTTTGTACTTTAGCTTTTTGATTTTTTGGTTTACTGATTTTTGGATTGTCTCACTATTCTATTACCTGTCGTTTTTGTACCTCGTTATCTCTGACTACCTGGCTTGATTTAAGGAACGGACAATAAACTACCCCTTTGGAATTATTCTGTGGTCTGCGTCTGGGTCTTCCTAGGGAACGTAACAGTACGTTCTGACCTGACATGGACCCAGCGGACCCAACCTATCTGCATGCCGCTCTCCAGCGGCAAGGAGTCATGATTGGTCAGCAACAGGCAGCCCTCGAGTCCGTGACCCAAGATCTCCGGTCCCTGATGAGCTACATGAAGGAGATGGCGCCCAACAGACACCCTTCTGCACCCACCAACGTACCCCAACCACCACCAGTGCAACCTCCTCTCACCCGGGAGCCGCGCCTACCTCCACCGGAACGGTACGACGGGGAACCAGGGGAGTGCAGACCATTCTTGACACAATGCACGTTGGTGTTTCAGCTACAGCCTAACACCTTTCCCACTGAGCAAGCCCGCGTAGCGTACATCATCACTCAGCTTACCGGGCGTGCCAAGAAGTGGGGAACAGCCACCTGGGAAGCGGGTCTACCGTGCTGCAGTCGGGCAGAGGACTTCATGGAGGAGATGAAGAGAGTGTTTGACCGTTCTAAGTACGGTCATGAGGCAGCCCGAGAGATGCTTCGATTCCGCCAGGGGAGAAATTCAGCATCTGACTATGCCATCGAGTTCCAGACGCTAGCCACATCCAGCGGCTGGAACAAGAAGTCAATGTTTGATGTCTTCCTCAACGGACTTAATGAAGAAGTGGTGGATGAGATCGTGACCCGAGAACTCCCTTCCAGTCTGGACGAACTCATCGCTTTGGCCATCAGGGTGGATATGCGCCTTCGAGACCGGCAACGGCCATTCCAGAGGAGGCATACTCCTCAGTTCAGCCAGCACGGCAGCAAGGTCGACTCAACTACATCCCTCTCCAGTAAACCTCCAAACCACCACTCACTTGAACAGGAGAACATGGAGATTAACCGCTCCAGGTTATCGGCGGCGGAGAGGGCCCGTCGCATCAAGGACCGGGCTTGCCTTTACTGTGGCAAAACTGGGCATTTTGTGGATAAATGTCCAGTAAAAGATCACGCTCACTAGTGGCCGGAGGAGCACTAGTGGGCGTCATTCCAGTCGACTCCTCCAACCGAAATCGCACGTGCGTTCCCATCACTCTTCAGTGGGACACCAGTACCAAGAAGACCCTGGCCCTTATCGACTCCGGAGCTGAGGCCAATTTTCTGGACGTTGGGGCCGCGACCCGTTGGGGGGTTCCTGTTACACCACTGGAGCGCCCAGTAGTAGCTCACACCCTCAGTGGGAGTCAGATCGCGGAGATTACCCAGCAGAGCCTACCCGTCAACCTACTTGTCTCCGGAAACCATCAGGAGGAGCTTCAGCTCCACATCATCGATTCTCCACACTCACCGGTGATCCTTGGCCATCCCTGGCTAAACCGTCACTGTCCAGAGATCGATTGGCGGAAACATGAGATTGTGGGCTGGAGCCCCTCATGTGCGGTCAGCTGTCTCCAGAAGGCCCACTTACCTGTTCCTGTGCCTCCTGCAGAGGAAAGCCTGGATCTGAAGGGGGTTCCAGTCAAGTATCATGACCTCAAGGAGGTATTCTGTAAGGCGCGTGCTTCGTCATTGCCTCCTCATCGCCCTTATGACTGCGCCATAAACCTGAGGCCTGGCACTTCCCCGCCTAGAGGCCGTCTGTTTTCCCTGTCCCGAGACGGAGGCCATGGAGAAGTACCTGTCAGAGTCATTGGCAGCTGGCATCATCCGCCCTTCTTCCTCTCCGGCTGGAGCAGGATTCTTTTTTGTGGGGAAGAAGGACGGGTCTCTCCGTCCCTGCATCGACTACCGGGGCCTGAACGACATCACCGAGAAAAACCGTTACCCACTCCCGCTCATGTCCACTGCTTTCGAGCAGCTCCAGAAGGCCGTCGTCTTCACTAAGCTGGACCTCAGAAACGCCTACCATCTGGTCCGGATTCGTGAGGGCGACGAATGGAAGACAGCCTTCAATACACCCACTGGACACTGGGAGTACCTGGTGATGCCGTTCGGGCTCACTAATGCCCCCGCGGTCTTCCAGAACCTGGTCAACGATATTCTTGGTGACATGATCAACCTGTATGTTTACGTTTACCTGGACGATATTCTTATTTACTCTCAGAGCCTGGAGGAGCATGAGAAACACGTACACAAGGTACTGGGTCGCCTCCTTGAGAATCGTCTTTTTGTCAAGGCGGAGAAATGTGAGTTCTCCACGTCATCTACCACTTTCCTGGGATTTATCATTGAGGAAGGTCAAGTCAGGATGGATCCAGCTAAGACCAAGGCTGTGTTGGAGTGGCCACGCCCTGAAGACCGGAAGGGACTTCAAAGGTTCCTAGGGTTTGCCAATTTCTACCGCCGATTCATTCGGAATTACAGCTCGGTAGCGGCTCCTCTCACAGCACTCACCTCAGTCAAACTGAAGTTTGCCTGGAACCCCAAGGCTGAGGAGGCCTTCTCTCTCCTTAAAGAACTGTTTACCACAGCCCCCATTCTACGCTACCCCGATCCGGCCGTACAGTTCATCGTAGAGGTGGATGCCTCCAACGTGGGGGTAGGGGCCATCCTATCTCAACGATCCTCGGAGGATCAGAAGGTACACCCTTGTGCCTTCTTTTCCCATCGTCTCACCCCAACGGAGGAGAATTACGACGTTGGAAATCGGGAGTTGCTGGCCGTTAAAATGGCCTTAGAGGAGTGGCGCCACTGGCTGGAAGGAGCACAGATACCATTCTTGGTCTGGACGGACCATAAGAATCTAGAATATTTACAGTCCGCCAAGAGACTTAATTCCCGCCAGGCCAGATGGGCCCTCTTTTTCTCTCGCTTTGACTTTTGTCTGGCTTATCGGCCAGGGACTAAGAATACCAAGCCTGATGCCCTTTCCCGGCGTTTTGAATCCTCATCTAAGGACCCCTGTCCAGACACCATCCTGCCCCAGAGTGTTTTCATTAATGCTATCAGCCTCCCCATAGAAGGTATTGTTAGGAGTGCTCAGAATGGGGAGGCCACTCCCAGTCGCTGTCCTAACCATTGCATGTATGTTCCAGAAGCAGCTCGGTCCCAGGTGCTCCAGTGGGGACATTCGTCGCGACTCTCCGGCCACCCAGGTATTAATCGTACTATCACATTTGTTTTACGCAAGTTTTGGTGGCCGGAGGTCCGACAAGACGTCGCCTCATTTGTCTCCGCCTGCTCAGTCTGTGCACAGAACAAGACATCTCACCAACCTCCTCACGGTGAGCTTCAACCACTTCCCATTCCTCACCGTCCCTGGTCTCATATTGCACTCGATTTTGTCACAGGTTTACCTTCCTCCAATCACTACACCACTATCCTCACCATTGTAGACCGATTTTCTAAGGCTGTTCACTTCGTTCCCCTCACCAAACTCCCTTCCGCTAAAGAAACCTCTAATCTTCTCATACAACACGTGGTGAGATTGCACGGGATTCCCACCGACATTGTCTCCGATAGAGGGCCACAGTTTATAGCACGGTTTTGGAGAGCTTTCTGCAGGTTACTCGGCACTACCACCAGTCTCACATCCGGTTTCCACCCTCAATCTAACGGCCAGACTGAGCGAGCTAATCAGTGTCTTGAGACAGTGCTTAGATGCCTGTGTTCTAGAAATCCCACCACCTGGAGTTCGCAGTTACCCTGGGCCGAGTACGCTATTAACTGTCACACTTCATCTGCCACCAAACTTTCTCCATTTGAATGTACCCTAGGTTACCAACCCCCTCTATTTCCTAGCCAGGAAGCGGAGGTGGGGGTTCCGTCCGCCGAGGCCTTCATCCGGCGCTGTGCCAGAACCTGGAGAACTACTCGCATTAACCTTACCAGAGCCAGTGCCCGGATGAAGGAGGCGGCGGACCGCCACCGAGCCAAGGCTCCCCAGTACCGGGTGGGTCAGAAGGTGTGGCTTTCTGCCAAGGACATTCCCCTCAGAGTTGCGTCACGTAAGCTAGCCCCCCGGTATTTGGGTCCCTTCCCAGTGCTAAGGGTCATCAGTCCCACGGCAGTTCGACTCAAACTCCCCGCTACTATGCGGAGAATACACCCCACGTTCCATGTATCAAGAATCAAACCTGTTGTAACCCACCCCCTTTGTCCCGAACCTGATCCCCCGCCACCTTCCCGAATCATCGACGGCGGAGAGACTTACACCGTTGCTGAGGTGTTGGACGTTCGTCGTCGGGGCCGTGGCCTTCAGTACCTGGTCGACTGGGAAGGTTACGGTCCCGAGGAAAGATCATGGATTCCTTCACGATTCGTTTTGGACAAGGACTTACTCAAGGACTTTCACAAGACTCATCCTGTACCACCTGTTAAAACGCCAAGAGGCGCTTCTTAGGGGGGGGGTACTGTAAGGATCTGTGATCTGTCTGTTATGTATTTGTTATTTTCCAGCATCTTGTTTACTTTCCGGGTTTTTCTTAGTTGTCTTGTGTCTGCTTGTTTACATTCGATCTGTCACTCCCAGTTTACGTCTCTGTACTTTTCCGGTGTTTTCATTGGTGTTCGGTTTCCCTCTTGCTTCTTACCTATCTCTGAGCAATTAGATTTACTAATTACCACTAACAGACTAACGATAAGATTAGATCTACTAACTCCACTAACAGACTAATTTGTATATTCTTACTAATCATACTAACGGCAGGGGTGTGTGTATAGTTACTAAATCTCACTAACATATTAGAGCGCACATTTTTCACGCTGTTCTTTCTCTGCTAATCATTCGCAGCTGCACCTAATCTCCTATCCCTGTTCTCTTAATCTTTGCACGATTTCCTGAAACTCCGGGTCATCTGTTATCGTGTATATGTTTGCAATCCAGTCCGCGTTTTCCCTAGTTGTCTACGTGATTGATTACTCTCACACACCTGATTCCTCTTGTGTCATTAGTTACCTGTGTATTTAATCCCTGTGTTCTCTTCAGTCCTTTGTCAGAACGTTGATCTACTCATCCTGTGTCTACGCCTTTTTCCTAGCCAGTGATTTGATAGTTTTTCCTGAGACAACCTTGCATTCCGACCATTCTTTTGCCTTGCCCTTGCCTGCCTTGTTTTGATTACCGTTTACGACCTAGCTTTTGTTTTTGACTATTCTCCTGCCTAGCCCTTTTGTACTTTAGCTTTTTGATTTTTTGGTTTACTGATTTTTGGATTGTCTCACTATTCTATTACCTGTCGTTTTTGTACCTCGTTATCTCTGACTACCTGGCTTGATTTAAGGAACGGACAATAAACTACCCCTTTGGAATTATTCTGTGGTCTGCGTCTGGGTCTTCCTAGGGAACGTAACAATAACGTTACGTGACAGCATTTGATGCTTTGTGATGGTGTGGATGTTCTCATCAGAAACTATAGCTGCATTTACTGGATTAGCCTACTATCGATTAAGTACATGTGAAATCACATTTGTCCAACTAAGCATGTATAAATGAACAGTTAAATGCTCATGGATTGCATTGCCAAGAAAGTGGTTTTATACACCCACCTGAGATAAGATGAAGAGGGAAGTTAATTCCATCTCACGAGAACCTCCAATTAAAATAGTGCAATTGGTTAGTTTCCTTAAAATTAAACTAATTAGAATGACCAGATATAATAAATAGAGTAACATTAAATGTTAAAAAGTGGTAGCTAGCTGCAGCTATAAAATGTAGGCCTACCTTAATGCGTAAAAACTTGATGACAATTGCCTTTCATTAACAAATCAGGGTCTGTTGAAAGCATACTTGCCAACCTTGAGCCCTCAGAAATAGGGAGATTTTCCTAAACCACCACGGGGGGTCTGGGGGTCCTCCTCCCCTAGAAAAAAACTTAATTTCCTGCATTCTAGTGAATTTTTAAGGGTGTGAATTACAAAATAAGAAGCAGACAGAAAATCAGTTTGAAAAAAAGTTTATTACTAGAAATATATATATATATATCCACAAAAATACATTAACATACAGTAGGCTATACTGTATACATCAAAAAAACAAGCATCCTCATACATTCAAAATACATCCATGTAATACATTAGGCTAATATTGTATAACTATTTTTTTTGTTTTTTTAAAGGGTTTTAAGTACTTAACTGTTCATTTAATACAATCTCTTTTCTTATTTTTTTATAAAGGGTGCCAAGAATTCTGGAGGGCACTGTACATCACTGTAAACAAAACCTCCTCTGCCTCTTACTCTTAACTTCTTAACTTGCTCTATTCTCTAATATCCTGCACTGTTCCCCCATTATAGGCTGTCATAACATCAATCCTCCCTTCATGTGTGTTTCTCCCCCCTCTCTCTCTCTCAGCATTTACACTCGATCGAGTGCTGCCTGACGGATGGCCAATCACAACATGCAGGCGTCTCATCGCGTTGCGTTATGATTGGATTAGCCTACAGACAACAATCCCCGTCTCATCGCGTTGCGTTATGATTGGATAGTAAATCCCTGTTAACCAGCCACGTAGATACAAGCGTCAGATTTAAAAAAAAAAAAAAAAAACGGATATTCTCCTAATTCGGGAGAACTGCGGGAGAATGTTGTCTCCGGGTGATTACCGGGAGAGGACAGTGAAAATCGGGAGTCTCCTGGGAAAATCGGGAGGGTTGGCAAGTATGGTTGAAAGTTTTAAAACGCAATTATTAACATTACAAGAGATATTTGAGATAGCGATACTACTGTCTGATATTTGACCTAGCTGCTCGCAGATACATATTAGTAACGTTACATTTTAATAAAACTATTTATAGGTATCTATGTAACATTATAGTAACATTTTGTATAATCTCGTCAAAACATACGAATGTTACCTAATTACAATAAGAAGTTTTGGTTTTACCTTGTTAGCTAGCTAACTCAGGACGTTCTTAATCTTAATTAAGCTCTGCCCCTCACCCTGAGCTTACAGACTGCTCCAGCTCTGCCCATTGCCCTGAATTTGCAGACTGCTCCAGCCCTATTTTAGTCACTCATAATGACGTGCCATGAGTCATAACCAAAAATGTTCGCTATTCTAGCAAGCTTCAATGCTAATGTTAGCAACTAGTTATAGCTGAGGTCAACTACCGTTAGTTAGCCAACGTTACTCATTCACAATCAGTACCAACACATTATTCATAATATCAATATATAATAATAATATCAATAACAATAAAATTAGATTGATCAGATTTCATGATAATGTATGTTCGGAAGACCGCTACAACAGAACTAAAACAGGGATTATAGCTGCAGAGGTGGCTAAACGTTAAGACTAAGAAGAAGAAGAAAAAAGGAGGGGCAGGAATGGTAACAGCAGGGTGATTGACAGAAAATGTGTTTTTACAGTTTTTAATTTATTTAAGTAATAACATTTATTTACAGTCTACTCCATGTTTAATTACATAATTTGAATGTAAACGTACACTTGCTTATGTAGAATTATTGTTATTTACCTTAAAATAAAAAAAATGTCTAATTTGTCATTATTGACACAAACCGCTATATAACAGGAGATTTGTTAAATTAGAGATAATTATTGCATGTTTACATAGATTTGTTTGTAATTTAAGAAAACATGAAAATACTGTAGAAAATATACCGTTTTTTTTCTGTATAATTAGGATTTTTTTTACAGTATAAAGAACTGTGGGGAACCCATTTTGTGTAACTAGGTGCATTTGTGGTACAGAACTATTTCTTAGGGTGCAACTCCCTAGGTGGCATAGTCATTAAATCAGCAGCCCTACACCAGACTGTCACACTCGCATTGTAGCTACTGGGTCAGGTTTAATTTGCTGGAGCTCATGCAGCAACAAGAACAGTTAAAAACCTGTAGACACTGTGGCCCTCCAGGACTTGAGTTTTACTTTCCTACGCTACTCTGATAAATAATTGGTTCTCTAGATATTCCAATTGCATTATTTTGTACTTGGTTGAAAGAGTGGTTAAGATTTAAGTTTCGGACACACAAGGGGAGCATTTTTCTGGAAAACTGAAGATTCCCACAGAGCTGAAGAGCTGTGCATAGGACCTGAAGTTGTGATGGAAGTCATGGCGTTTAATTTGTGGTTGTGCTGTACCTACCTGTTGTCTTGAGTCGGTTGTGACTTGAAACTTGGCACACATAAATGTATGAAATGAAGAGTGTTTAAAATCTCACCTCAATCAGCCTCATGGTGGCGCTGTAATTAAAATGTTTATTTATTCACAGTTTTAATGTAATATCTCCCATACCCTTTGTCCAATTCACACCAAATTTGCTATGAGTATTCCCTGGAAGCACAGGTCCTTGCATGCACAATATCATAAAAGTCAGCCATATTGGATTTTCTGCTAATTAGCATAATATTTTGTTTCTTGACCAATTTGGACCAGACTTGGTACATATCATTAGTGTACCTAATTATACTTGCTAACTATAATTCAGCTATATCGGACAATAACTACGAGAACTGTGAGCCAATAAATGTGAGATTGGGAGTGGCCTATCAAATAAATGGCCATAACTCATTGACCGTTCATCCAATTAGAACAGGAATAACATTCCAAAATCTGTCCACATGGGCCGCTATAAACCTTAAAAATGTTTTTATATTTCATGGCTCAATCCAACCCTGAAATTCTATATGCATGGAAAAAATAAATTGGATGCAATTGGAGTTGCTAATTAAGACGCTAATGAAAACAATTTGTTGACGTAGTACATGTGTAGGCTGAAAAAGCCCAGCTCCGTCTTGTCTCCACCCCAAGCCTGAGTGGCAGAGAAACCCACCCCACCTGCCGAAAATTCAGTGCAATTAGCCTACTCAACTGCATTTTATAGGCAGGCTACTTTTAATATGTTTCAAAAACATCAACCGTAGAATTAATAACTTGGACAACTTTGCAGAAATGTTCCCATTTCAGAAACCTGAATGTTAAGTTAATGCTCCTATCTGTTATTAATTTTGATATAATTGAGTGCAGTTTGTTAAGCTGTGTTTTCCTAGCAGGCTCAGCAAAATTCTGCCGGTAGCCAGACACAGTATCTTAGCTAGCAGCCACAACGGCGGTGCAGCTAGAAAGTTTAAAGCAGAGGTAGCCAACATGGTGCCCGCGGGCACCTGGTAGCCCGCAGGGACCACGTGAGTCGCCCGCGAGGCATGTTCTAAAAATAGCACTAATCACCATGGAGATCTGTCTAAATAAAAATTGTATTTAATTGTGTTGCTGTTCTTTTTAAATCAAAAGCGCTTGCATTAATATAGATTTGAAAATGACAATACATAATATAAAATTTTAAAAACAAAAATGTTTGTTTCTGAAGTCAAAGAATAATGTGTGCGCAAGACAAACAGCCATTGCTGAGACAAGGAAGAGGGCGCAGCTACGTTGGGGAGCAAGATGTGGTTTTTACCCCCAAAATAAAGAAAACATGGCAGAAAAGCTAAATAAAACATACTATTTTCACAATGATTAGGAGTTTTTGAGTTTTTACGACAGTGAAAGAAAAATGTGTGTGTCTCATTTGCGGGGCGACTTTGGCGACGGCAAAGCGGCACAACGTGGAGAGACACTTCAGTACGTGTCACCAAAGCTTCCATGCTAACTACCCACCCGGTAGCGCACTACGGACAGAAAAAGCCTGTGACTAAAAAATGTTAGAAGTGATCATTTGTACAAAAATATAACGTGATTTTGAACAAAATGCTACAAATTTGCTTATTCATACAAAACTGTCAAGAAAGATATTTACAAAAATATCAGAGATGTGATAACTCTCTTTCAAATGTTGAAACAGATTAACAGAAATAAATACTGTTGCGTGTTTAAATACATCTGTGTTTCCTACCATGTGAAATCATTGTTAATAATTATTGTGAGGAATAATTCCCATTGACGTGATTAATATTTTGGTGTTTGGGTTTGAAAGGCACAATCATCATGTGTTAAACTTTAGTTTCACCAGAAAAGGGCGTTGTTGTCTAATAAAGTATTAAACAGGGTAATACAAGGAAGTAATAATATCTAAGTCTCTTCACATATATTATTATTAAAAGGTGATCTGTGCAACTTTGTTATTCAGGAAGTTTGTTTCAAACAAGTAGCCCTCTGTACTACTCAGTACCCTTTAAGTAGCTCTCAGTTTCAAAAAGGTTGGTGACCCCTGGTTTAAAGGCTATGAACGGTTCTCCCGTAATCCATACTTTTATCAAGCTATATCCAATCATTTCAATACAAACTAGTGACTTCTAAAATACACCCCCGGCCAGCAGCGTCAGTGCTGAGAGCATGTGTAGCAGGGTCAGAGCAAATGTGTTTGTATTTTAATTTTCATTATCATTCATGTATTTATTATTTTCCACACATCATTGCATTCCCCTCTGTTCGTGCGTTGTCCGAGTCTCATCTGTGTGTTGGTTTAACCAGTCTCTGTCATGGATCTTGCCTTTCTTCCCTTATCTCCGCGTCTCTTTATTCTTTTTTGTCGTTTACCGGTAATCTATCGGATTTTCCTGTGTTCCGCTACGGGTTTTGCTTTTGCCTCGTCATTAGTGAGTTCACCTGTCATTTATTTCCACTCACTATTTATACCTCGCTTCCTGCCTCTCTCGTTGCTTCCATGTTATTTCACGTAACATTCGAGCCTAATAAAATCCTTTATTTAACCAGGAAGGTCACATGGGAGATACAATATCTCTGTCTTTTACACAAATGCCCCTACCAAACCTATTGAAGCAAGGGCTGACTGCAGCACAAAAACATACCTCACTACACTCAAAAATATCAAAATACGTCCTGAGTATTAGTCACAAATTTTTAAACATGAGGGGTTGCAGAATTTCTAGCTAAGGTGCCAAATTTATGACATAGACAGGGCCGCTCCAGAGACTCAATTTAAATTTTCGAGCAAATGCAACTACCTGTACCACTGTACATTGTTTGGCTTCATTTTGTTTATCTACACGTTTATGGTACAACCCCAATTCCAAAAAAGTTGGGACAGTATGTAAAATGCACATAAAAGCAGAAAGCAGTGATTTGTAAATTCTCTTTTAAATATATTTAATTGAAAACAGTACAAAGAAAATATATTTAATGTTTTACCTTATCAACATTATACATTTTTGTAAATACAAAAATAGTATTGAGTGCATAGAAATGAACATACTTTTCAGAAGGCTGACATTTCTGTTTAAAATATTCTTTTTTATTGATCTTATGTAATATTCTAATTTTCTGAGACACTGAATTTGGGTTTTCATTAGCTGTAAGCCATAATCATCAAAATTACAAGAAATAAAGGCTTGAAATATTTCACTCTATGCGTAATGAATCTATATAATATATGAGTTTCACTTTCTGAAATGAGTGACAAAAAATATTTAACTTTTTCACGATATTCAAATTTTTTGAGCTGCACCTGCATATGCTAATTCTGAATTTGATGCCTGCAACACGTTCCAAAAAAGTTGGGACGGGCAAAAAAAAAGACTGGGAAGCTCAAAAAAACACCTGTTTGCCGTTCCATAAGTAAACAGGTGATGCTATCATGACTGGGTATAAAAAGATATCAAAAGGCTTGATATATTATTTTCAGGTACTCTTAGCAGCGATACTATAACCTCTCTGCATTTGAATGGATCTCTATGGGAATTGGGGGGTGGGACTTGATTTAACTGTAAATTACAGTGGAACAGTATGAAGCACATGGAGCAGTATGGACCCCTCAAGGGTCTGACATATCAAATGAGCCTCAAACCATCACTCTGCTGCCAGATATGCAGTAGATATGGATGGATCACTTTAAGGGTTGTTTCTCCTGACTCATTTTCCTCTTGAACTCTATGGAAAAATAAGGACTGACTGGAAATAATTCCTTGTAGCTAAACAGCCAAATGAAAATCAACCCAAGAAAATAGGGCGAACTCGAATACACGAGTGAGAACACAAACTAAGTCTCCCGAGCTCAATACTGGAGCCAAGGGCCGCCGCGGTAGTGCTTTCAGTCAGTGCAGTTGTACTCCGAGGATCGGGGTTCGCGCCCCGGACCTGCCAGTTCCGAGCATGGTCGGTGCCCTGTGGGAGCGGCAATTGGCGGTGGGGGGAGGAGCTCGGAGAGAATTGCTGCGCACAGAAGGCCCTGGGCGAGTTGGAATCACGGTCAGGAGCTCGAGGAGTCGCGCCCTGTAGAGGACGTGGCGCCCTCCTTCCTACTACCGGCTGACAGGGTTGGATAGCGGTGGTTCTCTAGCGGTTGCTACATGGGGGGAATTGAATTAGAATAGGGATTCAATTGGCTACTAAATTGGGAGAAAAAATCTGAAACAACATTTTTTTTAAATACTGGAGCCAAAACGGGAAACATAGAAAAGAAAAGAACACCTTCGGCACGTAACAGGAAAACGGCCGGAATAAGGTGAAACAAAAACGAAACGACCAAAGAAAAAATGTCTCAGTGGAAACAGCTCTGTCCCGTTCCATTCCAGCTGTCCAGCTGCAGAGCCAGCTACCCGCCTTTCCTGAGCAGCTGAGTCCCCCTGAGCGGTCCTGTCTGTGCCTCCATCCCCCTGAATGGTCCTGTCTGCGCCGCCGTCCCCCTGAGCGGTCCTGTTTGTGCCGCCGTTCCCCTGAGCGGTCCTGTCTGCGCCGCCGTCCCCCTGAGCGGTCCTGTCTGCGCCGCCGTCCCCCTGAGCGGTCCTGTCTGCGCCGCCGTCCCCCTGAGCGGTCCTGTCTGCGCCGCCACCCTCCAGAGCGTTCCCTTCTACGCCACCGCCGCCCTCCAGAGCGGTGCCTTCTACGGCGCCGCCACCCTCCAGAGCGGTCCCTCCTGCGCCGCCGCCACCCTCCAGAGCGGTCCCTCCTGTGCTGCCGCCATCCTCCAGAGCGGTCCCTCCTGTGCCGCCGCCGCCCTCCAGAGCTGTCTCTTCTGTGCGGCCTTCCGGTCTTTATTGACTCACCCATGTTGATAGAGTTTCAGCCCAGCCTTCACGTCATAATGGAGCACCCCTTATGAAAAAATACTTTTGGATTCATATAGGATTCTTATCATACTCTATAGTGAATCCTATTGTCACGTATAGTATGTTATATACCCTATAGTTCGCCAAATGTTTTTTTTTTTGGAATTCCTATAAGATCCTATAATAGTCTGAAGTAGCCTTATTTGTCCTATAGGGAGTGCTATGGTAAATCTTGTAGGAATTGTCCCAAAATATTATAAGATTCCTTTTTCGAAAGGGACTGTAGTGAACATACTTCATTGTGCAACTTCACCAACAGAATCCCACAGCAGTCGCAAGTTCGAGCCGTTATTTCATAATGTTGATGTCAAATTAACAATTTGTATAATTCTCATGTGCAGTGGAGTGATTGTATATATACAGAACGCAAGCACACACAGACACAAACTGATGTGATCTGACTGTAGAGTAGCTACACAAACATGTAACTTTAGCTATTACTGTGATCGAACCATAGACTAGAAAAAATTATGGTAGCTAGCCTATTGTTACTGCTGGTAGTAGCAAAGAGGGTAGGCGGAGCAAGAGGACCAACTTCGGGGCTAGAACATCCACATTTGGAACTTATTAGACCGACAACATGCCCATTGAGTGACTGGAGTTTTTACAAAACAGTTCGCTAGACAGGTCATTATCAGACAGACAAAATCAAATGTCTCCCTTTTCTTTTTAGATTATATATGCCAAGGTTGTCAGTAGGCTACTACTGCTTACAACCCGTTATGATTTTGACTATCCAATGAAAACCAACTTTAAATCCGGCTTGCGCCACTCAGATGGTAGTTGGCTATAGGCTGCATTAAGTACCGTAAGTGTAGATGAACAAGTTATCTGGGAAGTTTGCCCAAAACAAGTGAGTTGACACGTTATAATCTTTGATTGGACCAGATATGATGTTATATGGCTATGCCAGTGTTGTTGTGGCTATATTTTTCTTTTGATTTCGGTACTTGTTCTTTTTTTGTGGATGTTCCCCTTGTGTGTTTGGTAGTGTATGTACCATTTTCCATTTCCATAATGAATTGTGCATTGTGTCTTTTTGTTTGTTTGTTTTTGGTAGGACTTACACAATTGCTAAAAGGTGCAGTTTCAATGATCCTTTCCTTGAGCAAGAATTTAAATATTGTTTTCTAACTCACTACACTGAGGAAATCTTATTAAAACACTTCACACTTCCCACTTCAAGCAAATGCTATTAATTTAAGGAAATATAGAAAAATAGCCTAATTTAGGCTCAGTAGCCTTGAAGGCTGACCACACCAAACAGGATGTCATTAAACAATATTTCTGTTTTATGTGTTAGTATTAATGCTTCATTTTATCAAGGTCAACGAGACAGGGAAATGATACACATGTATGCCAATGCGGGCAGCTCTTTCTGTTTACTGAAAACACAAATTATCATGCATTTATTTTATGTAAGTAAGTAAAAGTAAGTAAAATTGTATTTATATAGCACCTTTCATACAATGAATGCAGCTCAAAGTGCTTTACAACAGGGAAATACATAAAACATAGAATGATAAAAGCGGGGGAAGGAGATAAAACAATAAAAACACGGGTGCAGCAGCAAGCAGGTACATAGTGAGAGTAAGGAACCGAGAAAACTCACAATATTATTAACTACCCTGTGTAGTTGCCTCCACTGAGGCCTAAAACACAAAGGTGTAGTTGCCTTAACTCACAACCTTAGGTTCCCTTTAAAAGACCATGTGCATTGCTTCAGTAAGAGGAGCATAGTAAAAAAAATAAAACTGATAAATGAGCTAGTTAGGGCTAAAGTGCATCAAAACATTAAGCAATACAAATAAAACATTTCAGTAAAACTTCAGTAAGACTTCCGAATTGCACTTCAAACCGAATTGCACTGGTTAAAGGCTAGAGTGAAGAAATATGTTTTTAGCTTTCTTTTAAAGATATTTATTGAGCTGGCTTCCCTGATATCTATAGGTAGTGTGTTCCATAGCTTTGGGGCATAGTTTACAAAAGCTGCACTCCCGATCTTCTTCTGACCGTTACTGGGTGCTTCTAATAAACCAGCAGTAGATGATCGCAGCGTTCTTGAAGGCACATAGGTAACAAGGGAGTTAGCAATATATTCTGGTCCTCGCCCATTGAGGGCTTTGTATATAAGGAGAAGGACCAGTGTGTCAAAATAAATATGTGTCTATTTTTATGTTACTCAGGAAAGCCAGCCTTATGATCTGAAACAGGGCTTCCCCTGAATGTTAGCAGGGGAAGGGTTTATTTTGTATGCCTGAAATCATGAAATGTGGGTATGGTAGGAGATGCTGGTGTGGGGGAACCAGGAAGGTCACATGGGAGATACAATACAATAGTATTTTAAAATCTGAAGTATTTGAAGATTCTACACAAATGTCCCTACCAAACCTATTGAAGCGAGGGCTGACTGCAGCACAAAAATATACCTCACTACACTCAAAAATATCAAAATACGTCCTGACAGTATTAGTCACAAAATTAAAAACATGAGGGGTTGCAGCATTTTTAGCGAAGGCGCCAAATTTATGAAATAGGCAGGGCCTCTCCAGAGACTTAATTTACATTTTCGAGCTAATGCAACTACCTGTACCACTGTACATTGTTTGGCTTCATTTTGTTTATCTACACATTTATGGTACAACCCCAATTCCAAAAGAGTTGGGACAGTATGTAAAATGCACATAAAAGCAGAAAGCAGTGATTTGTAAATTCTCTTTTACATATATTTAATTGAAAACAGTACAAAGAAAATATATTTAATGTTTTACCTTATCAATATTATAAAGTTTTGTAAATATATGCTAATTCTGAATTTGATGCCTGCAACACATTCCAAAAAACGTGGAAAAAATCTGATGGATTCTCAACAAAAGTGAAATGATGCAGAAAAGGAAACAATAACCCACGAACCATGACACTTCAGTCTTTTTTTTGGCCCTGTCCCAACTTTTTTGGAACATGTTCAAATTTGGAAATAGCGTATGTTTATAAGAAATCTATAAAGCTGATTAGGTAAAACATTAAATATGTACTGTTTTCAATTAACCCTTTCGCACGTAAGTTCCAAAATATTTTCAACAGCCCCAAAGCGTGAGTTTTTTTTTTGTTTTTTTTCTGTGTGCAACAGGTGTTCTATAATTCTATTGTTACGTCACAGCAGTAGCCTTCACACGGTTGAGAGTTCGCTAATATTAGCACACACGCATACATACATATACATAGCCTACACTATATATATATAACAACACTAGATGACTCTCAGTATGTGTGAGGCGACAAGGGACAGTCATCATCTGACTCCGAAGCTAACTGCACTGTCTTTCATTTGCATCAATAAAAATATCTGTCAGCTAATTGTGTGGTGAAAATGTTTTTATTTTAAATATTTTTCGCATGTTTTTAAATAGTTGTTACAAATGGCGTGTTCCGATTCAAGCAACCATTGCAATGGACACCCATGATGTTGGTAAAGTACATTTTTGAAGGTTGTACGTTACTGCTTACCATATGCTATGAGATGCTATGAGATGCTATTCTTCTTCGTGTTTTTTTACGGCGGTTGGCATCCAGCTTGTTGGTGCATTACCGCCACCTTCTGCTCCGGAGTATGCTATTGATCTCTGATAAAGCTAATAACACGGGCGCAGCCATTCAACGTCATCTCTGGTCCAACCAAAGATGATAACGTGACAAGATAACTCACTTCCAGGTTAACTTGGTTGAGAATTGATATGGTTACAGTTGGGAGCAAGTGGAGTATCTTTTCATCATGCATCATCTTTGATTGAATGCGGAAGAACAATATTAGCTTAGCTAGGATTTTTTTCGAAAATGCGTTTTTCGAGTATTTCGTCAATTATTTTGATCACGGATGAGTTTACCCGTGATGTAAAACATTGTAAAGTGTAATCGCTATATCACAATCGCTTGTGTATATTATATTTTCTGTCAGTCTGTAGTTAGCTCATTTGGACAGCTTGGTTAGCAATGACGTTAGCGAACTGTAGCTAAATCAACATTATAGGCTAGGGGGTATTTGCTGCTTACATTACTTCTGTGAAAGTATGAACGTCTGCATAAACAAATAAATGTAAATGTTGTAAAGATGTTTATTTGGTACAATGTTTTTGTGGAACTGTGTGTTTACTAGGGTTAGCCCACAGGCCTATTGTTGCGTCAGCCCACAGGCCTATTGTTGCGTCATTCGTTAATAGACGTTCTAATCTTGTGTTCTAATCACACCGGTGTGACCGTACGCTTCAGGGACCACTCTAGCGCTGTACAACCGGTGTGACCGTACGTGTCAAAGGGTTAAATATATGTAAAGGAGGATTTACAAATCACTGCTACTGTCCCAACTTTTTGGGAATTGGGGTTGTACCATAAACGTGTAGATAAACAAAATAAAAACAACCCCAACAAATTAGGGTTGTACAAAGTAATGTGTGCATCACACACACTATTAATTGCATTCAGGCACTGTGCCATTTGTGGCCAGCAGAAAGACTGCTGTGCTAGGCACAATGGAGCCAGAGATGCCCTGCTAGCCCAAAACTCCCTCCCTGGGCCAAAATCACACTTTTTTCTTCACCTTCTCAACTGCTCACATTCATCCACAATGATGGAAACACTGAAATTGCAAAGTGCTCTTAGATGTTGGAGTTGAGCTGCAAGTTAGTTTGTGATACACTTGACAGGCTTGACAGGCTTTCAGGTAAACAACAATTTTCAGGTAAACAACAATTTTCAATTGTCCGCTCAGGGGGACGGCGGCGCAGACAGGACCGCTCAGGGGGACGGCGGCGCAGGTAAACAACAATTTTCAATTCAAGCAATTAGGGGTGGGACAATGCACCGATGCATCGCGATGCATCGATCCGAATGTGTAAATACAACTGCATCGATCTGTAAGATTCGAATCGATAAGCATCGATTAATATCGCATTTTAAATGAATGTGCACATGTATTAATTTATTCAAAAATTATTTAAAATATATATTTCTGAGACACGACTACTAAAATGTTTTGACCAGCTTCAATCCATGTTTCTGCTCCAACCCCCACGTAAGCGTGAGTTGAAAGTAGGGACAGGCGGGAATCAAGCGACAATGAGACGGATAGATCTGAGCGAAATGGCTAGCTGCGTGCTCGCTGAGTGCGACAAAAGAGACAGAAACTTACAGAATTTGCGATGTTCCGAACAGAAAATCAGTGGTATGGAAGCATTTCGGGTTTAGAAAGAAGGAGGGTGTACTTGACAAAACCGCTGCAATATGCAAGATCTGCCAAGTAGAAATCAGATACACAGGCAACACCACAAACATGATAAACCATTTGAGCCGACGATACACAATTGACGTGAAGGACAGCAAGCGCGTTAGCAAGCTAAACTCGGGAGTCATTGACACTTCCCCTGAGTTTCCTGGAGAAATGGCCAAAGTTTTTTTGTATCATTGTTTTTATACACATACCGTGTCCAGACAGTTAATTGGAAAGTGCTTTCTGATATTTAAATTTAAACCATTTTCTATTCAAAATCAAGTAGATGTTAGAGACAAAAAACTAAAACAGTAAGACTATTTCCAATTTCTTACGTTCAATTAATTATTACTACGTTAACTGTCCGATTCACAAAATGAATGTCGTGGAACCTAGATACACCATACCACGCAGAAAATATTTGAGTGAAAAATGTATACCTGCTCTGTATGAAGAGGTGAAGAAAACTGTTTGACTGTCCTTGCAAAACGCTACGAGAGTAGCTTTAACTACGGATGGATGGGCATCTTGCTCCACCGAAGTTCTAGATCGTACTAAGATTTAGGAAAGTGCTATGCATGACACTAACCTATAGGCTATTTCATTTTTCTTGGCCCAGTTTAGTAATTGTTATACATTTTGCCATTTTCATTTTGTAAATAAAGGAAATGTATTAGGCTACCATGTCTGACACTGTTTGAAAAACAATAACCTAAATAGGGCAACTTTAGAAAATACACTGTTAGTAATGTTTATTGCTGCATTATTTGCTGCAGACGGCTGCAGAATGTATGGCATGCCTTAACAATAAACATAATGCTGTGAACTTGGTGTAAAGTTCTAATTGAATATTTAATTACTGCTGAATGTATCGGTATCAAATTAGCATACCTATTACATTTTTTTAAAGTATCTAAATTAATCAAACCGAATCGTGGTCAAACGTAAGATATTATGATGCATCGATCCTTTGCCTAAAGAATCGTAATCGAATCGAATCGTTATGGGATTGAATCGTCCCACCCCTACAAGCAATGTATTCTGGAGCTAACATGAGTATGGACATGATAAAAACGGCTATATTTATATCGCTGGGTACACTCAATAATTAATCTGCATCATCATTAATTTTTACTAACTTGTTTTTAAAGCAGTCACAGACAAACATGCATGCAAGCAGGGCTTCTGTGGCAGGCCTCAGTCAGGGAGGGGACTCAGGACACCTGGGTCACGCCCACTCATTAACCCCTTAGCGCAGATGGCATATTTGGTAAATCATGGGGGTACTCATGTTTAAGGCTTTATAACTCCAGGTGTGAGCATCACATAAACTTGGTAAATGGCTTAAATGAAACAAAACCGGTGTACCATTTTTTGTACAAACTTAGATTTGTTTATTTTCATAATTGAAGTCAAAATAAAGTGCCGGAAATGCAAGCAAAACTATTCAAAAAAATGCAAAAAATAACATATTTCTTCAAAATACTGAGAGCTACATAAGTGAAACAGGTAAAACTACACATTTCCTGGATCATAAACTCCTTGTCCACAAGCATTCAATAATCGCAGGGTGATATACAGAACTACTAAAGATCTATGACACGAAATGTAAGCAGTGTAGCCTGATGTACCCAGGGTCTCCAAACCTATCCAAATTGGCTAAAATGTGAATAGCTGTAAATCTTAAACTAATCATACATTTCAGTGCAAATCAACCGTTTTGACTCATTTAACTCACCTTTTTATCATTTTCATGTGGGAATTATTTTGGATCAGTACAGGGGGGTGGATATCTAGGTGTCCAATAACCTACCCAAAACCTCTCCGAGAAATTATTAAAAAGCCTTTTGTCCTTTATAAAGCATATACATTTTACCTTACGATCACTTAATGGATGAAAACATTGATATTGCACAGTTTCAGTTCAGTGTTTGATGGCAAGTGTGCCATTTTTTCACCATTATCCTTCATATACTGCTTCATCCTGTGCGGTGCCTTCGTGGCGAAAATGCACACATCAATGGCACGGTCTTCAGTATGCTGTAAGGATCTGGTCCTGCAGTGGCTTCACTCTGAACAGTAGAGGGCACTGCTGGAGTGGCAGAGGTGGAGGGTCAAGCATGTTATAGGAACAAATTACATAATGCAGAAGCATTATAACACTGTGGTACACACAGCTAAATATGAAATCATTCACTCTTGTACTTCAGTAAACACTTTCTTCTGTATGCTACATTATGTTATATTTTGTTGCGTGCTCTAGGATGGCATTACTCTGTAGTGTGTTTCACAACTGTTGCTTATTTATTTTATTTATTTATTTTACATTCATCTTGCACACATCTGGACACAGTACATTTGAATACATATTTTACATTCCCTAAGTGAAAAGCATCACCCATGGATATACTAATACCCCATAGAGTACATTATGCACAAAGAAATTACAATACAATAAAATAATATCGGAACACACTACCAATGTTCTAGCTTCACGGCAAATCGAGGCATAAAATAAACTCCTAAAAACAAGTTTGGAAACGTTATTTCGGTCGATTATTCCTCCCCTTTAATAATACCAATTGGTATTGTATTTTATATCGTTGGAAAGCCTGATTAGTCACCTTTACAACGAGGTACAACTTGTAAGGATCATGCATTCGTGGAATGAGCAACACAGCTAACCGTGTGGGTAGCGGCCCAAAAAAATGTGCCAAAATCCCCTGCAATATTCTTCTGTTGGTATTACAGGCATTTAGCAGACGCTCTTATACAGAGCGACTTACACAACTTCTTACATTTATCCATTCCTATACATCTGGATATATACTGAAGCAATTCAGGTTAAGTACCTTGCTCAAGGGTACAACAGCAGTGTCCTACCTGGGAATCGAACCTGCAACCTTTCGGTTACAAGTCCAGTTCCTTAACCATTATACTACACTACCGCCCTATTATTCATTTGTGGCCTGGGCCCCACAGAAGTGAATTTTTTGTTTTTGTCAAAATGTCAACAGCTGTGTTTGTGAACATGGCAAGACATGTATTACTCTAATTCTGTCATAATTGGCCACTCCTGGGCATGATTTGATTTTTCTCTCAAGTTTTTTCTCTCGACCTCTGCATTACATTTGTGCTTCTAACCTAATTCACAAGCTCAGCTGGAAACCAAAGCCCTCAGATTCTAAGCTCAAAAACAATAAAGCAAACAAAGGCAAATAAAATGTGAAGAATATTACCTTATTTTATGTGTACTAAGTATATCAAATGTGCTCAATTACAACCAATTTTCAACACTGAAATTGCGTTAGGTTGAAAATAACCACCTCGGTTTCAATCAGTTGTATTTTTTTGTGCTTTTAGTATTTGCTTAGTGGAAATAATAGATGGGAGCAGCTGATGGCACACCTTCTTGTAAGGTAACTGGCTGCAGGGCAGGTTAAAACCAGATGTGGGGAAGACTATCTTACAGTTGGAAGCAGGTCTTATTGCTTGCCTTCCTTTTATGAAGTGACATTTATATCAGGGTAACCAAATTGGCCCTTTTGAGGCCAATGTCTGAATTTCTGGCCTCTTTCCTAAAGGCTTGGCGTCAAATTCATTTGGCCACTTGGTTCATTCTGCCTTTTGGCTTCTTTTTAATTATGGGCTCATGAGACAACTTTTTTCCTTTGTCAAATGACATCCTATATATTACACACTCTGACAGTCCGATATACAGGGCATCAGGATGCTTTGGATCAGTTTTGTTAGAACACATGCCTGGCGAAATGGCTGTACGTCATCAAGGGTCTAAGGCAGGGGTCCCCAAACTTTTTCCTGTGAGGGCCACATAACTTTTCCCTTCTCTGATGGGGGCCGGAGTCAGTTTGTAACAGAAAAAGTGTGACGATCACAGGGGTGCCTAAACGTAAACATTTATTGTTTTCCAAAAGCCACACATAACCAAATATTAATAACCCTTTCCGGGATCTTCACAGAAAAAAAAGTCAGGAAATAAATAATAACACTATTAATGAAATAAATAATAACCAAATAACCCTCTCTGGGATCTTCACAGAAAAAATAAAGTCAGGAAATATATAATAACACTATTTATGAAATAAATAATAACCAAATAACCCTCTCTGGGTTCGTCATAGAAAAAAAGTCCATTGAACATTAACTTTCTGTTGTGCCGTGCACAATCTTAACAGGTAAAAGTTCAGCTTAGTTGTCAGAGCAGAATCTCTTACTTAAATGACTCATATGAGCAGTCTCTCAAAGTTCTTGTGTTCCTTCCTTATAATCTTTTTTTAGGTTCCAGTAGGCTTGTAGACACCGCTGTTTGCAGCTCTCTCATCAACTTCCTTGTAAAAACCACAAAGCAAGCTGGCTGAGAAACCGAACTAAGTGATACAGCACCTACACAGCACAATACATTTCACTACCAGTATGGTTGTGGAGATGGATTTTATCCCAGTAGATTTTATTATGATTAAATTTGTTTATACTCAGAATGACTCATTCAAGTCAGAAAAGTGAGCTTACCTATGTATGTTCATCAGTGTGAACTGTGGGCCTGCATCTGGCTGGTGAGAAGTTGAATGTTAGGTTCCATTCTAGTCACAGCCAGTCTCAAACACTGATGCAGATGTTCATCTGTCAATCTTGATCTCATCGAATTTTTCAGGAGTTTCATATGTGAAAAGGTTTGTTCGCAGATATACGTTGTGGCAACCGGACTCCAGCTACGCCTCCGCCAGGTGCCACTAGGGGGCAATGGGGCGACAGGAGGGCATTAACTCGCCACAGAGCGGAGGTGAAGAAGCCACAGACGCTACTCCCAGTGAGAGGTTCAGGACCCAGACCAGCTGGGAGCAATTACCACACCTGCAGTCAGGCTACTTAAGACAGCCTGACAGGCTCAGAGGCAGAGAAGACAGCCACGGTGAAGGACTGAGGCAGTGTGCGCTGCAACGACACCCCTTCACTAACGGACGAAGACTCTTTCACCGGTCTAGGAAAGACGGAGAAAAAGAATTAGAACGAACAAGTAAGATAAAGGATAATTAACTGTTGTACGCCTCTCTGCACTAACCTGTTTCCTCGTTCCCCATAGCACGCCGAAGAGGCTTGGTGGTGACCGAGCCGCGGCTTCCCGGAACCTGTGGAGGAAAAAGGGCGTGAGGGAAAGCGAGACACGGTTAACGAATAGACGGAGCTACAAAGTGAAACTTACCGTGAAAACACGGAGGCGGACGGGACTCACGGCTGGTGGAAATCCCAATCACTCCGAACACGACGGATTCGGTGACAGCCGAGTAACCGGTGATTCCCCATCGCGGACGGAAGCGGGGAGCGTAGGGACGCCCCTTCTCGACGGCGACCCCACTCCACTACGGGTCGTCCGACCCACCCTAGACTAACCTCTCCTCTTCTTTATCCCTACCAACTGGCTACCCCACTCTCAGGTGGCAGCTGAGAGTACCAGTGAGACCCCGACAGCCGGAGAGAAGGAGAGAGAGAACCTGAGGACTGGACGTGGAGAAAAACCCGGATGAGGATCGCTGGAACGGGAGCTACCCTCCGGACCCGCTCTAAAAAGTTAAAGAAAAATAAAATACTTACCTTGAACTCACCTCTGTCTCCCCGTCTTCCTTCCTCTCCGAGGAAAGTGTGGCTGGACGCCACAACGTGCTGCCAAAAAGTGTGGACATCTTCATTGCGTGTTTTTTTATGTTAGGGTACGTGTCGTTTGGGAGGGCGGCATAGAAGTCAATGAGACTGTTGGGCTTGAATGCGTCTTTCAGAACATCACAGTTCTGTAACTCGGCCAACTCAAACTGATAAGAAGGCTGGGCTTCATCGATGTCGCCAACAAAGGGGTTCTGGAAAAGACGGATTTCTTTTGCATTAACATGTAGTTGCCGGAATCGCACACCAAACTCCGCCTTAAGCATTTCCAGTGCTTCCACACACTTTTCAGCTGGGAACGGGACCGCTGGGTTCTCTGCAGAGAGTTTTTGGGTAGCAGGGAGATGGATGAAGTTGTGCTTTTTCAATTGTTCCAAAAGCAGCGCTAGTTTCACCTCAAATGCTTTTATGTGAGAATACATGTCGCAAATGAGTTTCCCCTGGCCTTGTAACTGCAAGTTAAGGCTGTTCAGCATTTCTGTCACGTCTGTTAAAAATGCGAGGTGCCATTTCCATTCTGGGTCGATCAGCTCTGGGACCGTTTTGTCTTTTGAATGAAGAAATGCGTTAATTTCGGGTAGCAGCTCGTAAAAACGCTTCAAAACTCTGCCCCGGCTCAACCATCGGACCTCTGTGTAGTACAGCACATCGCCGTGCGCAGACTCTAGTTCAGACAGGAATTGTTGGAACTGCCTGTGTTTAAGTCCCTTTGCTCTGATGAAGTTTATGCATGACACCACAACCTTCATGACAGAATCCCACTTCAACACTTTGCAGCACAGTGCTTGCTGGTGAATTTGGCAGTGGACTTGTAGCGGGGCGGTGAGACCCCGTTCTTCCATCTCCCGGTTCATGCGTCCTATTAGACCCCGAGACGCGCCCACCATACTAGGAGCCCCGTCAGTCGTGATGCTGGTAAGCTTTGACCAGTCCAGGTCTAACTCTTTCATGGTTTGGCATACTTTGCCGAAAATATCCTCCCCCGTCGTAGTCCCTTTGAGACTTTGGAGGGCTGCCAGCTCCTCGCACATCTCAAAGTTTGCGCTAACTCCACGAATAAAAATGAGCAGCTGCGCTGTGTCCTGCACGTCCGTGCTCTCATCCAATGCTAATGAAAAAAAGTCTAATTCTTTCGTCTTCTGCTGCAGCTGGGCAGAAACATTACCCCCGATTTCTTCAATGCGTCTGGTGATTGTACTTGCCGACAGACTCACGGCATTTAAGACATCTTTCTTCTCGGGACACACCTCCTCCGCGACAGCATTCAAACATTTCTTGACAAACTCTCCATCAGTGAAAGGTTTACCGCTGCTTGCTATCAGTTGAGCAACCTTAAAGCTGGCTCGAACGGATGACTGGTTCAGTTGAGCTTGGCGTACAAATGTATTCTGCTGAGCTAACAGTCCACTTTTTAGCTTTGAGAGTTTATCTGCTCGCATTTGGCCTTGCAAGCTATCATACTTGTCTTTGTGACGGGATTCATAGTGTCGGCGCAGATTGTATTCTTTGAATACCGCCACTGCCTCTTGACAGATGAGACAAACAGCCTTTTCTTTGCATTGAATAAAAAAATAATCGTTTGACCATTGCAGGTTAAATACCCTGCATTCTGAATAAATTTTTCTCTTACCTAACCTTTTCGCCATTATTCCGTTCTATTTGACAGGGGCTAGCCAGGATTCGCGTGGCCAGACTGAAAAAAATCTTAATGCGTCTTTGGTATTGTTCAGGGGGCCGGGCCAAATGTGGAGGCGGGCCGTATCCGGCCCGCGGGCCTTAGTTTGGGGACCACTGGTCTAAGGTATCAAACAAGCCACAAACCATCACTCTGCGGCCAGATATGGAGTAGATGTGGATGGACCTCTTTAAGGGTTGTTTCTCCTGACTTTTTTCCCCCATAGAGTTCTATAGGAAAATGAGTCAGGAGAAATAACCCTTGCAGTGATCCATCCACATCTACTCCATATCTGGCAACAGAGTGATAGTTTGGGGCTAGTTCGATAGCTCAGACCCTTGATGACTTACAACCATTTAGCCAGCCATGTGTTCCATACTGTACCAGTGTAATTTACAGCTGAATCTAGTCTCACCCCCCAATTACCATAGAGATCCATTCAAATGCAGAGAGCTTATAGTATCGCTTGTAACAGTACCTGAAAATAAGACATCAAGAGTCTTTTGATGTTGATGGGTCACAGGAAGCAACAGCATGCAAAGAATATGCGACCAAATATTAAATATGATACTTTAAAAATATGTTAAAGCAAAGGGTATGAATACTTATGTAAATGAGATTTCAGTTTTAGATTTTTAATACATTTTGCAAAAATTTCTAAAAACACGTTTTCACTTTGTCATTATGGGCTATTTTGTGTAGAATTTTGAGGCAAAAAATTAACTCAATCTATTGTAGAATATGTCTAATGTAATAAAACGTGGAGAAGGTGAAAGGGGTATTCAGACTTTCCGGCTTAACTGTATATGACTGTCGCCAGGCCTGCTATTATTGCCAACCCTAGTAGTTTCATCAAGACTTTCCAACACCCGCTCCTTTTTGCCTATCGGCGGGGTCTTTCCCCCTGGTGCAGTGGTTGAGGTGGATCCAGCCGGACCTCCCCGCGACCTTCACTGCGGTGGGTGTGTTCAGGATCACCCGTCTCCTTGGCTCCTTCCATTTCCACTTGAAGACCTTCACGTACACCCAATCACCAGGATCGACCTGCTTGGGCCTGCTGCACCTGGGAATACACACACCTGACAGCATTCGTTAGTCCTTTAAGGTACTTACCCGTCTCCTTCTCTAGTACCTCCATTCCTGGTGTCACACCAGGGGGTCTCTTCATAGGGAAAGCCATTGGCCTTCCACAAATCATTTCATGAGGCGTCAAATGAGTAATTCTGCTTCTGGAATTTTTCATGCTCATGAGAGCTAATGGTAGACATTCCACCCAATTATTACCTGTCTCTCTGCATATTTTGGCTAACTTGTTCTTGAGCGTCCTGTTGACTGAGGGTGGTAGATGCACAAAAACTTGTGTTATTCCTAGACTAACACAGAGCTCAGAAATCTATTTTGCTGTGAAGTGTGGCCCAGTATCGGAGGATATGGTTTCACATACACCAAACCTCTGAAAAACATCTTGTGCCAGGCATTTTGCAATGGAACTGGCATCACAATAGGAGGTTGGGAACGCTTCCATCCAGTGGGAAAATCGATCGATTATTCATTTCATTTTATTAATACATGGAAAAAAGATAAAAGTATATAGAAGTTCTAAAATCTTTGGGCCCTACTCAGTACATTACTGGTTTACAGAGGGTTCCCTGTCCTACAACACTGTAAAAAAAAAATTGGGATTTCAGTTCCTTTAACTAATTTTTGTGAGTAAGGTCAACTAAATCTTGCCAAAAAGTTGAGACAACTAGAAATGTCAGGTTTTGATCCATTCAACTTGTATGTAAAATTTAAAAAGTTCGGTCAACTCAGAAATGTGGGATGGCTCAACTTCATCCAATAAGGTGACCGTTTCTGCACATGCTCAGAACACAGCCCCTGCATAATTCCTCAGGGCACCCCGTGAGCCCGCCCATCATTACTTCCATGATCCGGACGGACTTTTCTCACTTCGCCTTGTGGACTTTGGCTTCATGGTCATGGTCAATGTATGAGGTGAGTTGATAATTTAATGTTTTACGAGTTCAATGTTTAAATGTACCGTTTGTGTAATGGATACAAGGTTAGCTTTATTTGACTAAACCTGTGAGGGTTCACACGTGTTCGTCTTGCTAGCTAGCTAGCTAATTAGCTAATTAATTAATTAGCTAATTAGCTAGCTAATGCCAAATGATTTAAATTATGTTGGTTTAGCTGTCGACAACACGTAAGTTGTTTCATCACATCAGACAACACCTAAATCATTTCATCACATCAGAGACACGCTGGGGCGCATTTTACACTTTTTAAAATCCGTTTTTGTCGCCCCCTCCCCCCACTCTCAACAAAGATGGGGACTCGAGTTGCACTTAACGTTAAGTTGCAAACACAGTGACATGAGACTTGTCTCGAGAACAACCATTGTTTTATTTTTTGGCGCATTTAATTAACATTTAGGAAATGTCTGAGCTGAATGTCGCTGCACTGCAGCCTCTCATCTCATCGTCTCTGTCAGCGGCGCTGAGCTCCGGACACGCGCGCGCACGCACACACACGCGGTGGAGATAGGTGAAGGTAACGTTAACTGCGGAGATAACTGTTGATGACCAACTACGCTTGTAAGTACAATAAAACCCTCGTGGGTAAAGAGTCAATACGTTATCAATACACCTGATCAACAAGCATAAACATGTAACGTTCGAAAAATCTCCCTGCTATAGTTGCTTCACTCTCTCAACTTTCTCTTGGTGTCTGTTTGTGTGCCTGTGTGTGCGCTCTCATAACGGACAGATAGGTATAAATGTAGTTTAATTTAGAAATTTGTTTTATTTTTAAAACTTAACGGATGCGCGGTTTCTATTGCTGGGCTTCTGTCTGGTGTGATCTGCTCTGTGCAGCCTGACACAATCGCTGCAGTGTTGTGGAAAAGGAGAGAGAGAAAGAAGGGGACACTGTATGTGTTTGGGTGTGTGTTTGTTACTGGGAGTTGAACTAGTTTTTATAATTCTGTTTTAAAAAGTTTCAGCATTACTCAAATTGCAATATTATTAATGGAAGTTGATTTTCTCATAGACTGCCAAATTTAAGGTTACAGTGTTTTTATTTTCCTCCAGAAACTTGAATTTCTATGAAAATATATTTAATTACTTGATTGCTAAATGTAGATTCCATTGCACTATATTCCTTTTAATTGAATGAGATGAGAGACTTGATACAGGACTGTAAAAGACAGTCTTTAAGATGATTGAATAAAATATTGACATATAAATGACAAGTTTTTAAATTTTGTTTTGTTCAAGTGATTTAAAAATATAATATATTATATAAAATATTAATATTTTTATTGCTTTTTATCCCTGTAACTGTCAAAAGTAACTGTTTATAATATTTGCATACCTGTGATGTATTATTTATTTAGACTTGCTTGTGACTTGCACGTGTGACTTAACTCCCTCCGCTCATTGTGGATTTGGAGTAGTAACCTCAAAGGTTGAATTGAAGTGCTTTTATGTCTGTGGCTTTATGCACTATTGTATTGTCAACTAAACCACCTTTAATTTTTTTCACAGGAAGGGAGAGAATTCCATTGCAGAACTAAGCAGTTCTATGAAGTGGAAATGTAAGTTGTGCACATTTTATTCAGCTAACCAGCGCATTATAATAAGGCACTACAAGTTAAAACACGGACATTATAGTAGGTCTTGTCCCTTGCCTTGCAGTTTGATAGCATCCATTAGCCTCCCTACGCGTGCGTGAGCTCTCGTCTCATGTAGTTTGGAGTGCACGCCGTTCAAACGGCGCACTCTGCGCAAGTGCACTATCTTTCAAACTAGCGTCAATATTCAGCCTGTAAATATGGAGGAAACCCTGTCATTTAAGCTTAAAACAGCATCAGCAGCTTCCGGACATATTAAGGCAGGTACACGAGCGTTATGGAGTATTTTGGGGGTATTTTTATCAAGTTTTGTGTTTGGTGTCCATAGAAGGCCGTTGTTGGGGAAAATACAGGAGACTTTCTCCCCGTGGCACTCCAGCTGTGTTTTGAGGAGAGAAAAAAATACACTGGATTTCTCATCAGCATCCGGGTGAGTAGATAATGACTGAATTTTCATAGAAAGTGAACTATTCCTTTAATCTTAAGTATTTGACTAATGTAATCTAATCATATTGTTATCTTTTCTCCCTGCTTTCTCATCTACTTGTAAATAGAAGCCAGAATGTTGCTCCATGTCGTCCTTGCAGATGACAACATTCAGAGAGTTCGTATTGAAGTTCTTCCAGAGACTGTGGATGAGCTGAAGATGATACTCAAGAACCACCTCAACCTGGAGGGTGAGGTGATCATCCAATTCCAGGATCCCAAATTCAATAATGAATTCTGCAATCTGAACGACATAGAGGAGCTACCCAGCGAAAGGATTAAACTGAAGGTCATCAAGAAGGCACCACCCAGCAGTCCAGACTACACACTGGACACAGGAAGCTTGGACACATCCAGTGGATCCTCAGGAGAGACGTCCGGACGTTCAAAACAGTGGCCAGATCCATTCGTCATACCCACCTTTTCTTACGACATCGAGTTGAAGCTCAGGCGAGGAAATGAAGCATACCAAAAGGATGGTTGCTTGTTGTCTCTCACCAATGATGTTAAGACTGACATTCTTGACAAGGTTGGGCGAGCCATGTATGACTTCAATGCGTATCCAACTCGGAAACAAATAGAAGATGTTGCCAAAGCCCTGGTTGTAAAGCACCCATGCTTAAAAGAGCCAGGATCTACAGAGGGATTCTACTGCTGGACGTTTAGCCTCAGTTTTAAGATTGGGAACCTGCGTCCGCCACTTGTGACGGAGATTGAAAGCAGATGGCCAGCATTGTTTTCAGAAAGACAGGTAAGTTCCAAAATCCTCCACATGTCCCATGTGCCCATCCTCTGTTCTTCTGCATGTTTTAATATTGGGGTTGTTTTGTTTGTGTCCACTCCTTACAGATTGGTGCTGAGTTTTCGCGGCTTGTGTCTGCTGACCTCCACAAGTCATTCCTCAGTGGACTCGACCGGCATTTGCCAAGACTCCTCGAGTTGTACGAAGGACGAAAGAGACAACAAGCACGACAGGGACTTGGCACAGAGCTACAGAGTCTGCTAGAATCTCTGGATTCTGAAGTAAGTGGAGAATTAACATACTTGGTATGGAAGTACCTTAGGGCCATAGAAATCAATTTATCCAAAGACCCAAGTGAGAGCATATTTTGTTTCTGAAATGCCCACATTTTTCTGCTCAAAATGGCTGCTGAAAATACACTAGAGCAGGGATCTTCAACAGGGGGTCCGCGGAGGTACTGCAGGGGGTCCCCCAATTTTTGTGGGATTTAAAAAAAATTAAATTAACAATTTTTAAATGTATTTTCGACAAAAAATATATAATATTGAGTAAATTCAAAGCATTAATACACTGTAAAAAAATATTTTCCCTTTTTGTTGTCTCAACTTCTGTTTTCGAGTCAAGTGAACTTTCAACTCAAAAGTTTTCAATACTTTTGTTGAGATAACACAAATATCTGTGTTTTTGCTCTGAAATTCTAATCCACAGTTGACACAACTGAGTTATTCTTGTCATCTCAAATTTAAGTTGAAGTTCACCCTCTGGTTCACCACGCTACGTCATTTTGCACACGCGCAGACCACGTTAGCTTAGTCAACGTCAACCGAACGTCTCTCGAAGGACCTACTGTAGCAGATGTGAAGAGAGCTGACTGTTGGCGTAAGTAAACTTTTAACTTTTTCTACTGTCTGATATTTTAGTAAAGATTGAGTTTTGTCTTTACCAAGCGAAATACTGTGAACTGACCATTCAAACATACAGTACAACGTGTAAGCCCTTAGTTTCAAAAACTTAAGTGATAGCACTAGCGTTAGTGGTAGAACTGGCTATTTGAATCGCGGGAAAATAACAAACATTGCACTTTTTACATGAACTAGACTAGGTCTAGTAGTAGCTATGTAATAATTATGTGGAGAAATTCTGAACTTGCCTTCAATTAAGTTATGCGACTAGCCAGTTGGTTTGACTAGCCTAGCAAGCTCCATGATACCGGCTAGGTCATGATTCAGACTCAGTTTAAAAACTACCCATGTATGTAATGGCTATAGTGAAATGTGAACGGTGAAAGTATGAACAAAGTGTAGCCTACACCTTTTTCGGTATTGCACTGTTCTCAATGCTCGCTGAATGGCATAGGTTTAGGAAGTGTAGCAACGTTAACATGTTCTGAGAAGTTGACGTTAGGTCGTGTAACCCATGTGCTAGCTTCGACATGTGAGCAAGTCATGCAGCAGGCCAGCACGATTTTTCTCGAGAGTGTAGCTACCTCTGATGAAGTTTGTTCGATGCACTTATGCATGGGGAAATTGTGTGTTCTTTTGAATTTCTGACATGGCTAAGTATGCAGGCTAAGGTGATGTCATTTAGGCAGGCTTGTCTGAACATGTTCTGATAAGGTATCTTTTGCATATGGTCTGATGTGGCAAATGAGCTATGACCTTGAAACAGGTGAACTAGTTTAAAGCAAGATACTTTTTCATCATGAATTGCCCAGATTACATGATAGGCCTATGTATTGAGTCCTTTGTGTAGCAGGTTTTTTTTCCTCCCAAAATTGGATCCCTGCTTGGATAGTGGATAGTGTTTTTTTAAGTATACATTTCCTGAAAACAGGCTTGTCTGACAACACACCTCTGCTATGTATTTGTATTTTAAGCCATGCTAATGCAGTATTTTTGTCTCTATTTCTTTCTTCAGAAACAACTGACCAAAGATAAATTCAGTGGCCTGATTGATGCAGTGGACCTGTAAGTTTTGTAGTTTTTCCTCAGCTAATCAGCGGAAAGTAATAAGGCATTACAAAGTTACGCATGGGTTCAATGGAACTACTTGCCCCTTTCCCTGCATATACAAAGACTGTCCTTGCACCCTCAAGACCCAAGTAGCTTTAAAAAAACATTTGGTCACCCAGCATGCCCGACAAATTGACTCTGAGCCTGTAAATGCACAACTGTTATGTGAACTGTGTGATTTCTGTGAACCTTTCGACCTTAAAAAATACTTTGTTCACTTAGGAAAGCATGTTACGAGTAAGGAAACAGTGAATTGTCCTTTTCAACAGTGCTCTTTCAAATCCAATGTCTACAACACCTTTAAGGCTCACAAGAGCAGGTATCACCATGCGTCTAGTGTAGATGATGTTAGACCTGATATAATTAACTTTGGAAGTGAGGCCCATGCTGTAGTTACTGACCATGTACATTTAGAGGATGATATTGAGTTAGGCCTAAACTCTGATGATGATGATGAGTATGAGGAAGAGGACATTGAGAAAACTATTAGTTATAGTCTCGCTTCTTTATTCTTACGAATGCAGACAGTTTTGCATGTCTCAAAATCTGCAATACAAGATATAGTTGATGAACTTTACCAAATAAGCCTTTTGACACAAACCTTTACTATAAGGTCAATCAAACCCATATTAGAGCACCATAACTGCAAGTGTGATGCCCCTCTTCTTGCTCAGGTGTCTGATATTGTGCAGAAATCAAACCCTTTAAAAATCCTGTCTAGAGAAAATAAGCTTGGTACAACTTACAAGAGAGCTACATTCTACAAAGAAAATTTCACTGTCATTGAGCCAGTTGAGTACGTACTAGATGCTGCCCGACAGAGAACCTTTGTTTATGTTCCAATTTTACGTGTTCTCACAGAGTTGCTAAACCGAAATGATGTACTTGATAAAGTTCTACAACATCATAGCTCAGGTTCACAAACAAGTCAGTATGGATCATTTTATGACAGTTTGAATCGAAAAAATAATGAATTGCTGTCTGGTGAGGAATTTCACATTGCTCTTGGGTTGTTCATCGATGATTTTGAGGTATGTAACCCCTTAGGTACCGCCAAAACTGACTACAAGGTTTGTGGTGTGTATTGGGTGATTGTTAATCTACCTCTTCAGTATAGGTCCTCTCTCTCCTCTATCTATCTTGCAACATTGTGTCGTAGGAAAGACATCATCACTTTTGGATATGAGAAGATTCTTGAGCCTCTGATCAAAGATATTGCGCTTCTTGAAAATCATGGACTTTTTGTTCAGAGACTAGGAGCGAGTGTAACTGGCACAATTGTGTATGTTTCCGCTGACAATCTTGGTGCACATTCACTAGCTGGCTTCCGGGAGTGTTTCAATGGAGGCAAGTTCTGCAGGTTTTGCTTAGCTGATCATAGTGATATACAAAGTTGTCAAGTTAAGAGTGGAAAGTTTACCCTCAGAACCCAAGAGTCCATTGATAACTGTGTGTCTGAACTGCAACAAAATGAACGTTTGAAAAGTGTTGATGGTGTAAAGCGAGCTTGTCCATTGGACAAATTATGTTATTTTCAAACTGCACAAGGATTCCCTCCAGATATCTTGCATGACTTGTTTGAGGGGATAGTCAGAGAGGAGCTAGCTCTTTGTATAAATGATTTCATTTCATGTAAGTTTTTCAAGCTGGAAGAATTGAATAATGCAATTCGGACATTTCCATACAGATTTGTTGATAAACGTAACAAACCTCATAAAATAACCCACAGTTCTCTTGTCAAAGGGACCATTGGTGGCAATGGCCATGAGAATTGGACTCTGCTTCGGTTGCTACCACTCATAATCGGCCATTTAGTCCCTGAACATAACAAAGCATGGGGCATTCTCCTGGAATTGAAAGACATTGTCGAGATCTTGTGTAGCCCCAAATTTACAGAAGAATCGTTGTGCTATTTGGAGTCCAAAATATCAGACCATAGGAGCTTACTTTTGGAGGTTTTTCCTGACTACAAGGTGAAACCGAAACACCATTTCATAGAGCATTATGCACACCTTGTCAGGTGCTTTGGCCCTTTAGTTGACTTTTGGACAATCCGGTTTGAAGCTAAGCATAGTTACTTTAAGAAGGTTGTGCGAGATGTGAACAATTTCAAGAACATTCTGCTCACTCTATCCACACACCATCAGCTTCTTCTTGCCTACCATCTAAGAATGCCAAGTGTTTTCAAACCTGACTTAGAGGTTGTGAATGTCACAAATATTTCACCAGAACTTTTGGAGTTTTCTGTAAAGACCGCCATTCAACAGAAATACAACAGAGTAAAGTCTGTTGGTCTTACCTCAAGTGTAACTTTACATGGCACTCAATATTCTGAGGGCATGGTTGTATCTTTTGGACATACATGTGGGCTTCCTGACTTTGCTAAAATAGTGAAAATACTGGTTGTGTCACAGAAAGTGTCATTCATTGTTCAACATTTCACAGCCTGGTATATTGACCACCTCAGATGCTACGAACTCTGCACTAATGAGACCTTGGACATCTCCATTGTAGACCCTCAGGATCTGAATGATTACACTCCGCTGTCATTATACACCATCCAAGGACAACATTACGTTTCTGCAAAAGCTTTTCTACTTAAGTAAGGTAAGTCTTCATTGGTTGTGAAGTCTCCTTTATTGAAAAATATTCAGAGCTGTGAACCTGTCAGGATTGACACACAATGTGTTCTTCCAATTGTATTGTTTATTCTTTGGTTCTTCTGGCTGTTACACTGATTAACTTTGTAATAATTTGCTATTCGGAGATTAGTGCTGATATCAGTCATAGTTTTGCCTGTTGATGCATATTGAACATCCTACATGTATGCTTTTATCTTGAAACCTGTTTGTTTTGTCTCTCTGTGTCATAACTCTAGGATGCTGTTTCGTGTAATCCTGGCACCAGAAGATATTAGAAGACTTCAAATTGAAAGTCTTCCGGAAACGCTTGATGCATTCATCAACATACTGAAGAGAGAACTAAGTTTGGATGGAATGCTGATTGTGCAGTTTGAAGACCCAAATTTTGGAAATGAGTTGTGCAATTTGACCAGACTGACCGACCTGCCAGAGGAGAGAGCTACTTTGAGGATTTTCCAGAAGCATGTCCCAGAGCCCTCAAATGAACCAGAGCCCTTGAATGATGATCAACTCTCTGATTCCACACTGGACACTGCTAGCTTGCCATCAACCTCCTCTGGAGATTCAACTCCCGGACGTGGTGGATATTTGCCAGATCCCTTTGTCATCCCAAAGTTCCCCACAGACATAGAGTTGAGACTCAAGCGTGGCAATGACGCATATTTCAGGGATGGCTCTCTCTTGGAAGTGCCTAGATCTATGTCAAGTGACATCCTTGATGGCTTGGCAGAGGCACTGTTTGCCATAAAGACCCACCCAACCCATGGAGAGTGTTCCATCGTTGCAAAAGCATTGGTGGACAAATTTCCATGCTTGAAAGAGGCTGGCTCAACATGTGGATGGTATGCTTGGAAATACAGCATATACTTTAAAATGGGGAATTTCAGACAGCAATTACGCATTGCTGGGTCTGTGGAGCTCTCTGTTCATAAAAGGGGGAGGTCAACATCAGGTACCAGAAGACCAAAGAAGGCTATGAGGTCAGAGGTGAATTTTCTGCCTGAACCCCCTCAGAATAGAAGCCTTGAAATGCTTGAACAAGACAGGTGCAATTTAGAGAGTGAAATGATGAAAAGGAATGTGGACTGGAAGAAAGTTGATGCACTTATGGACAGCACTTTTTCTCTGAGGAGAAAGGACATAATTGGGGAGGAGCCATTGGTCAAGGATCTCAAAGCCAGGTGGTCTGCTCTGTTCACAGAGCGACAGGTTAGTGTTATTTCTACTTGATGTATTATCAAAGTGACTAGTATTACATTCCTCCTTTGATTAGATTCTGTTATGTTAATATTTTGTCTTCATGTTTGTCTGTGATTTTTATGCAGATTGAAGCAGAATTCAGGAGGATTGTCTCCATGAACCTGAAGCAGACATTTTTTGACCACCTAGATGAGTTCGTCCCTAGGTTCCTGCGTCTGTACAGACAGAGACTGCACACTGTCAAGGAACTTCAGCCTTTTGTTGAGTCTCTAGATCAGGGGTCACCAACCTTTTTGCAACTGAGAGCTACTTCAAGGGTACTGAGTAGTACGGAGGGCTACTTGTTGGATTGTAATTGTTGACGAGGGGGGGGGGTGCTATCGAAATATTTCGCGGACCTCGATTGAAATTGTTGACGGGGGGGGGTGCTATCAAAAGATTTCGCGGACCTCGATTGAAATTGTTGACGGGGGGGGGGAGGGTGCGATCAAAGGATTTCGCTGACCTCGATTGAAATTGTTGACGGGGGGGGGGGGGGATAAAATACTGTTTATTAAATTGTTCATTTAGCGTATTTACCGCGAGTGTTCGTTTGCGTGCCTAAGTTAACAGTAAATCGCCGATAACGAGCCACGTAGATACACGCGTTATATTGCTATTTTTAGAACATGCCTCGCGGGCGACTGAGAAGGAGCCAACGGGCGACCGGGTGCCCGCGGGCATAGGGTTGGTGACCCCTGCTCTAGATGATGATGTGAGTAATAGTTTCCTTGCTGAAGGATATTGCCTGACCTTTTAGGCTGTTTTTAAGTCTGTTCTCTTGATAGCCATATTTGGTAACACTTTTTGAGCATTTATTTTAGATTAGTAAATGCAGGTGCCTATCAGAATGAATGGAGAATGTGCCCAACAAACTACACACATAGGAAGGTCAAAGCCACAAACAAAGTATATCACTGAAAAGATTGGTATCTCCTTAACAAAATGAACGTAAACAGGACATGATGACATTGTCAGAGTAAGAAATAATCTGAAGAATTTATCTGAAGTATGACCATGCACTTGCACAAATGTTGCATTCATCAAAATAGCCACCTTTTGCAGCAGTTACAGCCTTAACACAATTGAGGCAACTTGAGGGTCTTGGGGACCATCAGATTACCCAGAAAAAGTGACAGCTAGAATGCTTAAGGTATTCCAGGCTGTGATTGCTGCAAAAAGTGGCTATTTTGATGAAGGAGACATTTGAAGTACAAAGTCATAATTTAGATTCAAATCATAATTTCTTACCCTGACAATGTCTTTGTGTCGTGTTTATAGGAATATTTGCTATATGACTAATCTCATGTATGTTTTCATTGAAAACAAGAAAATTCAAGGTGATCCCAAACTTTTAAATATGTAGTGTAGATGTTGTGTACATTTTAACTTCTGCAGCACTGATGTCTGGTCTGTATCCCTCTTCTGTTGTCCAGAACTCAAATCAACAGAAGAGAGCAGTTGTTCTTCTTGGACTTTCCCATTTCCTGAAAGAAGATCCCTCCCATTTCTTCAGGATTTGTAAGGTATGTGAGGAATCAATGCCACTCTGGAATCCGTATCAAGCTTATCTCGATCTTTTTGATTCAGATGAAGACATGACCCCTGTAGGATATCTACAAAATATGTCTTGTTATAAGAATCAGGACATGTGGAAAGACCTCTGCTTAAATGGAGGATAAGTGAATTATTCAAAGTTGCAGTGAGGGTATTCCTTGCTCAATTAATTTTAAATTGTAATGTATTTGAATTTGAATTTCTGCTGTTTACATAACGTTACATTAGTTTGCATCAGATATTTTTATAGTTTAGTTTGCAATGCATCTTGAGTTTTCATGTGTTGAGGAATAAATACTGATTTGCAATCAGTTCTTATTACTTTGTCGTGTCATTAGCCAACCGAAGAGAGTGAGGTAGTGAAAGGAATGGACGTCGGAATCTTGGTGGTTACAGAGGAGGATCCTCAACGCCCTGTCCCCAAGGAGATGATTGATATTGCACTGATTCTGGAGGAGCATATCGTTCTTCGGGACCTGAAGGATGTACCCAACGCATTCGCCCTGCTGATGGGTCTGCTCTATGTCTTCAACTTTCATTACCCAAAAGAGCTCAAGTACATGTTCGAGGTAATACAAAAGGTGATAATGAACATTGGTGGAGACACTTGCTCTTCAAGAGTTAATGGACTCCGGAACAAGGTCATGTCCATGAGCCTGTGAAACTAAAGATGGCAGTGATTATTATTGTTGATTTGCCAAGCATTGTATTTTCTGGAAAGCACACAGTTATGTATATGTGCGGCTGATGGATAGATGGACTAGGCAGTCCAGATAGTTTTCCCTATCTCTCAAAGGTGAAAGCTGTTTTATTGGCTATATACTTTGGAGTTGCACACCTACTCCTGTCTTTTAAGTTGACCTTTTATCAATACACACACTTGGACCCTCGTTACCAGTAAGGTCAGTTAGAGGTATGAAAAGGAGAGAAATATTGCCTCTTGTTTGTTTTTACACATCCATATAACCTTTTAAAACTATCCTGTTATTTTTTTAAGCATCACATGTTCTGGATAGCACTATGTTATGCATATAGCCTAAATTCTGTATTTCATATTTCTCAAAAGTCCCTTTATATTGGCTACATAGTGAAGAATTGCTTCGTATTTCTCAATTACACTTTTGTTCGTTGCTGGTACTTGCAGTTACGTTCAAGGAATAAGAGGGTCTTGAAACAGTTCCGTGATGAAAGACAGTAGCTGGTTTATTCGGAGTTACAGTTCAATGGAGTTTGTCAGCGTTCCAGTCTAACATGCAACATCTACCAGTCTACCATTCTAACATGTAACCTTCTACCAGTCTAACATCCTAACATGTAACCTTCTACCAGTCTGACCAGTCTAACATCCTAACATGTCTTCTAAACCAGGCCAGCATTTATACAGATATCTCAGGAAGTATTCTATAGGTGGGGCCAGACAGGGAAGTCTCGTGGATGTATATCCCCGGGAAACTCAGTGGGACATTGATGCCGGTGGCAAGTACTTTAAGAGTACTTGCATATGAAAGGGCGCTTCACACCCAGACAGAGACGGGGTGGCTGTTAGGCACCCCCCCCCCCAGACAGAACCTGCATAGTGTATTAGAGCATACAGGTTTGACTATCTAAAACATGTTGCTAAATTATCCTTGAAATTACTAAAATCTAACAATTTCCCCCTCTGATCATATGATCACCTATAAACATCTATGATCAAACCATTATTTCAAAAGGGGGTACAGGAATAGAGATTAAGCTATACATATGTATGAACAAATACACAGTGGATGATATATGCTGACCATTAGATGGAGTATACAGACATTGTTTGGAAATTCTCAACGCTTGTCTTTCATCAATATTTTTTAAACTGACATACATGTCTTGCTTTGATGTGGGAGGAAACCGGAGTGCCCGGAGGAAACCCACGCAGACACGGGGAGGACATGCAAAACTCCACGCAGACAAAATCCTCAGCCAGGATTTGAGATTCGGGCCTGGGACCTTTTGCTGCGAGGCGGCAGTGCTATCCACTGCCCCACCGTGCTGCCCAAAGGGAGAAATGGCAGTAAAAACAAAAAAAGAATCGAAAGGGGGAATCAGTGTAGGTGGATGGATGCGTTTAGTCACAAGCAGTTTTGGGAGGTTATGCTTGTGAGCCAAACTTAGGGTGTGTAGTGCGTGTCAGTATATGGCTGTGATGGTCTCAGTCTCTAGTCCCATTCACGGCAAGAGTTTGTTGGTGCCCTTGGAAGTCCAAGATTCTCCGGTGGTGAATGTTCCTTCCTCGGAGACCTCGTCATCTTGGCGTAGGGGGACTGTCTTATGACATCACAGTGGTGGGGATACCTGGTCGTCTTGAACCTGAATCAGGCAGAAGGAAAAGTGCGGCAGTATCAAGGAAATCTTGACACATCTAATAGGCCATATGGCCTACAACATCGTAATTTAAACGACACAACAAAGAATGTGCTATGTACAGTAGGTTCCATTTAAAACACTTCTAATAGTTTATCACTTTATGTCACGTCAAAAGTAAAAGCTATCCAGTCCTGACATTCTGGGACTAAAGGAACAGTCCAATATGCATTCACCATATCAATCAGTGTAGCGATGCAATGCTCAGGTTTCAGTGAGTTAAATATCCTAGACGGATCTGCTACCAAAGGTGTCAACTTATCAATTGCTTTACTTGCCCCTCTGGAATCAACAGTCAAACGCCAGCTGCCGTTTGCTTTCTTCACGGGCCACAAACGACTATTTGAGAAACTCTGAGTTTTCACCAAAATGTGTCGTTCTTCAAGCTCTTTGATGATGGGTCTGATACCATCGATAGCCTCCCTGCTGAGGGGATACTGTCGCGCGCTGGGGGGAGGTGTCCCGGTGAGTAACACCGGCTTTAGATCAAGAAAACCACAGTCGTTCTTACTTTCTGTCCAAATTGGTTGTTTGGCGACATCTGCTTTTTGTAGCCGTCTTAATTTCCAAATAGCTTTACCGTCAGAAAATTCAAGACTCGAGTTTAATTTTAATAGAACGTCCATGCCCAGTAAGGGCTGACACACTTCTCCAACCCATACATTAGCCGTGACCTCCGTATGTCCTACTGAAATGGACACAGGCTGCGTCTGTCGCAACGTCACAGCCTGTCCCCCTACACCATAGCATCGTTTTACACAGTCTGTTAAAGGCAAGATATTGTCGTTTGCGTATGAAGCAGGTACAACAGTTAGTTCAGCGCCAGTGTCTATAAGGAAATCAACGTCTATTTGCCGGTTAATGGTCGCGCGTACATAAAGTCCATCTTTTGATTGCCTCACTGCGGCCGCTATGCGTCTCAGTGAGGCGTCTTCTCGTTTAAAGGAACCGCAGAAAGAATGGCCTTTTTCTGACTATCACTTAAGCTTGCAAAACGTTTGTTAAAATCCTCAGTGTCCCCCTCTGCGTAATTGCGCGTTGAGGGGGCATCGTTCCTGTGTTGTTTTGGTGCCTGGCACTGTCTCCAATAATGTCCCGGTTTCCCACAATTGCGACAGTTATTGTTACGTTTAACCTCTGCGCGATTATGTCCACGACTATTCAAATTACGGATCTTACACTCTGTATCTAATTCAACCCTTCTAGCTGCCGATAATAACTGGTCAAAAGTGATGGTTTCATCTTGCCAATCTGGTTTGCTAAGTTTAGTGGCTGATCTTATCTCTGGCAACAGCGCTTGCATAAACGTTGTTTTAAGAGGGCCATTTACACTGGAAAAAAGGTTATCACGTTTTATCTCCTTAATTCCCGAATGTCTTAAAAAGGTTTCCGAAAACCGTTCAGCAAAGACATCAACAGCCTCGCCAGTCTTTTGAATGCACGCTGCAACTTTTCCCCAATTTGTGGATGCATTTGTCGCTTTTTGTATGAATTCCTCAATCGCCTCCCATCCCTTGGCAAGATTCTGACCATCACCTCCCAACGCACTAGTAACAGACGAATTTAGTTTGTTAACCTCTGTGGGAGTTATTACCGTGGCCATTAATTGTACACCGTCATACGGATGCAGACAATAAATTGTTTTCAAACGATTTATTTTAGCCCATGTGTCCATGCCTGCAACTCGCGGATGTTTTAAATCCTGCGACCACTTGTCAATGTCTTCGGGCTTGGTTGGTTTGTGACTGGACTGAATTTCACCCGCTACCCGTCTTTGAGTTAACGCTCTCAACTGTGGTGTCGGTGCTATGTCGTTGTCACTATCACTATCACTGTCACTGCTTACCCATTCATCATTACCAGCTAAGGTGACAGATTTTCTATCTGTATAACAAGGTGGGGCAGAAGGCTGAACAGGCCCGACGTATCCCCCCGACTCAGGAGCTAATGACGGTGCAATTTGCAAATGTTTAATCTGTACCTTTAATGCTCTTATTTTTGCATCTTTCTTAGCTTTCTTTGCTTTGACGCTTTTCAGTTCTTCGACTAGATTTTTAACTTTATTTTTCTCAATGTCAAAAAGGCGATCCGTTTCGGCTTTGGCATTTATTTCATTCCGCCTTCGCATGTGACTAACAATCAGCAAAGCAAGGGGAAGTTTACGCTTGTCAGACACGCGTTGTAATTTACCATATGCTTTCTTTATGTCATTCAAACTCCACACCGTATCTTTGTTAACTTGGAAACTGTACTTATTTTCAATGTATTTTTCCATGTCCTCCAAATTCAAATACGACTGGATAAAACCCTTTGTATCTTTAATAAGGAAATCACTGTCCACTTCAGGGACAGCCTTCCCGCCTTTCTCAGACGTGGGTACCTCGTACTTATCGCGTCTCCAAAACATGGTTAAGTTCACAAAATTAAAATTACGGACAATTCAAAACTTCAACAAAAAATCGATTCACGTTTCACTCGCCAGGAGTACAAACAGCAGCTATCTTGTAGATACGAAACACGTGTACATTAAACAACAACAACACTACACAAAAAACGCTTGAACGGACAACAGATAGTTCTCATACATATGTCAAGATAAAACGAGTTTTGTACACCAACGTTAAATTACAACGTTGCCACTGACAGCTCTTGCATACAGAGGTTCTCTGAAAACCTTTGACCGCTCACTGGATGGGTTCACTTAATTTACTTCTTAAATTAATGAACTGTGCCCCGCTTTACCTATCTACCTGGAATCTTCTCTCAAATACGACGATCAAGTGCGCACCAGTATTGATATCACAAATACTTCCACAGACACCCTGTTGCGAATATTGACGCTCTGAACACCATTAATCGCTCAATGGAGGATTTATTAATTTACTTCTTTAAATTAATAAAAATGTGCCTTGCTCGTCTATTTATCTTGAGATCCCCTTTAACACGATTGACGCCTCGCGTCCTTTTTCCAATGCTTGCACCCTGCAAAGCACTCTTGCTCCCGCAAGAAATATAGGCTAACAATTTCACAAAACTTCACACACACAAGATTTACTCAGCATACAATGATATTGCGCTGTCAAAATCAAAGTAGGTATTCCCTCTCTATTCCTTAATTACAACCGTACCAACAGCAAATGTTCTTAGTTCGTTTATCAAGCGAAATAATTAGAAAACAGGAAAACTCACCAGATAAATGGGATTGGATAAACTCCGACGTAACTCGTGTCGCACCGTCCAATCTTCTCTGGTCACTGGTAAAATTCCTGGGCCTTGGTTATTTCGTTGATCTCGGTGGGACCTCCAAATTGAAGAATTGCTTCGTATTTCTCAATTACACTTTTGTTCGTTGCTGGTACTTGCAGTTACGTTCAAGGAATAAGAGGGTCTTGAAACAGTTCCGTGATGAAAGACAGTAGCTGGTTTATTCGGAGTTACAGTTCAATGGAGTTTGTCAGCGTTCCAGTCTAACATGCAACATCTACCAGTCTACCATTCTAACATGTAACCTTCTACCAGTCTAACATCCTAACATGTAACCTTCTACCAGTCTGACCAGTCTAACATCCTAACATGTCTTCTAAACCAGGCCAGCATTTATACAGATATCTCAGGAAGTATTCTATAGGTGGGGCCAGACAGGGAAGTCTCGTGGATGTATATCCCCGGGAAACTCAGTGGGACATTGATGCCGGTGGCAAGTACTTTAAGAGTACTTGCATATGAAAGGGCGCTTCACACCCAGACAGAGACGGGGTGGCTGTTAGGCACCCCCCCCCCCAGACAGAACCTGCATAGTGTATTAGAGCATACAGGTTTGACTATCTAAAACATGTTGCTAAATTATCCTTGAAATTACTAAAATCTAACAATAGTCATCATGGAGTAACTGCTCCTTTCTTTTCAGTGTGCCTTGTACCCTAGGTGATAGTAGGGTCAGTTTGTGGGATGAAAAGGAGAAAACTATTGGCACTCAATTTTTGTTTTCACTCAAATAGCCTTGTGAAATTATCATCTTGTTTTGTCAAACATTTTATGTTCTGGTAAGCACACTGTTATGCAAATGTAAGCTGTCGATGCTGAGGTGGACTATAAGTCCTGAGAGCTGTTTTGCTCTGTCTGTCAAAATCTCTCTCTCTCTCTCTCTCTCTCTCTCTCTCTCTCTCTCTCTCTCTCTCTCTCTCTCTCTCTCTCTCTCTCTCTCTCTCTCTCTCTCTCTCTCTCTCTCTCTCTCTCTCACACATGTACTTGTGTAAACTTTAAAAAAAAAGTTGAAAGAACTTAGATTTTCAAGGCAACCGAGGCAACTTACTTAATATGTTAATACAACAAACATAATGAAGTCAACACAAATACAAAGCTTAGTCAAGACAACTTGAAAATGCACATTAGTCCCACAATATAATGTTGTTGAGCTGATGTAGATTGGAGTTGACTCCACACAATCATTAGTTCATATGATGCATAATTACAAGTTGGATTCACTAAATTGAGTGTTGTGTTTACAAACAAACCTTAGTTGACTGAACATGTCATTAGTAAAGTGGACTTGTGACGTCAAGTTGAGAGAACTGAATTGCCTCTTTGTGCCAACTTAATATCTGATTTCCAAACAACTTGAAATTTCAAGGCAACCAGGTTACACATATTTTTAAGTTGAGTCAACAAATATTTTTTTACAGTGTAGGCAATAATAAGCTACTTTTGTTGACAAAAACTATATAAAAAAAGAATGATTCCCATGATGCAACCACTTGTTTTTTTTGTTTTTTTTTATATCTGGGGGTCCCCGCTCTGTTTCTATCGGCCAAGGGGGTCCTTAGGCTGAAAAAGGTTGAAGACCCCTGCACTAGAGCCCATATCTTTGCTTCTGTAATAGCTATGATGACAATTGGTGTCAAGTGTACATTTTTGGTGTCAGAGTACAGCTAAATAGTTTTAAGGCTAATTGACTGCACATTGTACATTATCTGTACACATAGTAAATTCTACTCCTTGATCCCAAAACTGGACACTTTGACACCAATTTGGTCTCACTTGTGTTTTTGGATAAATTGATTTCTATGACCCTAAGGCCCAAATGCCTGTTTTGATGTTGCAGAACTCCAACCAGAACAGAAGATCTATAGCACTTCTTGGACTACCATACTTCTTGAAAGAGGATCCCTCCAACTTCATCAAGTTCTCTGAGATGCGTTTGAGATGGAGTCACTCGTAATGCCCAGCTGGATACCCCTCTGGTGATATAATTGAGGGTATACTTTGTAGGATTTACCTTTAAAATAAAGTATAGTCATAAAAAAATAATGAACTTTTCAATGAACACTTAGGCCCCACTTATCTGCAGAGTTCCCTCCCTTTGGCTATGTTTTGTTGTAGTTCATTCTTCTGTCATTTCAGTCTTGGATATGTCAACGATTAGTAACAACATTGACTTTGATGCATCATTCGTTTTTTTGCAGCATCAGATTTAAGGTTTTTGTTACACATGTGCTGTTAGTGGATGAAAACATCCACTAAAAGTAACAGCTGTAAAAATATATCGGATAAATATTTTTTTCAACTTTTTTTTTTGCATGAATCTGTTAATCAACATAAGTCTTGATCAAAACTATTAAATGTTCAAAAAAAATCCAGGATTTTAACTCTTTAAATGCCAGTTTCATAAGTGATGTCACTGATTTGGGGGAAAAAACACACAAAATGACTTATTTTCAATATAAAAAGTTATTGTAGCCTGGATATTTTTTTCCTGTTATCACAGTCTTAGATATGTCATAGATTAGTAACAACATTGACTTTGATGCATCATTAGTTTTTGTGCAGCATCAGATTTAAAGTTTTTCTCAGACATTTACTGTTCATTGCCCCATAGACTACCATTATAACCAAATTTTTTGACTCCACAGCCATGACACTATATAATCATGCATTCTGCAATGTTGGTGCTTTCCCCTCTTGGGAAGAGGTCAAATTTGTGTTTTTTACTGCTGACAACCATGTGGCACCATTAACCCTTTACAGAGGCCTGTGCATATAAAGCTTAGTTTGTGGCTTTTATATATGGAGGATATCAGCATATTATAGTGTTATTGTGTGTGTTATTTTTTGTGTCTTATTTTTACAGCTGTTAATTTTAGTGGATGTTTTCATCCACTAACAGCACATGTGTAACAAAAACCTTAAATCTGATGCTGCAAAAAAACTAATGATGCATCAAAGTCAATGTTGTTACTAATCGTTGACATATCCAAGACTGTGATAACAGGTAAAAAATATCCAGGCTACAATAACTTTTTATATTGAAAATAAGTCATTTTGTGTTTTTTTCCCCCAAATCAGTGACATCACTTATGAAACTGGCATTTAAAGAGTTAAAATCTTGGAATTTTTTGAACATTTAATAGTTTTGATCAGGACTGAGGTTGATTAACAGATTTATGCAAAAAGTTGGAAAAAAATATTTATCTGATTTATTTTTACAGCTGTTCATTTTAGTGGATGTTTTCATCCCTAACATAACGAAGGGGTAGTGTGCACGGAGGTTAAAGGGTTAAAAGTCTGATTTTGTTGGTTTAAATCCAGGGTACAATGATCATTTTGAATTCTGAGTATGCACATTGTGTTTTCTGATATATTTCAGGCCACTGACTCAGCGGAGGCACCGGCAGCAATCAAAAAAGTGGATATTGGCCTACTGATCACCACAGAACAAAACATGGAGCTGACAGCCCAATCAAAGAGCATCGTGGATGTTGCTGTGATCCTGGAGGAGCGCATTGTTTTGCATGAGTTGCGAAACGTACCAAATGGCTTTGCTGTGCTGATTGGACTACTTTACAGTCTCAACATTGATTATCCTAAGGGACTGAAATATACCTTTGAGGTCATTCAGAAGGTAATCATGGATATTGGGGGAGGCACCTGCTCTGCTCGGGCTCATGGACTGCGAAACAAATTGCTTCGAAGCGCATTATAGAGATGTGCTGCAAAACAAAGCAGCCACCATGTTAATTATGTTCCTAGTTAACTTCAGCCATACCTCTTTCCGGTACAGTTGCAGAGAATTCACATTTGTGTGAAATGTTAATTTTAAGTTTCATGTTTGCACAGTTTTACACACACACACATACAGAGAGAGACAGACAGACAGACAGACAGACAGTAAGACAAACATACATACATACATGCAGAGCGTACATTAGAGATGTTGTTAATGTTCCTACTTAACGTAAGCATACCTGTTTCTGGTACAGTTGCAGAGAATTCACATTTGTGTGAAATGTTAATTTTAAGTTTCATGTTCGCACAGTTTTACACAGACAGACAGACAGACAGAGACAGACAGACAGACAGAGACAGACATGCAGAGAGAGTAAGACAAACATACATACATGCAGAGAGAGTAAGACAAACATACATACATGCAGAGAGAGTAAGACAAACATACATACATGCAGAGAGAGTAAGACAAACATACATACATGCAGAGTGTACATTAGAGATGTGCTGCACAACAAAGCAGCCACCATGTTGTTAATGTTCCTACTTAACGTAAGCATACCTGTTTCTGGTACAGTTGCAGAGAATTCACATTTGTGTGAAATGTTTTAAGTTTCATGTTAGCACACTAACACATACACAGTAAAACACACACATTGTAAGACCTACACACAGTAAGACACACACATAGTCAAACTCACACATAGTAAGACACAGACAAACACACACAGTAAGACACACATAGTGAAACACACAGTAAGATACACACACAGAGAAATGCATGTTAAAAAGAAATGTTAAAATAAATACATGTGTTTTTCAAATGTGTTGAAATATTAGTGTGTTTTTGAAAGAAAATGTAAAATAAAATGTCTTTTATTAATTGTTTCAGAAATTATTTTGGTTCATTGATCCAATGTTAGATTTGGTAGCCACAATAAAAGATCGCAAGTTGACTCAACTTAAAATAATTTGTAACCTTGTTGCCTTAAAATCTTGAGTCAGGCTAGCAAATGATTTCAGGTTATTTCAACTCACAACTAAGTTTCTCCAACTGAAAATACCAAGTTCATATCACTCTGAGAGAGTTGAAATTACCTGAAATAATTCGCTAGCCTGAATCAAAGGTGAGTTGAGATTACTTGAGTTAAGTTGTTGATACAACAAAAATATTTGTTTATTGGACTAAAAAAAAGGAGTTCACCGAATGATTTACTTGCTTTGATTAGAGTCATATGAACTTGGTATTTTAAGTTGGAAAAACTTAGTTGAGAGTTGAAATTACTTGAAAAAATTTGCTACCCTGACTCAAGATTTTAAGGCAACAAGGTTACAAATTATATAAGTCAACTTGAGATTTTTTACAGTGAACCAGTGGCACCGCCAAGGGGTGGCCACAGCCACCCTGATACAATCGCTGGCCCCCCCTCGCGAGTCGCATATGCATAATATGCTGCTATCTGATATTTTACATTAAGTACTATTCATTTAAATCAATAATTATATTTTTCATAATAGTTCATGCATGTAAAAGAAAATAACAAACGTATAGTCAGCCAGCCGCTTAAGTGCAGTGCACTGCCAGGAGACTGAGCGCAAATAGGCCCCGCCCATCCCGGGGGGGGGGGGGACACAACCCGCTCTCGCCCTCTATTCACTTGACGTGCTGGTGCCTTCTTGTCATTTTGATCCGTTCGCCAACAGCATAAAAATGCCTAAAAGTTGTTGTTTGTAGTGCATCCCACCAAACAAGGGAGACCACAGATGTTCTGTGAGGGCATTCCTTTCCCATGGTTTGGCCAGGTTCTTGATGACCTTTCCAACCCTAAATGTCCTTAGAAGATACATTCACAATCATGGCAAACAGTTAAATTTGCCCTTATCTTTAGCAGATGGGGACATTCTTGGGAACAAAAAGCCTGACCCCAAAGGAAGTCCGAGTAACCTATTATTTTATTACAAGGCCCTCTGGTCCTTTGAAATGCAGTTCTCAGGTTCTTCCAAATGGCAGCATTTTCTGAGTCCCACTTTGACTCCCCCCTACAGTACACTGATTTTGCTTGCAGTAAAAGTTGATTTAAATTGATCTATTTGGACCAGTCGTGATCTTTCCAATAAATACGATGAAAGCATGTTTATTGATGTTGATGATAAGTTGAACTTTGTTTGCTTATTGAGAAGTATAGAATGATTAACGGGATCAAATGCCTTTGAAAAATCTATAAATATTGCACCTGTAATATTCATTACATTACATTACAGGCATTTAGCAGACGCCCTTATCCAGAGCAACTTACACAACTTTTTAGCATTTTTTACATATTATCCATTTATACAGCTGGATATATACTGAAGCGATTCAGGTTAAGTACCTTGCTCAAGGGTATAACGGCAGTGTCCTACCTGGGAATCGAACCTGCAATCTTTCGGTTACAAGGCCAGTTCCTTAACCATTATACTACATTCCCTTAATTTAATGATTGTCGAATTGATCCCGTGAGATATAATACAGCGAACGTGGTTGATCGGTCGAAAATGTTCGGTTGATTGTTCGAAAACCAAACTGAAATTAATTTAAGAGACCGTGGGATTCTAAGTAGTCTGTGAGTTGAGTGGCGAGCATCTTTTCCATGACCATTGACATTATAGGTAGAATCAATATCTGTCTATAATTCGATATGGCTGTCGGATCTCCTGCTTTGTAAACGGGAATGATTTTTGATGTTTTCCATGCGAAAGGAAAGACTGACTTTGCAATACATAAGTTTATGAGATGATATAATGGATTTTAGTGGCGGATAATCAAACGCGAAGCTAGGGGGATCAGAAACAAGTCACTCACGCAGTGAGGACCAATAAAGGGAATAACAAAATAAATGCAAAGAAAGAAAAAACAGGAAACTAATTCCTTGTGGCTAAACAGCCAAACGAAAATCAACCCACTAAAATAGGGCGAACTCGAAGAACGAGTGAAACACAAACTAAATCTCCCAACCTCAATACTGGAGCCAAAACTTAGCAAAGAAAAGAACACCTTCGGCACATAAGTTCGGAGGGCCAGAAGAGTGTAAAACTAACAAACAAAGAAAACTGTATCAGAGAGAACAGTAAAGAATAAAATAAATAGCACAGAATGCTAACAGGAGGAATAATACCTATACCTGAACTAAAAGCTAATAGCAAGTCCCCCGTGAACATAAACGGCGTTTAATATCACAAGGTCGTGAGTACCTGGCTATACCTGGCTCAATGCAATGTCGAATGACAAAGAAGCACCAGGTAAGCGGAAATGAGGAACTTAAATACCCCGCAGGTAGAGGCACAGGTGAAAACAATGATGAAGGAAAGCAAACCCCAGAACGGAAAATAAATTAAAAACCCACGCACCATGACAGATGAGTGGCTGTTAATAAAGAATCCAACTGCGACAGAAAGAAGTCTGAATTCATGTCGTGTATATCCTTCGATTTGGTCTTTTTGAATGAATGTGTGATGTTTATTAAACACTTTTGGGATATCTCTGTAAAGGAGAAGGGTTGTGATTGTCGGGAAGAAAATTCCAATTGTTGCCCAGATGGATCAAAGACATTACTAGTGTGATAGTAATTTTCTCTTTTCTGTTTACTATCTTTTGTTTTCTGTTTATTGACAATGTAGCTTTATATTTAAGATATAATATAAAGACTAGAGACATTGTTAATGGCCAGCTTTTCTTATACTCTGCTTCTGTTCCTTAGCGTAATAGTAAAAGGACTTGATGATGAACCATGAACTGGGCCCCAGTGTGCCATCTGTGTCTGTATCAGTAGTCATCAAGGTCACTTGGAGCCAAAGGGAAATTTATGTATAGGGAGGGTTATCTGCCCAAGGAGGAACTCTTCCTGGGAGTGAAAAGATATACCACCGTATTTACCTTTGACCTATCTGTATTTCTTCTACTCTTTGAAACTCGCCCTGATGACCTCGTCTTTGAAGGCATTTGTATAAAGGGCTGGCAACTCCTGCTGTATGGCGGAGAGAGCTTTAACGAGCACTCTCTCATTGGTTTCTTTGCAAATAAACTTCTTATGATTGTCTAAGTGTTAACACGGCTTTTGTTGTGACTCTGTCAAGGACAGACTTTGCTGCACTGTGAGTGAGTTGGGAATTTCCACGACATAATTTGGCGACGAGGATGGGATTGCTAACTTGATTTTTCTCCAATAACAGACCCCTCTCCAATCGGGAAAGGAGTAGACAGTGCACTGCCGGGAGTCTGGGACCCCGCGGCTGCAACCCTTCAACAGGTTACTGTAATCAGTTACCTAACGGAAGGACGGCGGCAACCGGACCTGAAAGAGGACGGCGTTTGTTTGGAGTGATCAATACGCAATCCTAGAGAAAAAGAACCACAGGTGAGGTTACAACAAAAATCGAGTACTAGAAGTTTGACATTGAGGACCGACGGGTACATCACGCTCAGCAGAAGACTGCTGCAGGTGATTTCAAACTTGGGAGGCCAAAGTTGGGCGCTCCAGTACTAAATCCTAGGTAAATCTTTGTGATGAGGTTTCATGTATTATCGATAAGTGCAAATGATGAAAACGGAACAGTAATTGAGAGACATTGTTCTGGAGGAGATGGTCTGAGTCATGTGTATTTGATAGAAATAACCGATGAGTTTGATGAATATGGTGAAGGTTTTTCTGCTTTAAATATACATAAATATGCGTGGTTAGAAATAAGACAAATTGCGCAGGTGGACGGTAGACTTCAGATTCATCCGGATAGTGAGGAAACGGTGCTAGGGAGTTCAGACTCTGAAGCTGATTCTGACTAGAACGGGTGTGTGATACACCAGCTAAAACCTTATAAGTAATACGGTATAGACTGGTGGTGGGGCTGACGCACTTGTAAAAAAAAAATGGGTTCGAACAATTCGAAGGTGCAGGATCCCGAATTTACGGGTCCGATGAAAATAATGCATGAAAAATATGGAAGGGAAGCCATATACCAGTGTGGTAAATGGGTAGAATTCGGTTTCCCCGAAAAAGGCTCTTTTAGCCAGGCACAGATTGATTGCTTAAAGATACGGCTGCGAATGGTAGAAGAAGGAAATGGGAAGTTTAAGAATGTATGGCATCCTGATTGGACTGCGGTAGCGATGTGGAGTAGAGAGTCAAAATTGAGACAGGAAAAGCAGACTAAAAACTCTGCTAATTCTAAAACTGAAAGCAAATTGGATGTGGACATTTCAGTGTCCAAAGCTGTGCATACCTGTAGCTCTCTGTATCCCGATCTAAAACAGCTCGCAAGCATACATAAGATTAACCTGGAGCTGGATTGTCCAGCCTGTCCTCCAGCTTACAATCCACAGGTGCCGCCGGTGCAGGCGATTGCGCAACAACTGGAGCCGGCGCCCACTGGGCAGCCGGAGCTGGCTGTGCAACAACCGGGGGTCGCTCTCCCCTCTGCCCCCACTATCTCTCCTCCTTCAGCTCAACAGGCACCAGGGACTGCTGCTGCTGCGGACTCGACAGTAGCTCAAACCCCCACTCTCGCTACCTCTGCGGACTCAGAGGGAGCAGCAGGGGGGTTTCCAACAGCAGCTGTCACAAGCAGTGCAGACGCAGGGCAGCCCACAGCCAGTCCATCGCATACCAGAAGTCAGACCGGGTACGGTAGGGTTGCACTTAAACGTTCAAATTCCCCTGAACCATCGACGAGCGCATTCCCTATGCTGGAGTGCCCCAACCCCAGGGCAGGAGTTGAAAATCAGCCACAGACCATTCTGGTGCACCGGCCATGGAAGCAGGCGGAGCTGCATGCTTTGTGTGATGATTTGCCGAATCCAGTAGAGGTTGGTGGTGAAAAGTATATGGAAGCTTTGAAAGCTATCATTGAAGCTAACCGTCCGACGGCAGCCGAGATACAGATGGTACTGGTTAAGACTCTGAAAAGACGGTGGTTAGCGGTACAGGATGCGTGGAATGCCACACATGCGTACAGTTCTGATGTTCTTTCACCTTATAGAGTACAGATTGTTGCTATGGAGGGAAAAATAAAAGCTGAATTCCCTCTCAAAATGAACTGGGAAGCAATTAGTCGTGTGAAACAACAGCCTGGTGAATCTATTGACACTTTTCTTGACAGACTTACAGAGAAATACGAGATGTGCAGTGGAATGGGGAAATCCCCAGGCATCACCCCTGATCGATCCACGTATGAAGCCCAGCTGATCCACTGGTTCGTATCGGGACTGGAACCACGCCTGAAACTTGCAACACAGACTTCCTGTATCGGTTGGGAGACCAGGCGGCTGAAGGACATTGTCCGGCATGCTGTCCATTGCGAGACACAACTCCAACTGAAGGCAACAGGGGAAAAGGAAAAGATGACGAAACGCAGCGCCCAACTGCAGCTAGTACAGATGCAATTCTACAAAAACAACGGAGGTGGTGGACAGGGAAACCAGAAGAAAGGAAAAGGCCGTGGGAGAGGGAAAGGACGCGGAAGAGCCGATGATGTTTGTTACAAATGCGGGAATAAGGGACATTGGTCCCGGGATTGCCAAGGTCCAATTGCCCCTAACACCCCTTTCAACAACCAGCAGCAGTGGCCTTCTGCCCCTCAGCAGGGTGTTACTTTCCAGAACCCCATGGGCCAACCTGGAATACAAAACCAATCAAACCAATGACGTTCTGAGGGGGAATTAAGGACTTGTGAGGACAGTGGTGAGTCTGCTGTTTTTTTTGTATCATTCTGCTCCGCTGGCATTGCCACAATGGACATTAAAAGTTGATGGGCGAGCGTTAGACTTCATTGTGGATACAGGAGCTTGTAGGTCTGTAATAGCTGCTAAATTGTGGAGCTCAAAACTCCCTCTGTTTAGTGGTAAAACTCTGCTCAGCCAAGACGCTGGGGGTGGTACTACTCTAGAGAAATTTACAGTTCCTTTGAAGGTACAAGATTTCAATTCAGAAAAGAACATCACTGTTAAACATGCATTTTTATTTTCCCCTGTTTGTCCAGTAAACCTGCTCGGTAGAGATTTGATGTGTAAACTAGGATTAGTTGTACACTGTGATACTGACGGTTTAACAATTGATAGAGCTGCTACGGCAGAAAGCGCAGAAATGTTTTTCTATGCCTGGGATCTGGAGAGATGCCCAGTCACAGCGAAAGCCATTGAAATGGCTAACAGTACATGGTTAAGTAATGGTGACAGACTCACAGAGTCACAATTACATGTAACGGCACACATCAGTCGTGATAGGGATTGGAATTTTGAAAAGAATTGGTATGGTACTTCTCCGTTAAAAACTACACAGTTTTTAATCGGTTGCGATTTTTGTGCATTGTCTGTAGAATTGAGCTCAGAACAGAATGAATTCTATTCTATTGCGGGAAGTGTACCTCATGTGTCACTGTGCAAAGCCTCTAATAAAAAATGGGAGGACACGGGGCCATGGGTGAAATTGTGTTTGAACACCACTGACTGGGAACAGAGAGGAGAATTATCCAAATATTCTCCCTCTTTACGCGTCACTGCGTACCAGTTCCAACATTCTCTGACGGTCGATTGTAGCATTCATGAATTGGTTGCAGAAACACATTCATATCTACAGTTGTCAGACTCAAAATTCAGTACAATTCCTTCACAATTGTGGGCAACATCCCCATACGATGTCGGGCTCATAGATGGAGTTACTCCACTTCAAGTAACTCCTAAATCTGAATACAGACCATGTAAACGACAATATCCCTTACGGCCGGAGGCTGAGAAGGGGATTGTCCCGGTGTTTGAAGCATTGCTTAAATCTGGTGTTGTGATTCCCTGTCCAAATTCTCCATGCAATACGCCTATATTACCTGTTAAAAAAGCAAATGGGTCTTTTTTTTGCGAGCTGTGAATAGTGCAATTCAGCAGCGCGCCCCGGTTGTGCCAAACCCCACCACCATTCTAGCTCAAGTCCCGGGCAATGCTAAATGGTTCTCTGTGATCGATCTAGCGAATGCATTCTTTAGTATTCCGGTTGATGTTAATTCCCAGTATTGGTTCGCTTTTACGTTTAAGGGTAAACATTACACTTGGTCTCGGCTGCCCCAGGGGTATGCTGAGTCTCCAGCTGTGTTTTCTGCGGCGCTACAGGAAAACTTGGAACTGTTCCAATTTTCTTCAGGCCAAAGTACTTTAATTCAGTATGTCGATGATCTCCTTGTTTGTTCCCCAGACGAGGAAACATGTGTTCATGATTCGCTTGAACTGCTCACATTTTTAGCCACACAGGGTCACAAGGTTAAAAAGGAGAAATTGCAAATTGGTTTGCCTATTGTTACATACTTAGGGCACACTATTTCGGCTGAAGGTAAAACTTTGGGACCTGAAAGAATCCAAGCGATTCTTGATATTCCTAAACCTTCCACAAAAAAGCAAGTAATGTCTTTTTTAGGTATGACAGGGTACTGCAGACAGTGGATTGCTGATTATGCAGAACTCTCACAGCCATTGCAGGATGTGGCACACGGCCACGATCTTTCTGCAAATGATGCGGTTACCTGGACAATTGAAGCTGAGAATTCGTTTGTTAAATTGAAGCAACAACTGGCTTCCTCCCCTACTTTGGGTCTGCCTAATATGGACAAGTCTTTTTCCCTTGCTGTTGATGAAAAAGCGGGTTTCATGTCTGCTGTTCTTATGCAAGAGCATGGAAATAGAAATCGACCTGTCGCATATTATTCTCAGCAACTTGATGCCGTTGCAAGGGGTCTCCCTCCTTGTTTGCGGTCAATTTCGGCGGCTGCGGCAGCAGTAACAGCTTCTGCACCACTTGTGGCTTATCGCCCTCTGACTGTTCTTGTACCTCATGCAGTTGCAGAAATTCTGTTAAAGCAAAAGACAGCTCATTTCTCTCCTGCCCGAATGTTACACTACCAACATGTGCTGCTATCTTTACCAAATGTTACGATTAAACGTTGTACAGTGTTGAATCCAGCTACACTCCTGCCTACTGCGGAGGATGGGGAAACGCATAACTGTGTTCATGTTATTGATCAGGTTCTTTCTCCCCGTCCCGACCTTGTCTCCAATCCCCTGTTAAACACAGACTTTGAGTTTTTTGTTGACGGTTCTGCCAGTCGCTGTCCCCTCACAGGAGACAGTCAGGTTGGCTATGCAGTGGTGACCGAGCATGAAGTTCTGGAGTCAGCCCGCCTTCCTGGACACCTCTCAGCGCAGGCGGCTGAACTTTTTGCACTCACTCGCGCATGCTGTTTAGCGGAAGGTAAAACTGTGAACATTTTTACTGACAGTAGATATGCTTTTGGTGTTGTGCATGACTTCGGCACGCTTTGGAAGCATCGGGGATTTCTCACTTCGACAGGGAAAGCTATTCAGAATGGACACTTGGTAAGCTGCCTCCTAGAGGCCATTCTTTTACCTGCATCCATTGCTATTTGTAAATGTGCTGCTCACACGGGAGAGCCGGACGCTATCTCTCTTGGGAACGCAGCTGCAGACACCGCCGCCAAGGCCGCTGCCTCAGCCCCTCCCAACACAACTCTCCGTCTGCACACACAACCTGCTGATTCCACAGAAACGCCACTGGCCTCTATCCAAGACTGCCAGTCTGGAGTCACACCACAGGAGAAGGCTAAATGGAAGCGGGATGGTTCCTACACTAATGGAGTTTGGTTAGGGCCTACTGGAAAACCTTTTCTGCCTCGTGTGCTTTTTCCTTACTATGCTAAGTTGACCCATGGATTGGATCATGTGTCAAAAGGGGGAATGATATCCTTGTTGTCTGAACATTGGGATACTACTGGATTTTCCACCTATGCAAAAAATTATTGTGAGAAATGTGTTGTTTGTGTTGTGAATAATGTTGGGCGTGGCCAGAATGTTCCGAATGTGGCCCACCCAGCTCCACAAGAACCTTTTGAATATCTCATGATGGATTTCATTGAACTTAACCCATGCAGAGGTAAGAAATATTGTTTGGTGTTTATTGACATGTTTTCAAGGTGGGTTGAAGTTTTTCCAACAGGGCATGCCGACGTGACAGCCGTTGCAAAGGCATTGCTGCTTGAAATTATTCCTAGGTGGGGGATCCCGAGGAAACTTTCATCAGACAGAGGCACACATTTCGTGAACAAAGTGTTGGACAAAATCACAGAGCAACTGGGGATCCAGTTGAAATTCCACTGTGCTTATCACCCCCAAAGCGGGGGGGCGGTAGAAAGGGCAAATGGAACTATTAAGAGTCGACTAACCAAAGTAATGGCAGAAACAGGTTTGGATTGGGTCCAGGCCCTGCCAATTGTTCTTACAGGTATGCGGGGAAGGGTGCATTCTGCCACAGGATTGTCCCCGTACGAAGTGATCACGGGACGACCCATGAGGACTGGATGTCACCCCCCAGGCCTAATGCTGGATGGGCATTTAGCAGACACACGAATGGTGAGTTACTGTGTTCAGCTAACAAAGGCTCTGAGATCTGTGCATCAACAGGTGAAAGCAGCTTTCCCAGAACCAGCCAGCGGCCCCCTGCACGACCTGCAGCCAGGAGACTGGGTGGTAATTAAAGACTTCCGAAGGAAGAAGTGGCACCAGCCTAGGTGGAGAGGACCGTTCCAGGTACTACTCACCACGCCCACAGCTGTGCGAGTGGACGGCCGCGAATCTTGGGTTCACGCCAGCCACTGCAGAAGGGCTCCACCAGCGCCAGAGGGATAAGGGTGAAAGACCCACCTCAGTCAGACGCAGGACGACAACGCTTCTCACGGAGTTTAAAAACTCAAAGAGAACCACCACTTCAATTTTCCCCAGCATGTCACCTTACAGCAAGAGAAACGAGGGTTGGAACCCTTTCAGAAGAGCGGGCTGCAGTGCCGAGGTAGGCACACTTTTGGCAAGCCTTGCAATCTGCATCATTGCGTTACCCCTCATTCTGATTTATGAGTTCTACATCCCTGCACACGCCCCAGCTGTTGAACTGAACAGCACTCGTGCTGTTGAGCTAAACAGCACGTCTGAAACGTCTCCGAGGCGTAAGAGACATGCCGCCACAGGAAAAGAATCCTGGCTAACACCAGGAATTGCAGGACATCACTATGCTACTAACTCTTGGTGGCGTTATGCTGAATGGACTGCTAAAAAACATTCTAACCAGTCTTGTTATGTTTGTTCTCACATGCCTCATTCCACAGCTGGACCGCTTCTCAGAGTGCAAAATCTGAGAGATACTCATGCAAAGTGTTTAATGGCAATATCTATTCACCCAGGAATTAGAACACGGTGGAGTGAAACTAATTTCACTGTGCGGCTAGATTTGTCAAAAGTACGTTCTCCTATTTTAGGGCAACAATGTTCTTTTCTGACAGATTATTTAGCATGGCCACCGGTGTTGTGGAAAATGCCTGGGCCCGTTGTACTTAAACATGATACGAAGTTTGGGTTGTGTGTTATGGGAAACGGGTCTGAAACGCTGGGAAAGTTAGACAGGGATCAGTGCAAAACTGTTTCTTGTTACTGCCCGCCTGTAGAGGTGGAGAAATGTTTTGACTGTCTGAGTAATCTCGCTAACCCTTGTAGAAAGAATCCGGATTTGATTGATAATTCTTGCAAGAGGGATGGGTCACATGCAATCTCATTGCCTTGGGATAGCACACGCACTGCTAACTGTTCTGGAATCGTGCCCGCTACACGCTTTGGAACTCGGCTGCTGGCTGATTGGTACTGGCTGTGTGGGAATTCAGTTTACACTGCCCTTCCCCCTGACTGGAATGGTGTGTGTGCTCTCATTGCTTTATACGACTCCACATATGTGATTCCTGACTTATCTACATATAGCCATTCCACAGGTCGTTTGCACAGGGCTAAGAGAGGATTCTGGGATGCGAATCCTGTACCTACAGATCATCGACTGTGGACAGGAGGTTCTAAGTTTGTACAGGGTTTGTTTCCCCAAGTGGGACTGATGGATGTTTCTAAAGAAGTAGAGGTTACTAGGTATAATTTTCTCCAATTCATTAACTCCTCAGTGCTAGTGACTGACAGCATTAGATCTGAACTGACATCACTGCGATTAATGGTTATGCAGAACCGCATGGTACTGGACCAGATTACTGCTGAGCAAGGGGGGGTTTGTGTAATGGTGGGGGAAGCGTGTTGTACATACATACCACATTATGATGAGGATGGACAGATCATACAGCAGGCACTTCGAAATATGACTAGGCTTCGTGATTCACTGACTGAGAGGGAGGTCGATGAAAATAAAGATTGGTTTTTTAATCTCCTCTCAGGATGGAAGAAAACCTTACTGAGGATTTTCTTGCCGATTGCCATCATTCTAGTTCTACTCATATTTTTCTGTTGCTGTGGTGTGCCTTTGATCCGTGCTTTTATTGCCCGTTTCACCCAGGCTGCTGTAGGTCACTATCTTCAGTTACATTATCTGGATCTTGAACAAGAGGGAGTAACTGACTGTCCTCTTAAACAATTCTCAGATGACTACTGACTTCCTCTTGAGGAGTGGTAGAAGGAGGCCCCATGAAAGTGTAAGATGAACAGGATGTGTTTGAAAGTTGAGAGGTTAAAGGTTTAACTTCAGGAATGTGGTTGAAAGAACACCATATGAAGGTTTTTATATTTTTCTTTATATGTTAAAGGACTAATCAGTAGTACATTTATAATCAATTAGTTTAAATTCTTTTTACGTGTGATTGTTTTCCTCCTTTGAATAATCAAAATGTGTAATGTGCATGTGTCTGCTGGTATTTTGGAATAATATTTGGCTGCCCTGAGGAGGGGAGTCGGGGGAAAGCAGTTCCCCCTTTTTCCTAGAGTATGCATCGCACATATCCACATGAGGACCAATGTAATGATTTATATTTTTATTCTATCTTTATATAACCATTTACTGTGTAATTAACCAATGAGAAGAATGTAACCGAAAATTACTGAGTTATCATGAAATGATAAAAGGGAGGAATGTGATAGTAATTTTCTCTTTTCTGTTTACTATCTTTTGTTTTCTGTTTATTGACAATGTAGCTTTATATTTAAGATATAATATAAAGACTAGAGACATTGTTAATGGCCAGCTTTTCTTATACTCTGCTTCTGTTCCTTAGCGTAATAGTAAAAGGACTTGATGATGAACCATGAACTGGGCCCCAGTGTGCCATCTGTGTCTGTATCAGTAGTCATCAAGGTCACTTGGAGCCAAAGGGAAATTTATGTATAGGGAGGGTTATCTGCCCAAGGAGGAACTCTTCCTGGGAGTGAAAAGATATACCACCGTATTTACCTTTGACCTATCTGTATTTCTTCTACTCTTTGAAACTCGCCCTGATGACCTCGTCTTTGAAGGCATTTGTATAAAGGGCTGGCAACTCCTGCTGTATGGCGGAGAGAGCTTTAACGAGCACTCTCTCATTGGTTTCTTTGCAAATAAACTTCTTATGATTGTCTAAGTGTTAACACGGCTTTTGTTGTGACTCTGTCAAGGACAGACTTTGCTGCACTGTGAGTGAGTTGGGAATTTCCACGACACTAGACACCAACGTTTTCGATTGTGCCTTTCTATCATGTCAATGTAATCTATCACCAAATGAGTGAAGGGTCCCATGGGTGTCGGCATGGCCCCTGGAATGGTAGGAATGCCTTTCCTCATGTTTTGTTCTTGGCAAATTTGGCACTTAGAAATAACATTTTGGACATGTTCGCTACAGTTAATAATGAAGCAGTCTTTTTGTAGTCATCCTATCATCTCCCCCCTTGAAGAATGGCACACACCGTGTGCAGCTCTGCAAAGAGAAGAAACTAAGTTAATGGGCGCAACCACTTTGCCATTAATGAGCTGTCTCCACAGTCCAATGTCAGGGTCTTTGCAACATCCTCTAGATGTCCAGTCATGCTTAAGTGTAGCTGCCTGTTGCAGCTCCAATATATCTTGTAAAGCACAGTCAGTGACTTCAAGCAGTGGCATGTGGTTTGGCAGGGGTCTGTCTAGACCCTCTGCGGCAGCCATTGCTGCCTTGTTGGCAAGTGAGTTGCCTCCCGAAATAATGTCTTTAGCCCCTGTATGTGCTGCACATTTACCAATCGCTAAGACCGCTTTAGGCCTTCGCATAGCTTCTAGCAAAGCGGTGATCATTTTTGACAGGTGTTCCTGCTGCAGTCAGGAACCCTCGAGATGCCCAGATACCTTTTCAGCTACAGACAACTCCTACAGCATAAGCAGAGTCACTGTAAATGGCGACATTTGAGATTTCACCCAAAATGAACGCCCTAGTAAGAGTGAATAACTCTGCGGCTTGAGCTGAATAATGTGGGGGTAGTCCTTCAGCTTCAGCTGTTTGGAAAATGTCTCCAGTTTTTGTTCAATTACAGCATATCCTGCACGCCTCTGAGCAGTGTTCGGGTGCAGTGATGCTGATCCGTCTACAAAAAAAAATGTGATCAGAATCATGCAAAGGTGTAGGTCTTGTCTTAGTCGTGATTCCAGGGCTTTGGTGGCTAAGTAGTCATGAGTGTCTCCATCCTCAGGGGTGGTCATCATTTCAGCTGGATTGACCACATTACATCTGACAATAGTCAGATTGGGACGTGTGAGTAGCACCTCGTAGCTGCTTAGGCGTCTTTGGGTGATCAGTGATGGTCTGCTACTGATTAACGCATGCACGGAATGTGAGATGTACAACGTGGTTGATTATCCCATGACTAGCGGTGCAGATTTTTTCACAGCAAATGCCGCTGCGGCCAAACCTCTGTCACAATGGTGCATTCCACGTGCAACAGTGTACAACATGGTGCTGAAATAGCCTTGTGTGTATTGCCTTGCTTCTCAGTCAAAACAGCATTAGCAAACCCTTTCTTTTCAACTGAAAAAAGAAAGTAGTCTGGAAGCCCCAAGCCTGGGGCCTGTTGTAAGGCTAACTATAGCTATGTGAAGGCTTCTATTGTCTCTGGTGTCCAACTCAAATGATCCCTGCCTTCCTTTGCCAGGCATAGATTTCTGAGTGGCCTTGGTATTTCCGCATAGTCGCAAATCCACTGTCTGCAGAATCCTGTCATTCCCAGGAAAGCTTGCATGTCTGACAGTTCTGGGCTTTGGGATCTGAAGAATGGCCTGTATTCGGTCTGTGTCCAAAGTTCTGGCCATTGCTGATGAGGTGTCCAAAGTAGGTTACCTCAGATTGACAGTACTGTAATTTTGACTTACTGCACTTGTGTCCCCTTGCAGCCAATGTTTGGAGAAGATGAATGGTGTCTTTCGCACTGTTCCCTTGTCTCGTTGAAAAGAAGTAAGGCATCCACATATTGGATCAAGGTACTTTGTCCTTGGAAGGTTATTCCTGCGAGATCTTGCTGCACTATTCTCTTGAAGTCTGACGGCGATTCTGCATACCTTTGAGGCAGCCTGGAATAAGTGTATCGTTAGCCGCAAGACGTAAAAGCAAACAAATATTGCGAGTCTGGATGAAGAGGTACACTGAAAAATGCAGAGCACAAGTCGATTACTGTGAACCATTTTCCTTCCGGTGGGACATTAGATCGGATTGTTGATTGGTCCGGAACCACAGGGTATTCTTAATCTACCACTTCATTCAGGGGCCTTAAGTCCTGCACCATACGCCACTTCCCTGTTCCAGCTTTCTTCACTGGGAGAATAGGCGTGTTGCATGTGCTTGTGGTAGGGTAAATGATTCCGGCTTGGAGTAATTATTGGATTGTGGTGGCGATGACTTTCTCTCCCTCTGCGGACATTGGATATTGCTTTTGTCTTGGGCCTGTCATTCCTGGTTTGAGTTTTACTTGGACAACTCCTGCTGATTTTATCAGTCCCACGTCATGTCCTCCTTTGGCCCACAAGGAGCTCGGGACTTGTTTGAGTTTCTCTTCATCTTCAGAGGTCAGGATCATGACCAGAACGGACATTAGTTCATGGCATTCAGCGATGGTGGGGAGAAGGAGTCTGACATTAGTCCTATATTCTCCTTGTGGTCCCGTAGCAATCCGTGAGTGTGGTTCCTGTGTATATTAGAAAGCTGCATTGTTTTCCTCCCACTGTTAGGAGGATTCTGGGATTTTGTTCAGCGGTGATTGAGAAGTATGGTAACACCTGTTTTTCTTTGGGCTCTTGGCTGACTGGACTGGCTTCTCTTGGACATCGTCACAATCTCTGGTTTTGGTTTTGCTGGCGAGGGGGTACCCAAGAAGGTCCTGCGTATCTGTGGGGTTGTGGCTGTTTTTGAGCCTGAGCATTACCCTGCCAGCTGGGTTGTTGTTGCTGGACTGCTGGCTGTCCTTGAACTTGCTTATTGCTCTGCTAATTGGATTGGTGTTTGTGCTGATTTGCTATGCATTGCCAATTGGGTTGCTGTTAATTAGGTGGCGCTGGCACCTGTTATAGTCTGGTTGGTTACATCCCCAGCACACATTAGTCTGAGCTCTTCCCCCTTGCCCATTTCCGGCGCCCTGTCCACGTTCCTCCTCTATTTATTACCAGTTTTCTTGCTGTTGTCCATTGCCCAGGAAAAGCTGGATTGGTGGCTGGAACTGCTGTTGTGGGTATTGCTGTGTCCCGTATAAGAGCTGTTGCTGGTTTTGTGGTGGCTGCTGTGGCACCGTAGGTTGGGGCACCAGTATCTGCATGACCACTACCGCTTGGGTTGCTACTGACTCCTTTTCCTTTTCTTCCAGTGCTGCTAACTACTTGGCAATCAATTTATTTTGTATCTTGCCTTCTTCCTCTTGCGGCAATCCACAGGAGCTGCTTTGTCTTTGTCCTGATGTTTGGTCTTTTTCTGCAACCATGCCTTAGTGGAAGGTCATTTGTCCCCTTACGGTCACTGCCCTTAGCCCTTCTTTTTCCATCAGTATCTGGCAGTGGCGGACTTAGTCATTTTGGGACCCAAAGCAAACACAGGCATGGGGCCCTCACACATCCCTTGCTCTCCCCCCTTTTAAATCCTTATTTATCGAAGAAAGATCAGTTGTGATGCATGTATCATCATCATCATCATCATCATTGCTACTGGAGCAATCTAGGTTGGCACTGCCAGCAGCAGCAATGGGTAACGTTTAGGGATGTTCCTAACGACTAATTTCCCTGAAATTTGAAACCGTTAATCACATTCTTCAATAACCAAATCGTATTTTAAATGCCGTTGAAATGTGTGGCACTTTGCGCCTTGCATTATGAACATTGCACATTATCCTACAAAACATGACAACAACTCACTAAATAAAAGTTAACAAATAACATTTATTGAAAACAATATTCAACGTAACAAAACATTTTTAGGAAACGTGCCTGATTATTACAACGGCATTTTCATTGGGTGAACGCAATCGTATAGCAAATACAGTAAAAAATAATAATCGGTCATCAGAAAAGCTACCAATAATAGGAACACAAAAAAATAACAATTAGGCCGACTGATCGACGTGACATTAGATTCGTTTTATTGGGCTATTCAACAACGCGATAGGCCTACTGACTCTTTCCACCTCGCTGGTTTAACTTGCAGTGCGAACAGGCTAATTAATTTTGTTTTTTTCCTTCGTTTTTTAAAATTATTTTTTGAATCCGGCGTTGTTAACATTAGTAACGGATTCTCGTTTTTTTTTTTAATAAAGCAACATTTGAGCAGGAAAACATGAAATTTCAGTGCAAATTATGTCAATATGTAATTTAAATGTGTACATTAATAAAATAGTAAGTTTAACTGACTAGTATTTCTGGTGCCGACTAGCGAGGGTAGCAACGTTTAATCGGCTAGTCGACTAAACGCGCACATCCCTAGTAACGTTAGCTCCTCTTCGCAAGCATTAGCAATGCTGACAACACTAGTGCTAGTGCTAGCCGTCTCAGACTGACTCTGCTCTTCATTAGTGGCATCTGTACTACTACTAGCCACCGTGAAAAATGTAGTTAGCTTTGGTAGTTTTGCCACAAACTTTTTACTTTCCTCCTGCTTCCTCCTTTTCTCAGCACCGCTTGGGAAGCTTCGCTTCATTTTCACTTTTTAATAATCGCGCCGAGCTGAAACACGAATTGGCTACTGAATCATTTCCGCAGACGGCTCATCATGGAATAGTCCAATGTAGTGGGGACTGAGGGGGGGGGTGACTAAGGGGGTGACTAAGATTAATTACTGGGGGGGGGGAAAAAAACGTTTATGAGGCATTTAACAGGGCCCTTTGTAGTATGGGGTCAGCTTGGGGCCCCAGGCAATTGCCGACCTTTGCCTAATGGGTAAGACCGCCTCTGGTATCTGGAGGTTTACCTGTTTTGGCTCTATCTGTGGGGGCGGTTCAGATGGAGGAGCACTTGGGTTGGATGGAAGTGGGCTCACATCTTAGTATTGTGGTGGAGAATCAGGTAGCGTGGGCTGTTCTTTGGCCTTGGCCTGGGCAGCCCTTTGGATCCCGCTTCGCACAATCCATTGCGCGAGGCACTGCCTGTGGAGGGCCTGCTTGGTTTTGAATGTTTGCTGGTCCCTTCCTCCCAGCAGGGTATCGATGGACCTCAAATGCATAACGCTCCAGGAGCCTTCGGGTGTCTAGGGAGTGAATTAAGTGCTTGTCCAGTCCATCCACTTCGTATGGCACCGACTGATGTTTTCTCCATGCAGCTCCACCATCAGGGACAGGGGGCGTGTTCAGGGCTGAGGCCTCCTTCTCTTTGGCATCAGTCATCGTCGTCTATGTCTGAATATTCAGGATAATCCGTTTAGCTCAGTGGGCGTAGTGTCAGGTGTCCGTCGTTACGCAGTCTCTCTTTTTCTACTTGCCACAGATCTGGATATTGGTTCCGCTCCCACGAGGTGACCGTGTAATGTTTGCTCAAATATATAGCAATATAACCTCGCTGACAGATGAGGAATCAGGAGGAGAAATGTCAGGCACGGAAAAATGCCTTACCACTCAAAATAGTGTGATACCACATTACTTTATTGCCATCTTATGAGTTATTCTGCTCCTACTCAAAGGAAAAAATTCAATCACACTTGCACAGTAAGCGATGTCGTGCATTTTCTCTTGGTCATTAATAGAGACAAAATCATTTTCTTACAACTCGGTGTTCGTCATGTCAAAATCCCAATTTATTTGATCAAATAGGAGAGACTTGCTCGAATGCTCTACACAGAGCACCAGAGAAGTGTCTCCCCAGGCAACATTCAACACCAGGTTATATACCCCCCTTTCACCCTTCTCAGTACTTTTCCACTCATGCACGGAGGTGTCCTTGTTTCACATAATTCAGATGCTCTGATCACTTGACTGATCAGTTGACTCCGCCTTAACTTTCCCCCTCCGCAAGATAAGACAAAAGTTTCAAAAACGGAATGTGGAAAAATTTACTTTAAATATTGTTTTTATAACCATATATGTTCATATATATGTATTAAAAATATATTCTTTAATACAAAGAGCTTTTACGTATCTATATGTAGACCAGTTTATATGTAGATTTATAAGGAACCCAGTATCATGCATAGAACTTAAGGTTATATTTTATCTAGTATATAAAACAAGAATATGTTTCCATAATAATAAATGTATGACTAACAGCTCAAAATATCAATGTGTGTGTTTGTAAGTATTCCATATGAGTTTATATGATTCAATGTACTCACACCATGCGCTGACAACCTGAAACGGAGATGGTCTCCGCTTGTCAAAGGTCTGTAGCTTAGAGGCCTGGAGCAGGGGTTATCTAAGGCACATAACACATTATATAACATTTAATTGAATATATTTTTTTTATATATTTTATTATAGGTGGAATAATGAATTTAATTCAATAGACAAAAAAACCTCTATGGCTTAGCTCAATGAGAATCGAAGTACAATGGTACTCAAAACAGCGAAAACTAGTTCAAGTTACAAGCAATAGTTTCTGGTCGCAATTGTGTTTTTAATGGGTTGATTAATAAAATGCGTGCATTCTCTGGGTGCAAATCTATGCCGCGGATTAACGGGGGTTACATTATGCCCAGGTTAACAAAATCTGTATGGCCAAAAGGAATGCGGCGAAAACCTCCAAATGCGGTAAATTAAATTTGTCCTAAGCCTACGGCGTCTTGTTGGCTTGCTAACGGAATTGTTTGTCTTGCTGCACATTTGATGGTTTTACTTTGTTTTTCAAATTATTTACTAGTGTTGTTTGCAGGACAATTTACTTTTGTTGGAGCGTTGTTTTATAACATTTGTTTCGCACGAAAGTTTGTTTGTAATTTTTTACATATTTAATTCGCGCGTTTTTTTTTTTTTTTTTTTTTTTTTGTTTTTTTTTTTGTTTTTTTTTTTTTTTTTTTCTGTGTGCATATTTCTATTTATAGTAGCCAGCAGTACGCTAATAGTACAATAATTATAGCACACATACATATATATATATAATACTATAACATTATCTACATATATATTCTACATATTTGGGATATAGGAACACTGACACAGTCATGTTCTGACTCCGAAGCCATTGACACCGTCTTTCATTGCATTTTTTAAAATGCATTTGTTTTAATGTGCATCGATTAAAGCTTTTTTTTAAAATGTTTTTTTTTTAATGTTTTTAATTATTTTTTTAAAGTTTGTTGTTGAATTTTTGTTGTGTTTAAATGTTGTTGGATTGTAGCAATGTTTGCAACCATTATTTTTTGAAGGTTTTTGCTTACTGATGCTATTCTTTGTACGTGCGCTATTATGCTATTACCATTTTGTTTTTTTGTTTTTGTTTTTTCTTCCTCGTCCAGCTTGTGCTTGCATCTGCGCCATCTCTCCTTCTATAATACACGTGATAACTACTAATAACTATAAACACGGGCGCAGCCAATACAACGTAATGACAACCAAACAAGACAGATGATAGATGATAATCAACAACATTTGATAATTGGTTAACTGGGTTACAGTGGAGGTGTTTTTTGTTGTTGGTTGCATCTTTGTATCTTTTCATCACTTTCATCTTTGTGCAAGAGCGCTGCGCCGCACTTTTTTATTAGCTTACTTTTTTTTGTTTATTTTTTTTTTTTTTTGTTATTCCGTCATTGATCATTTTTCATTTGATTTATTTATGATGTTTCTATAATTAATGTGTTGTGTATATTGTTATAATATGTTGGTGTATATTATATCTTTTCTGTATTCTGGTAAAGCATATTTGCAGCAGCTTGTTTTATGACGTTAGCGTGTGAGTGCTAGGGTGTAAACGCTGCTTGGCTTACTTCTGTTTGTTTCTGTATACTTCTGTGAAAGTGTGAACGTCTGTGTGTATAAATGTAATTTTGGTACAAATGTTTTTAGTTGTGTTGTTGTTTATGTGGTTTGTGTGTTTACTAGCGGTGTACTAGGTTACCTTTTTGCGTCTGTTTTGCCATATTGTTGGCGTCAGCGTTTTAATACGTTGTTAAATGTGTGACTATCAATCACACCGGTGACGACGCGCGTCAAGGGACTAACACAACTGACCGTACGTGGACCGGTGTGACGGTGTAGGGTTTGGGGTTACCCCCATGGGGTAACCCTGTATTTGGCCAAATGCTAAATGTATTTACTGAAAAAAAATGGTACAAGAAAGTAATAATGTTGCTAGTAATATGTTGTATGTTGTAGTTAAGTTAATAGGATAGTAGCTAAGATGGCTAGGATTGTTTGTAGGAAGATAGGTAAAAAAATAAAAAAAAAAAAAAAAAACAAAAATTTCCGTCAAACTTCAATGTTCACGTGTTGTTTCATTTTTTGTTTTTTTTCATTTGCAATTAACGTATGTAGAAATGAATATTTGCTTTTATTTGCTATACAAACGTTAATTTAAATCGAGAACATCGATTTTGTGATTGAGATTGTAGTCGTTAGCGTAGCGTAGTAGCTAAGTTAACAGCCGTGGCATTCGTCATTTTATATTTATTTTTTTGTTTTGTTCGTATGTTCGTGAATGTTAAAACGTTAGATGTTTCTTCTTCATCTTCATTTTTCTCTGGTGAAGCCCGGAGCAAGAGCAAGAGGAGGCATTCAGTCCCCCACCTCGAAGAAAGAAAGAAGCGATGACTGATCACCGAATTTAGTCCACAGACTCAGTTTCTCTTTTTCTCGCAATATTTTCTTTCCGTGTCGTGTGTGATCAGCCCCTATAGCTCCCTCTCCTCTCCCCCCCCCCCCCCCTCCCCCTCGCTGCCACGCCCATTTTTTTTTTTTTTCGATTTTTCGTGGGTGTGGAGAGAGATGTAATGTAACCGAGGGTTTCCCCCCCCTTTATTAGGTGATATTAGATAATTTCCCACGGCACACCTGACGATCTCTCACGGCACACTAGTGTGCCGCGGCACACTGGTTGGGAAACACTGATCTAAGGAATGTAAACATAGCAGCGGTATCCAAGCCGTTGCTAAGGAAGAAAGGTGTCTGGATGCATTTGTGATGGAATCTGGTACAGATGTGAGACAGAGAAACATGCTGTTTTTGTACCAACCCCCACCTGTGTGCCATTTCCTATAGTTTAGTTATTGTTAGCACAACTAATAATTTTTCTTTCACACTTCACCCTTTTGTTACTAACAAACCTACTATAGTAAATCTTAAATCTGAAAACTCTTAGTAATGTAGTAGACATTCCTTGTAAGTGGTAGCCGTTGTACCGCTGAACTTATACCGCTGAAACCCATCACACTTATTTTAGTACATTATAGTTTCTTCCTCAACAATTCATCTGGTGGGACATTGCTCAACAGAGGTTCATCTACATACTTCAGCTTCTCCTAACAGTTTAGCAGAATAAATTTTCTCTAAAGTCCATAATAAAATGTGCTATTTTCCAGGAACTTTGTGTGATTCTCATCACACGCTTGTATGTGGCAGATGCTGCCGGTTTGCTTGAGCACGGATTTTGCTAATGTTAGGTATGGGGTTGTCTTCGAAAGATTCATCAAATGATGCTGTGAGAAATGCGGGACATGCGAGCATACCCAGCAAGATGATTAATTTAAAGTTTCTGCATCTTGATAACATCATCATTGAGTATTATGCTGATTTCGTCTGGAGTGGTTATTATTTTTGACCCACCGTTCGACCATGACGAGAAGACTCAGGAGCACTGCGGCTCCCACGAGTATGAAAAACCTCATTCTTCCACAGGGGTGGCGACCTTTCTGCAATGGGAAGCGTGGACCCACGTATTATGTTCAGCGACCCGTACCGCGGTGTTGGAAACCAGGAGTACTCGGAACGGTCCTGGCCACCTCTGTTGATGCCAATGCTTACGTCTGAGATCCTTTATCACCACCCAATCACCCGGTTGTATGGTGTGTAGAGGCTCAGTCGCTGGGGAAGCAAAGCCGCCTTTACCTCTGCTAAAAAAGACTTCGAAATTAGATTAAGTTGTCTACAATAATAAATCATTAAATCATCCAGGTTCCTCAGCGTGAGCCCTGCTTGGGGGTATAAGATATTAGGCATTCACATCTTTCTGCCAATAAGCACCTCATGAGGGGACAGTCCCGTGGCTTGGTGTTTTCTTCCCCTCATGCTCATAAGTACAAGGGGGAGTGCGGTTACCCAATCTAATTTTGTTTCTGCCATTACCAGAGTTAAGTTGGTTTTGATCGTTTGATTCTTTTGCTCCACTGCACCCCCACACAAGGAGTGGTAGGCACAATTCGTTTTTTTAAAGTTATTCCCAAATTAGAGCTAACATTTTGAATGATATTTACAAAATGGGTTCTGTTATCGGAGGATATTCTAGACGGAATGCCAAACCTTGGTATTATTTCTCTCATGAGGGCTTTAGCTACTGATAGTGCGGTCTCCTTTCTGCAAGGGAAACATTCCACCCATTTGGAAAACATGTCCACAATCACCAGACAATATTTATAACCTCTGTATGGACTTAATTCTCCAAAATCAATCATTGGATAAGAGAATGGTTCCTCAGGGACAGGCTGTCCGACTGCTCCCACACGTGCAGTTATTCTGTAAACACATTTGTCACAGAATCGCTGCGCAATGACTGAAAACTTACTGGTATGCACCAGGGTTTTCACCATATCTAACAACACCATGAGTCAATTTTGTAACAAAATTATATGTACATGCAAGCAACACAGGTTTTTCTTCAGGTGAGACCCATACCCCGTCCGGGCGGGTTGCGCATTCATGCTTGGGTTTATTCCTGCTGTCCTGTAGATTCCTGCAACAACTTCAACTCATCTTAATAAAACAATTTATATTATCTACATTATTTACATTAATTTGCAACACCGGGCATTAGAGGAGTGTTGCACTTTTTGCTGCCTGATCAGCAAGAGTATTTCCTTTTGATACATCATTTTGAATTTTTGTGTCTGGCATTTACACACCGCTATTTCTTTGGGTAGGAGTAATGCTTCTAATAGGTTTGTGACTAGTGAGACACAACCTTACCCCTTATGAAACCTCGTTCTTTCCATAAGGCTCAAAAATCATGCACCACTCCAAAAGCATATCTCAAATTGGTGTAAATGGTCACGTTTTCCCCTTTAGCCAAATAGCATGCTCTTGTGAGCGCAAATAGCCTACATGTTGCAGAAGAACGTGAGGGCAACTGCGCATTTTCAAAAATTTGATGCTCATTACATACCGAATAGGTAGCTTGTGTACCTCCTGCGTCTCAGGGCTGATCCGTCAACAAAAAGTACAATCTCGGGGTCAGTGAAAGGCACATCATTTAAATCACACTAAGATCCTTCGAGCCTTCCTCTCGGGCGCAGCTCCAGGCTGGATCCCTTTCTGCTGAGTTCCTCCCCCCCACTCCTCTGATTGAAGGACACTCAGCCTCTCTGCTTCCCAGTGCTTTCTTTTCAAAAACACTGATCACAGAAAGCACTATTCGCTTACTAACTCATTCGGTTTCAGCTTATAGCATTAAGGCCATCTCTTATGGTCTTAATGCCATCTGCGATCCGACCGGCCGGTGACCCAGTCGATAGCGATCCCTGCATCTAATCAGGACCCCGTAGTAACTGTTAACCACCCAGAACCGACGGTCTGATCCCTATCCCACCTTGCTATGGGTATAGAAACTTTGACCGTTTTCACCAGCCTTGTCTGTTCACAGAGGTCGTCTCTTACGCCGCTCTGCTAGGTGTGGACTGTCATCCACGTACCACATGCTGCCTGCATACTAACATGCGACAGCCACGCCGACTAGATGGTACCACGGCAGTATGTCAGTTCATACTTCATCAGACATGGGAGCCTTCAGTCTTCTCCCCTGCACTATATAACCTCTTTAACGTGCACTCGGAACTTTGCAATTGTGCCGCGGCCTGTTCCGCACTAGGTTCGGGGTGCCTAATGCGGGGTTTTAACACTTCCACAATATGTGGTTCTCCTTCTCCGCCTGTGGGAAGCAAAATAGCAGGATTTTGGAGTTGTTTAATTCAATTTTTCATTAATTTTAATTTGGACCCATGGGTAATCTCGCCTAATTGCTGTACGATCACAGAGAAATCTACTATCCAGTTTCGGCAATAGCCAACCAATCCTAAAAATTATATAATTATTGTTAATATATATATATATATATATGGCAAGCCAAACAGGAAATATATATTGAACTTTGATATATATGGAATGAACATTGATATATATGGAATGAACTTTGATATATATAGAATGAACATTGATATATATACAATGAACATTGATATATATGGAATGAACTTTGATATATATGGAATGAACTTTGATATATATACAACGAACTTTGATATATATAGAATGAACATTGATATATATGGAATGAACTTTGATATATATAGAATGAACATTGATATATATGGAATGAACTTTGATATATATATATAGAATGAACATTGATATATATGGAATGAACTTTGATATATATACAATGAACTTTGATATATATAGAATGAACATTGATATATATGGAATGAACTTTGATATATATAGAATGAACATTGATATATATGGAATGAACTTTGATATATATAGAATGAACATTGATATATATGGAATAAACTTTGATATATATACAATGAACATTGATATATATGGAATGAACTTTGACTTTGATATATATGGAATGAACTTTGATATATATACAATGAACTTTGATATATATGGAATGAACTTTGATATATATAGAATGAACATTGATATATATACAATGAACATTGATATATATGGAATGAACTTTGATATATATACAACGAACTTCGATATATATAGAATGAACATTGATATATATGGAATGAACTTTGATATATATAGAATGAACTTTGATATATATATGGAATGAACTTTGATATATATACAATGAATCAGATCAGGCATCAGATCAGGGCATCTCATTTGGTTTTTATTGAGACATAATCCGTGTAATTCAACTGATTTTTAATTGATTTGGGACTGAACATTATATTATTATATTTTTATCAGAATTTTGAGGTGAATAAAATGGCTGCTGAAGTCCGAGGGTCAGGTTACCTTGGAAGACCAGGCAACACGTCAATTTACCCATTTAGAAATTAAGCTGTTGGTGGCAATAAAGTCTTTATCTTTTAATATGAACGGATCAGAAAAGAAGGAAGTTGGTGAAGATGGCCTGACAGCGATGACCACGTAGAAACATGAAACAATCAAGCTCAAGCTAGTTAACATTAGTGCTAAATTAAACACTCAAATGTGCACACGATTATTTCAGTCAGTGTAGGAGATCACGGAAATACGCGAACCTGGACGCTTCGAGCTACGCAAACCGTTTTTCCTTTTCCACTGACATTTGTGAAAGGCAAAACCGAGCGTTGCAGCGAAAGACGCGATAGCAGGCTACAACAGTACACTACTTTCTTGTTCGATCTGTGCTTTCCTCTGGTTTGTCTTTCTCAAATGTCAGTGGAAAAGTAAAAACGGTTTGCGTAGCTCGAAGCGTCCAGGTTCGCGTATTTCCGTGATCTCCTGCACTGACTGAAATAATCGTGTGCACATTTGAGTGTTTAATTTAGCACTAATGTTAACTAGCTTGAGCTTGATTGTTTCATGTTTCTACGTGGTCATCGCTGTCAGGCCATCTTCACCAACTTCCTTCTTTTCTGATCCGTTCATATTAAGAGATAAAGACTTTATTGCCACCAACAGCTTAATTTCTAAATGGGTAAATTGACGTGTTGCCTGGTCTTCCAAGGTAACCTGACCCTCGGACTTCAGCAGCCATTGCTTTGCTGAAGTTATTCACCTCAAAATTCAGATAAAAATATAATAATATAATGTTCAGTCCCAAATCAATTAAAAATCAGTTGAATTACACGGATTATGTCTCAATAAAAACCAAATGAGATGCCCTGATCTGATTCATTGTATATATATCAAAGTTCATTCCATATATATATCAAAGTTCATTCTATATATATCAAAGTTCATTCCATATATATCAATGTTCATTCTATATATATCGAAGTTCGTTGTATATATATCAAAGTTAATTCCATATATATCAAAGTTCATTGTATATATATCAAAGTTCATTCCATATATATCAAAGTTCATTCCATATATATCAATGTTCATTGTATATATATCAAAGTTCATTGTATATATATCAAAGTTCATTTCATATATATCAATGTTCATTGTATATATAGCAATGTTCATTCCATATATATCAAAGTTCATTCCATATATATCAAAGTTCGTTGTATATATATCAAAGTTCATTGTATATATATCAAAGTTCATTCCATATATATCAATGTTCATTGTATATATATCAAAGTTCATTCCATATATATCAATGTTCATTGTATATATATCAATGTTCATTCTATATATATCAAAGTTCATTCCATATATATCAAAGTTCAATATATATTTCCTGTTTGGCTTGCCATATATATATATATATATATATATATATATATATAACCTGGAATGCACTTAATTAAAAAAAATAAAATTATTATTATTATTTTTGCATTCCAAAATCCCTTCTACCTGTTCCAGAGCTAATCTCCGTCCCTCACGACTGATACGATTACTTCAGGTTTCCACAACTGAAATTTCTTTAATGACCCCTTATGACCTTGCCCAGCAAGAAAGGAAAGCAGCAGAAGCATGTCTTCTTTGCAAGCATTTTCAGAGGGAGAGCACCCAGATAGCAAGCTGTTCGCGGTCCGCCATCTTTTTTTGAGTGGCATGCCACTTATCAGAGTATCTTTTTTGGACCTCCTGCAGGGAACTGGCGAACTGGTGCGGTGCGTGTATATGGTGTAGCTTGCGGTCTAACGGCCTGGCAGGTGGCCGGACCACTGGTCTGGCAGGTGGCTTCACAACCTCCAATTACAGTTACACTGGCTCAGGTTTAAAAGCTTAAAACAGACTTTTCCAACCAAGTAACGTTAAACGGCAGTCGTTTCTGGTCGACACACTGTGGTTTAACTTCGTTGTAAGTTAAGTAAGTTATATTTCTTAACATTGTCAGCTAACATTATATATTTTCTTTGAAGTTTTATAAGAACTTGAGCTAACGTTATTAAGTTAGCTAGAATAGGCTATCTAACGTTATGTTAATAAACTCCATTCTAACCAGCCAATTTAGCTGTGGTTAGTCAAGTTAACGTTAACATTAATGTTACTGGTAACTTCTGACTTATGTGCCAACATCAGATGTAATTTATATGTAAGTTAGATTTGTGGACGACAATGTAAGGCAAATTCTTCCCATATCATACATCAAGAATTTTAAACCTGAAAGGAAGACAAAAATAAGAAACATCTCATCATACTCTGGGAAAAATCCACCGCAACAAGGTTTTTCTAGCTACAAAGGATACACTTTAAAGCTTGCAGGTAAGATGTAGCGATCACTTTTATTGAGCCGTGTATAAAATCGATAAAATGATAGAAAATGTTTTTTAATCAAATAATAAATGGTTCTCATACTCTCTACTCTCTTTGTATGCTATGCTGTTTGAGTGGGTCTCAGCCTAATTTCCTTAAATTTTCACTAACTTTCATCATAAAAGAAAAGAAAGATATTGATAAATCCAAAAACATTTAACTATTAGGAAATTAAATGAAAATACAAAGGAAATGGAGCATTCAAAATTAGGGCAACTAAACATCTGCCTTCAAGAGCAATTATTAAAGAAAACATGATAGGGTTTTTCCTTTTTTCATATATAATGTCTTAATTGTTAATTAAGCTAGACTTTTTCCCTTTTGGAGAATTATAAGGGACTGCTGTTAGTACTATCTATGCCATAAATTAAGAAATATTTAATGAAATGTGTATATGCAGGTGTAAATGCTAGCAGCTATAACCAGTAGAACAAAATCATGGAAATTTCAATGTTGAATTACAGTATATTGATTGTATACTACATGTATCTCATACTCCTGGAGGCTAACCATTTTGTTATTGGATTTCTTATGCAGCTGTTTATGTGCTTAATTGTTGATGCTTCTTACACAAAACGATACATTTGGACATTAACTAATATTGAATATCTTCATAGCACTCCACAAGGCAAGGCAAGGCAAGGCAAGTTTATTTCTATAGCACATTTCATACAATGGCAATTCAAAGTGCTTTACAGGGAGCATGTGAATACAGAGCCAGGAGAATAGTTTAATAATTTAAATAAAAGAAATAACAATAGGAATAAAAAAATAGGAATAAAAGAATATAGATCTCTATAGTAAAAGAGTAAAAGAATAAAAATAAGAATAAAATATAGGAACAGAAAAAATAAAAATACAAATACGATATAAAAGTAGTGGAGAAAATTAGGTGTTTAGTTATAGTTTTCACTCTTGGAGTGTTTAATAGACTGGTGTCAGTTGACCTTAGGGGTCTAGCTGGAGTGTAAGGTGAGAGGATGTCAGATATGTATTTTGGCCCAAGACCATTTAGAGATTTGTAGACAATTAGGAGTACTTTGAATTCAATTCTCTGGGAGACTGGTAGCCAGTGTAAAGATCTAAGAATTGGTGTAATATGTTCAAATTTTTTTGTTTTAGTTAAGACTCTTGCTGCAGCATTTTGGACGAGCTGCAGTTTACGAATAGCTCCTTTAGATAGGCCTGTCAATAAACCATTGCAATAATCAAGCCGACTCGAAATAAATGCATGGATGAGCTTTTCAAGGTCTTGTTTAGACATGAAACCCCTAATTCTTGTTATATTTTTCAGATGATAGTAGGCTGATTTAGTTATTGAGTTTATGTGGCTGTTAAAGTTTAAATCAGAGTCTAAAATTACACCAAGATTTCTGACCTGGTTTTTAGTATGCAAAGAGAGAGAATCAAGGTGAGCGCTGACTTTCAATCTTTTGTCGTGTGCACCGAACACAATTATCTCAGTTTTATCTTTGTTTAGCTGGAGAAAATTATGTCTCATCCAACTGTTTATCTGTTCAATGCATTGACGGAGATTGTTGATGGGACCATAGTCATTTGGTGTGAGGGCTATATAAATTTGAGTATCATCCGCATAGTTGTGATAATTAATTTTGTTGTTTTTTAAGATGTGTCCTAATGGAAGCATGTAGAGATTGAATAAAAGAGGGGCAAGGATAGATCCTTGGGGAACTCCACATGTCATTTTAATTTGATCAGAAGCAAAATTACCAATGGAGACATAATAGTTTCTGTCCTGTAAGTAGGATCTAAACCAGTTTAAGACAGTGCCTGAAAGTCTAATCCAATTTTCTAATCTGTCTATTAAAATGTTGTGGTCTATAGTATAATGTCATTTAAGACTTTGATGAGGGCCGTTTCAGTGCTATGTAGGGGAACAGAGGAAACCATACAAGAAACAAAGAACCATATTGTGACTCCCGGGATTTTGAGGTGGAGCCCCAGACGGACACCACAATTAACTTGGAGAATGATGGAAAGGTAAAATATAAAAAGCAAATAAAGTAAATAAGTAAAAAACATAAAAGTAGAAAAACTTTTCACTGAAGTAGAGCACTAAAGCCAGTGTTTCAGTTCATCACTAACCCAAGATCTATTTTTGCACAGAAAAATATCGATGAGAAATTATGATATGGATGAAAAAAACTGTTATTCTGCTGATGTTTGGAGAGACTAAATAGAAATTCGGCCCTCATCTTGATCTGAAGTTTCTTGTTGAAAATGACTCGTACACTAGAGGGTGGATACCCGACCCGAACCCGACGGGACCCGACGGGTCGGGCCGGGCTCGGACTAAACTTTTAAAATGATGTTCGGGCTCGGGTCGGGCTCGGTCACGGCGGCCGAACAACTAGCGAACATTTTACTTTTGAACTACTAATTAGGATGGGTTAGCCTACTTCACATGGTGCTTCAAGTTGTTTTTGGTGAAAATATAGTGTGAAATAAATAAAAATGATACCGAATATTGTGTGTGTCACTACACACGCAGTGAAAACAAAGAGAAATTATCATGCCACGTTATCAGTACTGTCATTCATGCTAGGCTCATTCGTAACTTCAGGCAGAGAAAACACATTTTCTCCAGCTAAATCATTACCGAAAATAAAAGACACGGCTTTAATCGGCAACTGAGAACAAAAAGCTACTTTCACAAGTCCAGAAACAACCTCCAAATGCAATTAAACAATGTGCAAAGGAACTTTCACAATGGCCAGCAGAGGCGGGTAGAGTACCAAAAAACTGTATTCAAGTAAAAGTATGATTACCAACAGAAAAATAGTTCAACGTACACGTGTCTCTCCAATAGAGGTGCAGGTTGCAGCAAGAGTACGTCCAAAAAAAGAGAAGTGGCACATTGAGCTTTGTCCAATAATTGATGGTTCAGTGTAAACCGCACACTCAACACAAGAACAACCTTATTATAAATATATTATTTTATTTTTTGACGGTCATTTAGGTGCCCAGTGTCCACTAAACAGGGAAGCTGTAACCATGGTAACAACAACTGCGTGACAGGGAAACACTATGTCAGCGCTTCAGTGCCTTACATTAACTGCGTCGGGCTCAGGTTGGGTTCGGACATAAAAAGCAGAATTCCTGTCGGGTTCGGGTCGGGCTCGGTTACTACTATCTCAGACTCGTTCGGACAGAAATATGCGGCCCGATCCGCACTCTATCGTACACTGGTGCCCATTAACATTGCAAGGATGCAAGTAGATGAAAATCTACTGTAATCCAGTCATTTTAATTGCATATTTACAGTGCCCTCCATAATGTTTGGGACAAAGACGTATTTCTTTCTTGATTTGGCTCTGTATTCCACAATTTTAGATTTGTAATAAAAAATGCAGATTCACTGCTTTTATTAACCCCTTCGCGCAGACTGCCTAGTGGCCATGCCTAGTGAGATTGCTCAACTAAGGCATTTATTGCTCCTGCAACCAAACTGGGCCCTATTTTCCACCCGTGCAAAGCGGCGATAACCCAAACACAAGTGTCTTTGCTAGTTTCTGACCAATAGACCCTTTTGCTGTTTGTAAACAACTATGACGTAATGAGCGTGCAGACGCTAACTGGAGGCAGAAAAGCTAACAAACTCTGCATTGCCAGACACTGCTTGTTATCTGAAGAGACTACAATGAGCCTAAATAAACTGAAACTTACAAAAATATCAAGGAACACGTTTAAACTAACACGTATGCGTTTGATAGGCTACTTAATGCTGTAAACTCAGAACATTCACTGCGGATGTCCCAGGCTCCTAACGTTATTCATTTTAGTGGCCCAGTGTTTTCTAGTTGTCTAGTCAGGTGTCTGCGGTGGCCAGTTTAAAGCCAGTAACATTAGCTAACCTAAGTAGCAGGTAGCTATATGATGATGGACTGCAGCAGCATTATTGTTGGTTTTCCATTCATTATCTAGTAGAGTTAACGTTAGTTGCTTCCAACTAACGTTAGGTGAAGTGACTTCTAACCACTCTTGGCTAGCTAGCTAACCTCTACATGTTTACCACATTGACTCAATATCAGCACGGCCCCCACAAAATAAAAAGTGGTGGTCAATAACGGGATTTATTTAGGAGACGTGTGTTTAGAGGCACAGTCATCACAGAGGAACGACCGCATTGACATCGACAAGGCAGCGAAAGGTAGCCTAACTTTTTATTCACCCCCAATGATAAAGAAAATTTTATCTCCCTCTTCACTGTATCGCAATTTCTCTCCCCTCGGTCGACGATCGCAATTTCAATTAAACCGTCGATGAAGTGTAATGGCTAACATTATGCTACTGTTATCCCCAACGCCTATAAGCTAACGTTGTGTAGTTTGGGTTGTGTAGTTACCTGGCCATGATATGAGTCCAACTGGTGGCAAAATATGTTCATTAGTTGCTCTGTGCTCCCCTGGGGTGATAATCCAGAATAGGGTATTTGTCGCTCTCCATTCACTGTCTCAAAATGACTCTTTTAGCACGTATATGAATGTGAAAGAAGCGGATTCTGTCAATACAAACAATAATCAGTCCTTTTACATATTTTCTTTTTGTGTAATTAAAATTATTGATAAAGTACTATTTTCTTCAATATTGTTAGCAAGCTACCAGAAAAGACTAGGAAAATGTTGACAGGTCGGACCATAGGTATATACTAGTACTAGGAATGTTTGCTTCTGTGGAAATTTGGACCAACGCGTACACCCTCCTCCTTTCTGTTATAGCCTACACAAGGGCACGCACAAAACCTGCATACAAATATCAAGATAACAATGAAATATTATTGCGTAGGCTATATCAAATAATGCATAATAATAAAAGGGTCCATCAGACGACATACCTGTCCCTCAGCGAAGGGAGTCCTGTTTGGTTTAACTTGCCAAAACATCTTTAGAAAACAATGTAGCCTATCAATGTAATTTTCTGACATTATAATAAAATGGCAATGATAGCTAGCTTTATCTACGATGTGTCCCTCATCAGAAGTGACAGTGTTACATCCCAGTGTATTATAGAACACATTTAGTTTTGGGTTTTGGCTGGGTACTGCCGTTTGTGTTCCCCTATACAGGTTGATTTGAGGATGCATTGTCGTCGCTTGGAGACCGGACCAGATGCGGTCGTTGCTGGGGACGCCAGAGACCGCTGCGGAGCAAAGCACGCGGAGAAGATGCGGACCTATAAGACAGCTGGACGCCGTCAGCGCGTCAGACACGTCTTTTCATCTGCTACTGAAAGCCACGCTCGACATCGCACTGTTTTTGAGAACACAACCTACCCTTTTAAAACTAGCTAATAGGTTTAGTTTAGTCATGCTGTTACCGGCAGTTCAGTTAACTTTATTTGTATAGCACCTTTCTAATGCAAGGATACAAGGTGCTTTGACAGGCAAAGGAAAAATGACAAAATATATAACAAACAGAAGAACAAGAACAATAAGTATACAGAAATACAAGATAATAAAAAAGAGAGAAGAATAAAAAAAAAATTCCTGACCAGCAGAGGACGACAGACATTGTGGGGCCCTGCTGTTGAACTTCTTTGGAAGGACCTGGACCGCTGTGCTGGCTGCTTAGTGAGGCACTGATAGGCTAATTAGTCTTGGTGACTCGGACATTTTAGCTGAACAGTCACTGCTAGTGCTAGGAAATCATTAAGCTGTAAATAATAAATAATTATTTTCTCTTTAAAGACTAAAGAGTGTTGGTTACGTCTTTGTGATGGTTTAATATTACGGTTATTTCCACCCTCCTTGTTATTGCAACATTGTTGGGTTTTCGATCCGTAATAGACAGACACAACATTGTTTCCTCCCTTGCTGGCTGGCTCCGCCTATGTGCCTATGTAATTTACACACCCACTTGATGCCACTGTAGTCTTTCAAAAACGAGGAAATGTTAGATGTACGGTATATGTCAAAATTACGTGTACCTCTACTTTATATTCAAATATCTCAGTACAGAATTTCTTTGGCCAGCCACAAAGAGCGACTTTGTGCCTTGATCTGTTAAATAAGGTTAACGTTTTTTTCTTTTAAGGGAATAGGATATGACAGTTTGATTGGTTTATTGCATGTTAAGATAAAATCCTAACGATCTCATCCCTACCCAAGACACACCTATAATTAATGAAGAGGTTACATTCAGCCCATTTGCACCTTGCACTGTACTTAGAGCTAAAATAACACAGTCTAACTAGCAAAAGTGGACTTGGACACGCCCGTAATGTACTTGCGCCATGCATTTTAGACTAAGAACTAACATCGTCAAGATAGACCCTTATGAGTGGAAATGGCAGACAATCTGAGAAAACAAACCCCTTTATAACGCTAATACACCATTTGAAATGTAATGCGTAAAGACAACTAATTTTTTACCCAATAGAAGGCATTATAACCTTTGCAACAGTGTTGTGCGATGATCGACTAATATTCAATGTTTTAAGATTTTAGGAATTAAAAATTGTGGACTAGAGACAAATGAGGAAAATAATATGTATTTGTCCCAAACATTATGGAGGGTACTGTATCTTATCATATTTACCTTCAATGTCTTCATAAAATGATCACTGTTGTTGTCATATTATTGCATGTAGAAAACAGTTTAGAAATTTAATTTACTATGTAAAACAGCTAAATGAACCCAAATATTCATGTCTTTTTATTCATATTACCAATGTATCCTGATTACTTCTTTACAGATTGATGGCACCCATACAGCAAGACTGCACCATGTTTTTAAATTTATTTTAGCATTGTGTTTTGGACACAGCATGGACTCTTTTCCTATAATCTTTGACAGGGTTAAGGAACACATTTGGAGGGATTTTGGACAATTCCTCTATGCAGATCCTTCACGTTCTTGAGTTTGCGCTTATCACTTGCCCTCTTCAGCTCAGCCCACAGGTTTTTGATTGGATTGAGGTCCGGCGATTGAGATTGCCATTGCAGAACATTGATTTTGTTATCATGGAACCATTTCTGTGTGGATTTTGAGGTATGCTTTGAGTCATTGTCTTGCTGGAAAGTCCACCTATGGCAGCCTTCTGGCAGAGACAACCAGATTGTCAACCAAAATTGCCTGATACTTGGTGAAATCCATTATGTCATTGATCTTAACCAGTGCCCCTGGACCTCTGAAATTAAAACAGCCCCAAAACATTCCTGACCCACCACCATTATTTCACTGTGGGTATTAGTTGCCTCTCCTTGTATGCATCTCGGTTTCGACGCCAAATGATGCTGTATCTGACCAAAACGTTCTATTTTGGCCTCATCTGACCACAGCACCTACGTCCAGTCAATTTAAATGACGTTTGGAAAAGCGCTTGTTTCTGTGTCTTGGGGTCAGAAAAGGCTTTCTTATCTAAACCCTTCCAAAGCACTTGTGGTTGTGTAGGTGGCGTCTGATGGTGCTTTTTGAAACCTGGTGACCTCAAGATGCGACAGGCCTGCAATTTTTTCACTGGGATTTTTTTGCTTGAGATTTTTTGCTTCTCTCAACATCCTCCTCCCTATCATGGGGGACAAAATGTGTTCCTACCCATCAGGTTTTCAATTGTTCCATATCTTTAGAATTTGTAATAATTGTCCTTTTCAATCGTTTGTGGATCTTCTTGTAGCCATTACCAGCTTTATGAAGGTCTATGACCATCTGTCTCTTTTGAACTGCCAGTTCTTTTGTTTTCTTCATAGTGCTGTATGACAAAGGGATATTGCATACATGTTGCCTTTTTATACCCTAATGAAACAGGAAGTGATGTGATGACACAATATAGTTCCTTAAGACTTCGACTTAGATAAACTTAAATAAGTGGAATTTCATTCCTGGTTTAGCTTTGGTAGATTTTATTTCCAATAATCTTTAGGGGTGCCATTAATTGTGAACTTGATTTGGAGGAAATTGATTTTGGTTGGTTCCATTGAAACATTAATAAAATACAGTATTTCTCACGTTGGCATTTTGAGTGTCTCAATAATGTTACAATATATATATTTTTTTTTTTTGTGTGCATTTCCAGTCAGGAGTGCCAGTAATTCTGGAGCCCACTGTTGATGTAAAGTAGTTTGTGTTTTTTTCGACATAGAATATTCTAATGAAGTATTTGAATTCTAATATAGTAAGTATGTGAAAAAATAAAAGTTAAATTTATTATAAATGTAAGATTGGTTGTGGTTTTGGGTGGCCTTATAAGTAAATGGTTAAAATATTAGATTAAATGCTGCATATTGGTTCAGTTGAATTGTTTCTCAAGAGTACAAAGTGTACTGTGACATAGTAACAATCATTTTAGGATTCAGGAACCAGCTAATTAAAACAATGTGGACCATTCCCATAGAGATGCATTCAAATGCAAAGAGGTTATAGTATTAATTGCAATAGTACCTGAAAATAAGATCATGGCAAAAAAAGTCATGGCATGTAAAGGATATGCAACGAAACACTTAACATTAAAATGGGTATTTGTATAAATATTGGATTCACCATTTAGAAATTATAATACAATTCTTTACATAGTCCCCCTATTTCAGGCCAACTAAAGTATTGGGACAAATGAACATAATAGTTTGGTATGGTTGTGAATGTTTCCTTGTCCCAATACTTACATAGGGCACTGTATAATGTGTATTTGTCATTGTTAATTCATACCACAATGAATTTATGGCATATATACATTTTATAATGTACCATTTACATTATACTGTAACAATTAATTATAATGTAATGTTCCATTATAAATCAATGATTTTGTGAAAATGAATATTTGAAAATGAACAAATAATTCCATTAAGAAAATATGCTTAGTGCTACATTTAAATAACGATGTCAAAATGTATGCAGTAACAGTTGATATAGTTTACATTTAATTGGAGCAAAATTTTAAATTGTGTAGAAATGCAAAACACATTATAATCCAAGACTTTAATAGGTTAAATATGTGCGACCAATCAGCCCTTCGGCATACCAGCGGACAACTGGCTGAAAAGATCTTTACCTGCTAGTGGACCACTGGAGAACCGATGAGCAAAACGCCAGTGCACCACCAGCGGTTCCCGCTCCTGTGCCGCCACTATACTGTTGGTGGACCGCTGGAGAACCGATGAGCAAAACGCCAGTGGTTTCCGCTGCTGGGCCGCCAACTGTTTGCTATCTGGGCATATTCAGCAAATTGTCTACATATTGTACTAAGGTACTTTCATATTTAAAACTAAACCCCTTTTTTCACATGTGGTAAACACAGCAGGAGGCTCGGCATAACCTTGCGGCATGCAAGTCAAAGTTCATCTTTCCCCTCTAAATGCGAATGCGAACCAGTGCTGACTAGATTCTATTACTGGTATACTAAAACATACGTACATTTGCTAAATCTATTACAGATAAATAAGTCAATTCAGAGGGGCATGCAGACAGGATAGTAGTAGGACTAGGGACCACTGGGGCTCAGGGGTGTACCGCTGCATTTACGGCTCTCAAATCTTGTACAATTGACTCAGTTTCAGCTGCTTTCTTTACTGGGAAAATAGGCATATTACAAGTTGAATCAGGACACGGCATAATAATTCCTCAGTTTTTTTCCAGGCATTCCCTGAACACCCCGCAGGACTCACCCTTTTGTTGAACACATTCTGTGATCTTTCCCCAATAGGAATGATGAGGGAAAACGGTTCTAATGCGTTCCACCAAACCAGTCCATTGCTCTGTCCATCTTACTGTAATTTGATTAAAATTCTCCCTCAGCTGTGTCCACTGTAATCCAAACACTTTACGGAACACCGTCTCCCAATCCACACCAGTTGGTCTGTACATGTCATCAATGGTATTTAAATGCTTAAATACCTCAGCTCCATGTTTTGGTTCCGGGAGGCTCTACAATGTCCGTCAGCTCCTGCACTGTCCAAGGTCAGTAGACATACACAGGCTGATTTTGTAATGGCGGGTGAAAAAGGGACCCAGTCACAGGCAAGGAGTACCAAAAAACCGAAGTTTAATGATTGCAACGGTACAAAAAACTGAATCCAAAGAATAGTCGAAAAGCAGACAGGTCGGAACCGGGAAGCCACAGCAGAGGTACAAAAACACAGGTCAAAACCGGGAAATCAAGGAATAAAAAAAAGAAACCAAAAAGAACAGACAAGGAAAACAAACACTAACAAACTCAAATGGCAGACTAGGGAAAAAACAAAGACTCTATCAAAGGTGAGGAACTCACGAAGAATGACTTGGATAACTGGGTTAAATACACAGAGGGAGACAAGAAACAATGAGGATCAGGTGTGAGGAAGCAGGGAGGGGAGATAGCTCACAGGCGAGAACAATGAGGACCAATAAAACAATAATGAGGGCAGACGTAAAACACGGACTGGATCTTCACGTAAACACAATGATAACAACAGACCCGGGGTAACGGGTAACAAGTGCACAGCTTGAAGGGGAGGAATGCGGAAGTGGACACATGTTAAGAATGCGAAATCAGATAGATACAGGGATAGGATAACGAGGGCGAATGACAGCTGCAAGTAGAAACTCAAGATAAAATAATCATTAGTAATGTTAGTACAAAATTCAAAATCCCTAATGTTAGTAAGTTAGTTGTTTAGTATTATGTACATGTTCGTTTGTTAGTAGGTTAGTATTAACTCTAATCTAACAGTTAGTCCGATTAATATGTTAGTATAACATATAAATATGAATTAAGTTGTAAGGAAGAAAACGAGGTATGAAATACAGAGGAAACCCGAATGTACCAAAATCACCCGAATAGTGCAATGACAAAGACAGGGAGCAGAATCTCGGGGAACATGAAACAAAGACAGACAGATGGGACTCGGACAACCCACGAACAGCGGGGAATGCAATGATATGGAAAATAAATACATGGATGAAAATGAAAAAAGAAAAATACAAAACAGACAGACTCAGAACCTCAGAACATAATAGATTTGGCTCAGGAGGATACTGGATCAGTGGCATAGTCACTGTTGGTCCCGTTGGATTTCCTTTGGGTTAATGCATCCTGCGGATTCCTGCGATGGTGTCTGAGGATCCACAATTTTCTCCCCATATTGTACTCCAGACCGCGTGCAGAACGGCTCCAAGACTGCAGCAGGCAGATGCTTCATGTTCTCTGCTTCATCCAGTTGCATTATTTTAATGCCATCTTTAATGTCCTCCACGTCAGGATACCTTAGATTGGGCTTAGGCTGTTTCTTTTACTTGGGTCGGAAACGGCACACAGCGGCTCAGGCTGCAGGAGGTTGGGTGGGTCCGGCTGCTTTCTGCTGATCATCTGCAGGAGGGTGAGGCTCACTTTGTGCCATAGCAGTACCTGATTCATGCTTGCAGGTCCCCATTTGTCCCATATTACCTTGATCGGTCCACTGAATTTGGTACCTGCATTTCAGGTTGTATCTTTCCGCCCAAATTCCCCATTGCTCCCCTCAGTCCTTTCTGAAAAAGAGAATTCTCAAAAAAAACTATTAAATGAATTATTCAGTAGGGCCGTACTTTTCACCTCCTTCTAAGGAAAAGACCACACTTAATTCCTTATAATTTATAATATCTATAATACAATAATATCACTCAGAGGGACCTTTCATCTCCCTTCAGGTAGCTATTTTATGATAATATAATATATTGTAGTATAATAATTAGAATAATCCTTCCACCGCCCCGTCGGGAGGGGTCGGGATCATTCCACTACTCAAACTTTCTTCCAATTAGACACTACATTCCAGAGTCTGGTATAACGTAATTTATTGTATATAAATTTGCATGAATATACATACCCAGGCTGATCGGCTAAGCATACATTTATTAAAACAATATTAAAACACTCAATCACACAGTCCCGTCTAAGTCAGTCAATTTCATGCTCATCCACAAGACGTAAAAACAATTCCGTTAATGACAGAGACAAAAACAAACTAGCACTCGCCCAACTCAGATAACCCCGTTTTATGCTTCTTTCAAACCCCAACCCATGAGGTCTAAAGATTGAGACCGTCCCCCCCCCGGGAAATATATTCGTTTCATGGTCTCCAGCGGTCTCTGCTGGTCTTATTTGAGCATTACAATTGGCCTTTGTTTTATATTATAGTTATAATGAAATACCATGATTTAATTATCTCAGAAACAGTCTGGCCATGGTCTGACCATCGTTGTTCAATACATAATAATACACTGCAATGATGGGTTATATAATACTAGCTATAAACCTTTTAATTGCTATTCATCACAGGTATGTATTTTTATAAACCAAGCATAACAGTTTTTCTTTGTGATTTGAAACATTATCTGTACTAACATATTCTTTTATACTAAATGGTTGTGGACGAAGAAAGATAACTTATTTGTCAAATGTATTTTATACTATACTATACTTAATGCTTGTTGCAGAACAAAGGAAATGTTTTCCTTGAATTTACTAAACTCTATTAGCTGCTGAAACTGCACACACACACATTTCCAAGCCTAGGGCGCCAGATGTTTTTTCACTCGCCCCACCCGACCATGCAGATACAAATCATGAACTTGTTTTTTCCTTCCTTGGCAGGGTGTCTGCCTCGTGGATGCAAGGCCATAAATTTGATGTGTGCTGGTTGGGCCTCTTAGAGCTGTCTCTTCCAAGACACCCTAACACAGAAAAGCATACAGCAGGTCCTACACCATGATATATAATTATATATAAATAATGAATAATCTATCTTTTACCACAACAATATAGGCCTATTACATAATTCCTAATACCACGGGGAAGACACATACTTAACCCCTTAATCTCACAGGGAAACCCCTGCTACCTCACAGGGAAGACACTTACCCTGCTACCTAGAGAAGCCACACTTAACTCTGTAATCTCACAGGGAAGACACACCTAACCCTGCTACTCAGCGAAAACACACTTAACTCTGATCCTGAGCGGGGAAGACACACTTAACCCCTTTTAATCAGAGAAAACACACTTAACTCTGATCCTGAGCGGGGAAGACACACTTAACCCCTTTTAATCAGAGAAGACACACTTAACTGTGATTCAGTCCTTTTTGACCTGCCGAACACAAAGTCTTCTTTACCTTAAGTTTCGTATCACTTATTCACCTTACACACAGAGTCTACGCCTTTAGGCGGACGGCATCCTACCTCAATTTGGAGGGGGTTCATCCTGGAGTGATCATGTAACCCCCCGTGCACGGTTAACCCTCAGACTGCAAACTCAATGAGTCGGTGAAGTTTGTGATCCCATCCTCGTCGCCAATTTACTGTCATGGATTTTCTCTTAGTCATCAATGGAGACCAAATAATTTTCTTACAACTCAGTGTTCGTCATGTCAAAATCACAATTTATTTGATCAAATAACAGACTTGCTTGAATGCTCTATCCAGAGCACCAAATAAGTGGCTCCCCAGGCAACATTCAACACCAGGTTATATACACACCTTTCACCCTTCTCTTCCACTCATGCAGGGAGGTGTCCTTGTTTCACATAACTCAGATGCTCTGCTCACTTGTCAGTTGACTCCACCTCATCTCCCGGAGACAAAGAAGTTTCGAAAAGGGAATGTGGAAAAATGTACTTTCTTAACTATTGTTTTTATAACCATATATGGTCATGTATAAGTATTAAAAATATATTCTTTAATACAAAGAGCTTTAAAGTAACTATCAGTAGAACCCAGTAGCATGCATAGAGGTTATATTTTATCTAGTATATAAAACAAGAATACGCTTTCATAATAATTAATGCAAGACTAACAGCTAAAAATATCAATGTGTGTGTTTTTAAGTATTCCATATGAGTTTATATGATTCAATGTACTCTCACACCATGCGCTTGACAACCTGAAATGGAGATGGTCTCCGTTTGTGAAGGTCTGTAGCTTAGAGGCCTGGAGCAGGGGTTATCTAAGGAATGTAAACATAGCAGCGGTATTCAAGCCGTTGCTAAGGAAGAAAGGTGTCTGGATGCATTTGTGATGGAATCTGGTACAGATGTGAGACAGAGAAACATGCTATGTTTTTGTACCTACCCACATCTGCGTGTCATTTACTATAGTTTAGTTATTGTTAGCACAACTAATAATTTTTCTATCACAGTAGGCTAACGGTCAGCCGGCAGCGCTCAAAACAAGAAAAGATATTAAATTAAATATCCTCACACATAGCTTCCAAATATATCACCAGCGGGAGAAAAAAAAAGTCTTGAATAGGTATACAGGCAGACAGACAGATAGATAGAAAACGCATATTATATTAGGTAGGCTATACAATAGGGCCATTAGCTAGCGTATTCCCATACGGAAAGATCATATATTTAGATGTATGTGGCCGCATTCCAAATATATTTAAATAGATGTTCAAATATATTTTCAAAATATAATTCAAACCTCCATTGAGAGAACATATATTATAATATATGGCAAAAATATATTTTAGCCTATAAATCTACTTCAACTGCCATTGTCGTGTGACTAAAATTAGCATTGGTATCAGGTTGTGTTGGAAACTTTTGGTGAATTCCAAAACATATGTAAATATATTGGTAATATGTATTTTCAAAATATAAAACGCTCATATTTATATGACATGTATGTAAATGTATGCTAAAATATATTAAATTTTTTACTTTTTTTTAATCTATGAGATGGTTTCCTGTGTGTGTGCGTGTGCATATTTGTACAGTATGCACCTTTAGCTTAGCCTACACCTGAGCATCTTGAATAGTTCAATTCAGTTTTAAATTGACCTATGATTTTAATTGTGTGTGTGTGCCAGTGTCATATATTTTTTATTTGTGTATGTCTGCGTGTTTACATGTATTTTGTGTTGACCTAAGCAACTTCAGAAGTTCCAGTGAGTGTAATTGTTGTTCTAGAACCTGCCTATAGAATGCATGGACGGCTATAAAAATAAAAATAAAAAATACTAAAGTATACTGTATCAATACCAACTGACTAATCAATCAGAAAAAAAACATTTAAAGATTTTATTAATATCAATACACAATAATTGTACGTAAGACCTACGTTAAATTCTACTCAGCCTGCACTTTTTACATGTAGGCTAGAATAAAAATAGTTATCACATTTACATTGCCTAATATAATGCATAGACTAGCTTCCAGCGCCACCTTTACAATTCCACTGACAAAGATTTTGACAGCCGTCATCGATCTTTATAAGGCTCTAACATTACTTATTACACAACAGACGGAAAGGTCTGCAGTATGCCTTTGAAGGCTACATGTCGTTCTGACTCGGCAGCTAAATAATATAAATAGGATTAGAATTGAGACTAAAGCCGTAAGGAGGAAGCCTAACGTTACCAATCACAAAAGTCAGGCATCACGAGGAGAAGCAGAAGACATAAATATAAAGATATAAAAGAAGAGCATTGTTCTTGTAAGTTACAGCAGGTTAAGTCATATAAAATTATATATATATATATATATATATATATATATTAGCCGTAGGAATATTTATACGTTAGATTAATTAAATCGGAAATTCTGAGTTTAGCCATCAATGCTCTCTTCTTGAAAGCTTGACAGTCCACAGTAACTGTTGCTAGGCTATTATCGCCGCTCAGAGGAGCGGTTTAGCGCGGGCGCCAAATTATTAGAAAAAAATACATCAGTTTTCGTGGTCATTTTGAAATGGCAGGAGCCTATATGATTGGTGGTTTGGTATCTCGCGTGCATTCCTTGCTTATTCAACAACCCTCGCGCACCTTAACGTTACTCTAGAAAACCGTTAATTGGTGGCGACTGGCGAGAAGACTTTGGCGGCTGCTTCATCGTGTTTTTTGAGTTAGTTAAAATGTACATACATTTAGTTAAAATGTATGCCTTCGTGAAATGTAGGGATTTTAATATTGAGGAGTACGCGGACGGGAGAGACTACCACCACGATGACAGCATTTTTATGTTTTGGAGTGGGTTCAAGGCAAAAAACCGAAGGATGGCTGGCCAGTTTAGCTAGTAAGTGGTTTAAATGGCTGTTTTCCCTCTGTCGCAGTAAGTCTATTTCCTGACGAAATTTAGCTAGCTTTTAAAGTAATGCAATTTCACACAAATAGCATTTTGAATCTGCTGAGGTAAAAAAAATCTTCTGAGGTGAGCTAGTTAAGTTAATGTTAGCCTACCTGAACCAGAAGCTAACTAGCTTGCATAACGTTAGGTTTATTAATTAACTGTTATGGTTCGTGGGTTATTTTTTCGTTGTGGTTCTCGTCCTGTTTCCCCCTATTGAGAATCTATCTGATTTTTTTCACATTCTGGTCCGGGGTTTTGCTTCCCCGTGCTCGTTATTCATTTCACCTGTGCTTCGACCTGCGGGGTATTTAAGTTCCTCACTTCCGCTTCCCCGGTGCTTCTTTGTCATTTTGTATTACATTGAGCCAGGTATAGCCAGGTACAAGTGACCTCGTGATATTAAACTTGTTTTATGTTCATGAGGGACTTGCTTCATAGCTTTATCTTTTCAGGTATAGGTTTATCCACTCCTGTAACGTTAAGCTTCGCTGTGCTATTTTGTCCGTGCTGTTCTCACTGAGACAGTTTTTAACTTTTGTTTCACCTTCTTCTGGCCGTGTTAGGTTTATGTGCCGAAGGTGTTCTTTTTTTCTTCAGTTTCCCGTGTTAGCTCTAGTGTTCAGCTCGGGATACTTAGTTTGGTGTTTTAACTTGTGTTTCGAGTTCGCCCTGTTTTCTTGGGCTGATAATTATTTGGCTGTTTTAGCTTCTAGGATTCTATTCCTTTTCTTTTCCAACCTTTTGGGGTTTAATTTATTTGTGGTTCTCACCGTTTGTGAGTGACTTGTTCCGATCCCCATTTCCCATTGCGTTTGATTCTCCGCCACTGGAAACCATTACAGTAACTAACATTTGCTAGCAAGTGACAGTAATACAAGACCAAAATGTCCACAGTGTTATCCAAGATATGTTTTGTGTTTTTAACAATTATATGGAGAGAATAAATACTGAAGGCCAACCTGGCTGAAATGGAAATGCCTGATGAAGAGGGGTGAGGAGCCTCTGGCAAAAAGGCCCTTGAAGCCTAATCCAAAATACAACAGGGTTGAGGCCATGCACATCTCTTCAAAGTGGACACTGGAGTCAGCTAATAAACAGGTGGGTAACTTCTTGGTAATATTACTTGCTTTCTCTCTATTTCACAAATGAAGAAAAGTTATACTGATTTTGTGTATTTACATATCAAGGCAAAGACAGGGAAGGTCGCCCAGGAGCGCAAATCTTTAGATAAGATAATTGACTCGAAACAGGTCCAGCAGTCAGAGATGCATCAACTCAGAGAGGATATCCAGGAGGTTAAAGAGAGTAAGATATATACTATAGAATATTCTCTATCTGTTTCTATTTCTCTATCGCTCCCTTTTTTCTATCCCTCTATATCTTTCTTTCTCTCACATTCTCTTTCTGTCCCTCCCTATCTCTATATCTCTTTCTATTACCCTTGTTGTGACAAATTATAGATTATTCATTATTTATATACAATTATATATCATACTGTAGGACCAACTGTATTAAAATGTAGTGTTAATATGAATATGTTCTTCTGTGGTAGGATGAATTGCACAAAAGGCCCATATGTGCACAACAGCACATATTCAAGGCCTCAGACACTCACGCTGGAAAATGAGCTCATTATTTGTATCGAAGTGTGCTCAATGAACAATGGTCCCACGCTAGGCACCCAATATGAGCTCATCTCGACACCTGTAAATCAAGGACATATACACACACCCACATGCAGGGGAATTGAAGAAAAACTCGCTTTCAGCGGAAAACAGCCATATTGCAATACACTCCCCAAAATTTATTTTAGTTATCTCAAAAAGAAGGCAATGGACCCATTCATTCACACACACACACACACACACACACACACACCATACACACACACACCCATACACACATACACACACACACACACATACACACACACAGGCAATTAAATGGTCCTAGCCCGTCTGAAGAGATAAGCATGAATGACTCCCTACACATTCTTTGAGGAGAAGAACATCCAGCACTCTAGCCTTGAAAATGTATGCGTCAAAACTACCATATAAATAAGGGTCATATGTAATGCTTAATTAGGACCGGCAGAGACCGCTGCAGACCATGGAAAAGTAATCGCCCAAGTAATGGGAACACCCCAAAAAAAGGGGGGTCGCAATAACATATAAGATGTCAGCTGAACTTCATGATGCGCTTGTTATGTTTTGCTTCTGTCATTAACGGACCTGTTTTACGTCTTGTGGGTGAGCATGAAATTGACTGACTTAGACTGGACCGTGTGATTGAGAATGTTTTTAACATATGTATGTTTAGCCGATCAGCCTGGGTATGTATATTCGTGCAAATCTTTTTATAATAAATTACGTTATACCAGACTCTGGAATGTGGTGTCTATTTGGAAGAAAGTTTAAGTAAAGTGTAGTTGAATGGTCCTGACCCCTCCCGACAGGGCGGTGATAGGATTGTTCGATTTATTATACTTCACCCTTTTCATCCTCTCTATTTTTCTATTACTTGCTTTTTTATGTATCCCTCTAGCTCTTTCTGTATCACTCTATATCTTTCTATCCCTCTATTTGTCTCTCTATACCTCTCTGTATTTCTCTTTCTGTCTTTCTCTAGCTCCCTAATCTAATTTTCTTATGTTTTAGGAGCCTTAAAGATACAAGAGGCTGTTCAAGTTTTTGAACAAACTCTTGACAAGCTTAAGGCATAGTCCTGGCATTACTCTGGACCAGCCCTGGAAAATACAGAAGTCAGGCTACAATATTGTTCTAACTAGTCTAAACCTTACCCCAAACTACTGTAATGCTGACTGTTTTTTGTATGGGGTTGTTGTGGTGTACTTTTGAACAAGTTTGATGTTGTTTGGTGTTCGTACTGGGTAGGTTTTATATATATGTATTATGTGTGGGACAAAAGACATATTTTTTCACCTCATTTGGCTTGGTACTACACAATTTTAGATTTGTAATAAAAAAATTCACATGTGGTTAAAGTGCAGATTCTCAGCTTTTATTAAAGGGTATTGTTGTGGATACTAGATCCAAACAGTATTTTTTATACATTTTGGTTTCACCATGCAGAAATTACAGCACTTTTTATATATAGCCCATAATGTAGGGTACCATAATGTTTGGGACAAATGGCTTCACAGGCTTTTGTGATTAGTCACGTGTGTTCAATACTAACTTCTCTGCATTTGAATGGATGTCTATGGGAATTGGGGACAGGGACGGGGACTAGATTCAGCTGTAAATTATGCTGGTACAGTATGGAACACATGGTTGGCAAAATGGCTGTAACTCATCAAGGGTCTGTTGCCAGATATGCAGTATGTGGATGTATCGCTTGAGGGTTGTTTCTCCTGACTCATTTTCCTATTGAGCTCGATGGAAAAATAAGTCAGGAAAAGAAACCCTTAAAGTGATCCATCCATATCTACTGCATATCTGACAGCAGAGTGATGGTTTGAGGCTAGTTTGACCCAAGTCTTTTGATGTTCGGTCAGACATCAGGAAGTCATGGCGTACATGGATATGCAACCAAATTAAATACGATGACTTCATTGAAGTTTGTTAATTTGTCCAGGTACTTTTCGTCCCCTAAATGGGGGGGGTATATATATAAAAAGGCTACAATTGCTGCAAGGTTCACCCTGTATTAATATAAAAACCCTCAAATTAAAGCTGAAAGCCACATCATAGTCACTGGTCTATTTCAAATTCAATGTACTGGAGCACAGAACCAAAACAACTGAAATTGTGTCACTGTCCAAATACTTATGGACTGCACTGTATGTACTTACAGTATGTGTGTGTGTGTGTGTATTTATTTGTATTTTTTTTGATGTGGGGGTTAACCCCACTACTAACAATATTCATTTAAATTGATGTTGTACCCTCAGGATGAAATCCACCCTGAAACAGGGATGTGCCCCAAAATGTGTGGAGGGCAGCAGTTGCGGAGGGAAGTCCTTACTCTCTCCTCATTAGGTTCAATTTGATGGGTTTTTGAGCTAGATAATTCTCAAGATAAAGATGAAGGAAATGGCAGAGTCTTCTTACTCAGTTTAACCTTTTATTAATCGCTGACGCCAACGGGAGGTCCTTTACCCTACGCAGAGGATTAGGAGCTCCCCGAACAAAAACAAACATTAGATTGTATAATATCATAACTCCTCCTCTACCCAGCCAATACACCAATAATGTGTGGGAACACCCTTTCGTCATGTCTTATTTTATCCAATAAGAAATTAGGCGAAAATAAACATGTTATATTACCAGTTCCTCCCCTATGCACCTGGGGGCAATCTTGATCTACCAAATAAAGTATCAAATATCAGACCATATAGTTTCCATTTCCCTCGTTTGGGGGTTTTGTTTTGCACTTATCCTACTTTACTTTGATTTCATTTTGTCGTCAACCCGGTGTCCCAGATAGATAGCTAGCTCGCTCGACTCGCTGAGGAAAAGGGGATTGATCGCTAGGAATTGTGGGATTTCATGTTGGATTTATGGACTCTACGCAGACGGGGACATGGTTTTTAATCGCACGATAGACTACAACTACCAAAGAGAATATCGAGGCGCATCGATTCACTTCACACAAACCCTCACTTCACACGCAAAATAATAACACACAGGCTATTGCATGGGTGCTACTGCAGTAAATTTATTTATCGCACTGTTCCCCTATCATTGTTCCCAGCCACTTAGACATCATAGCTTTAATACATGGCAAGATTACTATGCATCCACAGAAGGCTATCCCAACTACTATGACTACAGGCATCAGAATCTGTGCTAACACAGCCCCCAAGGTCTCATGTAGCTCCCCAGAGTAGATATAGCATTCGGTAAATGTCAAAATATGATTGATGGGGTCAAAGGTCAATTTATGAATATTAATGAGTTTATGAAAAATTATGATTATGAATAAAAATTTATATATATATTTTTTTATGATTATGATTATGCATCATCATTCGGGGCGGGGGTTTGTGGGTTTTTCGTTTCAAGGGTTTGGCGATGTCATTTTATTGGGAATTGTTGTAAACGTTGGTGAATGGTTTTGTGACGAATGTAAATTGTTTTTATGGATGGGCCATGGTGCTTAGGGAAACATATTGGCAATGTATTGTGTTGTACATTTTTTTATTTGAAAAACATCGTGAAAAAGTAATGGTGTATAAATGTATATGTTGTTAGTTGTAGCAGTAGTAGCAGCGGCAATTAAGTTTTATTTTTAAAAAGCAGTTTGTGTTAAACGCAGCAGCCGCGTGTTAAAAAGAATAGAATAATTCAAGCAGTTTGTTAAAACGTGAAAAATAGCCGTGGACTATATTGAAAAAACATTATACAGAAACATTGTAAAGACTTGTTAGATGCCAAGAAGGAAGAAAAAATAAACTCCGGGGTGAAAGGCGAACTCGATACATCGCCTGTGAACATAGAGAATAGAATAAAACTTTGAAGAAATTTCGGAGTCCGTGAATTCACAATAGTGTGCAAAAATAGACAAAGATAGGTCCAAAAGGCGAGATAGAGCGTTTAAAAGCCTAGAATGGTTCGCAAGAAAGACTATGAAGAAAATAATTTTAATAAAATAATATGTTACGTTTTAAAGAATTAAAACGAAAAACGAAAAAAGAACGTTTCAAGTCGTAGCGGAGTATACACCACAGGCACGGCTGCAGCTCGCGGCTATCGGGCATGACTAGAGATAACTTTGTGTGTTTCAAACAAACAGGAATACGAACCCCAAACGTCTTGTCACGTGGAGTTTGACGCCCGTTTACGCAGACCAACGTTGGAGTTTGATGGGCGTTTACGCGAACCAATAATGATGGTGTCGGAGGGCTGGTCCAAAGAGGTTTTGGCGCGAAAACGGTAAATGACAAAATGGCTGATTGATGGTTTGGGTGGGGAGGGGGTAATCCACCATATGGTGCCGGCGACAAGGAGTCCAGACCACGGTAACATAACAGCAGGGGGTCCAAACCATTTTGAACGATTTTAAGACTGGTTTTTCAAAGGGTGTAATTAAATACGTGGTTTTTAAATATATAAACTAGAAACAAAATATAAAGATCTTTTGGGAAAAAACTTTTTTTCCAAAACAACCTCGCTAAAAGTATGTGTCCTATCAATATGAATTTCACAGGACACCTTTTATAAGTCATCTATTTTTATAACTTTAAATTCTTTTTTCTACAGGGGGGTAATAGGCATGTTTGGTATCGAATGGTTTGTAAAAAGATGGGGCTATTAAATTTAAACAGAGTTGCTCTATTATATGTAGCATATAACGTGTAATCATAGTTATTTTTAAAAGTGTCTTCAATTGTCGGAAAAGCCACGCGTGGAGAAGCGGCGGGGGGGGGGACATCGCATTTGTTTTAAGACTGGTTTTTCAAAGGGTGTAATTAAATACTTGGTTTTTAAATATATAAACTAGAAACAAAATATAAAGATCTTTTGGGAAAAAACTTTTTTTCCAAAACAACATCGCTAAAAGTATGTGTCCTATTAATATGAATATCACAGGACACCTTTTATAATTCATTTATTTTTCTGCAGGGGTTAATAGGCATGTTTGGTATCGAATGGTTTGTAAAAAGATTATGCAATTTAAACAGATTTGCGTTATTATATGTAACATATAACGTGTAATAATATCTACTTTTAAAAAATGTGTCTAAATGCTTGGTTCACGTAAACCATTTTGCGAAATTGTAGGCGTACTTGTAAAAGCCTGGCACAACCAATCAAAGCTGAAGGCGTCGATCAAAAGCATTTAAAGTTATAAAACAGACGCACACAGATAGCGCAATCAACGAACATCAACGAACATCTCTGAAGACATCACGGGCATCTACAAGCATCGAGAGAGAACGAAAAAGACATGTCGGGTGGTTACTTTTCAACACAAGGTAGCTATGTGTTCCTATATTTCATTATCGTACAAGTATGAGATTTACAAGTTGTTAATTAAGCATGCTGAATGTTCTATTTCTTAACATGGCGGCCGACATTGCTTTGGGCTCCGAACAATTTGCTGGCCTAGAAGATTTTATACGTTTGTTACCCCTTGAAAACAAATTAAGCAGAGCTATAGAACTTGGTGCTGGTAAGTTGTATTATACATTTGTTTAAAATGTACTTTTAAAGAGGTTGTGTGTGTGTGTGTGTGTGTGTGTGTGTGTATATATATATATATATTTATTGGAGAATGTTTATGTGTATCTATCCAGAGTCTGAAACTTTTAAAGACCGGTGTAAACAACGGTTTTGGACTGTTGAACATTGTTAGGGTTTATTTTAAGGTTTTTATTTCACAAAGACCGCGCCGTATTTTTTTACGGTTGTTTAAATGATCCTTTCAAAGATGATTTATATTTATATATGATTGTTTAATGTTTAATTGTTTTAGACACGTTGGTTACAAGACAGACAGTCAACACAGAGGTCCAGATTTTGGCATCGTTCGAGGACGCTCGATACACGTATATCCAAAGTAGGAAACGTTTAAAAACTTTTATCTGGTTTAGGGATATTGAGCATTTGTAGTTATCGTTTTGTCTGATTTTATTATTTTTATTTTTAAAAAAGCCCCAGAAACACCTCTAGAAACGTGTACAGAGGAGTCACAGCAGACCTGAAAGTTCGGCGAGGGAAGCCACGACCCCAGAAACGTCTGCATACCGCTGTGAGTCATACACGTTTTTGAAGGCGTGTGCACGCGAGCGTATGCGTGTGCGCGCGCGTGTGTGTGTGTGTGTGCGTGGGTTTGCACGCTTGTGAGTGTGAACGCTCGTGTAATGTTTTTTAAATAACAATGTTTGTTTGTTTGTTTGCTTTAAATTAAATATGATTATTTAAGTATTTTTAATTTAGAATTTTTAAAGTATAATTATTTCTTTTTTTTAAATTATTTCTTTTAATTATTTTTTTCTTTAAATTTTAGTGTGTGTGTGTGTCTGCTTTAAATTAACTGATTATTAAAGTATTTTTAATTTAGAATTTTTTAAACTATATTTAATTATTTTAATTTCTTAAAACTTTGTGTGTGTGTGTGTTTTAAATTAAATATGTTTAAGTATTTTTTCTTTTTTCTTACAGACGGCGAAGTAACGGATGAGGAGCTGGTGTTGATACCCGAACCAGAAACCCCAACAAACTTCGAAGAAAGGCGACCGAGCAATCATGGTGGTGCCGAACAAGCTACCGCGCAAGAGCCGGACCAAACAAGTGTGACAGAAGCCACACAAACCGTGGACCACGGGGGCCGTCCGGCGAGTGTAACCGAGCAACTCCTTTGTATTATCGATAGAATCGTTGCCAATGATAGAGAGCGAACAGAACTCTACAGTAGTTTTCAGACAATTGTAAACCAACATTTACAATAAATATGGCCCCGAAAAGACCACGTACTGATTCTTGTTCCGAGGGGTCGAGCGGCAAAAGACCTGCTGCGGATGATGCTGAAAACACTAACCGTTTAGAGTTAATGCATGAAAATGTTAACCCACATCTCTTAGCACTTGTTGAGGATGTTAATCAAGGCTCTATTGACATGCATGAAACAAGTAATGAAACTGTAGAGCATGATGTTTTTGCCGGGTTGTTAAGCGCGCTGGCCGTGAACGTGCACGTGCTGAAACGGATATTAACCCAAACAACTCCGAAAATAACACGCATGGCATTACTGTGTTAGAGATGCCCCAAAGCCCTGTAGATGATAACGTGCATGGACTTACAGAAGTCAACCAAAATGGTGGTGCGGTTGATGACAGACATTCAGGTGATACGCAGGCCCAAATTCAACAGTACAGAAATTCGGCACCGTTTTAACTTTGCGTAACTGTACAACTAAACAGCGACAACATTGAATTGGATATTTTTTTGGACATGATTGAAAAGTTGATACAGAGCAATTTTGAGATTCTGGCTGATGAAACGCTGATGCTTGTGGCTCACATTATTCAGAACCCTAATGGTGGTGTGGGGGACCGGCGAAAATTATCGTCATGTCTCAAGAGCGAAATCATTCGCAAAAAACTAAAACACCTAATTGTTAGCTACAACCGCGGTAACAACCTATGCTTTGCAATGTGTTTGACACACCTTTTAAATCCGGCATTAAACACATGTGAAGCTGAAAGAGAGGCTGAGCAATTGCAACGTTCCGTAGGCTTGGGTGTTCAGCACAAGGTTTGTTTTTCAGACATTCAGATGTTTGAAAAGTTTTTAAACATCAAGATTGTTGTGTTGTCACACAGTGCAAATAACGGGGTCTTAATAAAGTTTCAAACATCCGAGGCTATACACGCAAAAACACTGTTCCTATACCTCGATGACATGCACTATTATGGCATCAAGTCATTGAAAGGTTTCTTAGGTAGTCAATATGTTTGCAACTTTTGTTACACACCGTACACAGCGAAACATAGCCACAAATGCAAACATAATTGCAACGTCTGTTTACATGCAGATTGCTTTAAGCATCGGTCGGCAACGATAAGGTGTGACGACTGTATGCGAATCTGTCGATCAAGCTTTTGCTATGCAGAACATAAAGTTTTGAAACAACAGAAGTCGAGCGACAAGATGCTCAGTATCTGTGACACACGCAAGTTCTGCGACAAATGTGCCCGAACATATATTGTCGGTAATCCGCCTAAACCACACACGTGGTCTAAAGACATGCACAGCCTGCAAGGCTTTATTGACCCCGGATGTTGAACATTGTGCTACATACAGCCTGTGAAAACAGAGCACCCAAGCGTACGTTATGTGTTTTATGATTTTGAGTGTCGGCAGGACCATGGTGAACACATTGCAAATTTCATATGTTGCATTGATTTTAATGGTAAGCGTTGGACGGCGGCTGGTGATGATTGTGTAGACGCTTTTTTTAAGAGATACCGAACACCAAAGTACAAGGGCTATACATTCATTGCACATAATTCGAAGGGTTATGACGGGTACCTGCTGATGCAGTATTTGGTTAAGCAGGGTGTGACACCAAACATAGCACAAGGCAGCAAACTCCTTTGTGTTACAGACGAGGCTTTTGGGCAGAGGTATGTTGATTCACTCTGTTTCCTAACTATGAAGCTTAGTGACATGCCCAACGCGCTAGGTTTTGACAATGTGAAAAAGGGGCATTTTCCCCATTTCTGGAATAAAATTGAGAACCAGAATTACATCGGCCCGTACCCGCCACCCTTGTACTATGGAGTTGACACAATGATGGAGAAGGATAGGGTTGCATTTAACCTTTTCGCACGTAAGTTCCAGATTCCAGACACTGGCCCTCCAGCGGGAGTTATTTTTTGCGTGTGTTCTCAGAATATGTGACGGTCATTATGACGCAACAAACAGATCTGCCTCTAAAATCCCCTGCTTATTTCCTTATTATTCCTCATCTAGTTAATGATGAACTATATGTATTTGTAAAGCACTTACTGTATATAAATGTAATGATTCTTGTTTGTATTATCTTTGAGAGTTGGGCATACAAACCTGAATGATACACTACAGCTAATAAAGAATCAAATGTCATCAAAAGGAGATAATAGTAGCCTACGCATCCTTTTTAAATGACCACGATACTCACAAGAAAGACTAAATTAAGAATGTGGGGTTCAAATCCGCTTTCTCTCATAAATCAGGAAATAACATCTACAATATGCCTATCATCTTCAATTTTACAACAAACTAAGCTAATACACATAACTAGTTTAGTTTTACTCGGTCAACTCGATGGCGATAATGCGCCGGTGCGGAAGCAATTCGCCATTTAACCTCCTTAACACAAGCTGACAATTGCATCCCAATGTAAAAGTGCAAACATGATTCCAGTGCGGTACCTAGTCGTTTATTGTTGTACTGAAATGAAGTGTTAAAGAAAAAGTAATATGTCGACACGTATTAAACGGAACTGGAGTCTTCTAAAAGCTCTATTTGAAGGTGATGCCCGGCAAAGACGGGGTATATTACAGTCTGCTTCTGATGAACTCATAAACACAATTTGTGAACTAGCTCTCAATGTTTTGCGTGGTAATATTCCCCTAACGAACACACAATTGAAAAAAATAAGAAAACAAAAGGCCGGTATTAAACTGTTGGCTAACAAGAAAACATCAATAAAAAAAAAAATTTAAGTTATAAATCAAAGGGGCGGCTTCCTTCTGCCTCTACTGAGTGTTGCGATACCTTTTCTAACCAGTTTGATAGCTGGTCGCGGTGGCGGCTAAAAAATATGGAGCATGCACAAAAGATGTTTCTGGTACCTCAAAGTCAGATGGACAAATTAAAGAATCTTACTTTTACGCCGGAACCCATCCGACAAACTGTTGAAAATGATTTGGATCAAACCATACGTAACATCTTGTCGAGGACTGATGTTGTACCACACGAGAAGGCAAAACTATACGATTGCTTTGCAATGTTTTATGGCTCTGATTAAACAAGGTGCTGCGGAAACACAACAATTGACCCTATCATTGCCTGTCGAGACTCACGATACTGTAAGACCTGAGACCGCCCGAGTTGATGATGATGTCTTACAAAGTGTACCACCTAGAAGCCAGAAAAATGCCACGTACGTGTTGGATAAAATTTCAAAATCAGGAGATGTGGTAACGTGGAACACTGATGGGGAGTTTGTGTTTAAAGGCACCGCCGTAAGTGGCTCACATATGTTGGATCTAATAAAGAACATAACCGCACCTCACAAGATTTCTGAGAATAGAAGACCCAGGGGTTGGGGTGAATTTATAGAGGCTATGGCCATGCTTAACATGCCTCTTTCTGTTATACCTAATCAAAATGTTCGCGACAAGATAAATCGGCACAAAAAAACACCAAGTGCGGGCGTATTTACGCCAGAGCATGGTCCTAGGCCGGTTTTCTCATCCCCGGTTTTCGACCACTCAGCGTGGTTAGATTTCTGAAGCAGAATGTGTGTACTTGTGTGCGTGTGCGTGTGTTTCAAATGCTGAACGTGTCAAATGTCATGTTTAACATGTTTTTATTTTACTATAAAATACATAAAATAAAAACCAAACGAAACATGCTTGTTTATTTTTATTTTTTATTTTCAACAACCGTGACAGATATTAAACATTTCGCCACAGCCAGCCGTCTGTACACAGTTTAACATGTTTTTAAGGCATTTATTCAAATATATTTTGTCAACATATCTTGACACCATAGCATCGTTCTTTTTCAAATTATCAGAGTATAGGTCTATAATGTGGCTAAACGGAACCCCTTTGGCCCTGTTGTGTAGATAAACTATACAATGCTGGCCACACTTTGCGCTGAGCGGGTCTTGCATCTGTACAGTGTTGTAAATAATCCTTGTGCAGTTCTTTTGCAGAAAAGTGTTGATGCTATCAGGGAAGTAAATGTAGTCAGGTGGGTTGCCGTAGGAGTCGAAAAATTTGCCTGTCTTATCCACACACACATACAAAGCCAACCAGTGCTCCCCAGGCTTATTTCGAGGGTGTGTATTCACAATGTACATGGAGGGTAAATTATCTAGTTTATCATCCGGTAGCTCATCGCAGGCCACCGTTCCATAAAAGTAATTTGTGGTGTAAGGGTTGTTGCACAAAATAGCATCTAGTTCTCGGGTTCATGTTTAATAATAATCATACAAAACGTTCCTCCTCTGGTTCACTTCAATAATATTGTCGAAGCATGCGTAAACAATTAAATTAACGGTTCTGGGTAGCGGGGATCTGAATCTCATCTCCAGACGCATATTACCCTTCTTGATCAGGGATAGATGGTGGCTGCATCCTTCATCGGGGGTCAGATTGAATGCATAAAGTGTGTAGCCTTTTATGTATTCTTGACGATTTATACACAATGGTGAATCTTTCAGATGTCGCCCCGTTGCAAGTGTTAAACCATAAAATTCACGAACCACTGAACCGGTTGTGTAATCTGGGGTAAAAGCCTTTGCCGGAATCTGAAGACCATCCATATTGAGTGATATATGTTCGGCGTCATAATGTTTGAAATTGAAAGGGTTCTTATTGTAAACTCCTGTAAAAGCGTCGTTATCTACTAAACCTATGATGACCGATTTCGGTAATTGCCCCAAAAACAAATTTTCTTGATTGCAAACTCTAAGACCAGCCGCCAAGCTGAAAGTTTTAAGGCTAACACGGTCAATAGGATATTTAACATTCGCTGTTAGCAGTGCCTGTGCATGGCCTAGTTTAACAGGGGGCGATACCCCGATTTTTTTAACAAACATTGTTGCCGAGACTATTTTAAGCCTGTACTGTTGTTGTTGTGCATCAGCGGTCATTAGGCAGAAATCATCCTTACAATGCACCATCTTGATTTTAATATCGACACCGTTTATAAGTAGTCTCTCCTGAAAAAACATGTCTGTGTGGATGGGTCCGAGCAATTCAAAAGTGTTGCTCGCCATGGTATATAGGGCTCTGCTTTTCAAACCGCTGTTGTTCCCCGCCGGGTCTGTTTCGTCCATATGGCCACCAGTATCCTTATAGAATAAGCCACTCGTAAATTGATTAGACATTGTGGCTTCAGAATAATTAAGTAGACATTCCATAATTGCTCTGTAGGGGTACGTGTTGCTAGACTGGCTCACCAGCCTGTCACCCAGTGAAACATCCACCTGTGAAAAAATGGTCGCTATGGGGTAATTAATAATCCCAACCTTGTCTGCGGCGGTGATATTGGTACCATCTGCACGGGTTATCTGACAGCGTAGGTATAATAGAGTGTTGTTTAAGTCAAGGTAATCTTCACCATTGCCGGCTATATAGAACTCTAGGGGGCCTGTGTCCGAGAGGGCTGACAGGGGGGATACTTCAACATAGATGTTCTTATCAATGCTTGTTTGCGTATACGGTACTGCGAAAAGGTCCAGTTCTGACTTCATACATTCCTCTGACATGTTGTGTATGAAGGCCATTTTTAAAAAAATGTATCTACTTTTTCTCTTAACCTTCTTGGTGCGCTTTTTCACCCTCCGCGTGCTTTTCGTCACTGTGGCTCGACTGTTCACTGCGCGACGCTTTTTAGCTTTAGACCTGCTCGTGACACACCCCCCTGGGGGCCTCTTACGTGCACGTCTTGTCATGACCATAAGCCCCGAACCTTCCTGGTCACCGGTGTTCAAACGACTCATCACAGCTTTGTTGACCACATCTTTGGCGATGTTCTTGGCTGCTGCTGTCAAATGTGGTTTGGCTATGTTGAAACCTTTCTTTAGTAGGGGCAAGGCCATTCGGAATAAACCTCGAAATAGTCCTCCAAGTCCACTGCCATACATAACACTAGCACCCTTATACCCCGGCAGACCATTACCAGCCTGTTCCGTATAATAGGCTATATACCTATTTGGGTCTACGTAGAGGGGTGTCCTCGCCATTTTTATTCGTGATAGCGATATTTCACAGGTCTAAAGTGTAGTTTTATGTTGGCTTTGCCGTAAGTAAAGGCTATGTTCTCGTTCTGGTCTGATTTCAGCTCAATTGTTATATCGTCAATGTGTTTCTTGCTGACATGTACGTAGTGTGGCTTCTCGTAAGAGATTGTGATTACTTCGTTGCTAGATCCTGTTATATGTACACATCGTAGCAGTGGCACAAAACTATCTCCGACTCTCTGGTAGTCAATAATGTCTGTGTATACATACATTGTGTAGAACCCCGCCCGAATATCCGCTGGGTGAGGTGCCACAGGCTTTGCCCCCGATAATGCAACATTTGACTCCAACCCCAGCATTCTGGCGAGCTTTCCGCTAGCCGACAGGGATAGATTTTCGTCTGCGCTAATATAAATTCTGTTTTTCATTACGGCGTGGCCCACCTCAATAGCCATTTTTTTTCATCTTTAAACTTCTGTTAATCTCATTCACAAGCGCTTTCAGGCTCTTGTAATAACCCCAGCTTACTAGGACAACAGAGCTTGTGCCTTTTTTCGTGTCGCGCACGATAAAAGAGTTTTCGTCAGCCTTTAGCATGCACCATGTATAGGGGTATTGAATCTCCGCCAAAGCAACCTCCCATTGTCCTCGTAATTCGAGGGCTCGTGCAAACTTTGTTGTATAGCTTGAAATTTTATTCCCCGGATAAATATCTAGACACGCATTGCTCGGGAGAGTGACATAAAAACCGTCGTCTTCCATGGTGTTCCCCTGATGATTTGGTCGGGTCTGTAAACTTTTCAACTCTTTTGGAGATCGACAACACGACTTTCGGGTATCCAGCTGTTAAATTTTTCGGGCCACCCCACCCATTTTACTAAAACAAACTTGTGTCTATTGTGCGTTTTCTCAGCAACAATTTTTTCGACCTTATAAGTTTTGTCTTTTCCCACTATAACTTTTTGTAATTCAGCCTCATAAAACACGCCGTCAATGTTCGTACCATCATAATCCTTCAATCTGTATACCGGCGGTCTTCTGTGAACCCTTTCAACAACCGTGAAATATTCATCTGTATATGTTTGTTCATATCCTTTTGCAAACTTCCCACGTACTTTGGAGACCCTGACTGTGTCACCCTCCTCAAACTTAAACTTTGGCTTTTTAGATTTTTTTGGAAAGAGACCATACATGTTTTTAAAAACTTTAAAAACATTATCTTTAAGGGGTTTCATTTTAACCCTTTGACACGTACGGTCACACTGGTTGTACAGCGCTAGAGTGGTCCCTGAAGCGTACGGTCACACCGGTGTGATTAGAACACAAGATTAGAACGTCTATTAACGAATGACGCAACAATAGGCCTGTGGGCTGACGCAACAATAGGCCTGTGGGCTAACCCTTAACCCTAGGACTAAACACACAGTTCCACAAAAACATTGTACCAAATAAACATCTTTACAACATTTACATTTATTTGTTTATGCAGACGTTCACACTTTCACAGAAGTAATGTAAGCAGCAAATACCCCCTAGCCTATAACGTTGATTTAGCTACAGTTCGCTAACGTCATTGCTAACCAAGCTGCCCAAATGAGCTAACTACGGACTGACAGAAAATATAATATACACAAGCGATTGTGATATAGCGATTACACTTTACAATGTTTTACATCACGGGTAAACTCATCCGTGATCAAAATAATTGACGAAATACTCGAAAAACGCATTTTCGAAAAAAATCCGGCAGTAAGCTAATATTGTTCTTCCGCATTCAACCAAAGATGATGCATGATGAAAAGATACTCCACTTGCTCCCAACTGTAACCATATCAATTCTCAACCAAGTTAACCTGGAAGTGAGTTATCTTGTCACGTTATCATCTTTGGTTGGACCAGAGATGACGTTAAATGGCTGCGCCCGTGTTATTAGCTTTATCAGAGATCAATAGCATACTCCGGAGCAGAAGGTGGCGGTAATGCACCAACAAGCTGGATGCCAACCGCCGTAAAAAAACACGAAGAAGAATAGCATCTCATAGCATCTCATAGCATATGGTAAGCAGTAACGTACAACCTTCAAAAATGTACTTTACCAACATCATGGGTGTCCATTGCAATGGTTGCTTGAATCGGAACACGCCATTTGTAACAACTATTTAAAATAAAAACATTTTCACCACACAATTAGCTGACAGATATTTTTATTGATGCAAATGAAAGACAGTGCAGTTAGCTTCGGAGTCAGATGATGACTGTCCCTTGTCGCCTCACACATACTGAGAGTCATCTAGTGTTGTTATAAAAAAAAACGTTATTTTTTCGATTTATTCCTAATAAATAAAATATATAATGGTATGTATATTTATATCGTTGGAAGACCTGATTAGTCCACTTAACAAACGAGTACAACTTGTAAGGATAATCAGCATCGTGGAATGAGCTAACAACAAGCTACGTGTGGTAAAAAAAAAAAAAAAAAAAAATGTGCTGCCAAAATTATTCTGTGTATTCACTTGTATTTTTTCACTCAGCTTGGTTTGTGCTGCCAGATGTATGTGGGTGTGGGATGGGGGATGGGATGCAGTGTGACAGCAGCTGTGTGAACCAGCAGGAGGAGGAGATGAGGCTGTTGTGGCTGCGTATGTGTCTTCCACACGCTTCGTACTGGTCCCTGACAGTGTGAAAAAAAAAAAAGTAAAAAAAAAAAAAAAAATATGTTTTGTTTTTTTTTTTTTTTCCTTGGAGAGAGTGCATCATCCCATCCCCCAGTCCACAAGCAACTAGAGAGTGAATACCAGAAGAAGAATTGCAGAGGATTTTTTTTTGTTTTTTTTTTTTTTTTACCCACACCCACACGTTAGTTGTGTGTGTCACGAATGCACACGCACTTACAAGTAAGTTGTACCTCGTTGTAAAGGTGACTAATCAGGCTTTTCAATATAAAAAAAATACAATACCAATTGGTATTAAGGGGAGGAAAAAATCGACGAAAAAAACGTTTCGAACTTTTTTTTTGAGGAGTTTATATATATATATAGTGTAGGCTATGTATATGTATGTATGCGTGTGTGCTAATATTAGCGAACTCTCAACCGTGCGAAGGCTACTGCTGTGACGTAACAATAGAATTATAGAACACCTGTTGCACACAGAAAAGAAAAAAAAAAAAAACTCACGCTTTGGGGCTGTTGAAAATATTTTGGAACTTACGTGCGAAAGGGTTAATAGTGCTGTGATAGCTATTATTGTACCCCTGTACCAAGGCCGGCACAACATCTATATAGCGTCTTGTATTGTGGGCTGTAAAATAACGCCACATTCTCGTTTTCAACGTTCTATTGAAACGTTCAACCACAGATGCTTTAACATCTTCGTTATCTGTGGCAAAGTGTATTTTTTTGTTGCGTTTCATCAGACTTTGGAACATTTTATTGAAAAACTCTTTACCTTTATCTGTTTGTATTTTTTTAGGTTTTCGACCTTTTGCGAGAATGCTTTGAAAAGCCCTGTGCACTTCGGCAGCTGTCTTGTTTTTAAGAACACAGACCCATGCATATTTTGACAATATATCTATACATGTTAGCATAAACTTCATATTATCATTATGTTCAGAGACATTTGACATGTCAACTAAATCGACCTGCCATTGTGAATCAATGTTACTCACTAAAACCCTGTTTCTTTTGAAATTGACTCTGATGGGTTTGTGTAATGTGTACGCATTTTCACCAGATAACCAAGCAGCAACTTTCTTGTCTGAGACTCTCAAATCTTTTGTATCACAAATACCCCGCTGTAGGCGCTTTTTGCCGCCGTAAGACCCAGGGTTTTTCTGGAGAATAATCTTTCAGGTGCTTATCAACATCCATCCTTACGGTTATAGAAGTAATGAAGCACAATATAAAAAAACACAGTATTTATTATTTCTTTTTTTTATTTCTTTTTTAAACACAGATTTCATTTTACATTACAAGTGTGTATATGGCAATGTTTCGCCTTCAGAACATATGAACCACAGGTCTTCCTTCATGGAACCCTCGATTTCCCAGAAGTCTGTATCGACCGCCTTAAAGGCCTTCTCGCTGGCCGGGTCAAGCTCCATTCGTAGGATTTCATGCAGTTTGTCACGAATGTTTGTTTCCTCGCGGATTTCTGCAATAATCGTATCAACAGAACCCTGTATCCTCATAGGCTCGGGTTTAGCCACAAACAACTCCATGGCTTTGACAAGCAGAGGACTTAACCATGGTTTCTTCACTCTTGCAACGAAATTGTCAAAGTGATGTGCAAAATAGTGTGAGTCCGTCTCGGTTAAACAACTGTGTCTAAGCTGGCTTGGATGGTCAACTTCACAACCCAGACATTGACTCTTCAGTTGTTGTTCAATAGCGCAGTCCAGAAGTCTCGCGATGATGATTTTCAAAAGTTTAATCATCGGCGTTGTTAGACAACCGTCTGTTTCACATCCTTGTATTTCGAACGAACCCGCGTATAAAGCATTGTCCACAGCGTTCAGTTCGTCAGCGAGCCACGGCCCTGTAGCCGGTATGTCATTGTGAGCTGGATAATCAGTCTCCCAAGATTCTGAACACTCGGACGCCTGTAGGGGCGCATACATTTTGTCAAAATTCTGAGACATGTTGGTCAAGAGGTTTGTACCGGGGTATGGTATCAGGCTTTTACAGCGTGTCTTTTAAAGACCACCTCAAACTTATAACCACACCTTGAAACCCTAGAGTTCTGAAAGGGTGCTTTGATTGGGTTTTCGTGTTTGTGGGGCGTGCTTTGAATTTAACATGCTTGAATGGTTGATATAACAATGATGACGCAGGTCTTTAAATAGTATGTAAAATAAATACTTTTATTTTTTATTTTAAAGTTCACAAAACAATAAAAAATAACAGCGCCACAATATGTATACAGAGATAATGGCGATATACATGCGCACACACAACAAACTAGAACACTTTTTAAAAAACGACAAATTTATGTTATACACGTTTGTAAAGCTAATTATACAAAGCATGTCTAACAATCTTCATCAGAGACACACAGCGTTGATGGTACCGTGTTTTCCACAGCATCCGACATGTTGGCTGCGGCGTCAAATCTTGCACTCAGGTTAGTTTTCACAAATCCCATGGATCGCAACACCCCATAGTCCTCAATCATTGTATTGGCTTGTTCAATACAAAGTTCCAGCAACGGCAGATCATCAAAATGAAAGCAAATTTGTACATCTGGGACTTCGGCTGATGCGAATTCTTCGGTAATGATCAGTCGATTAGCTTTTCGGCGTCTTGTAAAACTATACACGTTAGCGTACGCGTAAGCGCGTACGTATAAAAAATATAAAATTATACATATTATTATATTATATTATATATACGCTACGTACGTATTAGGCACGTATACGGTACGTGCGCAGGTCGCATTCGGTGCATTCGCATTCGGCAACGGGCGGGGGCACAAAAAGTTTTTGGCAATGCTCAAAAATTTTTTTTTTGTTTTTTTGTTGGTTTATATACGCATTATACGCTAAATAGTACGCTAGACAACGCATACGCGTTACGCTGCTATTATACGCATAGTACGGTAGTATACTACATACGATATACATACGCGCTACGCTGACTGTACGCGACGGTGATAGCGTTGTGATAGCGTTGTGATAGCAGTAGTATAGTATGTGTGTAACGTATGTGTAACGTATCTCGTACGTATAGTCTACGTCTTATAAGAACGTATGGCGTATGCAAAAATGGAAAAACCAGGATTTGCAAGCACAGGGCCCAAGGCAAGACAGGATGCAGTAATGGCAATTTTAAAGTTTAATAAAAAATTAGTTTTTTCAGTTTATTTTTAAATGGGTCATTATTATTATTTATTATAGGTACTTGTAATTTAAAAAAAATAAATTAAAAAAAAAAAAAAAAACAAAAAAAAAAAAAAAATTGTTAAATTATCATTAAATATGATAATAATAATAATGATAATAAATAATAATGGTAAAATGTATATAAATAAAAATATTAATTGATTAATTAATTAAATTTAAAAAAAAAAAAAATAAAAAAAAAAAAAAAAAATAAAATTAATAATATAAAAATAAATATAAAATAATAATATATAATATGAAATATAATAATGCAAAACACATTCATAAATCAATATTTATTGTAACAGATTGTAACAAACATAGAATAACATAAAAAAAAAAATAGAAAAAAAAGAATAGACTACTTTAAAAGAAAAGAAAAAAAAAAAGGTCTTTATCTCGCGAAGCCGAAATAGCAAGCAAGCGAAGCACTTGCAGCAATGACATTAAAGCATTGACATAATAAAGAAAATAGATAGAAGACCTACTATAGAATATAAATTAAAAAACAAAAATATAGGCTATATGTTTTGAATTTATCCTAATTATATATATAGAATTAGACCTTTACTTTTTTTTTTTATTATTTTTATAAAGTTATTACGTGTGTTGGAGTGTGTCGTGTGCCAGTTTCTTTTTTTTCTCTCTCTCCTCATCGTCATCATCATCCTTTTCAACCATGTTGCATACCCAACCCCATAATATAATACAGTTCATTATAGTCAATAGTAGAGTTCGGTTGGTGTGGGTGTGTGGTGTGTGGTGTGTCCTGAGAAACCGAGAATGTGAAAGGGATTGATGGTATGGTATGGGCACTTTGTCACGTGATAGCACGCGTGGACGCACGCGACTCAGTTCATACTCTATACATAATACTACGTACATTACGCTACATACGCTGGCGGGCGATACTATATATATACTATACGCTATATACTCATAGGTTCAATTACGTAAGGTAAGTATCGAAAAAAATCTTTTTTTTCACGGCTTTTTTTGCGCGTGAAAAAATTATTTCATGAATTTACATCCGCAACTCATACGTTTCTCTCATACGCAATAGTGTGACAGGGCCTTAACACACACCACAGAGCTATCGCCGGGCCAGCTCACAAAGTTACTGTAGCGATGTATATTATCGACAACATCGTAGTAACTGTTTTGGAATAGTTTCCACTCCTTAGGTTCAAAAGTCACACAGTCTGTGTTCTCACCAAACAACTCGCCGTCACACATGTTGAAAAGGGTGATTCTTGGCACGCCAGCCTCTGTGTGAAATTTATATCCACATTGGATATAGTCGCAATCAGTACAACCCCAATCCTTGTACACAACGTCTGTACGTAGTCTGGATATAGCTGCAAAGGGTTTTCTTGGTCTTTGCAACACCGTGCTGTCAGCAGTCGTCGCTTCTGGATAGTTGGGTGTCGTAAGTTGTGCGTTCGCCATTTTCTTGTTGCTTTGACAAGTTACTGCTTCGATACCAGCTTCTGCTAAATATCTGCACCAAAAAGTTTGTCTTTTATGCCTGTCTTGTCGCCAGCACCACATAGGGTATACCCCCTCCCCACCCAAACCATCAATCAGCCATTTTGTCATTTACCGTTTTTGCGCCAAAACCTCTTTGGACCAGCCCTCCGACACCATCATTATCATTGGTTCGCGTAAACCCCCGTCAAACTCCAACGTTGGTCTGCGTAAACGGGCGTCAAACTCCACGTGACAAGACGTTTGGGGTTCTCTCTAGTCATGCCCGATAGCCGCGAGCTGCAGCCGTGCCTGTGGTGTATACTCCGCTACGACTTGAAACGTTCTTTTTTCGTTTTTCGTTTTAATTCTTTAAAACGTAACATATTCTTTTATTTAAATTATTTTCTTCATAGTCTTTCTTGCGAACCATTATCTCGCCTTTTGGACCTATCTTTGTCTATTTTTGCACACTATTGTGAATTCACGGACTCCGAAATTTCTTCAAAGTTTTATTCTATTCTCTATGTTCACAGGCGATGTATCGAGTTCGCCTTTCACCCCGGAGTTTATTTTTTCTTCCTTCTTGGCATCTAACAAGTCTTTACAATGTTTCTGTATAATGTTTTTTCAATATAGTCCACGGCTATTTTTCACGTTTTAACTAACTGCTTGAATTATTCTATTCTTTTTAATACGCGGCTGCTGCGTTTAACACAAACTGCTTTTTAAAAATAAAACTTAATTGCCGCTGCTACTACTGCTACAACTAACAACATATACATTTATACACCATTACTTTTTCACGATGTTTTTCAAATAAAAAAATGTACAACACAATACATTGCCAATATGTTTCCCTAAGCACTATGGCCCATCCATAAAAACAATTTACATTCGTCACAAAACCATTCACCAACGTTTACAACAATTCCCAATAAAATGACATCGCCAAACCCTTGAAACGAAAAACCCACAAACCCCCGCCCCGAATGATGATGCATAATCATAATCATAAAATAAAAAAATATAAATTTTTATTCATAATCATAATTTTTCATAAACTCATTAATATTCATAAATTGACCTTTGACCCCATCAATCATATTTTGACAGAAACCGAATGCTATATCTACTCCCCAGCCATCCCATTGCGGAGGATCCAGCACTTGCTGATGGTCCGAATGCCTCTAATGTTCCCTAAGGCTTGTATTACGCTAGTCAGATTATCCGTAATGTCAGGGACCAAGGTATAGCATGCGCCTCCTGTCAGGTTAAGCATTATACACAATCCTCCTTGTTGTGCCAATATGTAATCAAGGGCCATTTCGTGTTTAAGTAGGGTCATTCTGTGGCTTCTGACAGTGTCCCTTAACATGCTGAAACCTCTAATGGTTTCATTGGCAAAACCCTGCAAGGTATATGTTATGTTGTCTATATGATCTGCTCAGAAGACCACTCCATACCAGGGAAATAACCCAAGTCCCCATTTTTCCCCTAGTTAAACTAGTTTAAAAAATTAATATGACTCTTAAGTCATGAAACTCGGCCAGTTCTCTTCTTTTCCTGTTGCTGCTGTCCTGCTGGTTGTCTTTTTTATGTTTTATGGACATTAGTTCATATGGGCGCTTCAAAGGGGCCATGTAACAACATCCTGTCCATCCTATTAGTAAAAACGAGTAAGCCCTATCACCCCATACCCACCAGTAGTCTCTGAATGTCCCTAAGGTGATGTCTGCGTATGTTGTCCTGTTTTTCATTCCACTTACTTCAATGGTCTCGTCTTGCCCAGTTCTTAATGCTAAGGGGTAGTTCTTATTCCTGTTTCCTCCTCTTATTATTCTAAAACTCATCATGTAGTTCATACAGTCTGATATCCCTAGAAAGAAGGACACACAGCTGCTAGTACTATTAGAGCAGAAACAATCTTCTGCTTTACTATTTTTCACTTCCAACGAACTAGGGGCTTCTGCAACTGCTTCTGCCTTGGTTGAAAGATCTACGTACGCCAGCTTCCGTAAGAATTTATATCTTTTTAGTCTGGAGACGTAGTCATAGTTTGAATCTGGGAACTTGACTTTCATGTTATAATGGTAGAGCAGATACATGGCGCTCGCCAAGCATTCTGGTGTTAATGGCTGGGGATCAACTTCTGCTACCGACGGCTAAGTCCCTGGGGCGGCCACTCGAACCATGCAGGGACATATATTTCCAGTTACCATTCGGACTGAGTGTGTTAATTGCTGGTACCACATGTTCCTTCTTGCCTATGGGTCTGAGATGTTTAGGGAATCTGCATTGAAATTGAAGGCTCTCCACTCCGTAGCTCTTTTCTCTCTTGGTCTGGGCTTAATGGTAATTAACATCCTCTCATCGATTGCGGTCTTATTTTTTCTTTCCTTCACAGTTCCTGTCCGGATTAGCCCCACTACCCTAGTAACCACCCACACAAAAATCATCAGGACAAAACAGAATCTGCATACTCGTTCAACTGTTTCCTTTTCTTTTCCTCTTTTTTTCTTGGGCTCTTTCTTAGCTTCCGGTTTCGGAGCTCTTCTGCAGTGGTTTAGGTGTACCCATAGTCCTATTTCTTTAAGCTTTACCACTGTTGGAGTGGCTAATATTACTTGATAGGGTCTTGTTTGTCTGGGTTGCTTCCACTTTCTTTTAAACTTCTTCACATAGACCCACTCTCCTGGATTCACTAATAGCTCTGGGTCTTCACGTGCTGACCCTTGGGCCTCTTTCGCCTGAGAATAGACAGACCTCACAGCCTGGGTTAGTCTCTTCAGGTACTTATGGAGTTCTTCTATTGCTTCCAGGCCTATTTCCCTACCTTTCGGTCTTATTGTGGGGATTGGCATTACTCTTCCTGTTACCATCTCATGGGGTGTCAAATGGGTAAATCTATTCTGACTATTTCTCATGACCATGAGTGCTAATGGAAGAACTTGTACACAATTCATCCCTGTTTGCTTACATATTTTCTGTAATTTTTTTTTTAGTGTTCCATTGCATCTCTCTACTATTCCAGCTGCCTGGGGATGGTACACACATGAGAATTTCTGCTGTATACCTGTCATTTTACAAACGTCTGCTATCATGTCAGACATAAAATGTGAACCATTACCATTATCGCTGCTCAGGGTCTGACAGACCCAGAATCTGGGGAACATTTCTCTTGCCAAGGCTTTAGCTACAGTTTTAGAATCTGCATGCGCAGTGGGGAATGCTTCTACAAAATCTATCAATGGTTACTAGACAATATCTTTTGCCTTCTACATGATCGATCATATCTACGTAGTCCATTACTAAATGAATAAATGGACCCACCGGTGGTGGCATAGAGCCTGGTGTAGTCAGTATCCCTTTTTTATGTTTACTTCCTGACAAATTTTGCATCTTGATATCATGCTAGTAACATGTTCTGTTAGATTTGGGATAAAACAATGTTTCTGTATTTCTCTCATCATCTCCCCCCTTGCAGAGTGGCCTACACCATGAGCCGCTCTGCAAATGACCTCTATTAGTGCGCTTGGTGCGATTGCTTTCCCTTGTCGTGGAAATTCCCAACTCACTCACAGTGCAGCAAAGTCTGTCCTTGACAGAGTCACAACAAAAGCCGTGTTAACACTGAATAATAAGAAGTTTATTTGCAGATAAACCAATGAGAGAGTGCTCGTTAAAGCTCTCTCTGCCATACAGCAGAAGTTGCCAACCCTTTATACATTGCCTTCAAAGACGAGGTCATCAGGGCGGATTCCATAGTCAGAGAAGAAATACAGATAGGTCAAAGGTAAATACAGTGGTATATCTTTTCACTCCCCAGCAAGGGTTCCTCCTTTACATCCGGACAGCTAAGAAGTAAGATAACTCCTTATGTACACAATTTTCCATTTGACTGGAAATGACCTTGATGGAAACGATACAGACACGGATGGTACACCGCGGCCCAGTTCATGGTTCATTACCATGCCCCTTACTGTTAAACTAAGAAATAGAAGCAGGGTATAAGAAAAGCTGGCTATTAACAATGTTTTGAGTCTCTATATTAATATCTTAAATATAAAGGAACATTGTCAATAAAACAGAAAACAGAAAATTACTATCACATTCCTCCCTTTTATCATTTTATGATAACTCAGCAATTTTCTGTTACATTCTCCTCATTGGTTTATTACAAAATAAATGGTTACATAAAGATAGAATAAATAAAAAAATCATTACATTGGTCCTCATGTGGATATGTGCGATGCATACTCTAGGAAAAAAGGGGGAACTGCTTTCCTCGACTCCCCTCCTCAGGGCAGCCGAATATTATTCCAAGATACCAGCAGATACATGCACATTACACATTTTGATTATACAGAGGAGAAAAATAATCATACATAAAAAGAATTTAAGCTAATTGATTATAAATGTACTACTGATTAGTCCTTTAACATATAAAGAAAATATAAAACCTTCATATGGTGTTCTTTCAAACACATCCTTGAAGTTAAACCTTTAACCTCTCAAACTTTCAAACACATCCTCGATGTTAAACCTTTAACCTCTCAACTTTCAGACACATCCTGCTCATCTTACCCCCACCTAGTGGGGCCTCCTTCTAACACTTCTCAAAGAGGAAGTCAGTAGTCATCTGAGAATTGTTTAAGAGGGAACTCAGTTACTCCCTCTCGTTCGAGATCTAGATAATGTAACTGGAGATACTGACCTACAGCAGCCTGGGTGAAACGGGCAATACAAGCACGGATCAAAGGCACCCCACAGCAACAGAGAAATATGAGTAGAACTAGAATGATGGCAATAGGCAAGAAAATCCTCAGTAAGGTTTTCTTCCATCCTGAGAGGAGATTAAAGAACCAATCTTTATTGTCATCGACCTCTCTCTCAGTCGGTGAATTACGAAGCCTAGTCATATTTCGAAGTGCCTGCTGTATGATCTGTCCATCCTCATCATAATGTGGTATGTATGTTCAACATGTTTCCCCCACCATTACACAAACCCCCATGCTCAGCAGTAATCTGGTCCAGTACCATGCGGTTCTGCATGACCATTAATCGCAGTGATGTCAGTTCAGATCTAATGCTGTCAGTTATCAGCACTGAGGAGTTAATGTATTGGAGAAAAGTGTACCTAGTAACCTCTACTTCTTTAGAAACATCCATTAGTCCCACTTGGGGAAACAAACCTTGAAAAAACTTAGAACCTCCTGTCCACAGTCGATGATCTGTAGGTACGGGATTCTCATCCCAGAATCCTCTCTTAGCCCTGTGCAAACGACCTGTGGAGTGACTATATGTGGAATACATATGTGGAGTCGTATAAAGCAATGAGAGCACACACACCATTCTAGTCAGGGGGGAGGGCAGTGTAAACTGAATTCCCACACAGCCAATATCAATCGGCCAGCAGCCGAGTTCCAAGGCGGGTAGTGGGCACGATTCCAGAACAGTTGGCAGTGTGTGTGCTATCCCAAGGCAATGAGATTGCATGTGACCAATCCTTCCTGCAAACATAATCAGCCATATCCGGATTCTTTCTACAAGGGTTAGCGCGATTACTCAGACAGTCAAAACATCTCTCCAGCTCCACAGGCGGGCAATGACAAGAAACAGTTTTGCACTGATCCCTGCCTAACTTTCCCAGCGTTTCAGAACCGTTTCCCATAACACACAACCCAAACTTCATATCATGTTTAAGTACAACGGGCCCAGGCATTTTCCATAATACTGGTGGCCATGCCAAATAATCTGTCAGAAAAGAACATTGTTGACCAAGAATGGGAGAACGTACCCTTGACAAATCTAGCGGCACAGTGAAATTAGTTTCACTCCACCGTGTTCCAACTCCTGGGTGAAACACTTGGCATGATTATCTCTCAGATTTTGCACTCAAAGAAGCGGTCCCGCTGTGGAATGAGGCATGTGAGAACAAACATAACAAGACCGGTTAGAATGTTGTTTAGCAGTCCACTCAGCATAACGCCACCAAGAGTTAGTAGCATAATGATGTCCTGCAGTTCCTGGTGTCAGCCAGGATTCTTTCCCGGTGGTGGCATGTCTCTTAAGCCTCGGAGCCATTTCAGAAGTGCTGTTTGGCTCAACAGCTGGGGCTTGTGGAGGGATGTAGAGCTCATGAATCAGAATGATGGGTAACACAGTTATGAAGATTGCAAGGCTCACCAAAAGTGTGCCTACCTCTGCACTGCAGCCTGCTCTTCTGAAAGGGTTCCAACCCTCGTTTCTCTTGCTGTAAGGTGACATGTTGGAAAAAATTATATCGTCACGCTCCTTGAAGTGATGGTTCTCTTTGAGTTTTTAAACTCCGTGAGAAACGTCGCGAAGTGATGGTTCTCTGAGTTTTTAAACTCCGTGAGAAACATCGTCGTCCTGCGTCTGGCTGAGGTGGGTCTTTCACCCTTATCCCTCTGGCGCTGGCGGAGCCCTTCTGCAGTGGCTGGCGTGAACCCAAGAGGCGCGGCCGTCCACTCGCACAGCGGTGGGCGTGGTGAGTAGTACCTGGAACGGTCCCCTCCACCTAGGCTGGTGCCACTTCTTTCTTCGGAAGTCTTTAATTACCACCCAGTCTCCTGGCTGCAGATCATGCAGGGGGCCGCTGGCTGGTTCTGGGGAAGCTGCTTTCACCTGTTGATGCACAGATCTCAGAGCTTTTGTTAGCTGAACACAGTAACTCACCATTCGTGTGTCTGCTAAATGTCCATCCAGCATTAGGCCTGGGGGGTGACATCCAGTCCTCATGGGTCGTCCTGTGATCACTTCGTACGGAGACAATCCCGTGGCAGCATGCGCCCTTCCCCGCATACCTGTAAGAACAATTGGCAGGGCCTGGACCCAATCCAAACCTGTTTCTGCCATTACTTTGGTTAGTCGACTCTTAATGGTTCCATTTGCCCTTTCTACCGCCCCCCCACTTTGGGGGTGATAAGCACAATGGAACTTCAACTGGATCCCCAGTTGTTCTGTTATTTTATCCAGCACCTTGTTCACAAAATGTGTGCCTCTGTCTGATGAAAGTTTCCTCGGGATCCCCCACCTAGGAATAATTTCAAGCAGCAATGCCTTTGCAACAGCTGTCACGTCGGCATGCCCTGTTGGAAAAACTTCAACCCACTTTGAAAACATGTCAATAAACACCAAACAATATTTCTTACCTCTGCATGGGTTAAGTTCAATGAAATCCATCATAAGATATTCAAAAGGTTCTTGTGGAGCTGGGTGGGCCACATTTGGAACATTCTGGCCACGCCCAACATTATTTACAACACAAACACATTTTTCACAAATTTTTTTTGCATAGGTGGAAAATCCAGTCGTGTCCCAATGTCCAGACAACAAAGATATCATTCCCCCTTTTGACACATGATCCAATCCATGTGTCAACTTAGCATAGTAAGGAAATAGCACACGAGGCAAATATGGTTTTCCAGTAGGCCCTACCCAAACTCCATTAGTGTAGGAACCATCCCGCTTCCATTTAGTCTTCTCCTGTGGTGTGACTCCAGACTGGCAGTCTTGGATAGAAGCCAGTGGCGTTTCTGTGGACTCAGCAGGTTGAGTGTGCAGACGGAGAGTTGTGTTGGGAGGGGCTGAGGCAGCGGCCTTGGCGGTGGTGTCTGCAGCTGCGTTCCCAAGAGAGATAGCATCCGGCTCTCCCGTGTGAGCAGCACATTTACAAATAGCAATGGATGCAGGTAAAAGAATGGCCTCCAGGAGGCAGCTTACCAAGTGTCCATTCTGAATAGCTTTCCCTGTAGAAGTGAGAAAACCTCGATGCTTCCAAAGTGTGCCGAAGTCATGCACAACACCAAAGGCATATCTACTGTCAGTAAAAATGTTCACAGTTTTACCTTCTGCTAAACAGCAGGCGCGAGTGAGTGCAAAAAGTTCAGCCGCCTGCGCTGAGAGGTGTCCAGGAAGGCAGGCTGACTCCAGAACTTCATGCTCCGTCACCACTGCATAGCCAACCTGACTGTCTCATGTGTGGGGACAACGACTGGCAGAACCGTCAACAAAAAACTCAGTCTGTGTTTAATAGGGGATTGGAGGCAAGGTCGGGACGGGGAGAAAGGACTTGATCAATAACATGAACACAGTTGTGCGGTTCCCCATCCTCTGAGGTAGGCAGGAGTGTAGCTGGATTCAAAACTGTACAACGTTTAATCGTAACATTCGGTAAAGATAGCAGCACATGTTGGTAGTGTAACATTCGGGCAGGAGAGAAATGAGCTGTCTTTTGCTTTAACAAAATTTCTGCAACTGCATGAGGCACAAGAACAGTAAGAGGGCGATAAGCCACAAGTGGTGCAGAAGCTGTGACGGCTGACGCAGCCGCTGAAATTGACCGCAAACAAGGAGGAAGACCCCTTGCAACGGCATCAAGTTGCTGAGAATAATATGCGACAGGTCGGTTTCTATTTCCATGCTCTTGCATAAGAACAGCAGACATGAAACCTGCTTTTTCATCAACAGCAAGGAAAAAAGATTTGTCCATGTCAGGCAGACCTAAAGTAGGGGAGGAAGCCAATTGTTTCAATTTCACAAACGAATTCTCAGCTTCAGTTGTCCAGGTAACTGTATCATTTGCAGAGAGATCGTGGCCGTGTGCCACATCCTGCAATGGCTGTGAGAGTTCTGCATAATCAGCAATCCACTGTCTGCAGTACCCTGTCATGCCTAAAAAAGACATTACTTGCTTTTTTGTGGAAGGTTTAGGAATATCGAGAATCGCTTGGATTCTGTCAGTTCCCAAAGATTTACCTTCAGCCGAAATAGTGTGCCCTAAGTATGTAACAATAGGCAAACCAATTTGCAATTTCTCCTTTTTAACCTTGTGACCCTGTGTGGCTAAAAATGTAAGCAGTTCAAGCGAATCATGAATACAGGTTTCCTCGTCTGTAACAAACATCGTCGCTTCTTCCGCGTCCTTTTCCTTTCCCACGGCCTTTCTGATTTTTCTGGCGTCCTTGTCCACCACCTCCGTTGTTTTGGTAGAATTGCATCTGCGCTAGCTGCAGTTGGGCATTGCGTTTCGTCGTCTCTCGCTTCTCCCGCACCTCCCTCTCGCGGAGTCGCGCCTTGCAATGGACAGCATGCAGGACAACTTCTTTCAGCCGCTTGGTCTCCCAGCCGACACAGGAAGTCTTTGTTGCACTTTTCAGGCGGTGCTCCAGTCCCTCTATGAACCAGTGGGTCAGCTGGGCTTCATACGATGTTCGGGTAGCGGTGTTGCCTGGGGATTTCCCCATTCCACTGTACATCTCGTATTTCTCTGTAAGTCTGTCAAGAAATTTGTTAACAGATTCACCAGGCTCTTGTTTCACATCACTGACTGCTTCCCAGTTCACTTGAAGAGGGAATTCAGCTAGTATTTTGGCCTCCATAGTAGCAAGCTGTACTCTATATGCAGAATCAGGAGCACCACTGTACGGTATGTGTAGTGTACCACCACCATCCTGTACGCTATCCACCATCTTTCAAAAGTCTTAATCAGTACTGTTTGTATTCTCAGCTGCGTTTGGGGTTGGTGTCAATAATAGCATTCAAAGCTGTCATATACTTTTCACCACCAACCTCTGCTGGATCGGGCAAATCATCACACAAGGCCTGCAGCTCCGCCATCTTCCAGGGTCGGTACACCAGAATGGTCTGTGGCTGGCCTTCCTGTCCTGCCCTGGGGTTGGGGCACTCCAGCATAGGGTATGTGCCCTCCAGTTGTTCAGGGGAACCTGAAAGTTTAGGTGCAACCATACCGTACCCGGTGTGACTTCTGGTGTGCGACGGGCTGCTTGTGACAGCTGGTGATTCAACTCCCCCCGTTGCTCCGTCGGATTCCGTAGAGGTAGCGGGAGTAGGGGGGTGAGCGGCTGTCGAGTCCGCAGCAACAGCAGCCTCTGGTGCTGGTGGTGCAAGAGGGGGGGCAGAAGGCTCCGGTTGTTGCACAACCGGCTCCGGCACCGGCACCTGTTGATTGTAAGCTGGAGGACAGGCTGGACAATCCAGCTCCAGGTTAATCTTATGTATGCTTGCGAGCTGTTTTACATCGGGATACAGAGAGTTACAGGTATGCACAGCTTTGGACACTGAAATGTCCGCATCCAATTGGCTTTCAGTTTTAGAATTAACTTCTTTTTTAGTTTGTTTTACCTGTCTTATTTTTGATTCTTTACTCCACATCTCTACCGCACTCCAGTCAGGATTCCATTTATTTTTATTTTTTCCATTCTTCTCTTCACACGTTCGCAGCCGCATTTTCAGGCACTCAATCTGTACTAGGCTAAAAGAGCCTTTTTCGGGGAAACCGAATTCTACCCATTTACCACACTGGTGTGTGGCTTCCGGACCATATTTGTCATGCATTATTTTCTTTGGACCCGTAAATTCGGGATCCTGCACCTTCGAATTGTTCGAACCCATTTTTCAAGTGTGTCAGCCCCACCACCAGTCTATACCGTATTACTTATAAGGTTTTAGCTGGTGTATCACACACCCGTTTTAGTCAGAATCAGTTTCAGATTCTGAACTCCCTAGAAACGTTTCCTCACTATTTGGATGAATTTGAAGTCTACCTTCTTCCTGCGCTATTTGTCTTATTTCTAACCATGCATTTTTATGTATATTTAAAGCAGAAAAACCCTCTCCATAGTCATCAATCTCATCGGTTATTTCTATCAAATACACATGGTTCTGCCAATCTCCTCTAGAATAATGCCTCTCAATTACAGTTCCGTTTTCATCATTTGCACTTATCGATAATATATGAAACCTCATTACAAAGACCTCGTCTTTGTTTTACCTAGGATTTTGTACCGGAGCGCCCAAATTGGCCTCCCTAGTTTGAAATCACCTGCAGCAGTAACTCTGCTGAGCGTGATGTACCCGTCGGTCCCTCCGTCAAACTTTTAGTACTGGTTTTGTTGTAACCTCACCTGTGGTTCTTTTTCTCTAGGATTGCGTATTGATCACTCCAAACAAACGCCGTCCTCTTTCAGGTCCGGTCGCCGCCGTCCTTCCGTTAGGTAACTGATTACAGTAGCCTGTTGAAGGGTTGCAGCTTCGGGGTTCCAGACTCCCGGCAGTGCGCACTGTCTACGCCTTTCCCGATCGGAGAGGGGTCTGTATTGGAGAAAAATCAAGTTAGCAATCCCATCCTCGTCGCCAAATTATGTCGTGGAAATTCCCAACTCACTCACAGTGCAGCAAAGTCTGTCCTTGACAGAGTCACAACAAAAGCCGTGTTAACACTGAATAATAAGAAGTTTATTTGCAGATAAACCAATGAGAGAGTGCTCGTTAAAGCTCTCTCTGCCATACAGCAGAAGTTGCCAACCCTTTATACATTGCCTTCAAAGACGAGGTCATCAGGGCGGATTCCATAGTCAGAGAAGAAATACAGATAGGTCAAAGGTAAATACAGTGGTATATCTTTTCACTCCTCAGCAAGGGTTCCTCCTTTACATCCGGACAGCTAAGAAGTAAGATAACTCCTTATGTACACAATTTTCCATTTGACTGGAAAATGACCTTGATGGAAACGATACAGACACGGATGGTACACCGCGGCCCAGTACATGGTTCATTACCATGCCCCTTACTGTTAAACTAAGAAATAGAAGCAGGGTATAAGAAAAGCTGGCTATTAACAATGTTTTGAGTCTCTATATTAATATCTTAAATATAAAGGAACATTGTCAATAAAACAGAAAACAGAAAATTACTATCACACCCTGTACACAATTGTCGCCATATTCCTGTAGGCTTATCTAACCCTACAGTAGACACTGTAGAAGCCTCTTGTGCCTCTATTAGGTCTTGCAATGCCACCTCCTCTACGTTCAGAAGTACCTGTTGATCTGCTGTAGGCCAGTACTCCAACTCCTCTGCTGCTAGTTTAGCAGCTTTATCTGCATAATCGTTTCCTGCTGACACAGGATCTGTTCCACCTGTATGTGCTGCGCACTTTATAATTGCAATTTTTGTTGGTTGTTTCAATGGATGATGAACCCTCTACAAAGAACACATGGTCCTTCTCTACTGCAAAGACGGCTGCTGTCAGTCCTTTCTCACGTGTGTGGAGTCCTCTTTCTACTGCATTTAGTCTCGTACTGTAATAGGCAATGGGTTTGTGTCTTAATCAATCAATTAACCAATTAACCAATCAACTAACCCAAATTTGTATATGTGTATTTTTTTCTTCACAATTGACAGAATATTATAAGCACTCAAAATACACACAAGAACATACAATAGTATTATAGTATTGAACACACTTGCTTCTTCCTTTTTGTTTCTTTTACAATACATTTTCACAACATTGCTTACCTATCTGTCCCAATCCTTGCATAATATAGCTGTGACAGTATCTTTAGACTGCTTCACCCTATTACCGTTTGTGGCAGACTGTTTGAAGGGAAAGGCATCCCTTTACACACAACCTCTAGGCAGCCCACAACCCGGTTATTCTCATCGTTTCAGAGATTTTGGCAAGCTAACTTGGAGCCCTATTGCTCCCCCACAGTGTTGTCGACCTGCTCTCTCAAAATGAATAATTTGATATATATACTACTGAAAAGAATTTAAGGGTCAAAGGAAATTGTATGTAAAAAGTATGTCTTTTTAAGCCAGATAGGGTTAGAATATCCCCCTTTGGGTTGTAATTTGGACTATAGACATCACGTTATTATGGGACATGCATTCATTGCACTTATCTTTAGAAACTTTTTAAGTTAACCCAGATTTCCTTTTTATGGATTTGAAGCACAAACTTAGTCAGACTAAACTGACAAACTGCCTCGAAACACCCAATGTTTTGCATGAGTGTAATTTCATGCATGCCAATTTTAGCAATAAAATGGCTGATCATTTTCCATTCATCATCACATCATCATTTTGGGGGGTGCATGACTTTTTTTCATCAGGGTAATAAACTAGTGTCTAATCAAAAGTTTTTTGTTTTGTGTTTTCTGTTCTTGAACCATCAAATAATTATTTTGTCATTAGTCGTCACCATTTTAGCTCATTAGCTTATATTTATACAGTCAAGCCGGAAAGTCTGCACACCCCTTTCATCTTTTCCACAGTTTATTACGTTACAGATTTAAGTTTAGAATTACGTTACTAGAATAGATTGAGATCATTTTTTGCCTCAAACATCTACACACAATAGCCAATAATTACGAAGTGAAAACAGGTTTTTAGAAAATATTATATTTTATTTTACTGACAAAAATAGGTTATTTAGGGGTTACATATCTGTACACACCCTTAGCCTAATACTTGGTTGCTGCACCTTTGGCAGCGATTACAGCTTCAAGGCGTCTTGGGAAAGAAGGTACGAACTTGGCACACTTGTTTCTGGACATTTTTGCCCATTCCTCTTGGCATATCCTTGCAAGCTCCATCAGGTTGAATGGGGAGCGTCGGTACACAGCCATTTTCAGCTCTTTCCACAGATGTTCAATTGGATTCAGGTATGGGCTCTGGCTGGGCCACTCAAGGACGTGCACTGACTTTCTCCGAAGCCACTCCTTTGTTCTCTTAGCTGTGTGCTTGTCATGTTGGAAGGTAAACCTTCGCCCCAGTCTGAGGTCCAGAGCGCTCTGGAGCAGGTTTTTTTCAATGATCTCTGTGTACTTTCTGCATTCATCTTTCTTTCTATGAAGATTAGTCGCCCCGTTCCCACTGCTGAAAAACATCCCCACATCACGATGCTGCCACCGCCTTGCTTCACTGTAGGGATGGTATTAGCCAGGTGATGAGCGGTGCTTGGTTTCCTCCAGATGTGACGCTTGGTATTCAGGCCAAAAAGTTCAATTTTGGCTTCATCAGACCAGAGAATCTTGATTCTCATGGTTTGCGAGTCCTCTAGGTGCATTTTAGCAAACTCCAAGCGGGCTGTGATGTGCCTTTTACTAAGGAGGGGCTTCCGTCTGGCCACACTACCATAAAGGACTGATTGGTGGAGTGCTGCCTGGATGGTTTATCTTCTGAAAGGTTCTCCCATCTCCACAAGGATACGCTGGAGCTCTGTCAGAGTGACCCTCGGGTTCCTGCTCACCTCCCTGGCCAAGGCCCGTCTTCCCCGATTGCTCGGTTTAGCCGGGCGACCAGGTCTAGGAAGATTCTTGGTGGTTCCAAACTTCTTCCATTTACGAATGATGGTGGCCACTGTGCTCTTTGGGACCTGTAAAGCTGCAGAGATTTTCCCATACCCTTTTCCAGATCTATGCTTTGACACAATCCTGTTTCTGAGGTCTGCAGATAATTCCTTTGACCCCATGGCTTGGAGTTTGCTCTGACATGCACTGTCAACTGTGGGACCTTATATAGGCAGGTGTTGGCAATCCCCAATCATGTCCAATCAATTGAATTTATCACAGGTGGACTCAAGTTGTAGAAACATCCCAAGCAGTATCAGTGGAAACAAAATGCATCTCAGCTCACTTTTGGGTGTCATATCAAAGGGTATGTAGTTGTGTACATACATACATTTAGATTTTTAATAAATTAGCACAAATGTCTAAAACCTGTTATCACTTTGTCATTATGGGCTATTTTGTGTAGAATTTTGAGACAAAATATGAACTACGTGGAGAAGGTGAAAGGGGTGTGCAGACTTTCTGGCTTGACTATGCACAAATATTTTGACCCTTAACTTCTTTTGAGTATTTTTATATTTTTTATATATCTGAGCGGACCTTTTTAGCGCTTCTCTTTTACTCTTTTACACTCTTAGTTAAACATTTTTCTTTTCCCTTTACTTTTTTACACTCTTGCTTATTTCACACTCACTTCATCACAATTAAAAAAAAAAATTTTTTTTCCACTCACCCACTGGAGCCCGTCACCCAGTGGAGGACCACAATTGGGGCTAACGGAGAATGGGTAATTCCTCTCTTACAGACTTTATGAAAAAGGTGTCTGCCTTACCTTACCTCACTACCACAATCATATGACCGGTCTCAAACTTGAAGATAAAACATTGCATCCGCTTTCTCTTTGGCTTAGCCAAATATAAATATTGTTATTTTGTAATCTATTATATTATATAAAATAACATATGTTACATTACAATTGTAAATAATATGTAAGTAAACATAATGTTAAGCATAATTCAAAGTAAATTATACTATAAATTTTCAGAATCCGATGATGAATTTGAATCATAAACCGTATATCCCTTCACATATATAGCTACTATTCCAGCTATACAGCCTACATTGGCCATCTGCATATGCAAATACGCAAATATTCAAATTTTAGAAGCATTATTGGAAAATTATTATCATATTTTATATTCATATTATTCCCAATGTCCATATTGTCGCAGTGGTCACACCGAAAAAAGCCTATTCGCATATTTAAAACTGTAAAAAAAATATTTAAGTTGAAAAAACTGGATAAAAAATATATTACATATTTCAATTCACATAAATTCATGCTAAAGCTTTAGCTAAGCTAGCTTTATTATATTATAGTTTCAGCCGTTTTTCATTTTTTCAACTTTTTTTTTTTTTTTCAAGCACCTTTTTTTTTTTTTTTTTTTTTTTTTAAATGGAAATTTTCCAGAAGCCTTTTTTTTTTTTTTTTTTTTTTTTTTAACTTTTTTTTAAAGTTTTGTGAAGCGCAAGCGCCTTTCTGACGCCTGACTGGAATCAGGACAGGAAAAGTAAGTAGCGAGTCCAAGTACCAAGTATAAGTTACTACCTTTACTAGTGGGCCAAAGGCAAACAAAGTGGGACAAAGTACCTTTAAACTTTGACCTGTTTTGCCGTTTTACACTAACAACCGTTTTATATACACAGAGTTTATATGACATAGTCACAATCGATACAGCAAAAACACATAACAGTTTCTGGGAAACCGGTGGGTTTCTCTGGTTTTTCTGGTAACTGTTACACGTCTAAAACTCATTCATTAATAGCTAGCTAGCTAGCTAGTAAAAGTAGTGGTGTAAAACTAGCCAAGTACTATCGTACTAAAAAAAATAAACAATCAATAAAATCATAATCATCATATGGCCTCTTAAAAATAAATGTTTGTGTATTTTTTGTTTTTTTGCCATGAATAAATGACCAATAATGAATAATGCCTATGAGTTATGATATGATGTTGCCTATGAATTTTGGATTGTTGTGGATGTTTGTATGTCTGTTATATAATGTGTTTTCTTTCATGTTTTTCTTTCATCATTGCATTCCCCTCTGTTCGTGGGTTGTGTGTGGTGTTTGTTGTGTGTGTTCGTTCTGTCTTTTCGGTGGGTTTTAGTTTTTTCGGGTTTTTTTCGAGGGTTTGTGTTTCCTTACTTTCTGGTTTTCCTTTACTATGTATTAATTAACTATATAACTCGTGCTAAACATTTTTGGGGTATTAGTTAAATGCACTTACTATTAAAATAATTAATAAACGAATTTTTACGAAAAACTAACGTTCTGTTTAGTAGTTATTAACAAGATTAACCAGTTTGTCCGCGATCTCTGTTTATTCGCCCAGCTGTTTGTGTGTAGTCACCTCTCTCCTCGTGACTGAGCACACCACCTCCTCTTTGAGCCCGTGTTGTGTGTTATGTTTTGTTTCCGTCTCCCATGTCTTTTGTTATGTTGTTTTGATTTTGTTTCATTGCTACCTCATGTTAACCTCGTTAGTTGTTACCCCCCCCCTCCCTCCCTATATATATATATAGACCCACATTTGTGTTGTTCCCTGTCGTAGCCTTTATTTTATTTCTGAGCCTGAGATTTTGAAAGCCAGTGACTTATTGCAGTGATTTTCAACCACTGTGCCGCGGCACACTAGTGTGCCGTGAGAGATCGTCAGGTGTGCCGTGGGAAATTATCTTATCCTATTAACTTCACTTAATTAGTAACACTTTTGGTTGGTGGTGTGACTCAGGATTTTTTTTATGTAAGAAATGTGCCTTGGCTCAAAAAAGGTTGAAAAACACTGACTTATTGATTACCTGAGACAACCTTTTCCGTACGACCCGAGATAGCCTAGCGATTTTGTTTGTTTGCCATTTGGTTTCGACTTTGATTGTTTTTGACTTAGCCTTTGCCTACCGTTTTTGTGCCTTTGCCTACCGTTTTTGTACCTCTGCCTTTGATTTCTGGTTTTTCGACTTTTGATTGTTTTTGACTTTGCCTTGCCTGCCGATTTTGTACCTCTGCCTTTGATTTCCGGTTTTTGACTTTAGCTTCCTAACTACTCTTTGCATTCCGTTTTTGTACTGTATATTCTGATATCCTGGCTTTTTGACCTCACCTTTTGAAATAAACCTCGTTCTTGCTTATTCCTTGTCTGCTATTGGGTCTCTGTGTCTGAAACGTAACACTTATTTGGTTGCCATACGCATTCGGATTTCATGTTTTTTTGTTTTTCTAGAAAATATCGCCTTTCTAGCCTACATTATTGTGACACGCAGTGCAGCAACACTGCTTTTGGTTTGATACATTGTTTATTCACTCAATCGCTCCTCAAATGTAGAAAAACTGCAGCGCAGCAACACTGCTTTGGTTTGATACATTGTTTATTCATTCAATCGCTCCTCAAATTTAGCAAAATGTAGCAATGTATGAAATCTACTTTCACCACTGCTAACGCTAGATAGCCACGATAGGTATAATAATGACAGTAGTCTTACGTCAGGTAAATTTTTATCCTAGGCAAGCATGCAGTAACAAGTGGAAATATCTGAGAGATAAATACAAGGAGAAGAGCAGGAGAAGGCCAGGAGTGGTGCCGAGGGTGGTGTCAAGAAGAGGAAGTGGAAGTACCTTGACATCCTTTCCTTCCTAGAGCCTTATCATCAAGACAGGGAGACCACCTCCAACTTTGATCAATCTGCAACAGTTATTCTTTATGGCATTTGTTCATAGACAGGAGAGGTAATTAAGAAGGCTATTAGGAATGTGTCTTGCAGAAAATCGGTGTGTATGTATGGACCAGGGTGAGAAATTAACTTAAAAATTGAAAGACCAGCCACTGACAGATAAACGTTCAAAATCACCAGCCACTCCATAGTAAATCATTATTTTGTGTTTGAAATCTACCAGCCACTCTCATATTTTACCAGTATTTGGCCCTGGTATGGATGCATGATTAGGCTGGTGTTAATAAATGTATAAACTTGGAAAACGTAAATGTTCTAAGTGCTGTGTTGGGTTTTTTATTTTTATTTTGATAAAGGATCAAACTGAGTAATTCTCTAAGATAGCCTTGTATCCCACCTTTCCACAGATCGCCCGCCTCCCTCACTGACATCTACACCAAGTCCTCACCTGGACCCTTCAACTACTACCACATCTAGTGGCCAGGGGAAAAGGAAGGCCTCTCCTCCAGAACTTTCAGGACAACTGACCCGATACCAAGCTCAAATTTTAAACAAATTAGACCAAGCACAGACCAACTACACTGAAAATGAACACTACCTCCTCAGTTTGGCACCCACATTAGACCGTCTTGACCCCCGAAAGCAAGCCTTGGCGAGGCTTCACGTGCAACAAGCCTTATTTGAAATTGAATTCGGAGAGTAGTGAGTTTCATCTGTTCCCAGATGGACTCTGTGTGTTTTGATATCTTGTGACTCGTGTGATATATCTCCGTGTGCGTAGTGTATGCACTTACTGTACGTCGCTTTGGATAAAAGCGTCTGCTAAATGAATGTAATGTAATGTAATGTAGTGTGAAACAGCAATGTATATAGGTAGATAGATAGGTACTATGTATTTACATTTGTTTAATTTGTATTTAAAAATATTTATTCGCTATTTTATGTCTTATTGTAATTATTATTGATGAAATTAAACTTATCATTACATTTACTATACTTGCAGTCATTAGTCACACTGTTGACAGACTATAAAAAATTTACATTTACTATATTTATGTCTATATTTAGGCCTGTGGCCTAATCACAGCCTGTAATGACATACAGTACAACATAACTGCTTGTGTGATATTACTTAATTATCTTGCAATTGCAAAAAGGGGGAAAACATGCATACAATTTACTATTACTTGCAGTCATTATTGCAACTTACACTGTTCCAGCTTAATTTGTTCTTTAATCTTGTAAAAGAACAAATTGGTCTTGTGATAACTCACAACCACACCTCAACTGAATTAGTTTGAACACTTTATTGAAGGGAATGTGGGATGTGCAGGGAATAGAGATCTCAGGGACTTTGGCTTGGTGTCCTGGGAGGCATCACACTAGCTGAGTAGGCCTGGATGTCCTGATCCCCTTGTGACCGGAAGAAAGACAGAAGTAAAGGTTAGAAATGGAAAACTCCATAAAGCAGAGAAACCATTGATGAATTTATTTGTAAGTTTTGTTGACTTTGTTTAATGAGATAGGAATCTAGCTCTTTTATTGAGGTTTTGGGTAGCTCTTAAAAGAGCTGTTGTTTGAGGAGGTGGGGAGTAGGTCAACAGTGCATTAAAGGTGGTTCTGCCAGGGGGCTTGACCAGCTGCAGATGAAAAATACTCTGTAAACTTGCTCCTCATAGCGACGGCCTCTCTGCTGGCGTTGTTGCTGCCAACACTGGCAATATCCTGAATTCCAGCAGATGGTTCTGCTGGACCAGTCAGTGCTCCGGCTTCATCACCCACCGCAGAAAGTTATGGAGTATGCAGGTGGCCTTGACGGCTGTCTCGGCTACCTGTGGTGACACACTAAGCACCCTCTGGTATATCCTCCACTGGGTTGCTAGTATGCCGAAGGCTTACTCTACCATTCTCCTGGCGTGAGAGAGACGGTAGTTGAACACCCGCCTTTCCACCACAGTGTGCCCAGGGTAGGGGCAGAGGAGATTTCTCCGCAAGGGGAATGCCTCGTCCGCCAGGAACACGTGAGGCATGGGCCCCAAGTGCTCTGCTCCAGGTAGAGGGGCATCCTCTGGGAGGTTGAGGGTCCCCTGGCGCAGGGCAGACCCAAAGGCAGAGGCAGCTAATGTGCCTACATCGCTGTTCTTTCTGTAGGCACCAATGTCGACCACCCTGAAGCAATAGCGGGCTTCCACAACAGCCAACAGGATGATGGAGAATGTCCCCTTGTAGTTGTAGTAGAGGGAGCCGCTACATGGAGGTGCCTCAACAATCACATGCTTTTCGTCGATTGCACCCACGCAATTAGGAAAGGCCCATATGGTCTTGAAATCCTCCGCAATCTTCCTCCTCTCTGCCTCTGTTACGATCCGTAGGACAGGAACCCAAACACAGGCAGGAGTGCGACAAACAGGTTTAATTTCCAGGCAAAGGTACCAAAACAAAGTCCAAGGGGAAGTCAAGACAGGCAGGGGTCGATCACAGGGAGTCACGGCAGAGGTACAAAATCAAAATCCAGCAGCAGGGTAACGAGAACACGGACTGAGGTCGAAGCCGGGAAATCAATGAGACAGAAAAACAACAAAAGAACAGACCACAAAAACTAACAAACTCAAACCTAACCTAAACTCGAAACACAGAAAACAAAAACTCGGAACAGACTCGGAAAAAACAGATCACTAACTCGGGGAAAATACTGGCAACAGACTAACGTTTAACAATACTATGTTTGACGAACTCGCGACGAGGAACAAAGACAGCAGGTATAAATGCATGTGTAGACAGGCGCAAACACTTAGCTTGAGAATAGCAGGAAATGGAAAACAGCTTGAGAGCTGAGACACGTAACAAGGCAATTAGTAAATCGTTAGTAGTTATCCTATCCTAGCCCTGTCGTTAGTAAATTAGTTAACAAGACAATGACTGGATACGTAAGGAAACACGAAACAGCTGTGGAAACGTGATGAGAACTAAATTGTTAGTTTGTGTTAGTAATAATTCTATTAAACCCTGACGTTAGTAGATTAGTTAACCACCCCCGTGTTTAGCCAGTTAGTAATGAATAAGTCCTATATAATAATTAGTAGTGCAGGGTAATACAAACGAAGTGTACAGAAACTAAAGTAAAACTCCGTGAGAGGAAGCGAGAGATACAGCACAGAACGCAAGGCTGCGGAAAACATGGAAAAGTGTATGCTACCGAAACTGACAATACTAAACATGACAGAATAACAAAACAGACTCAGAACATAACAGCCTCAGTGGGAAAAGCCATAAACTCCTCCACCAGGCAGTCCCAAATGGCCTCACACACACTCCTGACTATTCCAGCCACAGTGCTAACTCCCACCCTGAAGTTAAAAGCAATGGACCGGTAAGAGTCCCCTGTTGCCAAATACCTAGAAAAGAAAAACTAAAGAAAAAAAAACATGGTTAAAATGTGTAACAAAACACACTCACACTCAGAGCCAATTTTGTGGTTTCCCCCCCCCCCCCCCCCCCCCCTATCTACTATACTACTATACTACTTGTTAAAAAAAAACATTGCATACTTTTAAAGCTTTTTTTTTTTTTAATTTAGGGCTTTAAAAAAATGTTGTTTTTTTTTTCAATTATTCATTTTGGTGGTCGTGTTCCCCCTTTGGATTCGTCGAAAACACTTTTTTGGCGCGCCAGAAAGTTTACTATGTAGGAAAAACCCTGACACCTCATACAAAATAACACTCCAGAAAATGTGAGTACAATATATTTAGATACGATCACATTTTCACATCATTTTGATAGGCTAATTATTTAAGCGACTCCACTGCAATAAGAAAACAAATCACGCAAAGGCTATCGGCATGGCAGCCAACACACAAATCATTTATAACATTTATGTTAAATGCTCCGTGAGTCTGTGATGATCCTTCAGCTTGACTGCCGCTTCACGGACAGGACAACGCATTTATAGATGAGACTGGCTAGCTAGCTAACAAACCAACTAACGTTAGTACTGGTAGTCTAACCATGCAGCAATCGGCTACAAGCAGCCAGCCAGTTTAGTTACCTCCTCCGCAGTAGGCAGTAGCCTAGTGGACTGAGTGAGCTAACTCTACCTCAATTCCTTTATCACTAACATTCGGTATTTGTATTTAATAGCCTACAGTATTTTCAGCCTTCCCCAGCCTTACACACCTTTCACCTATGGTTATGGAAAAGTTATGGAGTAAGGTTTTAAAAATTAAACCTTCCATCTACGGAGTATTATTCTCCGGCAGTTAAGCCATTTTCCCTCAGTACTGATGAACTAATACAGATGGATGGGGCAGTAGCTACATCTATCTGCAGACTCAGGTTCTAGAGAAGAGTGGCGTCGTTACTGCAAAAGGAGGGGTCATACTCTTGATCAGTGCTTTAAGCTTAAGGGAAAAGCGGGGTCTCGTTAGAGGAGCCGGGGGTTCTAGCGAGACGTCAGGGTACTGCGCCTCTGACGTTATTAAATGTCAGACTTTCTTGGGCACAGCATTCACGGCAGATTAAGGCTTTTATTGATTCTGGGGCCGTGGATTGTTTCATTCATGCACAATGGGCTAGAAAGAACAAGATACCGGTCCAGCTCCTTGATCAAGCCCGATTAGTTACGGCTCTCGACGGTCGGCCTTTAGGTTCAAGTACTATAAAGGAGGTGACGTCTCCTCTTACCATGTCTATTTCTCAACCTAAGCACATGGAGAGAATTCAGTTTTTTTTATTGATTCACCAGTCTGTCCATTGGTATTGGGTCACACGTGGCTGGTAAAGCACAATCCCCATATCATGTGGGGAGGGGAGAAGAAGATCACCCATCAATGGCGTGTCGCATGAATCTTTCTGATTCTGAGATTCAGTGGTTGCCTCCTCCTGGGTCACCTACTCAGAGGGAGGATACGGAGATGGCAGGTACACTAGAATTTCCTTTACCTCTCAACGTTCCTATCGAATACGATGAACTTGCAGAGGTGTTAACACAGGGCAAACACCCTTCCACCCCACCGTCCTTTCGATTGCACCATTGAGCTGTATCCAGTTACTACTCCAACTAGAAGGAGGCTTTATTCTCTGTCAGCTCCCGAGAGTGCGACTATGAAGAAATACATCGATGAGGCATTGGCTAATGACTTCATAAGATCATCTACTTCGCCCGCTGGTGCGGGTTTTTTTCCGTAAAAAAGAAGGATGGCACGTTAAGACCATGTATTGATTATTGCGCATTAAACACCATAACTATAAAGAATCGATACCCACTTCCGCTGATGAATTTGGCGTTTGAACAGCCTACCAACACCTCTACAATTTTTTCCAAATTAGAACTACGTAATGCTTATAACCTAGTGTGCATGCGTAAGGGTGATGAATGGAAAACCGCTTTTAATACCCATAACAGCCACTACGAGTATCGGGTCATGCCGTTAGGGCTCACTAGCGCCCCCTCGGTTTTTCAGGCATTAGTTAATGACGCTTTACGGGAGATGTTGGAAAAATTTGTTTTGTATACCTGGATGACATTTAAAAATTTCTACCGATTTACAGACCCATATTGGGCATGTTAAACAGATATTAAAAGCCCTGTTACAGGCGAAACTGTTCGTCAAAGCGGAGAAGTGCTCATTTCATGCTAGCACGGTTTCTTTCTTGGGGTTCATTGTTTCTGAGGGCAAGGTCTCTATGGATCTCGAGAAAGTCTCTGCTGTACTTGATTGGCCTACTCCTAACTCGGTGAAGCAGATTCAGCGTTTTCTTGAGTTTGCCAATTTTTATAGGCATATCATTCGAAATTTTAGTATGCTCGAGGCACCTGTAGCTGTCTCAGAAGTTGAGACTTGTCATGTGATACATACTTCATGTTTAATGTTAAAAATACATTCATGATTGTTTGGGTTTAAAAGGCAATATGTAAATATGGACTTAAAAGGATTAAACATGTATAGATAAAACAATATTTCAGTAAAAATGTTCCATGCTACAGTTCTCATTGTAAATCAGAGTATTGGGTCATGTGATCTGAATTGAGTACATTGCATTATGGGAGAGAGAAAGTAACAGCGAAGAAGAGAAGACATGTCCGTGTAAAGCTCCAGAAAAAGTTAATATCTACATGTGGTCTAAGAGGCGCACACGGTAACAGTCTTAATTATTTGATTCATAGGTTGATTATTGTTGTTGTGTATGTACATGGAAGCATGTGAATGTTTATATTTTGAGTTTAGTGAATTCCTCACGGGCTCACATGTTCGGTCATGCCCAACAATGTACGATAATTGAGAGACTGACTAATTGTCATTTTATGTTGTATTTCTTTATTTTTAGTTTTCACGGTGTCCAATGATTCAGAGAGAGAAAATAAATCGGCGAAAGACATCTTTATGAAGCGTGGCCATTATTCCATTAGACCTGTGTAGCTACAGTGAAAACGTACCGCCAACGTGGCCGAGAGAAAGAGCACGAATGCGGGAACAGTTAGCAGCGGATAGCCGAAGAGGAATTCCTTAGAGAACGAAGAGAAATTCCTTCGAGAACGATCGAGAGAGAAGTCTTGCCGTTTCGCCGGGAGAGACTGAGAGAGTTGAATACGGACATCTACGCGTCAAATAGCCGTGCAGAGCGCGGTTTCGCCAAGAGAGGGCAGCGTGTACCAGCGTACAGCTCTGCAAATATCCTTTAAGGAGCAGACATTAGAGTGCAGAGTCTGTTTCATCGCATCGCTGTTGTCTTCAGGCAGAAAAGTGCGTGTGTCCATCATCCCACAACGGGCGTCAGGTTTGACTGTGCTATCGCTACAAATTCATGAACATTTGGAAAAGAGTTGATTTAACATTTGAGCTATTTGCAGTTCTTGATTTATTGATATTGTGAATGTTGTAATGTGTGCTTTCAAAGTCAATGTTGTTAATAGGCTAATTGAGAGTTGAGTTGAAATGCATGATCAAATGTGTTTGATTGTATGATTGTATAGGTTTAGTTGAGTAAATATCTTCATTAGCTATTTGGTTAGCACTCATAAGTAGGCCTACATAGCCTAGATGTAAAGGGTTTATTTGCACATTTTGCAATAATTACCGAATATCATAATGGCTGCCCGTGGTGAAGAAGTAGACTCATTTAGGAAACAAATTGAGTCCCTTCGATTAGAATTAACCAAATTGAATGAACAATTAGAAAGTGAAACTGATAGTGCTGAAAAGGAGAGATTAGAGTCACTCAGAGATGAGATAAATACTAAAATAGAAGTAAACCGAACAGCACAGGAGGAGTTTATCGCTTCCACTTTAAAGAAAAACCCAACCAGGAAATCTTCACGGGACAGAAAGATAACCCCAAGAATGCAGGAATGGAAGGAGCGAGAGGCTTCTAAAATGGAGAGTAAATTCAGCACGGTGTATGGAAAGTGGAAAGAGCAGGTTGCTGCTACACGTACCAAACTGAAAGAAGAGTGCTCTGACAATGATTTGGCCATCATGATGGATGTTATTGAAGAACTAGAGATGCAAGTGAAAGCTGCGTATGAAGACATACGATCTCTGTCGGCGCCTTCTACTGATATTAGAAGAAAGGCAGATTCCTGCATAGCAGTAACTAATGATGTGATTGGGCTAATGCAAGTACGCATGAGTGAATTGGGGGAAATTGAGTTTGTTGCTGAGGCAGAAGGAGTAAGACTCCATAGAGTGCTTGACATGGAGTATGCCCAGTCAATATTCGGGCCTTCATTTGTCAAATCTGCTGCTCGTAGCGCCCACTCAGGCAGTTTATTAGAACGGCAAAACGTCACAGCGAAAATAGCAGAATGTTCTGCAGAGCTTGCTGCAAAGAAGGCTGAAATTGAGATGGAGGATGCTATCGCCGCACAAAGGCAAGAGCTTAAGAAGCTAGAAAATCAGAGAGATCTTCAAGTAATGGCTGCTAAGCTTAAGGCGTACTCCGAGGCTGACTCAGGTGAGAGATACGAGAGATCAGCAGGCAGTGAGGTGGTTATATCTCGTCCAGTACTTAACAAAGAAACTAAGAAGGAACAAACATGTAAGATTAATGACAAACAAACAGACAGTACTAATAACGAAGCATCATTAGTGCAAGCCCTTCATGACTCAATGGTCCTCACCAGACTTCCTGCACCAGAGCCTACCGTCTTCTCGGGAGACGTACTAAACTTCCTAGAGTGGAGCACGAGTTTCAAGGCATTAATTGAACATCGCTGCACAAATCCAGCAGACAGGTTGTTTTACCTACAGAAATACACCAGTGGTGAGGCAAGATCTGTATTGGAAGGAAACTTTTTCAGGAAAGATGACGAAGCCTACGACCAGGCATGGGCGGCACTGAACACCAGGTACGGTCACCCCTTCGTAATTCAGCGCGCATTTAGAGACAAGCTGAATAACTGGTCAAAGATAGGGTCGAGGGAGTCAGTTCAACTGAGACAGTATAGTGATTTTCTCACAGCTTGCAGCAATGCCATGCCGCACGTAAAAGGGCTGCAGGTGTTGAATGATTGTGAAGAAAATAAAAAGATGCTCCAGAAACTCCCCGATTGGGTGACCTCTCGCTGGAATCGTTATGTCACAAGGCAGTTGAAACAAACAGAGGACTACCCTAGTTTCAAAGAGTTTGCTAATTTTATTGCAGAAGAAGCAGAAATTGCGTGCAATCCTGTGACATCCTTCCAAGCATTGAAGCCTACTGACGAGAGGCCGTCCAGAGATCTTAAGCGCCCAAAGGCTAGTGCGTTCACCACAAACCTCAGAGCACCAGATGAGTCAAGTATGGCAGCGAGAACACACAACGCAGTGGTGAGCACCCCAAAGGAGTTTTCAGGATACAAGAAAGAGAACCCTCCCTCCTCATCTTCAAACCCAGTTAAATGCATGTGCTGTGGAGAGAGCCACTCCATTCACAAATGCCAGAAGTTCTTTGACAGGCCTATGGAGGTCAAGAAAAGGTTTATACTTGACAACAACCTGTGCTTTGGATGTCTTAGAAGAGGTCACATTTCAAAGGACTGCAAAGGTAAAGCCATTTGTGGTATATGCAAGAAGAGTCATCCGACACCACTTCACGAAGACCGTCCTTCTGCAGACAAATCGTCTTCTCATGCCATGCAAGCAGAAGTAAACACCTCTTCTCGTTCCTGCTATGCAGTTAGAGGCGATGGTGGGAGCACCTCTATGATAGTGCCAGTGTGGATTTCTTCGACCACCACTGAACCAGAGATCTTAGTGTATGCCCTTCTAGATACCCAGAGTAGCAACACCTTTGTAGATCAGGACGTGTGTGAGAGGATAGGGACAGTTTCAGAACCAGTCAAGTTAAAGCTTTCCACTATGATGGGAAAAGACTCCATCATTAAGAGTGAAAGAGTTAGTGGATTAAGAGTTAGAGGGTTTAACTCACAAAGCTTTATAAACCTGCCACCTGCCTACACCAGGGATTTCATCCCACTTGAACGTTCCCACATTCCTACCCCTGACACAGCAAAGAAGTGGAAACATCTGGACAGCATGGCACATGAGATACCAGAGCTTATGAATTGCGAGGTGGGACTACTAATAGGCTACGACTGCTCCAGAGCCTTAGCTCCAAGAGAAGTAATCACAGGAGATGATTATGAGCCATATGCCATCAAGACAGACCTGGGATGGAGCGTTGTCGGCAGCACACCACAGGCTGTAAGCTCAACAGATGTGACTGGCCTGTGTTGTCGTATATCTGTCAAGGAACTTCCATCAATGACACCAGCCTCTGTCATCAGAGCCCTTGAATCAGACTTTAAAGACACAAACCCTGGGGAAAAAAGCATATCACAAGATGACATACAATTCTTACAGACCCTGAATGGAAGAATACACCAGAATGCTGACGGTCACCTGGAAATGCCCCTCCCCTTTAAGACACGCCCACAACTGCCAGACAATAAGCAGCTGGCTGTAGTGCGACTGAAGCACTTGAAAAGAAAACTTGAGAAAAATCTCAAATTCAAGGAGGACTATATCAGATTCATGGAGGGTGTATTCAAGGATGGCGACGCAGAGAGAGTGGAGAACCAACCCAAGGAGGGAAATGTGTGGTATATTCCACACCAAGGGGTCTATCACTCTAGAAAGCCAGAGAAAATAAGGGTTGTGTTTGACTGCGCTGCTAAGTATGGAGGCATGGCTCTGAATGATCACTTATTGACAGGACCTGATCTCACAAACGGGCTAACAGGAGTACTCTGCAGGTTCCGCAAACACCCAATAGCAGTCATGTGTGATGTGGAAAAAATGTTCCACAGGTTCCATGTAAACAAAGAAGACAGAGATTACTTACGGTTCCTGTGGTGGGAAAAAGGAGACTTGGATTCAGAGCCAAAGGAATATCGGATGAAGGTCCACCTTTTTGGAGCTGCATCATCTCCTGGCTGCGCCAATTATGGAATAAAGTACCTGGCTAGTCAGAACGATGAAGAGTATCCCCTAGCAGCCAACTTCATCAAATTTAGTTTCTATGTTGATGATGGCCTAGTCAGTGTAGAACAGGTAGATACAGCCATCCAACTGGTGAGAGAAGCACAAATTGTGTGCGAAAAGGGGAGATTACACCTCCATAAGTTCATATCCAACAACAGAGAGGTTTTGGAGTCAGTTCCTGACAGTGAACGAGCAGGCGGAGTTCGTGATGTGGATCTCAGTCATGGTGAACTTCCAGACCAGACTGTGTTGGGAGTGAAATGGTGTGTGAACAGCGACACATTCTCCTTCAAAGTCACCCTGGATGAGAAACCAGCAACGCGGCGTGGAATCCTTTCAATTGTAGCCTCTGTGTTCGACCCACTAGGATTCCTGGCTCCCTTCCTATTAATGGGAAAGAAAGTGCTACAGGAAATGTGTCAAAGGGGCATAGGATGGGACGAACCGCTACCCGGAGAGTTAAAGCCACGATGGGAGAGCTGGCTGAATGACCTGGAGAATCTGCAAAAACTCCAAATTCCAAGATGCTTTGCTCCTGAAAATCTAGGGAAGATCCAAAGAGTTGAGCTGCATCACTTTTCGGATGCAAGCTGCCAAGGTTATGGTCAGTGCTCCTACATCCGAGTGGTGAGTGAAGAAAAGGTGCATTGCTCCTTTGTTATGGGCAAGGCGAGGGTTGCACCGACAAAAGTGGTCACCATACCAAGGTTGGAGCTAACGGCTGCAGTGGTCTCTTCAGCGGTCAGCAACATGTTAAAGGAAGAGCTGGAGCTCAAAATCGACCAAGAGTATTTCTGGACCGATTCTCAAGTAGTCTTGGGCTACATTAACAATGAGGCCCGAAGATTCCAGGTTTTCGTCGCCAATAGAGTCCAAAGAATCAGAGAAACTACCGACCCAACACAGTGGTACTATATAGACACTAGTCAAAACCCGGCAGATCACGCCTCCAGAGGCCTCAAGGTGGCAGAGTTAATTAGCTCAAACTGGCTCACAGGACCCAAATTCCTGTGGGAGAGAGAGATTGACACACCAAAAGCACCTCTAGAGCTTCTGATGGGTGATCCTGAAGTCAAATCGAAACAAGTACTACAAACTGAAGTAGTCGAAGAAGACCATTTCTTGGAAAGATTTAAAAGGTTCTCAAAATGGCATACAGCACTGACTGTTGTTGCTCGGATTCAGCGTCTAGTGAAAAGAGACAAAACAGCAGAGCCCATAAATGTGGAAGACAGAAGGCTAGTCTTGTGCTGGTAAAATTAGTACAAAGGGATGCCTTCAAAGAAGAAATGCGAGAACTGAGTCATGGCAAACTGCCACGCAGCCATCGGTTGTACCAGCTGAACCCAGTATTGCAGGATGGTGTCCTCAGGGTGGGAGGGCGTTTAAAAAGGGCTTCTTTACCTCTCGACTTGAAGCACCCAGTGATCCTGCCAAGAGACGGTATGGTTACACGTCTGATACTCGATTACTACCATGGCAAAACTCAGCATCAAGGCAGAGGACAAACTCTAAACGAACTGAGAGCAAATGGCTATTGGATTGTGGGTGGTAGCAAAGCTGTGGCAAACCACATTAAACAATGTGTCACATGCAGGAAAGTTCGCAGGCCGCCAGAAGAGCAAAAGATGGCAGACCTGCCTGCTAACCGAGTCAATCCCTCACCACCCTTCACGTATTGTGGGATGGATTGTTTTGGACCTTTTCACACAAAGCAGGGTCGTAAAGAGTATAAGAGGTATGGTCTCATACTCACCTGTTTATCCTCAAGGGCAATTCACATAGAAATGCTGGAGGATCTAACAACTGATGCTTTCTTGAATGCCTTGAGATGTTTTATAGCCATCCGTGGAGCTGTAAGAGAAATCCGATCGGATCAAGGGACAAATTTTGTTGGGGCAAAGAACAAATTAACAAAAGCTTTAAACGAAGTCGACAAAGACAGATTAGCTGCTTACCTGGCAGAAAAGCAGTGCGACTTTACTATGAATATACCTGATGCCAGTCACATGGGAGGGGTTTGGGAACGTCAGATTAGGACAGTAAGGAGCGTGCTAAGCTCAGTCCTTTCTCAGAGTGCTGGCAGGTTAGATGATGCTTTATTGAGAACCTTTTTCTATGAAGCCATGTCAGTAGTGAATAGCCGTCCACTCACCGTCGACAGTATCAATGACCCAAACAGCCTAGAGCCACTTTCCCCAAACCATTTACTTACTATGAAGGCCTCTGTCCCGCTGCCTCCACCAGGGAGGTTTGTGTCTGAAGATCTGTACGCCAGGAAAAGGTGGCGCAGAGTACAATATTTGACAGAGCAATTCTGGAGCAGGTGGAGAAAGGAATATTTAGCAAATATCACCCTTAGACAACGCTGGCACTCTCCAAGACGAAATGTGAAGTTGGGAGATATTGTCATTGTCAAAGAAAACGAGATTCCCCGCAATGAGTGGAAACTGGGAAAAGTACTTGATGTTCACAAAGATGATGATGGACTGGTGCGAAGTGCCACAATACAAATAGGAAATAGAAAGCTAGGGAAAGAAGGTCAACGTCTCATTAATCCATCCATTCTTCAACGTCCCATTCACAAGTTAGTTGTACTTGTAGAAAACAACTGAAAAGTATTTCAATTGAACAAGCTTGCATACTTACCTGTGTTTCCAATTAAGTGAAGAAGAAAGGGTTGTATGTGTTAGTATTGGTGTAAAGAGTATCTTACCTGGGTGGAGAGTAAAGTATCAATATTGACATGAGTTGTTAGAAACAGCAAGTTGGTTCTGGAAATTACCAGATTTGTTTACAGATTTGCACCATAAATCATAGTAATTTGGTGGGAGTGTAGCTGTCTCAGAAGTTGAGACTTGTCATGTGATACATACTTCATGTTTAATGTTAAAAATACATTCATGATTGTTTGGGTTTAAAAGGCAATATGTAAATATGGACTTAAAAGGATTAAACATGTATAGATAAAACAATATTTCAGTAAAAATGTTCCATGCTACAGTTCTCATTGTAAATCAGAGTATTGGGTCATGTGATCCGAATTGAGTACATTGCATTATGGGAGAGAGAAAGTAACAGAGAAGAAGAGAAGACATGTCCGTGTAAAGCTCCAGAAAAAGTTAATATCTACATGTGGTCTAAGAGGCGCACACGGTAACAGTCTTAATTATTTGATTCATAGGTTGATTATTGTTGTTGTGTATGTACATGGAAGCATGTGAATGTTTATATTTTGAGTTTAGTGAATTCCTCACGGGCTCACATGTTCGGTCATGCCCAACAATGTACGATAATTGAGAGACTGACTAATTGTCATTTTATGTTGTATTTCTTTATTTTTAGTTTTCACGGTGTCCAATGATTCAGAGAGAGAAAATAAATCGGCGAAAGACATCTGTATGAAGCGTGGCCATTATTCCATTAGACATTAGACCTGTGTAGCTACAGCACCTATTGCTGCCCTTACTATGAAAATATCGGCTACGAGATTTGTTTGGAATCAAAAGGCCGATTCTGCTTTTGAGGAACTGAAAAAAAGGTTCAGTTCTGAGCTAATTCTCATCACGCCCAATCCCTCCCTCCCTTTTGTGGTTGAGGTTGATGCTTCCGATCCACGTTCCGGTTCGTCCGGTTATTGTTTTCATATGCGCTTCTGCCTGCGGAGTACTTAAGTTCCTCACTTCCGCTTCTCCGGAATTTAATCAAATTAAGTAGCAATAGCAAGTCCCCCCTGAAAATAAACAGAGTTTAATATCAGGAGGTCACCAGTACCTGACTATACCTGGCTCAAATGCAATGTCGTGAGACAAACAAACACCAGAGAAGCGGAAGCAAGGAACTTAAATAACCTGCAGGTAGAAGCACATGTGGAAACAATAATGAGGCTGGCAAACCACGAAATGGAACATGGAAAAAATCTGATTGATTCACAATCGTGAAAGCAGGACGAGAGCCAAAAAAAAACGTCTCTGCCTATTCCCTTTGTTCCATCGCCTATCTGATTTCCTGGTTTTGATCTTTTGGATTGTCTTGATTATTCTTTTGGATTTTGTCTCGTCTGGAATCGTACCTGGCTTTTTGACCTTGGACTGAAATAAACAACGTTCTTTTGCCTAATCCTGGTCTGCGCTTTGGTCTCTGAGTCTGGGGTGCTACAGTACGTTCTGACCAGTATGGACCCAGCAGACCCTGCTCACATGCCCGTTGCACTAGAGCAGCAAGGAGCCATGCTAGGGCGTCATCAGTCACACCTGAATGTGGTCACTCACCATCTCCAGACCCTCTCTTCCTGTGTGGCGGAACTGACGACAACCCTGTGAGCCTCTCCACAAGGCATCGCACCCCAGCAACCCATCTGTTCCACCTTCGAGTCCTCCTCCCACGCAGGTGCGCGAACCTCGCCTGCCTCCTCCCGAGAAGTACGCTGGACGTGGGGAACAGCTGCCTGGGAGGCGTGTCTACCATCCTGCAGAAGCTTCGACCAGTTCACCGGTGAGATGACAGAGGGATGGAGGTCTGAATCGGACTTTGCCATAAACTTCCAGACATTAGCGACCACCAGTGGCTGGGAGAAGAGGGCGCTCTACGATACCTTCCTCAACGGGCTCTCTGAAGACATCAAAGACGAGCTACTGACTTGTGACCTGCCCGAGTCCCTTGATGACCTCATCTCCCTGGCCATTTGAGTGGACTCGAGTGGCCAACTCACTTAATAGCCAGCGGCTCGCCAAGATAACAAACATCAGCTCCTCTTTGTCGCTGCACATCTCCAGCAACCATCATGAAGAGATCAATCTGTACATCATTGACTCTCCCCATTCACCCATCATCTTGGGTCACCCCTGGCTAACTAAATACGGCCCCAGTCTGGACAGCAAGCCCCTATTGCCTTTCGAACTGTCTCCGTCAAGCTCACTCACCTGTCCCGAGTTTCCGTCCTTCCGAGCAAGCTACTGACATTAAGTCAGTCCCTCCCAAGTACCTGGACAGCAAGGCTGTCTTCTGCAAGTTCTGCACGTCCCGAGCTACCTCCCTGCCTCCTCATCGCCCTTACGGCAGATTCATTGAGTTGCTACCTGGAACTGCCCCTCCCAGGGGGCGCCTGTTTTCACTATCCCATCCTGAAACTGAAGCCATGACTATGTATATAGCCATGGAGTATATACAGGAGTCTTTGGCGGCAGGGATCATTCGCCCCTCGTCCTCCCCTGCTGGAGCAGGGTTCTTCTTTGTGGGCAAGAAGGATGGCTCCTTACGGCCCTGCATTGATTACCGTGGGCTGACTGACATCACGGTCAAGAACCGATACCCTCTCTCATGACATCAGCATTTGAACTGCTCCAAGTAGCCACCATCTTCACCAAGCTGGACTTGCGCAACGCTTACCACCTGGTGTGCATCAGAGAAGAAGATGAATGGAAGACAGCATTCAACACCCCCTCGGGGCACTACGAGTACCTTGTGATGCCCTTCGGTTTGTGATGCCCCAACTGTTTGTGAAAGCTGAGAAGTGTGAATTCCACTGCCAGTCAACCACATTCTTGGGATACATCATTTCGGCCGGGAGCCTCCAAATGGACCCCCTTAAAATCAAGGCTGTGACGGAATGGCCCCGGCCGGACAACCGCTAAGAATTACAGCGCTTCTTAGGATTTGCCAATTTTTACAGCTGCTTCATCAGGAACTAAAGCACACTGGCCGCTCCACTCACCGCCCTAACCTCAGCCAAGATCCGTTTCTCTTGGAACCCCAAAGCAGAACAAGCATTCAAGGACCTCAAACAGCGCTTCACCTCCGCTCCCATTCTCATACACCCCAATCCTGAGGACCAATTCATCGTATAAGTCGATGCATATAATATCGGGGTGGGGGCAGTACTTTCTCAGTGCTCTCAAAAGGACAACAAGGTTCACCCCTGCGCCTTCTACTCTCACAGCCTTTCACCTACTGAACAAAATTACGACATTGGAAATCGTGAGTTGCTGGCAGTAAAACTTTCTCTGGAAGAACGGCGTCACTGACTAGAGGGCGCCTAAGTTCCATTTATCATTTGGACTGATCATAAGAACTTAGAATATCTACAGACCGCTAAAAGACTTAACCCTCGCCAAGCTCGTTAGGCTATGTTCTTTTCGAGGTTTAATTTAAACCTGTCCTATTGTCCTGGAGCCAAGAACACCAATGTACTCTCCCGTCTATTCAACACCCCTGAAAGCCCTCCCGAGACTGACACCATTCTGCCCCCGAGTTGCTTCATCAGAGCACAGCTGGACATTGAAGCAGTGGTGCGTGGCTCAAGAAGGAGAAGCAGGTCCTAGTCGCTGCCCAGATAATCGTATTTTTGTTCCTGTTTCTGTGCGTTCTCAAGTCCTTCAGTGGGGACATTCATCACAGTTTTCCTGCCACCCCGGGATCAGAAGAACTAAAGTATTTATCTAACGCAAGTTCTGGTGGCCATCCATGACGCAAGATATCACGGATTCCGTTTTAGCCTGCTCAGTATGTGCCCAGAGTAAGAACTCCACTGCTAACTGGAAACTGCAAACCTTATGATTCATCATGTTTTTCCATCTCCATGATCTTCCATCTGACATCATGTCCGACCGGGGTCCACAATTCATTTCACACTTTTGGAAAGCATTCTGCAAGCTACTGGGGGCAACGGTCAGTCTTACATCTGGATTCCACCCACAATATAATGGCCAGACTGAGCGGGCTAATCAGTTATTAGAAACTGTCCTACTATGTCTGACATCTCACTATGATCTCAAAACCCTGTAGTCAACAACTTCCCTGGGCTGAGTATGCTATCAACTCACACACTTCTGCCTCATCTGGATTTTCCCCGTTCGAGTGCTGCCTGGGTTACCAACCTCCCCTGTTCCCCAGCCAAGAGGAGAAAGTTGGAGTTCCTTCGGCCGAGGCGTTGTTGGAAAACTTGGCAGCGCACCCGTAACAATCTTTTCCGGACCAGAGCACGCATGAAGCAGCAAGCTGACGGTGCGCACCAAAGCACCTCGTTATCGCCTGGGACAACAGGAGACATTCCACTGAGAGTCGAATCCCGTAAGTTGGCTTCCACATTCATTGGTCCTTTCCCTATCATTAAGATTATTAGTCCCACAGCAGTTAGACTCAAACTCCCTCATACTATGCGTAGAATCCACCCTACATTCCATGTGTCCCGTGTCAAGTCTGCCGTCACCCACCCTTTGTGTCCTGCCCGTTTCCCCCCCCCCGACTCATTGATGACGCTGAAGCTTATACTGTGCGCAAACTGTTGGACATTCGTCGTCAAGGTGTACAGTACCTAGTGGACTGGGAGGGCTATGCCCCCGAAGAGCATTGTTGGATCCCATCCCGTTTCATTAGTTCCAACCCTTATAAGAGACTTTAATGCTGCGCGATCAAACTCTGTTGTTCCCATTAGAACGCCTACCACCGTTCAAGTCAAAAGGCTAATACAATAGTCAAAAGCCATGTGCATATCAGAGAATGACTGCTGCACAACTAAAAAAAACTTTTTGTTTTGAGGCAGGCTAGTAGACTGCTTTCCATGTTTGAGAGGTGAGACAACAGGCATAAAATTAACCAGTTTTTCATTTTGTTCTAACCGGTTCAGGAACGTTATGTTGCAAGAGGAACAGAAGAACATGTTAAATGTTAAAATTTGGATTCTGCTCGGAACGAACGGATAGAAAATAAATTCAGTTTTCAAGCCCTGTTGTGCCACTATACAAAAAGGGAGGATTAGGTGGCCAGATGTAGAGAGACAGTTTTTGTTGTTGTTGGAATTCTACCAGGAAACCAGGGTTACACTCCTACTCTTTATAAAGGTGCCATGGGGTCTTTAATGACTACAGTGTGTCAGGACTGTTTAACATCTTATCTGAAGGATATAGCACAGTGTTCCCATTACCATGCTGGGCCACTGGATTTATATTTTGACAAGAGAGATGAAAGCCCCCTACTAGCCTACCAACACCTCGTCGCTTAGCTTCAGCAACTTGACATGAGAAGGGCACAGGTTAGTATAGCTGCTTAGCCTGAGCAATTTGACATGAGAAGAGTACATGGTGGTTTGGCTGCTTAGTTTCAGCAGTTTGACATGAGAAGGGTACAGGGTGGTATGGCTGCTTAGCTTTAGCAGTTAAACATAAGAACGGTACAGGGTGGTATGACTTCTGGCTATGCAGAGTAGCAGTAGATGCATGTTTAACTAATGTAAGACAACAAATATTGCATCAGCCCGGAGTGGAAAAACACTAAAAATGTGTAACCAGGTCAACACGGACATGCTTTGGGGGCTGTCTTCCAAGGACCCACACCCACAACCAAAGGAATGAATACACAATACACAATGAATAAAAGAGTTTTGTGAGACAGTAAAGAAAATAAACTGCAGCCTGTTTTGAATCATTGGTAAGGCATTGATATTAAAGGCCCCAACAGTAGAAGTGTGCAGATGTAGGTGGATTAGTGTAAAAAATAAGGTAGTATCACAGTGTGAAATATATGTTTAGCTTATAGATGTGTGCATGTATTTTAGGCCAAGAACACTATGAATTACAGAGGAAAAAAATAAAAGATATGACCCACCACCAAGTAAATATGCATATTCCAGAATGTCTGGATGTCCCGTGATATGCTGAGATACATGATATTCAATGTTCCTCTACTACTACTACTAATAATTAAAAATTATTTATAAAGTGCATGACATTGATCTTTATAAATATAATTACAGTTTGAAAACTTCAACAATGGATAATTATTTCTTTGTTTATTTTCCACAAAAGACCTCAAACCATTTATGACCTGTCCTTAGGGAAACCCGGCTGTCTGAATGCCTTTGATTGGGAGGAGAACAGCGGAAAGTGTCTTTCAGATAGGGTTCATTCACATTTATTTATCAGCTGTGCAGATCAAAAGCAGCTTCCCTGACTTAGAAGAATAGAAAAGCTGTATAGGCACTCAGCACTAGCATCTATGATTACAGAGACTACTGCGCATGAAAGATATGCATAAATATCGAGGGCTAACCTTTCTACGCATCACATACACTGTGATTTTTGAGCCTCTAAGCCCACTCTAAATATGAAATCATGCCTCGTGCTATGACAGGCAGAAAAAAATGCCAACATTTTGTATTGACTTATACTTGTGAAGAGAATATCACTTTTTTTTTTTACAGGTTACACATTTATTTTAGCAAGACTGCAATTTAGCATAATGTTAAGCTCTGTCTGTATAAACAGAGCTGCAATGGCACTTTCTATTTTCTCTTGAGTCAAATACATTGTGGCAACTAATACAGCACTGTGACTGCACAGTGAAGCTGCAGTAAACATGCACAAATAGCTTTTTCCATCATAATGCACCTCCTAAAGAGGCTTTATTTTTTTGAGTCGGAGGACAATTACGATAGGATCCACATTAGCAGTCAAGGAGATTTTACAAAAGAGTGAGTGAATTGTGAAGCAGGGTTACAACCAAGCAAAAATGCTGGTGTAAATCTAACACTGCTGGTGTACATTTAACACACTAGGGGCCCTATCTTGATGATCTTAGAAGTTGGTCTAAAACACATGGCGCAAGTGCATTTAGGGCGTGTCCAAATACACGCTTTCTAGTTAGACAGCGTGTTAGCTCTAAGTAAGGAGCAAGGTGCAAATGGGCTGAACTTAGTCTCTTCATTAATTATAGGTGTGTCTTGGGCAATAAACCAGTCAAAATGTCATATCCCATTCCCTTTAACAGCCTGCTTTTCCACCTTGGCGGATTGCTTATGTGATGGCGAAACAGACATGCTCGCGCATGTGTAGTTAAAGCGTGCGTGCAAGAAATAAGCTATATGGATCAATAGTATGATCAATATTATTCGGACTAACCATTATGACGCGTTTTGATATACACAATAATAATTTTTAACATTAGGGGTTCCCGGCAATTCCCGACAGTGCTGTTATTTTAGAAAATATACGAGGTTTAATCACAGATTCAGCAGTAAGATCACAGATAATGCATTTCAGCTTGCGAAGTTCAAGCTTCATCCGAAATTAATATTCTCAGAATAACATAAATAGCATTATTTTGGCATAATGATGACACTAAATACACGAAAGCTGTCAGGTTCGGTTCCCATAGGTTCAAGCATACTTGCTTTGTTTGATAATGTCCTGCTTATAGAAATATGACCAACTTGTTTTTACTGGTCTGGTAACTTAATGCTTTAAAACAAACCCATTTCCCCGGGATTACAGCGACAACTTGCATCTATTGCAGAAGAGAAAATTAGTATTTTTGGGAAAAATATGAATACCTATTTCACAATGTTATCTTGATATCTTGTATGCATGCTTGTGTGTGCTAGGGCTGTGCCAATGATCATCTAAACAAGAAATCGAGATTTATTTAGTTGAGGACGATTCTATTTAATAAAATTGCGATATGCTAATTAGTAAGCTGTCTGCCTCATAAAACTTTAGGTTACTGTCGTAACCCCGGTTCTCTGAAACATCGAGTGGAGAGATCCACCTATGGGAATGACGTCCGGTCATGACCACCACAGAAGCATCCAATTGCACCAAGTCTGGCCCTGACAGACAGTAGCGTGTCAAATGCGAAGGAGGCTCCGCCCTCCTTGTACGAGCATATATGACACTGTAACGCTACTACTCCTCAGTGAACATATTCGCTTCTCGCGCACAGCAAGCAGGGCAATGTTGGTGGATCTCTCCACTCGATGTTTCAGAGAACCGGGGTTACGACAGTAACCTAAAGTTCTCTTTCATAATCTCGTTTCGAGATCCACCTATGGGAGATTTGGCCAACTCCCGGATTGCCATATGCTCACAGCTGAGACGCTGTCAAGCCAGCAAGGGAGGCCTCCCTCCCTAGCAGGAGGGTGGTGCCTAGCGCATCCCCTGTAGGCAAGTACAAAACACAATCCACTGTCCAGTGTAGTAACTGGGGTCCGGGAACAGTGTGAAGTACTACACCCATAGTGAGATGTGTGTGGCGCACACAGAGCTCACCCCCAATACTGAGTGGGCTACCGGTGTCCTGGTAACATCCAGACGGTAAAACCTCACAAAAGTATGTGGAGAAGCCCAGCCTGCGGCTGAACAAATTTCCTGCATGGAGACCCCACGAAACAGGGCCCATGATGCAGCCACGCCCCTCGTAGAATGAGCCCTCAGACCCGAGGGAGGCGATACCCCCTTTGAACCATATGCCATAACAATAGCTTCCACAAGCCAATGGGACAGCTGCTGCTTAGAGATGGCTTTCCCTTTGCAGGCGGGGGCCCAGGCCACAAAGAGCTAGTTGCTCTTTCTGAAAGCCCTAGTCATTGTAATATACATGTGGAGAACACGCACAGGACACAGCATATGTAGCCTTTGCTCTTCCTCAGAAGAGAACGGCGGTGGGTGAAAAGCGGAAAGCTCCAACACCTCACATGTGAAAGCTGGGAAGCTTTTAGGCATAAAGGCAGGATTAGGTTTAAGGAAAAACTTATCCATATTAGGGGAGAATATTGTGCACGAGGGATGTACTGAGAGCGCATGGAGATCGCTGGCCCGCTTAGCAGAGGCTAATGCGAGCAGCAGTACTGTCTTCAGAGACAGTAATTTTAACTCTATTCCGTGTATAGGCTCGAATGGCCGTTGGGACAGAGCCTCCAGCACCAGTGATAAATCCCATGAGGGAATGAGCTTTTTAACAACAGGCAGAGAACGGCGAGCCCCCTTCATGAACCTGCGCACGAGGGGATGCTGCCCCACTGTATTGTCATTGAAAACCATATGACAAGCAGTGATAGCTGCCAGGTAAACCTTAATGGTAGAAAAGGATTTTCCTTCATCCATCAGGTTTTGTAAAAAACTCAGCACGTCAGAAACAGAGCACTGATAGGGCACTGACTGACGGGAGGCACACCACTTTTCAAATACCTGCCACTTATTGTCATAAAGTGATCTGGTAGAAGACGCTCTCGCGCTCTGAATGGTTGCCACCACGCGAGGGGGGAGCCCTAAAGCGTCGAGGTTGTGCCTTTCACGGGCCAAGCCCAAAGAGCTATTCGCTCTGGGCAGGGGTGATATATTTCCCCGTTTGCCTGAGACAGCAGGTCCGTGCGTAACGGGAGCGCGCACGGCTGTGCATAAAGGAGAGCAATTATCTCCGCCAGCCACGGTGATTTCGCCCACCTGGGCGCTATTAGGATCAGTGTCAAACTCTGCTCTCTCACTCTGGCTAGAGTGGGAGAGATGAGAGCGAGGGGGGGAAACGCATATAGAAGCACAAGGGTGGGCTAGTGCGTCTACGCCTAGAGGCGCGTTCTTGTCCCGTAGCGAGAAGAACATACGACAATGGGCGTTTTCGTGCGAGGCGAAGAGATCGACGGCTGCGTGGCCAAATCTCTGCCATAGCATTTCCACAGTCTGGGGATGCAGTTGCCATTCCCTGTACAGTGGGTTTCCCCTTGACAGCAGATCTGCGCCCGTGTTCAGAATGCCTGGAACATGGGTCGCACGTAACGACAGAAAGTGATGGCTGCCCCATACCAGCAGTCTGTGAGCTAGACTGTGGAGATGGAGAGAGCGCATGCCCCCCTGGCGATTGACGTATGCTACAGCAGTCGTATTGTCGCAACGTACTAGCACATGCCGTCGCCTTAAGCGGGGTAGAAAATATCTGAGAGCTATCCATATAGTCAGGAGCTCCAGATAATTGATGTGAGCTGAGCGCAGCTGGATTGGCCACATCCCCGTCGTTACGACTTTTCTCATGAGAACGAGAGGGGTTCCCTGAGTATAAAAGTCTGTGTTCTCCCAATGACGTAGAGCTGCCGCGCACTCGTGCGTCACTGTGAGACGGCGATGGAGATCGCGTACGGGGCTGAGGTGTAGTGATGAAACCCACCTCATAAAGCCCCTCATCCTCAGTAACCCCAGCAGTAAAACCTGCGAGGCTGAGGCCATCAGCTCTTGCAGTCTGAGGCATGTGCGGTACTGTACTCTTAAGCCCGGTTTGAACAGAGAGAGACAGTCCCGCAGGGATACAATGCGGTCCGCTGACAGGCGGGCTAGCATCGAAACAGAGTTTAGCACCAGCCCCAAGAACGTTACACTCTGTGAAGGAGAGAAATTGCTCTTGGGGAGGTTTACCCTGAACCCAAGCGCAGCTAGTTGTGCCAAAACTAACTGCGTGTCTTTCACGACTCTGACTCTCGAATTGGCAATGAATAGCCAATCGTCCATATAAGTCAGTATTCTGACCCCCGTTAGTCTTAACGGGGCCAGGCCCGCCTCCACACAGACACAGAATACCCGTGGGCTTAGGGAGAGGCCGAACGGTAGAACTGTGTATTCGTAGCAAACACCGCGGTGGGCGAAGCGAAGGAATTTCGTGTGGGGAGGATAGATGCTTATGTGGAAGAAAGCATCTTTCAGATCGATTGATGTGAACCCATCGCTCTGACGTATTGAACGTGAAAGAGTATTGTAAGTTAGCATTTTGAAGTTGTACCGCCTCAAATGCTTGTTCAACACTCTGAGATCCAAGATCGGACGGAGGGAACCGTCCTTCTTTGGGATCAGGAAATAGCGAGAATAAAAGCCGTGTTGGGCTTGATCTCTGGGAACCATACGTATCGCCCCCTTTTGTAATAGAGAGGAAATTTCCTCCTCTAAACATGGGCCGAACTCCTCTCGGTTTGAGAGTAAATGACTCCGTTGAAACGTGGGGGTTTCCCTGCAAACTGGAGTCTGTAGCCCTTGGCTATTGTGCGTAGTACTCACTCGGGGGCAAACGTAGCCTGCCAGGCTTGTATGTGGCCCGTGAGTGCCCCTGCTGGTGCGGAGGACCGCAGAGGGGAACGGCCGAGTGCAGCCGTGCTGAATGGGGCTGGCGCTCCACCTAGTGGTGAAACCAGGGGAGGCCTTATGTGATAAGAAGGGGTTTTTCTTAACACATTTTGTTTGTTTTTTGGCCTTTCAGGGCGGAAGCCTTTATTAGGAATGGCCTGGTGTTCGCTTGTACACTATGAGGGTAACACTCCTTGAGTACTGGAACAGAGGCTGGAGCTGGGGGGCACGTGAACTGCAACAGGTGCCCTGACCGCAGCGAACAGAGGAGGGCTGTCCTCCTGAATTGGGAGTCTCCTTCTCTTCATGGGGGGGGGAAGAGAGGAGATGAGCCTGAGTCCAAGGGGCTGGCTGCCCCAGAACATGGACTTAGCCCCGCAATAGCGGTAGTGTCAGGCTGGCCGCTTCCGCTTCTGGTCGGCGGGGGTGGGAGTAGGGGTAGGGGGGGGTGGGCGGCTGCGGCAAAGGACATATTCCCCCAAGGCTTAGCCGGGGGGTTGCCTTGCTGGCCTGGGGCTCTGCCCTGGGGCTTGCCCCTGCCCTGTCCTGGCTGGACACGGCGGTTCACCGCTGGGGGCTGTGGAGGCCGCATGGGTGGCGGCAAGTGAAGCGTCACTCTGCGGGGGAGGCAGAGTTTGAAGGCTTCGTCCTCTTTCCTCTTGTCGTCGCACCGCTGCTGCATGAGGCTCAGCGCGGGGCCGAAAAGAGCCTGGCCTGGCTCAACAGGGGCGCCGGCTATGCGCCTTTTCTCACTGTCGGGCAGACCAGAGAGATTAAGCCAGAGCGCCCGCTCGCCGGCTACGGAGAGAGCCATGGAGCGGCCGCAGGCTTGGACACACTGGCGAGAGTTGCGCAGAACCAAGTCGTTCACAGTGACAATCTCTTGCCACAGTATAGGGGAAGGGGTCCCCTCTTGTAATTGTTTCCCCATCTCCTCTGTGAGCTCAGCTTGGTAAGCTGAGAGGAGGGAGGAAACATTGAGGGCTCTAACCGCGAGGGCTGAGGCCCTGTAGGAAGCCTGGTGGATGGAGGCTGTGAAGCGTTCCATCTTAGTAGGGAGGGTAGGCCTGGGCGGCGCCAGGAGGCCTCCCTGCGTGGGGTTAAGGTGTCGAGCTATGGAGGGCTCAACAGCTGGGGGTTCCCCCATGGCGTGGGCGGCCATGTCCTTAACCTCCAGACCGGAGAAACTGTGCTTGAAATCAAGCGGGTCCTTCCAGTGGTGTTTCAAGTGTTTAGCGCAGGCGGGGAGAACTGGGAAAAGCTGTTTTCTGGGGCCTGGGGGGGGACCCAGGAATTTCCCATCATAAACATCCCTCTCCTCGTCGGCCGGGTTCTGGAGGGCTGGCCATTCGATATTGAGGCGGGCTGCGGCCCGCTCACATACCTCCAGAAGCACGGCGTGGGGTTGGGCGCTAGCTGTACCCATAGCCGGTGCTAACTGGGCCGGTGGAATGGCGTCCTCCTCACCCGAATAATCAGACGCAACCGCCATGTCATCATTATCCGCTGTCTCTCCTTCCAGTATGGGGGTACCGGAGAGCGAGAGGGGGAACGCCAACATGTCTGGGTCGGAGCGGTCAGCCCAACTCAGAGAAGGAAGGTCTTGAGGCGGCCGAGAGGCCGTAGTGCTATCGTCCTCTTTGTCAGAGTCCTCGGGACACAGGTCGTTGCCGTGGGTAGCAGCAACTCTCTGCCTCCGTCGCCTGAGCTTTTTTGGCAGCGCGAGGCAGTGGCTGCAGCTCTCTGGGGAGTCGATAGCCTCCTGGGCATGTTTTGAGCCCAAGCACATGACACAGAGAGGGTGAGTGTCCCTGGCCGTGATGAGGGCACCGCATGCGGCCGGGCAGGCACGCGAGCGTGGCTCCTCAGACGGGCTGAGAGGAACGGGCTTAGAAAGAGCCATTAGCGGGGAGCTAGGCAGCTAAGCAGAGAAACAGGCAGCGTGGGCGGCTGGCTAGAGAGCAAAGAGACAAACTAGCGTGGGTGGCTAGTTGTGAGACAGCACTGTCCTGTTCCGCGTTAGCAGATGCAGGAAAAAATCGTGTCTTGGGCGGGTAGCCTGCACGATACAAGGGCTAGCGCGCGGGGTAGCAGGCTAACACCGAGTGGAGCTACTCAGCACTGACGCACGTTCCCGAACCTTTCACGCCCGGCGGAGGCTGATCCGGAGATATATCCTCCTGCGGACAGTTAAGTGAAAAGGCTCGTGTGGGATACACGGTCGAAGCTGTGAGTGGGGTACTCCGAAATTCGCGAGAAGCGAATGTCAACTGAGGAGTAGTAGCGTTACAGTGTCATATATGCTCGTACAAGGAGGGTGGAGCCTCCTTCGCATTTGACACGCTACTGTCTGTCAGGGCCAGACTTGGTGCAATTGGATGCTTCTGTGGTGGTCATGACCGGACGTCATTCCCATAGGTGGATCTCGAAACGAGATGATGAAAGAGAACTCACTTTTGCATCATGTTCAAGTGGGAATGTGTGATGGTTTTTGTAGCGGATATTCAAACGCAGAGGTGATCAGACAAGTCACCCACATAGGTAAGGAGATATAATACGAACAAAAGAAACTAATTCCTGACAGCTAAACAGCCAAACAAAATCTACCCACGAAAATAAGGCGAACTTGAATAGAACGAGTGAAACACAAATCTAAATCTCCCGAACTCAATACTAGAGGAAAAAATAGGAGATTAGAAAACACAAAGAAAACACCCACGGAACGTAACTCTACAACGTCCAATGTAAGGTGAAATGAAATAATACCACAAAAAGAAAACACTGTCAGCACGTAAATAAATAGCGCAGAACGCTAACAGGCGAAAACACAATCCTATACATATAAAAGCTAAAAGCAAGTCCCTCGTGAACATAAACAAGTTACTATCACAATGTTGCTTTAAACCTGGCTATACCTGGCTCAATGTACAAATGAATGACAAAGAAGCACAAAGGAAGCGGAAGTAAGGAACTTAAATACCCCGCAGGTAGAAGCACAGGTGAAACGAATAACGAGCATGGAAAGCAAAACCCCGGACCGGAACGTGGAAAAAATCCGATAGATTCTCAATCGGGAAACAGGACGAGAATCGCAGCGGAAAGTAAACAAAACCATTGAATCATGACAGAATTAATATGAATTTTCATCAGTATAGGGGGGTAGATCTATATCTATGGGTCCAAAACCCCTATGCAAAACATGTCTGTGGCTGGGTGGGCATGGTTAGCCTCTGCTTGCAGAGAGAGAGTGAGCTGAGCGGCTCTTGGACCCTGAGCCACAGCTGTCATAAGTTTATCAGCATCACGGTGAATCGTGATTGAATAATGGTTTAATTGTTTCTGATTACTATGACAGTGAGCCTGGGCTTGAAAAGGGGGAAGCTGGCGAACAAATGGGGCTGGCTAGAGACGGAGGAAGACAGAACTCCAAGAAGCCGGTAGCCAGCTAAGGAAATAACAAGAAATAAAAAGCTGAACGTATTTCCCCAAGCGCTTCTGTGTGGTGAGACGTTATTCCACAAGAGGTGGCACTCGTTCTTGCCACAATGTCATATTATGAATAAAATAAATTTTGTCCAATATAAAGAATATACATTTGCTTCTTCGGATGGATTAAGATAAAAATATTGATATCAGTGTTACATACACATACATACAGGTGCAGCTCCAAAAATTAGAATATCGTGAAAAAGTTCTATATTTTTTGTCACATGTCAGAAAGTGAAACTCATATATTATATAGATTCATTACACATAGTGAAATATTTCAAGCCTTTATTTCTTAATTTTGATGATTATGGCTTACAGCTAATGAAAACCCAAATTCAGTGTCTCAGAAAATTTGAATATTACATAAGATCAATAAAAAAGGATATTTTAAACAGAAATGTCAGCCTTCTGAAAAGTATGTTCATTTCGATGCACTCAATACTTGGTTGGGGCTCCTTTTGCATGAATTACTGCATCAATGCGGTGTGGCATGGAGGCGATCAGCCTGTGGCACTGCTGAGGCGTAATGGAAGCCCAGGTTGCTTTGATAGCGGCCTTCAGGTCGTCTGCATTGTTGGGTCTGGTGTCTCTCATCTTCCTCTTGACAATACCCTATAGATTCTCCATGGGGTTCAGGTCAGGCAAGTTTGCTGGCCAATCAAGCACAGTAATACCATAGTCATTGAACCAGGTTTTGGTACTTTTGGCAGTGTGGGCAGGTGCCAAGTCCTGCTGGAAAATGAAATCAGCATCTCCATAAAGCTTGTCAGCAGAAGGAAGCATGAAGTGCTCTAAAATTTCCTGGTAGATGGCTGCGTTGACTGTGGACTTCTTCCTCCAGACTCTGGGATCTTGATTTCCAAATGAAATGCAAAATTTACTTTCATCTGAAAAGAGGACTTTGGACCACTGAGCAACAGTCCAGTTCTTTTTCTCTTTAGCCCAGGTAAGACGCTTCTGACGTTTTCTCTGGTTCAGGAGTGGCTTGACACGAGGAATGCAACATTTGTAGCCCATGTCCTGGATTTGTCTGTGCGTGGTGGCTCTTGATGCACTGACTCCAGCCTCAGTCCACTCCTTGTGAAGCTCCCCCAAATTCTTGAATGGATTTTGCTTGACAATCCTCTCAAGGCTGCGGTTATCCCTGTTGCTTGTGCACCTTTTCCTACCACACTTTTTCCTTCCACTCAACTTTCTATGAATATGCTTGGATACAGCACTCTGTGAACAACCAGCTTCTTTAGCAATGACCTTTTGTGACTTACCCTCCTTGTTGAGGGTGTCAATGACTGTCTTCTGGACATCTGTCAAGTCAGCAGTCTTCCCCATGATTGTGTAGCCTACTGAACCAGACTGAGAGACCATTTAAAGGCTCAGGAAACCTTTGCAGGTGTTTTGAGTTAATTAGCTGATTAGAGTGTGACAACATAAGTTTCCAATATTTAACTTTTTCACAATATTCAAATTTTCTGAGACACTGAATTTGGGTTTTCATTAGCTGTAAGCCATAATCATCAAAATTACAAGAAATAAAGGCTTGAAATATTTCACTCTATGTGTAATGAATCTATATAATATATGAGTTTCACTTTCTGAAATGAGTGACAAAAAATATTGAACTTTTTCACAATATTCAAATTGTTTGAGCTGCACCTGTATGTAGCCTAAATGTACCTCAATAAAACATCACTTTTCCCTGTACTCTACAGGATGTATACTTTTGCCCCAGGATTGCATTTTTTTCTGTAGTTTTTTAAATATTCCTATTCCTAATCATATTGACTCCAAGTAAAATCTTTACCTCAATCTACCACATATCAGCGCACAGAAAATTGGAATGAGCATTTGCCATGCCATAACCGTGACAAGTATATACGATAACATGAATATAAAATAGTATTCCATCATCTGCAAAATGCTGCCAAATGTTCTATCTTCAATGAGAATCGGTAGCCTCCATAAAAATTTTTGTTAACCATTGCACTACAGTATGTGAAATGCACTCAAAATGCGAAAATAACAATAGGCCTATCAATCATATTGGAAAGACAGTGCTCGAGTGGAAAAATGAACGTACATATTTAGCCAGAGAGACCAACGGGATTTTAGACGCAAAATTGTTTACATATCAGTATGGGGGAATTCCTCTTCCCAATGTGTTTTTTTATAGAGCTTGCGTAATATGAGACTGTGAAAACTAAAACTACTGTTACGCTGGGCTGTAGAAAATAGTTCAAAGCACCCCAGAAGACATGGGATATACCATTGCTATGGTTATAATGTACTCTATTGGATAAAAGAGCCGGCAATTAAACCAGAATGAACTGTAATGAATGAGACAGGCTTGCAGGGCATGTAGGGTATTACAAGTCGATGTTTCATAGTGTAATAGTGGTATAAAGTGTTGTATATTTATCAAACCGATTGTACCAGACAATAATTGACCACTGAATTTTGAAAGGAACATCTCGATGTGTAAAACCAATGGTAGGATTGTGTATTAATTTCATATTTAGTAGCATATATTGCTAGTAGAATACATGGTAAAATGAGAGAATACTTTCACATGTTTATTTTGCATTTGAGTGAGCAGGGCTTTTCACGGCTTTTCTGGTATACGATCAGGCGATTGTTTGGTTTAACTTTGGTTTAGCTATGACGGAATTAAAATTTTATATGATGAATAAATATATTTATGAACTAAAACATAGACGCTGTCATCCACTATGTCACGCATGGGTAGGCACATACTGGGTGGGGGGGGGGTGCTTGTTAAATGGACTTGCTAGGGAAAAATAGTGACACTTAGAAACTACGCATTGGGCAGAAATCGTCACGAATCATCTACCAATAAAGTTTAAAAAAGAGTTTGTGATTTCCACTAATAGTTTGGTTGCAGGAGCAACGAATGTCTCAGTTGCGCAAAAAGGTCTCGCCGGCAGGACCATCTGCGCAAAGGGGTTAATATAAGGGAATTAATTTGCGTTGGTGAATCCAATTCATTTATTAGTTTATATGTTTCACCTTCAATACATGGCGTGTATGGCGGACGCTAGCTAGCTTTACAAAACGTTAAATTGAAAGTTATTGTGGCTGTGTTTACTATTTTATGTTGCTCTTGTATGTAGATGTGTGCAGCACCCTCTCATCGCTCAAAACAAATCAAACGGATTGAGGAACTGAAGTTGAGCATCAAAGCTAGGCTATCAAAGATAAATTACTACACTTTAAGACCACATAAACGCCCAAGTGTCTGCCATGGACGAATAGTCCAAAAATACGAAATATCCTAGCTTTTTTCGTAGAGTAAAGCGAAGATGTCGGGTCATCCGATCTGATGCTGGATACTGGAAGGTTAGCATAAATAACATTATGTCCATTGCAGTTAGGCTTAACCATAGACTAACATTAGAAACATTGGCTTATCATGGCTTTCTTTCAAAACAACGTTCAAGTTGGAATGCAGCTGAATACATTGATGGGGTTATATTAAGGTTTGCCAAATATGTTCTAAAGTAGCTCTAGCTATGCCTGGCTTATTTTCTTTTAAATGTGCATCGAGCTACTATTGGCTTATTATCAACAGGCTTTTGTGATAGCCTGTCCTTTCTACGCCTCTGACTGCTACTGCGAGTTAACATAGCTAGCTTACAAAGTTACCTTTCATTTAGCATAACCAAAGTTCTGTGAGCATAACTTAGCAGTCGTCACTATTCATGTCTATGGTCACTATTGTAGTGTCGTTAGGTACAGTAAGAATTTGGCAGTGAAGACAGATAGTTAAAACTTCTTAACAGTCAATACATGGAGGCACCAATGAATGTGCAGAATATATAAATTTATATAGGCTATGGCTTCACACTGGGTGCAAAAGTATAATTAATCAGTCTCATAAAATGTATTATTAAATCATGATTATTAATTTCAATGTTTAAAAAAAAAAAATTTGTTTCTGATTTTTTCCCCATTTTCTCCCAATTTAGTAGCCAATTGAACCCCTATTCTAATTCAATTCCCCCCATGTAGCAACCGCTAGAGAACCACCACTATACAACCCCGTCAGCCGGTAGTAGGAAAGAGGCCGCCACGTCCTCTACAGGGCGCGACTCCCCAAGCTCCTGACCGTGATTCCAACTCGCCCGGGGCCTTATTTTGCGTAGCGATTCTCTTCCGAGCCCTCCCCCCACCCGGAAGCAGCCGCCAATTGCTGCTCCCACAGGGCGCCGGCCATGCTCGGAAAATGGCAGGTCCGGGGCGCGAACCCCGATCCTCGGAGTACAACTGCGCTGACTTTCAGTCAGCGCTCTTACCGTTGTACTACCGCGGCGGCTATTAATTTCAATGTTAACTATTAAAATAATAATCAATAATTGAATCTGAAGGCGTAAGTTTTTTTGGAGGATAGGCTCAAACGTTTATCCAAACAACAATCAGACCGACGACCGGGTTTGACAAGATACAATTTATTAAATAACAAACACGTCTAAAACTAACATCCTAAAAGCAGGGAATGATATGGAAAGGAAAATGAAGTGTAGACAAAGAATAAGGCATATTAAAATTCACAGTTCCATTTATGTATGTGCGCCAGAACACGTGGTGTTCAGAGATCACAAGACATATCTTGTTTAAACTTGGGTCTACAGCTAACAACGTAGCGTACCGGACCCTATTATTGAGCGGAAAACTGAAATTTTTGTGTTCAACATACGATGCTGATATTATTTGGGCACATACCATTGGACATATTATATTTATTAGGTTCACAAAACGATAAGCTAACTTTTAAGCCAAAAAACATGTAAATGTGACCGGTAGTTTTTTTGTTTTAACGTCTTTCAGATGAGAAAGTGCTGCAAAAAAAGGGGCGCCCATTATCGGGCGGCTGTTGTAATCCATAAAGAAGCTCACGATTGTTGTTGTTTTAAAAATCAATGAATAGTTTATAATCATCTAGAAAGATAGCTACCGTTTGAATAACCAATATGTTGGCAAAATAGCTGGCTAACTGGATTGTTTACCTGGCAGTCCTAAAGTTGTCAATCTCATTGGATTTATTTTTTCACCTACCGCACCCTCAAGTGGACATATTAAAAAATGGTACTTATTGATGTTGGCGCTTGCTAGTTCAGGCTAGTTGAGTGCTAATATTGTAAATGTGCTATACACATATCAATCTATTAATGGTCAATATATATTTTTACTTTATTATTAATATGCCTGTATTGTAAACAAGAATCTTATTATCAAACATATTGTATATCTGAAAGCACAAACACAGAGCACTTGAATTCTATAAAAATATATATTTTTATAGTTTTTTTAATTTATTTTAAGATGCAGAAATAGTCCTCGTCTTCCCTCAGGTTGTCTACCACCCACTGCACACAGACAGTGTGGAACCACTGTCACAGTGGCTGCACTGCACCCAGGACACCACCTCCCCCGATGTTTCTGGGTTTCTCAGGCCGCAGACGCCATACACCACATTTTCCTCCTCCTTAGAGAGGTGGTGCTGGTGCCAGGATCTGGTTGCACGTCAGATGGCATCAAGCGTGACTCATCCATTACGGATGGGTCGAAAGGGAAGATGCCCGTGTTCCTAAAGCCTGCCACCGCAATCTTCTTTTCCTTGCAGCTCTTGTATGGGATGTTGAATATTTTTGGGAAACTCAGCTTTTGTCACAATGTCTGAATTTTGATATTGGGAACAAAGCCCGGCCTGAATTGAAAAAGCACTCTTGATTGGCCCAAAATATCCAACATCCAGAGGCTGAAGAAGGTGGGAAGTGTGCGGTGGCAGGCAAAGGAGAATAATGATGGATCTGCTGGGAAGCCAGAATTTAATATGATGTTTGGGGGGATGAAACAGGCCAGCACTGACACGTGTTCCTTGGTGCCACGGGACTGGCGGTAGACATGTTTAGCGCCTCTATGTGACAGCACTTTCTCCCTACCCCTCTCCATTGCAAACCCAGTCTCATCGCAGTTGTAGATTTGACTGGGTTTGTCCTTCAACCTTAGGGCCTCCAGGGTGTAAAAATGGTCTACCACCTCCCGCGTAGCACAAGCTGCCCGTGCCCTGTCAGGGTTGTCCAACCCTCTCATGCTCAGGACATCAGTGTACCTGGCTCTGAAATTTCTCCACCACGTCTTTTCCGGTTTTGGGATATTCCCCCCCGGGTGCCTTTTCCGACGCAGTGCCGTTACAAATGCCGCCAGGATGTGGTGGGACAAGGGGAAGCCACGGGGCGCACAGTAGAGGCAATACTGTACCAGAGAATTCTCATCCTCTGGTGACAACATTGTGGATCCCCCACTACGGCTCCTGTGGACAACTCGGCCACTTACCTCATCCTGCAGGGTCTGCCTCGGCACCTGATGGATCTGAATATTACAGGAAATAAAAGCAGAGAGAGTGGCTCCAGTTTGATGTGGATGTGGACCAAGTTCTCGAAGCTACAGCCAGGGGGGGTGCTGACCAGAAGTTGCGAACAATGTGTACAATGATCATCAGCATTGCCGCCGAGAGGTTTGGCACAAAGGAGCAGTGGTCGACCAGATCTATAGGGGGGCCAAACTGACGGGATGTGAAGATCACCCAGCTACGGCGGAAGCTCACCACCATCCATCGAGCTGAGCGGCATAGAAAGAGGGGCAGGGACAGAGCCAGGAAAAGGGGCAGCCTTCATTGCGAACCCCTTCGGATTCACCAAGAAGGTCCTTGGGCAAAAACGAAGTGGCCAACTCGACTGTACTCAAGAAGAGATCAACAAGTACCTCAGCACCACCTACAGTGACAGTGCAAGGGAACAAGATCTTGGGCCATGCAGCACTTTGATATCTCCGCCAGAACCCACCTCGTCATTTAACATCAAGGAGCCAAATCTGAAAGAGGTTGAAGAGGTCATCAAAGCTGCTAAAACCAGCTCAGCCCCTGGCCCCAGTGGAGTGCCAAACGTTGTCTACAAGAGGTGCCCCAGACTCTTGCAGCGGCTATGGAAGATCATCAAGGTCATTTGGAGAAAGGGGAAGGTGGCCCAGCAGTGGCAACATGCAGAGGGTGTCTGGATTCCTAAGGAGGAGAACTCAAGCACCATCAAGCAGTTTAGAGTCATCTCACTCCTCAGTGTTGAGGGCAAAGTATTTTTCAGTATTGTCGCCCGACGCATGACGGAGTTCCTTCTGAAGAATGCATACATCAACACCTCTGTGCAGAAGGGGGGAGTTCCGAAGGTATGCATCGAGCACACAGGAGTTGTCTCCCAGCTGATCCGTGAGGCACGGGAAGGCAAAGGAGACCTGGCAGTTCTGTGGCTGGACCTTGCCAATGCCTACGAGTCAATCCCCCACAAGCTGGTGGAAACTTCACTCGACCGACACCATGTTCCAGGCAAGATCAGGGACCTCATACTGGACTACTACAGCTGCTTCAGTTTGAGAGTCACCTCTGGAACAGTAACATCTGCATTGCATCGGCTGGAGAAGGGCATAATCACCAAATGCACCATTTCAGTGATACTGTTCGCCTTGGCCATGAACATGCTGGTGAAGTCTGCAGAGGTGGAGTGCAGAGGCCCACTCACCAAGTCAGGTGTGTGGCAGCCCCCCATCAGAGCATTTATAGATGATCTGACAGTGACCACAACATCAGTACTGGGCTGCAGATGGATTCTCCAAGGCCTTGAGCGTCTCATCAACTGGGCTCGGATGAACTTTAAGCCAGCTAAATCCCGGTCCCTGATTGTGAGGAGGGGGAAGGTTACGGACAAGTTCTGCTTCTACCTAGGAAGTATCCAGATTCCATCTGTTAAGAGCCTGGGCAAGATTTTCGACTGCACCCTGAGGGACACCGCAGCACTCCAAGCAACCAGCAGCGAATTGGAAACCTGGCTCACAGTAGTGGACAAGTCAGGGCTGCCAGGCAAGTTCAAAGCCTGGATATATCAACATGGCATTTTGCCACGACTTCTCTGGCCACTGCTGGTCTACGATGTTCCACTGACCACTGTTGAGGGCTTTGAGAGGAAGGTTAGCCACTTCCTGCGCAGGTGGTTGGGCCTACCACGAAGCCTCAGTAGCGTCGCCTTGTACGGGAGGAAGAACAAGCTGCAACTTCCCTTCAGTAGTCTGACGGAGGAGTTTATGGTTACCCGGGCAAGAGAGGTGCTGCTGTATAGAGACTCTAACGACATCAAAGTCTCCTCGGCTGGCGTACGAACCAGCAGAAAGTGGAGGGCAAAGGAGGCAGTCGACCAGGCGGAATCACGGCTGCGGCACAGTGTGCTGGTGGAAGCAGTGGCATCAGGACAGGCAGTGCTTGGTAGCAACCCAAGACCTCGTTACAACAAAGTCCAGGGGAAAAAACAACACCAGCTGGTCCAGGAGGAGGTCTGAGCAGGGGTGGAGAAAACCCGCTCCAGTAGGATGGTAGGAATGCGGCAGCAGGGCGCGTGGACTCGATGGGAGCAGGCAGTGGACCGGAAGCCTGAGCCACACCGTATAAAGTTCCTGATTCAGTCAGTCTACGATTTCCTCCCCAGCCCATCCAACCTCTTCTGTTGGGGCCTGGCAGATACTCTGAGCACATCTTAAGCTGTTGCCCAAAGGCCCTGGGAGAGGGGCGCTACCGCTGGCGCTATGACCAGGTGTTGAGGGTCATTGCCAAGGTCATCAGCACAGGGATCTCCTTCAGTAGGTATCAACAACTATCAAGGCACTCCATCGCTTTTGTTAAGACCGGGGAGAAGCCACAACAGCGCCCAAGTCAAGCAGGGGGGCTGCTGGCAACAGCACGGGACTGGCAGATTAAGGTCGACCTAGGGAGACAGCTCAAATTCCCATTGCAGTTGGACAGACCGCCCAGGCCAGACATGGTTGGACATGAAACACAAAACAACAAGACAAGTGGTCCTGCTGCTGACTGTTCCCTGGGGGGATTGGGGGAGGGAGAGGCTTTTGAAGAGAAAAAAGGCCAAGAGAGGAGCAAAGCAATGAATGCCGAGAAGCAGGGAGAAAGACCCGATGTGACCCCATCGAGGTCAGGTGCCGAGGCTTCGTAGGCTAGTCACTCTTCAGGGCACTCAAGAGGCTAGGAATCAAGGGACTGCACAGCAGGAGAGCCATGAAGAAAATCACTGACGCCTCAGAGAAGGCATCAAGACAGCTGTGGATGCCGCTGCGGTGGTACAGCGGTAAAAGGCGCTGACTGAAAGTCAGCGCAGTTGTACTCCGAGGATCGGGGTTCGCGCCCCGGTCCTGCCATTTTCCGAGCATGGCCAGCGCCCTGTGGGAGCAGCAATTGGCGGCTGCTTCTGAGTGGGGGAAGGGCTCGTATGAGAATCGCTACACAAAAATGAATGCCCGGGCGAGTTGGAATCACGGTCAGGAGCTTGGGGAGTCGCGCCCTGTAGAGGACGTGGCGGCCTCTTTCCTACTACCGGCTGACGGGGTTGTATAGCGGTGGTTCTCTAGCGGTTGCTACACGGGGGGAATTGAAGTAGAATAGGGGTTCAATTGGCTACTAAATTGGGAGAAAATGGGGAAAAAATCAGAAACAAATTTTAATTTTTTTTTTTTAAAAAAAGACAGCTGTGGATCAAGCGGGGTGATCCGTGGACCACAAAAGCCACTTAGACACAAGCCGGAGCCTGATCACCCCCGGCTGGGTCGCCTGGGCGAGGGTGTATGATGTTGAAAAACCCGAAACACCCGATGACCCCAGGTTACATCACTAATGATGTGTCTAAGTTTGCATCGAGAGGTGTGTTAAAACCTCAATCCTATTCCTTAGGTGCCCCAGTCAGGTAATTTCAACCCTGTTTGATTAGGCTTGGGGTAAGTGTTAGCTAATAGATAACTAACAAATGTGGCATGTTGGAAGAAGAAAAGATCATGTTTTTACCATTTGTTTTTTGAGGTCGGGGCTATTTCTCAGCTGCTACTCCAGGTTTTGAAGAGAATGGATATCACCCACTGGCAGCAGATTCAAGGTTCAAGGTCTATCTCTTCTTCACTCGAAGATTTTAGCCCCTGGACAGTTTTGAAGATCATTCTCATTTGGTCCATCAGGTGCAGATCAGGAAACGTACAGTTTCTCTGGTGCAGATCAGGGGACATATGAATTATCTGGAGCAGATCAGGAGACTTACGGTTTCTCTGGTGCAGCTCAGGAGACGTACGGTTTCTCTAGTGCAGGTCAGGAGACGTACGGCTTTTCTGGTGCAGGTCAGGAGACGTACGGCTTCTCTGGTGCAGGTCAGGAGAAGAAAGGGCTTCTCTGGTGCAGGTCAGGAGACGTACGGCTTCTCTGGTGCAGGTCAGGAGACGTACGGCTTCTCTGGTGCAGGTCAGGAGACGTACGGCTTCTCTGGTGCAGATCAGGAGACGTACGGCTTCTCTGGTGCAGATCAGGGGACGTACGGCTTCTCTGGTGCAGGTCAGGAGACGTACGGCTTCTCTGGCGCAGGTCAGGAGTGCGGTGCCCTCTGAAATCAGTAGGATTTATCCTGGTAGCATTCCCTCTAGGATTATAGTGTTTTGGAGTGCAAGGATGTCCTCTAGGTTTGGTGGTTTTCTGAGTGGAATCATTCCCTTGGGGATCAGGACAAAAAGAGTGAAAGATCTTTGGTGCACCAGGCAGTGCGTCTGGTCTGCAGAGAGATAGAACAAAGCAAATGTAGTACAGTGGAAACCGCTTATAGTGATCACGTCCATCCAGACTAAAATGATCAGTATAAGTGGAGGATTCATATAACCAAAGTCAAGTTTGTTTTTCGTATTTTTTTGGCGGATTACCATCTAATTGACATTTGTACATTTATTACATGAATATAATGTAATGAAACGGACAGCTTCTCTATTTTACTGCGTTTTATTGACTGAAAAACAGTAGCATCGGCTGTTGTACAAAATATCAGCTGTTTCAAAACTTCAAACAGGAATATTGTATAAAAATAGCTTAGCGGTGGCTTAAGTGCATTTTTAAGTGCATTTTAACAATAGCCTAGGCCTGAAAATGAAAGTAGGCTAAGCCTGTCACTTTTGACTGGTGAATTCAACATGTAGCAACATGTAGCTACAGTGCTGTGGAACAAACAGGGGTAACAATGTAGCGGCATTAGCCTACTGTAAATAAACGTTGACTGTAGGCTATCAATGCTGAACTGGTAGCAGAGCGTTTCAAACTTATTCATAAAATATTCTAATCTTAGTCAACAACAAAAAACATTACCTCTGCTTCGTGTCGGATCTACGCCACCTGGAATATGACAGTCGTTTCACAAAATTGTCAATTGATCCCTGGACTATGGTACTGTCCAAAACCAAGTTCACTTCTTTGTCAAAGCGATGTAAAAGATCAAAGTTGCTGAAACCCCTGTGTAGCAGACCAGTCTTTAAAATGTGAATTGCATTCCTCATCTCCGCCGAGGATGGCACAGCCGTCTCCTCATCCTCCTTCTCGTTGTCAGCAGCATTGGTGCCCATACCAAAGCGCTCTCTCACCTCCACAACGATGTCCTCGTCAGTGACAGGCTCCGATACAGGGGTGCTGTCATCAATGTCAACCCACTGCTGAAACTCCTCCGTGCTGATCTTGGCGGGTGGATCAACAGCTGTTAGTTCCTCCTCTGGTGACATGACCAGTCCTCCTTTCCTCCAGCAATGTCTTATTGTGGAGGCCTCCACATCAGCCCAGGCATCCCGTAGCATGAGAATACCATCAAGCAGGCAGATTTTCTTGGCGATGTCCACAGCAGTAGCTCTTGTGCTCCCCTCATCAATTTGGCGCAATACTGTGCGGGCCATCTCCTTGCGAAAGTAAGCCTTAGCCGTTCTGATGATCCCCTGGTCACACGGCCGGAGTATAGAGGTTGTGTTCTTTGGCAGGAACTCAAGTCTGATATTCCTCAGTGTTGTGTTTTTCATTACATGGGCTGTCCAGTTAACTAGCAGCAGAATATTTTTCCTCTCTTGGCCCAATTTGTGATCTCAGTCCTTCAGCCACTCCGCAAAGAGATTCCCCGTCATCCATGCAGAAGCATTAGCGGAGTAACGGACAGGCAGTGTGCGTACATTCTTGAAGCAGCGCGGGTTCTGACTTTTACCAGAGAAGTTCCTTCTTTTTCCCGGCCATGGAACAGAGCAGTGATCCTTTCCTTAGATTTCTTTCCCCCCCTTTTATTGTCAGATTTAAAGGTAAGGTTGCCGTCAGGTAGTGCTCGAAAGTAAACTCCACTCTCATCAGCATTCCAAATGTTTTCCTCCGTGTATTCTCGTCTCAATTGTATCCATTCGTCCTCAAGCCATTGATCGCGTGACACAGTAGCAGCCTCCCCGTGCAGTTTCTTAAAAACAATGTTCTCTCTTTTTAAATCTTTCGCTCGAACCAGCCGATGGAAGCGTTGAAATTGTCCACTCCCAGGCCTACCGCCAATTCCTCTGCCTTTTCCCTAACTAAGGGCCCGCTCAAAGGGGCATTACGTGACCGGGCATTGTCAATCTACTTGGTGAGAGCCACTTCAACCACAGGTGCTTTCCCCATCGCTAGCCATGATTGTTTCTCGTTGTTTGAGTAGACTACACAGGGTAGCCTGAGGAACATCCAGTTAGTAGCCTAATTTAAATTTCATTTCCTGTTTGTTTTGTTTTAAAATATATATTTTTAAATTTCACATGATTCCAAAATTATCACATTAAGCGGACTACTTGATTACAAAATTATTTAAACAACGTTTGTATAGGATTTATTCTGTCCCGCGCTTTTTGAACCATATAAGCGGTTGATCACTGTAACCATGATCACTATAAGCGGTTTCCACTGTATAAACATTTTACAGGTTAAAATAATAGATAATCAAACTCAAATGAACAACAACTGAAACTTCTGACATTTTCCTTGGCTTAGCTTTTGGCAAGGCATCTTTGATCTCATCATCTTCACCAGGGAAAAGGATGTTCTTTGGTCTAATGAAGCACTTAAATGTTATTTAAATTGAATATGTATTAGAATATAGAAATGTATAAATAAAAATAATAACATACATTCTTCTTCATTTGACTTTAATTGGAGAATCCTCCACATCGGTCCCAAGGTCTGGTAGCTTTAACCTGGCCACATTGTAATCACCTGCAAAAAAATAACAAGAACTGACCATTGATTGATTGCCCTCCCACAATTAGTTAATTTGTTTGTTAGTCACACAAAATATCTCAGATACCACTGGCCCATTTTTTACAGAACATGGATGAATTATACATCTTACCAGAGAGATCCTGGCTACATTTACAAAATATACTGTTTGGCCCAAGGGTGGCGCTACAGTAATCAACTGAAAACTTTGAACAAGCATATCTCTTGCCTCATTTGAGCATAAAATTCTGGAAATATATGCATCTCTTCATGATAAATGACATGCACTATGTACGTCGCTCTGGATAAGAGCGTCTGCTAAATGTCTATAATGTATAATGTAATAAACAATTTCCCTATTAGAACATATAAGCTCCACCCATAACATTTCGCACAAATTTGACGTTTTGTTCTATATGATTGGAAATCGGCAGATCTCACTGTTTGGCCCAAAGGAGCGCTGCATCATTCATGGGGGACTACATGTTTACTGATGCCTATACAGTATGCATGTTTATCAAAGATATCACTCAACTTAAAACAGAATCCAGAAAATTGAACTTACTTGATGTGAACATAACTCCGACCTGGTATGGTTTCCATCCTTCTCCAGGTTGTTCTTTACTTTTTGTTGCCTTGACAACATCTATTTTGTTTGGTGGCCACATACTTTCATCATCATTGACCCAATTGGAAGGCACCATTTCCAATTCATTGGTTTTCTCAAAAATAAAAATGTGATACATTGTCTACAGATAATAACAATGCATTAACTGTAGTCCTGGCATGGCTTAAACTTATTTGTAAGAACTCACACAACTTGTGTGAGAAGAGGGACATTTCTTTTTTTCTTTGTATTGTAATGTTTTGCTTTAAAAATGTTGCACCTCTGATAGCATCTCATTGCAGGTGCAAAAGGTGCAACAAAAATCTCAACTTGATTACGATTTCATGCAAAGAATGTCCATACAGCCCCACCATTCCAATGGACACTACCACCTCTACTAAGAACCAGAATATTCATTCAATAAAGCAGGAGTCATTCAACATTTTAGTATGTAATTTAGCATTTTGCTCATTTGCTACAGTAGCTCTCACTAACTTTTACATCACTCTACACTGTTCCTAACATTTCATACTGTATAAATAGATGTAAACCATTCCATACTGAGTGATTCAGCGACCCCTGGAGGGTGATTTGTTTGTGTGCAGAAGGGGTACAACAACAAATTTGTCATGAAAGGGCAACCTGACATACTTTTGCATGCTCCTCTACTTGAAAACACTTTACATTCATGGACAGGTTAGAAACCATGTAGATTCCCAACTCTCTAGAGTCAAATGGATATTCAAAGAATGGTTCCTGGCATCTGTATTCTTTACCCACATTCTATGCCTCCAGCAACAATAATGTTTTCAACCAAAACCACATTATTCTTTATTTTTATGCAGGAATCTCTCCTTCACATTTTGCCAATTACCCCATCCATAGACAACACTTTAAATTGGTGTATTTCTCCCCTGAAGGACTGTGGCACTGGCCCATCTGTATGTTCTAACTTAAATTATTTAGCTGTCTGTAAATAAATATCATGACTGGAGCTGGCGTCATCCATTTCAGATAACCTGCGGACCACCTGAGTCAAGGGATTGCGTGGCCCCCTCACCAATTTTTTTAGCTGTCCTAAGAAATTTTCAAATGGAAAAGCTTAAATGAGATCCAAATTACCATGGATTTGGACATCCTCACAAAGATGCACCAGACCATATATATTGTAAACTACTACTGTATTGTAAACAGTAAAGATTCTTGGCTATAAAGCTGGCCAAAGTTCTCAACAAATGATACCAGTAAAGAGTTAGCAAGATCGTTCATCCTCAAACAATATTCTGAGCTCACTAAAATGTACACACCAATTGACAAAAGCATGAAATTGTCATATATTTCCACCTACTTTTTTCAGCCAGTGTACGTGGTCTTCTAGCAAACTCGTTGGGATGTATTCCCTCAATGCAAGTAGTCTATCTGAAATCAAGGAAGCTTGACTGGATGACATACGACAACGGCTAAGAACTGTTGTAGCATAATTCATTCAGGCGCCATTCATTCATTCTGCCATGAAAGCCACAATTCAATTTTAGTATTATTTATTACAATGTAAATCTATGTTAGGAGGCTGGTAAATCCGTGAGATGCCCACCAAGGCAGACCATGACCGTGAGACTCCAACCAAAGCAGACAAACATGAGTCTCACAGGTAAAATGTAAGACTTGACAGGTCTGTGAAGTCTGCCGGTTAACACTATGTGGCCCACAATAAGAATAATATGTCTGGGCCAATTAATCATAAGACAGGTCTGGGCCACACAACCCCAACCACAATCGGCCCACATGTTGTCTGCCATCACATATGCGATGCCATCATTGCCACACCTGGACCGCCTTTGGTTAACATGCCGCTTGCCGATGCCGGCAGGACGCCAGCAGTGCCAGTTTGAGGCCACATTTGGGCCAGAATCGTCTGCTATGTGGGCAGCTACCTTTAGCATTTAGCTAACTGCAGTAATTCTTATCATCGGTCATTGATGCACTGCCTAACAAACGATGTGTATAATGACTGAATTAACCAAGGAACAACCTTGCTAGACACAAACTAGCCATGTTATCTAAACATGAGTTGTTTGGGGGATTGGATGATTGAACTATCAGTAACAAGTGTAGGGAATATTCATTTAAATCTATACAAGGCACCACCTATGTAGGTGTAGCAGCATAACCGCAATTAGTAATCAGTCTCATAAAATTACCATTATCTAAAATATTTAGCCATAAATTTGGAACTTCAATTAATAATCAAAATGACAAGTATTAGTGGACAAATGTAATTAAATCAAAGATTTAATAGACAATCTGAAGGATGGAGTGCTTGAATAGACTATTTTGGATCAGATTCTTCCGTTTACGCAACATTAAAACAGACACGGGTTTAATAATATAATTTATTAAACAAACATGTAAAAATACAGAGCAATCACAGACTAATCTAAAAGGGGAATGCTACGCTAACTATGGAAGTATGTGTGTGTGTGTGTGTGTATATGTATGTATGCGCGTGCAAGCGTCTGGGCACGTGTCCTTTTGTCTCTGAACAAAGGGGAGATAACTGCGCGTGTAGGCCTGTACAGCACAGTGGTATCGGCGTGGTTGAATAACCTAGCTTAGCTACAATGAAGTGTAGGTCCTAGCAGTGCAGAAGACCCCTAACCATAACGTTACATGCACCAAAGGACTCGTTATTCACAGAATGCCAACTATATTAATATTGTTCGTAATGTGGAGAGTTGAATGAATAATTAGTATGCAGGAAGAGAGAAACCACGTGGTGGTGTTAGGTAGCTAGCCAATTCGAGCAGGGTAAACACGGCGAACAGAACTCATTAAAATAAACAGTAAATGGACAGATATAACCACAGATTCACATTAACCTCAGTTAAGACTAAACTAAACTGTAGCTACTGCCTGGGAGGCTTAGTCAGTTTTACTGAGATCCTTCCACCCATGTTGCCGTCTCCGGTGGTCGCTGTTGCGCTCCGAGGAACACGCGGTCGTGGAGTTGTGAATCGTGAAGATTTTCCAGCAGCCCGAGCCGGTGTCCTTTTCCGTCGTGGGTGGCGATGACAGCTCGTCTCCTCCAGTCGTCTGAGGGTGTCCCTCTCGCTGTTTGTAAAGTTCGTTTTGCTGAAGTTTATTGTGGTCAGCTAGCGCAGTGCGGCATGCACGCTAGTTTCCACGTGGGATGAAGCAAATTTAGTGGTTGTCTTCTTCTTCTTCTTATTAATTATTTTATGGCGGTTTGCATCCAACTTTAGGAGCTTTACCGCCACCTACCGAACTGGAGTATGGACCAGGGACCCAACCCACTAAACCCAAACCAAACAAAATAAACATCCTACAAAACAAATTAAACCACCCAACTACCACCAAGAATACAAACAAAAGAAAAATAAACTCTTACAGTACATTAATTAAAACACAAACAAAATCCTCTAAACCCTTTCATATAAACCCGTTTCCCTCAAAAATCTAAATATGTGCCTATATCCCCCATCCCCAGAGTGTCTTTCTAAAAACCCCATCTCAAACTCCACCCCTCTCCCTCATTCGTGCTACCATCCTCTCCCTCTCCCTCCCATACCTCCCGCACTTCATTAGCACATGCTCCACCATCTCCTCCTCCTTACAATACCCGCACCGCCCATCTGGATGTTTTTTTATTACCCTTAGACCCCCATTCAAACCCGCATGCCCCACCCTAAGCCTTGTTATTATTGATTCCTCCCTTCTACACCTCCCCCCATGCCTGATCCTACCCACTGTCTTCTGAACCCTATACAAAAGCCTTCCTCCTGCCACATTCGTTTAACCCTCTCCTTAATTATTGAATTTGCCTCTGCCCTACCCATCTTCACACCCACCTCAACATCGGCCTTCCCAACCGCCCTCCTAGCCAAAACATCAGCCATCTCGTTGCCCTCTACCCCCACGTGTGCCGGCACCCACACAAACCTAATCACTAACCCCATCCTTTTCAACCTATATAAAGCCTGTAACACCTCCCAAATCAGATCCGGCCTACTTCTAGATCTGAATCCCTTCAGACTTTCCAGCACAGCACTGGAGTCCGAACACACCACCACCCTATCTGGTCTCACCTCCTCCACCCACTGCAGTGCTAACACAATTGCCACCATTTCTCCCGTATATACCGACAGCTGATCATCCACTCTCCTCCCCACCGCCACCCCAAACTCCGGTACCGCAAATGCACACCCTACCCTCTCCGTCACCGGATCCTTCGACCCATCAGTATATATTTCTACAATGGGGGAAATAAGTATTGGACACGTGAACAATTTTATTATCAAACATATTTCCAATGTAGCTATTCACATGAGATTTTGACCAGACATTGGTATTAACTCACTAAAACTACACAGCTAAAGAAATTGTAACGTTCCAATTCTTTAAAAATGTTATGTGCAATAAAGTGAAATGACACAGGAAAAAGTATTGAACACGCTAAATTAAATGTGGTAGAAAAGCCATATTTTTTATATTTGGTTGCATATCCTTTGCATGCCATGACTTTATGATGTCTGTGACCCAACAACATCAAAAGGCTCTTGATATCTTATTTGCTGGTACTCTTACAAGCGATACTATAACAGCTCTGCATTTGAATGGATCTCTATGGGAATTGGGGGGTGAGACAAGATTTAGCTGTACATTACACTGGAACAATATAGAACACATGGTTGGCTAAGTGGCTCTAAGTCATCACGGGTCTGATGTATTAAACAAGCCTTTAACCATCACTCTGCTGCCAGAAATACAGTAGATATGGAAGGATCACTTTAAGGGTTGTTTCTCCTGACAGATTTTCCTATTGAACTCTATGGAAAAATAAGTCAGGAGAAGAAACCCTTCAAGTTATCCATCCATATCTACTGTATTTCTGGCAGCAGAGTGATGGTTAAAGGCTTGTTTAATACATCACACCCGTGATGACTTCGAGCCACTTAGCCAACCATGTGTTCTATATTGTTCCAGTGTAATGTACAGCTAAATCTTGTCTCACCCCCCAATTCCCATAGAGATCCATTCAAATGCAGAGCTGTTATAGTATCGCTTGTAAGAGTACCAGCAAATAAGATATCACGAGCCTTTTGATGTTGTTGGGTCACAGACATCATAAAGTCATGGCATGCAAAGGATATGCAACCAAATATAAAAAATATGGCTTTTCTACCACATTTAATTTAGCGTGTTCAATACTTTTTTCCTGTGTCATTTCACTTTATTGCACATAACTTTTTTAAAGAATTGGAACGTTACAATTTCTTAAGCTGTGTAGTTTTATTGAGTTAATACCAATGTCTGGTCAAAATCTCATGTGAATAGCTACATTGGAAATATGTTTGATAATAAAATTGTTCACGTGTCCAATACTTATTTCCCCCATTGTATATGTCCATAAAATCTCTTCTTTATATACTCACCTACCTGTTCCTGTCTAAACACCCCCCCCCTCCGCCCACCCCCTTCAACAGCTCCAAATCCACTTCCGGCTGCGGCAACAACCACAGCGGTACCGCCGGAAACACCACCGTTTTACTGTACTCCCGTCCCCATAATCCCATCTCCCTAGCCTGACTATCCCCCACCCAAGCAAAACTATTGATCCTCCTCCTCCCCTGCTCCCAGCATTCCCCCATAATACCCTTTGTCGGGTGATTCTCCCCATGCCCCCTCAAAGCCACCCAATAGCTCATTGCCAGCTGATCCCTCCTCAACCTCAAAGGCATTTCACCCACCTCTACCTGTAAAGCCGGCACTGGAGTGGTTCTAAACGCCCCACAGCAAATCCTCAGTGCCCTTGCCTGCACCACATCCAGCCTCCCCAACACAGTGACAGACGCAGATCTATATGCTGTGCTCCCATAATCTATCACCGATCTTATTAACCCCACATACACCGGCCTTAACGCCGACCTATCTGCTCCCCACTCCATCCCCACTAAACACCTCATTACATTTATTACTTTTTTACATTTATTAACTACTGCCTCCACATGCACCGCCCAAGTGAGTCTAGAATCAAACCACACCCCCAGGAACCTAAAGGACCCCACTCTTCCCAATTCACTCCCATACATTTTTAACCCGTGCCCCCGACCCACCTTCCTCCTCGTAAAAAAAAAGTGACTAAGTCTTCTCCACCGAAAACCTGAATCCCCATTTTAGTGATCATTCCTCTAGACGGGGCTATTGCTTCCTGAACCCTATTCACTGTATGTCCCATATTTCTCCCCCTCTTCCACAGAGCCCCGTCATCAGTAAATAGCGACCTCCTAATATCCAGTCAGATTCCGGAGAACACGTCATCTATCATGACCGAAAACAGTAGAGGACTAATCACACTCCCCTGAGGTGTTCCATTTTCCACTGTATACCACCCAGAATACCCCCTACCCACCCGCACTTGAATGGAACGACATGTCAGAAAATCCTTCACCCAATTAAACACCCTGCCACCCACTCCCATCCCATCCAGTTTGATTAAAAGACCCTCCCTCCACATCATATCATACGTCTTCTCCACATCCTTGTTTACCTGTGCCTTCCTCACCTCCGACTCCAGGCACAACACAGGGTCCATTGTACCCCTACCCTTCCTAAAACCACTCTGACATGGAGACATATACCCCCCCGTCTCAAGGTAAAATGACATCCTCTCCGCTACCATACACTCCATTGTTAGTGTTTGTCACTGTGGGTTACCTGCCTCAGGCGGAAATGAAAATCGCCTGAGAAGATCCAACTGGGACAGTTTCGAACATTTCTGAAACCGGGAGGGAGGAAAAACAACATGGAGGAATTAGCCGTGTTGTTTGTGGTTGCGGACGTCCTTTTTACTTAAATCTTTTACTTACAAAATCTTAAAGAAATGGAGGAGAACGAATGAAGGTTGTTTTAATACTGACTTACATAATTTCATGACTTGTATTGTTCGGGTCGTCAATATTTATCTTTTGCTACGCGACTTTGGCTATCACCCTGAATTGTGCCACAGTGAAACTCCAATTAAAGTTCTTGAATAAATACATATCATTTCCATTGGAATGAAAGCGCTGGGTGCCGTTTCATTGTCGAATAACTAAATTACTTAGCTACGCTGTTATGGTAACATACCTGTAAACATTAGGCTGCTTATGTTCTATTGCTCATATTCAGCCGTTTCATGTCTGTCAATTCATGAGATGGCCTACACTTGTCATCTCTGTTTAGACAAGCAAACATGGTAGACATGTCATTTTAGTTAATCTAAACCCAAAAGACATCGTAGCCATCGGTAGTCATACATTAGGGGTAATTATGTAGCTATTTTAATCTCATAACTTCGATGTTTTCATAGACTTTAGCAAAGGTTCGATGCATCATAATATCTTACGTTTGACGAATTCGATTTTTTCGATTAATTTAGATACTTTAAAAAAAGTAATAGGCATGCTAATGTGATTTGATACCAATACATTCAGCAGTAATTAAATATTCAATTAGAACCTTACACCAAGTTCACAGCATTATGTTTATTGTTAAGGCATGCCATACATTTTGCAGCTGTCTGCAGCAAATAATGCAGCAATAAACATGACTAACAGTGTATTTTCTAAAGTTGCCCTATTTAGGTTATTGTTTTTCAAACAGTGTCAGACATGGTACCCTAATACAGTTCCTTTATTTACAAAATGAAAATGGCAAAATGTATAACAATTACTAAACTGGGGCAAGAAAAATGAAATAGCCTATAGGTTAGTGTCATGCATAGTACTTTCCTAAATCTTAGTACGATCTAGAACTTCGGTGGAGCAAGATGCCCATCCATCCGTAGTTAAAGCTACTCTCGTAGCGTTTTGCAAGGACAGTCGAACAGTTTTCTTCACCTCTTCATACAGAGCAGGTATACATTTTTCACTCAAATATTTTATGCATGGTATGGTGTATCTAGGTTCCACGACATTCATTTTGTGAATCGGACAGTTAACGTAGTAATAATTATTTGAACGTAAGACATTGGAAATCGTCTTACTATTTTTGTTTTTTGTCTCTAACGTCTACTTGATTTTGAATAGGAAATGGTTTAAATTTAAATATCAGAAAGCACTTTACAATTAACTGTCTGGACACGGTATGTGTATAAAAACTAATAAAAACAATTATACAAAAAAAATAGAACTGTTTGGCCATTTCTCCAGGAAACTCAGGGGAAGTGTCAATGACTCCCGAGTTTAGCTTGCTAACCCGCTTGCTGTCCTTCACGTCAATTGTGTATCGTCGGCTCAAATGGTTTATCATGTTTGCGGTGTTGCCTGTGTATCTGATTTCTACTTGGCAGATCTTGCATATTGCAGCGGTTTTGTCAAGTACACCCTCCTTCTTTCTAAACCCGAAATGCTTCCATACCACTGATTTTCTGTTCGGAACATCGCAAGTTCTGTAAGTTTCTGTCTCTTTTGTCGCACTCAGCGAGCACGCAGCTAGCCATTTCGCTCAGATCTGTCCGTCTCATTGTCGCTTGATTCCCGCCTGTCCCGACTTTCAACTCACGCTTACGTGGGGGTTGGAGCAGAAACATGGATTGAAGCTGGTCAAAACAGTTTTAAAACTAGTCGTGTCTTAGAAATATATATTTTAAATAATTTTTGAATAAATGAATACATGTGCACATTCATTTAAAATGCGATATTAATCGATGCTTATCGATTCGAATCTTACAGATCGATGCAGTTGTATTTACACATTCGGATCGATGCACCGCGATGCATCGGTGCATTGTCCCACCCCTAATTGTAATGTGAGAATCTATGTAGCTATTTTAAGTATCATAACTTTGCATGTTTTCATAGACTTTTGAGTGGTGGTTCTAAAGCATATTTTATTGCAGAATATCTGTACCAATATAAATGAGAAATGTCTCTTTTTTTTTTTTTTTAGAGTTGTACAGTTGAAGGGAAAGTGTAGGGAAAGTGTATTACTCCTAATCATTAATTATTTTGCTATGAAATAATAATACTTGGTGGTTGCATGTCCTTTGCATGCAAGGACTGCCTGAAGTCTGCGAGCTGTAGAAATCATCAGATGCTGGGTATCTTCACTGGTGATGCTATGCCAGGCCTGTACTCCAGTCTTCTTCAGTTACAATATGGATGAAAATGCCCTCAAATTAAAGCTTACAGAATGTACTTTAGCCTCACAGTCGTTGTATCATTTCACATCCAAAGTGCTGGAGTACAGAGCCAAAACATAGGGGAAAAAATTCACTGTTCACTGTATATATCCTTTACTTGACCAGTCTGTTGAGATTTCTTTTCACACTAAAACATTACATAGCATACATGATTCAGCTACTCAAAGTGTTCAAATTGCATGACAGCATGTTGTCTCTTTGGAACCTGACAATGAATGGATTGAATTGAATGCCATTCAATGTCTTTAACAAGATAAATTGAGTTTGTATGAATGAATAACTAATATAGTACATATAGGGACATTTGGATACTGGGAGTCGTTATGTGTTTTGAGGGAACAATGTCAAGAAAGATGACATTTCCCTTGCCAGTTATGGTAATGTATGGATAAATAGAATTGTATTTGCATAAGATGTATTCCAATATCAACATGTTGTCTTCCTTTTACCTGTCACCAATCATTGTTCATACATTTCTGATTTAACAATAAACATACAAAATGACAGAAATAACCCGGTGTCATTGTGGCTTGAATTGTGGTGGAGGGGAATAGTCCTACAGTTTATTTACCTTTTGTGAATGTCACCATATTGTGTGAAATACAGGTGCAGCTCAAAAAATTTGAATATCGTGAAAAAGTTCAATATTTTTTGTCACTCATTTCAGAAAGTGAAACTCATATATTATATAGATTCATTACACATAGTGAAATATTTCAAGCCTTTATTTCTTGTAATTTTGATGATTATGGCTTACAGCTAATGAAACCCAAAATTCAGTGTCTCAGAAAATTTGAAAACTTTGCTTTAACATATTTTTAAAGTATCATATTTAATATTTGGTCAAATATCCTTTGCATGCTGTTACTTCCTGAAGTCTGTGACCCAACAACATCAAATAACTCTTGATATCTTATTTTCAGGTACTGTTACAAGCGATACTATAACCTCTCTGCATTTTAACTGATCTCTATGGGAATTGGGGGGTGAGACTAGATTCAGCTGTAAATTACACTGGTACAGTATGGAACACATGGCTGGCTAAATGGTTGTAAGTCATCAAGGGTCTGAGCTATCGAATGAGCCCCAAACCATCACTCTGTTGCCAGATATGGAGTAGATGTGGATGGATCACTGCAAGGGTTATTTCTCCTGACTCATTTTCCTATAGAACTCTATGGGGGAAAAAGTCAGGAGAAACAACCCTTAAAGGGATCCATCCACATCTACTCCATATCTGGCCGCAGAGTGATGGTTTGGGGCTCGTTTGATACCTTAGACCAGGGGTCGGCAAGTAAATTTGGCCTCGGGACAATTTTTTTCTGAGCCACTAGGTGGCGGGCTAGAACATAATAAAAGGCTAATTTAAGTAATTGATCGTTAAAAAATGTGACACGTTCTAATGCTTTGGTCCTCATATCGGGATCTGGTGTAATGATCTGACTTTTCTTTCGAAAAATGTGAATACATTTCTTAACTAGGTAGCAGTGGGGATTACTCACCGAATCCATTGCACTGCAGTATTTTGGCTTGACTAGCGAGTTTGTGTTGTGATTCTCAACAACGTTGAAACGTAGTTCCGTGTTTCAAAAGAAAAGTCCGATATGAGTACCAAAGCAAGTTCAAGTTCAAGTTCAAGTTATTTTATTGTCACTTCACAGTTTACACAGGTGTAATCAGAGAGTGAAAAACTTTACGTGCAAAACGCCCGACAGCGGACAGCAGTTGTATCAATTAAATATCAGTGTCACAAAGACGCACGAGAGGAATCGATTGACGCATAAAAACCTTGAAAACTGCCTGCGGATTAAAGTGACGTCCATATCACCAGATATCCAACAAATAGTGACCGATGGGAGATGCCAGTTTTCACATTAAGTGAGTACTAAGCCTGTCGTTATTGCATTTAATAGCCTAATTGTATTTTTTATATTTTTAATGAATGGCTCATTTAATTATTATCCCTAATGTAGCGTGTTTGCTCTGTCGTTTCAGGAGCATAGGCCTATGCACCACCACCCCTCGCCAGACCCGTAGCCAGGACTCGGTCTTAAGGGGGGCGTATGAACTGCATGGGGGGGCACAATTATTATTAAATATTTTTGATAATCCGATGTGCTATTGTATTCGTGCAGCACTGACGCATACTAATTAGGCTATACTGAGGTCGCATACTAACCAAATTGGTCTCAGATAGATTTAATATGTCCCGATGTATTAGGCTATGCCTAAAATTATTCGAATGCTGTAAATTACGATTATAACGTGGAGAGCGGCAACAAAACTGGCGCATTCACAATACAGACGTTCACTGTTTAGACAATTGGAACCAATCAGGTGCACTTACAAGGTTTTGTAAACAATTAGCTTTAGAAAATTAATAGATGGGATACCATGACTAAACGGGGGAGGTTGGCACCGTGACCATGCAATCAGTGCACTTGCAAATAATAACTTTAAACCATCAACAGCAAGATACCACATCAGTCAATTACACAGAGGTAATGTTATGCACAAAGCACTAGACAACACATTGAATATAACACCAGAAGTGCAAAGCAACCCACACCTCTCGAACTGAAAAAGCACCACGGCGGATGCTGACACGTTATAATATCATGTCGTCATTTGGTCTTTAACTGTTAAAAAATATAAAACATTTGTTGGAGGCTATTTGTGGAAATGGGGCATTTTCATCATAAAAAAAACATTGGATTTGGATCTGCCCCACCCCAAAAAATTTTTTTGCTCTATGCAGTTGTGGTCCAAATACCGTTCCTGTGGTTGCAGCAGCAAGGCTAGTAGTCGGATTAGTCTCAGATCCGCGGCCGCTGCTACTGGTGCTAGGCTGCATTTCAGCACCATCTTTATCTCCGACGACCACGAGTCCGCCATCAACATCACGGGGCTTGGGTGCAGTCACATTGTGCGATTTGGAGGCGGAATCTGATTCGTTAGAGTTGATAGAGACTGTCCATTGTTAAGCAAATTAGCAAAAGCGATCCTACTGGGAAATATAGCTCTGCTGGACTCCCAACTGAAATGGCGCGGTAACCTAGCCTACATTGGCGTAACTTCCTGTTTCAGTATGGCGGAACCCCCTCAAACAATAACACAATTTTTTCCTCTATTTTAATGTCTTAAAAAGTTAGTATTTAAAATTTTTAAACAGAAAAATACTATAATTTTTTTCTTCCTTTTTTCCCTCAATTTCCAGTGGGGGGGGCACTAGTACTTCCGTGGGCGGGCCCGGCCCCCGAAGGCCCGCCCATAGCTACGGGTGTGCCCCTCGCACTCGATGATCAAGCGGATCAAGCTTTTTTTTGCGCCGATTTTGTTGTTTTTGATGTTTTACATAAAATTAAACTGAATTTGCTTTGTTACTGTTTACATGTGTGGTGCAGTCACATATAAGTAAACATTATATTCGTTACTACAGCTCCGCTTTCAACACTATCCCCCCTAACAACCTGTCCTTCAAAAACTACACCTGGCCTCAAAAACTCACCTGTGCAATTGGGTTTTGTGGACTTCCTCACCAGCTCACACAAACAGTGTGCATTAAGCAGCACTCTCCTCCTCACCACACATACAACACAACAGCCTCAACCTTCTGTGGGCTGTGTCCCCTCCCCTCCTATTTTCCCCCTTCACACACACTCAAACCCCCGTCCCAGTCACATACATCCAACATCGCAATCGGACACAGACAGTAGACAGGATAGGGATTGACAACGACACGAGACGGACCTAGAAGAGAGAGAGAGAAAGAGAGAGTTTGGAGACGAGACGCTCTAGTTCTCTAAAACCTAAAAAAAAAAAAAAAAAAAAAAAAAAATTCAAAAAAAAAACACTTCAGGAATCCCATCCATCCACCATCCCGGAGAGAGAGTGGGAGAAGTCCCACCTCAAATACCTGGGAGTTCAAGTCATTCATGACCATCACTTGGTGCCACAACAACACAGCGAACAAAGAGAAAGGTCTTCAGAGGCTACTCTAGATACTTCTGAGAGAAGAGATGCAACACACCACAACAGAGTGCTGCTAACTTACCACAGTCGCTGTGTAGTCACAAACATAACACTGTGTATCAACATGTACCTCTGCTCTGCACCTCATCAGAGAGAGGAAGGTCTCCATTCCAACAATAACATCAGCCCAGAGGAAACATCAGCTCTCCCACACCCCACTGGATGCAATTTACACACTTACCGCCCCGCAGCCACAAAAATTTGCCCCGCCAAAGAGCAGAGACGGACCCGGCACGGACACCAGCACTTTCCCTCTTTCTGCCATCAGAAATCTCTACAGATCGTACGACACCCTGTACACAACCAACAATTTTTTTTTAACGCTACTGTCACACTGCTGAACTCGGCTCCTCCTCGCCCTCTCAATTTGACCTGAAACCTTAAACTGTTCTTGTAACTGTGTTTATGTGCAATATTAAAAATGTGCAAAAATTTTAAATCAATATTCATCTCTCTCCTCTTCTCTGCAAAAAATCACTTTTTTTTGTACTCTACCCCACTAGGCTAGGTATACCCCTGCAATTTCCCACTTCCCCCATTGTAGGACACTTTATTCTTTTATATATTTATTTTGTTTTGTATATTTGTGTGTTTGTGTATATTGTGTATGTGTGCATCTATGCTGCGGGCTCGAAACAAAATTTCCCTGTACATGTACAGTGACAATAAAGTATTCAATTCAATTCAATCAATTCATTAAGTTTGAATGATTTACTGAGCTGGTGTTATTTTTTTCAAACCACACACTTGTTGGCTATTTCAGCACCACGCGTTGTCCACCTACTTATTTTGATTCACTACTAGGGGTTCAGCGTCAGTGCAGCCCGCTGCCTGATTGTCTGTGCGTGTCATTCACTCTCAACATGGATAAAAGTACAATAAGCATTCTTCAGGTGTGGGTAGATTCTCTATTCGGACATTATAGCCTATACGTGGGACTGTCGGTTCGATATTGTAAAAAAAAAACTGTTTTTTTTTTATTTTTTTTTAAATCTCAAAATTATCTGGCGGGCCAAATATTATTGCTGGCGGGCCAACAATGGCCCGCGGGACACCTGTTGCCGACCCCTGCCTTAGACCCTTGATGACGTGTTCCATAATTTACAGCTGAATCTAGTCTTACCCCCCAATTCTCATAGAGATCAGTTCAAATGCAGAGAGGTTATAGTATCGCTTGTAACAGTACCTGAAAATAAGATATTGAGAGTCTTTTGATGTTGATTGGTCACAGACTTCAGGAAGTAACAGCATGCAAAGGATATGCAACCAAATATTAAATATACTTTAAAAATATGTTAAAGCAAAAATATTCAAATTTTCTGAGACACTGAATTTTGGGTTTCATTAGCTGTAAGCCATAATCATCAAAATTACAATAAATAAAGGCTTGAAATATTTCACTCTATGTGTAATGAATCTATATAATATATTAGTTTAAATTTCTGAAATGAGTGACAAAAAATATTGAACTTTTTCACGATATTCTAATTTTTTGAGCTGCACCTGTAAATATTCTGAAAATGTTCTCTTTGCTTAATTGCTGGTATAATTTATCTGTTTTGTTCTGGAGACCAGACCACCCACATCTAATAACCCATAGCCATAATAACAGTGTTAAATCTTTAATCTCAATAATTAATCTTACAACAATTTGCACGATGGATGTACAGCATTGTACCCAGGTTGTGTTGCTTAATGTTGTTTAATTGTTAATACCCTTCATGTTATTATGGCATTGGGTTGTTTGTATGTTGTCCCCTCTGCTGGAATGTGACATGCAGAGGCCTGGCTATACACTGTCCCATCTGGAGATAGGGAAAACTCCACTTCACAATGACAGACAGCAGGTCATACCTTCAGATCTCTTACTGATAACAAGGATGGTGAAGAGAAATATTGATTAGGTAACAGTTTTTTCCCATCAAAAGACATCCAAATACTTTGAAATAAATTAATGAGTTATAATTAATTGAACCACCACTCATTACCTACCTTACTGTTCTATATGCTCACACCAAATGTTCTGGAGAGGACACTTGTTTTGGACAACAGTCCAATTAGGATTTTACACTTAAGCTGTTGCAAAAACAAACCACTCCTTATAACAAAGTTGAATACTTTTCTATAGAATATGGTATAATTACAAATATAGTTGAATAAGGTATTGAATAAAACATTAAGTTACCTATATTTGGACAGGCCTTTTTTCGTTATAATTTCTTCATGCAGTTTTTTGGTTCAGTCAACAGATTTTATGTAGGCCTACTGTTAGAGGTAACCTTCTTCCTAATTTATCTCAAGGCAGATGGATTACAGAAGCAGTCAAGAATGAGAATTGGCAACTTTTTGCTGCACATTTGTTTGTGTAGCATTACCAATATTGTACTTTTCGTATTCATATAGGCTTAACGTTACTTCAAGAAAGTACATGTACGGTACAGTATATAATAACCAGAGTAGCGACCTTATGTTACTCAATGTTGTTGAAGGCGCCCGAGAGCAGCTGGACCGCTGCTAGGCGCCTGCTTAACCTTCTGTTGTCATTTCCGCCTTAGTTCACGCAGCACCAATTTTTCGGCCATCTCGGACAGTTTCCGATGCAGGCCGATGCAGTCCGACGCAGATATGACGTAAATCGGCTCTAGCTGAACACGCCCTGTGAGATGATCATTTTAAACGCCGCGCAGCTGACCAATTTTTCGGCCATCTCGGACAGTTTCCGATGCAGGCCGATGCAGTCCGACGCAGATATGACGTAAATCGGCTCTAGCCGAACACGCCCTGTGAGATGATCATTTTAAACGCCGCGCACGCAGATGACGTCTTCAGACTGACTGCGTATGGAAGAACCATATGCAGCCACAACAGCTTGGCACCTCCTCCTCATGCTGGTCTAGGGTTGCCAACTATCAGAAATTGAAATAAGGGACACCTTAGCGGCCCTCGCGGCACAGGCCAATTTTTTTACCTTTTTTTACACCTGCATTACTGCATTATTACTACACTTTAACATATAATATAGGCCTACTTGGTTGTAACAAGTCCTATCCATATACCAGACATGAATATGTAATAAGCCCATGTACTAAGACACACAAACCTGAATTTGATCAGTTTTGTATTTTTGAGGAATACGTGGGAATCATTATCATTCAATAATTTATTTTGTCAGTGCAAAATAACAGTTCTTCAACACTATGTCGAACTTCAATTTAAAGTAAAATGAGGCACAAGGGCCTATCTATCCTAGCAACACTGACAGCAATTCGAGTCATGACCAATGAGCTGAGTGCATTCTCTAGACAAGATTACCGTAATTTCTCATATAAATCGCTCTGTCATTCATTGAGTCCCCAAAATAAGGGACAAACTGCGTCCCTTATCAGTTTGTTAAGGGACGGGTCTTTTATTTTCCAAATAAGGGACGGTCCCTTATTTCAAGGGACGGTTGGCAACACTATGCTGGTCACGTGTTGCTGTGGGCCTCGTTCCAACTCAAAACAATAAAGTCAATACCAACAGGAGAATACACTGTTTGACATTGGCAGGGAAATTTGGCACATTTCACTTGGGATCCCACCCACATAATCTGCTGTGCTGCTCATCCCACAAATGCATGATCCTTACAAATGGGACATCATTGTAAAGGGACATGAACAGGCTTTCCAATGATATAAGATACAATGCTAATAATACAGTGACAACAGAGATGTGATCGACCAAACACAAACCTTTTTTGAGGGGTTTAGTTGAGCTAGCTACCATTCATTGTAATCAGATGTATTAATATGGTCAAAACTAAGTGTTGCTAACTTTAACAATACATCTAATAACCAAAGATAAACTTTGTATGCCAACAAACACCAATAACTGCAAGTAGTTTGAGGTAAATATAGGCTAACTGACATATGGTTATGGTTGCTAGCAAAGTGTTGCTTACGTTAGCTAACTGCATTTGGAATCTAACGAGCTATTATCTTACGATAAACATTAACTAAAGCTGGCTACCTAAAATACCACTATTGACTAAATTGATGAGAGGTCCGCGAATGGGTTAAAATGTCAAAAAATGTCCAAAAAAAAAAACATGTCCCGTCTTCCGGTTGACGTACGCTAGCTGATGTCCGCGTCTTGAACTATGCTCTACCCCCCCTTACCTCAAATATAGTCTAAAAGTAACACATTAATGTGATTTGAAAACTAAATATTAAGGAAATTAAGAGATTGATTTGCAATAAAATCCCACTCGAAACTAAATAAGGAAATGGATACCCGCAGCAACAAACTGGTGGAACAAACCGAAAAAATTGAAAGCGAGAACAAAGACGCTGCCGATCCAAAGGGCAAAGGAAAAGAGAAAAAGCAGACTCAATTCGACAAAATCCTACAAGAACTTAAAGACTCCCGGATAGAAATTCAACAATTCCGAATAGAGACAGCGAGACATTTCGAAGAGCTGAGGGAGGAAATCAAAGAAGTTAGAACTGACTTGGGAAAAGTGGAAGGAAGACTGAACGAAGCAGAGACCCGTATTGCCGAAAATGAAGATAGGGATATGCGTCTGACGAAGGTATTGATACATATGTTACAAAGGCAACGAGAATTACAAAAGAAATGTGAAGAATTAGAGGGCCGAAGTCGTAGAGAAAACATAAGAATCCATGGGATTAAAGAGGGGACGGAAGGTGAAAATGCTGTTATTTTTATTGAGAACCTGATAAAGGAGAAACTGGATATTACGGAAGAACAAAAATAGTCCGAGCACACCGCTCTATGGCTCCAAAAGAGAAGACGGGTATAAGACCGAGGTCTTTCATAATTCGGTTTTTAAACTATAACATGCGCCAAAGGGTTCTCAGTGCAGCATGGGCGAAGAGAGAAATCTACTCAGACAAAACAAGGATTTACTTCGATCAAGATTATCCGACTAGCGTTCAAAAAGAGAGGATCAAATACAAACCCATAAGAAGAAAACTGAATGAACTTCAGATTAAGTCACATATAGTAAATCCAGCGAAACTGAAAGTTTTTGGAGAAAACTATATAATTGTCTTTGAGAATCCCGAAGCAGCGGCGAGAGGACTACGAGAACGCGGCATTGACATTCAATTAATATATGAACCGAACCTGGACGAGTTATTGGGCGCAGAGGGATGGAAGACGGCTGGCGGTCGGGAAAAACGGGACGCTAATATGGTGGGAGAAGTAAAGGCTTTGATGCAATCACTGAAACAATACAGTGAAGAGGAAGAACACTGATAATAATCATGACTGGGCTAAGGTACGTCTTATCTTTATGCACAGCTGCTCATTTTATTCTATTTTTTCCTGTAGACTATAGAAACGATTGAATTGGTCTTGAGAAGACTGCGACTTCAAGAACTCTACTTATTTAATTTTATTTTTTTTGAAAAATATGAGACTCACGAATGACATAACCCCCCCATTTCGTTTATTCTACGATTTTGGATAAAGTGAGGGGGGAAGGGAAAAATCCCATATTTTCTTAAATCTTGAAAGCACATTGATGAGATTATGAAATTATGTCAACATTCCTATAGGTTATGGCTAAAAAGAGGATGGCAATGATAATAATACATCATTTTAAGTACTTGAATTAGTATATAACTCTACTTAGGTATTGCACAGAAGGATAGATGAACTAATGGGAATTATAGAACATGTAAGTTTTGGTTGAGAAAGGGGGAGGAAAAAAAAAAAAAGAGGGGAGGGAATGGGTACGCTGTGGGTAATAGAAAAGAATAAATAAATAAATTAATTAAGTATTATCTTTAACTTTTTGACTTATCAAACAGAGATATTATGAGAATGGTCCAAGAGCCTTGAAACTCTTGGCCTATAAACTTAAAAAACAACAAACTAAATTCTGCATTAAAGCAATCAGGAATAGTCAAACAAATACTACTTTTATAAGCAAGAGTGATATAGTTCCTTTTAACTTCTAAAGGAACAAAATTTGAATAGACCACCTTAATATGGTAAGGAAGGGGGGGGGGGGGGGGGGGTAAAAAAGCAAGTAAAATGCAGCTTTTCCACAGGAAGCTGCTGTTACCCATTCAAGCGGGGCGGTTTCAGATAGAAGCCCCAGATTCCTATCCATCTTTAGGGAATCTTTATCCACTTGATAGTCTTATAGTGACTGCCACCTTTGGAAGTCAATGTTTTGTTGGTATGTTGTTTTTATGTTGTTCACTTATTCACATGGCTGTCAACCATAATGTTAGATATTTTAAAAGTAACTTGACCAAATATCTTTTATATAACATGGAATATAAATTGAAGGGTAAACTATTTTATATGTTAAACTGCCTCTAATAAATGAAAATATTAAAAATAATCTCATATAACGTGAATGGCATCAATAACCCTATTAAGCGTAAGAAGTTACTACAACAACTCAAAAAAGAAAAAGGAGATATAATCTTCTTACAGGAAACACACCTAGTGAAATTAGAACACGAAAAGCTAAAAAAAATTACAAATGCTCAGGTATATCATTCATCATATAAGTCTTCAAGAAGAGGAGTTGCTATTTTGATAATGCCCCAAATAGCATTTAAGCTGGAAAGGTTGATAACAGACAAGGAAGGTAGATATGTAATGGTAGGAGGAAAGATCGATGAGGTAATGGTTTCATTCATGAATATCTACAACCCCCCTGAAGAAGGTCCAGATTTAATTTAAAAAGTTGTTGAAATAATAGTTTTAGAAAGTCAAGGGATAACCATCGCTGCAGGTGACCTAAACCTAATCATGGACCCAAACATGGATGCACAAAGTGATAGACAACACAGTTCAGATCAAGCTGCTAAAATAATGAGAAGAGCAGCTAAGGAAATAGGTCTGATAGATGTGTGGCGAACTCTTCATCCAAAAGAAAGAGATTATACTTTTTTTTCAAAAATGTATTGTAAATATTCAAGACTAGACTATTTTTTTATGTTTAAGAATTATATATCAGGGGTGATAGAATGTAATATAAATATAATCACATTGTCTGATCATGCTTTGATAACAATGAAATTAAACCTAGATTTAGAGGGGGGCCAGACTCTCTGGAGATTAAATAATTCCCTGTTACAAATGGAAGATTTCAAGACCAAAATAAGATTAATTATTAAAAATTATCTAGAAATCAATGATACAGAGGAAGTTGACCCGGTTATATTGTGGGAGGGAGCAAAAGCTGTATTGAGAGGGGAAATTATTTCATTTGCTTCATATAAGAAGAGAGAGAGGGAAAAAAGAGTTAAGGAAATAGAACAATCAATACGAATTTTGGAACTGGAACACAAGGCAAAAGGAAATAGTGCTGATTTACGCTCTTTGAATGAACTAAGGAAAGAATTTGACCGTTTACTAACCGAAAAGGTAGAGAAATCATTGATATTTACGAAACAACAATACTTTGATAGTGGAGCAAAAGCAATGAAGAATTTGGCTTATAAATTGAAAAAACAACAGATAAAATCCAACATAGTTACTATCAAAGACCAAACCAGGAATATAATCGTAAAAGGTAAACAAGAAATAACGCAAGAATTTGCTAAATATTACAAACAACTGTATAATTTCGACAACAACTTGCTCCCTAAAAATAGAATTAAAGAATATCTATCTGGGTTAAAGCTACCGCAGATAACAGAAGCACAAAACATAAACCTGACTTTGCCAGTCACATTAGATGAGATTAAGGTAGCAATAAATAAAATAAAAAAGGGTAAATGTCCAGGGAGCGATGGGTTTACAGGCGAATTTTACAAGGAATTCGAAAAAGAATTGCTACCAACTTTAGAAAGAACATTTAATTGGGCGTTAGATCATAGTCAATGGGCAAATACCTGGTGCAGCTCTATAATTACAGTCATACACAAAGAGGGCAAGGACCTCACTGACTGCGGATCTTATAGACCGATAACTTTATTGAATGTAGATCAAAAGCTGTTAAGCAGCATCCTAGCAGATAGACTGTCAAAGATTATCTCACGAATTATAGACCCAGACCAAACAGGCTTTATCCCAAATAGATATTTATTTGATAATGTAAGACGAACTTTGAATATAATAAATTACTCACAGAAAACGAATATTCAAACATTGATTCTTACTTTGGATGCTGAGAAAGCCTTTGATAGGGTGTCATGGCCTTTTATAATAGAAACCTGTATTAAGTTTGGCTTTCACGACACCTTTATCAAATGGCTTCAAGCAATGTATACAACATCAAGAGCACAGGTCAGGGCAAATGGGACCCTGTCAGAGAGCTTTGAGTTAAAATGGGGAACGAGAAAAGGGGACCCACTATCTCCATTAATTTTTGCAATTTGTATTGAACCTCTGGCAGCATATATTCGAGCAACCAATGAAATTGAAGGGGTAAAAATAGCAGAGCAATGTCATAAATTGGCATTATATGCAGATGATGTGGTCTTATATGTTACAAATTTAGAAAAATCCTTACCAGCACTTATGCAAATAATTAATAACTACAGCTTAGTATCAGGATATAAATTAAATATGCAGAAATGTGAAGCAATGGTCCTAGGTGTCCCTGTTTGTAGAGACATGAAAAGGCAATATCTATGGCAATGGGATAATGATAGAGTTAAGTATCTGGGAATTGTGATACCAAAGAATTTTAAGCTATTATATCAATTGAATTATAACTGTCTGGAGGTACAAATTAGACAAGATCTGAATCGGTGGAGAACTGTATTACTATCACTGGGTGGAAGAATAGACGCAATAAGAATGAATGTACTGCCCCGTTTTCTGTTTCTATTCCAGACAATACCTCTGTTCATAAGTGCAAGTGCTTTCAAAAAATGGGATAAAATGATAAATACATTTTTATGGGATGATAAAAAACCAAGAGTTAAAATGAAGACACTTAAAATGGCTAAAGAGAAGGGAGGCCTTGCCCTCCCCAACCTAAAGCACTATTATTATGCAGCTCAAATGCAACCAATACGTACTTGGTTAAATGATAATTCTGAAGCAAATTGGAGGACAATAGAGCAACACATGTGTAGTGTCTCAATAAAAACGATGCCTTTCTGCACAGAGAAACAACGAAGGACACAAGTAGTTGACAGTACATTAATTAGAAACACTTTGGAGACTTGGAATAGAATTAAGAGAAATTGTGAAATGAGAGATGACCTAATCGTACTGAGAGAGATAAAGGAAGACCCAGAGTTTACTCCTAATAAACATGATATAACTTTTAATATATGGGCACAAAAGGAACTGATTATATTTGGACAATGTCTAAATGAAAATGGAATAAAATCATTTGAATCTTTAAGGCAACTCTATCATTTACCACAATCTCACTTCTTTCGATACCTACAATTGAGAAGTTATATCCAGAACAGTAAAATACAAAGGAAAACCATTAGTGACCTTCATCCACTTGTGCAATTTTTGGTAAAGAACTATAGTAAAATCAGAGTGCCACATCAAATCTCAACAATATACACTATTCTAGAAAACAACCATAAGCAACAAGACACAAGGGCAAAACTAAAATGGGAAGAAGAACTTAACATACACATATCTGAGGACACTTGGAAGGAAATGAATCAGAATGTACACACAACCACAGCATCTCCCTATTGGAGAGAATACGCATGGAAAATACAATCACGGTACTTTATAACACCAGTGCAACAAGCTAAATATAATTCTAAAATAAAACCAAATTGTTGGAGGGAATGCGGTGAAACATATGCCAACTTTGGTCATATTTTTTGGTTTTGCCCATCATTACAATTGTTTTGGAACAATATACAGAAGTAAATTAATATTATCTTAAACGGGGTTATTCATTTGAATGTAGACTTTGTGCTGTTAGGCAAAACAGTAGACAAAATAGGAAATAAAAATGATGAATATAAATATTTGTTAAGGATATTGCGTATAACGGCACTGAAACAGATAACAAGAAATTGGCTTCAAAAAGCATGTCCCCTGATAGATAAATGGAGAGATATGGTTCAACAAATATACCAGATGGAGTACTTAACTTATAAAATGAGGGGAAATCTGAAATTATTTGAAAAAAGATGGGCTATGTGGGCAAGTTACTATCACATAAAATAAAGTTACTGGATTATGGTGCTCCATATTAGAGCTGACAGTCATTTAGGGGAGCACTAAATATTTATTTATTATTATTATAATTTTTATATATTTTTTTTCCTTTTCTTTAATTATTTATTTATTTATTTATTTATTTATTTATTTGTTTACTTTAGATTTATGCTTCTGAGATGGGTGGGATATTTTGATATAAGGAAAACCTTTGGATTTATGGAATACAGTAGGTAGTTATTTAAATACGAAATAAGATTAAATGTATTTTTATTTTTATTATTATTATTTGTATTTTTCTCTTTTTTTTTTCTTTCTTTTTTTTCTTTTTCTTCTTCTATAAATTCAAAATTATGATAATATACTGTAATAATTTAAGTATGTACTGTAAATATTGTTAATAACAATTACTCTCATATTGACTGAATGTTATTATGATGTATCACTGGGTGACACACCTATTCACATTATCTATGTATGTTTAAAAAAACAAAAAAAACATTTTGTTATCACCACATATACTGTATAACATGGGTAAGATGTATGAAATGATATGATAACAATTAAAAGTAAAAAAATGCAGTCATTTTTATCAATTTACCAGCGAGCGCGCCTCGGAAACACTGGAAATTAATGGGGTTCAACGCAGGACCTATACAGTGTTTGGAACTATTGGTCGCTCCACGACGCGTTACTTCCGCATGATTCGATTACAACAGAAGTGTATGGGAGTGTCGCAACTCTTTCTATATGGCTCTGGCCATAGCCAACTATCTTGCAAAGCAAAATATGCCTATTTCTCAAATGCAATTAAGTGTGTAAAACTAATCGCATTTCATTTTCACACGATTGAAAAAGGGATTGATGCTCTACTAACCACTTCAGCAACACACCGTTAAGCTGTAGTCTACATCTCCTCCAGCATTGATGCGCAACAGAGTGTACTGTTGCTGTGGCAAGCCGTTTTATCATGTATTCGAATTCCATAGCTAGTTACTTTTTTGTCCTAACTAGCTGCCCATTTTCATAGCTAGCTGGCCATATGACTTAGCTAGCAAACACAATTTCCTAGCTAGCTGCCGTTTCTGCCAACTAGCTGGCCATAAAACCTAGCCAGCTGCGTCAAAATCCATCTAGCTGCCCACAGCTAGTTGCCGCTTTTGGCAGCTAGTTGCCACAAAAACGCAGCTAGTTTAACTAGCTCAGTCAAAAGTGCAGCTAGTTAAGCTAGCTACGCTTTATTTTGCTCACTGGTTAAGCTAGCTACGCTTTATGGGGTCACTAGTTGAGCGAGCTCAATTTTAGTGCGCAGCTAGCTAAACTAGTTGGTACTTTTTTGCCAGCTAGCTAAACTAGTTGATCCTTATGGCCAACTAGCTGAACTAGTTAGTCCTTATGAACTAGTTGGTATATGGCCAACTAGTTGTACTAGCTACATATAATATGCAAATTTTCTTAAAGGGGCAGGCAGTGGGCGTGACCAGATCTATTTTAGATTGCTGGTGCTGTAAAATACGATTTAAAGTAACTAGGGCAGTGCTCGTGCCCTAGTCTGAAAAAATAGCCTACTATAGATACAGAGTTTGTTACTGTTAGATCTAAGATAATTCGCTGGATAAAATGTTTTTTTAATACACAGATTAATGTGCTTTGTGAAGTAACTTGCTCGCATTCCCACAACCATCGTTGATTACGTTAACGTTAGGCTACATTAGATCATTACATACGTTCATATTTCCAAACTGAAGAAATACTGCACCTCTAACCACAAAACTGCTTAACACAGACAGCAGACACACAGACACGATTTCTTCCTTTACAGGTAGATTTAAAAAGTAAATTTCTGTCCCATTGAAATGAATGGTGGAATGTTGACCATTGTGATGCCACATTGTAACCCATTTGCAAAAGAACTGGACTTGTAACCCAAAGGTTGCTGGTTCAATTCCCAGGTAGGATACTGCCATTGTACCCTTGAGCAAGGTACTTAACCCCTTAGTGCAGATAGTCTATTTTTTCTCGCCTGCGAGACAGTTTTACGCAACTGAGACACGCGTTGCTCCTGCAGCCAAACTATTAGTGGAAAACCCAAACGCGGTATTTTAACTTTATTGGTAGACGATTCGCGACGATTTCTGGCCAATGCGTAGTTTCTAAGTGTCACTATCTTTCCGTAGCAAGTCCATTTAACAAGCACTCCCCACCCAGCCTATACCTACCCATGCGTGACATAGTGGGCAATAGCGTCTATGTTGGAGTTCATAAATATATGTATTCATCATATAATATTAGAATACCGTCATAGCAACCAGATAAACCCACCTTATGCAAATACAGCGGTGCAAATCGCTGCTCAATCAATACCTACATAAACAAGTTGAATCATTCTCTAATCATACAAAGCCATTCTACTATCAATATCTGCGATTAAATATGGAATTCATGTGCAATCCTACCATGGATTTAAGCGTAGATATGTCCCTTTCAAGATTCCGTGGTCATTTATTGTCTTGGACAATCCGTTTGAATAATACACAGCGCATTGGAACACTATTAGACAAACGAAACTAGCTCTGCGTAACACTTACTTCCTGATTGCACAGTCGTGACGCTTTCAATTTTATTCTGGTTTGATCGACAATGGTTTTATCCAATAGAAGGCACGATAAACTTCCCCAAAAGTAAGTTACATGTGTACTTGAAAGCTTGGATTAACTATTTAAGGGCGAGCGTAACTGCAATACTTGTTATATCACGACAATTTTACGCAGGCATGCGCAGATGACGCATTTGGTTTGACGCACTTGGTATGACGCAATTGGTGTTACGCAATAAAACTGCGCGCACCGCCACCTTTGAAGTGACTAGTTTTCCCCCGAAGTCGATCAGAAGAGGACAGCAACAGAGAATCTTCTAATCCCTGTAGCATAGATTCTGTGGAAGAGGTGCCTATCAATATGGGGAAGATATCCTCCTCGACATGTAAGTATTACTGCTTATAATATTTTGATTATATACATTCGTTTTTCCACTGCGTGCTATATGTTCGTTATTTTTGTATTTGCATCGGTCGTAATAGACCACTGTTAGCCTGCTAATAATGCTGAACATATTTGAAAACACACTTTTTCAGACTCCACCTTGAATAACTACATGTATAAGGATAATTATATAGTACGTTCTTTCCGTTTATTTTCTATTTGGTTTAGCTATCTCATTGCTTAGAATTTATAGCTGACTGTATTCTGTTGAGTACTAGCGATAGCTTCTACGTTGTGAGAAAGTAGCGCTTTCTTGACTTTGCTTCGTAGATTGTGTCTATGACCTTCAATATGCACTTATTGTACGTCGCTTTGGATAAACGCGTCTGCCAAATAACTAATGTAATGTAATGTATTGATACCATGTGTTCGTGCCGTTCGCGTAGTGGCTCGTGGTGGCCTGCTTTGTTAGAATTCATAGCATTCACAATGAAATTGAGTATTTTAGCGCTGTTCTGTTTGGTTGCTCAGTCGTACGTTATTTTTTATGCCTCGATTTGCCGTGAAGCTAGAACATTGGTAGTGTTTTCCGATATTATTTTATTGTATTGTAATTTCTTTGTGCATAATGTACTCTATGGGGTATTAGTATCTCCATGGGTGATGCTTTTCACTTAGGGAATGGAAAATATGTATTCAAATTTACTGTCCAGATGTGTGCAAGATGAATGTAAAATTAATAAAATATAAAAGCAACAGTTGTGAAACACACTACAGAGTAATGCCATCCTAGAGCACGCAACAAAAAATAACATAATGTAGCATACAGAAGAAAGTGTTTACTGAAGTACAAGAGTGAATGATTTCATATTTAGCTGTGTGTACCACAGTGTTATAATGCTTCTGCATTATGTAATTTGTTCCTATAACATGCTTGACCCTCCACCTCTGCCACTCCAGCAGTGCCCTCTACTGTTCAGAGTGAAGCCACTGCAGGACCAGATCCTTGGAGCATACTGAAGACCGTGCCATTGATGAGTGCATGTTGGCCATGAAGGCACGGCACAGGATGAAGCAGTATATGAAGGATAATGGTGAAAAAATGGCACACTAGGCATCAAACACTGAACTGAAACTGTGCAATATCAATGTTTTCATCCATTAAGTTATCGTAAGGGATAATGTATATGCTTTATAAAGGACAAAAGGCTTTTTAATAATTTCTCGGAGAGGTTTTGGGTAGGTTATTGGACACCTAGATATCCACCCCCCTGTACTGATCCAAAATAATTCCCACATGAAAATGATAAAAAGGTGAGTTAAATTAGTCAAAACGGTTGATTTGCACTGCAATTTATGATTAGTTTAAGATTTACAGCTATTCACATTTTAGCCAATTTGGATAGGTTTGGAGACCCTGGGTACACCTGGCTACACTGCTTATATTTTGTGTCATAGAGCTTTAGTAGTTCTGTATATCACCCTGCGATTATTGAATGCTTGTGGACAAGGAGTTTATGATCCAGGAAATGTGTAGTTTTACCTGTTTCACTTATGTAGCTCTCAGTATTTTGAAGAAAAAGTTTTGCTTGCATTTCCGGCACTTTATTTTGACCTTAAATTATGAAAATAAACAAATCTAAGTTTGTACTAAAAATGGTACACCGGTTTTGTTTCATTTAAGCCATTTACCAAGTTTATGTGATGCTCACACCTGGAGTTATAAAGCCTTAAACAGAGTACCCCCATGATTTACCAAATATGCCATCTGCACTAAGGGGTTAACCTGAATTGCTTCAGTATATATACAGCTGTATAAATGGGTAATATGTAAAAAAAAGAAAGTTGTGTAAGTCGCTCTGGAAAAGAGCCTGTAATGTAGCAGGCTCTGCAGCTGATGATGTCACAGTACCCTCTAGCTGCTTCAGATTATATCCTCTTACAGTTTTTAGACTTCTTATCATAGACTATATACAAATAGTTTATTTTCTGGAGAACCGCTCATCCAATCAACTTCAGTCGACACTGCACTTCCTTTGGTCCTGAGCAATACACCTAGTGAATAAGCGAAATACAGACACGATTTCTTCCTTTATAGTTAGATATAGCCTGAGGTTCTCTTTCATCATCTCGTTTTGAGATCCACCTATGGGAATGACGTCCGGTCATGACCACCACAGAAGCATCCAATTGCACCACGTCTGGCCCTGACAGACAGTAGCGTGTCAAATGCGAAGGAGGCTCCGCCCTCCTTGTACGAGCATATATGACACTGCAACGCTACTACTCTTCAGTTGACATTCGCTTCTCGCGAATTTCGGAGTACCCCACTCACAGCTTCGACCGTGTATCCCACACGAGCCTTGTCACTTAACTGTCCGCAGGAGGATATATCTCCGGATCAGCCTCCGCCGGGCGTGAAAGGTTCGGGAACGTGCGTCAGTGCTGAGTAGCTCCACTCGGTGTTAGCCTGCTACCCCGCGCGCTAGCCCTTGTATCGTGCCAGGCTACCCGCCCAAGACACGATTTTTTCCTGCATCTGCTAATGTGGAACAGGACAGTGCTGTCTCACAACTAGCCACCCACGCTAGCATGTCTCTTTGCTCTCTAGCCAGCCGCCCACGCTGCCTGTTTCTCTGCTTAGCTGCCTAGCTCCCCGCTAATGGCTCTTTCTAAGCCCGTTCCTCTCGGCCCGTCTGAGGAGCTACGCTCGCATGCCTGCCCGGCCGCATGCGGTGCCCTCATCGCGGCCAGGGACACTCACCCTCTCTGTGTCATGTGCTTGGGCTTAAAACATGCCCAGGAGGCCATTGACTCCCCAGAGAGCTGCAGCCACTGCCTCGCGCTGCCCAAAAAGCTCAGGCGACGGAGGCAGAGAGTTGCTGCTACCCACGGCAACGACCTGTGTCCCGAGGACTCTGACAAAGAGGACGATAGCACTACGGCCTCTCGGCCACCTCAAGACCTTCCTTCTCTGAGTTGGGCTGACCGCTCCGACCCAGACATGTTGGCGTTCCCTCTCTCGCTCTCCGGTACCCCCATACTGGAAGGAGAGACAGCGGATAACGACGACATGGCGGTTGCGTCTGATTATTCGGGTGAGGAGGACGCCATTCCACCGGCCCAGTTAGCACCGGCTATGGGTACAGCTAACGCCCAACCCCATGCCGTGCTTCTGGAGGTATGTGAGCGGGCCGCAGCCCGTCTCAATATCGAATGGCCAGCCCTCCAGAACCCGGCCGACGAGGAGAGGGATGTTTATGATGGGAAATTCCTGGGCCCCCCTCCCCGAGGCCCCAGAAAACAGCTTTTCCCAGTTCTCCCCGCCTGCGCTAAACACTTGAAACACCACTGGAAGGACCCGCTTGATTTCAAGCACGGTTTCTCCGGTCTGGAGGTTAAGGACATGGCCGCCCACGCCATGGGGGAACCCCCAGCTGTTGAGCCCTCCATAGCTCGACACCTTAACCCCACGCAGGGAGGTCTCCTGGCGCCGCCCAGGCCTACCCTCCCTACTAAGATGGAACGCTTCACAGCCTCCATCCACCAGGCTTCCTACAGGGCCTCAGCCCTCGCGGTTAGAGCCCTCAATGTTTCCTCCCTCCTCTCAGCTTACCAAGCTGAGCTCACAGAGGAGATGGGGAAACAATTACAAAAGGGGACCCCTTCCCCTATACTGTGGCAAGAGATTGTCACTGTGAACGACTTGGTTCTGCGCAACGCTCGCCAGTGTGTCCAAGCCTGCGGCCGCTCCATGGCTCTCTCCGTAGCCGGCGAGCGGGCGCTCTGGCTTAATCTCTCTGGTCTGCCCGACAGTGAGAAAAGGCGCATAGCCGGCGCCCCTGTTGAGCCAGGCCAGGCTCTTTTCGGCCCCGCACTGAGCCTCATGCAGCAGCGGTGCGACGACAAAAGGAAAGAGGATGAAGCCTTCAAACTCTGCCTCCCCCGCAGAGTGACGCCTCACTCGCCGCCACCCATGCGGCCTCCACAGCCCCCAGCGGTGAACCGCCGTGTCCAGCCAGGACAGGGGCAAGCCCCAGGGCAGAGCCCCAGGCCAGCAGGGCAACCCCCCTGCTAAGCCTTGGGGGAATATGTCGCAGCCGCGGCAAAGAAACCCTCTCCCACCCCCGCCGACCAGAAACGGAAGCGGCCAGCCTGACACTACCGCTATTGGGGGGCTAAGTCCATGTTCTGGGGCAGCCAGCCCCTTGGACACAGGTTCACCTCCCAATTCAGGAGGACAGCCCTCCTCTGTTCGCTGCGGTCAGGGCACCTGTTGGAGTTCACGTGCCCCCCAGCTCCAGTCTCTGTTCCAGTACTCAAGGAGTGTTACCCACATTCAGTGTACAAGCGAACACCAGGCCATTCCTAATAAAGGCTCCCGCCCTGAAAGGCCAAAAAACAAAAAATGTGTTAAGAAATGTGATAAGAAGGGGTTTAAGGCCTCCCCTGGTTTCACCACTAGGTGGAGCGCCAGCCCCATTCAGCACGGCCGCACTCGGCCGTTCCCCTCTGCGGTCCTCCGCACCAGCAGGGGCGCTCACGAGCCACATACAAGCCTGGCAGGCTACGTTTGTCCCCGAGTGGGTACTACGCACAATAGCCAAGGGCTACAGACTCCAGTTTGCAGGGAAACCCCCATGTTTCAACGGAGTCATTTACTCTCAAACCGAGAGGAGTTTGGCCCATGTTTTAGAGGAGGAAATTTCCTCTCTATTACAAAAGGGGGCGATACGTGTGGTTCCCAGAGATCAAGCCCAACACGGCTTTTATTCTCGCTATTTCCTGGTCCCAAAGAAGGACGGTTCCCTCCGTCCGATCTTGGATCTCAGAGTGTTGAACAAGCATTTGAGGCGGTACAACTTCAAAATGCTAACTTACAATACTCTTTCACGTTCAATACGTCAGAGCGATTGGTTCACATCAATCGATCTGAAAGATGCTTTCTTCCACATAGGCATCTATCCTCCCCACACGAAATTCCTTCGCTTCGCCCACCGCGGTGTTTGCTACGAATACACAGTTCTACCGTTCGGCCTCTCCCTAAGCCCACGGGTGTTCTGTGTCTGTGTGGAGGCGGGCCTGGCCCCGTTAAGACTAACGGGGATCAGAATACTGACTTATATGAACGATTGGCTAATCATTGCCAATTCGAGAGTCAGAGTCGTGAAAGACACGCAGTTCTGGCCTCAGCCTCACAGGTTTTACCGCTGGGGTTACTGAGGATGAGGGGCTTTATGAGGTGGGTTTCATCACTACACCTCAGCCCCGTACGCGATCTCCATCGCCGTCTCACAGTGACGCACGAGTGCGCGGCAGCTCTACGTCATTGGGAGAACACAGAATTTTATACTCAGGGAACCCCTCTCGGGATCGTTCTCATGAGAAAAGTCGTAACGACAGATGCATCCCTCTCTGGGTGGGGGGCCACTCAGGAAGGGTGTGTAGTGAATGGGATGTGGCCAATCCAGCTGCGCTCAGCTCACATCAATTATCTGGAGCTCCTGACTATATGGATATAGCTCTCAGATATTTTCTACCCCGCTTAAGGTGACGGCATGTGCTAGTACGCTGCGACAATACGACTGCTGTAGCATACGTCAATCGCCAGGGGGGCATGCGCTCTCTCCATCTCCACAGTCTAGCCCACAGACTGCTGGTATGGGGCAGCCATCACTTTCTGTCGTTACGTGCGACCCATGTTCCAGGCATTCTGAACACGGGCGCAGATCTGCTGTCAAGGGGAAACCCACTGTACAGGGAATGCGGCGAAATCGCCGTGGCTGGCGGAGATAATTCCTCTCCTTTATGCACAGCCGTGCGCGCTCCCGTTACGCACGGACCTGCTGTCTCAGGCGAACGGGGAAATATATCACCCCTGCCCAGAGCGAATAGCTCTTTGGGCTTGGCCCGTGAAAGGCACAACCTCGACGCTTTAGGGCTCCCCCCTCGCGTGGTGGCAACCATTCAGAGCGCGAGAGCGTCTTCTACCAGATCACTTTATGACAATAAGTGGCAGGTATTTGAAAGGTGGTGTGCCTCCCGTCAGTCAGTGCCCTATCAGTGCTCTGTTTCTGATGTGCTGAGTTTTTTACAAAACCTGATGGATGAAGGGAAATCCTTTTCTACCATTAAGGTCTACCTGGCAGCTATCACTGCTTGTCATATGGGTTTCAATGACAATACAGTGGGGCAGCATCCCCTCGTGCGCAGGTTCATGAAGGGGGCTCGCCGTTCTCTGCCTGTTGTTAAAAAGCTCATTCCCTCATGGGATTTATCACTGGTGCTGGAGGCTCTGTCCCAACGGCCATTCGAGCCTATACACGGAATAGAGTTAAAATTACTGTCTCTGAAGACAGCCCTGCTGCTCGCATTAGCCTCTGCTAAGCGGGTCAGCGATCTCCATGCGCTCTCAGTGCATCCCTCGTGCACAATATTCTCCCCTAATATGGATAAGGTTTTCCTCAAACCTAATCCTGCCTTTATGCCTAAAAGCTTCCCAGCTTTCACATGTGAGGTGTTGGAGCTTTCCGCTTTTCACCCACCGCCGTTTTCTTCTGAGGAAGAGCAAAGGCTACATATGCTGTGTCCTGTGCGTGTTCTCCACACGTATATAACAAGGACTAGGGCTTTCAGAAAGAGCAACCAGCTCTTTGTGGCCTGGGCCCCCGCCTGCAAAGGGAAAGCCATCTCTAAGCAGCGGCTGTCCCATTGGCTTGTGGAAGCTATTGTTATGGCATATGGTTCAAAGGGGGTATCGCCTCCCTCGGGTCTGAGGGCTCATTCTACGAGGGGCGTGGCTGCATCATGGGCCCTATTTCGTGGGGTCTCCATGCAGGAAATTTGTTCAGCCGCAGGCTGGGCTTCTCCACATACTTTTGTGAGGTTTTACCGTCTGGATGTTACCAGGACACCGGTAGCCCACTCAGTATTGGGGGTGAGCTCTGTGTGAGCCACACACATCTCACTATGGGTGTAGTACTTCACACTGTTCCCGGACCCCAGTTACTACACTGGACAGTGGATTGTGTTTTGTACTTGCCTACAGGGGATGCGCTAGGCACCCTCCCGCTAGGGAGGGAGGCCTCCCTTGCTGGCTTGACAGCGTCTCAGCTGTGAGCATATGGCAATCCGGGAGTTGGCCAAATCTCCCATAGGTGGATCTCGAAACGAGATGATGAAAGAGAACTTTAGGTTACTGTCGTAACCCCGATTCTCTGAAACATCGAGTGGAGAGATCCACCAACATTGCCCTGCTTGCTGTGCGCGAGAAGCGAATATGTTCACTGAAGAGTAGTAGCATTGCAGTGTCATATATGCTCGTACAAGGAGGGCGGAGCCTCCTTCGCATTTGACACGCTACTGTCTGTCAGGGCCAGACGTGGTGCAATTGGATGCTTCTGTGGTGGTCATGACCGGACGTCATTCCCATAGGTGGATCTCTCCACTCGATGTTTCAGAGAACCGGGGTTATGACAGTAACCTAAAGCTATGTTTTTTCTGAGACTGTTTGCTGTTCAAAGTCTCTTTTTAAACATAACCTACATTGTTATTTAGGCTATATGAATAAAACATTATGCGAAATAAATTAATCCAAGCATTTTTATTGTTTTGGACCTGTTGTGACAGCTAATGAAAAATGTAATTTTACGCCATTAGATGGGATCCTTGTAATGTGTGTTAATAGGCTAGGTCTACCATTGGGGAAGAATTCCGCTTGGATGCCATGTGCGTCTGTATAATAACTACTTTTCTCTGAAAAAGGTTTGATGAATTCCAATGATTATTTTAAACAAACTAGATTTTTATGAGAAGGACATTTACATCTGCTTCAACAAGCAATTACTTTCACAGTAGAACAAGGACACGACAAAATATATGCACCAGAGGTCTGGGTTAAATTAAACTATGTCAAAGCTGCTCCATCTTGGATGAATACCAGAAAAAGTAGCGATGCAAAAAAATAGACAATACAGGTAATGAGTTTATCTCTTAACTTGGAAATCTTATAATCAAACAATGATCGTTGCTGTTGCCCCGCTTTTGCATGTGAACGCTCATAGTTTACTGTTCAGTGCCACGTTGGGGTACTGTCAGTCCATCACTCTCGTGGTTGTGCGCACCCCTCAGAAAGATATAGGATTCAGTTTATGTCAAAATTTGATTGATGGTGTCAAAGGTAAATTTATTAATATTAATGAGGTTGTAATTTTATTGGTGGTTGTTGTAAACATTGGTAAATGGTTCTGTGACGGTAATTTTTATGGAGGGCCTTGATGCTTAGGGGTGTCATGGTTTCTCAGCCTTCTCTTTTCTTGTTAGCCACTTCCCTGGAGAGCGCTCTTGTAGCGTCTCTTCCTTTTGTTTTCATTGTCCGTTTCGTGTTTTGGTTTTTCTTTCTGCTCAGTGTATTCACCTGTTCTGTATTTCCTTTCATTATTTAAACCTTGCGTCATCTTTGTTTGACACTTCCATATTACCATTGATTTGACAAGGAAAGCCGGTAATTCACGGTATAGGACTGACAGTTTTTTACAATCGTATCACGTGAACTTGTTGTCGCTACACGGGACTTGTTTCGGGTGTCTAAGAGTTTACTAGAAACTTAGCCTAGGTTATTCTCCACCCTTTGTCTGTGCCTTTGCGGAACCTCTGTCTCCCTGTCCTAGACAGATTGTCTTCGTCGTCTTCTTTTCTTCTTGTTTGTGTTTTTCGGCTCCCTCGTTGTGAGCTATAGGACTTTCTTTGTTTGTTGTGTCTTAATCTCTAGTGTGAGTTTTTCGCCCAATATGGGTCGCTTTGAGTTTGGTAGCGAAATTAATTCCCTGTCTGCGAGTTTTCCCCCCGCTTTGTGGTGTTCGTTAGAGCACTTAGTCCTTTGTTCCATAGGCTACCCCTGACAGAATATGGAAGAGAATAGGGTGGTACCAGCGACAGTCGCTAACATGGGGCAAATCCTCACAGCGCAGGAGGCAGCTATCTCCGGCCATGAGGAGGGTATTAGGGCTCTTCAAGCCTCCGTTCAGGCCTTACACACCCAGCAGGCGCAGTTCTCTAGCCAGCTACGTTACCAGGGAAACGGGAATTAGTGGACAGCATTAGTTCGTTGACACTCACCATCACACCCTCTGCAGTTACACTACCTTCAGCCCCTGTAGCACAAGCACCCAGTTTGGCTGCACAGGCTTCTCCTGATCCTGCAGTGATTTTCGCATCACTCGAGCTCAAGGAGCCTAAACTACAGCTTCTGCTTCGCTATGGAGGGGAGACCGGGAGGTGTAGGGGGTCTTCGACCATGACGTCTCCGGTCAGAAGGCGGCTATGCGACTGACCAGTCTTCGCCAGGGCTCCGACATGGTGGCACCATTTTCTATTGCTTTTTGAGCACTTGCAGGGGAGACTGGGTGACCTAACGGACCGCTTAGCGCTCTTTTTCTGAAAGCACTCTCCGATCCTGTTAGAGATGCCCTTTCTGCGCTCGAACCGCCCGCTTCGTTTGGTGCATTAGTGTCTACGGCTATCAGAATTGACAACCGCATTAGAGAGAGAGATTCACTGGGGCATGCATTAGTCAGCCCTCAACTTTTGTACCTCGTTCTGTGGTTACTCCGTTCTCTTCGTTTTCAGAGGAGCCCATGCAGGTTGATGGGACGGCAGTATGGGATTCCAAACCCACCAGGTCGAGAGACCCATCATTATAGTAGCGAGCTCAGCTGGCACAGACCGAGTGAGCTAAAAGAGAAAGAACGAGTCTCGGAACGAGGCTAGAGGGGAGACTTGAGGCCTTAATGAGTTTGTTACTGCTTCTTTACAAAAACTATGTTATCAGTTTTTATCTGGCTGTATCATTTTATCCCTATAGGGCGATTTCGGATTCCGGATGGTGGTCGAGTGGGGGATGGACATTAGGCATTAGCAGGGGGTCTCATTCCTGTCTGTTAGTAGTGTCCGTTCTGTTAGCTCTTGTCTTCTGCTCTGGGTACGGGGTACGGGTTCTGGTTCGCGGGTTAAAAAAAAACAAAAAAAGGCAGTTATGCACTGGGCACAGCAGAGGGCACAGGGGGGGGGGGGGGGGGATGGGGGGGGGTTGTTATGCTCTAAGGAGCATCCCAGCAGAACCGCTCAAACCGCTGAAATTCTCCGCCGTCCGGAGTTTTCCGTTCGATTCCAGTTTCAGTGAGAGGGGGGTGAGGGGAGTGCTCTCTTGTGCTCTTGTTCAGTGCAAGAGAGCCAGTAAAGAACCTCGATCCAGAAGTTCCTTCATGGATGTTTCCTAGAGAAACCTCCAACTCCCCTCGGCCACCCTCCCCCCCAGTCCACAAGGCCACTGCCACCTCGTCCACAATGCTCGGATATGCGCGGCGATTGGTAGAAGTTCTATGAGTTGGGGAGTTGGAGAGGGGGAGGCGGAGGGGCGAGGGGGCAGCGGGAGGGGCAGTACAGTGGTCAGTACAGGCGATGCTTAGCTAGAATAATGCTTTAGAATAAAATAACTAAAATATTAGTGTGTTGTTTGTGTGTTGCTTACACACATTGGCGCATGTGTATTAAACAACAAAGATGATATTATGATTAGCTTATATTAGCTATAGCCTCTATAGCTAGAGGTCTCCTAGCGAGAGTTTAGCGAGGCCGAGGGCGAGGAGATCAGAGGAGGGATAAGGGTTAGGGAGTTGAGGCAGGAGTTAGAGGCTTACGTGTCCAAATTCGGGCAGCTGAATACCCAAATGACAGTTCAGGAAGTTGCCTCTAAGAGTTGAGAGAAACCTGACAGAGAGCATGCTCAGCACAGCCACCACACCACGCTCAGGCTATCGCTCCCCTCAGCCCTGTTGCACAGATGGGAGATGGGGGAGGGAGCCAAACCAAAATTACAGCTCCGACGCTATGACAGCGCCGCGGGCAAGTTTGCGAGGGTTCCTTGCCCAATGCTTAATTTCTTTTAAAACCCAGTCGTTAGTAGTTTAGTAGAAGTTACGTTCGTACTTACTTTCATTATTATTCACCGAATCCGCGCAGCTACACCACACAATCAGGGGGGGTCTCCTTTCCAATTTTACTATAACTAATCACTTATGGAAGAAAAAAGAGTTTGTTTCGACCATAACATTTCAGGTCGGGAGTCGGCAAGACGGCTTTATTGCCTTCGCCAGGATAGCAACACTGTGGCCGAATTCGCTATAAAATCTCAAGCACTGGCAGATGAAACAGCTTGGTCAGAAGCTCCCCTGATGACGTTTTTCTCAGAGGCATTAGATGAGTCTGTTCAGGATGCCCTATCCATTCTTGAGCAGTCCGATTTTCTAGATGCGTTGGTATCTTCCGCTATTGGGATAGACAATCGACTGCGGGACCATTTACGTCATAGAGAACACACAAAGGACTACCGGATAAGGTCTTTAGTTAGCCCGTCCACGGAGTCCTCTCCGGTAGTTAAACCCTTTTCATCTAGTACTAAGGAGTCAATACAGGTAGATGGGGCAGTTTGCCAATCTGATGGACACAGCTTTTAAAATTGAGTGGTTACTGCAGGAGGAAGGGGCATACTCTTAATCAGTGTCCGAAATGCAAGGGAAAAGGGGGGGTCTCGCTAGAGGAACCGAGGCTACTAGCGGGACTTCAGGGTACTACACCCCGGACACTATTACCTGTTAGCCTTTCTTGGGGACAGCACTCGTTTCAGGTCGAGGCTTTTATAGATTCCGGGGCTGTGGAATGTTTTATTGATGCCCAGTAGGCTAGGATAAAAAAAATTCCGGTCCAGTGCCTTGACCAATCCAGGTTAGTTACCACTCTTGACGGTCACCCATTGGGGTCAGGCACCATTAAGGAAGTTACGTCTCTTCTCACCATGTCGACTCTGTTGGTAGATTCCCCTGCTTATCCTTTGGTGTTGGGTCACACTTGGCTAGTTAAGCACCATCCCCATATTAAGTGGGGAGGGAATAAGCTAGTAATTCGTAAATGGGGTCCCGTATGTACTGCGCAGGGTCACCTTGCTCCTTCCAGTTTGTTCTGGGAACGTGTTGACGTTTCCAATTCTGAGTCTGAGCTGGAGGAGGTTACCTCTCCGCCCAATCAGGGAGTGTCTGTCTCAAGCTCTGAGGCTGGTGATGAGAGTCTGCAGTGGGATTATCTGGCTGACAGATGTTCTAATTGGAGGGAGACCTCTTCTGAGGAGCTCTCTGACTCTGAGATTCAGTGGTCTCCTCTTCCTGGGTCCCCTGCACAGAGGGGAGTGACTGGGATTGCAGGGACACTTGAATTTCCTTTGCCTCTCAACTTTCCCAATTTTTTCCCAAAAATACTAAGAGACGAGTTTCCATCCTCAAACTAATGGGCAGACGGAGCGAACTAACCAGACTATGGAAAACACCCTTCGCTGTTTAGCAGCTGCTAATCCTACTTCGTGGAGTCGTTATCTCCCTTGGGCTGAGTATGCCCATAATACTCTGCGCAATGCCTCCACTGGCCTCTCTCCCTTCGAGGTGCAAGTAGGTTATGTGCCTCCACTCTTCCCTGAACTGGAGAGGAATGTGGAGGTTCCCTCTGCTGGCTCTTTTGTTTGGAGGTGTCGTTCGGTGTGGAAATGAGTTTGCGCATCTCTGTTGCGAGCGTTGGCGTCTCAAAAAGTTTCGCCAGGCAGCTCCCTTTTATCGGGTAGGTCAGCGAGTCTGGTTCTCATTGCGAGATTTGCCTTTGAGAGTTGAGTCGCGGAAACTTGCTCCGTGTTACATAGGACCGATCAAAATTATCCATAGGATAAATCCAGTAACGGTGCGTCTTCAATTGCCACGCTCTATGCGGATTCATCCTATGTTTTGCGTTTGAAGCCACTGCTGATCAGTCCGTTGTCTCCTGCTGAGAGACCCCCTCCTCCTCCTCGGATCGTGGATGGAGGTCCAGTGTATACTGTCCGCCGCATTTTAGCGGAGAGACGGGTAAGTAGGGGGTGGCAGTTTTTAGTGGACTGGGAGGAGTATGGTTCAGAGGAACGGTGTTGGGTTCCGGCCAGAGATATTTTGAATCCTGATCTAATTAAGGATTTCCACAGTAGTCGGTCTGAGGGATCGTCTGGGGTCGTTCCTTAGAGGGGGGTCCTGTCATGGTTTGTGGGTTTTTATTTTATTTTCCGTTTTCGTTTCCTCGTCCTGGTTTCCCGATTGAGAATCTATCAAATCTTTTTCCACGTTCCATTATGTGGTTTGCTTTCCCTCATTATTCTTTTCACCCGTGCTTCTACCTGCGGGGTATTTAAGTTCCTCACTTTACATTACATTACATTAATTTAGCAGACGCTTTTATCCAAAGCGACATACAGAAGTGCATACAGAAAGGTCATCGAAGTAACTACAGAACAGATAGGAAAGCACATTCTTCCCATACAGTAGCAGCTATCCCTAGTAATGAACACTGAATGCAGTTCACAGTGAATTGGGTAAATCAGCTCTACTACAATTCTATTCTAAATATTATAAACTTGGATACACAGTTAAAACAAGAACACATACCATGAGGTCCTAGATAAGTATTAGTCCACGTGGAGTCTGAAAAGGTGTGTTTTCAGGCCACGACGGAAAGCAGGCAGGGTTGGCATGGTACGTAGGGGAATGGGAAGTTCGTTCCACCACTGGGGAGCTAGGGTGGAAAAGCTCCGCAGTCGGGACGAGCGAGTGCCATTGACACGGAGGGGGGGGGGGGGGGGTAGTGCAAGTCGCCCTGCAGTAGATGAGCGAAGTGGCCGAGCAGGAACACTTCCACTTGTGCTTCTTTGTCATTCGACATTGCATTGAGCCAGGCACTAGCGACCCCTTGATATTAAACACGGGACTTGCTATTAGCTTTATTTCAGGTATAGGTATTATTCCTCCTGTTAGCGTTCTGTGCTATTTACTTTGCTGTTCTCTCTGCGACAGTTTTTAGTTTCTTTTGTATTGGTTTTACATCTTTTCAGCCGCCCGAACTTAGGTACAGAGGGTGTTATTTTATTTGCTAATTTTCCCGTTTTGGCTCCAATATTGAGCTTGGGCGATTTAGTTTGTGTTTCACTCGTTATTCGGGTTCGCCCTATTTTAGTGGGTTTATTTTTGTTTGGCTGTTTAGCCACAAGGAAGTAGTTTCCTGTCTTTTCTGTTTTTGCATTTATTATTTTTTTACCTCCCTTTATTGGTTATCTGATCCCCCTACCTTCGCGCTTGATTATCCACCACTAAAATCCATTACCCAATGCACATTTGGTGTTATGCATTTCGTGTCAGTATAGGGTACACTTTTCCTGGTTTTGATACCCTTCTAACAACTCACTGTCTATATCTAGTGTTTCAAGCCTCAAAAACCTAGAACCGAACACAACTTGTAAACAATATTGGCAGTGTGTATTTTGTGTATTAAATGCTTTTTAAAAACATAGTCACTTCACACCAAACCATTTGTACAATATTCAGTCTTAGGGTGCCATAATGTCACACACACACGCATACACACACCAACTGCCACTGTAAAGAGTCTTTAGTGTCCTTAGTCTCTTCACACATTAGCTATTTCTTGTTGGTGCCATAGTGTGATCCCGACCAGAGACAAACTCTGGTATGCATGTGTTTTGGTTCTGCAAAAATTGGTGTCTTTTAATCAGGCTATGATGCCCTCTATTTTCACCTGTAGGTCTATATCAAAGAGTGGTCACAGAACAGGCAGAGGTCAGAACCGGGAAGGCACAGCAGAGGTACAAAAACAGAGTCCAAATTCAGGGTCGCGAGAACACAGGCGGGAGTCAAAACCAGGGAGGCGTAACAGGAAACAAGAGAAAACAAAAAGAAGGCAGCAACAAAAAACCAACAGGGAAAAGGACGAGGGATAACAAAAACTCAGGAACAGATAAAGAATTGCAAACACAATTGCTAAAAGGTACAGTTTCAATGATCCTTTCCTTGAGCAAGAATTTAAATATTGTTTTCTAACTCACTATACTGAGGAAATCTTATTAAAACACTTCACACTTCCCACTTCAAGCAAATGCTATTAATTTAAGGAAATATAGAAAAATAGCCTAATTTAGGCTCAGTAGCCGTGAAGGCTAACCACACCAAACAGGATGTCATTAAACAATATTGCTGTTTTATGTGTTAGTATTAATGCTTCATTTTATCAAGGTCAACGAGACAGGGAAATGATACACATTTATGCCAATGCGGGATAGCTCTTTCTGTTTACTGAAAACACAAATTACCATGCATTTATTTTATGTGTCTATTTTTATGTTACTCAGGAGAGCCAGCCTTATGATCTGAAACAGGGCTTCCCCTGAATGTTAGCAAAGGGTTTATTTTGTATGCCTGAAATCATGAAATGTGGGTATGGAAGGAGATGCTGGGGGGGGGGACTGTGATTGTGGAGTGGGGGGGGGGGGGGGGGTGGCTTCAATGGCCTTCATGATTTAACTTTATTCATCCTTTATTTAACCAGGAAGGTCACATGGGAGCAGTGGCGGGCCGTGCATTTCACACCTAGGCCTTCAGTGATGTCCTACACAGTCCTACCTGAATTATTCCACCTCTTAATACCATCATTATGACGCCATGGCTCTAGAAACTATACATTTAGACAGAAACGCAGTATAACCGGGCGTTGCATCACCTTAACATAGTCAAGTACAACAGAGTTATATTAATATTTCCGAAGCATTTATAATCAATAAATCCGCATTTACAATTAAGAGTGTTAAACTACCAGCTTTAAGATCGCTTGGATACTGTCAAAACTTTAAAATAAAAATCGCTTTTAAGGGATTAGTCTACAAAGTTTTATTAAGTCCACCAAAAGTATGTTAGCTTTAACAAGTTTGTTCGCTAAACAGCGCATTGTCGCACCCAAAGCAGTTTCATTTAAGAAACGTGACGATAAAGACACATAAACTATTCACTGAAAATAAAAGAAAACAAACAAATAATTTGCATTTGTTCAAGAGGATATATTTGCGACAGTGGTGAAAGTGTATTCCTAGCCTTGAATGTCCACTTTGACTCGCTAGCGTCGGCTCGCTAGCGTCGGAGTTGGCCGTTCTCTTCTGACGACGTCTAGCTTTTCTTGAAAAGTTCGTCTTGAAAATGGCGTTGTAATTATATCTGCGACCAAATCGATCTCTTCTCCTCCTACAGCCATTGTGGGTTGAAAAAAAACAGCTTGTAGAAATCTCGTTCCAGTTCAGTTTGCTATCTCTGCATAGCTCTGCCTCTCAATAGTGCGTATCCAATCAAAAGACGTGCACGTGCTGACGTTATCGTACGCCTGCTAGCTGGCCCCGGTGTCGCCAATTCGAAATCTGATTGGTTAACACCACAGGGTTGTTTCGGTTCACTTTAAGCTACAGGCGCCCGCACTGTCGATTCTGAAGGCCTAAGGGCAGATTTCTTGGACCCTGGCAACACATTATGGCTGAAATATGATTGGATAAAAGCTCTAACATAAAGGCCAGCCCTCCAAATCTCGATCTGAGGCTGGAAGCAGCGCAACCAAGAGAAAAGCTATGAAATGAAGAGAATATGGGGAATAATTTAATACATATTTGTGGAAAAAATATATCAAAATTAAATTTATATTCTGATGATGTTTAGGCCAGCAGAGAAGGCCTTGCTGGCCCTGACGGCCCGCCACTGCATGGGAGATACAATACAATAGTCTTTTTTTATCTGAAGTATTTGAAGATTCTACACAAATGTCCCTACCAAACCTATTGAAGCGAGGGCTGACTGCAGCACAAAAATATACCTCACTACACTCAAAAATATCAAAATACGTCCTGACAGTATTAGTAACAAAATTAAAAACATGAGGGGTTGCAGCATTTTTAGCTAAGGCGCCAAATTTATGAAATAGGCAGGGCCTCTCCAGAGACTGAATTAACATTTTCGAGCTAATGCAACTACCTGTACCACTTTTGTTTGGCTTCATTTTGTTTTTATTTTGTTTATCTACACATTTATAGTACAACCCCAATTCCAAAAAAGTTGGGACAGTATGTAAAATGCACATAAAAGCAGAAAGCAGTGATTTGTAAATTCTTACGGGTCAATAAAAACCAACGTTTCGGCACACAGTGCTTTCGTTAGTTATCCAACTAACCCGTTTAACCTGCTTCGTTATACAGGCACCTGGTATATTGAAAACGTTCATAGCCATAAATTAGCCTACATAACTTTATGCGATAGGCCACTTTCTGAGTGACCTTGTAGGCTAGTTAATACCAAGGTAGCAAACGGTTTTCCAAATTAAAGTTTAAAACCAAATAAAATCTAAATATTTTACACAAACCTCCATGAGCAACCAGCAGACTATATCCTTGTGATTTTAATAGCCTACACGATGTTGAGTCTAATTTACTTACGTTAATAAAAATGTAAAAATAAGAAATCGGTCACGTTACAACAACAAACACATACCACATGACGTTAACTTATCACTTCGGAAACCTTACAGCACAGTTTAAAGCCAGGGAAGGGTATGTTCGAGAAAGTAAGGCTAGAGTATGGTAGAAACGAGTGCGCTGTGCATGGTACTGCCATAGCGCAGGAGGGTTAACGAGGTAAACAACAAAGTTTTAGAATGCTGAAATTACATTTGAGTAGGCTATTTGAAGAAAGTTGTACAAACAGTCAGCTAGTTAGCCCTACTTTATGCGTAGCCTACGTTTTAGTCCTAAAGCTAGGCATTATTTTTCGAAGGTGTTTATTGGGGTTTCGCAACCTATCCTACGTTCAAGGGATATTATCGTCCCCTACTGTATTGGAGTGTGGCGTAGGCTAGGCTAGATTAGGCACGCAATCACACTATTCCTCAGACCCTTTAATAATAAGAATTACACCACATTCCCCCTCACCCCAAACTAGGCTATCCCTCACCGACCCTTCCATCACCCTCCACTATACTATTAATTAGTATTGCCCTTCATTAACAAAATGAACACACCATTATTACATGCTGTAGCCTACAGTCTCTCTCCGGTCCCATCACATCTAGACCTATACGTGTCTCTCCACCAGCTACAGCGAATAATTTAGGTATTAAGAAACAGTTAATTAACAATCCCTTACCAGACCTATGAAATCAAAAGGCTTTGTGATACCGACACCTGGATGACTGGAAACGTTAAATTCAATCCGGTGTGACCGAACCTTATCCTAGCCATAAAACCTCCTTTTTTCTCCCTTAAACTGATTTGCTCTGACAGCTTTCTGTAGTTCAGCTATATAAAATTCTAATTTTACTGTGTATTGTATACTGTGTATAAAATTAATTTTAAAAGGTTTTTTTGCCATAACTTCTGGAGAGTTACGTGTTGAGATTTCCAAGGTAGACAAGCTTCTTTGTAGGTCAGCGTATGTCTGTTTCGGCTATAGGCATTGGCTATGCAAAAAGTTTTGAGATTTATACAACCCGCAAAGCCTATGGCTAGGCTGACACCTGTCCAAGGTGCTCAAACGTTACACCCCCTCTCCGACAATTCTACGTATGCGCCGTTCTCCAACAATTAAATACACTTTTTAAAGTAACTACGGTTGCCGAAAAAATGCTACATATAATAGAGCAAATCTGGTTAAATTGAATAACCCACCTTTTTACAAGCCATTCGATACAAAACAAGTGTTAGGTCTACAGAACCTTGTGCAATAATTAAGGTTGTTAAAAATAAATTAGTTATAAACTGCATCAGTGTACCAAAAATATTGTGTTATATCATGGACGGTTAGCTACATTGCTTTGGATGCCTTTTCAACAATATTTATATTTTAGCTTTCTGTCGGCTTATTTGATAGGTTATATGTATAAAGCCTTGCGTTTAATTCTTTCAAAAACCCTGGATATCCCGCTAGCATGACACCTGTTTGTGTCCCTCTGACGTAACAACCCCCACGCACGTAAGACCCCCCTCTCCACACCTGTTTAAAAAACGTCACACTTTTCACGACCCTGGTTTGAACCCGGTCTTGGCGCAAGCGGTTCAAGCTCTCTCATTGGAACGTGTAAACGTTCGTCAAATTCCGAGTAACAGGAAGCGGTTATGTTGGACATATCCCATTTTTGCATACACTCCTACCCGGAAACGTATGGTCACTCTCGAGCTCTCGCTGTCACGCTGGGAACATCTCGACGGTCTTGCTATAGGCTTTCCGCGGACCTCAAAAGTTTTCTACGTATTTTCAGAGCTACGTAGCCTGTCTATCCATTGGGGATTTTGGAACACAAAAATTCTGTTATTTTTAGTTTTGCGTTTTAATTCTGTAAGACGTTAAATATTCTTTTATTTCTAGTCTTTTCTTTAAAGTATTTTTTCAAATCCTTCGAGGCGTTCTTTTAACGCTCTCTACCTTGCTTTTTAGATATATTCCGCTTGGCTATTTTACACAGTATTATGTTTTCGCGCAACCCCGGACCTCTATAAAAATCTTTTTACTTTGCCATTCACTCACTACAACAATTTTTTTCGGCTCTAAAAAAACATTTAAAAATGGTTTGCTTGCTTGCTTTCTTTCAGACAACTAAGTTTCTTTTCGATATAGCCTTGGCCATTTTTTCACGTTTTAACAACCTGCTTGAATTATTTTATTCTTTTAACACGTATCTGCTAACACAAACTGTTTTTTTTTAAACTTAAAGGGGTAATATGGTGGTTGAATGTGACACATGCCAGTTATCTTTAAGTAGCATCAAAGTGAATGTGTCCATCAATGTTGTTATTCTGTCATTTTTAAGTACTATAAAACTCCTTTTCTACAAGTTCACCTCATTTTGTAGGCATATCAATGAGAACTGTCAGTCAGATAGTTACCAGTTACCTTGAGACTTATCAGGAAGTGTATAGGCGTTTACAAAGTCCTCAGAGATGTCTCACCAGCTTTTAACCTCCAAACATTGTTAAGGTACACGCTACCTACCAGGCCATAAAACCCCTGAATTTGCGTAATTTTGAAAAAAGTACGATAAAAGCGTGACAATAGTGCGTCTCCACTGCAGTCGGCCACGCTATCGATAGCATGCTGGGAAGGATTGATTCAGCTAGCTGACGTTAACTTATCACTTCGGAAACCTTACAGCACAGTTTAAAGCCAGGGAAGGGTATGTTCGAGAAAGTAAGGCTAGAGTATGGTAGAAACGAGTGTGCTGTGCATGGTACTGCCATAGCGCAGGAGGGTTAACGAGGTAAAAGCTGGCGTTTTAAAACGTTTAAAATCTTCAAAACTATATTTCTGAATATGACATTAACACACACAGATCGTGAAAGCCAATACATTTTTAGTGTAAAATCAAACGAAACCGAATAACTTTAGTTTGTCGCTGCAAATTGGTCTTTTTTATTTTGTGGGCGTGGATGGGGAAGTGTTCCAAAGACAGTTTTGAGACACCTGGGAGTGGTCATTTATCGTGTGACGTCACATGAGAAACGACCTGAAAAAGGGACCGCAAAATGAAATTGTCTATTTCTCCAAACCTAAAGAAAATACAAATTTGATAGTTCCGTGGTGTTCCTGCAATGCCCTTATGTACCAATATCATACAAAACACCAGAAAGTAGGTAAACCACCATAGTACCCCTTTAAAACTATTGCTGCTAGTACTACGACTACGATCCTATACATGTATATACCATTACTTTTTCACGATGTTGTTCTAATAAAAAGTACATTTAAAAAAAAAAAAAGTCAACACATGTTCTAAGCATCAAGACCCTCCATAAAAATTTACAAGCGTCACAAAACAATTTACCAACGTTTACAACAACCACCAATAAAATTACATCATCAAACTCTTGAAACAACACCCCCACAACCCACCCCGAATAATTATACATAATACAATTTTTCAATATTTTTATGCATAATTATATATTTTAATTAATATTAATATTCATAAATTGACCTTTGACACCATCAATCAAATTTTGACATAAACCAAATCCTATATCTCTCTCTCCCCTCTCCACATCTTTATGCTGCTATAGTAGCCTATGCCCTGGTAATGTCCATACTACATTATGGCCTCCACATTTGCAGTTAAGGCTAAGTTAACTGCTCTTGAAGGGCAGATATTTGAAAAGCTGTCTTAATTTTGTTGAAAAAATCAGTGGCGTACCGTCAGATGTTAAATAATTTTCTTGGTTATTAAGCAAATCAATTGTTGAATTGACAATCAGGCAAAGTAACATTAGACAGAAACAAATTGAGAGTGATTATCCGATGAGATGCTATGCTTACCTGCCAGTTTTAAAATGTAGATAGTCTTACTGTTGTAGGCTAGCTCGAAAAACATTGTGCCTCTGTGAGCTTTTCCAGAGCTTGTCGTTCTTTCTCTCTAAGTATTTTCTTCGGGTTTAAAATTCATGATTTATGACATGGGGACAATTTGTCGTCCACAAATCTAACCAACATAATGTAGAATGGAGTTTATAAATATAGATATTTAGCTCGGGTTCTCGTAAAACAAATATCTAGCTGCTAATATCAAGCAAGATAACTTAACAATGAAGTTTAACTACAGTGTTTAGATACAGAAAGAAACATGCACCATTAATTTAGTTGACAAAGTCCGTTAGGTTTGAAACCTTGGTTTAACTTGGCCGGTGTAACTGGAGGTTCTGACAAGCTAGCTAGCTAACTACAGTCATTTGCCATATTAGAGCCGCCCATCTTGAAAACAACTGCACTACACTACAGTCGTCTGCAGCTCCCAGTGAGAACATATGAACATATCAGCCAAATGAGCGTGAACATATTTATTTCAACCTGCATACCGAACAACAGTAAAGATACTTTTGTGCTGTATATTTATGTATTGTGCTGTATAGTTTGCAGTGTGATGAGTCTCGCATTCTTTTAGAAAAATTTAAATCAAACTTCACAAAAGCTAAATATTGTGCTCAAGTCTTAAATCATCCCTTGCATTTCTATTCATATTCTGAAGTTCTTTTTTCATATCAAACTATATACAGTTTTCTAGATACATACTCTTTTGTATAGGCCCCCCGCACAGGCGGACACACTGCCTCTCAGAATCAACAATTTACTACAATACAGATTAAAGGTTCTGTTTACCTTTTTTGGTTGGCGCCTGTTGACCTGAGATACAGTGGTTCCGTCCACATGTTCGGCCTCCCCTAAACACTCGTGGACTTGGCTCACCATTTTGTAGTATAAATAAAGCAATCCTTTCACCGCCCTGTCGGGAGGGGTCAGGACCATACCAATACACGTAATTCAAACTTTCTTCCAAATAGACACTACATAACAGAGTCTGATATAACTTGATTTATTGTAAAACATAAGCATGAATATACATACCCAGGTTGATCAACTAGCACACGTAATTAAAAACACTCTCAATCACCCGGTCCAGTCTAAGTCCATCAATTACATGCATTCACACGAGACATTAAACAAGTCCGATAATGACTCAAACAAAACATAACAGCAGCAGTAGCAGCCATGAAAGTTCCGATAACCTCCCATTTTATGCTTTTCTCAACCCCACCCTGTGTGGGCCTAAAAGTTGGCTCCACCCCCCTGGGAGATATTTTTCATGGTCAACATCGGCCTCTGCTGGTTTTAATTAATCATTACATATGACCCTTATTTATATGGTAGTTTTGATGAAATGCCATGGTTTGACCATAGTAGCTCAATACATCATAATACAATGCTCTGATGGGTTAAATAATACTAACTATAAGCTTTTCCTAATCTTATTTCCACAGGTGGGTGCTTTATGAACCAAAGACAACATCTTCCTCTATAACATGAGAAATTCTTTTGTTGTAATATAGTCCTCAATATTAATGTTTGTAAAGAAAAAGAGAAATGTTTTCTTTGGATTTAATAAACTCTATTAGTTCTCAAACTGCACACACACACACATTTCCAAGGCTAGGGTGCTAGACGTTTTAATGAGCAGGCCCCAAGGAATGTCTCTTCAGACGGGCTAGGAACATAAATGTGTATTCATCTAGTTGCCCATGTGTGTGTGTGTGCAGTGTGAATGGGTCCATTACCTCCTTTTCGAGATAAGTGTGCATATGCTTTATCAGTCTGATGTGTGAATATACAAATGGAACTAAAATGCTCTCTGGGAAATTAGGGAGACTCGTATTCTGTTAGATTGTGTTTTGCAATATGGCTGTTTTTGCAGAGAGCGAGTTTTTCCCTTGTATTTTTCTGCGTGTGGGTGTGTGTATATGTCCTTCATTTAAAGGTGTCGAAGATGAGATCATATTGTGTGCCTAGCTTGGAACAGTCATCCATTGACTAAAGAACATCTTCTTATTAACACAATTGTTTCATATGGTATTGACAGTGGTTTGTAATGATATATAAAAATGTATAATCTGTATGTTTTTCAGCAGCGGGAACGGGAATGGCAAATCCCTCATAAGGCAAAGTATACATGGAGTGAAATACATGACTAAAATTTAAAAAGCATGCTAAAATGTTCAAACACCCGCGCCTGCGTTTGTGTCAAGCTGTTAGATTCTAACTAAATCTATTACTACTATGTAACTGAGTACCTCACAGGGGTATAAAATAAATATGGAAGATTTAGGCAAAATACAGAGATTTGAGGTATATACAGCAATAGACCCTAATCATAGTAGGCTGTGCTATAATTGATCAATACGCATTATTGAAACATTATTTTAGCTAAAGAGAGAAGTGATGAAACTTTAGTGCTTAAGCTGGGTGAAGTGGAGGGCAAGGCCCCCTTCCCCAATGCTTTTGTTGTTGTTCTGGTGTAGATAGATAACAAGTTTTATTTACGTCCACAGATACCGTCTAAATTGTATGGTTTTGTTTTATGTTTAATTTTGTCTAAAAGTAGTCAGAGGTAAACCCTTTAACGCGATCCCGGAGAGTAGTAAAAAATTTTAAGGGTCCAGGAGGTGCCTGCTCTTCAAGGCTCTGGAGGTGGACCATACCTTTGTTCCCAATTCTTCATGATGCATACATTTCACTCATGTAAATTGACAGTAACCTGAAGTGCTTTTGCATAAAAAATTATATTAAACCATAGGCTAATTTAGAAAACCTGTATACAATAGATTAATATACTTATATAATATACCTCATAATGCTCATATACAGGTGCAGCTCAAAAAATTAGAATATTGTGAAAATGTTCAATATTTTTTGTCACTCATTTCAGAAAGTGAAACTCATATATTATATAGATTCATTACACATAGTGAAATATTTCAAGCCTTTATTTCTTGTAATTTTGATGATTATGGTTTACAGCTAATGAAAACCCAAATTCAGTGTCTCAGAAAATTTGAATATTGTGAAAAGGTTCAATATTGGAAACTCATGGTGTCACACTCTAATCAGCTAATTAACTCAAAACACCTGCAAAGGTTTCCTGAGCCTTTAAATGGTCTCTCAGTCTGGTTCAGTAGGCTACACAATCATGGGGAAGACTGCTGACTTGACAGATGTCCAGAAGACAGTCATTGACACCCTCCACATGGAGGGTAAGCCACAAAAGGTCATTGCTAAAGAAGCTGGTTGTTCACAGAGTGCTGTATCCAAGCATATTCATAGAAAGTTGAGTGGAAGGAAAAAGTGTGGTAGGAAAAGGTGCACAGGGATAACCGCAGCCTTGAGAGGATTGTCAAGCAAAATCCATTCAAGAATTTGGGGGAGCTTCACAAGGAGTGGACTGAGGCTGGAGTCAGTGCATCAAGAGCCACCACACACAGACGAATCCAGGACATGGGCTACAAATGTCGCATTCCTTGTGTCAAGCCACTCCTGAACCAGAGACAATGTCAGAAGCGTCTTACCAGGAGAAAAAGAAGTGGACTGTTGCTCAGTGGTCCAAAGTCCTCTTTTCAGATGAAAGTAAATTTTGCATTTCATTTGGAAATCAAGGTCCCAGAGTCTGGAGGAAGAGTGGAGAGGCACAGAATCCACATTGCTTGAAGTTTCCACAGTCAGTGATGATTTGGGGTGCTATGTCATCTGCTGGTGTTGGTCCACTGTGTTTTCTGAAGTCCACAGTCAACGCAGCCGTCTACCAGGAAATTTTAGAGCACTTCATGCTTCCTTCTGCTGCCAAGCTTTATGGAGATGCTGATTTCATTTTCCAGCAGGACTTGGCACCTGCCCACACTTCCAAAATTACCAAAAGCTGGTTCAATGACTATGGTATTACTTAATTGGCCAGCAAACTCGCCTGACCTGAACCCCATAGAGAATCAATGGGGTATTGTCAAGAGGAAGATGAGACACCAGACCTAACAATGCAGACGACCTGAAGGCCGCTATCAAAGCAACATGGGCGTCCATTACACCTCAGCAGTGCCACAGGCTGATCGCCTCCATGCCACGCCGCATTGATGCAGTAATTCATGCAAAAGGAGCCCCAACCAAGTATTGAGTGCATAGAAATGAACATACTTTTCAGAAGGCTGACATTTCTGTTTAAAATATCCTTTTTTATTGATCTTATGTAATATTCTAATTTTCTGAGACACTGAATTTGGGTTTTCATTAGCTGTAAGCCATAATCATCAAAATTACAAGAAATAAAGGCTTGAAATATTTCACTCTATGTGTAATGAATCTAAACATCGAACAAAAAGTTCGGAAATTTGTGTTTGGTAGATTATTTCTCTGTTGTAACAATGCTTCCTGGCAATAAATTTTATACCGTTGGAAAGCCTGTTTATTTCCCTTTTAAATGGTGCCCCATTTGTAAGGAACATGCATTTGTGGGATGAGCAGCACAGCTGAGTATGTGGGTTGCGCCCATGAAAAATTTGCCAAATCTTCTCTGCCAATGCCAAACAGCTTATTCTGCTGTTGCTATTGACTCTTGTTTTGAGCTTCCGGTACCCCCAGGTGCTGACAATCAGGTGACTGATTGGCAGCACCTGTGAGCATGGGCCCTGCTACAGTGGTCAATTGGTGTCTGCTCCAAGAATCGGCATGCCTCGTTTGTCTGATCTCGATAAGGCCCTTGCGATAGGGCAACTTCAAGCTGGTGTTCCGCAAAAGCAAGTTGCGGCATTATTTGGAGTGAGCCCTAGTACCATCTCCAAACTGAAGGCCAAGTTCCATGAAACGGGGGATGTCAGAGACAGACCACGAAGTGGGCGTCCCAAGAAGACGACACCCCAAGAAGACCGGTTCCTCACCCTTTCAGCACTTAGGAACCGTAGGCTGTCTTCTACAGATTTGCAGTCAAGGTTTGCAGGATGATATGGCACACGGCTCTCGGCCCAGACAATCCGGAACAGACTGCACGCAGCCAATCTCCGGACTCATAGGGCTGCCATGACTGCCCTTCACCGTCAGGCCCATTTGCGCTGGTGTCGGCAACACCTGCACTGGAACCTGAACATGTGGAGGAACGTTATGTTCAGCGATGAGTCCAGGTTCTGCCTACGGAAGTTGGATCGTAGGGTCAAAGTGTGGAGAAGACGGGGAGAACGCTATGCTGATTGCTGCACCGATAGAGTAACACCTTTTGGTGGAGGCAGTGTGATGGTGTGGGGCGGCATCTCCATCACTGGAAAAACGAGCCTTGTCATCATTGGAGGCAATATCAATGCAGAGAGATATCGAGATGAGATTCTGCAACCAGTGGCAATTCCATATCTCCACAGTCTGGGACCGAACTCCATTCTCCAAGATGACAACGCTCGCCCCCAAAGAGCGGGGTTTATCAGAGACTACCTCCAGAATTTGGGAGTAGAGAGAATGGAATGGCCTGCCAACAGTCCTGACCTCAACCCAATTGAACACTTGTGGGATCAGCTTGGGCGTGCTGTTCGTGCTAGAGTGACCAACACAACCACATTGACTTGCGACAAATCCTGGTTGAGGAGTGGAATGCCATCCCACAGCAGTGTGTGACCTCGCTGGTGACCAGCATGAGGAGGAGGTGCCAGGCTGTTGTGGCTGTGTATGGTTCTTCCACACGCTACTGAGGCTCCTGACTGTTTGTTAAATTAATAAATTGTAAAATTGCCAATATGTCTTGTTTCTTCCTTGTTACTGATAGACTTCAATCATCCAATCCACCAAACAACACCAAAAAAGAGTCACTAGCAACAGCAGAATAAGCTGTTTGGCATTAGCAGAGAAGATTTGGCTAATTTTACATGGGCGCAACCCACATACTCAGCTGTGCTGCTCATCCCACAAATGCATGTTCCTTACAAATGGGGCACTATTTAAAAGGGAAATAAACAGGCTTTCCAACGGTATAAAATGTATTGCCAAGAAGCATTGTTACAACAGAGAAATAATCTACCAAACACAAATTTGAGTTTCACTTTCTGACATGAGTGACAAAATATTGAACTTTTTCACGATATTCAAATTTTTTGAGCTGCACCTGTATGTGTAATGAATCTATATAATATATGAGTTTCACTTTCTGACATGAGTAACAAAAAATATTGAACTTTTTCACGATATTGTAATTTTTGAGCTGCACCTGTAATATAGGAAAATTACACTGCATTTCAAGTTTAACAGAAAAAACCTCTGTGCATCGTTCTGGGAACGTTAGTTTAGTTATGGAAGAATTAAACCTAAAAACAACCTTATGCGAACATTCTGTGTAAGGTATCATTGAACCATGAGAGAACGCTATGTTTTTTAGTCCACAGAAGGTTTCGGGTACGTTACGAATTTTGTTAACTTAAATGGAACGTTCCCAGAACGTTGTGAAATGGTTCCCCAAAAATAACCAAAGGGGAACCATATGCGAACGTTAGGGGAACGTTGTGTTTGCTGGGAGGGTGCTCGTTTTACCAAATCAAATTTAGCTACCTATCGCCGGCGGTGACAACATTGAGTTAGTTATGAATTCGTTGGTGTCGAGGTGACGTGTAACAACGTTGTACAAATACGTTGTATATTTGTCATGCTTGGGTGACATTGTGACTAAGCTGTAGCTATTAGGCTACATATTTATAATCGGCACGTGTTTGTGACAACGTTAAGTAGCTACTATGGATGTGCTTTTGGCTCAATTTTGTCACGTTTATTTGGATCCAAGAAATATGCACGTTATAAAGAAAAAGGCTCTGGTTGGACCAAATCATACAAATAATGTAGCAATGGCTACGTGTCCCATCTCAGTCTAGTCCTTTCATTCACAACCGTGTAATCCACCCAGAAAGCAGTGGAGCTGGCATTGAGTCTGCAAAGTTAATTGGCTCAGTCACACTCTGCAAATGATACGCAGCTAGCACATGGCCGACACCCCGTTTTTACAATGAAATGCGAAGACATTCGTTTGATAGCTGGTAGACGATTGTAGGGTAGTGCAATTGTTTACAAGATGGGCAGCTCTAATATGGCAAATGACTGTAGTTAGCTAGCTTGTCACAAACTCACACCGGCTCGCGACCGAAATTTCAAACCTAACGGATTTTGTCAATCAAGTTAACGGTGCATGTTTCTTTCTGTATCTAAACACTGTAGTTAAACTTCGTAGTTATCTTGTTTAATATTAGCAGCTATATATTTTTGTTTTACAACAACCCGAGCTAAATATCGACAGCCTATTTATAAACTCCATTCTAACTACAATACCTGGGTAATACAACAAATTGTCCCCGGCCATGTCATAAATCAAGAATGTTAAACCTGAAGAAAATACTTGAATAGAAGGAAGGGACATCTCATAGCCTAGGCAAAGATCACCAAGGCATAACGTTTTTCACAACGGGAAGTATAGGCTAGCCTAGCCTACCTACATTTTAAAGCTTGCAGGTAAGATACGATCACTTCATGTATTTTTGGCAGTGACTCACTGTCGGCTGTAAAATAGGCCTTCTGTAGCCTAACGTTAATCTTACATTTAACATATGATCACTCTCAATCTGTTTGTCTACTTTGCCTGATTGTCAGTCAAGCAATTGATTTGCTTAATAACCAAGACCAAGTAAATTATTTGGCTACCCATTTATTTTGATAGCATTATTGTTCAGTGCATCAAACTTTTCTAATGCTATATCCACATTTATGACGGCGTTACCATGTGAAAATTCTGGTTTATATGATCCATGTTTGGATTGTAAATTAGTTTTTTTCTAGCCTTAATTATGCGTTGCGCTCAATGGTTCGAGGCGCTTAAGAAGAGGCTGTCCTCTTTAAATGTATGCTTAATTTATTATACATGTTAAGCACATTGAGTGCTTTTTTTGCAGTGAAGGATTTTCGTTTCTAGGTTGGCAATGAGGAAATGAAAATCAGCCGAATTTTTGTAATTTTTGTTTTGTGACATTAGAAACAGAGGACGTGAAAAAGCCTTGTTTTTCGAGTCAAGTAACAATTAGCCTAAGCTCCTTAAAATGTTTGTAGGCCTACAATTTACATGGACCTTCCTACTTATAGGCTAACAATTGCATGTTTCTTTTCAGAATAAATGCGCCCAGCAAGAGGATGGCGACGATGACAGCGGCGAAGAGACCATGCTTTTTTGAGATAAAATTATTATTTAATTTTTTTTATGATGAAAATTTGTTACGCCAGTTCATCGTTGTTAGCCTATTCCTACCTTTTTCATCTGAGCTGGGGAAAAAATGGGGGGGAAAAAGGAAATAAAATATATGTTCCCTGATAATGAGTTGTATTTATTCATCTATATAAAAAATGACCATCAATGGGTGCGTTTACATGCACTCAATATTCCGATAACTGGGAGTAATCCGAACATGGCAATAATACGATAAATGCGTTTACGTGCACTTAAGTAATGCGATAATGGGAAAAATCCAGGTTTACGTGATTCAGTCAATATTCCGATTTCTTTCCCTGAACGCGGTGTAACAAACGTAAATTAGAAACATATATTAGCCTAACGTTATATATTATAAATTACATATTTTAACGTTTATACATAACGTGACTATACTTCCTGTTGGGTTGCTAGAAACAGCACGCGGGTTGGTATGCGTAACCGTAAGTTAGTAAACACGTTAACTATAGCCTAACGTTAGTTAGGGCCCTGTCACACTATAACGTATGAGAGAAACGTATGAGTTGCGTATGTAAATTCATAAAATAATTTTCATACGCACAAAAAGCCGTTGAAAATACAGACTTTTTCGGATACTTACCGTATTGAACCTATGAGTAGCGGATCGCCAGCGTATGGCTAGCGTAATGTGCGTATGGCTAGCGTATGAACTGCGCATATCCAGCGTACCGCTATCACGTGACAAAGTGCCTATATAACCGTCGGCCTTTCCACATTCTCGGTTCTCAGGTTGGGGAACGCGACACACCACCACAACCAGGAAAGAAGTATTGACTCTTTAATGACTGTAGGCTATTACTCAGAGGGTATGCAACATGGTTGAAAAGGACATGATGGCAATAAGCACCGTTGACGGTGAGGGGTTTCGAGAGCTAATAAACAGGCTGCGCACATGACTCACTCCCGACCACGTAGATATGCTTAAATGTTCTTGAATAAAAATAAGTAGGTCTATCTAGTATGCATATGAGGAGCCTATTCAAAACATAATAGCCTATGTTTTAAGTTGACTGTCTAGGCTAGGTCTACTAGTTTAACTGTCGCCTTTCAATTTCAAGAGCGATTATGTTCATGCTGCAAGTGCCTAGCGGAGCAACGGTTTCGCTTGCAACAGATGAGACGGAGCGCAATTTCTTTTCTGTTAAATTAGCCGATACACGCCTTCATATTCTATTTTTGTTATGCTACAATAATGCCTGTTTCTCAAATGTTACAATACATCTTTGATTGAGGAATATAACATGCATTTTGTATTCTGTCTATCAATTAATCGACGATTGTTTGTTAAGGTTAACAACTATCGATTAAGGAAATTCCTTAAAATTTGCATCCCTACTATGTACCATTATTACCATGTGCCATTATTAATGATCAGTTGATCATATGAATAAACGTTTTTTAAACTTACTTCTGGTGTTTTTCATACTTTTATAATACATCAAATTATATGTAATTTATAAGTACCCCTGACCCCTAGAATAATAAACTGCACTTTACACTTGACTTTAAACTATACAATTGTTCTAAATCATCCTGTCTTGCCATGGAACTGCACCTGCACCTGAGTTGGCCCAGTGCTTCAGGAGGTTCCTCTGCTTCTTTCAATCGTCAGGCATACGCCAAGATGTCTATATACGTTGCAGATACGTCAGAAATACGTTAGAAGTACGTTACTCATGCGCTATCAATGCGCTATCAATACGCTAGCTGTACGGTACACCTTCATGTCAGCGTATGTCAGCGTATGACCAGCCTACTCGACCTATGAGTAACGTATCTCTAGCGCAATTCTAGCGTATTCAGCGTATGCCTAGCGTATGCTTAGCGTATAAACCATACGTCCGAACACGCACAAATTTTTTAAGCATGCTTAAAAAACTTTTTGTCCCTCGCCGTATGCCTGCGTATGCCACCGAATGCGACCGTGCTTGAAACGTATACAACCTATGCCTAACGTACGCCTAGCGTATGTCAGCGTATGAGTGATATTTTTCAAACGCTGGCATACGCTAGTACGATACGCAATAGTGTGACAGGGCCCTTACATAAGAAAGAACAGCAGCCTATTCCGTATAAGAAAGTAACGTTAAACATGGTAACGTTAGACAGAAATGCTCTTATGGGTTTCGTCGTCATATGGCAGATGTTATGGTTGCGGTTGGCAACTAACACTGTCTTTCAAGCGTCCTGTGTTATGAGCAGAAGACGACGAAGAGCTTTAACGTTACAACAAGCGCTGATTATTGGACCCAAAATAGGCCTTCCTCCAGCACTGTTAAGGACCCGGTAGTGCTGGATGCGTGGTAGGAGCAAGGACTGGTGGGAGAGAGTGGTGCTAAATTAATTCACCGATTCAGACCGTAGACTTGTGGACACCAAACTGGTTCGCTATCAGCCTGTACTCCCCGCAGCTACCGACTTTGTACAGCGCTATTGCGACTCGCATTTGAAGAGGTACAGCTGGACGCACTGTCACTTCGTCAGGGCTCATTATGTTCTGTACCAAACCACAAAGTTTCATAAATGATCTCCGAGCCATACTGAAGTTGCCTCTCCATTCTGAATCGTTGAATTAATTTACCATATGACGACGAAACCCATAAGAGCATTATTGAGTGCATGTAAACATGCTCATTATTTCTGCGTTTCTAACTTTTTTCCCATCTATGAGATGAAGTATATTCCTCTTTATTATTTCGGATAACATCAGGAGGGTTTCCTCCTCGCTCCAGAAATGACATCTCTCTCTGGCCTCTCAACTGTTTTGACGTTAGCGTTACGTTACTAACAATATCCGGAGTAGCTGTTGCCATGGCTGTTGCTGTCAAACACGCACATGCGCAGATTTTAAAAAACGAACTAGATCGGAATAAGCGTTTACATGCAACCAATAAAACGAAAAACACGGCAGAAATCCAGGTGTAGTTATCGGATTTCTCATATTCCGATAACTGCTTTTTTCCGAAAAAGCTTTTCGGAATATTGCGTTTACATGACAATTTGAATAATCCGATAACAGCCATATTCCGAATATGATCGGAATATTGAGTGCATGTAAACGCACCCAATGTAGCCTACGACTTTTTATCTTGCCCAGAGACAGCAATAGGCACCCGGGGTAGTAGGCGTGCCGCGTTCGTATCACAAACTGGTAATCGATTGTAACAAAGCAATCGGTCTTGAGTTGTGCATGCCATTGTGCATGCATTTGGTATTCTGAGCGATGGCATTTTAGGCTACTGGTTTCCAGATTATAGGATAAACATTTCAGTGTGGATTTCTACCAAGAAACTGCATTTTGTGTAGGCCATTTCTGTATTTAAAAAATGTTTAGTATTGGACGAAATCAAACCACTACCGACAATTTATAAATTGTTTATTATCGAAGCAAGATATTGTTGTTGTGCTCAGTCAACATACAAGACTAAATAGTACTGCAGGTGCGTAGAGCTGATAATATAGGAAGAGGAAATGCTCACCGCACACTGCAAAAAAGGCATCGGTCTAACCCATAAAAGGCCAGGTTTATTGCAGCTCATAGTATCAATATAAAGGGGGTGGGGGAAATAAAGAAAAGTGCCTAAGTGCACAAACAAAAAAAAACTAACGTTTCGGTCACTCAGATCTTCATCAGTGTTAACAGGTGCAACATTCACAAGCATTTAAATAGCAGAGGTAACTTAATTGTGTCATGATCAGGCTGGAAAGCAATTATCTTTAATGTAGACATAGAAATAGGCAATGAGCACAAAATTGGTAATGATATTTACAAATTAAAATAAGAAATGTGTTAATTGCAGGTAATCCGACTTGTAAATAGGCAGTCTCTTCATTGGTTAATTGTCAATTACAGAAAAACACAATTGAATCCTGTAGAGATTTACACATATACATATCAAGGTACAGAATATAATTTAGCAGAATATAGAATAGTTACAAATCTAGATTATTTAACCAGTGGCGCCGCCAAGGGGGGGCCACGGCCACCCTGATAAAATCGCTGGCCCCCCCCTTGCGGCTCGCGAGTCGCATATGCATAATATGCTTCTATCTGATATTTTACATTAGGTACTATTCATTTAAATCAATAATGTATATTTTTTGTATATAATGTAGGGATGTTAACAGTTAATCGACGATCGATTAATTGTTAATAAGAATTTAATCGATAAGATTTCAAATGAAACAATTAACTGAACAATCTGCGGTCTTGTTTCAACGGGAGTTTTTGTGTGAAACATAATCATGGTTTAAGGTCTCCACGCGAGGGCGCCAAATTCAGCCTAGTGTAAGCCGTGAAGTTGAGCCTACACACGAAGTTAATGTAGCCTACCACCTGAAAAGCATACTTCCAACCGTGCTGTCAGGGCAAAGTGGATCGCAACCTACCATCACCTCAGTGTTGGCAAAGAGGGTATGTGACGATAGACGAGCGGAGTAGTGGTGGAAATTACTAATCACTTTACTGATTCGAATAGTTCAGTTCAGTTCAGTACAAAGATTCTAGTCACTGACTATGTGATTTGTTCACTGGGGTCAGTTGCGCAAGTGCACGAATATTCCCAGCATGCATGATCAGTTCACTATAGCTACTCGTAGATCAGTATATCATTCGTAGGTATTCTGCATAATGATTCCAGTCAAAAGCACTGCAAAAAATATACTTTTTCTATAAACCTCGTATGAACTTTTTGTATTTTTTCCTTGTAGTTATATAGTTTTATGGATTAGGCTTATATGGCCGCTCCAGGTGAGCGTTTTAAATATGGATTAGAAACTACGGAAATATATGACAATTTGTGTGTTCTCAAGTTCTGACCATTTCGTGGTCAAATGGTAAAGTTGTCAAAAGGGTGACAAGGGCCATAGTTTATCCTCTTTTTTTTTTTTAAAGCAGATGATTCTTTTCTCCCAAATTGAATGTCGATGTTCAGTCATCTATGGGGGGAGCCCTTATACATAGGGTTGAGCTTGGTGCACTGATGTAGCATAGTGCTATTAATCACCCAGTTCGTCAGTAGGCTACTAGATTAAAATAGCGGTTCAGATTAAAATAGCAATCATTCACGCAGTGCGTGATCTAGACTCAAATTACCTGACAACAAATAAAGAAAAGTGCTTTAGCTAGACTTCTTACTGAATTTCAAGTGTAAAGAAGAGACAAACGTATAGCCACATATTGGTTATATCTGTGTAGCCTATATAAAACATGGTTATAGCATATTATAGCATATTATGGCCTTCTTAAAATAGCCTACATTTATTGTGCTATTTCGATAAAAAAGAAAACACGAATGTGCTTCATTTAATCAATATCATTATTACAGATTTGAAATGGTTTAATAACGGGCAGACTTTCATTAACTCTTAGTTTGATAGATACAGAATAGGCCTACATGGAAAATGTACAATATAGCCTACAGTAGCCTATGCGATTTTTATTAGAAAAGCTTGAACCGTTTTGCTTTCAGTAACGTTACGTTGGGTGGACGTCAGATGCCAGTAGGTAGGCTACAGGTTCCGATCAAGATTGCAGGCTATATTTTTTAAATGTGAAACTGTACCAAAAAACAGTTGACCGGGCTATATTATTTTACTAATACCCCCGCCATTTGTTGCTAACTAATTTATTAGGCTATTGAGTAGCCCGTAGCCTATGCAGAGAGTAACTGATTCGGTTGACAATTATGTAGGCTACTGCGGTGCGGTAGTCAGCAGTTCATATAGGCTAGTCAGTTCAGTAGGACTCACTGAGGTTGATGGTTGAAAAGGACATGATGCCAATAAGCACCATTGACGGTGAGGGATTTCGAGAGCTAATAAACGGGCTGCGCACACGACTCGCTCCCGACCACGTAGCTTAAATGTTCTTGAATAAAAATACGTAGGTCTATCTAGTATGCATATGAGAAGCCTATTCAAAACATAATAGCCTATGATTTAAGTTGACTGTTCTAGGCTAGGTCTACTAGTTTAACTGTCGCCTTTCCATTTCAAGTGAGATTATGTTAATGCTGCTAGCGGCTAGCGCAGCAACGGTTTCGCTTGCAACTGACGCCCGGTACCCAGCAGACGCGCAAGTGCACAGACGCTTATTGCGCGTGCAGATTTGAGCAGAACTGAACCCACCAGACACGCAAGAGCACAGACGCTTTTTGCTTTTTTGGAGCGCATTCCGTGAACGACAGAGACGCGCTGTACAAACAAACAATCTACATTCCGGATTTGTGAGCTTCGCTAAATAATGGTTAAGTAAATACTGCTATTACATATGTCTTACTGCTTAAAAGCTCAATTTAGCAATGTAAAGCTAAATTTAGCAATGTAAAGCTAAATGTAGCAAACAAGACAATGCCTCCTTTATAAAGTTCACTTATTTATTTTGGACAGTAATCAACATGTTCTAAACATTTAATTATATCAGAATTAGCAGCTATTCTGTAGTACCTTAAATCGATACAGTGATATCAGTACAATAAAAACAGAATAGAATAGAATAACATTTATTTCCCTTTCGGGAAGTAAGCATAGTCTTAATTAATTGAACAAATATGTATCCTATAATAAAGAAAAAGCATTATAAAAACGGGAATAACTGGTTATATGTAAAATGTATGACTTGATATAACTTCATTCATCCTACAATGGTCATTGTCTCTGTTCCCTTTTTCATTAGAGCCTATATTAAAATAATGAATAACAATAGTAAAACTATTAGTAGGTTGAAAAACATTAATATGTGGTCATATGATGCAGATATTGTGCATATACAATGTATTTCTATGAGATTGCGCATGCGGAGGCCCAGAAAATTCCGCCCGAGCGGAAAAATTCGCTCTACGTCCGCGAGCCGTCCGCCCGCCAGCCGTGCGCGCGCGGCCGGTGAGAACCACGGCAATTCGTTAACATGGGAGCGGAAGTGAAGCGCACCAGTGCGCGTGTGCGTGCGCTAGCGCGTCTGGTGGGTAACGGGCGTGATGAGACGGAGCGCAATTTCTTTTCTGTTGAAGTAGCCTATACACGCCTTCATATTCTATTTTTGTTACGCTGCAATAATGCCTGTTTCTCAAATGTTACAATAAATCTTTGATTGAGGAATATAACATGCATTTTGTATTCTGTATATCATAAGTTATATTTAGTATATTATGTTCTCAATTAATCGACTATTGTTTGTTAAGGTTAACAACTATCGATTAAGGAAATTCCTTAAAATTTGCAGCCCTAATATAATGTATATATTTTTATATACTACAACAACATAATAGAATGAACTGAAATTCAGTTATGGCTTTTGGTGTGCCACCCCAAGATTTTCAGTGCCCCCCCCCCTCTGGCCCCCCCTATGAAAAATTTCTGGGGGCACCACTGTATTTAACAGCATAGTTATATTAATGTTCTGACCCAACATGATAGTTAGTTGGAGAGTAAATTAAAGAAAACATAATAGATTATGGTCTTCATTCATCCCCCTTGGAAATATGGACTGGAAATCAAAAATATAAAAGGCTTCCCGTTGGAGTAACCGGGCCTCTAGGTTACCACCTCTGCGATGGGGTAGAACTTTGTAAGTAACTTTAAGTTACCTCTGCTATTTAAGTGCTTGTGAATGTTGCACCTGTTAACACTGATGACGGTCTGAGTGACCAAAATGTTTGTTTTTTGTTTGTGCACTTCTTTTCCCCTGTGCACCTTTATATTGATACAATGTGAGCTGCAATAAACCTGGACTTTTACGGGTTAGACCGATGCCTTTTTTGCAGTGTGCAGTGAGCATTTCCTCTTCCTAAATAGTTTATTATAAAACGTTTTTGTTTTTCATGATAGGCTACTTAATTTTAATATTAGTAGGCTATAACTTTACATAATGTTTGTAGACTACAATATAGTAACATAAGAACTGTCACCATAACACAAAATAGTTTTAAAAATTGCGTACATAAAAATGTGCAAACTATAATATTGTCACAACGTATTTATACAACTTTGCTACAACTTGTACAACGTTGTCACAACGCTGCCACAACATCGCATTATAATGTGACAAGTATCTGGGAATTACACTTTTACGTTGTCACAACGTAATGATGCAACGTTGCGGCAACAAAAACATGACGTTGCCACAACGTTGTACCAACGTAATTTTGTTAGCAGGGAACTAGTTTAGCTAGCTGCACAGTAAAATTGAGCTAGCTCAACTAGTTACCTAATAAAACGTAGCTAGCTTAACTAGTTGGCCTTTGACAGGCAGCTAGTTTAATGTAGTTGAACTTATTGTAGCTAGTTCAACTAGCTGGCTGTTTTGCACAGCTAGTTGGCTATTTGCAGAGCTAGTTAGGTCAACTGGCCAACTAGCTAGGTATAAGACCTAACTAGTTGGCCAGAAAGCTAACTAGCTGTGCAAAAAGGCCAACTAGTTAGGTCTTATACCAAGCTAGTTGGCCAGGCGACCTAACTAGCTGTGCCAAAAAGCCACCTAGTTGAGCTAGCTCCAGTTGTATTTTCCGCTGGCTGGCCGGTTTAAGGATCATGTTGTATAATAAATAAAACAATCCTTCCACCTTCCTAACGAAAGGGGTCAGGACCATTCCACTACACGTAATTCAAACTTTCTTCCAAATAGACACTACATTCCAGAGTCTGATGTAACTTGATTTATTGTAAAAAGAAAAGCATGAATATACATAGCCAGGCTGATCGACTAAACATACGTATATTGAAAAACTCTCAATCACACGGTCCAGTCCATCAAGTTCATGCACTCCCACGAGACGTAAAACAGGTCCGTTGACAGAAACAAAACATAACAGCAGCAGCAGCCATGAAAGTTCAGATAACCCCCCTTTTATGTTTTTCTTAAATCCTGCCCCCTGTGGGTGTTTAAAGTTATTCTCCGCCCCCTGGGAGATGTTTTTCATGGTCAACATTGGCCTCTGCTGGTTTTAATTAAGCATTACATATGATGCTGGTTTTAATTAATTATTACTTATGACCCTTATTTATATGGTAGTTTTGTTTAGTCAATACATAATAATACAATGATCTAATGGGTTAAATAATACTAAGATTTCCTAATCTTATTTCCTCAGTCTACAGTTTGTGTGGGTGCATTATGGAATGCAAGTTAACATTTTCTCTATAATATGCAAGATTCTTTTAATAATATATTCTTGTAATAATATAAACCTTAATACCGATGTTTGTAAATGTTTTCTTTGGATCTAATAAACTCTTATTAGTTCTCAAACTGCACACACACACATTTCCAAGGGGCTGGCCCCCCCTTTAAGGGAGGCATTCATTCAGATGAGCCAGAAACACGTGTGTGCTCATCTGGTTGCCTGTGTGTGTGCGCGTGTGTGAATGGGTCCATTACCTCATTTTTGAGATAAGTATGCGTATGCTTCATTAGTCTGATGTGTGAAAATATAAATGTAACTAAAACAGTCTCTGGAAAAATTAGGGAGGCGGGCATTCTGTTAAAATGTGTTTTGCAATATAGCTGTTTTTGCTGAGAGCGAGTTTTTCCCTTGTATTTTCCTGCGTGTGTGTGTGTATTGTGGTCCCCCGACAAACGTGTCTTCTGATGAATGGGAGCAGTTGTCACCAGTCTCAGAACTGGCAGTTTCCTCCGATACCCCGAAATCCCAAAAACACATTTTCGCCTCCTCCATGTCCTGCCATATCTCCCACAACCCTACTATTAAAAGAAGATAATTTACAAATCAAAACTAGAATGGCACTCAGAGAGATAGATACCCAAAAAAAAGTGCAATACACTGAACTCTATGATATTGAATGGACTTAACTGCTTGCTTCTATTGCCGAAGTTACAGCAACCGATATGGCTTCCAGTGCACTGCACCTCTCAATTTCCGCTTGGGTTATAAATTTAGAAACCCCTGCCTTTTTCTACCAAACTAAAGGGTTAACAGTCATATATTAAACCCAGTTATATCCACAATACATATAAGAATAATAATCAATGCGTGATTATACTTGACACGATACAAAGGTAATTGTTGTTTTACTCATCGGAGATGACTCTGGTTGGACTTCTTGAACATGTGATGATGACTGATTTCTGATAGCCTACAGAAATCAGTATGAAAAGGTTGAACTACAGGTAGGTGTATTACGACATCACGTAAAGTAGTTGAATCTAATCTATTCAGTTCAATATTTTTTTTCACACATATATATTTCTGATGGCAGCTGAAGGATAACTAAGTTAGGCTACTGTACATGCTCCTCGCAAAATCTAATTATTTAAATAAGTCCAGTCCTGAGCTCACATGACGGTAACGTTAGATACATAAAATTTTTACTGTGAAAAGGAAATTTCTAAGGGAATTATGCAATTTAACATTTGCCTAACTAGCTAATGTTATAGTTAGCAGCAATATGCAAATCCTTGAGTGTTCTAATACTAATGCCACTGAACTAGCCTAAATAAATATAACTAGGCAAGCCAGCAAGCAAAATGACAAGTGACAGTAGGTCTCATAGCAGCTAGCTTGCTAGCTATTTGTGTCTGAGATTGATTCACTGCTAGGTCGATTTTATTTGCAAACATAGCCAACATTGAACGCATTTACAATGAGCTAACTAGCTACATAAGCTACTTACCGGAATTTAAGTAACATTCATGTAGTTTCAGAGGGTTAAAAGCATTCGGTTTTGTCTAGAATCTTCTGCAGCGCATTTAAGTTTGCTAGCTGGATTCATACCATAGATAGCCTGTAGAAAATATATCCATAGATTTTAGATATAAGATAAGATACGCAAATGGCGCTTTTCCCCATCGGATGTTTTGTCCGCACAAGAGGAAGTTATCAGGCATGCACAGTAGTGTTTTCCGTTAGCTTAGCAACTAAAGTTACATAACGTATGCTTAGAGTGATGCGCATCTGCCCGGCGCTAGCCGGATTTAAAGTTGGTTTTCGTTGGATAGTCACAATCATAACGGGTTGTAAGTAGTAGTACTGGGTCCTGACAACCTAGGCATATATAATCTTAAAAGAAAAGGGAGACTTTTCATTTCGTCTGTCTGATAATGACCCGTTTAGCCAACTGTTTTGTAAAAACTCCATTGACTTCTATTCATTCAATGAGCGCCTGTTGTCTGTCTAATAGATTCCAACTGCAGTGCCGAAGTTGGACCTCATGCTCCACCTACCCTCTTTGGTTCTGTGATTCAGTTTTTATGGAAGTTTGAACTACCGTACTTTACTGTTGTGGTCCTTGTATACAGAAACCGAAAGGCAACAAAAGTCACAAACGGGACTTTTATTAATTTCCTTAGCCTCCAATCAGTCGATAAAATAAATGTAAAAATTATTTATTTTACTCTTTCATTTATCGTTTACTTCCTATTTTTATTTTTCAACTCTTCACTTTTCCTATTTTCACGGTCCTAGGATGCCTGTAATTGTAAGTTATTCATCATTATTGTACCCGTTCCCCGAGTCATATGTTCAGTGAGTCATATGTTGACCAACCAGAGTCTTTTGTTGGCTGTACGATAAGTAAAACATCAATACTATATATTTGTTATTGTGTCAAGTAAAATCACTGATTGATTATTCTGGATTATGGTATAACTGGGTTGAAAATATGACTAAAGCGCCATAGTTTTAGTAGAAACATATTAGAAGTAGGCGTAGGGTTCTGAATTATTGAATATTGCAAATAGGCCAATATTGAAACATAATGACAAATTATACATTTCCTGTTATAAAAATGGGTGATTTATTAAAATCTGAATTTCACTTATCAGTTGTTTTAAAAGCGAACAGCTTTGTCAGCACACTGTCAGGGAGAGTTTTGGGGGCCCCAAAATGGATAAATCCACCACTGATGGTCTGAGAAGCTTTTGTCTACCTAACTGGTTTGCAGCTACTTTGATGACGTTACTTCATGTATGACTTAACTGTGAGTTAATGTTCATTAATTGATGATACATTAAGTGTAATCACATGAACTAATAATGCCTTGATCATTTATTAATATTGAGCCACACAGAGTTCATGATAGATCATGCATTAAATCATGATGAAATCATGATGAGTCATGCATTAGTTAAGGCATGAGTTGTGTTCCCTTATTGTAAAGTGTTACTGAGTAACTGCAAATGTGGATGCCATAATGTAGTATGGACAGTCCCAGGGCATAGGCTACTAGCAGCATAACTAAAAGATGTGGATAGGGGTGCGCACAACCACAAGAGTTGATGGCCTAAACACGGCACTGAACAGTAGACTATGAGCGTTCACATGCAAAAGCGGGGCAACAGCAACGATCATTGTTGGATTATAAGATTTCCAAGTTTACAGAAAAACTCATTACCTGTATTGTCTATTTTTTTTCATAGCTACTTTTTCTGGTCTTAGATGGAGCAGCTTTGACATAGCTTAATTTAACCCAGAGGGTTACTGTGACATCACAATGGTCAACATTCCACCATTCATTTCAATGGGACATTTCAAATGGACTTTTAAACTTAAATCTAACTATAAAGGAATAAATCGTGTCTGTGTCTCTGCTGTCTGTGTTAAGCAGTTTTGTGGTCATTTATTCAAGTTGGAAATAGGAACGTAACATAGTAGGGCTTTACCAATCTAATGTAGCCGAACGTTAACATAATCAACGATGATTGTGAATGCAAGCAAGTTACTTCACAAAGCACGTTAATCTGTGTATTAAAAACATTTTATCCAGCGAAATGTCTTAGATATGACAAGTTACAACTAACAGTAACAAACTCTGTATCTATAGTAGGCTATTTTTTCAGACTAGGGCACGAGCACTGCCCTAGTTACTTTAAATCGTATTTGACAGCACCAGCAGTCTAAAATAGATCTGGACATGCCCACTGCCCGGCCCCTTAAGAAAATGTGCATATTATATGTAGCTAGTACAACTAGCTTGCCATAAGGACCAGCTAGTTCAGCTAGTTGGCCGTAAGTACCAACTAGTTCAGCTAGTTGGCCATAAGGATTAACTAGTTTAGCTAGCTGGCAAAAAAAGGACCAACTAGTTTAGCTAGCTGCACGGTAAAATTGAGCTTGCTCAACTAGTGACCCAATAAAACGTAGCTAGCTTAACTAGTGAGCAAAATAAAATGTAGCTAGCTTAACTAGCTGCACTTTTGACTGAGCTAGTTGAACTAGCTGCCAAAAGCGGCAACTAGCTGTGTCCTGGGGGCAGCTAGCTGGCTTTTTGACGCAGCTAGCTAGGTTTTATGGCCAGCTAGTTGGCAGAAACGGCAGCTAGCTAGGAAATTGTGTTGGTTAGCTAAGTCATATGGTTAGCTAGCTATGAAAATGGGCAGCTAGTTTGGACAAAAAGGTAACTAGCTACGGAATTCGAATAAATTATAAAACCATAGGAAAAGGGGGTGTGACTTTTTGAGGTATGATCTATGACATAATTAGAAGAATACGTTTGACTCATAATATAAAATGATCATAACTACACATTAAAAAAAAATATATTATTAAAATAATAGTAATAAAATCCAGATGTCAAAAATCTGGTGGGGCACGTGCCCCCCCAGCTTGAATGGGCATGACGCATATGTTTGCAGGCATGGTACAGTGGCCCATATGTGGTGGAATGTCTGACCGTGATTATGTGATCGCTACTCCTGACAGGAAGCAGCAGACCCAGTTGTGTCACATTAATATGTTGAAGCCGTACCATAAGAGGGACTACTTTGCACTTCCTGTATTGGATTCTGGCTATGGTCCCAATGTATTTGTGCCCCTGATGATGATGATTTGCCTTTATCTTGTGTTCCTAAGCCTGCCCTGTGTGTAACTGTTGCCTCTGCTCTGGAAGGGACTCGAGCAAGTGTGTCACTGTCAGAGGAGGCTGACTGTGTAAATGTTCCTTCTCGATGTGTCATTTGGGCATTTGAAAAATGTGGAGATGCTATCTATATTTGCTGATAATCTTCCACACTTGACAGAGTAAATCCAGCAAAACGTGCGCTTGCGGTTGACTGCGCTAGTGCTTGGAGTTCACCCTGTTAGCAAGCCAAATGGATCACATCGATTTTGTACAGATTATCGTCGGGTCAATGCCATTACAAAGCCTGATTGCAATCCACGATTGTATTGATCGGGTGGGCTCTGCCATATTTGTAAGTAAGTTTGACTTGTTAAAAGGATATTGGCAGGTTCCCCTTTCCACTTGGGCTAGAGAGATATCTGCTTTTGTAACACCGGATGCGTTCCTACAGTACAAAGTTATAGAATTTGGGATGAGGAATGCACCCGCCACCTTCCAAAGGTTAGTCATGTCTTGTCTGGTCTGTCTGGTTGTGAAGCATATCTTGACGATATAATAGCGGCAGTGTGGTATAATGGTTAAGGAACTGGGTTTGTAACCGAAAGGTTGCAGGTTCGATTCCCAGGTCGGACGCTGCCGTTGTACCCTTGAGCAAGGTACTTCACCTGCATTGCTTCAGTATATATCCAGCTGTATTAATGGATACTATGTATAAATGCAAAAGAAATGCTGTGTAAGTCGCTCTGGATAAGAGCGTCTGCTAAATGCCTATAATGTAATGTAATGTATATAGTTCATCATGGTCAGAGCATCTTGCTCAGGTTTCAGAACTTTTTGATTGTCAGCTGCGAAACTCACTGTAAATCTTGCAAAATGTGAGTTTGGTAAAGCAACAGTTACTTACTTGGGTAAGGTTGTGAGAAGGGGCCAGGTGTGTCCTGTGGGTGCTAAGATTGAGGCCATTGACCAGTTTCCGGTTCAAACAACCTGTAAGGAATTGCATATTTTTTTTGTTATGGCGGGTTACTATAGGAATTTTTGTAAGTTTCTCCGTTGTTGTGTCTCCTTTAACTGATCTTCTTAGTCCTAAGGTGGAGTTCATATGGTCTGAATCCTCCCAGCAGGCGTTTGACCACGTGAAAGCTGTTCTGGTCAGCGCTCTGATGCTGTCTGCACCTGATTACACAAAGCCTTTTCGGTTTGCGGTTGATACAAGTGATTTCGGGGCACGTGCTATCATCCTCCAGGTTGGTTCTGATGTTGAACATCCGGTTTGTTACTTCTCAAAAAAGTTCAACTGCCATCAATTGGTTTACTCAACTATAGAAAAGGAAACTCTTGCCCTGATCATTGCAATACAACAAGTTTACATTGAGTCATCAGCTTCAGTCGTCCCATTATTGTGTACACCGACTATAATCCTCTGGTTTTTCTGGGGCGTATGCGAAATGCTTATATGTTAGAGTGTAATTTTACAGGCCTATGATTTGGAGATCCACCATGTTCGTGGAACAGATAATATCGTGGCCGACGCATTGTCTTGCGTGTAAGACACTATCTTTGGTATTTTTCTCTCTGCCCAGTCTCTTTGCCCTCTCCCTCTACCATGTTTTGTATCCCTAGGTGCCAGGGTTGCAGTGGATGGTAGGTGGGAGGCTGGCTGTGTTTTTCCATCATGGTTGCTAGGGGGTGGGGGAGTGGTAGGAGTAAAATGCTGAACGTTGCATCTTGTGTCCATGCTAAAACAATTGTGGGTGTGGTGACGGAAATTCTGAGATTCACGTATGGGTGAACTTATATCTGGATTTAATTTATAGCTCATTGCCTAAAATATTGTAATGTTTCTGTTATGTCTCCCATTTGGACTCCTTCTAGGAGCCCTCTTGGGTGGGGAAGTGTTATCTGTTTGTCTCTACAGCTGGGCGTGGCGATTGGAATCACTTTTCCAATTTGCATTGTCTTGCTCTCTCTGATACCTGGCCGTGACCGTTCATTCTGCTGTGCTCCATGCTCGTCCAGTCCTACATCTTTAATGCAGCATTCTGTTTTGTAGACCTAATTAAATCAAATCCTGTTATTTTTGTACTTATTGTATTATTTTTGTTTCCCGAGTACTTAATGTTGCGACTGGCAGGTGGCTGGCCGTAACAAGGTGTGTGCATAACTCGCATACACCCTCCTGTTTACACACTCTTGTCCTGTGTTACACACAGGGGCGCACACAAGCATGCATACAAAATATCAAGATTACATTGTGAAATAAGGATTCATATTTTTCTCTCCTGCAATAGATGCACGTTGTCCCTGCAATCCCAGAAAAGTGGGCTTGTTTTAAACCATTAAGCTACCAGTAAAACATGTTGGTGTGTTAAAGTGTTAAACCCTAATGATTAAGATTATTATTGTGTATATGAAAACACATCTGTGGCAAAGTGAGCAGCACCGCTCATGTGCAGAGACACAGAAGGAGAACCGGTTTTTATTTCGGGTCTCACTTTTCACGATTTTAACAAACAAACAAACAAACAAACAAACAGTCTTCCGCTTCTGTCCTTTGAACCCCCAGAAGGCTCCTTTTAAATATTCTCAGGTTCACTGTAGGACAAACAAGGCAATTGGTTAATTGATAAAAACAATAAAACAATCATTCGTCACCAATTGCCCGATTACCGACAGCTGTGCCAGTTCCATAAACCACCCGATTTCACTCTCTCTTGCCGGCAGCGCCTAAAACCACGCCCCCCTACTACAACATCATAATGGTTAGTCCGAATAGTATTGATCCTAATATTGATCCATATATTCCTTGCGCACGAGCAGGTTTATTTCCCCACCTGTAAATCGCTTTTTGCAGTCTTATTAAATCCGCCATTATATTAGCAATCAGCCAAGGTGCAAATGCAGGTAGCTTTTAAATGGAATGGGAGATAACACTCTGATTGGTTTATTGCACGTTATGTCCAAGAATCATCTATAATTAATGAAGAGGCTAAGTTCAGCCTTTTGAACCTTAGGCTTTACTTTGCGCTCAAAATATGCGCCCTCTAACTAGCAAAAGTGGAGTTGGACGTGCCCTAAATGTACTTGCGCCTAGCGTTTTAGACCATGCGTCAAGATTGAGCCCCTTATCTCTATGACCATTTTCTGAGTCATTTACTTATTTTCTTCTTACCCTGAAAAATGCAAATGTGCATTTGTATTAAACTGTGTTGGTCAAAAGCCAAGTTCCTCCCTATATTTATTCCCCCCGGGCAGTTTATTTATTTATTTATTAATTCATTTTCCCTCACTACTGTTGAAGTGTTATTCCCACCAGAGAGGTTTTGTCTTCACTTGCTGTTTTTTTTTTTGTTGGTTCAGATCCAGTCTTTTTTCACTTATGATATTTACCTGTAAATCATATTTGAAACAGTGTCACTGTAAAATGTGCAAAACAAATAGAACTGAATTGACTTACCTGTGAGAATGTCACCCTTAGAAACATTTGCATATTAGTTTATGACTTGTCTGTCTCATAGACACAGCATGCCTGAAAAGCAATCTATTGAAAAAAATTTTTTAAAAATATTTCTTATTGTGCATAGTAAGCTGACGAATACACAAACAGCTTAATCAAACCTAACTCATCCATCTGGGAAGGATAAACAACAGATTGTATTTTTCTCTGTGCTCTATTCATACAGGCCTCTTTGTACCTTAAAATCAGGCAACAACATTCCTATAATATAGCACGCCATCATCGACTGATACCATCTAATATATTCATTGCAGAAGCTGTATCAAACACAAACATTAACCTTTAGTCTTATTGATCTTATTTTACATAATGGTCCCATTATTCAGCTCCTCATGTTGGCTTTATTTTGACATTTGTAGCCTACTAATGAGAGGGCACACCGAGGTCATCACTGCCCATAAAACCAAATTATGTTTCATCGATGCATCCGACTCTTTTCTAATTAATGTACATGTGCTTATGTGTTCCTCATGGAGCTCAGGTGATCATTCCTTCTGGGTGTGGATATTCAGCCACAAGCACACATCCATTTACACCTGGGAACTGACATATCATTCTTTTCTAGAAGGGCTTTTCTTCTGTTGAGGACTGTTCCTAAAGATGATTGATTTTCTTTCCACTCTTTCTTTGCTTCATTATGTAGGGGTGAGAGGGGGCAGCGGTAACAAGGCCGGGGCAATAAAATTGGAAGTTAGAACTGACCCCACACGCCTCTTGTTTGACAACCATAAAATGAATTTGTTTTTATTTTAAAAACTCAATAATGGCTTATTGAGTTCTTGTTAAATAGACATTGCAGAATAATACAAGTGAATTGTGTCAATAACAAAGGAAGAGGAGGATACTGGAAAAATATTTAGCTGGATACATATTGTTAATTTTACATTGTGTAATCAATTAATGATTTATAGTAAAATGTGAATTAATTTGATGTATGGTCAGTAGCATGCAGACCTATTTGTATGTAATAAGGTGTTTTGTGTGAGTGCATGTCTGTTTGGTGGCAGCTGGAATCATCTTTCTCATGATGTATGAATATTTATTTTGTAATTAGTAATTATTTCAGATTCCTTTTTGAATTTCTACACATGTGCAATGATCACTCTATTCTAAAACACATACACACACTCATCCTTTTTATGTTGAAGACATATCTGTAATGTATAATAAAGCAGTCATTTTGGAAATATTGTGTCCTTGATTTCACCCTGAAGGAAAAGCAAGGAAATAATACCTATGTCAAGCATCAGTTTACAGCCAGGTTCATATGCATTATTCAGGACTTCATTTTTCTGGTGCAAGATTGCCTTCTTCCTTTCTTGAAAACAATGTAGTTACCTACAAGTCATAATGTGCCAGTATAGTATAAAAGTAACTTCTTTAAACAGTTTATATATACATATACAGTCAAGCCGGAAAGTCTGAATACCCCTTTCACCTAGTAGATGTGGATGGATCCCTTTAAGGGTTATTTCTCCTGACTCATTTTCCTATAGAACTGTATGGGGGAAAAAGTCAGGAGAAACAACCCTTAAAGGTATCCATCCACATCTACTCCATATCTGGCCGCAGAGTGATGGTTTGGGGCTCGTTTGATACCTTAAACCCTTGATGACGTACAGAATTTCGCCAGTCATGTGTTCCATACTATACCAGTGTAATTTACAGCTGAATCTAGTCTCACCTCCCAATTCTCATAGAGATCAGTTCAAATGCAGAGAGGTTATTGTATCGCTTGTAACAGTACCTGGAAATAAGGTATTGAGAGTCTTTTGATGTTGATCGGTCACAGACTTCAGGAAGTAACAGCATGCAAAGGATATGTGACCAAATATTAAATATGATACTTGTAAATTAAAGATTTCAGTTTTCGATTTTTAATACATTTGCAAAAAAAATTTCACTTTGTAGTTATGGGCTATTTTGTGTATAATTTTCAGACAAAAAATGAACTCAATCTATTGTAGAATATGTCTGTAATGTAATAAAACATGGAGAAGGTGAAAGGGGTATTCAGACTTTCCGTCCATAGCGAAGTACGGTAGTGCGGAGCACGGGAGTATGTGGTTTTGGAAACAGCCTAAGTGACTTACAGAGTCAATACAATGCACTTTTATCCAAAGTGACTAGAGAGTGAGTGCAAAAACACTATAACAGTCAGCCAGCTATTTATAGTAGGCTAGACTACTAACAAGAACACATGAACACCGAACACGCTATGCGACTGCCAGCACACACTCAAAAATTTATACAATTGTCCAATCTAGACCTAACATGAAACATAAAAGTAGCCTATTGTCATCATCACATATTGCCAACATGACAAAAAATCTCTCACTCAAACTCCAACATGAATAGGCTACATTGATGCCATCAATACTATCAACAGGTAGGCTATCAACAGCCTAGGCCTATTGTCATTGCCAACACATATATCGTTACTACACATATAGCACTAACGTTAGGCTATATAATCTAATTTAACGTTAGCCTACTCACCAATGGACGTCTCTCATACTATAGCAGGACAATGCGCCTGTTGTTGTGGTTCATGGCAAAATTATCAATGATGTCCTGCTTAAGTTAGTCAACAACAAAGCCGGGTTGCTATTCCGAGTGTCCCCACTGTTGCTCCTCATGTATTTTTTTACACGCCATAAACAAGAAATCGTTCACAGAATCGCATTTTAACTCTGCACTTCTTAGCTGGGTATTTTCACAGAATAGGCGCTGCCACTGAGCAGGAGTGACAGCCTTGCACCCATACTACGTCCAATCACATTAGATCAAAAAACACGAAAACAATACCAATTCGCTGCCAATAAGTTGAAGGACTTGCATACACTCATTTGGCTGGCGCCCTTCACCCAGGAAATGTATGTATTCACACAGAAATTAACCAAATACAATTTGGAACCAATTTTTAATAAAGGCGCTGACAGAGTACCAGGTGCATTGTACGAGTAAACAATTTTTATTTCATAATTATTTTGAATTAACATTATTAATTTATGTTTAACATGTTTAAGTAGCTTTCTTCTCTAGATATTTGGAGGGGGGGCGGTGCCCCAACGCCCCGCATTAAAAAACCGCCACTGTATATGTGACTGGTGCTGGTAAAACGGTCCACAAGTCGTACAGAATAATTTTTCTGTTTTTAATAGTTTATGAAAATACAGATCCTGAGCTTTCAAATGACATCTCGGTCTTGGTACACCTTAAAACACTTTCCTAAGAAAACAGCTCTCAAAATATTTGCAAAGATTCACACCTGGGGCTTGCGAACTTAATGGGCGTGAAATGTAGCTGGCTAATCCCACCCCCAACCACTCCCCCACTAGAGTATCAGACTCTGGATTTCACAAGCTTGTGTTACTAAACAAAGACTGGTAGAGATACAAAAATCACGATGAACACGCTTTTGCAGATCCATTGTTTGGACATGCGGCTAGCTAGAAGCTAGCTAACTGTTAGCTTAGTCAGCAAGGGCTTGGTTTGTGTTAAACAAAGACAGACAGATAAGAATATCACAACGAAAATGCTTGCAAATGATACATTATTTTGACGTGCGGCTTGCTATATAGCTAACTGTAAGCTAACTTGGTTTTATATGGTCTATTATTTGGATACAGCTCAACTGACAGATTGATAGCAAATTTACTCGAGTAACGTTACAAACAGGTTGCACGGCAAACGATAGTAGCTACTTTGCTCCATCTGGACCTCTGTATTTTGATATGAATATCTCCATATAAAAAAGCGAACGCTGTAACTTAACAGCCGTTTTGCAGCAGAACAGAATCGAGTTCCGTAATTCTGAAAGTTTTTGCATATTCTGGCACTTGTCCTTGCCACAAATCTCAGCCGTAATGCATACATTTAGTGAGCCATAGGCAATCATTTCTATGCAAACTAGTGAAAAATTTACATGGATGCCACAGACTTCTTCGCTCTGACAATGAAACACATGCGCTCAGCACTGACGCCGCTGGCCAGAGGAGTATTGAGGAAGTCACTAGTTTGTATTGAAATTGTTGGTTATAGCTCGTTTAAAGTATGGATTACAGGCGAACCGATTTGTGCCAGAATAGGTAAGAACTACAGAATTACTGAACTCGATTATGTTCGGCCGCAAAATGGCTCTTAGGTTACAGTGTTTGCTTTTTTCTAGTCTGTCCCTCAAATTGAAGCCCGCCCCCCGGCAAACATGGTTTAACAAGAATATTGGTCTTACTTATTACAGGTATTTAGAGATCGTAAATATGTTGTATATAATGTTAAGTGACTTCTAAAGCAATTAAACTTAAGCATAAAACTAAATTATTTTATTTTCCTCCCTATTTTGCGCTCTGCAGTGAATTGCAGAAGTGCGACTTGCGGACAGTTTTACCAGCACATGTCACATATACTGTAGGATATCTTATATTTATATATAAGTAAAGTCGCCTCCCGCCCCCCCCCCCCTCTCTCCCTCCTCCCCCTCTTTCTCTCAATCACCCCCACAAACATCAAAGGAAATGTCGTCAACTCATTGTCTATGCAAGTGAGGAGTTTATTACCTCTGAGGAGACCCAGAACAGAAGGCGGTTTAGGGCCCAACAGATCAAAAGCCAGGTAATCAGATGTAGAAACAGTGCCAAATTGACAGGCAGGAGAATAGTGAGACAGTCCAAAAATCTAAACCGGAAAATGAAAAAAACCGGCAGGCAAACGCAAAGTCACAAAACAATCAAAAGGTCAAAACCACAAAAAACACAAGCAAACAAACAGAATCGAAATGCAAACTTAGTCGGTAAACAGAAGGGTGTCTCAGGAATCTCGAAAAATCACTGGCTTTACAATCACAGGCTCAGGAAATACGATCAGCGTTCTGACAAAGACAAGACAATGAAGGGTTTAAATACACACATAGACAGGTGGGAGAAATCAGAACGAAATCGCGTTCTAGGAAGGTTCCCTGTATGTTATTAAGGTTGCTCTAAACGTTCCCTGGTTGATGCAATGTTGAGTTTTTTTTCCGGTTCTAAGAACGTTCACACAACGTTTCTGAGGAACGTCCCTTTAACATTCCAGTAACATTCTGGGAGCATTCCTCTTTGTAGTGATTCGTGGCTGTTTTCTTTTTTTTGCAGTTCTCGTCCTGAGTTTTCACGATTGTGAATCAATCAGATTTTTTTTCTCGTTCCATTTCATGGTTTGCAGTCCTCATTATTGTTTTCACCTGGGCTTCTATGTGCGGGGTATTTAGGTTCCTCACTTCTCTGGTGCTCGTTTGTCTTATGACATTGCATTCAAGCTAGGTATAGCCAGGTACTAGCGACCTCCAGACATTAAACTTTGTTTATGTTCAGGGGGGACTTGCTATTTAGCTACTTAATCGGGTATAGGATTGTTTTCCTCCTGGTAGCATTCTGCTATTTTGTACATTGCTGTTCTCTAGGAGACAGTTTTTCTTTGTACTTTCGTTTTGGTTTTACACTCTTCCAGCTCTGAGCTAAGGTAGCCGAAGGTGTTCTTTTGTTTGCTAAGTTTCCCGTTCTGCTCTTTGTTCACTCGTTTTTTGTTCGCCCGTTTTTGTAGTTTGATTTTCGTTTGTGGCTGTTTAGCCTTCAGGAATTACGTTCCTGTCTTTTCTTTCTTCCTTTATTATTTTCTCTCCCAGTTATTGGTCCTCACTATTGTGAGCTGACTTGTTCTGATCCCCCCCACCTTCGTGTTTGAATCTCTGAACTATTAAGAAACTCATTACACTCTTAGGTTCTAGGCACATTCTATGTAACATAAAGGTAGCATCTCTTGCGATCACAGAAATCTAATGTCCACTGGAAGTCAAAATGTTGAATTCTTTAGGTCCAGAGAATGTTCCTACAACGTCTTTGTAGAATGTCAGCTTAATGTTTCACTAACATTACAGGAATGCTTTATGCAACATAACAATGACATTCTAGGAAATGTCTCTGCAACATTAAGGGAACATTCTAGGAACTTTTTTCTAACATTCATTCAGGAACATTACATGTAACATTTGGAGAATGTTATAGTAACATTCCCCTTTAGTGCTAGAAGCATTCTATGTGATATTAGCAGAACCTTATCAGAACATTTCTTTTATATTTTCTGCACATTATATGCAACATTAGAGGCACATTGTAGGAAAATTCCATATAACATTAGGGGAACATTCTTGGAAAATTCCTCTTGCATTCAACAAACATTCTATATATCATCAGGGGACTGTTTAAGAAGCATTCAATGAAACATCAGTGGAACATTCTCTGGGCATTCCATAAAACATCAGGGCAACATTCTATGTAACATTAGGAACCTTCCTCTTGCGATCAACAAACATTTTCCAGAACATCAGGAGAACATTCAAGAGCATTCTATGAAACATCAGAGGAAAGTTATATGTAACATGAAGGTAACAGTGTGGGGAACTTCCTCTTGCACGCTAAGAAAAGTTTACATCACATCTGGAACATTCTAGGAAAATTCCATGTAACATGAGAGTAACGTTCTGGAAACCTTCCTCTGCCATTCTAAGAGCATTCTATATAACATCAGGGGAATATTCTAGGAGTATTCCATGAAACATCAGGGGAGCATTCCATGTATCGTAGGGGGAATATTCTGGGAACCTTCCTCTTATGTTCTTCAAACATTACATTACAGTCATTTAGCAGACGCTTTTATCCAAAGCGACGTACAGTAAGTGCATATAGAAACGTCATCGAAGTAACTACAGAACAGATAAGAAAGCACATTCTTCCCATACAGTATCAGCTATCCCTAGTAACGAACACAGTGCAGTTCACAGTGAACTGGGTAAATCATCTCTACTACAATTCTATTCTAAATAGTATAAACTTGAGTACACAGTTCAACAAGAAGACATACCATGAGGTCCTAGATAAGTATTAGTCCACGTGGTGTGTTTTCAGGCCACGACGGAAAGCAGGCAGGGTTGGTATTGAGCGTAGGGGAATGGGAAGTTCGTTCCACCACTGGGGAGCTAGGGTGGAAAAGCTCCGCAGTCGGGAGGAGCGAGCGCCATTGACACGGAGGGGGGGAAGTGCGAGGCGCCCTGCTGTAGATGAGCGAAGTGGTCGAGCAGGAACATAGGTCTGGATCAGGTCCTGCAGGTAGACGGGGCCTGTCCTATTAGCTGCAGTGTGGGCCAGGGTCAGAACTTTGAACCTGATCCTAGCTGCAACTGGCAGCCAGTGGAGTGACCTCAACAGGGGGGTGACATGTGAAAATTTCGGGAGGTTAAACACAAGCCGGGCAGCTGCGTTCTGGATCAGTTGAAGAGGGAGTATGGCGCAGGCTGGTAAGCTTGCGAGCAGGGAGTTGCAGTAGTCCAGGCGTGAGGTGACCATAGTCTGGACCAGAAGCTGGGTGGAGTAGGTGGTCGGGTACGGTCGAATCCTCCTGATGTTGTACAGGAGGAACCTGCAGGACCGTGCCGTCGCCCTGATGTGGTCTTTGAAGTCCAGCTGGTCGTCTAGGACCACCCCCAGGTTCTTTGCAGAGCGGGAGGCAGCCACCACGGTCCCGTCAACGGTGATGGAGAGGTCAAGTAGCGGGGAGGTTTTGTATGGCATGAAGAGGAGCTCTGTCTTGTCGAGGTTGAGCTTCAGGTGATGGGTAGTCATCCACTCAGAGATGTCGGCCAGACAAGCAGATATCCTCTCCTTCACCTGTTGGGTAGAGGGAGGGAAAGAAAGGAAGAGTTGAGTATCGTCAGCATAACTATGGTATGAGAAGCCATGTGAATTGATTACTGAACCAAGAGACTTTGTATAAATGGAGAACAGCAGAGGACCAAGTACAGATCCCTGCGGGACTCCTGTAGACAGGGGATGGGGTGCAGAAACAGAACCCTTCCAAGAGACTTGGTAGGATCTATCAGTGAGACATTCAAACATTCAATATGACGTTCCATGAACATTCCAGAACCATTCTATATAACATTAGGGGGACGCTCACTTTTTTTAATGCACAGCTATTTATTTGAACACCACTGTATAATGGGGAATGCCAAGCACAGACCTGGTGGTTGTTCCAGACCTGTGCCAAAAAAATACTTGTGTTTTCAATTGTATTTGTAAATATTAAATGACCAATTAGAAGAACTAATCAGAAATTTAATCAAAAATGTTTGTGACTATATGGGCCATATTCAGATAATCACAGGCAAATGGGACTTAGGTTACTCCCAAAGTTCAGCTTAGTTTAAGCTATTTGTGATTTGAAAATGAGGCATGTATGCAAGATACGCAGATTCAGAGTTTCCACCTGATCGTTTTTTTCCGTCCAACTTCCATCCAACTTATGTCTAGTGTCGCCCATAGATTATTATTAAAAATACAGTATCTTTCCATAGATGGATATTAGAATGAATGCATGTTATTTGAACATCATATTGGTCTTATTTTCCTTTTCCTAGCCTACTTACAATTATCAAAGTGCTGTCATAAAGAAATAAATATGTAAAAGTGTGATTGACCGTCTATATCTACCAGACAAATATTAGACGGATTAATTGATAGACAGTGTCTGGATCATATTCGCTTTGACAGAGAGATGGTTTTATACTTGTGTCAGCTCAGCTTCTCCAAAATTATTAAGAAGCACAAATTAACTCCACGTAGTGTAGCCAACCAGCGCCACATCCTTCCAGCGTGTGACAGTGGTTGAACGTAGGCTATTATTAAGTATACAGTCAAGCCGGAAAGTCTGAATACCCCTTTCACCTTCTCCATGTTTTATTACATTACAGACATATTCTACAATAGATTGAGTTAATTTTTTGTCTCAAAATTCTACACAAAATAGCCCATAATGACAAAGTGAAAACATGTTTTTAGAAATTTTTGCAAATATATAAAAAATTGAAAACTGAAAATTTTAATTTACATAAGTATTCATACCCTTTGTTTTAACATATTTTTAAAGTATCATATTTAATATTTGGTCGCATATCCTTTGCATGCTGTTACTTCCTGAAGTTTGCGACCCATCAACATCAAAAGACCCTCGATATCTTATTTCCGGGTACTGTTACAAGCGATACTATAACCTCTCTGCATTTGAATGGATCTCTATGGGAATTGGGGGGTGAGACTAGATTCAGCTGTAAATTACACTGGTACAGTATGGAACACATGGCTGGCTAAATGGCTGTAAGTCATCAAGGGTCTGAGCTATCATTTTTGAGACTCATTTTTCTATAAATGAACTCTATGGAGAAAAAAGTCAGGAGAAACAACCCTTAAAGATTCCAAACGTTCCTCGTTACCTGGGAATAGAGAAGTTAACAAGAGAGCCAGAAAAGAGAATAGTGATAGCAAAGGCGGAAACAAGAAATAGCTGAAATGAGGGGAGAAGATGCTGTTAGATAATTAGTAAATTAGCCGATTAGGAGAAACTCTAATTTTATCAGTTAGTAGATTAGTAGTTTAGTTGATTAGTAACAATAAGGGAAATGGGGAAAAAGATTAGATCGTGAAACAATTAAGATGCGGACTGGACTGTAACCAAACACATAGCACACGACGTGACATGAACTTAAACTTGAGACAACAACTGAGCAGGCGTTAACAAAGTCCTGGATGTCTTGTGACATAGTGGTCCACCAAAAGCGTGTTTGAATGAAGGCTTGGGTTCTTCAAATCCCAGGGTGACAAGACAACTGAGATGAATGTCCCCACTGGAAGACTTGAGAACGGACGGGGTTTGAGACGAACAGGCAGTTGGTGGGGCAGCGACTGGGACCTGCATACCCATCTTGAGCTGAGCGCACTAAAGTCTGAATGTCCAATTGCGCAGCTCCAATGATGCAGCGATGAGGCAGAATGGTATCAGGGACCAGCAGACTTGGCGAGCATTGAGTCTTTTGGCGGTTTGCAGATATTCCAGGTTCTTGTGATCGGTCCAGACAATAAATGGAACTTGAGCGCCGTCTAGCCAGTGTCTCCATTCCTCCAGGGCAAGTTTGACAGCAAGTCATTCCTTGTTTCCAATGTCATAATTCTGTTCTGTGGGGATGAGATGGTGAGAATAAAAGGCGCAAGGGTGTACTTTATTATCTTTTGGGGAACGTTGAGAAAGAATCGCTCCTACTCCAATGTTGGAGGCATCAACCTTGACGATAAACTGGGACTCGGAATCAGGATTAATTAAGATAGGGGCGGACGTGAAGCATTTCTTGATAGCTTGAAAGGCTTCCCCGGCCTTGGGAGTCCAGACAAAACGAACCTTGAGGTTAGAGCAGTGAGTGGTGCAGCCAGAGTGCTGTAGTTATGAATAAACCGGCAGTTCTTTCCGGTATTCCTGCCGGGCCATTCCACCATTCCAGCTTTGATTTTGAGTGGGTCCATCTGGATGCTATCAGCTTGCAACTAACAACTAATGCAGCTGGCTAGATAAGGTAGCATTAGTCATAGGTAGATGGATTTCAATAATTGAACCGTGAGCAACTTATAACAAGTAAAGTCAAATCCAACCATTTTTGTTTTAAAATAGAATCCTTTGGTAAACAAAGCTCCTTCCTTGGGATTGCACCCTAAAACTGCACAGTATGCCATGTTTAATGTCACTAGTCAGCTTTCAGGTTTCAGTTTACCACATCGCTCTCCTGAAATTTGTACGTATATACTGGTGCGTGTGATTATCTGCCATTATATTGCTGATGCATACACAAATCAAAATCAGTGGCCTGCTACCAAATAGCCTACATTAACTTAGAAATGAAGAGAATTAGAGAAAACTAAGTATATTACATTTTTTAAATTAACATACCTAGCCTATCTGGCTGCGTTACAACATAATCATCAAGCCCATACACAAACACTAGGCACTCACAATGAAAGTCCATACAATATTTTGTCAAATCTCACAATAAAAATCTACCATAGCCTACTGAAGCAGGACAACACAGTATTTACATTCTACAAACCCCATGCTTTCATTTGCAGCTTGATCAAAAGCCATATAAACGTTTTTCCTGACCTCTTTTTTTTTCAATGGCTGCTGCCTCACTTCATACTCCCTTGACAATAACTTTTTTATTACCAGCCCTGAGGCGTAGATTATGCCACTCATGTAGCTCAGCTTCCTAGCTTGCCTGCAACTGCTGTTCACGGTGCTTTGCACTCAAAATTTAAAGGGCCAGCTACAAACTGTGCCCAACCTTTTTACTGTCTGGTAAACCCTAACCCTAACCCTAACCCAACCCGAACCCAGCTTGATATAAAATGACAGAATTATGGCCCGAACTGACCCATACCCTTCGGTTCTGGTTGGGTTTTATCTGGCTCAGGTGAAAATTACAAGCTCTATGATACTCCCATGTTACCAGTAACAAGCAAAGGGGCTACCAACATAGTGACAGTAATGGAAACTTTCCTTTAATGGAAAAAGGGAGGGATGCAGTAACATGAAAACAAAGAGTTCTGCCTGTTTATCAATCTCTTGCTAATGCATATAGACCTGGAAGTAAGGCAGAGCTCTGTTTTGTCATGACTTTTTGATTAAGATGAATAACATGTTTATCACCATTTCTTGTTAATGGCTATGCCATTTTTTACAATCTTCAAAGGAGCAAACGCTTTGCAGATGTAAGACCCTGGAGAGAGTAGTAATTGTAAAAAAAGAGAGAGAGTAATATATGAATGCGTAATATTTCAAATATTATATAGGATCAAGTATAAGGCAACTAGTTATAGAAAAATATGTATTCAGCAGCAATTACTGCAGGGGAATGGCAACACAAAAAACTAACAAAACAGTGTTTTTCTAAGCCTTTTCTAGAGAATGGTAATATACAGTAACTGTATTGTATACAGTAGGCACAGTTGTACCAGGGTGGGAAATTAACTTTCTGACCTACCAGCCACCCAAAAATTTTACCAGACACCTTTTTTTTATTTTTATACATTGCGCTAGAATAACGTTTCAGAATGCACTCGAATGTTTAGTAGCTCTAATAAAATAGTATTTATTATATCATGTATTACAGGTCAAACATTGTGTATACATTTATCACATACATTTCATATGTATGTATGTATGTATTATCTAATAGGCTACTAGATACGTTTTTCTGAACGAACAGATGCCAGTAGGCCTAACGTTAGAGAGAGCTGTCAGGAGATATCACTTTTACCTTAGAGCGTATTGGCCAGTTTTTAGTTTTTTATGCTGTGTGATGCTTGTTAAAATTGCTTTATGGTAAATCTAACGCATATCAGTTGCACTGGACTCTGCGTTGCTAAACGGACCATCGGAATTGGCGGAAGTAGAAAAAAATATTATTTCACTGCTTTCAACTTGTAAACAATCTTATTTTCCAGCAAACTAATAAAATGATGTTAACTGACAATAGTAAATGACACCAGTTTTCATTCTGAATGGTTTGTTTTATAAAAATGATACAAATTTTATTAGGCTAATAATTCACATATTTTCCGTCCAAAATGTATCTTTATATCGAGGGTATGACATAATACCGTAGCTTATTTTGGGAAGTAACCTAGGCTATTTATTTCATTTAACTTGAAAGCCAAGACTCACAAAGTTCTGCTACTAACGTTAGCTCTAGAAGAAACTGCAAGATAGGCTACTGGGTTCAGCCACTGCTGAGATGCGGGGAGAATATCATATCATATCATAGACTTTTTCTTGAACTCCAGCTAACTTATTCGGCGAGTTCAGACGGTAGGCTATTTTCTCTCGTTGTTTCCATCAGATCTGTTATGGCGCAGCGTTGCTCTGAGGGTGGGGATTGCGTTGAGGATTTATGGTACGTAAAAAAAACGGATGAGTTGTGAATACGGCGTAAGGTGGGCTCGTCTCAGGATATTCTAACAAGGGCTTTTTTTCTGTCTCACGTTTAGACAATTCCTGCTTGTATCCACTTTGCTACACGCCACTGTGGCGGGTAGGTTTGATACATTTATCCGACAATTCTGAAATCTACCAGCATTTGGTGGGTGCTAATTTCCCACCGTGCCTATAGCCTCTGCTGCTTCCCAATGTAGGTCATGTAATGAACAAAGCCAAAAGCCCACAAGCCTCTTGTCTTAGAAGCTAAAATAGTTTCTGGGGTGAAAAAAAAAAAAAAAAAAAAGTAGCTTGCTGCAAGTGGTTTTCCTTGGTGTAGTTCAACACATTCAAAACAACACATATTTACTAAAAACCTTTAGCATGTGCAAAACATTTTAGTGCATGCAAAGCTAATAACAAAACCAAAAGATTGGTGCAAAACAAATACCATGACCAATCATTTGTCATGTTAGGTTTGCGTGGGCTAAAAGGTTTTGCACATGCTAAAGGTCTTAGTAAATCAGGCCCATTGTGTTTTAAACCATATCATTCCATCTCTTTACTACAGTCTAAATGCATGTTTGTAAATGACAGGAAAACATTCCTTTTCTTTCACGAGGTGTGCTGAAGCAAATTCCTGATGACATTGTTTGGGCCAGCAATAAAACACTGAATTGAATTGAACTCAGTTGAATGATGAGCATTGGTGGCCTCGCAGGAAGGACACAGTGATTAGATTTTGTAGATCTGTGATCCCGGTGTCCCTATGCTCATCTCTTCTGGCCTTTAGCGTTCTTTGTGACTTTACAGTGTAGTACAGATAACCATGTGGAAAAACCATCACCGCCGAGTGTAAGACACCTTGTGCTTTTATCTTGCGATCTGAGGCAGGATGATACTAACAGTGGCCTTTGAATGTGAAATTGTGTTGCATGCCATCACCCTGTTTGTAAGTGCCACAATTGCCGGGGGTTTTGGATTACAAGTGAGTCTCATAGACTTTATAGTCTGAATCTGTGATATACAAACCCCAATTCCAAAGAAAAGTTGGGACAGTATGTAAAATGCAAATAAAAGCAGAAAGCAGTGATTTGTAAAAAATGTTTTTAATTGAAAACAGTACAAAGAAAAGATCATTAATGTCTTATCAACTTTATTGATTTTTGTAAATATACGCTAATTCCATATTTGATGTCTGCAACACATTCCAAAAAAATTGGGACAGGGGCAACATAGGACTGGGAAGGTTGTGGAAAACACCATTAAAAAATGTAAACAGGAAATAGCGTTGCACTAGGATATTGTTGGAATGTTACCTTGGTGACACAAATTCGTTATGTATCATTGACCCACCAGTATTAGCAAGCTACTTCATGCTGCTTTTTTGTTGGGACAGCTAAGGTTAGTTAGCTACTGTTACAGGAGTAGTTGTTTGAGACCACTACCAACTTCTATCAGCGAATCCAGCTTAGTAGCCACTGTGACATGATCAAGCTGTTAGTTAGCAGTGTCGTTAAAGCGCTCTGTTCCTATCAGTTTCATGCTGGAGATCAGCCGCTAGCATGTCTGTTAATCTCATTAGCCTACAATTATGTCCTCTCTCTTAAAACGAGACAGACGTAGATATCATACATCTTCATACAAGTCCGGAGAATGCAGTGTATATCGCAAAATTGTTGATGAAGAGGTTCATAGTTTTAAAGCAATTTGTCAACGTTATTCAAATCGGTCTGCCAATGAAACATTATTAATTACGCCGTTATTCTTGGTCAATGGCTTGCGTAAATATTTTGTTTATACGTAGGGTTATGTTATAACTATGTTTTGTGGTGCTACAGGTTTTATTTTAGTAGTGCACAACTTGTGTGCTGTGGTCTGACAAGTCCACCTTTCAAATTGTTTTGGGAAATAATGGACGTCGTGTTCTCCGGGCCAAAGAGGAAAAGGACCATCCCGATTGTTACCAACGCAAGGTTCTCGCTCCCTGATGACTTGAATTAATGTTATGTTATGTTAATGTGCCTTTGTTCAGAAATAAATTATGACCAGTTAGCGACCGTTACATTTTATAAAATTAAAATAGTGCTATAGTGCTTTGAAATAAAATATAGAAAAGCATTAATAAGCTGTGGCATTCGGTCCGAGGAGGACTTGGATTTGTCTCGGCTATGCCCACTGGTGGAGAGAGCACACGCACCTGGGTTGTGTTAAAGTGTGCTCGTCTCCACAGTGCGGGGCCGAGACCGGGAGCACACATCGAGAGAGAGAGCAAATTTGTGAATTTGTGTCCTGTGGTCTGACGAGCAAACTATCCACAAATCATCCACCTGTCTTCTAGACCCCATACCCACAAAGTTATTGAAGGAGCTATTGCCTATGCTCATCAAACCAATTCTTCACTTTAAGAACTCATCATTGGGCGGCTGTGGCTCAGGAGCGGGTTGTCCGCTGATCGCAGGGTTGGCGGTTCGATCCCCGGCTCCTCCTGTCCACATGTTGAAGTGTCCTTGGGCAAGACACTGAACCCCAAATTGCTCCCAATGAGCAGGCTAGCACCTTGCATGGCAGCTGCCGCCGTTTGGTGTGTGAATGTGTGTGTGAACGGGTGAGTGAGAGGCCATTTTAATGCGTTTTGGAAAAAGGCGCTATATAGTGCAGTCCATTTACCATTTACCATTGCTATCTGGCCATGTTCCTACATCCTTTACATTCGCAGAAATGAAGCCACGAATTAAGAAACCAAATTTGGATCCCACTGTCCTGGCTAATTATAGACCCATTTCAAACCTCCCATTTTTATCAAAGATTCTTGAGAAATGTGTAGTGCAACAGCTTTCTTCATTTTTACGAACTAATAACGTGTATGAGAGGTTTCAATCTGGGTTTAGGAAGCACCATAGCACTGAGACTGCCCTTCCCCTAGTAATGAATGACTTGTTCCTCTTTCTGGATTGTGGCTGTATTCCTATTCTTGTTTTACTTGACCTGAGCGCTGCCTTTGATACTAGAGACCATCATATTCTCCTCCGCAGGCTAGAAAATTTTGTTGGTCTCACTGGGCATTCTCTTATGTGGTTTAAATCTTATCTCTATGATAGATCCCAGTTTGTTAGGGTGAACTTTGGAGTACCACAAGGATCAGTTTTGGGTCCTCTGTTCTTTACCCTGTACATGCTCCCTCTTGGGAACATTATAAGTAGACATGGTGTTAACTACCACTGCTACGCAGATGCCACACAACTTTATCAGTTAAGCCAGGTGAAGTTGACCAGTTGTCTAAACTAGAGACCTGTCTTAAAGATGTAAAGGCCTGGATGACCCGAAATTTCCTCTTATTGAACTGAGATATTAATATTAGGTCCCAAATCCCTTTGAGATAAATTCTTACAGTTTTCCTTAAATTTAGATTGCTTCTGTCTCCGCCAACAAGGTTGTTAAAAACCTTGGTGTAATTATTGATTCAGACCTCTCCTTTCAGCCTCATATTAACAATATCACAAGAATGGCCTTCCACCTGAGGAATAAATCTAAATTAAGGAAGGTGTTGTCCCTGGAGGATGCTGAAAAAATTGTAACTTGTAATGGTAATCTCGACTAGATTACTGTAATGCCTTATTGTCTGGTTGCACTGGCTCAACCCTGAATCGTCTCTAACTTGTACAGAATGCAGCTGCTATAGGGTTCTTAGTAGAACCAAGAAATGGGAGAATTTTTTGGGAATTTGTACTTACCAGCTAGTTTTATTAGATCCCTTATTAGTCTATTACCATCCAGTTCACCACCTTTAGTTTAAACCGGGCCGACCAACAAAGGATGGGCACCCCCTCTCTAGCCAGGTTCCTTTCCGAGATTTTTTCCCACTGGGGAGTTTTTTCTCGCCACCGTTGAGTGTTTTTTTCTCCTCTACCAGGGGAGTTTTTTACCTCGTTTTGCTGGTTGGGGCCTATGGCCTGGTTTTTTGCTCAATTTTTCTTTTGTTTCTCTGTGCAGCGTCTTTGTGACAGTTCTCTGTAAAAAGCGCTATCCAAATAAAATTGAATTGAATTGAATTTGTAAGAGCACAGAAAAGACAAATGAACTAACGAACCTGGCTGGGTGAGCTGAAAAGCATTTTGGTTTGGTTTAGTTTGTTATTTTGTCTTTGTTGTTTTAGTTAATTGCTTTTGCCTGGAACCCGTGAGGGGGAAGGGTGAAGTTTAAAATATATATATATTTTAATGTCTGTAAACAGTTCATTTGATTTGAGTCCCAAAATACACGCATAAGAAAATCTATTTTTTTTAAACATTTTTTTTTTAAAGTAGCAACATTCGCATCACGGTTGGACTACTTTAATCTATTGAAACTCAAAATGATTTACGTTCACTTAAAATTAAATCAAATCATGTTTGACTAAATTGCTAGATCACAAATGTTCAACATCAAAGTCGTTAATGTGGTATGGTTTTCAAGAGGTTTTTTGTACTTCCATTTAAAACATATTTGCAACTGCCTCAGAAACAACTGTGATGCCAAGGCAAGGAAATTAGCAGCATCACATTTATTTGTGTGCAGTTTTATTGATTGCAGCCACTGTAAAATGGAGGACTTGGCTCAGTGAGGTGCAGTGTGGGAGAAAACTACATCCAAACAGATTGTAGAGATCTGGGCAAAGTAAGACACACAATAGGAATAGACTTTATTGGAATTCACAAAGGACACAAACAGAGTGCAGAGAAAACCTGTTTCAGCACAGGGTGTGCTATTTGTTTGATAAGGAGTCTGTAAAGAGCCTTGATATGTTCAAGATAACTAACTGCAGGAAAGCCCGAATAGAGTGTACAAAAGGACAGAAAGTTACTGTTTTGCATAATATAATATAGATTTATTACCATTAAAGAGGGCATTTGTTTCCACAGCTTCTACATTGGTACTTATGAAAACAGTCAAAACAGAAATACATTAATAGTCATGCAATAAATACAGGACTCCACAGACATCACAATAGAACCACCAACATTGTAATGGAACCATTGACATCACAATAGAACTACAGATATCACAGGAATTGGTAAGTGGACTGCATTTATATGGCGCTTATTCCAGCAACTATGGTTACACAAATCGCTTTACGAGTGCCTCTCATTCACCCGTTCACAATCACACACAAATGGCGAAAAGGCAGCTATGCAAGGCGCCAACCATCTCATTGGAGTATTTATGGATTAGGTGTCTTGCTCAAGGACATTTCAACACTTTTGCCCAGAAGGCCAGAGATCAAACCGGCAACTCTCTCCGACCCCTCTACCTCCTGAGCTAATGTTGCCACTAGATGGTCGTCAATAGAACCATAGACATCACAATACTTCAACAGGGGCACATAACCATGGGATCCAAAGACAAAGCAACAATTAGTGGTGTCCATGGGGTGTGTGGGGGCAGAATGGAAAATGATTAATAAATTATTTAGTTATTAAACTGTTTTATTAACTTGTTTATCTATTTACGTTCATATTTTTTACAGTGACATTTTCTATCAATCTGTGGCCTGTTCCAGAAAGCAAGATTACTGAGTTAGTTGGATAACAGCACTGAGTAAAACCTATAACCCTGGAACATGAACTGAAGTAAAAAGAGCTGCAATGGGTTTTAGTTAGTGCAGTTGTCCAGCTAACTCAGTAATCCTGTTTTCTTGGGTTTGGGGGGGGGGGGGGGGTCTTCAGCTTGCATTTTAGTTTGGATTGACGGATTTTGCCGCCTCTGATGCGACATGTGTAACATGTTACTCCCAATTCGCTATTTTCATTTTTGTGTGGTATTATTTTTCCACTTTTGGTGGTATTATCATCAAATATGAAGCAGAATTTAGTTGGTCTTGTGGCTGTGGCTCCATTGTGTTTCTAGACTGACCAGACACAGCCACAGGCATCTGTATTCACTAAAAAATATATATATATTTGGCAAGAAAAAATGACCACTGTGTTTGAGCTTCTGTTACATGATTTCAGTAATACTGAAATACAGTAATTCCAACTCTTGGTGGAAAAAAAACTCCCAATGGTTACCATTCAGAGACAATGATTATGCCCATAGTCAAAGGGGTTCAAGAACAGTAAACATTTTATTTTGGGTGTGTCATTTTCGGGCTTGCACATCTCCATTGTATAACACAGAATCTGCACCCAGAGGGCAGCAGGACAAAGTAGTAATGGAGTAGGACGTTTGGGTCAGAGATAAGGTTACAGTTGATTACTGGTTTCCTGCACGTTGGCATGCTACAAAATATACTACTTGGATGATTTACATGTAATACTTCAGGGTTTACAAAATAAAATGTATTGTTGGCAGCGAGGGGTAGTAGAATTCTGGCTTTCAGCTTCTAAGATGGTATGCGTTGCAAACTTCAGATGCGCACCTATAATTTACAAATAAAATGGTGAAATAAAATAGTTGTTGACATGATTCATCACACAAGCAGACTTGCATACACACACTCATAGACACACACAAACACACATAAACACATGCATACACACGCACACACATGTGCACAGACACACTCATGCACACACGCAAACACACACACACGGGACTTTCTCAAGTATCACACAAATTCCTTTGATTCAAAGTATGCCTGGCTTCCCCCTGTGAATTGAACTAAAAATATAAAAACTCAAATGTGTGGGAGTGTGAAAAAAGGTGTGGATGGTTGGAAGGATGGTGAAGATTACCTATGATTCCAAAATCTGTCCCTTTCATCTCCCCACCAGCCTTCTGCCCATCCCGCTGCTGCTGACGGAAATATGTTGGTCACCAAGGGCTGACCCCAGCGTGGGTCCACTTCGGGGCTCAGCAAATGCCAAGAAATCCATCACAATTGCTTGGACTGTGCAGGACATCATCTTGCCAGAGAGGGATTAAAGCAGCCACTGGGCGCTGGGACAGGTGAGAGAAGACCATGCTTGCTTTTCTGGAAATGCGTTTCTGCTGATTATTATTTGACATTTCCAAAGGTTTCTGCTTGGGCTGTGGATTCAATTAACTTAATTTCAATTAAATTAATTATTCTTAACTTTGTTGATACATGCAAGTGTTTTCTTCGCTAAAACAGTTTGTTGAGATGATTGTGGTAATTACTAAGCTCAAACTTTCTGTACTTTGTGAATGACTCATCTCCCAAATGGATATTAATACATTTTATCCACTTTAATTTGCCCTCTCCCTTCCATCCACCACCCTGCATAATCCTCCCCCCACTCCTTTTCCCCTTCTCATACTCCCCAAATGTAAACTTGGTAATGTTTCTTCATTCTGTTCATGCACGCAAAATCATGCATTGAAATTTCTGTTACCACAATGTTTTCTTAAATAAAATGTCTGTTATTGTTTCTAGGTTAATGTATAAGGTTGAATGTTATTATATCTGTACGTCTTGCTATGTGTTATCTTAAATTGTTCAGTGCCTGTATTTTTTGTGTGTAATACTACACTGCCTGGCCAAAAAAAAAGTTTCCTTTGCACCCAGCATGCATAGTGCCCACTATACAAGCCTCTGGAGGCAGTGTTATGATCTGGGGTTGCTTCAATTGGTCAGGTCTAGGCTCAGCAATGCTATGCAGCTGAGTACCTGAATGTACTCTATGACCAGGTTATCCTATCAATGGGAATATTCCAGGGCCCCGTTTCCCAAAAGGATCTTAGATAAAGATCATCTTAGGCTATTTTGTTTTTATATTACTTTCATTGTTTGTTTGTTATTTGTCTTTCTCCATCTATTTTTATTATCTGTTTCATGTAATGTCAGTAAATTTTAATAATTCTAATCATAAAATTAATAAAGCACAAGCACAAAACCACCATGCACTCTGCTTCTGCTGAATGGCTGAAGCTAAGCAGGTGTGGGCTTGGTTAGTACTTGGATGGGAGACCTCCTGGGAAAACCAAGTTGCTGCTGGAAGTGGTGTTGGTGGGCCAGTAGGGGGCAGTCTTCCCTCTGGTCAAATAAAAAACACTAATGCCCCAGTGCAGTGATGGGGACACTGTGCTGTAGGAGATGCCGTCTTTCGGATGAGACGTTAAACCGAGGTCTTGACTCACTGTGGTCATTAAAGATCCCATGACACTTATCGCAAAGAGTAGGGGTTTCCCCGGTGTCCTGGCTAAACTCCCAACCCAGGCTCTTTCAATCTGCCACCTAATCATCCCCCAGTTTAATTGGCAAAAAAAAATTATTCTCTCCCTCTCCACCTCAGCTGATGTGTGGTGAGCATTCTGCCGCAAAATGGCTGCCGCTGCATCACCCAGGTGGGTGCTGCACATTAGTGGTGGTTGAGGCGAGTTTCCCCCTCATCATTGTAAGGGCTTTGAGTCACCGCTTGGTGAGAAAGGCGCTATATAAATGCAAGGCATTATTATTATTATTAAAACACTCTAAGATGATCTTAACTTTAAGATGCTTTTGGGAAACGGGGCCCAGGACGACAATGCCAAGATTCATCTGACTCAAATTGTGAAAGAGTGGTTCAGGGAGCATGAGGAATCATTTTCACACATGAATTGGCCACCAGATTCCTGACCTTAACCCCATTGAAAGTCTTTGGGATGTGCTGGAGAAGACTTTACGGAGTGGTTTGACTCTCCCGTCATCAAAACAAGATCTCTGCAAAAAAATAAATAATGTTGTGACCTTGCATAAGGTTGTCGAAACAATACCACAACGAATGTGCGCCGTAATCAAAGCTAAAGGCGGTCCAACAAAATATTAGAGTGTGCGACTTTTTTTTTAGCCAGTCAGTGTCGACATGTCAGTATGTTTCTCACCATACTTGTTTGTTTGTATGTTTGTAAAGCATACCAAAAAAATTATATAAATCCCAGTAGGACCATTTAAACCCAAGGGGCCTCAATTATGAATATGGTTGTAAAAATGAACGTATATTCGAGCTTACCAACTTACGCGTCTGAAAATCTTACGTGGGATGAATCAAATTTGCGTAAATCACTGAACCACTGATCTGAGCATAAATATGTTCATATGTTGACAAATCAGATTTGATCATATATTGGGAAGTCCCTAATAGGCCATGGCGGGCAACAGGAAAGCAAAGAAGAATCTTTCTGTGAGGGTGAAATTGAAACGTTTATGAATGAACATGAAAATAAATGTGTGCATATATTGGAGCGTTACTAGTGGTGATCAGCTTAGTGCTTCCTTTGAATAGCGATTAGCGAACTACAGCTGAGAAAATACAAAAATAATAATCACAAAAAGGTTCTGCTGGTACAGGTGGAGGAAAGGGCGTCACGGCCCCCTCACCTGCAGACGAGAGGATGGGGGATATCATTGGGAAAGTGGCCGTGGAAGGGTTGATAGAAGACTTCAAGATTCTTTTCCGCCGGGGTGTGACGTTTGCTAGGTCTTCTAGGCTAATAAAGCTACATCTGCCATTCTTGGAAAAAATTTTAAAAGGTTAGTTTTGTGTCTTTCATACAACATGACTGGTGATGTGTAATTATTCTCATATGTCTATCTCAAATAAATCCTTATACAATCCTTATACTATTTCCTGAATCATTTTAACCAGTTCATGCTTCATTCCATTTAGGCTAAATGTGATCAGCAACTAATAATGGTTTCTAATTAAAAATTAACTTATTAAAAATAAAATAATAATCATAATTCAGATATAATTTTTGCCATTTATGCTACTCAACCTAAGTCTAGAGCCGCACCGCGTAGGTCAAGTGCATTTTAAAATATTGCCTAGATACATTAACGTCTTTTAATATGTTCACAAATGGAATGCCTTGGACGTTATTTCGCCATTTTTACAATCAGCTACTCATTTAAGGCAATCTGATTAATCAGATTTTTAAGCTCACATAACCTAATTTTTCCAAAGAGCGCCTTTTTGTTTTTCACCTGTTGACTCCACAGTACTCCAAACAAAAGTAATTTTTTTTCATTATTAAATTGTGCCCTCGCTGTTCATTGAATGCAAATGCAAAAAAAAAATTTTTTTAACGTACGCAGAGCTGTTGTGAGATTTCATTATACCATACACCCACGTTCATTTTGATAAATCTGGAAATTTGCATGACAATGGTCGTACGTACACTTTATGATCAGATTTGAACGTACGCTTGAATGCTAAATGAGGCCCAAATTATTTCAGTTAAAAACAAATGATCTAATACAGATCTGGATGCCAAGTGACAATGATCTTCTGCTTCTGCTTTTAATATAAACTGTCAGATCAACTTTGGAAAACTGAATAATAAAATCAGAATAGAACAAGATTATTACTTTCTTGACATGCCGTAGTAGCTATCTGCCTTGACCATGTTTAATTGAGATGTATCTGAACATGTGTTTATAAGTTTATATTTTCATCCAATAATAATAAAAGCAGGTCAGAACCAAGAAACCAGATGCGATGAGATAGCTGTGTAACCAACTGCTTCAATATATCAATGAAGTTCTGAGTAACAATATATACCAGCAGACCCTGTGGCCCTCCAGCCCTGATAGAGACAACACATATTTCCACAGGATGGAAATTGTAGGCCTGGTATTGGAGAGAAATAAAGCGGCAGACCCATGATCGACAGTCTTAATCCTGATCATGGCACCGCCAGTGTGGGCTACAGGGGCTGCTAAGAATTACTCCCTCAAATGTCTTTTCATGCAATAGGTGCTCTTCTGGTCAATCAGGCACCTACAGAACCGACCATTTGGACTGTCATTTCACACAATGGTGTGGGAGTATCAGAAAGGGCTATAAGACCGAACCTCCCACCATCTTCATTACAAAACTGCATTCAAATCAATAAAACATTGCGAATTTTGACTCATACGGTATCCTCTGTATGCAAGAACATATGCCTCCATTCAATGATATTATGTTTATCCCCTCTGGCTTCCAATCCTAATATGATACACACACACACACACACGTCATGTACTGTGTTCATATGTGTATATGACAATGAAAAGCAATATAAGAGCAGCATATTTCCCCAGGTTGGAGGACAAAAGGAACACATTAGCGCAAGTGTAGACACATTCTCTGAGCTGCCACAATTTTTCTTCCGCTATCTTATTCCCCTCTCTTAAGTCAGGCAAACGCAGGCCTGGCCTATCGCCCAATCAGGAGCACATACAACCACCTGACACACTTCTCCATTATTTCCTTCAAAGAACATTGAAGAGATTATGTGGGAGGTTCTTTATATTTACAGCGTTGCATCCGTTGCGGTGTCCTTTTTTTCTTCTCTTTTTCCGTGCTGTGAGAACGTCCCGGATGACAAAATGTGTGCCATGATGCATCACCGGTGTCACACCGGTGGGATGATTTTCCTACCTCTTTTTTGCTTTTCAGAGCACCATTTTCTTCATTGAGAGATCAGAACTGAGGGGAGAGATTCAGACTTTATGATGGGATGTTTTCCATATATGCACACAACACAATATTCAGGGCCTGGGTTACTAAGACCTTTAACATGTGCAGAAGCTTTTAGCACACACAAAATTAATAACATGACCAGTGATTCATCATGGTATTTGTTTTTCACCAATAATTGGTTGTTCACATGCTAAAGGTCTAAAGTACATCAGACCCTCCGTGTATAATCAGCACTGCAAAGTATTTTTAACGGTTTACTCAAATAGTCGTATTGGACTCTGTTAGAGATGATACTACACTACAAGCAGGCCTGGAATTTCGTGGGGCCACTTTTTTGAGGGCACAAAGGCCACATACCAGGGCAGCAAGGCCATCAAGTAAAAAACAATGATTTTGAGTTCAATAGACTCATTTCACTGAATGGTAAAGCACGATTGTGTTTTTAATTGGCAGTATAACTCTAATGATAAAACCCCACAGAAAGCGGTATGAAGTGGATTTATCACGCAATTACACTGCCTCCATTCATTTTCAATGAGAGGGGATTCCTTGTGTCTGCAAAGCATGTTGGGATTGCTTGCGATGCGAGGCGTCCAGACGAGCCGGGGAACGTGGCACAATAACCGATCAGATTAAAGATTGTGGGAGGCGAGAGCGATGGCATGTGATGTCACTGCTTTCTGTCGTGCTTTACCGTTAGAAGCCGTCATAGTCAATGGGAAAGCACACTGGGCGTGGCTACTGAATTTTGCTATTTTCGGACCAGAGTGGAAGACGATAACATTGCATTAATATCGCAAAAAAAATTTATACTATCAATGTAATAATGCATTTGTTTCACAGGGAATGTGCCTACCTAATCATTTGTGTTTTAGTCCTATTGTTTTTTATATGCTATGTAGTGCAGTGATTGCATTAGATAGCGTAAAGGCCAGTTTATAGTCCAGCGACAGTGTTGCTCGACTGAAATCGCAGAACTTTGATGAACATTCTATTGTCGCTCTACATACACTGTGGTCATTGTCATTCGCAAAAAGTATAAATTCACTCCAGCGACAGTTTAGGGGATAATGGAGGAGGAAGCAGCTTTAATAGGCTACATCTCATTATGTCTGCTGCTTCATCCCTGTCGGAGGCCGCTGAAATAAAGTTTATAAATGTCCATTTCGAGTTTGAAATGTCATTCACTGCGTCTTTCATACACTTGTAGGCTATGTGGGTTTTGAACGAGGTAGAAAATGATAAAATGTTTGTAATTAAACCTCAACATTGATGCAACTCTTCCTATTAAGCGTTTTTAGTAGGAAAACACGGAGGGCATAGCCTACGTTAGAGATGTAAATAGCTACAAGACGGGACTCATTGGGGGAGCAGCCTACAATTATTTAGTAAGAGAAATAAGGTTCAAGAATGTGGAGTAGCCTATTTCACTCGCAAGGCTGCATCAGAATGCCATGGATTAGATAGACTGACACGAGTCGTTGCAGAAAGATTCATATGGCAAATCTAGGTTACTGTTAAAGCAAATAACTTCAATGCATTCGCAGGCGCCTACAACGCTACAAATGTGTAGGCAAGCTACAAACGTGTTTTTGTAACCATTCACAATAGCCTACAGACTAATAGGTTATTGGTAACTTGTAACATTGGAAGCGAGCTGCTTCTCGTTTTGGATTGTAACGTTTTCTCAACACAGTCTAGCTCAGCATCAATCGGTGAAATTACATTGTTATTATTATTAGACTATTATTAATAATAATATTAATAAATTTATTTATAATGCTATTCACACGCTTGCTAGGTAGGTAAGCTATGGGTCGGTAGGCCTACCCTATGGGTGCACTTAAAAGTTTTCCAACAAAAAAATCTGTCAGAGTCCATTAGCTTATGTGCTAGCTAGTAAGTTAATGAGAAATAGTTAAATGTGCTCAACTTTGTCTAGTGGGCATTGAACATGTTAAAAGTCCATGCAGGGGCGGTGATAGAGAGAAATTGCTCCTTCAAAGGGAGGCCTGGTGGATACACCATCTATCCACGGTCTCCCCTAGATGGCTAAATGACTCTCATTCACTGTCGTGTTTTCTTTAAGACGGTGACTGTCTATTAATAGTTTTTCAAAGCAAAACACACTACACATGCCACACATTGTGTGGTTCGGGCTACAAGTGTGTTTATAGTCATATTCTTCTATGTGTTCATTAAAAGTGAACCAATTAAATATCTAAATTAAAACAGACTGAAAATGTCAAAATGAAATTTCAAATTACTTTGATCTGCAATCACATGATACATTTTTATCTTTATTTTATATTTTTTTGTGCGCTTTTGAAAGTTTGCTGTTCTGTGGCAATACTGACACGCAGATATGATACTCTATACAATGCGTTATTATATCTTACAAACATTGATAGTGTTTGATTGATTGATTGATTGATTAACTGAATGTTCGAGTTGATTGACTCACGTCATGTTATATAAGTCTTATACCTGTTCTTGTTGTTTATGCACGCTTGAGCGAAGCCTCCGCTGTCCAAGACAAACGTTACCATAACAACAGAGGCAGCAACAGGGTCAAAGTAGAATTTATTTTATGTCTCAGTGACATCTTCAGCGACCGTCGCAGTGACCACAGGACGACAGTCGCCCGAAGTATAAACCAAATGTCGCTGCGACCAGTGACATTATGGCACGTCCTCGTTTTTTTGCGCTGACTGCAGTAATTTGTCAAGATTTGGACCAGGATCAATCAGTAATACTTAGAAAAAACCAAGTCTATCAGTTCTCATCTAAAATAAGTTGTTTTAGTGCTTTGTTACCCTTTAATTTGGTACTTCTCAAGGGACTACAGTTACAATTTTTGACTACAAGAGTCCCGGAAAACTTCTGTGAATTCTCCTTTCTTCTCCGTTAGCATGTGCAGTCAAAGTTGCAAATTTTGTCCATTTCCTTCTGGAAATCGTGGTCCACTGTCACCCATATCAATTAATCCTACCAACTATCTGGCAAAGCAATATGACGTTAGGCTAATTATTTAGGCTAGTTACTGACATTATCGCTACTAACTAGTTCAGTTTGCTAATGCAGTGAGTCAGTGATGGCGACAAACGTTAAAACTTTTAAATATTATGTTTAGCTATATTTAACCTTGATTATTCAATATTTGTCGGTATTCTGACGTTGATTCAACGTGATCTCGATGAGTAAATTGATGTTGAATCAAGGTCGGAATTCCACATTACATTGACGTCGATTCAACGTTCGCTTGCATGTGGTTCTGGATGGATCAAACTTTAATTTTTAAAACCAATTTCCCCCTCCCATGCTTTCCCTTCGCAGATCTACACTGATCTCATATAGGCTCCATTTTCTCTTGATTCAAAATGATGGAAATCAGCTGAAGCGACTGAGAACGTTAATCCCTGCATGTCTATTAATCATTTTTATTTAACATTTTCCCAGTCCATAATATTTCCTGCACTGTGGAAATTAGAGGGACCTAACGTTAACTAGATATCAATATACTTAAATGAGTTCTCCCTCTCTCTGCTCAAGACATCATAGTGCAGAGAAGAATGGTATGACCCATCTGAGTGGGGGCTTTTAGGGGGTGGATCACTGGAGATATTGATTTTTACATTGTACTTGAAATTGTTAGATATCTTTCATAATTTATCAGTTTTCACTTTCACACCTCTCATGCCTTGCTGAATACATTTCAACTTTAGAACCCTGCATTTTTGTTTCTTTATGTGTTTAGCTCATTTCACCCCCCTCTCCCCAAGATGGACTCTTGAGTGAGTGAAAGTACAGGCTATAGAGAATGCTTCACACCTAAAAAAAAAAACTAGAAATAACCATCTTGCGGTTGTATGCCTCCGCCAACAAATCAAGTTTCGTCATTCTACAGAAACCAAACATTGAACATTAGATGAATAAACTTTGTTTTATCATTGCAAGGACAGTCTTTATTTATTTAACATGATTATTAGATCGTTTTCTCAGAGACGTCACGTGGCGCTGTAATGGCGACGTAGTCCAGCTGTCTCTCGTGTTCGTGTTTGTTAATTTGAATGTGTTTTGTTTTGTCGAGCTCTTGTTTTTTGTTTTTTTAATGCGCTGTGTGTCTGTTGTGGTACGGGGAAGCGGATGGAGATTTTTCGGGGCACTCCTGCTGCTCGTTTTTGTAATATTGACAAATTGTCTAGCCGGGATGATTTTGTTTGTGGTCGTCACCATGGAGACGCGATCGGAGGTTACCATCGCTCTTCACCGGAGTTGAAGATGTCGGGACTGATCAAGGAGTGCGGGCAATCTTCAAAAGGCCACCAGGGAAGGAGAATATAATGCAGAGGAGTGAGGCGGCGACTGAGAATGCTGAGCTCCGTTTCGACAGTGGACAGAGACCGCGACACTGCGTGTAGCCTATGGAGGAAAGTCGTGGAGGCGGAGTTTTTGTGTTGGACTTATGACACTGGACATCTCGGGACAGCAGGGGTATTTCTAATCATAGCTATTCCACTTTAATTCACTTGATTATGCAATGACTCTATTGAATGTTTTTATTTGATATGTTTGTTTGTGTGTTGTGGGTCTGCCCCACTGTCTATGTCTTTTTTGTTGTTGCTGGGGCTACAACTGAAGTTCCCTAAAGGCAAATAAAAGTTATTCTATTCAGCTACAGTGGTAAGCAAAACATTATGATGTCACAGTGAAGTTGACCTTTGAACTTGTGGATATAAAATGTCATCACTGCATCATTTTATCCTATTAGACATTTGTGTGAAATTTTGTCATAATTAGCATAGGAATTCTTGAGTTATGGCCACAAACGTATTTTGTGAGGTCACAGTGACCTTGACCTTTCACCACCAACATCTAATCAGTTCATCCTTGAGTCCAAGTGGACGTTTAGGCCAAACATGAAATAATTCCCTCAAGGCATTCCTGAGATATGGTGTACGGATGGACGGACGAAAACATAATGCCTCTGGCCACGGGGAAGCAATATTGTAATAGTAGCCTGCAAAAAAAGAACGGAATAATATAGGCTTTTGCTCAGCATCTGTCATTTGTGTATGTTTTTGTAGTTTGTTGGCACATGCTGGAGTGACAAGTGTGGCAAATGTTGTTTCATACAGTTGCACTATCAAACTCTTACAATGAGCCTGATATACTTTTTAATTAATAAATGTTAAATTCCAAGGGTAATGTTCTGTCCAAGGGTGTTGTTATTAATGGCATGAGATGCCAACTGTTGACAATTAATTAAAATGTAATTTCAGATTTTTACACAATTATTAATTCAACCTATCCACTATGTATATTAGAAAGAATGTTTCCACCATGTGCAAATCAGAATAAGGAATTCAATACTCAATTCTGTATTGTTTTTATTTTACAGATGTAAGACATTGTGGAATTTTTAGATTACAGATCTGTAACGGATTTTTGTGGTGGATAATCAAACGCGAAGGTAGGGGGATCAGAACAAGTCACTCACGCAGTGAGGACCAATAAAGGGAGTAACACAATAATAAATGCAAAGAAAGAAAAGACAGGAAACTAATTCCTTGTGGCTAAACAGCCAAACAAAAATCAACCCACTAAAATAGGGCGAACAGCACAGGTGAAAAGAATAATGAGTGCGGGAAACCAAAACCCCGGAACGGAACGTAAAAAAAAAATCTGATAGATTCTCAATCGGGAAACCAAGACGAGAACCGCAATGGAAGAGAAAACAAAACCCATGAACCATGACACAGATCAAAGGAAGGTGGCAGTCGTACCAGATAATTGGCTGGAAAATAACACGTGCAGGTGGCCAAAAATCAAAGATCCATAAAAAATGACAAAAGCAGTGCAAAAACAACTAGCACCAAAACCGGATTGGGACATTTTCTTAGTCTCAGTTAAGTAATTCACATGTATTATAATGATTTTTTTCCACTGTAGTCTCTTTACTTGTGGTAAGGTGGCTAAAGATTTCAAGTGTTTGCTTTTTTATTATATACAGTGAGGTGAAAAAACTTGGGCACCTCTGGTAAAAATGCAAGAATTCATATCTAAGTGAACAGAAGCTAACCTGACCCCTAAATGGTACAAAGTTAAACATGCCACATATATAAAAATTCTAAAGCAAGATTACTTTTTATTTAAAAATTTTACAGTTTCAAAATAATATAATATATTATTATATAATAAAATAATAAAAAAAGGAAAACGGACCTGTGCAAAAGTTTGGGAACCCTGTCAGTTAGTAATTTGTAACTCCTCCTCTGGCAACTATAACAGCTTGCAAACACAACCCTGTAGCCGACTAAGAGTCTTTCAATTCTTGCTTTTGGAATTTCCCCCCATTCTTCCTGACAGAACACCTCAAGCTCAGAAATATTCTTCAGCCTTGGATCATTGTCTTGCTGGATTACCCAATCTCTCTTCAACTTCAATGTCTGGACTGACCTTCAAACATTAGTTTCTTGATATCTGGTGGAATCCATTCTTCCTTTCACCCGCACAATATTTATTGTGCCCCCCGCTGCCACACAACCCCAAAGCATAATGGATCCACCTCCATGCTTAACAGTTGGCAAGGTGTTCTTCTGTAAAAATGCTTCACCCTTTTTTCTCCTAACATACCTTCTTTGGTTGCTTTGTCAGTCCAAACCACATTGTTCTAAACTGCTTCAGGCTTCTCAAGATTTTCTTTTGCATACTTCAGACACTTTAAGGCTTCTTTCTGGCAACTCTTCCATGTAGGTCTTTGTTGTTAAAAGTATGTTGTATTGTTGTCCTGTGAACAACTAGACCTGCATCTACTCTTTTTTGCAGCTCTTTTGCAGTGATGTGTGGGTTCTTCTGAGCATTTCTCACCAGGTCGCGGGCCATTGTATCTGAAATTGTTCTTGGTCTTCCAGATCTTGCATCGATCAAAGTAATCTTGCTTTAATAATTTGAATAAATGTGTCATGTTTAACTTTGTACCATTTAGAGGTCAGGTTAGCTTATGTTCACTTAGATATTAATTGTAAAAGGCATTTTGACCAGGGGTGCCAAAATCTTTGCACCCCACTGTATATATTGGGATGGCAGGTATGCCATCCGCCAAGTTGCGGCTTGGTGGGGCATGCCCCATACCTATACAGCACCGAGAGTTTGGCACTTTTCAGGGTTTCCTACAGAAGTAACCACAATGGTACAAGTTTATTTTCGACAAAAACAATGTGCAACTGTTAAATACTTTTCATTTTTTCCCAATAACAAACAAACATATTTTTATTGCAAAGGCAAAAGACGTTTCCAATATTAACTGTTCAATGCTTCACTTGTATTTTACTTGTACTACAGCGAAATGGTGAAAGTCAGACGACACCACTTCAAGTAACGTTACGCACTATGGGGAAAAAATGTTCCATTTGCTGTGACAAATGACCTATAGCCTATAACATGTGACTAAAGCCCTTTGGTGTACTGGTTACCGTCCAATCTTAGTATTTGAGAGACCAGGGTTCGATCCCCGCCTGGTAGCCTACTAAAGTGTAATTTAATTTTGGACTCAAACAGTGTGCACATGTTCTGGTTAACTCATACAAGAATGTTTTTTTTTTTATTGCAAAGGCAAAGACGTGTTCACAATATGAACTGTTCACTTGTAGCCTGTTAGTTAAACAATTCAGTCACTGGACACCACGGCATGCAATTGCTAACGTTATGGGAACAGGTATCCCATAGCCATTTGTCTAGCAAAGACAAAAGTTTTAACGCAGAACATCATCTGGTTAACATCACGTTGTTGCATTAATGTAAAAAATAAATCACTGCCACGGGCTACATGTTTTCATCTCACACAAATGGCGACAAAAAAATTTGTCTACGTGGAGCCTACGCTGTGCTCTTACGGTAATGACTGACTCACTGTGGAAACCGAACCTCAACGCTCGCTTCGGCCACCATCTCTTTATTTTGTCTTCATTCATTTCTTCACTTCAGCTCTGTTCAGTTTATCCTTTTCACACATAACACAATGTCACTATAAAACTAACTACTAGGAAAATTACTAATTTACAATAATACATTAAGAATTGATGATAGCCTACTATAAACTGCAATCCTTAAGAGATCGCATTTATAAACCGCCAATTCCCCAAACATAACACTTTCATGGTTAGTCACTTAAAAAAATTACAATAGGCTCCGATCATGGCTCTAGTCCACGCTACTCTGCAGACAATGTAGCTTACTGCAAACACTTTTAATTATAATAATAATTTGAAGAAGAACAATAATCTCTGGTATGCTACTTTCTTAGTAGTATCTATTGTTTTCTTTTTGGCTAGGATTCCTGGGAAATATCCGTTGTCCAATTAGCTAAGCTTGTTAATGTTAGCCAACGTTAGTTTTGCCAGAGAAACGTCAGTCAGCTGTTCCAGTCCGGAAGCAGGTACAAGCTAGGCTACTACAAAGTGAATCAACATGCCTTATATACATCCATTGCACTACAGAAAACTAAACTAAACCAAGCTACATGATCCGGTACCAAAACATTTCCCGCAGCCAACGTTAGGCTACACTACCGGGAAAAAAACTGCAAAGTGATTCGCCAGCTCATAGCCCAGACATGTTAGCTTGGAGTTATGCATCCGGCAAGCCATTTGAATAGCCTAACGTTAAATGTATTTCTATAGAATACTAATAGGCCTATTTTAAAACTGTATTTCCTTATTTTACTTATGCAAACTATTTAGGCTGTACTAACTAGGCTATTTAGGCTGTGTGTCTTTCTTTCAGCTAGAATGTGTTTGCATCTAGCCTATTGTGCATGCATGACTTAATTTACATGCTTCTTCATGATCCATAGCTCAGGTGGTGCTGTTCATTGTATCTCATTACACATTAAATAGGCTACTGCTCATCGACAAACTCTTTTAATGTAATTGTGGGCTATCAGTAATAGGATACCTGTTCTCATTCTTGTCAGTACAGGGCGTTATGGTTACGTGAAGGTCTGCATGCATTTCTTTGGAACCCATGTATTCTGTATGCATGTCTCTCTCCATATCATTATCTTGCATTATTCATCATTAGTTACCTACCAAAAATAAGTGATATCTGTTTTGTTTTTTTAAACGTCTTCGACATAAAAAAGCCAAGTTACTCACGCATAGCCTACACAGCGCTGTCTGTAAGTTCTTAATTCCAACTTGCAAAAACTAGACCTGTCTTTAAAAGTATTGATATCAAAATGTGGCCAAGTTACAACTAATATTGCCTATCGTAGCTCACACCAAATAAACTAGTTCTATTCCAAAGCAATGCGATCCACACTTTCCTATATTATTTAATGCAACTTGGCCCTGTGTTTCTTCATCTTACCATCTCAAGAGAATGTGGTCAATGAAACTGTATGTTCCACATCAAACTACAAAATGAGAATAATTTATAACAGAAAAATGACTACACTATAGGGCATGTTTGAACAATTGTCTGCATCAACTGCTTTGGGTCTATGAAAAGCACAGAATGAATAAAATGTATTATTATTATTATGTATTTATTGATTTATTTATTTGGAATATTTGTATTTCTATCAAAACCTGTGTGGTCCTACAGAGCATATATCTATATCCTTGTGTTCACAAAATTCTGTTAGGAAATATACTGTAACTACTATTACTATTATGTTAAGAGAATTGGTACGATTACTTATTTGCCATCATCGGACCCACAAACATGTCTTTGTACGTTTGTAAAAATGCTGTATGTATGCTATTTTCAAGGTAAAATTATTACTCATTTTTATCTGCATTTATTTATTCATCCCCCTCTATTGTACATGATGTTTCTTGATATAAATGTCTGATTGTGAATTGTAAAGAAATCTGTAGCAGCAGTTAACATTTTAAAACCTGTAAATTTTCTATAGTAAACTTGCCAACAAAGTACAACCAAATCCTTTCTGGAGTGTAATTATTCATCAACTGTTAAAAACATTCATTGAAATCATATGTTGTTCCTTGAGGCACAATCTTTTCACATGCTAAGATGAAGAAACACAGGGCCAAGTTGCATCAAATAATTTAGGGAAGTGTGGATAGCATTTCTTTGGAATAGATGCGTGATATCAATAGGCAGGCAGGCCTAGTTTGTGCAAGTTGGAATTAAGGACTTATAGACAGCGCTATGTAGGCTATGCGTGAGAAACTTGGCTTTTTAACATCGAAGACATTTTTTAAATACACTATATATACAGTTCCGGCCACTATTATTGGCACCCCTGGTAAAGATGAGTAAAAAGGGTTATAAAAAAATTCACCATTTGGTGAATTAGCTTAATCTCACACTGAAAAAATTAGAAAAATCCAACCTTTATTTGAAATAAATTTAGTTTGGGGGAAAAAATCCCTCATCAAGAAATAATTATTTTTAACAAAACCACGCGTACCACAATTATTGGTACCCCTGCATTTATATAAAGAATAAAGTAATTATTTTTTATATTTGGACGGAATGGTCGCATATCCTTTGCATGCCATGACTTCCTGAAGTCTGTGACCCAACAACATCAAAAGACTCTTGGGGCTCTATCTTGGCGATCTTGGTGCTTAGTCTAAGCGCATGGCGTAAAGTCAATTTAGGGCGTGTCCAAGTCCATTTTTGCTAGTTTACCGGCGTGTTTTTTGGGCGCTAAGCACGGCGCAACGTGAAATGGGCTGAGCCTAGTCTGTTCATTAATTATAGGTATGTCGTGGGCGAAACATGCAATAAACCAATCAAAATGTCATATCCCATTCTTTTTAAAAGTCTGCTTTTTCACCTTGGCGGATTGCTTGATGGCGAAACAGACATGTTTGTGCGTGTTTAGTGCGATCAAGGAATAGGTTAAATGGATCAATAGTCAATATTATTCAGACTAACCATTAGCCTATGAGTTCCCGGTAATTCCCGACAGGGCTGTTATTTTACAAAATATATCCGGTTACATTTCTGCATCAGCTGAGAATAAGCTATCAATGGCTTCAGTCTCACATTAGAAAACGCCAAATTAGCCTGCTTGTTCAACGAATTTTGTTTGATTATGCAAGGAAAGTGTCAAACATCAATTCCATGAGGCTGTTCTCATGAAGTTCTCGAAGTTCAAGCTTCATCCGAAGTTCATTAGGCTACCTGCATAGTAATATTGATTAATAACATAAATACTGTTATTTTGCCTTAATGATTACACTAAATACAATAAAGCTGTCAGGTTGGCAACACATATGTTCACGCATATTTCCCCTTGTTTTATAATGTCCTGCTTATGGAAATGTGACAAACCTGTTTTACTCATAGCGGAATGCTTTAAAACAATCCACTTTAAGACCGTGAAATGTGCGACTTACAGCAGAGGAAGCAGAAAACATGCAGCGCAGATGCAGAGAATTGCATTAAAATTAATTGTGAATTAATTGTGTAACATGCTGCAAATTTGTTTTTGTTTCTAATTAGACGCATAGTTCTCTTCTCGTTTTGTTCAGTTATGGAATTCTCGTTCTCGTTTGATACCTCAGACCCCATTTTACCAACCATGTATTCCATACTGTTCCAGCATAATTTACAGCTAAATCTAGTCCCACCCCCCAATTCCCATAAAGATCCATTCAAATGCAGAGACGTTATATTATCGCTTGTAAGAGTACAAGAAAATAAGATATCAAGAGTCTTGTGATGTTGTTGGGTCACAGTCATGGCATCCAAAAGATATGCGACCAAATATTTTAAATTATTACTTTATTCTATATATAAATGCAGGGGTGCCAATAATTGTGGCACACATGGTTTTGTTAAAAATTATTATTTATTGATGAGGGATTTTTTTATTCTCATAATACATTTACTTCAATTAAAGGTTGGATTTTTCTAATTTTATCAGTGTGAGATTAAGGTAATTCACTTATCGGTGAACTTTTATAACCTTTTTTACTCATCTTTACCAGGGGTGCCAATAATAGTGGCCGGAACTGTATATACAGTCAAGCCGGAAAGTCTGCCCACCCCTTTCACCTTCTCCACGTTTTATTACATTACAGACATATTCTACAATAGATTGAGTAAATTTTTTGTCTCAGAATTCTACACAAAATAGCCCATAATGACAAAGTTAAAACATGTTTTTAGAAATTTTTGCAAATGTCTAAAAAATCAAAAACTGAAATCTCTCATTTACATAAGTATTCATACCCTTTGCTTGAACATATTTTTAAAGTCTCATATTTAATATTTGGTCGCATATCCTTTGCATGCTGTTACTTCCTGAAGTCTGTGACCAATCAACATCAAAAGACTCTCGATATCTTATTTTCAGGTACTGTTACAAGCGATACTATAAGCTCTCTGCATTTGAACTGATCTCTATGAGAATTGGGGGGTGAGACTAGATTCTGCTCTAAATTACGCTGGTACAGTATGGAACACATGACTGGCGAAATGGCTGTACGTCATCAAGGATCTAAGGTATCAAACGAGCCCCAAACCATCACTCTGCGGCCAGATATGGAGTAGATGTGGATGGATCTCTGTAAGGGTTGTTTCTCCTTACTTTTTCCCCATAGAGTTCTATAGGAAAATGTGTCAGGAGAAATAACCCTTGCAGTGATCCATCCACATCTACTCCATATCTGGCAACAGAGTGATGGTTTGGGGCTCGTTCGATAGCTCAGACCCTTGATGACTTACTACAGCCATTTAGCCAGCCATGTGTTCCATACTGTACCAATGTAATTTACAGCTGAATCTAGTCTCACCCCCGTATTCCCCGTATTCCCGTAGAGATCCATTCAAATGTAGAGAGCTAACTATTCCAATTGTTACTCGTAACATTTGTATTGCTACTAGTAAGAATGTTAATTGAACTATCAAATAGTCATTTTGACTAGTCATTACCGATGACGAGTAAAACAGAAATAGTTACTAGTAAGAATAAAAATATTACTCGTCACAATTCGAATAGTTACTAGTCACTAAAGAATAAGTACTAGTATCTAATGAATAGTTACTAGTCAGACGCAAATAGTTTATATCTGAACCGCAAAGCCCCATAGAATTCAATTGCAAAAAATCTAAATATCTTACTAGTAAAAATGGAATAGTTACTAGTAACTATTGGAATAGTTACTAGTAACTAAAGAATAAGTACTAGTATCTAATGAAAAGTTACTAGTAAAACTGAAATAGATACTAGTAACTATTGGAATAGTTACTAGTAACTAAAGAATAAGTACTAGTATCGAATGAATAGTTACTTGTAAGTCTCGAGGAATAAATGTTAAAACGGCTTGCCATAGCAGTGGTGGCTGGTGACTCAAAAACTGGGGAGGACAGGAGGAAAACCAACCCACGGCGTCATGTTATTTTACAGTAGTTGGCTACTTATCTCTAATTTCTTATGTTGAAGTTATGTTATGTTTTTATTTTTAAATGTAGCAATAATCCAACTAGCAACCTAATAATAATAACCTAACCTAGCAAATATCATATTATCATATATCATATTACAACACAAAGGATGAATATAAAAAAGGGGCCAGGTGAATGAGAGGGAAAGCCACATCTAATCACTGCGGGCTCTGGATGAGAATAAACCTCGTTTGTGTGTAATGTGTCACTAGAAGCCTGTCAGTCCAACGAGGGGTGACGCAGCACCCAGTATGTTACAGTGGGAATCCTCACCTTTGCTGCGTAATCCAAACTGTGGAATGGCTGTGATAACAAATAATCCACAAGATGTTCTTCCTCATCCCACTCTCCGCGTCTGCATCCATGCCTCTCTGGCATAACGCTGCCGTTAATTGCCGCAGCACCACTCTCCTCCAAATCCTTTCTCGCCGTTGCATTGGCTAACTCAAATTTGGATCATCCTCCTCTGGTTGAAAAGGCCTAAATAAAATGTATTTTTTTTGTTTTGTATTTAAAAGTAGTTAGTTATAATTTATTTTATAATATGCTACTGTATAATCCATCTATCGCTTTACGCCAGTGCGTCACACTCACGTACAATACAATACAGTGGTAGAGAATTGAAGATGAAATTAGGAAATTATCATTGGACCAACGCGATGTCAATATTGTATTCTAGTTGTTGATTGGTTAGGGAGGACGTCCTCCGTTGGAGCATCATTTTACGTATTTTGGCAAATAACAGATTAGAATGAAAAAATATTAAGTACATTGATTAAGTACAGCAGGAGCCCGTCTTCCTCTGCCCCCCACACCCACCACCACTTCACACAGACTGCCCTTTCCCCTCTTGCCTGCCCTGCAGGTGTCGTGTGTTGAAGCATTAGAATTTCAATAATGGATTTTTTCCAAAGAAGAATTATTTTATAAATACTTCAGAATGGACACTGACTGACATTGATGTGTTTATTCTCCATGTATATGCATGAATAAAACTTCTTGAATTTCTCCAGTCCAAACCTCAGAGTAGCTTTATTCCGCAACAATTTTGGTGCCGTGACCCGGATTGCAAGAGACTTCTGCATCACCATTCAGCATCTGGCCCAACGATCCTGCAGACAGTGCCGGCATAATCGAAGGTGAGAGGGGCCTTTTAAATCCCTTGTAGTTGTGTCTGCTGATCGAAAGGCTATGATTCTGAATGATGCTGCCGGATGTTGACGCAATCCATTTTGAAATAACTGGGTGAGTTCAGAAGCGGAGAAAAAAAAAAGAATGAATAAAACCTATATGATCATGTGGTGTTTCTTGGGCTGCGTCCCAATCCAATTTTTGCTCCACCCTCATAAACTTCACTTGCAAACTTCACTTGGGGAATCCCTTTTGAGACCAGGATGTACCCTCGGTCTCCATTTTAAGTGCGAGTCCAATCCGTTATAAAGCCAAGTGAAGTTTGTGACATAGCCTCTCCACCCCCAACTTTTCTCAAGGGAACGATTCTGCAAAAGAGGAGACTCAACACGCTCATATTACCCACAATTTACATCGAACGTCCTGTTCAGTGATAATCACGTCAATGTTTATCGCGGTATTATACATTAAAAGCGCATACAGAATGGAAAAGACGGTCTATAGGCTAATAAATAGGCGACAGGTTAATCTAGTAGTTTGCTATTTTGTATTTTATAGTTTCGCAAATTGCATTATGCAGCAACAGAGTAGTGTACTGTGGGATGTAGGACCAGGTTCTCTGTAGGTAATCTTGCTTTTAAATGATTAGACAACTTGTCTCAATATTTTTCAGTAGGCTATAATTTGCCAGTTAGCCTAACAACTGAATTTATCTATAACCACAACGGATAGGTAAATAAACTTGTGCAGCATTTTACTATATTCACATTTGTGCTGCCGCAAAATGCGTTAATAGTCATGCGAAGTGATCAATGAACAGCACATACATTGGGTAAATTTGTTTTTCTAGTTTGAAAGCGTGCATTGCGCTCAACGCTGGTTCCAGAAATTTGAGGTTTTCCTCTTTAAATGTATGCTTTCTAATGTTTGAATCGTTTTGGCTAAATCGAGTGCCGTCTTAAATTAATTACATTCTTTAACGTGATGAGGAGAAAATGCAATGCTAATGTGCAACTCGAGAGAAAATGTTGGGATTTTTTCCCAGTTAATTCTGAATTATTGCCACCCTTATTAAACAATCTCACATTAGTTATCTCTTTGTCATTGCCATTTGTTGTCCCCCACCACAACGAAGTTGTGGAGCAGGACTCTAATTTGATCCTGTGTGTGCGTCTGTCTGTCTGTGTGTCACACATGTATGTACCAGAGCTCACCACCAGAGGGGCGCTATTACAATGCATTTCCCCATAGCCAAGTACATTTTGCTTTGTACATACAAAACTACACTTGATGTCTCCGCACAATCTCTGGCATTTCTACTCAGCAGACCGTCAACTTTCTAAATCCACAGAGTTCAGAGCTTAAGGGGCCAGTTGTTCAAAAAATTTAATCTGGATCAAAATTATCCGGATTTGGAAATCCCATTTTATGCTATCCAGGATCAGGTAATCCGTCTTAGTTTCATGCCGGTTTTTCAAAGCAACATTGGATTGGATCACCCTGATCCAGATACACAGTTTTCAAGATTACCAAATCCGGATTACTAGTACTCTAAATGGGACAACATATCACAATGTGGACTACCAGCTATGTAAAGAAGAACAGGTAGAAGAGCCAACATGGTCATTTTAAGTGTTTCTTATTTTGAGACAAAATACAAAAATAACATAAACATCCACTTCCATTTATAATTTATTTTATGACCCCTGAGCCACAACAAATAAGGCGCAATGTCCCTCTCTGTGATAATGTTGATGATGCACCTGAGCCTGATGAAGAACCAGACCAACCTCTGCCGTTCAGTCAGAATGAGGGACTGACTGGACGTGTAGTGAGGGATGCAATTGTTAGAAATTATTTTTGACAGGTTCATCTCTGATGATTGTTTCTTTGAAATGAATATACATACAGTGATGATGACAGAAAAATGTAATATATTATTTTTGTTTGTTATTGGAATCTGTTTGGGGGATCATTTTTATTTTATTTTTACTTTACTATACTGAAAGGCTTAATTGGTAGTCTGTCTACTTTATCTACTTTATCACTGTAACAGTTACACAAGTCAAGTGCAAAATATAAATAAAAGTATATACACTAAATGATACAAATGTTGTATTATTTGACCAATTTTAAAGTTTTACTACATTTTCTCCCTGAAATCCACCCTGAAATCCTGGGATCAGGATAATCCTGTTTTTTTGGATCAAAGTTATCCAAATCCCACAGGAAAGTTTTGAACAACACAAACTGAAGGTTTGATCCAGATTTAAACTAGGATTGGATTACGTGATCTAATCCGATTTCAGAATCCTTCTTTCCCTTTTGAACAACCCATTTTCAAGATTTGATCCAATCCGATCACCAAAATCCGATCAGATTACCTTTGAACAACTGGCCCAAGGTGTTTAGTAGCTCTTTGTGGAAAATGTAGAATGTACATGCATTTTCCCATTAAAGGTATACTATGTAGTTTCAGAACACCAGATGGCGATATAGAGCACGTAGGAGATCACGGTCACTCTGATCAAGCTGTCCTCTTCACCCATAGATGTATATAAATAGATGCCATGTTCTATGGAGGTAGATTTCTATTAAAAATAAACAAGCACAAAAGTATAATGCACAATTGTATTTACCATCCACACACACACACCTCTTAATTTGTGTTCGTAGATATAATCCACAATTGTATTTACCATCCACACACAAACATCTCTCAACTTGTGTTTCGTAAAATCATCATTTGGATGAATGCAAAAATTATATTCACAAATGCAAATAACATTTACAGATGTGTTTCCAATGTTCACATGTACAAATCAAAAGCTTGGCTTGCAAACTGGCGAATCTACATTTGCCGATTGAAGGACACGCTTGATCTGCTTGGATTTACGGACAGAATTTTGAGACAAACATTCCGCTGTTTTTCACCGTGTCGATTCACGCTCGCTTAACTTGCAATTCGTAAACTAAACTTCTTCTTATTTGGTGCTACATAACACGGCGGTGTATGTTCGGCTCATCAGCGCCACTTTTAGAACAAGTGGCCAAAATTGCACATTATCTTAAAGAAGTGGATTCATGGTACATTTAATTAAAACAACTGAGTTTTTAGTTTATTTAGGTTGTAAAGTTAACCCCACGCTAATCTTGCGATGGCAAGTTTTTTAAACAGTCATTGCACAAAACTCCTATCAGATTGCATGTAGCTAGCTAGCTAGATTACATTACACAGGGGTAGGTCCGTACACAGTAGCTACATAACTCTTTCGCCTCTCATGGAAAAGATTATGTGTAAATAACCCCATGAAAAGGTTATTATTTTAGATTAATTACCTGTTTTATATTTGTAATGTTACAAGTTTTCTTTTCTGCCTAAAGTGATCAATATGTTGACGTATTTATACCACCTAATGTTTATGAATATCCGGGACCTTTATTTTGAAAGGCGACGACGCAGACGTTGTTATGGTGACGCTTCCGGTCTGGGAAGTTCGGTTGTTGCTAATGTTGTTACGGACGGATGTTAAGGGTTATAAGTTTACAGTTTAATGGACCCGTATGAGGTAACAGCTCTTACGGTGGGACTTTACAAATGTATACAAGATGTTATGGTCGAACGTTAATAGTTAAAGAAATGTTGTAGAGTTTGCACAGAAAAACGACTGGCTTGGTTTTCAGATATGCAAAAACAACTTTTATTCGAGTAGATCGCTCTGGATAACATGCATACAGACTGCCACGTCAGGAAGCTCTACTCTCTCCCACTAAACCCCCGGCTTATCTCTACCCCCCGGCTGACACGTCACCTGTCAGGTGAGTCTGAGAATGTGGGCGTGTTGCCGCAGGGAATTCTGCCTCTCTCTCCCCAGTGCTCACTACACAAGCCCCCCCAGAATTTACTGTGGCAGCAAAACCGCCTAGGGGTCTGGATGACACGGCCAAACCTCCCCAGTTTCTTGCCCGCAGCCCCGGACGGATCAGGACCCATACTAGAGCCAGTTTTAGGGCTGTCACCAGGGTCAGGGTTTAAGTCAGTGGCAGGATTTCTCGGCTTGAGAGCTGGAGGGCGCCCTCTGCGCGGAGGACAAGCGACCTCTACCGGCGAATCTAAATCAACGTGCGCCGGTTTTAAGCGGTCTATGGTAATGCGCTCAGATCTACCACCGATATCCAAAACAAAAAATTTCTCCCCGGACTTTAATACACGAAATGGTCCCTCGTAAGGAGGCTGCAAAGGGCCACGATGTTTATCTTGGCGCACAAACACAAAGCGCGCCTCACCCAAACCTGGATGAACGTGGGAGCGTGGCAAACCGTGATGCGTCGTAGGCACTGGGGCGAACGATTTCAGACCGTCCCGCAGAACCGGGAGCTGGCGCGTAGCTGACCAAGGTACCGAACAGCTAGGTAGAAACTCCCCTGGTACGTGCAACGGTTGCCCATAAACTAGCTCCGCAGATGATGCTCCTAAATCAGCCTTAGGGGCCGTCCTAAGACCCAGTAAGACCCACGGGAGTGTATCAAACCAAGCGTCCCCCTGCAGTGCAGCGCGGAGGGACACCTTTAACGAACGATGAAAACGCTCGCACATCCCGTTAGCCTGAGGGTGATACGCCGTAGTCCAATGCAGCGTCACCCCCAACTGCCGAGCTATCGCTCTGACGTGAACTGAGCCCCACGGTCGGAGGATAAATCGGCCGGAACCCCGAAACGCGAGACCCATGCATTAATAAACGCCCGAGCCACTTCAGCAGTGGTGGTGGACGTCAGCGGTATCACCTCTGGCCAACGCGTGGTCCTATCTACGATTGTTAAAAGGTGTGTGTAACCCCGCGACGGAGGCAACGGCCCCACCAGATCCACATTAACATGATCAAACCGCCTTTCAGGGACAGCGAACGGCGCTAAAGGAGCCTTGGTGTGCTTGTGAACTTTAGCCCGTTGACACGCTAAGCAAGCATTCACCCAGTCACGGACATCCTTTTTCAGGCCATGCCACACAAACCTTCCAGACAATAGTTTTTGCGACGCCTTGCGGCCCGGATGGGATAGGTTGTGTAAAACCTCAAAAATACGCCGCTGCCAAACCACGGGCACCACTGGTCTGGCGACCCCGGTGGACACATCACAAAGGAGTGGGGTGCATGAAGGACCAAAACTTACCTCCTGCAGCTGCAGACCTGTAGTCGCTGTGCGTAACGCCTGCACTTCGGGATCAGACGCCTGGTCAGCAGCCATCTGCCCGTAGTCTACCCCTAAATTGACCGCGTCCACTATGGACCGCGAAAGACAGTCAGCCACCACGTTGTCCTTACCTGCGACATGCTGGATATCCGTGGTGAACTCGGAGATGAATGCCAACTGCCTTTGCTGACGGGCGGACCACGGCTCCGAAACTTTAGCCATAGCTAGAGCTAAAGGCTTGTGGTCTACAAAAGCCGTGAACGTGCGGCCCTCGAGCAGGAACCGGAAATGACGCACAGCTAAATAAAGAGCAAGGAGCTCGCGATCGAACGTGCTGTAATTGCGCTCAGCAGGACGGAGCTGGCGGCTAAAAAAAGCAAGCGGCTGCCAAACCCCATTTAGTAGCTGTTCATGCACCCCGCCAACCGCAAAATCTGATGCATCCGTCGTTACAGAAACAGGCGCGTCCGGCCAAGGGTGCGTAAGGAGAGTAGCATTCGCTAATGCCTCTTTCGTTTTTAAAAAAGCATGCGACATTTCGGCCGACCAACTTACCAGTTGCTTCGCTGTGGCCCCTTTAAGGGCAGCGTACAGGGGCAGCATTAGCTGAGCGGCTCTGGGAATGAAGCGATGGTAAAAATTTACCATGCCCAAAAATTCCTGCAAAGCCCGAACTGTAACCGGTCGCGGAAAATTTTGGATAGCCTCGACCTTGGACGGGAGGGGCACCGCACCTTCCCTGGTGACGTGGTGGCCGAGGAAATCCACCACGGAAACCCCAAATTGACATTTAGCAAGGTTAATAATTAACCCGTGTTCGCTGAGGCGCGCAAAAAGGGCCCGGAGATGAGCCTGGTGCTCATCACTGGAGGCACTAGCCACCAGGATGTCGTCTAAATATACGTAAAGAAAAGGCATATCCCGCAAAACACTATCCATTAAGCGCTGAAAAGTTTGGGCCGCGTTTTTTAAACCAAAAGGCATCCTTAAAAACTCAAATAGCCCAAACGGGGTTATTACCGCGGTTTTAGGGATATCTTGCGGCTGAACCGGAACCTGGTGATAACCCCTGACTAAATCAATTTTCGAAAAAAAAACCTTCCCAGCTAATCGAGCCGAGAAATCCTGTATGTACGGTATAGGGTAGCGGTCAGGGGTCGTGGCGTCATTCAGTCGTCGATAGTCCCCGCAAGGTCGCCACCCCCCCCCTGTTTTCGGAACCAAGTGGAGGGGTGAGGCCCAAGGACTGCTGGACCTACGCACAATCCCCAGGCGTTCCATGGAGTCAAACTCCGCTTTAGCCACAGCCAGCTTCTGTGGGTCCAACCGCCTTGCCCGGGCGTGGACCGGCGGACCCGTAGTGGCGATATAATGTTCCACCCCATGCTTGACGGCTGCCGAAGAAAACGTGGGCGTGGTGAGGTCCGGGAATTCCACCAGGAGGCGCTGAAACACATCCGCAGATGACAGGGCGCTAGACAGCTTGGACGTCCCGGTGCTGCTGGGAGAACCCGGAAGCGTTGCGAACGTCTCCGCATTCACCAGTCGTCTGTTCCTGACATCGACCAGCAGGCTGTTAGCACACAGAAAATCTGCGCCCAACAACGGAGTAGACACAGACGCTAGCACAAACACCCACTGGAAATGTTGTCCGTTGAAACACAGGTCCACTGCTCGTTTGCCAAAAGTGGGGATGGTGCTGCCGTTGGCTGCCTCCAGAGGTGGTCCACGACCCCCAGTCTGTACGTCCAAAGCAGACGCAGGGAGGACGCTAACCTGCGCGCCTGTGTCACATAAAAAATGTCGATCAGAAACGGAGTCCGTAACAAAAAGCAAACTGCTAGCCTTGCCGACACTCAACGCAGCTAATGGGCGTCGGCTCTGCCGTTTCCCGACACGAAAGAGCAAGGTGGACGGCACTTCTTAGCGCGTGAGCCAAACCTGGCATGGTAGTAGCAGAGGCCCGCTGTAAGTCGTTGCTGATGGGCAGCGGCGATGACATCCTCCCGGATAGCCAGCACATCAGCAGCGCCAACCACCCTTACTGCAGGACCGGGCAGCCGGCTGGAATTTAAAACTTTATCGGCTTCCCTGGCCAGAGCCCTGAGGTCTTTCAACGGGGAACCTGCCAGAGCTGCACGCACTTGACTGGGCATCTGCTGCATAAATAATTCCCGGAATATGAAGCAAGGTTGGTGGTTACCCAAAAGTGTCAGCATATGGTCCATTAATTCCGAAGGTTTAGAATCACCCAAACCAGGCAGTGTAAGGAGCTTGCGAGCACGCTCAGGTTCTGACAGCTCGAAAGTCTCCAAAAGGAGCTGTTTGAGAGACAAGTACTTATCCTCTTCCGGAGGGTCCTGGAGTAGGCTTAATACCCGCGATGCTGTCGAACTATTCAAAGCAGCAACCACGTAGTAGTATTGCGTGTCCTCCTGCGTTATGCCTCTCAACGCGAACTGAGCCTCCGCTTGAGCGAACCAAACGGCGGCATGTTCCTGCCAGAACTCCGGGAGCTTGAGAGCGACGGCGTGCATCTTTCACAGAGAAAAGAACCACTTCGGAATCGTCCGAAGAAACGTCGAGGTCACCAATGTAGAGTTTGCACAGAAAAACGACTGGCTTGGTTTTCAGATATGCAAAAACAACTTTTATTCGAGTAGATCGCTCTGGATAACATGCATACAGACTGCCACGTCAGGAAGCTCTACTCTCTCCCACTAAACCCCCGGCTTATCGCTACCCCCCGGCTGACACGTCACCTGTCAGGTGAGTCTGAGAATGTGGGCGTGTTGCCGCAGGGAATTCTGCCTCTCTCTCCCCAGTGCTCACTACAATGTACTGTTATGTAAAAACGGACAATAAATAAGTAATTTCACCAGCAGTAAGTTGCCAGCCAATTCATATACGGGGATCCGTTACATTATGTAAAACAAACTCAACCATGTGAAGTATTGTAGCCAATTAAATACATTTGACAGCTATTCTCACTGATACCGATGTCTCCTATGAAATCTTTTATTTGTTCAGCTAGCTAGCTAGTAGATAAGACACCTAAATGAAAATGATAATTCAAATTGCTGGAGTGCTCTCCTTATTTTAGCTCATAGTGTTGTACTTCCTAGTTCCTATCAATGTACGGACCTAATGGAAAAAAAACCTAGATGTATCTCACTTGGAAAAAAATGAAAGAATAACATTATATTGGTGCTTTCAGATTTGTGTTATTGCATTTTAATAAATAATGGACCGGAAGAACTGGAAATATCATAAAGTGCTTAAATAACATACAATTTAGGATACGACATACAGGGTACTTGCAGTAAGGATTAATATCAGAGGACACTTTTGCATCTGCATCCCAAGCCAACGAACAAGATGAACTCAACTGCAGTACACAGGCGGCGATCGTGTGGGTGCTCAGGAGCCTGGGCACCTGGGCATTGCTGAGTGAAGTTATATTCTGATGAAATAAACGTCAAACAAGCAACCAATTGAAAAGCGCTGTTTGTTCAGGTATGCTACTATCCTACTGCTGTACTGACTCTCCAGAGTTTCAGGTGAAACACCGGCTAAAATTGGTTTAAAAGTTTTTGAACAGTCACGCACTTTTACACTTGTGTAGGCTACGTGCCGAATCATATAGTACAGTTGGGATGCAAAGTATTCGGGCAGTGACACATTTATTGTTGTTTTGGCTCTGTACTCCAGAACATTGGATTTGAAATGGAACAGTGACTATGATGTTAAAGTGCAGACTTTCATCTTTAATTTGAGGATTTTTACATCCATATTGGGTGAACCATGTTAAAAAATGCCCTCGAAAATCAGTTAAGGGGGGCAAAAAAAGCCCTGTGAAATAAATAAGTTAATTTCGTTCTCTGATAAGTGGTGTATTCTCAATGTATTAAAACTAGTGGCTACAACGTCCATGATGTGCAGCTATAACCTAATAAGGTTATAATAATCAGCGCTATCCACCTATAATAAGTTTATAAGAACCGCCCTCGAATGCTTTCTTAGCAGCTACAAGCAATCAGCATGGCAACATTTTGACAACTGATGTATAGCTAAAAGGACGTTTTTATCAATGTCTTCCCCTGGCCCTGCCCCTCACCCACCACGAACACGACTGTCCCTCACCCTTACTCTAGGGCCGCGACCACTGGAGGTTGATGGCTACAGAATGAACCAAGCAGAATGACAAAATTATGATTTTGAATTATATAATTAACTGTGGTCAAATTTACTAACTAATTACTAACTATATGCTTTGAGTATGTAACGTAGTCTCCATTTACATGATCAAGGTTTGGTCAAACAACATGATAAATAGACTCTTGTTTCAATTAAGTGTTGCAGTGTGTGAGTTGTGCCCAGCTGCGCCCGAGATGGACTATGTCGTCAAATCAGCCAGTCTAATATTTAATTGCATAGTACGGCTACCTGCGACAACAGACCACAATAAAAACAGTAGCCTACATAATTTAGCATTTACTTTAACTTCCACCAATATTCAGTGCTTGATTTATTTATAGGATGAAAAAGGAACAGGTGCTGTCTTTTCCAAGTCGGCCCATTATGTCCACCGAAATGCACAAATTACATGGCATCTGGATAATTTCAAACAGTAATAGAAGAGATGGTTAATGGTAATAGCCTCCTCAGCGGGAATATCGCAGTGTACATTTAGCCGTGTCCTAACCGTAGTGCTATAGCTAATGCACTGCTAGTCGCTCACATGCGACCACAACCAGTGTTGGAGGAGGAGAGGCGCTCACTTTTCAAACTGTCACGTTCTCTTCGTATTCAGAAGGAGTTGTAACGTTACTGGTTTTCAGGTAAGCTGTCACGAAGTAAATTTACATAAAATACCTATTTTGTAAATTCTGTGACATTTAATACAGTAGCTGGCTAATAAGGCACAACCGGGTGTGCCATTAATAACGTTAACGTTATACGTCAGGACACCGACTCATTTACAGTAACGTTAGGCTACGTTAGCTAGCTACTTTTTTATATTAGCTAGCTAACGTTATAACGTAACCAAGTTTCTCTGTTCCTTGTTCTCTCTTTTCTGTGCTGGAGTTCTTTTAAAAGCTTGATGGCATCAACATATCCAGCCTAATAAACGTTTAACTTGAATCTTGTGTCTTCAGTTATACTCACACACAATTGTACCCATTTTTGGTGGTCAAACATATTGTTTTTCATTGTCTTCTCTTTTTATATAGATCGAATTTGATGTATATTACATGTTCATTTGGTAAGTGAAATTTCATTGGCATGGTCATGGATAGTGAAATATTTGCAGTCTAAAAGATTCGACCTAACGTTAAATGAATAAATGTCGTAAATTAGTTAACAGAAGCTAATCTGTAACGTTAGTTACATCTATTCTCACACACATGTTCATGTGATGGTTATATAAGACAAAGACTTCCTGGTTTCCCTCGAATTGTCCACCATCCATATGCTAATTAATTAAATGGAGTTGGCCATCAGGTATATTGTAATACAAACGTTCAAGAGAAATGGTAATGACTAAGTTAGTTGTAAAAACGAAAAATACAAACATACTGATTATGCTAGCCAGCTTGTGTTCCCAAATAAACATTAAGCTTGTTTGATTGCCTTTATTTGAGTGCCGAATAGAGTGGATGCGCTCCCAACTGAATGGGAGTAGTTATAATCGTTATAATTCACAACATAGATCAGATGTCAACAACTGTAGGCTACATGATAACGACATGCACATGGGTGGGGGACGACAGGTTTACTGTGTACTTGTTAATCATTAGCCTATAGGCTACATAATTGTTCTTGATTATTTAGGGAATTTGTTTGATTGACATAAGCAAGCAAAATTAACAGAAACAGGTTGAGAATATATTTGGCTTAAATGCTTTATTCCAGCGCACGGGCTGGCCTACATATTTAAATGCTACACGATTTTACGACACAAAGACATATGTTAGCCCAAAACTTGCTGTATTTATTGATATTTGTTATTCAGTAAATCAATTGATTGACTGATAATTAATGTAAACAGGTTGAGAGTTTCATCCGTTTAAAGGTTACGGTGACAGACGTTTTACATGATCCGAGATCCAACGATACGCCACTGCGCAGCAGCATGGTTAACTTCTGAGTATAGATGGGGTGAAGTGGGTCTCAATTCAAATAACCTGCTCCGCTCTCGCTCCCTCCCGCTCGATAAACGCAAGTGTATACTCCTGTTTTATTGGTATGTGCGTCACATCCTCCCAAGTGAAGTTTGCCAGTGAAGTTTACGAGGGTGGAGCAAAAACTGGATTGGCACGCAGCCTTGGTGTTTCAGAACTTAAATTGCATTGAGGGAAATCACGAATGCGAGAGCCTTCTCCCAGTATTCAGAGTACTCCATAACTTGTCAATCATGTTCAAAATGTGATTTAAAAATGTTTAATGAGGGTTGTGTATAAAGTGGTTAAGTTACACTTGTGAGACTTTATGGTTAAAGAAAAAGGGACAACGATCCCTTGGGACAATCCCTTGGTTTGTTTCATATTTTCATAGGGGCAAGAGTTCCTTGGTTCGTTTTATGTTGATTTATTTTCGCTGTTACCCTCTTAATTGTATGGTTTTGTTTTATGTTTAATTGTTTGGGTTTTGTTTAGAAGTAACAATCCCAATCCCTCCTAAGGGTTTGCCTGCATGGCATATGTATACTCATTATTCACCAGAGACTTGTAAATTTGTGGACAAGTGGATTGAGTACACTAAAGATGATCCACAATTACAGTTCCCTGATGGGGGCACTTTTGATATGGACAGGGTAAAATACCTGAGGGATATCTTACAGAATAAAAAGAAGCCCACCCCTCAGGAGCAATGGGCACAATATTTTCTGTGGTATGATGAGGCGTCAAAAAGGGTAGCTGAGTCAAAACAGAGGACTCTTAGACACCCAAAATAAATTAAAAGACAAGGTTTGAAAATTAAAACAGAAAATAAATGAGAAAAATAGAGCTGAAATGGAGAGTGAATTACACAGCACAAAACCTAAACGGGCCCCAAAAACAAATCCTACGCCGCCGCCGTATGTGAAGATTTATCCTAATCTTACAGTGAAAGGGAAAAACCCACTAAATCTAATTCTCCTAAAAGTAGTGACTCTGAATCCGAGTCTGAACGCAATCCAGAGCGTTTTGCTTCAATAGTACCACTGCCACCATTACAAACAGACTCAGAGTCAGGCTCAGAAACCATGCCAGACTGAGAAGGAGCAGAGGGTTCAGACACCCCTGAAGAACAGCTTAAACCTAAAGCAGCGATCAAAGTCAAAACTCCTCCTGCACCAGCAATGAGTACTAAACGACTGAAAGAGGTGATGCGGGAGAAGATGATAAAAGAGTTTTGCAGGCTCCGTTGAGAGTGAACGGAGAAGATAAATTAATTCACACATCCTGGACTCCAGGAGATATAAGAAATTTGGCAAAAACATTCCCTGACCCGAGAGAAAATGTAACAGACACCATAGATGAATTAGACATGATATATGAATGTTACAATCCTAATGCTGCAGATATGCGTCAATTGTTACGTGCATGTTTGCCAAAAGACTTGAGAAAGCGGGTCGTGAAGGAATCCAAATTCCCCTGTGAAAATGTTCCCCAGACTGAGCAGCAGATTAAAGATCTGCGTACCAATATTGAAGAGGCCCTTAAAGCCGCTTGCCCAACAAAAACGAATTGGGACAAAATACATGCATGCAGACAAAGAAAAGGTGAGCAGCCTGCCGATTACATGGATAAGGACAAAGAAGTGTTCAAGCAACATTCTGGTATTAAAGATTCTGAAGCGAATGCCCAGGGGGCTATAGCAGTTGCTTTTGTGCAGTTGCCAAAGGTTAGTCAGCATGTTAAGCTTGTTTGTATTGCATGGCAATCTGAAAGTGCTGAGAAACTGATACAATATGCTGAACATTGTATGAATTGTCAAGAGCAAAAGAAAGAGAATGCTGAAGTAAAATTAATGTCTATGCAAATAACGCATTTTTAGGGACAACAGAGGGGCCGTGATGGCCAGCAGAGGGGGGGTTTTAGAGGGAAAGGCAAAGGCCGAGGCAGAGGTGCGGGGAATTCCGCTCCTGCCCCCACAGCCAGAACAGTGGACAAACCTCTTTGTTATACTTGTGGGCAGCCTGGACATTTCGCTAGGCACTGTCCTGCTGCGCAGCAACAACAATTTCCCCTGCAACAAAAAGCACATGTTAATGTTAACAGCGCACCTTTCACGGTGCAGAACCCCTTTGGTCTGCAATAGGACAGCAGAGAGAAAACGGACATAATTTGTCCTCTAATTTCACTACCAATAGATGAGCCATACATTAAATGTAAAATTTCTCGAAAGCCAGTAAATTGTCTTGTAGACACAGGAGCTTGTAGGTCCACTTTACAAGCGAAAAATTTTCCAACTGTTCTAACTTCAGGTTGTGTTGTTAAAACTGTAGGAATAGTGAACCAAGTAATACCACATCCTGAATCGGTTCCTTTAAATTTTCAGATAGGGCCAGTGACTGCTGATCATGCCTTCCTTCTAAGTCTGGTTTCCCCTGTTAATTTGTTAGGATGAGACCTTTTGTGTAAATTACGCTGTACCATTTCCTGTACACAGGGTGCGATTTGCAGACCTGCCAACCTTTTGAGACCAAAATACGCGACTATGAGTTGCTACTCTAAAATACGCAAAAGAGCCGTCTTAAAAATATATATATTTTTTTAAATTATTGAACTGGTAATAATTTTAGACGAGCCAATCAAGACATGAACCTGGAATGATTGAAAATTGCGTATTACACACTAACAGTTCTGAACTCTTCACTTCTTCGGGATGATGCCTCCTCCCCCCTCCCCCTCCAGTCTCACGGTCACTCCCTCATATTAATTCATAAACGTGAAATAAAACAAAGAGGTTCGATACATTTATTAAGAGCTAGCTAACATTTATTCAGAGTAGTCGACTCTACTCTAGCTATTACAGATATGAGATATTTATCTCCATGCAGCCGTATCTTGAAGGCTAGCTTACGTCTTTGCTAGCAAAGGTTAGCTAACAACTCATGCTATCCATTAGCAATATTGTATACCAATATTAAGCCAAACTGCTAAATTAACTTAACTACGAGTTCCCAGTTCCTGTCCATAACTAATAAACTAGCTAACGATTCAGTCCACTCACTGCGCTGCATTAATGTTTGACGTTAATTGTTTTGTCTGTAAAATTGTCTCTGGGCTCGTGGATTTTTTTAAACGTTGAAGTTATATCTAGCTAGCGTTAGCTCGCTAGCTAACGTTCTTGTGTGTCGCAGTGCAGTGGTTTGTAGGAGTCGGGATATTCCCGTTAAACTGATGCGGTGATGGCTGTTTATTCTTGCAGCCGTAGTCAGAGAGTAGAGAGAGCAGCTGATCATGTCGGACACTGATAGCAGTGACAGAGACCGCACCTCCAAAATAAAAAGAAGGTGTCTGCGCCCCAGAACTTCCTCGCCACATACCATGAGAAATGGCCTAGTCTTCAACCTTCTAAAATACCAAACCATGCATTTTGCACAGTCTGCAATACAAGGAGCTGCAGGTAAGTTAATAATTGAATATCAAATAATTATTTATAATTACAGGAGCTAACGTTATTAGGAAAATTGGTGTGTGTTAAGGTGGATAGAATTATGAACAATGTTATGTTGTTATTATTATTATTATTATTAGTGGTAATGTGAATTATACTGTTAAGGTATAACAATGTGGGCCAATCAGTTGTGTACCATCCCTAATTCCAGTGATATTATGAACAGCTACAGTAAATGCCCTTACAAAACTTAATTAATGAATTTGAGAGATGGGCCTAAAATGAGGAAAAGGTATATTTATTTAACTCATAGATTGACAATGCCTCCTCTACTCACATGACATGAATAGTATGAGAATAAAGAATATATAATATTCAAGTAGAAGTAATTATAATAAATATATTTTCATATATGTTTATTTTGGGTTTCAAACAGAATTTTGGCTCATTTAAACATGATTTACCCGATGCAAGCCTATAACATGGTGCACAGTCATGAATCCTGATGACTGGCGGTTTTGTGTTTTGGTTTCAGTGATCAATAAATAAGTGTTTTTTTCACAATGTACTGTGTGATGTATTTTTTTCCGAGTGTGCTTTCGGCAAGCACGCAAACACAAAAAAACATTTGTATGCGTGCGCGCGCATAAAGGACTACTCATTTTTATTCTTTAGGATTGGCAGGTCTGGATTTGTGAAAAAACCAGAGGGGGGGGACATTTCTGATTTTTTTTTTAATGTCTAAAAATTCATATATACAGTTAAATGTTTCCCACAGGATTTTCTGAAACTGTGGTGGGTGGACCCTGAACTGTCTAGGGAGGTCCGTGGGCATGCCCCCCTGGAAGAAAATTTTGTTAATTTCAACAGCTAAATGCATCAATTTGGTGCTCCTTGAGATTTAAATTTTAAGACTAGATCCACAATTTTTTGTGATTGGAACATGGGGAATAGAACATGTGAAATAAATACAATTTTGGTTAGCTGACTTTTTTGGATAGACAGCTAGCTAACATGCACAAACTTGGTCGGATGGGGGGAAAAAACAAGTTCAATAAATGCTTGTTTCTTGACAAGAAAGCCTCTGAATCTGTCTGGCTGGCTATTAAATGTTTGCTTGCTACCTTGATTCTTACTCTTCGTCTTCTCTAGCCTATGCCTTTTCTTAGTTTAAAGTAGTTTAAAAAGGCAGATCGTGTTATATGACATGGAAGCCAAATGAGTGGGGGCAACGCAGAGATGGTTAACAACTGAGAGACTGCACTGAAGGGAAATGGGTTTCCCTGTCGCGAACACAGCAGGTTGAATTTTGCCATACATTTGTGTTGCATTATACTGTGCAGATATTTCCCTTGAATAACGTCTGAATAATTCTCTTTTCATGTTAGCTAGCGAGATAACATTAGTTGCGGCTAAAATGTATTATAGCCGCTAGCTTGCTAGCTACAGTGATGACGTTGTTACATTCGCATATGATACATTTATATTGTAACAGTCGAGAGCTAGGCTCGCTTGATGCTTGAACAATATATCCGTTATGCTGTACCACAGAGGGTTTAACAAACATACTAAACACGTCTAATCTCCTCAGAATCATTTTTGTGTGATGGTAGGCTATGCATGCGTGTTTGTGTGTAAGCAGGGGGGGAGGTGCAGCGAGTAGAGAGAGAGAGGCGCAACAGTACACACAAAGAACATTTTTTCTTTTTGATGTATTTTTTTTGATCAATTTGAAACTGGCGGTAGAAATGAAACTATAGCGGGCCTCCACAGTTTAATACGTTAAAGAGAAACACTGTTTTGAATAAAACGCACAGGTCTGATAAAATGACGCAATATAAATACATTTTCTATTTCTATTCCATTTTTTTTATTTTTCGATTTGAAGACTTGAAAAGATGAGGTGATTTTCCGCACGCACTTACACAGCGATTAAATAAAGGGCTACCTATTTTACTTTAAAAACAAACAGAACAGAACAGGCCCTTTTCGCCACATAAGTCCGTGAACAATAGTATGCCAAATCCTTTTTGCAGACCAGGCGCATAGCTTCCTCAACATCAGCAGATCTCTGAAAGAAAAATAGAACACTTAGAAAAAAAAACATTAGATCGAGCCACGGGAGCGTGCGGCCTAGATATCCTCATGTTATAGATATCCGAGGGTAAAAATACTTTTGTGCTTATGAGGTAGCCTAGCCTAGGTCTATTAGGTCTACAAAATCTCTACTACTTACCAACAAAATAGTCTGCTTTGAAGACGGATATCTATTTTCTTCGGTTTCTTCTCGGTGGCGGCATCATCGGCAGTGTCGCCCTTCTTTAACACATTATGGTGTACTTCTGGGCAGGGGATTTCTGGGCCATTCGCAGGGATGAAAACCAATGTGTTGAGTGTGCTGACCAGCATCCTGTTCCTTTCATCAGTGAGGATGAGGTTCATCGCACTGAAGCCTCTTTCACACTCCGCCGTTGACACTGGGATAGAGGACACAGTGTTGATTATCTTTTGAAGGTGTTCTCCAATGTAAGCGGTGAATTTATATTGGCAAAAGTCCTTGAGGAGGAGTACAATGTGCAAGTTTCTCCTCAGCTGCAGTAATTTCTCGTCACCGTAAACCACCCATAGCGCCTCGTCTGCTGGCCATGTTTTGGGGTTCAGCACCGCAGCCACAGACAGCGCTCCATTCTTGCCCTCAAGTTTGTGCTCAATGTTCTCGGCCAGAGCATGGAAGAACCGAGACCAAAAGTCCTGCGCCTTTGTCTGATGTGCGTCACTTGGCTGAGTGAGAGTCACACCTTTGAATGTCTGGGCCCTTGTTTGTTCCTGTTTCAGAAAGAGGGTGTTCACCCGGTCATTTTCTCGCAGTGACCACAGCGTTCTCTGTGCAATGTCCACTTCAGCTTTGCCGATAATGGCAGTGGCATCCCTTCTCTGAAGAAACAGGGAAAAGGCCTTCAGGGTTTCCAGGGCATCTTTAACACATGCTAACTCTTGAGAGAAACAGCCACTGTATCATTTTGGCATAAATGCCAGCACACTTTGTAGACCTCGTTTCATCCTCAGACAGATTGTGAAACAGTTTTACCAGAGCCAGGTAGCTCTCCCACAAAGACGTTACAGAGGTGCATGACGAGGACAGCCAGCGGACGTCAAACACCCTACCCACTCTTCTTGCGCACATGCCGAGCTCTGCAGCGACACTTTCCAGCTCTCTCGTGTGTTTGGGGCTTTGAGAGAAAAACGCGTACAGGGAGTCATTGAAAATCTGGAACTTGCGCTGGTCACTTAATTCATGGTGTTACGTTTCTCTGTTTTCCGTTTCCCCTGTTTTGCGTTTCGTTTTGGCCTGCTGTGTTTCTTTGTGTCTCCCATACAGGTGGAGTTGGGCTACTGACGTCACGGTCCTACGTGGAGATCTTGGGAGCTACGCTGGTGGAAGGACGCACGCCGTTGCCTGGCAACCTTCTTCTGGAGATGCGTGGAGACGGGGACGCCTTGCCGTGGGATTTAGAAAGATGCTCATAGCTGGGGACGCAGAGGACCGTCGCGGAGCAGCCGGATTGAAAGATGCGAGACTATATACAGGTGCAGCTCAAAAAATTAGAATATCGTGAAAAAGTTCAATATTTTTTGTCACTCATGTCAGAAAGTGAAACTCATATATTATAGATTCATTACACATAGAGTGAAATATTTCAAGCCTTTATTTCTTGTAATTTTGATGATTATGGCTTACAGCTAATGAAAACCCAAATTCAGTGTCTCAGAAAATTATAATATTACATAAGATCAATAAAAAATTATATTTTAAACAGAAATGTCAGCCTTCCGAAAAGTATGTTCATTTCTATGCACTCAATACTTGGTTGGGGCTCCTTTTGCATGAATTACTGCATCAATGCGGCGTGGCATGGAGGCGATCAGCCTGTGGCACTGCTGAGGTGTAATGGAAGCCCAGGTTGCTTTGATAGCAGCCTTCAGGTCGTCTGCATTGTTGGGTCTGGTGTCTCTCATCTTCCTCTTGACAATACCCCATAGATTCTCTATGGGGTTCAGGTCAGGCGAGTTTGCTGGCTAATCAAGCACAGTAATACCATGGTCATTGAACCAGCTTTTGGTACTTTTGGCAGTGTGGGCAGGTGCCAAGTCCTGCTGGAAAATGAAATCAGCATCTCCATAAAGCTTGTCAGCAGAAGGAAGCATGAAGTGCTCTAAAATGTCCTGGTAGATGGCTGCGTTGACTGTGGACTTCAGAAAACACAGTGGACCAACACCAGCAGATGACATGGCACCCCAAATCATCACTGACTGTGGAAACTTCACACTGGACTTCACAACGTGGATTCTGTGCCTCTCCACTCTTCCTTCAGACTCTGGGACCTTGATTTCCAAATGAAATGCAAAATTTACTTTCATCTGAAAAGAGGACTTTGGACCACTGAGCAACAGTCCAGTTCTTTTTCTCCTTAGCCCAGGTAAGACGCTTCTGACGTTGTCTCTGGTTCAGAAGTGGCTTGACACGAGGAATGCGACATTTGTAGCCCATGTCCTGGATTTGTCTGTGCGTGGTGGCTCTTGATGCACTGACTCCAGCCTCAGTCCACTCCTTGTGAAGCTCCCCCAAATTCTTGAATGGATTTTGCTTGACAATCCGGCTGCGGTTATCCCTGTTGCTTGTGCACCTTTTCCTACCACACTTTTTCCTTCCACTCAATTTTCTATGAATATGCTTGGATACAGCACTCTGTGAACAACCAGCTTCTTTAGCAATGACCTTTTGTGGTTTACCCTCCTTGTGGAGGGTGTCAATGACTGTCTTCTGGACATCTGTCAAGTCAGCAGTCTTCCCCATGATTGTGTAGCCTACTGAACCAGACTGAGAGACCATTTAAAGGCTCAGGAAACCTTTGCAGGTGTTTTGAGTTAATTAGCTGATTAGAGTGTGACACCATGAGTTTCCAATATTGAACTTTTTCACAATATTCTAATTTTCTGAGACACTGAATTTGGGTTTTCATTAGCTGTAAGCCATAATCATCAAAATTACAAGAAATAAAGGCTTTAAATATTTTACTCTATGTATAATGAATCTATATAATATATGAGTTTCACTTTCTGAAATGAGTGACAAAAAATATTGAACTTTTTCAAGATATTCAAATTTTTTGAGCTGCACCTGTATATACTTTGTCTCCGTCTGCATTGAGAGTTCGAGTTCCTGACGCTATCTGATGTAATCTTGGACTTTTGTGGGAAGCGAACTAAAAGTATAAGATCTATACATTCACAGGTGAAAGCAGCACAGCAGAAGGAGCCCAACACACCTTGCCACTTCCTCCAGCCTGGGGACTGGGTCCAGATAAAGGTCCAATTGCGGAAAACCTTGTTGGCGCCCAGGTGGAAAAGCCTGTTCAAGGTCCTGCTGGTTACCAACACTGTTGTGAAGTGCCAAGGCCGTGACAGCTGGGTCCATGCCTCCCACTGCAAAAAGGTTACGCCCCCTCCTGAATAAAGTACATCTTGGTTAGAGTGAGCATGATGCTCATGAAATAGATGACAGCAACCCCAAGACGGGGACGTGCCAGGGGAATGGACACTTCAAATGAGGTGTTCTACTTCCTGGTGGCGATGCCAAGGTACTCAACGCAGGTCAGAAGAATCGACCCAGAAGAAAAAGCAAGACGTAATAAAACGTACCTATACTTAAATGATACACACATACCTAATAAAATTTGATTGAGAAGCAAATTCACAAGAATATGTACATGAACTATGCTCACACTTTAGCTAAATCTCAAAGTGTGACTAAATGTTGTGTGTGAATTAATCCCTAGGTTTACAGGTTTACCCATACGGGGCGGCTGTGGCTCAGGAGGTAGAGCGGGGCGTCCGCTGATCGCAGGGTAGGCGGTTCGATCCCCGGCTCCTCCTGTCCACATGTCGAAGTGTCCTTGGGCAAGACACTGAACCCCAAATTGCTCCCAATGAGCAGGCTAGCACCTTGCATGGCAGCTGCCGCCATTGGTGTGTGAATGGGTGAGTGAGAGGCCATTGTAAAGCGCTTTGGATAAAGGTGCTATATAAGTGCAGTCCATTTACCATTTACCTTTCATGGGCCTCCAGGCCAGTACCTGTCACCTCTGGCAGATAGAAGACCAGTTTCAGACCGAAACAGGTGTTACTTCCAGAGAGCCCATATTACAGCTTCCCCTTTGTTACGACGGGCGTTCTGGCAAGTGGCGAGGGTTTTTTGCCCAATGTGATATATATTTTTTTAAAGCTCAACCATCACGGTTTATTTCTCAAGCGTTCGAGGTGGCGTTCATACTTTCACTGCTCACTGGATCCGCACTTGATTTGGGCTACCCCGTTACTCGAAGACAGCTCTCCGATATTAGCTACCACTAGAGCACTTATGAATGAAATGGAGTCGGTCTTCCACCCCATTTCGGGGTGGGACGCTGCGAGACGGTTTAAACGCCTTCGCCAGGGTAGCAACACTGTGGCTGAGTTCACCATAAAGTTCTGAGTGTTAGCTGTTGACCAGAGACTTCCTTGATGACGTTATTTTTGCACGCTTTAGATGAGTCTGTTCAGGATGCCATTCTAGAGCAGTCCAATTCACTGGATACGTTAGTATCTGCCGCTATTCGTATTGACAATCGTCTCTGGGACCATTTAAGTCGAAGAGAGCAAAGAAAAGACCACAGGGGAGGGTTATTTCTTACTCTGTTCACGGAGGCCTTTCTTTTGGTAGTTAAAGGCCCGGTGCATAGTACTGACGAGCCTATGCAGGTAGATGGAGTAGTGTGTCCAGCTTCCAGTAGCACTGCTTCCAAAATCCAGTGGTGTCGTTACTGAAAAAGGAAGGGTCATTTTATTAGTCAGTGTACTAAACTTAAGGGGTCTCGCTAGAGGAATCGGGGCTTCTAGCGGGACGTCAGAGTACTACACCCTGAACCTTATTAGCAGTCGAGCTTTCTTTGGAAGAGCACCTCCTTCTGGTCGAGGCTTTTATAGATTCTGGGGCCATGGATTATTTTATGCAAAATAATAATAATATACCAGTCCAACGCCTTGATCAGTCTTGTTTAATAACCGTTCTCGGCCGCCGCGGTGGTACAGCGGTAAAGAGCGCTGACTTTCAGTCAGCGCAGTTGTACTCCGAGGATCGGGGTTCGCGCCCCGGTCCTGCCATAGCCGAGCGTGGCCGGTGCCCTGTGGAAGCGACAATTGGCGGTCGCTTCCGGGTGGGGGGAGGGGCTCGGAGAGAACCACTGCGCACAGAAGGACCCAGGGCGTGTCACGGTCAGGAGCTGCGCCCTGTAGAGGACGTAGCGCCCTCCCTATAAATACCGATTGACGGGGTTGTGCAGCGGTGGTTCTCTAGCGGTTGCTACACGGGGGGAATTGAATTAGAATAGGGGTTCAATTGGGTACTAAATTGGGGGGAAAAGGGGAAAAATCAGAAACAAATTAAAAAATTAAATAAATAAATAACCGTTCTCGACAGTCATCCGTTGGGTTCAGGCTCCATAGAGGAGATTACCTCTATCCTCACCATGTCTACTCTTCAACACAGTCACGTTGAGAGCATTCAGTTTTTGTTGGTGGATTCCCCTGCTTACCCTCTTGTGTTGGGTCATATGTGGTTGGGCAAACACAATCCCTATATTAGGTGGGGAGGGAATCAGTTAGTGATTCAGCAATGGGGGCCTTTATGTTATGTTAAGGTCATTTCAATTCATCCAGGATTTCTGAGGAACGAGTCAGAGCTGGAGGAGGTTGCTTGTCCACTTAATCTAGAGGGGTCGGTCTCAGGTTCTGAGATTAGTGACGAGAGTTTGGAGTGGGACTTCTTAGCTGACAGAAATTCTGACTGGGTAGAGCTGAGTTTGAGTGGTCTCCTTCTCCTGACTCGGCCGCTCAGAGTGAAGTCTTGATTCGGGTCCAGGGGGAGGTCCGGCTAATTCCCTGTTTGTGCCTCCTGGATTGAGGTTGCGAGTGCTGCAGTGGGGTAATTTCTCGCAGCTAGCTGCCCATTCTGGCGCCCACCATACTAAGGATTTCCTTTCCAGGTGGTGTTGGTGGCCTGGGATGGAGAAGGATGCGCGCAAATTTGTTGCCGCTTATTCGGTTTGCGCACGCAATAAATGTTCTCATCTTCCTTCCTCGGGACTATTATGTCCATTGCCCATACCTAGTCGACCATGGAGCCACATAGCCTTGGATTTTGTTACCGGATTGGTAACAGCTGTGTCTCAGGGCAACACGGCTATTCTCGTGGTAGTCGATTTTCTAGCTCTTGCAAAATTGACATTCGCTCCGAAGACCGCTCAACTGGTGGTTAATCACGTCTTCCGGATTCACAGATTGCCTCTAGACATGGTATCTGATCGCGGTCCTCAGTTTGTCGCTAAATATTGGCTCAGTAGGGCACTTCCGTTAGTCTGTCCTCCGGGTTCTATCCACAGACTAACGGACAAACTGAGCGTACTAATTAAACTCTGGAAAACACCCTTCGCTGGGCTTCTAACCCTACTTCTTGGAGTCGTTATCTTCCATGTCCGGAATATTCGCCCTTGCGCTATGCCTCCACGGGTCTTTCTCCATTCGAGGCCCAGGTGGGTTATTTGCCTTGGCTTTTCCCCGAACTGGAAAAGAATGTGGAAGTGCCGTCTGCTGGCTCTTTTCTCCGGAGGTGCCGTGCGGTTTAGAAGCGGGTTTAGTCGTCGCTCTTGCAGGCATCGGCTACTCAAAAAGCTTCCACCGACAGACATCATCGGTTAGCTCCCTCCTATCGGGTGGGCTAGCGAGTCTGGCTCTCTTCGAGAAATCTTCCTCTGCGGGTTCCTGCTTCGCGTTACATAGGCCCTTTCAAGATCATTCGAAAAATAAACCCGGTGACAGTCTGTCTTGAACTGCCACGCTCCATGCGGATTCATCCGACTTTCCACGTTTCATGGCTTAAGCCGTTGCTGATCAGTCCCTTATCTCCGGCGGAGAGACCTCCTCCACCTCCTCGGATGAGGGAAAAAGGGGTTCTATACCCATACCATTGAATCTGTCCCCAAGTGTTTTTACATGGTGTATTACATCTAACAATAAAACAGGAACTTTTGTGAGGCGAAGCAACTGCTCCTTTGTTTTAAAACCAAACAGATGTTTCTATTTCAATAACGTGCTCCACAAAAGTTGTTATAGAGTACTGCCTACTCTAATTACATTACAGTCATTTAGCAGACGCTTTTATCCAAAGTGACATACAGTAAGTGCATACAGAAATGTCATCGAAGTAAGTAAAGAACAGATAAGACAAAGCACATCCTTCCCATGAAGTAGCAGCTATCCCTAGTAATGAACATTAAATGCAGTTCACAATAAACTGGGTAAATCAGGTCTACTACAATTCTATTCTAAATACTATTATAAACTTCAACACACAGTTAAAACAAGAAACAAGTACCATGAGAATTCCTAGATAGGTGTATCCAGGTAGTCCAGGTGGAGTCTAAAAAGGAGTGTTTTCAGGCCACGACGGAACGCAGGCAGGGTTGGCGTAGAATGTAGGGGAATGGGAAGTTCGTTCCACCACTGGGGAGCTAGGGTGGAAAAGCTCCGCAGTCGGGACGAGCGAGCGCCATTGACACGGAGGTGTGGGGGGGGGTGCGAGTCGCCCTGCTGTAGACGAGCGAAGTGGTCGAGCAGGAACATAGTTCTGGATCAAGTCCTGCAGGTAGGCGGGGCCTGTCCTATTGACTGCAGTGTAGGCCAGGGTCAGAACTTTGAAACTGATCCTGGCTGCAACTGGCAGTGATCAGGTAACATGCAAAAATTTCGGAGGTTGAACACAAGCCGGACAGCTGTGTTCTGGATCAGTTGCAGAGGCAGGATGGCACAGGCTGGTAGGCTTGCGAGCAGGGAGTTGCAGTAGTCCAGGCGTGAGGTGACCATAGTCTGGACAAGAAGCTTGGTGGAGTAGGTGGTCAGGTACGGTCGAATCCTCCTGATGTTGTACAGGAAGAACCTGCAGGACCGTGCCATCGCCCTGATATGGTCTTTGAATTCCAGCTGGTCATCCAGGACCACCCCCAGGTTCCTTGCAGAGTGGGAGGCAGCCACCATGGTCCCGTCAACGGTGATGGAGAGGTCATGTAGTGGGGAGGTCTTGTATGGCATGAAGAGGAGCTCTGTCTTGTCGAGGTTGAGCTGCAGGTGATGGGTAGCCATCCACTCAGAGATGTCGGCCAGACAAGCAGATATCCTCTCCTTCACTTGTTGGGTAGAGGGAGGGAAAGAGAGGAAGTGTTGAGTATCATCAGCATAACTATGGTATGAGAAGCCATGTGAATTAATTACAGAACCAAGAGACTAATGAAACTAAATAATAGACAGACTATGAATGTTGTTACGTTGGAAGTTAATTTCTGTCCTATAAAAGGTACACTAGGTGGGGACACTTATACGTACCCAGCACTACATGGATTGTGGTGGATTTGTGGTCATAATGCATAATGCCAGCCATGAGAGTAACTGCCGCACTGCCAGAAGTCCAGTGCACCAGGCGTAAGAGAGGAGCAAGCTATTTTTTATCACCAGTCTTCTCTTAAAAATTCTTTGTGAGTCTTTTATGTTGGCTATGGGGTTATGATGGCACTCAGCCAGCTTTCAGAATTCCAAACAGCTGTTGAGATAATGGCAAATGATACCTCCCTGGCTATAACTGAGTTGTCAACTGAAGTCTCTGCCCTAAGAATGGTATCATTACAGAATCGTGCAGCTTTTGGATTTCTTGCCGATTGCCCAAAACTGAATTTTGGACCTACAGTTTTGTTAAAAAAAATAGCAGTACAACATCAGTAACCCGATGAACCACTGTTATTAGTAGTAGTGATATTTCTGCATGGCAAATAATTTACTTGTAGATGTAGTAGTGTAATAGAAAAACAACAGACCCAACTGTCATGACATGCACGCTGCTTGTTCTGAGTAATAGACTCATTCATTGAAAGGGGCGTGTTCAAAATAATAGCAGTGTAGAGTTTAATTAGAGAATTCATTCATTCTGTGAAAAAACAGGTGTCATTAATTGTCCTTTATTAAGGAAGAAGGGAAGCAAATGTTTCACACATTGTTATAAAATATATTTCCTTAAAATGGGCTGTTCCAAACATTGTTCGAAGGAACAACGTAATTTGATTAAAAAGTTGATTGGAGAGGGGAAAACGTATAATGAAGTGCAGCAAATTATAGGATGCTCAGCTAAAAAGATCTCAAATGCTTTAAAATGGCAACAAAAACCTGAAACACGTGGAAGAAAACGTGCAACTATTGTTAAAACGGATCAAAGAATAGTCAGAATGGCAAAGATTCAGCCAATCATCACCTCCAGAAAGATCAAAGATGATCTACAATTACTTGTAAGTGCTGTTACAGATAGAAGACGTTTGATCGAAGCTAAGCTATCCAGTGGCGCCGCCAAGGGGTGGCCAGGGGGGCCCATGGCCACCCTGATAAAAGGGCACGCTGGCGATTTTAGCAAATAATTAAATAAATATATGCTTGGAATGAAGGGAGATTAAAATGTATGTATTCAGGGTTTTTCGTGGCAGAGAATATGGTTTCTGGCAGTACGTAGGCTATGCGAACGCACACAGCTAATTTCTGTTCCATAAATTTGACCGCAAATACAGTTTTTGGAGTATATATGTAGGCTATGGTTGTAAAGTACCAGTAGGGTTGTGTTCAGGAGTTAGGTTTTAGAAATCAAAGGTAATTGAATATTATACCAATTATGATATTTTGATAGCGCACAAATAGAAAAATAAATAAAGAACACTCAATCACTGACTGTGAAGAAACAGAATTGTGGTTCTTATATACACATAGGAAAGGGAGGGGTAACAAACGACGTGAGGTTAACACATTCAGTAAACAATAATTAAATCAGGAGAACATAACGAAAACATGGAAAGGACTCGGAAACATGCATAACAAACAATGGGCTCGAATAGGAGCGGAGTGTGCACAGTAATCAAGAGAGGTGAAGTCTAAGTACAAACAGCTGGAGCGAATTACAGAGGTAGCTCAGGACCAGTTATAAATGCGAGTAACAAAGATAAAGTGGATAAGCTGGTTAAATGTTAGTATCTAACTATAAGACAGACAGTTAGTTGTTAGTATGCATTTATGTTAATTGGTTTTTAGTAAAGTGCACGTAACTAATAAAGCACCCGAGTGATTGTTACCACGAGTTAGTAATATATACAATTATACACGGGAAGGAAATCAGGAAGTAGCAGAAAACGAAACTTCGGAAATACAGCGTTAACCCATGAAAACTCCCAAAGTCACCCGAATAGTGCATGCACGAGACTGGGTAAACAAACACACAGATGAGACTCGGACAACCCACGAACAGAGGGGAATGCAATGATGAAATGAAAAATAATAAATCCAGAATAAATATCAAATAATAATACACAGATGTACAGAACATAACAGGTAGCCTAATTCAAAATTGGAGCGTGTTCCATCCAACTCGCTGCGTATGCTATGTCTTTCTACTGAGTCGCCTCAAAGATTTAGGTTGCACTCTGCCACAGAATAGCTGAGCCTCATTTCTACAGTCGAGGATTCTGCTTGTTCTACTCATCTCCTAGTACTGAAATCTTGAAGGCGACTAGTACAGTATACATCGCCATCCGCTAGCCGAAAGACCATATTGCACCCAAAATTTTTTATTCATTTAGATATTAATTTGCCGTTTTCTCAATTATTGTCATTTTGGCGGTCGCTTTTTCCCTTTGGCGGTCCGTGAAATAATTTATTTAAAACAAGCCCATGACTGAGGTTGGTTCAAACACTGCTACATGACAGTTAATTAATGATACATGCAAAGAAATTAAGTGTATTTCAATAAATTATTCTCACATGTAACGTATTACATTAGCTAACTAGCTATCGAGACAATAAGACAACATGAAAACTACTGTGGTGAGATGGGACCATTCTTTTAAGTTCAGTGGATGGGACACAAGAACCATATTCCACTGATTCCCACATTACTAGCAAAAGGTATCAACGCTAACGATAGCTAGTTGGCACATTTTGAGCAACCAAATAGTGTCAAGCAATTTCTAAAGCGCATTAATATCAATATAAAATGAAAATTAACAGTATATTTATACTTTGTTTGGCTACATACCTGATGTCTGCCTCAAAGTAACTCATCACACTGACTGACTCACGACTGTCGAGTGCCTATGCACGCGTATGCGTGCGTTCTTTCACCATAGAAAGGCTCGGTGCCCAGACAGTGCTTGCCGCTGCGGCGGAAACCATGAGGGAGGGTAGAGGTAGAGGGCATCGCCGGGGAGCACCACTCTCCCGACCTGATATTTTGATTCAATCAATATCTGTTTGGCAGGGCAGGCTGTGCGCAAACAGGAATTTATTTATTTATTTAAAAAAATATATATATATTTTTTTATTTTACTGAAAAAAGGCACTTCTCTATAGCAGGCCAAATGGCAGGTGCTCAAGCCCCCTTTGAGGTCTGTGTGTGCACGTGTACACATTTAAATTACATATTGACATAATTTGCACTGAAATGTCATGATTTTCTGGTCAAATGTTGCTTTATAAAAAAACAAGCATCCATTACTAATGTTAACGCCGGATAAAAAAAATAATTTAAAAAAAACGAAGAAAAAAACAACGCATTAGCCTGTTCGCCCTGCAAGTTAAACCAGCGAGGTGGAAAGTAAGTAAGTAGGCCTATCGCGTTGTTGAATAGCCCAATAAAACAAATTTAATGTCACGTCGATCAGTCGGCCTAATTGTTATTTTTTTGTGTTCCTATTATTGGTAGCTTTTCTGATGACCGATTATTATTTTTTACTGTATTTGCTATGCGGTCGCGTTCACCCAATGAAAATGCCGTTGTAATAATCAGGCACGTTTCCTAAAAATGTTTTGTTACGTTGAATATTGTTTTCAATAAATATTATTTGTTAACTTTTATTTAGTGATTTGTTGTCATGTTTTGTAGGATAATGTGCAATGTTCATAATGCAAGGCGCAAAGTGCCACACATTTCAGCGGCATTTAAAATACGATTTGGTTATTGAAGAATGTGATTAACGGTTTCAAATGGCTCTTATAATATACGCAATATTTTTTCGGACAATGTTTATTAACCTTATAGATTAAATTGTGCTCAATTTTGACTGTTTTCTGAGTGTTTTCTTACTTTTAGACTAGTCGACTAGTCTAAGTATAAACTTCCGTTTAAACGTCAGGTCGATAGCACTCCTATACTCCTATACCTTTACTGGCTAGTTACATGTTAATTTGTTATTACAGGAAATAACATGGAAGCGACTAGAAAAGGAGGAAGCGGGGTATAAATAGTGAGCGGAAATGCAGGACAGGTGAACTCACTAATCACCAAGGCGAAAGCAAAACCCGTAGCGGAACACAGAAAAATCTGATAGATTACAGGTAAACAGAAAAAAGGAATACTAAGCGCGGAGATAAGGGAAGGAAGGCACGATCCATGAGAGCAACTGAATATTAGTTCAGAAATTTAAAGTGAAGTAAAAAAAATGTCTTCAGTTTATAAAGTGTTTGAGTTTGAAGAGAAAAATGTCGACACTGCAATTTTTTTGAACAGATTAATATTCCTTTTCTTTGCTTCCTGTAAATGAATAACGCAGACTTGATAAAATTTGTGAATGCTTTGATTTGGAATTGAATGTGTAATGTTTCCACTACATTTGAAATATGGAACTAAAAGCTATTTAAAAATATTTGTACTTTATTCACTTTTTTTAACGCACTGCTATTTATTTGAACACCACTGTACATTCCTGACTATAATTCCTTTATGATTGATATCGCCAAGCACCTGCAGGAGCAGGGAGAGAAGGTGCGTCCTGGTAAGGAGGAAGGGTGGGGTCTGGCAGAGTGGCTGGAATCTTTCATGGGGAGCTGGGGGAGCTAAAATCGCTCATTTTGTCTTTTGGGGTTTAACCATGTTTGTAATCCTGTTTGTTATAATATTCTGTATTACACTTATGTGAGAGAGAGGAAGATGATTCGGTAAATGTCAAAAAGTGATTGATGGTGTCAAAAGGTCAATTTTATGAATATTAATGAGGTTATGAAAAATTATAATTATGCATAAAAATCGAATTATTTTTTTATTTTTTATGATTATGTATTATCATTCGGGGTGGGGTGTGGGGTTTTTGTTTCAAGGGTTTGGTGATGTCATTTTATTGGGAATTGTTGTAAATTGTTTTTATGGAGGACCTTGGTGCTTAGGGAAACATATTGGCTATTTATTGTGTTGTACTTTTTTTTATTAGAAAAACATTGTGAAAAAGCGACAGCGTGTTAAAAAGAATAAAATAATTCACGCAGGTTGTTAAAATGTGAAAAATAGCCGAGGACTATATCGAAAAAGCATTATATCGAAACATTGTAAAGGCGTGTTAGAAGCCTAGAAGGAAAAAAAGCGTTGAAAGGCGAACTCAAAACATAGCCAGTGAACATAGAAGATTTACGTGAATTCGCGATACTGTGCAAAAATAGTCAAACTGAATAGGTAAAAAATGCAGAGACTATGAAGAAAGAATTTAAATAAAATAATATGTTACGTTTTAAAGAATTAAAACGAAAATACAAAAAAGAACTTGGAAAGTTTCTGTCATTGCGGAGTTCCGTGGAGTTACGAAGTCACAGGAGACATCGGCGGCTTGACAACATAGCGTATGACTAAAATGCTTCGGAGCAAGTTTGTTTTTTGGGTATATCAAGCAGGTATACACCCCCACCAACATAAGCCGGTTACGTGGAATTTGACGGATGTTTACGCGGACCAATGATAATGATGGGGCGGGTGTTTGGGTCGGTGGGGGTCCACGCATGCGCAGAAGCTTTCCAAAAGTTTGTGTCAAGACCCAGGCCGAGTTTTTTTAACAGGTGTAGCTTGGGGCGGGGGCTTGGGCCGGGGGTCCAAACATCAATCGTGGAAACTTCACGCATGCGCGGAATCACCGGAGATGGAGGGGGTGTTTTTGTAAAAGCATGGCCAAAGGCTTCGAGGTTTGCATAAAAGACAGACTTGTCGGCGCAGATATTTAGCAGAAGCTGGTATCGAAGCAGTAACTTGTTAAAACAACCAGAAAATGGCGAAAGCACAACTTACTACACCCAACTCTCCAGAAGTTATGACGGGTAACAGGACCAAGGAAACCCTTTGCAACGATATCAAGACTTCGTACAGACGTTATCTACAAGGATTGGGCCTGTACAGGCTCCGACTATATCCAATGCGGGTATAAGATTCATACAGAGGCAGGCGTACCAAAAATTACCCTTTTTAACGTGTGAAGGCGAGTTGTTTGGTGAGAATACAGACTCTGTGATTTTTGAACCAAGGGAGTGGGTTGCTTTCAAAGACTGCTACCGTGAAGTTGTCAATAATGTACATCGTTACAGTAACTTTGTAAGCTGGCCTGGCGACTGCTCTGTGGTCTGTGTCACAACCCTCAGAGGTGCGGAAAAACTGGTGATCAGGGAGCAATACGCAGCACACGAGATTCCGGATGTACAAATTTGTTTTCATTTTGAAGACATTACATTACATTACATTATAGGCATTTAGCAGACGCTCTTATCCAGAGCGACTTACACAACTTCTTATTACATTTATCCATTCATACAGCTGGATATATACTGAAGCAATTCAGGTTAAGTACCTTGCTCAAGGGTACAACGGCAGTGGGAATCGAACCTGCAACCTTTCAGTTACAAGTCCAGCTCCTTAACCATTATACTAACTGCCGCCTATAAGACCTGCCGTTGTTGGAACTTTGTATTGAACAAGCCGATAAAATGATTGAGGACTATCGGCTATTGCGCTCCATGGGGTTTGTGAAAACGAATCTGCGAGCAAGATTTGACGCAACGGCTTCCATGTCGGATGATAAGGAAAACATACCAACGCCATGTGTCTCTGATGATGAAGATTATTAGACAAACTTTGTGTAATTAACTTTACAACATGTATAACCAAATTTTTTTTTTAAAGTGTTCTAGTTTGGTGTGTGCGTGTGTGTGTGTATATATCGCTATTATATCTGTATACATATTGTAGTGCTGTTATTTTTGATTGTTTTGTGAACTTTAAAATAAAAAAATAAAAGTATTTCTTTTACATACGATTTAAAGACTTGCTTCATCATTGTTATATTAACCATTCAAACATGTTAAATTCAAAGCAAGTCCCAAACATGAAGGCCGTTCAAACATGTTAAATTCAAATCACGCCCCAAACACGAAAGCCCAATCAACACACCCGTTCATAAGGTTTCAAGGCGTGGTTATAAGCTTGAGGTGGTCTTTAAAAGACACGCTGTAAAAGACTGATTCCATACAGCCGGTACAAACCTCTTGACCAACATGTCTCAGGATTTTGACAAAATGTATGCGCCCCTACAGGTGTCCGAGTGTTCAGAATCTTGGGAGACTGATTATACAGCTCACAACGACATACCGGCTACTGGGCCGTGGCTCGATGACGAACTGAAAGCTGTGGACAATGCTTTATACGCGGGTTCATTCGAAATACAAGAATGTGAAACAGACGGTTGTCTAACAACGCCAATAGTTAAACTTTTGAAAACCATCATCGCTAGACTTCTGGACTGTTGAACAACAACAGAAGAGTCAATGCCAAGGTTGTGAAGGTGACCATCCAAGCCAGCTTAGACACAGTTGTTTAACCGAGACGGACTCGCACTATTTTGCATATCACTTTGACAATTTCGTTGCAAGAGTGAAGAAACCTTGGTTAAGTCCTCTGCTTGTCAAAGCCATGGAATTGTTCGTTGTTAAACCCGAGCCTATGAGGATACAGGGTTCTGTTGATGCGATTATTGCAGAAATTTGCGAGGAGCCAAACATTCGTGACAAGCTGCACGAAATCCTGCGTACAGAGCTTGACCCGGCCAGCGAGAAGGCCTTTACGGCGGTCAATACAGACTTCTGGGAAATCGAGGGGTCCATGAACGAAGACTTATGGTTTGTGCGTTCTGAAGGCGAGCCGTTGGCATATATACATTTGTAATGTAAACTGAAATCTTTTGTTTTTTTAAAAAGAAATAATAAATACTTTGGTTTTTTATATTGTATGTCATTACTTCTATAACCGTAAGGATGGATGTTGATAAGCACCTGAAAGATGTGTATTATTCTCCAGAAAATCCTGGGTCTTACGGCGGCAAAAAGCGCTTACAAAGGGGTATTTGTGATACAAAAGGTTTGAGCGTCTCAGACAAGAAAGTTGCTGATTGGTTATCTGGTGAAGACGCTTACACTTTACATGAACCCATCAGAGTCAATTTCAAAAGAAACAGGGTTTTTGTGAGTAACATTGATTCACAATGGCAGGTCGATTTAGTTGACATGTCAAATGTCTCTGAACATAATGACAATATGAAGTTTATGCTAACATGTATAGATATATTGTCAAAATATGCATGGGTATGTGTTCTTAAAAACAAGACAGGTGCCGAAGTGCACAGGGCTTTTCAAAGCATTCTCGCAAAAGGTCGAAAACCTAAAAAAATACAAACCGATAAAGGTAAAGAGTTTTTCAATAAAATGTTTCAAAGTCTGATGAAACGTAACAAAATAATACACTTTGCCACAGATAACGAAGATGTGAAAGCATCGGTGGTTGAACGTTTCAATAGAACGTTGAAAACGAGAATGTGGCGTTATTTTACAGCCCACAATACAAGACGTTATATAGATGTTGTACAGGCTTTGGTACAGGGGTACAATAATAGCTATCACAGCACTATTAAAATGAAACCCCTTGAAGTAAACAAAGATAATGTTTTTAAAGTTTTTAAAAATATGTATGGTCTCTTTCCAAAAAAATCTAAAAAGCCAAAGTTTAAGTTTGAGGAGGGTGACACAGTCAGGGTCTCCAAAGTACGTGGGAAGTTTTCAAAAGGATATGAGCAAACATATACAGATGAATATTTCACGGTTGTTGAAAGGGTGCACAGAAGACCGCCTGTATACAGATTGAAGGATTATGACGGTACGAACATTGACGGGGTATTTTATGAGGCTGAATTACAAAAAGTTATAGTGGGAAAAGACAAAACTTATAAGGTCGAAAAAATTGTTGCTGAGAAAAAGCACAATAGACATAAGTTTGTTTTAGTAAAATGGGTGGGTTGGCCCGAAAAATTTAACAGCTGGATACCCGCAAGTCGTGTTGTCGATCTCTAAAAGAGTTGAAAAGTTTACAGACCCGACCAAATCATCAGGGGAACACCATGGAAGACGACGGTTACTCTCCCGAGCAATGCGTGTCTAGATATTTATCCTGGGAATACAATTTCAAGCTACACAACAAAGTTTGCGCGAGCCCTCGAATTTCGAGGACAATGGGAGGTTGCTTTAGCAGAGATTCAATACCCCTATACTTGACGCATGCTAAACGCTGATGAAAACTCTTTTATCGTGAGCGATACGAAAAAAGGCACAAGCTATGTTGTCCTAGTAAGCTGGGGGTATTACAAGAACCTGAAAGCACTTGTGGATGAGATTAATAGAAATTTAAAGGCTAAAAAAATGGCTTTCGAGGTGGGCCATGCCGTAATGAAAAACTGAAATTATATTAGTACAGACGAAAATCTAACCCTGTCGGCTAGCGGAAAACTCGCCAGAATGCTGGGGTTGGAGTCAAATGTTGCATTAACGGGGGCAAAGCCAGTGGCACCCCACCCCGCGGATATTCATGCAGGGTTCTACACAATGTACGTATACAGACATTATTGACTACCAGAGAGTCGGAGATAGTTTTGTGCCATTGCTACGCTGTGTACATATAACAGGGTCTAGCAACGACGTAATCACAATCTCTTACGAGAAGCCACACTACGTACATGTCAGCAAGAAACACATTGACGATATAACAATTGAGCTGAAATCAGATCAGAACGAGAACATAGCCTTTACTTACGGCAAAGCCATCATAAAACTACACTTTAGGCCTGTGAAATATCGCTATCATGAATAAAAATGGCGAGGACACCCCTCTACGTAGACCCAAATAGGTATATAGCCTATTATACGGAACAAGCTGGTAATGGTCTGCCGGGGTATAAGGGGGCTAGTGTTATGTACGGTAGTGGACTTGGAGGACTATTTCGAGGTTTATTCCGAATGGCCTTACCCCTACTAAAGAAAGGTTTCAACATCGCCAAACCACATTTGACAGCCGCGGCCAAGAACATAGCCAAAGATGTGGTCAACAAAGCTGTGATGAGTCGTTTGAACGCCGGTGACCAGGAAGGCTCTGGGCTTATGGTCATGACAAGACGTACACGTAAGAGGCCCCCAGGGGGGCGTGTCACGAGCAGGTCTAAAGCTAAAAAGCGTCGCACAGTGACGAAAAACAAGCGGAGGGTGAAAAAGCGCACCAAGAAGGTTAAGAGAAAAAGTAGATTTTTTAATTTTTTAAATGGCCTTCATACACATGTCAGAGGTATGTATGAAGTCAGAACTGGACCTTTTCGCAGTACCGTATACGCAAACAAGCATTGATAAGAACATCTACGTTGAAGTATCCCCCCTGTCAGCCATTTCGGACACAGGCCCCCTAAAGTTCTATATAGCCGGTAATGGTGAAGATTACCTTGACTTAAACAACACTCTATTATACCTATGATGTCAGATAACCCATGCAGATGGGTCCAATATCACCGCCGCAGACAAGGTTGGGATTATTAATAGCGACCATTTTTTCACAGGTGGATGTTTCACTGGGTGACAGGCTGGTGAGCCAGTCTAGAAACACGTATCCCTACAGAGCAATTATGGAATGTCTACTTAATTATTCTGAAGCCACAATGTCTAATCAATTTACGAGTGGCTTATTCTATAAGGATACTGGCGGTCATATGGATGAAACAGACCCTGCGGGGCACAACAGCGGTTTGAAAAGCAGAGCCCTATATACCGCGGCGAGCAACACTTTTGAATTGCTCGGCCCCATCCACACAGACATGTTTTTTCAGGAGAGACTGAAAACGGAGTCGATATTAAAATCAAGATGGTGCGTTGTAAGGATGATTTCTGCCTAATGAGCGATGATGCACAACAACAACACTACAGGCTTAAAATAGTCTCTGCAACACTGTTTGTAAAAAAAATCGGGGTATCGCCACCTGTTAAACTAGGCCATGCACAGGCACTACTAACATCGAATGTTAAATATCCTATTGACCGTGTTAGTCTTAAAACTTTCAGCTTGGCGGCTGGTCTTAGAGTTTGCAATCAAGAAAATTTGTTTTTGGGCCAATTACCGAAATCTGTCATTATAGGTTTAGTAGATAACGACGCATTTACAGGTGTTTACAAAAAGAACCCTTTCAATTTCAAACATTATAATGCCGAACATATATCGCTCAATATGGAAGATTCAAATTCCAACAAAGGCCTTTACCCCAGATTACGCAACCGGTTCAGCGGTTCATGAATTTTATGGTTTAACACTTGGTTTAACGGGGCGACATCTGAAAGATTCACCATTGTGTATAAATCGTCAAGAATACATAAACGGCTACACCCTTTATGCGTTCAATCTGACCTCCGATGAAGGATGCAGCAAACATCTATCCCTGATCAAGATGGGTAATATACGTCTGGAGATGAGATTCAGAACCCCGCTACCCAGAACCGTTAATTTAATTGTTTACGCATGCTTCGACAATATTATTGAAGTGAACCAGAGGAGGAACGTTTTGTATGATTATTATTAACCATGAACACCCGAGAACTAGATGCTATTTTGGGTAACAATCCTTACACCGTAAATTACTTTTATGGAACGGTGGCCTGCGATGAGCTACCGGATAATAAACTAATTTACCCGCCTTGTACATTGTGAATACACACCCTCGAGATAAGCCTGGAGAGCACTGGTTGGCCTTGTATGTGTGTGCGGATAAGACAGGCGAATTTTTCGACTCCTACGGCAACCCACCTGACTACATTTACTTCCCAGATAGCATCAACACTTTTCTGCAAAAGAACTGCACAAGGATTATTTACAACACTGTACAGGTGCAAGACTCGCTCAGCGCAAAGTGTGGCCAGCATTGCATATTTTATCTACACAACAGGGCCAAAGGGGTTCCGTTTAGCCACATTATAGACCTACACTCTGATAATTTGAAAAAGAACGATGCTATGGTGTCAAGATATGTTGACAAAATATATTTGAATAAATGTCTTAAAAACATGTTAAACTGTGTACAGACGGCATGCTGTGGCGAAATGTTTAAGATCTGTCACGGTTGTTGAAAAAAAACAAGCATGTTTCGTTTGGTTTTTACTTTATGTATTTTATTGTAAAATAAAAACATGTTAAACTTGACATTTGACATTTTCATCATTTAAAACACCCACAAGTACACACTCTGCTTTAGAAATCTAACCACGCTGAATGGTCTAAAACGGGATGAGAAAACAGCCCTAGGACCGGGCTCTGGGGTCATCGGTGTAAATACAACAGCATTTGGTGTTTTTTTGTGCCGATTTATCTTGTCGCGAACATTTTGATTAGGTATAACAGAAAGAGGCATGTTAAGCATAGCCATAGCCTCTATAAATTCACCCCAACCCCTGGGTCTTCTATTCTCAGAAATCTTGTGAGGTGCTGTTATGTTCTTTATTAGGTCCAACATATGCGAGCCACTTACAGCGGTGCCTTTAAACACAAACTCCCCGTCAGCGTTCCACGTTACCACATCTCCTGATTTAGAAATTTTATCCAATACGTACCTGGCATTTTTCCGGCTTCTAGGGGGCACACTTTGTAAGACATCATCAACTCGGGCGGTCTCAGGTAATAATAATAATAATAATAATAAATTAGATTTGTATTGCACTTTACATTAAAACAAATCTAAAAGTGCTACAGTACAGATTAAAATAAAACAAGTTAAAAGGTGCTAAGTACAGTACGAAAACAAACAAACAGTCGAAATAAGGGCAGGACATAAAAGATAAAAACAACAGTAACAGTGAGGTGAATTATGAGCAGTAGGCTTTTTTGAAGAGGTAGGTTTTTAAGCCTCGTTTAAAAGCCTCCACCGTCTGTGGAGCTCTCAGGTGGTCAGGGAGAGCGTTCCAAAGATTTGGGGCAGCCGAACAGAAGGCCCGAGCCCCCATGGTGCAGAGTTTAGTTCTGGAGGGTTTGAGGAGGTTGGAGGTTGTAGAGCGGAGGGTACGTGCGCGTGAAGAGGTCAGAGGAGTGAGGAGTTCCTTAAGGTAGAGGGGGGCATTTCCGTGTATGCATTGGTGGGCGAGGAGGGAGACCTTGAACTCAATCCTGAGTGAGACAGGGAGCCAGTGAAGTGATTTGAGTATGGGGGTGATGTGATCATATTTGCGCATCCTCATCAGGATCCTAGCAGCGCTGTTTTGGATATATTGGAGCTTCTGGAGGCTCTTGCTAGTGATCCCGATGAGGAGTGCATTGCAGTAATCCAGCCTGGAGGAGACAAAGGCGTGGACGAGCTTCTCTGCATCTGCCAGGGTGAGTGTGGGACGGAGTTTGGCGATGTTCCTGATGTGGTAGAAGGACGTCTTACACAGGTGTTTAATGTGAGTCACAAAGGTGAGGTGAGGGTCCATTCTAACGCCCAGGTTTGTGACTGATGTGGAGAGGGGAATGTTCTGGCCAGAAAAAGTGATGCTGGTGATGGTGGATGACCGGACCTGTTGTGGTGTGCCGACTAGAATGGCTTCAGTCTTGGAGCTGTTTAGTTGTAGAAAGTTGAGCTTCATCCACGCCTCTATCTCCTCCAGGCAGGTGGTCAGTGTGGATGATGGCAGGGGTGCAGAGGGGTTGGGGTTTATCCTGAGGTAGAGCTGTGTGTCATCAGCATAGCAATGGAAAGATATTCCATGCCTGCTGATGACACGGCCCAGGGGGAGCAGATACAGTGTGAAAAGGGTGGGACCCAGCACCGAACCCTGAGGGACACCACAGGTGACGTTGTGGGTGGGGGATTTTGCTATTCCCAGGGCAACATGCTCAGTTCTGTCAGTGAGGTATGAAGTGAACCATTTGTGGACGGTGTCAGAGAGGCCGGTGGTGGAGTGCAGACGGTGAAGGAGGATGTTATGGTCTATGGTGTCAAATGCTGCTGTTAGGTCCAGGAGGATGAGGAGGGATGGGGAGCCAGTGTCTGCTGTCATCAGGAGGTCATTGGTGACCCTGACCAGTGCCGTTTCTGTGCTGTGGCCAGGGCGGAAACCGGACTGAAATTTCTCAAACAGGTTGTTTTGTTTTAGATGAGCCTGAAGTTGAGCGGCAACTGTTTTTTCCAGTACCTTGGATAGGAATGGAAGGTTGGAGATGGGCCTGTAGTTGGCGAGGACTTCTGGATCTAGGGTTGGTTTTTTGAGAAATGGTCTGATGACAGCAGTTTTCAGTGCAGATGGAACATAGCCGGCCTGGAGTGAGTGATTAATGATCTTGGTAATGAGAGGACTTATAGCGGAGAGGTTAGATTTTATCAGGGATGTGGGGAAGGGGTCCAGGACGCAAGTGGATGGCTTCATTGCCCTGATGATGACCTCAATCTCTCGCTGTGTGATGGCAGAAAAACAGCAGAGAGGTTTGGCAATCTCAGGTTGTGGGTCAACAGTTGGGACAGGTAGGGTAGCAGAGCTGGAGAGGAGAGAGCGGATGTTATCAACTTTTTTCCTGAAGAAAGTGATGAAGTTGTAGCATCTCTCCTCTGTCTCATCTGAAAGTGAGAGGAGTGTTTGTGGTTTGAGAAGGTGATTTATGGTAGAGAAAAGTTGCTTGGAGTTGCCAGGGCTATTGTTGATGATGTTTGAATAGAACTGTGACCGTGCATCTCTGAGGGATTTGGCGTAGGCATTTTGATGTTCTCTGTAGGCTTGTTTGTGAACAGTCAATCCAGAGGCCTTGAGCCGCCGCTCAAGGACCCGCCCAGCCGCCTTCATCTTTCGCAGCTCGCAGGTGTACCAGGGTGCTGAGCGCGAGAAGGAGACTGACCTAGATGTTAAGGGGGCATGGAGGTCCAGAAGACTGCTCAGGGACTGGTTGTAGGAATCCACTGAGTCAGCAACAGAGAGGAAAACAGTAGAGCCAGAGGAGAGAAATTGAAGGTCCAGAGCCAGGGCATCTGTGTTGATGTTTTTCAGGTTTCTGAAGTGGATCTGGCGCTTGGGTTTGGTGTAAGGGGAAGGGAAAGGCAGTTCCATAGACACAACCTTATGGTCTGAAACACCAAGATCGTAAACCTGTAGGTTGCTGATGGGGGCGGAGTTTGAGATGACCAGGTCGAGTGTGTGTCCCCTAGAGTGTGTGGGGACATCAACATGTTGTTGTAGGTTGAGGGAGTCCAGTAGCTGAAGGAACTCGGCTGCAGAGTGGCATGAGGGGGTGTCGACATGAATGTTTAAATCTCCTAGGATTATGGTATTGGCAGAGGTAGTACAGAGTGTTGTGAGAAGATCAGCTATTTCCGGGATGAAAGCAGAGTTGGGTTTGGGGGGCCGGTAGATGAGGAGAACAGTCATGGAAAAAGGGGGCTTACATTTAAATGCAAGGCACTCGCAAGAGCATGTTGTAGGCAGCGGGATGGGGGACAGCTCTAGGTCCTGACGGTAGATGACAGCTAGGCCACCACCACGGCCAGTGCTGCGAGCTGCCTCCAAGTAGCTGTAGCTGGGGGGACAGGCTTCATTTAGGGCAGAGTAAACCCCTGGCTGGTGCCAGGTTTCTGTCAGACACATAAGGTCAAGTCCCTTCTCCCTGATGTGTTCTTCAATCAGGGTGGATTTGTTGTTGATGGATTGAGTGTTAAAAAGTTCGAGTTTGACCAATGACTGTGGGGTGAATCTCTGTACAGGTTGCAAAACATTTAAATCCACTCCGCGCAAACTGGAATCCACTCCACGAAATCTGTCCAGCCTGGAGTGCGGGGATCTCGCGGTGTTTCCCATGCTGGAGTGCAAAGATCTCGCGGTGTTTCCAGTGTTGATGGTAGCAGGGGCGACAATGGTCTGATGACGCGTCAGACGTGCGACGGGTGACCAGAGAGATGGAATGTTTGTAGCGGAGCAGCTTGGTTGGTTGTGGAGGATGTATTTTCGACCGGAGCCTCTGTGAATGTAACGAGGTCGGCGAAGAAGTCCAGGTTCGTTGATGATGGGGATGTTAAATCGGGGAGTGGAAGCGGGTTTTAGTCGGCGGAATTTCGAGATGGAGTAGCTGAGCGCCATGATGACCATGGAGGGATGCTGCCTAGCCTCGCTAACTGCTAGCCAGACAACATTAGCTTAAGTTGTTGATGAGTTAGCGAGCAGGCTAGCTAGCCAAGAGTGCAGCGGTCCAGCCAACAGGTTAACCGCGCCAGCGGGCTGTCATCCGGCAGATACTTCCTAGCAATGGATGCCAGCACTCAGCGGAGACAGGAAAATCCAGCGATGTCACAGCACTTTGGCGAGGGCTCGTTGTCTCGGACCACAGACTCCAGGGAAGGCCAGTTCAGGCCAATACAGGTTGGTGTAGAAGTGGAGAAGGCGTTCGCTGTAGGTGGCTGGCTACAGCGTAGCTAAAACGGCTAAAAGGCTAACACCGAAACAGTTTAGGAAACAGCTGTAATCGGTCTAGGTTAAAAATAAAACGTGACTAAAATAACATAAAACAACATAAAATAAAATAAAATAATTTAAAATTACAGCCGGAGAAGCGTAATCAGGGTAGGTTAAAAATGAAACTTGACTAAAAATAGCTAAAAACAATTTAAAATAATTTGAATCACAGGCGGAGAAGCGGCGAACAAACAGCGCCAGCGTCCTCGTCCGTCCGATATCCAGTATTACAGTATCGTGAGCCTCGACAGGCATTGATAGGGTCAAATGTTGTGTTTCAGCATCACCTTGTTTGATCAGAGCTATGAAACGTTGTAGAGCAATCGTATACAGTTTTGCCTTCTCGTGAGGCACAACATCAGTCCTTGACAAGATGTTACGTATGGTTTGATCCAAATAATTTTCAACAGTTTGTTGGATGGGTTCAGGTGTAAAAGTAAGATTCTTTAATTTGTCCATCTGACTTTGAGGTACCAGAAACATCTTTTGCGCATGCTCCATATTTTTAGCCGCCACCGCGACCAGCTATCAAACTGGTTAGAAAAGGTATTGCAACACTCAGTAGAGGCAGAAGGAAGCTGCCCCTTTGATTTATAACTTACATTTTTTTTTAAATTGATGTTTTTTTGTTAGCCAACAGTTTAATACAGGCCTTTTGTTTTATTTTTTTCAGTTGTGTATTCGTTAGGGTAATATTACCACGTAAAACATTGAGAGCTAGTTCACAAATTGTGTTTATGAGTTCATCAGAAGCAGACTGTAATATACCCCGTTTTTGCCGGGCATTACCTTCAAATAGAGCTTTTAGAAGACTCCAGTTCCGTTTAATACGAGTCGACATATTACTTTTTCTTTAGCACATAAACAACCGGCCACTCTGGAGCGTACAAACCAGTTCTGATGCAGTATTCCTCAGGCGTCTGTGCTTTTAAGTCCACCAACAGGTATCCATAAGGTTTTCTGGTAGCATCATCAAAACATTCGAGGAAAAACTTTGAATTTCTGGGGTACATTTGTCAGGCCAAAACATTAACTTGCATTTTATCTCTTGGATTTTTGAACAGAACAATATAGTTTGCATTAAGATTTATTGTACGGCTGTTTCGACCCTGGAAGAAAAGATTCTGCACAAGATAGATGATGCTTAGGTTTCTATGGTGTGTATACTTGGTAAAAGCTCTCTCAATTTCAGAGCTCTGACTGGCCGCTTGCATAAGATCATCAACAATGACCATATTGGTTTTGTGCAAAGGTAGCAAAACTTCATCGGTCAAAGATTCAGGAAGCCCTTCTACAAAATGTACATTCTTTATTTTATGAAGCACTTCATCATACGTGGGTTGCCAGCACAAATAAAACCATACAATGTTCTGCGGCACTTTCGACAATACATGTTGTGCATTTTCGAGCAGTGTTTTCACAAAAACACTTTTACCACTGTTTGAGGGGCCGGAGATTATGCATGAAAAAGGATGTTGAAGGCGATTGTCAAATCCTTCACAACCAAGCACTTGTTTAGAATCCTGGCGGGGGTACTTGTCCAACCCCCCCCCCTAACTGTTCTCTCTCTCTCTCTCTTCTTCCACATTCCACCGGCGGGGCTCATGCCCCGCATCTCGAGAGTTGCTGTCCAGCTTCCTGTCCATCGCCGCTTGCCCCTCCCTCCCCACCACCGCTGCCAGCCGATCCTGCCGCCATCGGCACCCGTTTTCCCATCATCATTGCCGCCACATCTGGACTGCCATCTAGCTGCTGCAATCTCCACTATCATGGATATTGCCAGTCAGTTTTGACCATGTTGGTCATTAAGATCTAGACCCTGAGCCGACCTGAGGAGAATGGGTTTCCCCCTTGAGTCTGGTTCCTCCCAAGGTTTCTTCCTAATTACACCAGGGAGTTTTTCCTTGCCACTGTTGCCTCTGGCTTGCTCTTGTGGGGGTTTAGGCTGGGTTTTTTCTGTGAAGCGCATTGTGACAACTTGTTGTGAAATACGCTATATAAATAAATATTGATTTGATTTGATTTGATTTGAATCCATACGGTAAGGTTTTGAAATCCGGGAGCAGTACCCTTTTGTTGTAAACCACTCTGAATATTTTGGAAACTGTGCGGGTGTTGAGAGAGAAACCTCTCTTATCCCTAACAATTTGTTTTGTGTTGGTCATAATTTCACGAGCTGGGGCCTCTGGATTCTGTACATAGTGTTGTACCAAGTCTGTGAGTGATGAAAGATTGACAACTTGTGTGTTAGTATTATGCATACTTGCCAACCTTGAGCCCTCAGAAATAGGGAGATTATTATTATTTTTTAATAAAAACTTTATTTAACGGTTTATTTAACGTATGTACCGCGGGTGTGCGTCCGCGTCTGCGTGTGTCTGTTATATCGCGTGTTGTGCGGACCACAGTGCCACGTAGATACAAGCGTCAGATTAAAAAATATATATATTCTCCTAAATCGGGAGAACTGCGGGAGAATGTTGTCTCCGGGTGATTACCGGGAGAGGACAGTGAAAATCGGGAGTCTCCCGGGAAAATCGGGAGGGTTGGCAAGTATGGTATTATGTAGGGTTATACCTTTCACTTTCATGCAAGTTTTACCGAGCAGTGTTTTATAGCCGTACGTCTCGGGTCCTCCTGAAACAAATTCAACAATGTGATCACCCGGGTCTAGCTCACTAGTCAATTCGCCCAAAAAATCGCAGAGAGAAGGCATCCGGTCCCCCGGACGGCTCACAAAGATTACAGAATCTGTGTCGTGGTACAGAACTCTGTCAGGCATTTTATCCATGAGCTCATAAAGTTTGAGCCGGGCATAAGCGGTGGTGAAGGCCGCGATGAACACATTGCTGTATCTGGGTGGTTTTGGGAAACCCTTTGCAAGTCTCCACTGGACCAGGGCTACTGTCTCGGTAAGAAATGAAGTGTGAGATGTCATACTCGTCTGAAAACATGAATTGCAGAAACTGTTCGGGATCACGGATCAAGGTCGTGTTTGTCTGATTGCTTCTCTGACCAAATTTGCCGGTAACAGTTTTGAAATTTGTCTTTTGGCTTTGTTTACTGTGATATTGTTTGGGTCTAATCGGATGCCCTCCTTCTCCCAGTAACTCTGCACATATGCAGCCTTGTCAGAATCATCAGAAACCCAAGAGGGGTAGCCTGATGCTTCTTGTTTACCCTTTAAATGCGTCTTAATGTAGTCACTGAAAAGAGACTCTGAGCTATGCCAGATTTAAAAATTTTTGTCAATGCTTTAATCAATTCAACGGTACACCATACACCTGTTAGAGAACGCATATCATCAGAATGTTGACAGCAACCTTGATGCTCAGATTCCGCGCAGGTCCGGCAGAGTGGAAACATTAATTTACCAGAGACTCTGTACGGTATCACTGGTAATTTCTTGGGGTGTAGACCCTGGCTTTGATCAGACCAAAATAGTTTTCGATCAGGTTCAAAGTCACGGAAGATGATGATGGGGTGATTTGTTGGGTAAACTTTAGTTTTGTTCACAAACGGGTATAGACTGGTGAAATCAAAATAGTGTATTTGCTCACCTTCTTGAACTTTGTAGTAAAGGTGCAAAGCATTAGTTCGACCACCAAACAGACCATCCCAAGGCTCCATACGCTCCGGATAGTCCTGATGTCTCAGGAACTCCTGAACCTCGGGATTCTCACGTTTAAGTCTTACCCATTCGTGCTCCCACATCATGACAACATTCAGGTTGTATACGCGGCGCAAAGTGTCAATTTTTTCTTGAAATTTGTGATAGATTGAACCAAAATCTGTTTTTGTGAGAGGGCTAATCGTGTTTGGCTGGTAACATTTTGGACAAGCATGATATAGGCATCCAGCAAATTCAAAAGCCGTACGTACACCGTCCGACTCTGAATACCCATCTAGATGGTAGTTACCCATCTTAACCTCACCCCGGTTCAAGGCATGTTGAATGAAAAACTTTTCCCGGTGGCTCACATATTCTAACCATTGGATGGATGCTGTGGAAAATGCTTTCTGCTGTCGCACATAATTATTAGGCGATGTGACTGCAATGGTGTTTTTGGACAAAAAGTTTGTGCAGTATTGCTTCATACACACCGAGGCTATTGTAATGCATTGGAACGGGTCTAAACCTGTGCTCCCAAGCACCTCGGTCCTAAACCGTAAACAAGCCTCACGTTATCATACCATGCGTTAAATTCAACCTTATCCTTCTCCATCATTGTGTCAACCCCATAGTACAAGGGTGGCGGGTACGGGCCGATGTAATTTTGGTTCTCAATTTTATTCCAGAAATTCACATTGTCAAAACCTAGAGCGCTGGGCATGTCACTAAGCTTCATAGTCAGGAAACAGAGTGAATCAACATACCTCTGCCCAAAAGCATCGTCTGTAACACATAGGAGTTTGCTGCCTTGTGCTATGATGTTTGGTGTCACACCTTGCTTAACCAAATACTGCATCAGCAGGTACCCGTCATAACCCTTCGAATTATGTGCAATGAATGTATAGCCCTTGTACTTTGGTGTTCGATACCTCTTAAAAAAAGCGTGTACACAATTATCACCCTCTGCAGTCCAACGCTTACCATTAAAAGCAATGCAACATATGAAATTTGCAATGTGTTCACCATGGTCCTGCCGACACTCAAAATCATAAAACACATAACGTATGCTTGGGTGCTCAGTTTTCACAGGCTGTATGTAGCACACATGTTCAACATCAGGGGTCAATAAAGACTTGCAGGCTGTGCATGTCTTTAGACTACATGTGTGTGGTTTAGACTGTTTACTGACAACATATGTTAGTGCACATTTGTCGCAGAACTTGTGTGTATCACAGATACTGAGCATCTTGTCGCTAGACTTCTGTCGTTTCAAAACTTTATGTTCTGCATAGCAAAAGCTTGATCGACAGATGCGCATACAGTCGTTACACCTTATCGTTGCCGACTGATGCTTAAAACAATCTGCATGTAAACAGACGTTGCAATAATGTTTGCATTTGTGGTTATGTTTCGATGTGTACGGCGTGTAACAAAAGGTGCAAACATATTGACTGCCTAAGAAATCTTTCAATGACTTGATGCCATAATAGTGCATGCCATCGAGGTATAGGAATAGTGTTTTTGCGTGTATAGCATCGGATGTTTGAAACTTTATTAAGACCCCGTTATTTGCACTGTGTGACAACACAACAATCTTGATGTTTAAAAACCTTTCAAACATTTGAATGTCCGAAAAACAAACCTTGTGCTGAACACCCAAACCTACGGAACGTTGCAATTGCTCAGCCTCTTTCAGCTTCACACGTGTTTAATGTCGGATTTAAAAAGTGTGTCAAACACATTGCAAAACATAGGTTGTTACTGCTGTTGTAGCTAACAATTAAATGTTTTAGTTTTTTGCGAATGATTTCGCTCTTGAGACATGAGGATAATTTTCGCCGGTCTCCTATACCACCATTAGGGTTCTGAATAATGTGAGCCACAAGCATCAGCGTTTCATCAGCCAGGATCTGAAAATTGCTCTGTATCAACTTTTCAATCATATTCAAAAAAATGTCCAATTCAATGTTGTTGCCGTTTAGCTGTACAGTTACACCCTCAGACAGCGAATCACCCCTTAATTCTAGTTGTACGACATCATTGGGGCTCGAAAACTCGCAAACTTTAACCAGTAGATGTTCTAAAGTGTTTAAGGCGAGACACGGCAGGTGAAAACATCGTTTTTTGATGCACTGGTCAATTTTGAGATTTTGTGCTATTTTGCTTCCATAACATGTCTTCTTTCAGACTAGTGGAAAGGAAACGTTCAAAATACACATTTAGATGTTTATTTTACTACACTTTGTCATGCTGCGCCTGTAGATTTAGCCTAAATTCACCAAAACTTGGCATTCTAACGCAGCATGCAGATCTGCGGTCGCTCTCTGCTCAATATCATATGAGGCACCGTTGTAAAGCTCTCAGTCTCGTGTATAATGTTATCAGATCCATATATGGTAATTTCCTTTGTATCAGCAACCAATAGTGAAAGTACAAAGGGGGTTTTGCCCCCAACAACGAGCTCTCATTGGCTGGTGCAGATTTCTGACAACGTGATTGGTTCAGATGCATCACGTGCTCTGACATTCCTGACATTGCTTTTTTCTGCGGGACCTGTCAAAATGCCGAAAGTGCGTGTAAAAACCTCACAGAAAAGACGACAACAGTTGTCACTTGCAAGAAGACTCAAGGGAAATGAAAATAATGAAGCAGAAGATGAAATGCCTTCACAAAGTGCATCGATGCGTAAGCTGTCACTTGGAAAGCAGAAGTGTTTCGACAGTGGGAGTGACCAGCGTGTCACACAGCAGTGGCTGATAGTTCATGTAGCGCGTTTGAATGAACTGATCGGTGGGTTGATTTGTCCTAATTGTGCAGGGACAGGGCTTCAAATTATCATCGATCCGCAGAATCAGGGGTTCTGTAGCAGTTTGCTTCTTGAGTGCAGTCTGTGCAAAAGAGATCAGTACCGCAAAAGTGTGTATACATCCACGCGTATCCAAGACTCAACCAGGAACGATGTGGCGTTTGATGTGAATGTGCGCATGGTGCTCTTAGCGCATGAGTTAGGGTTGGGGTATGCAGCCCTCAGAAAAATCAGCAAAGTGTTGGGGATCCCTGGGCTTCATGTCAAAACGTATCAGAAACACAACAAAAGAGTGACAGGTATGGAAACAGGGTTGAGAAGAAGAAATTTCTCTGTCTGTCTGTCTCTCGCTCCCTCTCTCTCTCTGGCTGTGTTGTATATATATATGGAATATGGATGAAATAATGACCACATACTTATTGTATGTTATGTTTCTGCTACTAAAGTAAAAAGAAAAGTTCCCTTACGGAAATAAAAAATATTTTCAATCATATAATGTGCAGTATATTATTAATATTAGTGAAATATATGGCGATATCCCACCATATCATAATATATTGTAAAATATGCAAATAATATATTACACTCCAATATAATTACCATGGGTATATTTGTAAATATATTGTGGATATATTTGTTTGATAATATATTGTTATTGTAATATATTTAACAGTATATTGGCAATAATCCCACTATATTCCTAATATACTGCAATATATTTAATTTCCGTTAGGGTTGATCAGATGTACAGTAACTGATATGTTACATTTACATTTCATTTTAGTGGCAGAAATTGAGAGGCCTGGAGTCACTGCACAGGACCAGGGAGCAGATCAGGCAGGCTTATGCAGATGTTGACCCAGATGTGGCAGAGTTGCTGAGGCAGGATGCAGATGCAGTCATAAACATAAGCGTGTCTTTTGATGGCACCTGGCAAAAAAGAGGCTTCAGTTCTCATTACGGAATCGGCGTGTGCATTGACCTCCTTACAGGACTGGTGATAGACTATGAGGTCCTATCCTCATATTGTCATGCCTGTGCCCTGAAGGAAAACGTCAAGCGACAGAAAAAAATAACAGAGCAGGAGTTTGACAGCTGGAGAGAGACACACAATGACTGTGCTAAAAACTTTGCAGGATCAAGTAAGGCAATGGAGAAGGAGTCAGCAAAGAGGATGTGGGCCAGGTCTGTGAATCGCCACCAGGTGCGGTACACAGATGCTATCAGATGGGGATAGTACAGCATTTAGGGAGGTGGTTACACTGAACCCATACCCTGAGCAGGAAATAGTGAAATTGGAGTGTATCAATCATGCCCACAAGCAAATGGGTACAGCACTAAGAAAGTGTAGTACAGAGGGTAAGTTAGGAGGGAAAGGGTGTGGGGAAGCTGACTGCCAATAAATGTAAAACTTTGCAAAATTATTATAGGGGGGAAATTCTCGATAACCACGGTTCACTAGATCAGATGAAGACAGCAATATGGGCAGGTCTCCTCCACTCTATGTCCACTGATGACAACCCTATGCACACCAGGTGCAGTCTCTCGTGGTGCTGGTATAGGAAAGCAGAGGAGAATGGGGAAACACCCGATAGCCATAAATGCCATGCTGGAAACTTTCTAACACGAGAGGTGGGGAAGAAGCTTATCCCAGTGTACCACCGCATGTCAAGCGAGAGCCTGCTGCAGCGAATGCAGCATGGAGGCACTCAAAATGCAAATGAGTGCCTCAACTCAGTTATATGGACGCGGTGTCCAAAAACGGTCTTTGTGGGGAAAAGCAGGCTTGAGGCAGCAGCAAGTATGGCCATCTCCACTTTTAACGAAGGTGCCTCTGCCATGCTAACTGTTATGGAGAGGTTGTGGCTTCATAGCACATATGTTACTGTCAATGCAATTATGGAAACTGATATGCTCAGAATCTCAAAAGCTGAGGCCATCACAACCGCCAGTGTGAAGCGTAGGCGCAAGAGTCTGAGCACAGCTAAAAAAGTGAAACGACATCAGCAGGAAATGAGTGAGGGACCTACATATGGAGCAGGCATGGACATCTAGGCCATAAACAGTAATGGGTAACCGTGTTATGCAGGACTGACATACAACAAACTGTGGTAGTTACTGGTGGCAGTGTGTGGGTGACTGTGTTACTGTGTTTGCCTGGTGTGGACCCAGGAAATTACTGTGGTTCTGTTCAGTTGAAGGCCATACATGTTGTGTTATTCAGTTATGAATTTTGGTGTTTTAGATATTGACATGATGATATGATGGGCCATACATGCATTCAGTTATGAATTTTTGATGAGTTTTAGATGATGATATAGTGTTATTGCTAAGTATTTGAGTAGATATTGTGTCTGTAAATAGTGGTTTACAATAAAAATGTATGGAATTTTACAATACAAATCTAGGCCGTTTTCTCAAAATGAGTTTTTCCTCATACTCTGAGCCAGAAATCTCCACTTCAGTAGCACTCACATACACCAAACTTTCCAGTTTTATTCATATCTATATTCTGAAGGTTTTTACAGAGGGGTTTGTTGATATATAATTCATAGCCTGATTTATATAACATTTTATTCCTAAAAACATGGCAAAAATAGATTTTTTATGACTGTTGACAGTATTTTCTGATTTATGGAGTGATAAAAAGAGATATCAAAAATCCCCTCTGTAAAAAACCTTTGGCTCTAATATGTCAACAAAATGAAACTATAATTTTGAAAATGGCTTTATCCAATGTTCAGATTTCTGTTCTGGAATTGTATGCAAATTAGTGCATATTTAAGTAGATAATGCCTCATTTGCATATCTAAACATAACATTTCTGAAAACTTGTAATACAAAACATTCTTGTCTTAATATAAGTAATCAACTGGGGAAGTTTCATTGTGATATCTATTAGTTAAATTTTTTACCCTAGTCACCTAGTGTCTCGCCGTAAGACATACACATAAAACTCGTATTGCGTAGTTGTCAAAGTCGTACATTGATGCAAAGTTAAAACGGTGCCGAATTTCTGTACTGTTGAATTTGGGCCTACGTATCACCTGAATGTCTGTGTCACCAACAACCCCACCATTTTGGTTGACTTCTGTAAGCCCATGCATGTTATCATCTACAGGGATTTGGGACATCTCTAACGCTGTAATGCAATGCATGTTATTTTCAGAGTTGTTTGGGGTAATATCTGTTTCAACACGTGCGCGTTCACGGTTTACAGCGTCCAGCGCTCTTAACAACCCGGCAAAAACATCATGCTCTACAGATTCATTATTTGTTTCATGCGTGTCAATAGAGCCTTGATTAACATCCTCAACAAGCGCTAAGAGATGCGGGTTAACATTTTCGTGCATTAACTCTAAACGGTTCGTGTTTTGGTTTTCAGCATTATCCGCAGCAGGTCTTTTACCGCTCGACCCCTCTGAACAAGAATCAGAACGTTGTCTTTTCGGTGCCATATTTATTTTAGATGCTTGTTTACAAGTGCCTGAAAATTATTGTAGAGCTCTGTTCGCATTCTATCATTGACCACAATTTTATCAATAATACATAGGAGCTGTTCAGTTACACTCGCCGGAAGGCCCCCGTTGTCCTCGGTTTGTGCGGCTTCTGTCTCGCTTGTTGTTTGGTCCGGCTCTTGCGCGGTACTTTGTTCTGTGCCCCCACGTTTGCTCGGTCGCCTTTCTTCAAAGGTTGTTGGAATGTCTGGTTCGGGCATCAACACTAGCTCCTCGTCCGTTACTACGCAGCCTGTAAGAAAAATTTTAAATACTTAAACATAATTAATTTAAAACACACACACTAAAAAATGTAAGACATTAAAAAAAAAGAAATAATTAAATATAATTAAAAAATTCTAAATTAAAAATACTTAAATAATCATAGTTAATTTAAAGCAAACACGCATAGAAACCCTGAAAAATAAATAATTAAATGTAATTTAAATTAAAAATCGAAATTAAAAATACTTGGATAATCATAGTTAATTTAAAGCAAACATGCACACAAATACTAAAAAAGAAATAATTAAATGTAATTTAAATTTAAAAATCGAAATTAAAAATACTTAAATAAGTATACAATTATTTTAAAACAAACAAACATTATTATTTAAAAAACATTGCACAAGCGTTCACACTCACAAGCGTGCACACCCACACACTCGCGCACGCACACGCACACACACGCTTTCAAGCACGTGTACACATTTTGTAAAACTTTCAGTTTTTCCTCTGCGAATTCTTAGAACAGTTGTATGCACCCGCTGTACACGTTTCCGGGGTCGTGGTTTTCCTCTTCGAACTTTTAGGCCTGCTGGTTGACTCCTCTGTACACGTTTCTAGATGTCTTTCAGGGGCTTTTTAAAAATAAAAATTTAATAAAATCAGACAAAACGACAACTACATATGATCAATATTCCTAAATCAGATAAAACAAAGTGTTTAAACGTTTCCTACTTTGAATATATGTGAATCGATCGTCGTCGTACGATGCCAAAACCTGGGCCGTGGTGATGCTTGCGGTTCTTGTAAACTCCATATCTAAAACAATTAAACATTAAACAATCATATATAAATCCTCTTTAAAAGGACCATTTTAAACAACAGTAAAAAAACAAAAAACAAACAAAAAACACATCATACTCTGTTTAATGGTGATGTCTTTGTGAAATAAAATCTGTAAAATAAACCCTAACATTGTTCAACATTCCAAAAACGGCTGTTTACAAAGGTATTTAAAAGTTTCCGACTCTGAATATATATATATATATACGTATTGTATCTGTATATAAGCAATTGTCGGCCTTGTGTAGAGAGCACGTATATAAGCATTTGTCGGCCTTGTGTAGAGAGCACGCGTCTAATACACTTAAACATTCGCCAATAAATATATAACCTCTTTAAAAGTACATTTTAAACAAATGTATAATACAACTTACCCGCCCTAAGTTCTATCGCTCTGCTTAATTCGCTTTCAGCGGGTAACAAACTGAGAAAATCGTCTAGGATTGCCACGTGTTCGGACTCCAATGCATTAGCATCCACAGCGTTAGCATATATAACGTCGTAGTCTGTAATACATTTACATTAACAAAAGCCAAGTTAAGAAATAGAACATTCAACATGCTTAATTAATAACTTGTAAACCTCATACTTGTACAATAATGAAATATAGGAACACATAGCTACCTTGTGTTGAAAAATAACCTGCCGACATGTCTTTTCGTTCTCTCGAAGCGCGTAGCAGCCAGGGGTGTCTTCAAAGATATGAGAGAATTTTTATATCCTGTAAACGCGTGGCTTTATAAATTGAAGATGTTTTTTATTGGCGCCTTCATCTTTGATTGGTTGTTCCATGCTTTTATAAATACGCCCACAACACTCCCCCACCCACATAACTGTTTGACCAAATGGTTTGCGTAAATCCAACCATTTAGATACACTTTTAAAAGTAAATATTATTACACGTTATATGCTACATATAATAGCGCAACTCTGTTTAAATTGCATAGCCCCGTCTTTTTACAAACCATTCGATACCAAACAGGCCTATTAACCCCTGCAGAAAAAAAAAATGAAAGATATGAAAAATAAACAAATTATAAAAGGCCTCCTGTGTAATTCGCTTTAATAGGACATGTACTTTTAGCTACGCTGTTTTGGAAAAAAGTTTTTTTCCCAAAAGATCTTTATATTTTGTTTTCTGGAGGTTTGTTTCTAGTTTATATATTTAAAAACCATGTATTTAATTAACCCTTTGAAAATCCCCCACACCCCACAACTGGCCGTGTCTTTTAAACTTAACAACCCCCCCCCCCCCCCTCCCCCCCCCTATCTCCGGTGATTCCGCGCATGCGTGAAGTTTCCACGATTGATGTTTGGACCCCCGGCCCAAGCCCCCGCCCCAAGCTACACCTGTTAAAAAAACTCGGCCTGGGTCTTGACACAAACTTTTGGAAAGCTTCTGCGCATGCGTGGACCCCCACCGACCCAAACACCCGCCCCATCATTATCATTGGTCCGCGTAAACATCCATCAAATTCCACGTAACCGGCTTATGTTGGTGGGGGTGTATAACTGCTTGATATACCCAAAAAACTAACTTGCTCCGAAGCATTTTAGTCATACGCTATGTTGTCAAGCCGCCGATGTCTCCTGTGACTTTGTAACTCCACGGAACTCCGCAACGACAGAAACTTTCCAAGTTCTTTTTTGTATTTTCGTTTTAATTCTTTAAAACGTAACATATTATTTTATTTAAATTCTTTATTCATAGTCTTTCTTTATCAGTCTATAGGCGTTCTTTTAAACTCTATCTTGCATTTTTTACCTATTCAGTTTGTCTATTTTGCAGAGTATCGGGTATTCACGGAACCCGAAAAAGTTTCTAAGTCCCGTAACTCCACGGAACTCCGCAACGACAGAAACTTTCCAAGTTCTTTTTTGCATTTTCGTTTTAATTCTTTAAAACGTAACATATTATTTTATTTAAATTCTTTCTTCATAGTCTTTCTAATCCTTCTAGGCGTTCTTTTAAACTCTCTATCTTGCATTTTTTACCTATTCAGTTTGGCTATTTTTGCACAGTATCGCGAATTCACGTAAATGTTCACTGGCTATGTATTGAGTTCGCCTTTCAACACTTTTTTTCCTTCTAGGCTTCTAACACGCCTTTACAATGTTTCGATATAATGCTTTTTCTATATAGTCCTCGGCTATTTTTCACGTTTTAACAACCTGCTTGAATTATTTTATTATTTTTAACACGCTGTCGCTTTTTCACAATGTTTTTCTAATAAAAAAAAGTACAACACAATAAATAGCCAATATGTTTCCCTAAGCACCAAGGTCCTCCATAAAAACAATTTACAACAATTCCCAATAAAATGACATCACCAAACCCTTGAAACGAAAACCCCACACCCCACCCCGAATGACAATACATAATCATAATCATAAAAATAAAATAAAAAAAAATCTTGATTTTTATGCATAATTATAATTTTTCATAACCTCATTAATATTCATAAAATTGACCTTTTGACACCATCAATCACTTTTTGACATTTACCGAATCATATTCCTCTCTCTTATGTGTACTGCATGCGTTCAAGGCGCGACTACGTCGGTGATGATTTCTCGGCGAGTCCCATATTATCCTGATCATCCTGAGAAGGAAATAAATGATGCTTTTGCTGAATTTTGTAAAATTGAAACTGCATTGTGAGTGTTGTCCTTCGAAGAACAAAAGGGGAGAGTGTGGAAGTTTCAGTTATTATAAAAATAAAAATGATATAACCTGTATAACGTGAGTGCTTTGTGACCTTGCTCTGGGCCTAATTTGCATGCTGCCAAGAGCTGAGAACTGTGAGCAGGATACATTGACTGAAGGAATGCTTTGAGTGTGTGAACAGAGGGAACTGTTTGGGAACCGAAACCATAATAAAACTCTTCCCCCACCTGTGTCTGTACGAGTGTCTGGAACCAGGGCCATAAGGCCTTGACGCAGCACGGCGCAGCACCTTTGGCACAGCACGGCTGCGACTCGGGCACAGGAGCACAGCGTTTGTTCGTTTTCTTGTTTTATTGTCGGCGGTGGTGGCTTGTTTAGATTGTAACTTAATGTCAAGTTGTGTCAAGTCACACTGAAGTTGTTGAGGCGCTGGCAAGTCGGCTGGGCCGTGAGAAGCAAGAACAATTACAATTACAAATGGGGAAGATTCAGAAGACGGGAGTGCTAATGCTACTAATGCTAATAACAGCTAGCATCTGCACTGGCATTCAATACAACGCCTACACCGTGCTTCCAGGGGGAAGCGAGCAGGCGCCGTGGGTCTACGGCAGGGAATGGCTGCTGTCCCTGTGGAAGAAAGCCACGCCAGAACCAGAACCGGGCCTGCTGGAGCACGTTCCGGAGGAGCTGCTGCTACGGCGAGGAGAAAGACGGCCACGCAAACGAGGGAATAGGGGAGGCATTCAACAACGGCTCCGACGAAGGGGTAACAAACCACCGTTACCATCAATACTCTTCAGTAATGCTCGCTCCCTACGGAACAAGATGGAAGAACTACGCCTGAATACAAGGGTCTGTCATGAATATCGAGAGTCGTGTCTCATGGTTTTCACAGAGTCCTGGCTTCAGGACGACTTCCCAGACTCGTTGGTACAGGTACCAGGTTTCACTACTGTCCGTATGGATAGGAACGATAACTCGGGGAAACTAAGAGGGGGCGGGATATGCATATATATCAGGGATGCTTGGTGCAGGAATTACACTATAAAAGATACTGTGTGCTCCCCGGATCTTGAGCTTTTATGCTTAAGTCTAAGACCGTTCTACCTCCCTAGAGACTATGGGAACATTTTCATCTGCGCGGTCTACATCCCGCCTAGTGGGAACGCGTCCAGGGCTGCATCACGCATAGCAGACTGTGTCCATCAGCAGCTAAAAAACAAGCCAGACGCACCGCTGTTCACCCTTGGAGATTTCAACCACTGCAAATTGGAATATGCCCTTCCAGGGTTCCAGCAATACGTTCACAACAGTACAAGGAAGGACAAGATATTGGACAAATGCTACGGTAATATTAATCATGCATATGAAGCTAGAATTAGACCCCCCCTCTCAAATTCGGACCATAATACTATATACCTAATACCCACATATAAGTCTGCTATTAAAAGGTGTAAACCTGTCTCGAAAACTGTCAGGGTGTGGCAGGACAACAACAAGGAGGAGCTGAGCGGCTGCTTCTTTGCCACAGACTGGGAGGTTTTTTATGAAAATAATATCGACAGGACCGCAGAGGCGATTACAGGGTATATTCATTTTTGTGTTGACTTAATAGTTCCAAAAAAGACCATAAAGGTATACCCTAACAACAAGGACTACATCACCCCTGACATTAAGAACTGCATCAGGAGGAAGAAGCAAGCCTTTCGAAGCAACAACAGGATGGAACTAAAACTAATACAAAAAGAACTTAATGGGAAGCTAAAGGAAGCCAGGGAGCAGCAAAGCATACGTGTCCGAGAGGCCTTCTCCAACAAAAGCTCGAGAGAGTTGTGGGACTCTGTTAGAGAAATGACTAATATGAACTCTGGAAAAAAAGACATGCATGTACATAATGAATTAGAAAAGGCCAATGAATTTAATCTATTTTACAAACGCTTCGACACTGATCCTGCAAAGAATGTTTATGAATGCAGAGAGATGCTAAATACAGTGGCGTGTGACCCGTTTAAGCATAGAATAGTAATCGAGCCGAGGGATGTGGCAAATGTTTTTAAAAAACTGCACATCAAGAAGGCCAGTGGACCAGATCTTATCTCAGGTCTTCTACTTAAAACATTTGCTGAGGAACTAACTCCAGCGTGGAGCCCCCTATTCCAGCAATCGGTAGACTCAGGCAGCATTCCTGCCATATGGAAAAAAGCTGTTATTATTCCTGTTGCTAAAAAATCCTGTCCGAAGGAAAATAATGATTTCAGACCAGTAGCTTTAACATCAATAGTGATGAAATCATTAGAACGTATCATGGTAGGTAAATTATGCGAGGAGGTAGAGCATCTCTTAGACCCTCATCAATTTGCCTATAATAGAGGTAGAGGCACTGATGACGCTTTGAACTCCACCACTCATCTGATCTTAAAGCACGTTGAGAATTCCTCAGCATATGTCAGATTAATGTTTATGGATTTTAGCAGTGCATTTAATACAATTCTACCTCAGACCCTGTTAGATAGGCTGAAACAGATGGATGTCAACCCTTACATAATTAAATGGTACTGTGATTTTCTCATAGAGAGGCAACAGCAAGTCAAAGTCAACTCCACTCTCTCTGACTTACAGGCCATAAGCACGGGAGCCCCCCAAGGCTGTGTAAGTTCTCCCTTTCTGTTCATTATATATACTAACGATCTGCGGAATCAGCAACCAAACAACTATATTATTAAATTTTCAGACGACACAGTCATCCTTAGCCTATTGAGAAAATCGTCCAATATTGCCTTGTATAGACAAGAGATAGAAGGGGCTGTGAAGTGGTGTGAGGAGAAAAACCTCATTTTAAATGTTAAAAAAACAAAGGAGATCATCTTCGATCCAAAATCGTTGGGGGATCACAGCTCGATCCTAATCCACGGGGAGAGAGTGGAGCAGGTGACCTCCTATAAATATTTAGGCATTTATTTTGATTCCCAGTTAAGCTGGGCCAACCAAGCCGACTCTGTTTGCTCCCGTATTAATCAGAGAATGCACTTTTTGAGAAGGCTCAGGGTCCATGGTGTGGCAAACAATATCCTGATGTTGTTCTACAGGGCAAATATGGAATCCATTATCCGCTATGGCATCACCACATGGTTAGGTAACCTGTCCGTCAAACTCAAATCCCAACTTCAAAATCTAATTAAGAGGGCTGGTAAGATCATTGGCATGCAGCCCCCATGTTCTCTCCATGAGATATTTGAAAGAACAGTGATTAAGCAGGGCCTTAAAATCACCCGTGACCCAAATCACATCCTCCACAATGAATTTGAGTTGCTGCCATCTGGCAGACGGTACAGGGTACCAAACTGCAGGCTCAATAGGTACAAATTTTCATTTGTTCCACTGTCAATCAAAGCACTCAATAACAGCTAATTAACAACTGGGGGGGAGAGTGCAATACGGGGGGAATGCAACTGTATGGATTGTATGTATGTATGTGTCTGTATAACGCTGTACCTTGCTTGCCCAACACAAATTTCTCTCCTGAGAGACAATAAAGGCTAATTGAATTGAATTGAGTTAGGGGGCTGAGGATGATAACAAAGTTGATGTTCCCAAAACAATTAAGGATGGGAAAGGAGGACAGTCTCAATCCTCTTTTGTATAACCAAAGTGTATGAAGGCTTGTTTTGTGAAACTTCAGAATGGACACTGACTGACATTGATGTGTTTATTCTCCATGTATATGCATGCATAAAACCTCTTGAATTTCACCAGTGCGAAGCTCAGAGTGGCTTTATTCCACAACATAATGTTCTGGTAGAAATCAGACAGAAGGAAATGAAGAAGAAACTTCACTAAGTCATAATTTGCAGCGTATGACTTCAAGGTCATGTGGGTGAGGGGTGTGTGGGGGTTGACAGTCAATAGGGAGAGGGACATCACAATGCATATAATACTGTGCCGTGAAAAAGTATTTCCCCCGTCTGATTTTCATTTTTGCATATTTATTACTCTAAATTTAATCAGATCTTCAACCCAAGCCTAATAATGCATAAAAGGGACCCAGAGTGAACAAAGAACACAACAATGTGATACAGATTTCATATATTTATTTTAAGGTATGCAACACCCAATGCCCCTGTGTGAAAAAGTAAAAAAAAAAGGGCCTTAGACTCAATAACTGGTTAGGCCACCTTTAGCAGCAATACGTGCAACCAAATGCTTCCTGTAGTTATTGATTAGTGTCTCACAACGCCATGGAGGAATTTTGGCCCACTCCTCCTTGCAGAACTGCTTCAGCTCCTTGATATTTGTAAGTTTTTGAGCATGAACTGTGCGTTTCAGGTCCTGCCACAACATCTCAATGGGGTTTAGGTCTGGACTTTGACGAGGCCAAAACTTTACATTTCTTGTTATTCAAACATTCTGATCTAGACTTACTTGTGTTTTTTCGGATCATTGTCTTGCTACATGACCCAGCTGCGCTTCAGCTTCAGCTCATGGACAGATGGCCTGACATTCTCCTGTACAATTCTCTGATACAGAGCAGAATTCATTGTTCCTTCAATGATGGAAAGGCGTCCAGGTCCTGATCCAGCAAAGCATCCCCAAACCATCACACTACCACCATCATGCTTGACCGTTGGTATGAGGTTCATACTGTGGAACACAGTGTTTGGTTTTCGCCAGACATAACGGGGCCCATGTCAGCCACCGTCCATAGAACATTGCTCCAGAACTCTTGAGGATCATCCAGGAGCTTCTTGGCAAATTTAGATGAGCATTCATGTTCTTCTTAGTGAGCAATGGTTGCTACTTTGCCATGGATCCCATCTTAGCCAAGAAAAGAGAGGCCTGCAGATCTTTGGAGGTTGTTCTAGGGTTTTTTGTGACTTCCTAGACGATTTTACGCTTTTCTCTTAGAGATTTTGGCAGGACGGCCACTCGTGGGAAGATACACTACTGTCCCAAACTTTCTCCATTTCGACAATATGGCTCTGAATGTAGATCGGTGGAGCCCCAGAGCCTTGGAAATGGCTTTGTAGCCCTTTCCAGACTGATAGGCATGAACAACTTTTTTCCAGAGGTCTTCAGGATTTTTTTTTATTTGTTCGTGGTATGATGTGCCTGTACAAACTGTGTGCTGTCAACTTCACTCTGATGGTAAGGGCCAAAGTTAGTCAGATTTATATTGGGCACGGCAGGTCCAAATCAGGCCTGGTCATTAACCAAAGCACTCAAACAGCTAACCCTAATTAACCCATTCATTTTGTTGCATTTTCTGGGGGGGGGGGCACTAACATTTTCACGCCTGAACATTGCATGTTTGATAACCTTGCACACCAAACAAATGAAAGAAACACCAAACTTTTGTGTCAATTTCTCTGCCAGACGCCCTCTATGTATTGATACAACCAGGAGCGTAATTTCCACTGGGGACGGGGGGGACACGTTTTACCGTCCGAAAACTAAAGTTATGCTCTGTTTTTCTGAATGAACATGATTAGCTAGCTAGCTAGATTAGCTTCTTCTACTTCGGTGGTAAACTAGCTAGCTACCTAGTGTGGCCAGTTAGACCTGTTGTGTGAGATAGCTAGCTATCTTAGCACAGAAGTAGAAGAAGCCATTCTAGCTAGCTAGCTAATCTGGTTAATTCAGAAAAACAGAGCAGAATTTTTTTTCATTAAAACTTTTCTCTGAGATAATTATATTGTTAATTCAGACAAACAGGACAAAATGTTTTTTCTCAAGTGAATGCATTACGCTCCGTGTATTAAAAAAAAAGATAGCCTGGAAATATTCTGTTAATCTCTATTAATGCAAATTAGATGGCGAGCCTGTCCCAGTGAGCAACTCCATACGGCGAACGTTTGGAACAAGTGTGGCCAACTATTTCAGATTCTCTTCTACGGAGCAACTGAACTGATTTGCATCTGGACTCCAGATAAGATAACACGTTCACATATTCTTTTCAGTTTTACTACCCGGGTGGATCAATACTCAAAAGATAAGTAAAGAAATACTGAACTACCTCTTTAAACAAAGAAGGAACCAAATGGACATTGCATTACAAAACTAAAGGAACAAAAGGATAATTGAAGAAATTTATTTTGTTACTTTGAGAAAAATAATTTTATTTTACACTTTCCGCTTTTCCATCGGAAACTTCTATTTTGAAAGAAGTTGTATTGTTTTTGTTTATTCCATTATAAAATAAATCGCATAGTGAATGGTATTTGTATATTGTGTAATAAATCTGCCAAGTGTTTAATCTTATGAAAAGTCTCTTGGTGAGTCTTTCTAACCTGACAACACAGAATGTAGGTCTGATGTATAGTATTTCTAATCATTTGGGAGCAGGAGTGCTACACTAAAAGTGGCGAGCCAGCCAGGAATAGTTTTGTGGTTACTTTCCCAGACATATGAACAGCTTGGCATTTTTATTCGCAATTTCTCAGTAATCGCTAATTTTACTGATTCCAAGTGTAGTACGTTGCCGTCTGCTACAACATGGATGTAATAGAGTCAGAACATGTTAAGATGCCTAATTCAGTCTTGATTGGTGGGATATCTGGTACTGAAGCAGATAATGAGGTAATTGAGTTCCTTGAGCAATTTGGGTCAATTGCTAGGGTAATTCAGGTCGCTTGCTCTGACATGCAATTTGAGAACACCACCATTGTTGAATTCCAATTTGGCTCAGCTATCCAATTGTTGCAAGATGATTTACCTTACAAAGCCCTACCTCTAACCCTACGGTTGTTCACAAAATCCAGCTTCTGTCTCTGCAAGGAAGAGCTCAAGCTTAATCTTTTCCTACTTAGTCGAGTTAAAGGGCGTTGCTAAACTGAGTGGTGAAGACTTCGAAAAAGTTCTGCTTGACGAACTAGCTAGAATTCAGCAATCTACAAAATCTGACCCACCAGTTGGGTATGAAGTGGTCACTGCAAGTCAACCTGCATCACCTACCTCTGATGCAAATCAAGCTGCATCATTAGTGATGAATAAATCCCAGCCCATTACAATAACAGACCCCAGTATGACTAAGCTTCCTGGAAGCAGCCATAGTGATGGGGCTGGAGCTTCACCTATAGGTGCAAAGTCAACCTGCTGCTTACCACCTGAACATCTCAGCCCACCTGAAGTCCAAAGGGTGGTAGTTGAGCACATTGTAACGAGCAATGACCTGCCCTCCCATTACCATGGCTTTTCTAATTTCAGACCCTTTTCAGGTAAAACTCCCTGTCCAAGCTTGGAAGCCGATTATGGTATATGGGGTAGTAATGTTGAGTTCTACCTCGCAGACTCCTCAGTCACTCACCAGCAAGTGGTTAGGAAGATGCTACCCCCCGCAGCAAATGTTGTGAAACATCTTGGGCCTCATTCTAGTCCCCATAATTATTTAAGCTTACTCGATTCAGCATATGGCACTGTAGATGATGGCAACGAGCTCTTTGCACGTTTTCTAAGCACAAACCAAAATTCGGGAGAAAAACAGTATTGCTGCAGGTGATTCTGACTGCCAGCTGTAGAAACAGTTCTGCAGAGGCAGCTGGAACAACAGCTTAATCACCAGTCTCCAGCTGGAACAGAAGAAGGGTAGCCCGCCATCGTTCTCAGAGCTGCTGCTCCTGTTAAGAACTGAAGAGGATAAGCAAGCTGCCAAGGCAAGCCGTATGAAACAGCACCTTAAGCTTCCCACAGTCAAAGTCCAGTCCAATGCCCTGATTGTAGATGACTGTTGTGTGGATGAGATGGAAGTGACAGCCGTTACTGAACATACATCTTCTGCATCAACAAATAAACTAGAGAAGCAAGTTGCAAAACTGCAAGCCCAGCTGACAACCCTGAAAGCCTCCATGCGAGAGTATTCAGCGAAGACCACCATTAAGCCTGCTAAGCCCAAGAAAGCGGTGGAAAAAGCGCCTCAGCAGAATGAGACAAAGGCCAGCAAGAAACCTCGTCCATGGTATTGCTTTAACTGTGGCGAGGATGAGCATATCGCTACATCATGCAGCGATGAACCTAACCCTGAACTAGTTGCAGTCAAAAGAAATGCACTAAGAGAGAAGCAGAAGGCTTGGGAGGAACAAACCAGACAGGATTTAAACTAAATTCTCTTCCTGTTGAGGGACTATCAGGAACAGTACATAACCTACTTTGCCCCAAACCCAACACCAAACCCAAAACCTCAATTTACTCACACAGTTCAAACCACCAAACTAAAATACCAACAGGGCTGGTAGGTGAGAAATGCACAGCTAATGTTATTGTGTCAGGAGTTACCTGTAACTATCTTTTAGACACCGGTTCTCAGGTGACTATGGTCTCAGCCTCATTCTACAACAAAAACCTGGCAGAGCAGCCTATCCAACCCATCAATCTCCTTGACATAGAAGGTGCCAACGGTCAGCGTGTTCCATACATAGGGTATGTTCACCTTTGCTTACAATTGCCAAAAGACTTTGTTAAAACAGAGTCAGAAGTTTCCACCCTTGCTTTAGTTGTCCCTGATCTGCGCTCCAATAGTGACTTGCCTGTCTTGATAGGAACTAATGCGCTCGATGTGTTATACGATGAGCACTGTCATCAAAAAAGTCCAAATGACATCTCCGCTGTCTATGGCTATAGGCAGATTCTCAGAACTCTTCAGCTTAGACAAAGGGTAAACACCACAGGTAAAATTTAAAAGTTACGTCAGAGTTAAAGTCTGAAAAGTGGGTAGCCAATCACATCTGCCTTACCTGGTGGTATCTTTGTTGATAGCTGCCTTATCACTTTGCCAAAGCAGCATCCCCATAAGTTGCCTGTGTGGGTCAGAAAAGAAACATACCATAATATAACACTTCCCGCTAACTGTGTTATTGCTGAATTGCATGTTCTAGATCAGGTCTATGGAAACCCACACACCTGAAAAAGATTTGGACACTGGCGTCTCCTCACAACCACCAAGTAGAAGCACCGACACTAACTAACATGATCCTGGGTTGTCGTTCGAACATGCTGGAATTAGATGGCGAGCCTGTCCCAGTGACCAACTCCATACAGAGAACGTTTGGAACCAGTGTGGCCAACTGTTTCAGATTCTCTTCCACGGAGCAACTGAAATGATTCGCATCTGGACTCCAGATAAGATAACACGTTCACATATTCTTTTCAGTTTTACTACCCGGGTAGATCAATACTCAAAAGATAAGTAAAGAAATACTGAACTACCTCTTTAAACAAAGAAGGAACCAAATGGACATTGAATTACAAAACTAAAGGAACAAAAGGATAATTGAAGAAATTAATTTTGTTACTTTGAGAATAAAAGGACATTTTATAATTTTATTTGACACTTTTCGCTTTTCCATCGGAAACTTCTATTTTGAAAGAAGTTGTATTGTTTTAGTTTATTCCATTATAAAATAAATCGCATAGTGAATGGTATTTGTATATTGTGTAATAAATCTGCCAAGTTTTTAATCTTATGAAAAGTCTCTTGGTGAGTCTTTCTAACCTGACTACACAGAACGTAGGTCTGATGTATAGTATCGAACAGTGGCGGCTGGTGATCTAAATATAGGTTGGGGCGCTAGCATTTCTAAAAAAAAACAAATACATCTGACTTTGACTTTAAACAGAAAAAACAAGCCACCTTGTGTCTCAGTTGCATAAGACAGTTTAATTGGCAACAGTGGAGGACAGTTTTTCAAGTAAGACATCACTGAACAGTGGAGGAGCCTCTGTTCATTCAAGTTAGGCAGGACTCATACATTCAGATTTAGACTTCAAACAGATAGGCTACCACAGACCTCCTGGCAGCACCGGGTCCAAATCAAACACAACAGCACTGTCATGTTGCCTAGAGAGGTGCTAATTGCTGCCCCCCACACACAACTCCTTGCTGCACAATTCCTTTGTATTGCTAAACCGCTAAAAACCTCAGACTGAGAAGAGCCTACTTGACTGGTCATTCAAATGAGTCATCATACATTTTGAGACAAAGACATACAACAATGCCAATTCTGTAGCCTTCATCGAGTTGTTCAGCAATGCTAAGCCTGCCAAAAAAGTTTAGCTTCATACTGTTGTCAAGATGGCTGCGGCTACTTTCATGCCGTTTGCACTTTTCAGCAAGATGTTTTAGGTCTCGTACCCCCGTCGTTGTCCACAATGGTTCGGTGCCAGCACTTTGAAATAGCAAACAGGGAAAGCAATACTCACAGCACATCCAGCTAGCCAACTCCGTTTGTCCTAACACGAGCGAGAGAAGCCCCGGGTATAAGCCCGACCGCGATCACTTTTGCTGTTGAATGTGCAAATCTGGTCGCTCTGGTCCAAGTTCCTTTACTCTTTTCTTTTCTTCCAATGAACGCCTTGAGAAAGGTTCTTTTTGCAAAGAAATAACCGAATTTTCTTTGCTTTCTGTTCCACTTGAAGAAGCCATTTCGAATTATCTCTCTCGCTTGGTCTAGGTCTACTTGAATGAATGAGTAGCAGCCGACTGAACCTAGCCGTAGTACTTGCGCACTCGCAGTGATATCCTGCTAGATGCCGGCTGGGCGTGATAAACATGCCTTAAATCCAATCCAATAATATCATAAACCATGAGGACTAATCAGAAAAGGGTAGGATAGTCCGGGGCGCACAGGCCTGCGCCCGGGGGACTACTTTTTTGGCCGCGAATCAGGCAGCAGAATCAGGGGGCTCGCCTGAAAATGAATGAGTGCTCTGATTCACCATAACATTACCGGCGCCCTGCAGTCCCCTGAACATGCATATGTAATGTATTAAACTTTAGACAACGCAAGGCCAACATATAACATGTTTAAGCTACTAAAAAATTAAATAATAATAAAAAATAATAATAAAAAATAATATTTTTTTTAAAACTTTTTTTAAAATTTGTATGTGGGGGAGGGGGGGCGGCGCCCCAGCGCCCTCTATAGGCCGGCCGCCACTGGTATCGAATCATTTGGAAGCAGGAGTGCTACATAGACTTAAATGTATATGGATTGATCTGAGAGATTGGAATAGACTCGGTTAGACATTCAGTCTGAGAAGGGACAAAATTACAGGGAGTAACAGAATGGTTAGAACTCATGGAAGCAGTAGGTAAGAAACTAAGTAGACTAGCAGCAGAACAGTGATTTGGTAGACTACCTTGAATGGAAGGCAATGATACCTTTAATGATAATAGTGATGGGCAGAGCGAAACTTTCTGAAACATTGACACAGTTGAAGCGATTGCGTTGAAGTGTCGGTGTCATGAAGCATTTGACACCTGCCTCTCTAGTGACATCTCCTGGTCTAAATTACTCTTCACAACAGCGATAAATTTTAATTAATGAAGCATCCTTTACTCTTGTAAAATTCAGTTTGAATATCAATTTTTTTCTCAAAACCCTCTCCAACTGAGTCTATATTCATTAAAAGTGTTCTACATAGTGTTGTACATATTCTCATGATGAGATGATAATTATCATTATTAAAGTGAAATGAAAATGTGTGTTTCATGAACCTAATGCCATCATATCGACCAATGTCCTTCTATTTCCTCTTGCATGTCTGATAAGGAGAGTACATTGAAACAATAAATTCTAATTATTTGAAAAACAATTTTCGCCATTTACTGGTTCATATTTAAAGCGTATTAGCTTTTCCCAGCTCATAGCATTGTGGAAAGGAAATGTATATTAAATAGCACACAGATAGGTAGCCTTTTTTACAGTTAATAAATACCATTATGCTCATGCATGTGGGGAACTTCATTAACGTGTTTCAATCTTACGTTTCTCAACATTGAGGTATTTTTGGTGCTCTATTAGGCTATAGGCTACCTAGCTTAGATGGCCCCGCTTGAGTAAGAGCAGGATTCCATGGTAATGCTGATATATCGGGATGCGTTGACCGCAGGTGGCGAAGCGTTTTAATAGAGCAGGTGCCAGTTTTAAATCATGCACCGTGCTTTATATGGGGTCGCTTGTTGGAAATAATCCCATAGCCTACAAAAGACGTCTTTCATGAACCTTCCTTTATTAACAATATCTCTCTACAAAATCTCAAACGCACTCTCGAATCTCTCCCTCTCCTCTGACAAACCCCCATGACTTGGGTATGGAAGACCAAATGGCTATATTTCTGTAGAATGTGATGTCCTGGAATAAGGAAAACTATGGGTTTGCGTTAATTATAACCCCTTTTTATTATGCTTACCCTATCCACAGCTGCCCCCGAGTGGATGTCGTTGATGTCCCAATTATAGTAGCCTATTCGTCGTTCTCTGAAATTATAAATTAATTTACAACTTTAAACAAACCCTACAACTGCTGCAGGCTATAATAGTTCAAATGGCTTTTTACAAATAGGCTAGTTCTGTGAAATTTTAAATAAGATAATCTTTGTTTATGCAGATATTTCTCACGTTTATAACAAGTCAAATTTTACGATAATTAGTTGTGAATTAAGCGAGTTGTAGTATATTTTATCAGGGGAAGTCTGCATCAGTTAATATACGACCAAAATATATACTAATAGTAATATGGCGGCAGCGTAGAAATCTGAGCGGTTTCTAGATTTTTATGTTTATGGACTGAGCAACCAATGGTCACAGCTGACCCTCCCTGTCCCTTTCACATTTGTCAGGCCGATAATAATTGCGTATTTATTTTGAAATAAATACGCAATTAAATAAATAAAAGAGGCGTAAAATAACAAATATTAATTAATTTCATTGCTAAATTAATTATTTCATTGTTTATATACGTATGTATTACATGATCTATTTCATTGCTTATTTATTAAATCTTGTCACATTTGGTCTTTCATACTTGGGGGTGCTTGAACCATTTTTATATTTAGAAAGTTTGTGGGTGGGAAAGGAATGTTTATCTGTGGGTTTTGCACAGATAAACAGAAATCCCCCGCCTTTCCACGTACACCCGAATGGAGGTTCATATGTGAGTGAAAAGAGCCTCTGATGCCAGATCCGTATAGGTGACACATCTCAACAGGTAGGCTCTAAGTTCAGCATGTATTGGTTTGAGATACCGCCCACAATGACAGGCGTCACCGTGACGTCCGAAACTTCACATGATAAGAAGTGAACACGGTTGAATTAAAAATAAAGTACACTAATAATAATACAACCAACATGTTATGTAATGTGTCAGCTAACATTAGTAATTGAACATAAAATTAAATAGGCTATCCTAGTCGTTGTGCTAGCCAACTACCTCAATCATTCCAAATGCAAGCCAGGTGGCAAACAAACTTAATGCAAGCTAATGGTAGCTGACATTATTTAGCTAGATAGCATTTTCCTTTTTAAAAAAAAAAAGGTAGCTAGCTAGAGTTAGTGAATGTGTATGCCTTTGGCAACCCCAAAGGAGCACAATAATTTTCTCCTGATTGTGCCCCCCCCCCCCCGGCAACTGGAAACTAAGCAGTTAGCTACAGCTACGGCACTTACGCCTCACTGAAATGTGCAATTTTCAACTGGTGATAGTAAAGTAATAAAGTGAATGTACTGGGAGTCATGGGAATCCCAAAGATGGATTACCTATTCATGGCAAACCTTTATGTTGAAGTTTCAGGAAACGTTTGCGTGATGGTTGCGCCCGCTTTTCCAAATGCCACGAAATGCCTGCCGTTACTTTTCAAAATAATTTTTAATTAATCTAAATCAAGGCATGTCACTTAACTTGAAATGAATAACGTTATCTGATGTAAACTAAATTTCATTGCAAAACAGCTGAGCCCAAAATAGCATCCTTTCGTTAACCACATTTTAATATAACGATTAGCTAGCTAGATGATACCTTGTTAGCCCCATCGTTAACATTCAAGCCAGACTCCCGACAGAACATTGTCTTTGTAAGCTAACTGCCAATGTCTAAAAATGTAACGTTATCCTAAACATAAAATTAATGTTTCTCACTTACCACTTCTTTGCTAGTTATTATCCCGAGTGTGTTGGGCAACTGTCCGTGACCATGAGTGCAGTGAGTCAATGACAGTCGACCTGTACCTCTTTTGAAAGCTTTGCATATCCGCCGCAAGATTCCGGTGTTCGATTTCAGATCAGATGGATATTATTTGTGTAATATGTCCCGTTTCAACCAGAACGCGCATCAATGCTAAGGCTAAACAGGATACAGAGGGCAAAGGAAGTGACGTCGGTAACATTGCACTCAAGGGGCCAGCTTTCGGCTCTCAACTTCAGCACCGGATATAATGTCACTGCTGATATCTATTTTTTGAGCTCAAAAAGACAGTTTTCCCATTGGGTTCCATTAATTTTTGACAGCAAATTAAAAATATTTCCATTAATATAATGATGGTAACTCTGTGCATTATATTTCTTTAAAAAACCGCTTATCATTTTTCCGAAGTAATTATTTTGGTTCTTACCACAAAGACAAAGATATGATTTTTTTTGTATTTTTTATTTTGGCCTATCTGCACCTTCCTCGTTGTACATGTGACTTGACTGGACACAACTGTGCATGTGAGATGTGCGCAAAATTAAAACTTCCTGGTTTGGATGTGCTCCCTGTTGGTTTCTATTGGCATCACTGTCTCTACATTATATATACTCTAAGGTACTGACAAATTTACTTTATTTAACTTTATTTCTTTTACCATTAAATCGCAATTTAATATTACATGTGTATAAGCGTCCGTGTACTTGGGTCCATAGCTAACGACGCACTTCTGTATTGCTCCTTTCTGATCCACATCCAAAAGTGCTCAGCAACTTTGTGAGCAACCCGTTAAGTGCGTTTTTCGCTGTGAGACTTACCAGAAAATACATCACCATATTTGAACACTTTCACCTTCTTTAGATCCCTTTACACCGCATTACCACATCATACCATTTCCACCTTTTATTTACCACCTCACACTATACCATATTACCATCTTTCTCTATAATTTTCAGCAAGTGATACCACTGCGAAGCAACCACACCTAAAATGTATTTAGGAATTGTTAATCTAGTTATAAGAGATGTTGTGTTGCTTGTTTGATTCAAATACTACTTACTCTAACATGATTTGCTTCATGGTTAAAAAAGTATATTTCTTCTTAATGTTCATGATGTACAGGTGCAGCTCAAAATATTTGAATATCGTGAAAAAGTTCAATATTTTTTGCCACTCATTTCAGAAAGTGAAACTGATATATTATATAGATTCATTACACATAGAGTGAAATATTTCAAGCCTTTATTTCTTGTAATTTTGATGATTATGGCTTACAGCTAATGAAAACCCAAATTCAGTGTCTCAGAAAATTTGAATATTGTGAAAAAGTTCAATATTGGAAACTCATGGTGTCACACTCTAATCAGCTAATTAACTCAAAACACCTGCAAAGGTTTCCTGAGCCTTTAAATGGTCTCTCAGTCTGGTTCAGTAGGCTACACAATCATGGGGAAGACTGCTGACTTGACAGATGTCCAGAAGACAGTCATTGACACCCTCCACAAGGAGGGTAAGCCACAAAAGGTCATTGCTAAAGAAGCTGGTTGTTCACAGAGTGCTGTATCCAAGCACATTCATAGAAAGTTGAGTGGAAGGAAAAAGTGTGGTAGGAAAAGGTGCACAAGCAACAGGGATAACCGCAGCCTTGAGAGGATTGTCAAGCAAAATCCATTCAAGAATTTGGGGGAGCTTCACAAAGAGTGGACTGAGGCTGGAGTGCATCAAGAGCCACCACGCACAGACTAATCCAGGACATGGGCTACAAATGTCGCATTCCTTGTGTCAAGCCACTCCTGAACCAGAGACAACGTCAGAAGCATCTTACCTGGGCTAAGGAGAAAAATAACTGGACTGTTGCTCAGTGGTCCAAAGTCCTCTTTTCAGATGAAAGTAAATTTAGCATTTCATTTGGAAATCAAGGTCCCAGAGTCTGGAGGAAGAGTGGAGAGGCACAGAATCCATGTTGCTTGAAGTCCAGTGTGAAGTTTCCACAGTCAGTGATGATTTGGGGTGCCATGTCCACTGTGTTTTCTGAAGTCCACAGTCAACGCAGCCATCTACCAGGAAATTTTATAGCACTTCATGCTTCCTTCTGCTGACAAGCTTTATGGATATGCTGATTTCATTTTCCAGCAGGACTTGGCACCTGCCCACACTGCCAAAAGTACCAAAAGCTGGTTCAATGACCATGGTATTACTGTGCTTGATTGGCCAGCAAACTCGCCTGACCTGAACCCCATAGAGAATCTATGGGCTATTGTCAAGAGGAAGATGATAGACACCAGACCCAACAATGCAGACGACCTGAAGGCCGCTATCAAAGCAACCTGGGCTTCCATTACACCTCAGCAGTGCCACAGGCTGATCGCCTCCATGCCACGCCGCATTGATGCAGTAATTCATGCAAAAGGAGCCCCAACCAAGTATTGAGTGCATAGAAATGAACATACTTTTCAGAAGGCTGACATTTCTGTTTAAAATATCCTTTTTTATTGATCTTATGTAATATTCAAATTTTCTGAGACACTGAATTTGGGTTTTCATTAGCTGTAAGCAATAATCATCAAAATTACAAGAAATAAAGGCTTGAAATATTTCACTCTATGTATAATGAATCTATATAATATATGAGTTTCACTTTCTGACATGAGTGACAAAAAATATTGAACTTTTTCACGATATTCAAATTTTTTGAGCTGTACCTGTAAGAAATCCGCCAAGGTGGAAAAGCAGGCTTTTAAAGGGAATGGGATAGGACATTTTGATTGGTTTATTGCATGTCACGCCCAAGACACACCTATAATTAATGGACTAGGTTCAGCCCATTTGCACGTTGCGCCGTGCTTAGCGCTCAAAAAGAACGCCGTCAAACTAGCAAAAGTGGACTTGGACATTCCCTAAATGCACTTTACGCCAAGAATTTAGACAAAGCGCTAAGATCACCAAGATAGAGCCAACTAGGTCATTAAATAATTCCTTTAATCAAATGACTGACTTTGATAATATCGCAAGCTCAATTTTGATGTCAAACCTAATACATTAAGTGAGAGAGGACATTATATTATTCCATTGTCCATTTCAACAATGCCAGCAGACATTTTCAACCTTAGCCAGTGTTGGCTGGACTTTTTTAACTGGCAACCTGTGACCCAGGGACAGGCAGTTGAGAGAGAGCTGGCCCCTGCTTTTAAGGTGCTTTCCTTTCAGAACCTTAGCCTGTCCAGAGCTGCAGGACCATGGAGAGCGCTGACTCCACTCCCAGGCACGGAACCAGGTGTAGCTCATTGCTAATCATGGCAGCTGCTGCCTCTTTGCTCATGAATGTGCTTATATAACGGCCCTGCTCTCAATTCGGGAGCTTGCTTTAATTTTGGAGCAGAACTATGTATTTTCAGAGAATGCTTTACTTTCTCCAAAACCTTTTTGGCTGTATTTTAGATTTTTTTATTATAGTTTTTCAGTTTTCTCTTATCTGCTTGGAACCTGTGTCGTAGGACAGTTTCAAAAAAGCTGTCTACCTTTTATGCAGATACACTGCCAACTTATGCTGCAGTTAATATCGGTTCTGCTCAACACTGTTATTAATATCCACTGGTATCCTGGGTAATTACTCATGAGGTTCGGCTAAGTTTTGATGTACGGTTCAGGTTAGGTAAAATATACTGGGTACACACTGCATGGTTTTAGCCCTGATGCACCTTGTTTAATAACTCTGCAGGATATTGGCTGACTTGTGAAAAAGTTCAATATTTTAATCTAACTGAATGAAAAACAAAATGGAAGGAGTATAGTTGCTCTTACATCATTTTTTTGTTTGTTTTTGTTACATTGTTAGTAAGTTTTTCTGCTTTGTGGCAGCATAATTCATCCATGTTTATCCATGTACAGTAAATATATTCTGGTTATCAGTATCCTTTTATGATCTTGTACGGAAGCACCAGCAACCAGAGTAACTGACACTGGTGTCAAAGCCATATGGTGCCACTCATTAAATGTATGTTTCGTGGGGCTGTGATGTAGCCATGCAGTTGTAAGAGTGGTACAACTGGCTACTGAATTCAAACAATTCACCTCAAACATGACTAAAATGATACTGTCGCCAATGATCTAAGGATCACTTCTTTAGCTGATGCTCCACAAGGTGGTGGTGAAAAAACTCTTCTTGACAAAGATGCAGGGAGAAACAAAACCTCCTTGAGATAAGTATAGGGAGGACTAAAAACTGTCCCTGAGAGAACCAAAAACTTGGATACAGGGAGAACGAAGAACGAAGGTGACGACTGTAACCACGGTTCTATGAGTTCCGGATGACCATGAGGGTCGACAGCTTACAAATGTACTTTCTGGCAGCCGGATGCGTTTGAGACTTTTATACCCAACAATTTGTCATGGCTATGACCTCCGCGTGATGAGGTCACGTCAATGCGGATGTCCTAAAAACTCTTCTTGCCCCTGAAAGGGTCCAGAGTGACCATGACGCCAAATAGTCATCCGGAACTCATAGAATCGTGGTTACAGTCATAACCTTTGTTTGATTTCATTCCTTTGACCATTAGGGTCCACAGGTTATGGATGTCTTATCCCCCCAAGTCACAAGGGACAGTCATACTATCAAGCGGCTGCCAAGGCCACCGGCAGGATAGCCTAGCCGACATTATAAAACCTTGAGAACGTGCAGGCAGACACCCAAGTCGCCTCTCCACAGATATCAGGAAGAGGGGCAAACCCTTCAGTGCTGCCCATGATGTAGCCACACTCCTGGTGGACCTACACTGGACAACCATTGGTAAAGGCCTATCACTAGTCTCACAGGCCGCAGCTATGGCCTTCACTATCCAGCGGGAATGACGTCTTAAAAGAAAACCATTTAACCCCTTTGCGCAGATAGTCACACCGGCGGGACCTTTTTGCTCAACTGAGACATTCATTGCTCCTGCAGCCAGGGTGTGGCTTGTAGACACGAGCAGAAGAGTAAGAGACTCCCAAACAGAAATACACGAGCATAAGCTCGAAAAGGAGAAAACAAAGGATCACCTTCAGAACGTAGACTAAAAATTGAAAACCCCTACCTACCCGTGTCTCCGCCAAAATGCAGTGGACCATATAAACCGGCCCTCCAGCCATGAGCTGAGGAGAAGGAGGGGGTCTCTCAGTAGGGGACAAAGGACTGACAAGTAACGGTTTTAATCGGAAAACGTGAAAAGTAGGATGAATGCGCATGGAGCGCGGTAATTGAAGACACCATCACCGGGTTAATTTTACGGATGATTTTGAACGGTCCCACGTAGCGCGGGGCGAGTTTTCAAGACTCAACCCGCAGAGGCAGATCTCGCATGGCGAGCCAGACTCGCTGACCCATCCGATAAGGATGGGTTAGGGTTAGGGTTAGCAGAAGCTTTTTAGGGTTAGGGTTAGTCTGTCGGCAGAACCTTTTTGAGATGGTAAATGGTAAATGGACTGCACTTATATAGCGCCTTTATCCAAAGCGCTTTACAATGGCCTCTCACTCACCCGTTCACACACACATTCACACACCAATGGCGGCAGCTGCCATGCAAGATGCTAGCCTGCTCATTGGGAGCAATTTGGGGTTCAGTGTCTTGCCCAAGGACACTTCGACATGTGGACAGGAAGAGCCGGGGATCGAACCGCCGACCCTGCGATCAGCGGACGACCCGCTCTACCTCCTGAGCCACAGCCGCCCCATAGATGCCAAAGCTTGCATGCTAAATGGCACTTGGACAGCGTGTTTATATTTACACAGATTCGGCTTATGCTTACAGTGTTTGTCACATTTATGGTACTATCTGTAAAACAAAAAGGGGTTAATAAAGCAGATGGCACACCTATTACACACGGGGAAGCCATTTCAGACCTGTTGGAGGCCATGAAATTACCTAAAGCGCTGGCCATTATAAAATTCCCAGCACATCAAAAAACAAACACCTTAGTTGCCAAAGGCAACAATTTAGCAGACAAAGTAGCGCGCCATGCGACAATACGACCAGCCAGTATGGCACCAATAGTAGCAGAAGAACCAGCTCCCACAGTGGACTTGCTCTCCCTCATTGAGGCGCAGGATAAAGCAGGTGCGTATGAACACAGCGTTTGGATAAAAATAGGCGTGGTAAAAACACAAGTCGGTGTCCAGAGGGGATTGTGGAGAGGGCCAAAAGGACACTTTGTAGCACCAACGGCATTGGTTCATACCCTAATTAAGGATGCGCATGGTCAAGACCATCACGCAAGGGGGGAAGTCATTAAGCGCAGTCAGAATGCCTGGTAGTCGCCCTATTTGACAAGTATGGTAGATCGGGCAATGAACGACTGAGTTCTGTGCGACCTATAATAACAGGAAGGCATTTTCAGCGCCAATAGGGCACATTCCAGCACCTGATTGACCATTTAGACACATCATGATAGATTACGTGGACACAATTGAGTGAATTCAGAACCAGAGGTACATACTAGTGATAGTAGACAAATTCAGTAGATGGGTAGAGGCAACACCCACCAAGAGTCCAGATGCCAAATCAGTGATAAAATGTTTGTGTAAGGAAGTGTTTCCCAGATTTGGGATCCCAGATAAGATCAGCTCAGACAATGGACCACATTTCATAGCCAAACTGGTGAAAGTCACAACTACAATGTTGGGCATCACCCACAGTCACAAGGAATGGTGGAAAGGGAAAATGGCACATTGAAAGCAAAAATAGTCTAAATATGTGCAGACGGAAGAATTAGCTGGGTAGAGGCCCTACCACTGGCACTAATGAGCATGAAAATGCAAACTAACAGAAGTATGCATCTAATCCTGCACTAAATGCTAACAGGCAGACCCATGCCAGTACCATACATACGAAGCCCATACAACGGATCGGCACTTGAGCAACTTGAAAGTGAAATGTTCAGTTATGTACAGCATCTAACCTTAATACACAAGACAATTTTCCAACAGGTAAAAGGAGCCACTGAAGGAAGGATGAGCAACATTTCAGAAGATCTAGGTGAAATACGCCCGGGAGACTGGGTGTATATTAAAGTGTTCAGAAGAAGGTGGAATGAACCCAGATGGGAAGGACCATATAAGGTGGTCCTAGCAACTCCTAGGGCACTTAAGGGTGCAGGTAAAACAGTGTGGTTTCACCTCAATCACTGCTGTAGGGCAAGAGAACCAGGATGTGTCCTTAAACAGGTTAGAGACGATTTTCAGGCAATAAGGGAGGATGAGGAAGGTGCACCTTCAGCGAATAGTGAGGAGGAGAAAACAAGAGAAGCGTAGAGGGGGGCAAGGGCAGAATGGAGGAGTAAAGGAGAGTAATGATGGGAGTGTTGTTATTGTTACTGTTAAAGGAAATACACCCTGTAATGCCAGCCTCACCAAGTGGTTGGGACACCAGCTAAATGGAAAGCCAAAGGGAAAGTGAGAGAACACTTAAGAATGAGCAGGCTCAGCAAAGAGCAACTTCAAATACACCACGTACCCGGCACATAGAGAAACATGTTTTACCAATGGCTGGAGTATTCTGCTCGACAAGTGACTCAAGAAACATGTATAACATGCTACAACACTGGTAAAGTAAGAAATCCCCAGGTGAGACCGCTGCCTTTCACCCAGGAGGACTGTATCCTCAGGCAAGGAATGTTACCTAAGTTGCATGATGTACTATATGGCTGTCCCAGGGATGGCTCGCGGAGGGGAAAAGACAACTCAAGGACGAAATGAAGGAATCCTAGAGAAAAACAACTGCCAAAACCAACGTATTCCAACTAGTAGTGAAGTTGTGGGGGTACCTCCAGGAGTCACCATACCGGATGGTATTGAGTTTCCACTCTGTATTGTACGTGACAGCGTGCTTGAGACAGTGATGCAGGACTATATACAAAGCCATGGAAACTCCTCAAATCCGCAGATTGCCTGGCATAAATTGAATTATAACAGTGACCCAATGTGGTCTACGCTGCTCAAGTGTCAAGAAGTAGTCATGAACTGGGGAATGTCTGCTCAACTAAAAACAAACAATGGGTCATTAATGTAGCCCTATTTCACGGTGCCTGACCTCCAGTAGAGCACATACCCGATAGCAGATGTATACTGGTACTGTGGCAGAGGTACACAAATTAAGGCCACGTTGGAAACAAACTGGACAGAGATATGCGCACCAGTTGCGTTGACAGGACGAATAACGGTTATCGGACTAAAGTTGCATCAACAGGTGAGGCAACGGAGAAATTTGTGGGAAGAAGACAAGAATATACAAATAAACTGGGCAGGCAACCCTGTAGGTATTCCTTCAGAACACAATGTGCACGCCCATTCCTCCAGGCAATGGGCGTGCACACCACCAATGCGCTGATAATACTGTTTCCCTGGAGCCAGGTTAAAAGAAATGCAGAACGGGTGAATTATCTATGGTACAATCAGCAAAGTTGTATCAATTACACTGTGTTGTCATTACAAGAAATAAAGGAACAATTACATGCGACTTCAATTATGGCTATAAAAAACAGGTTAATTCTCAATACGATGCTCGCAGACTCACAAGGGGTGTGTGAACGAATCGGGGGAAAATGTTGCAGTTATTCCAATGCACACGGGAAAAGGGGGGAATATCACAAAATACGAAAATACACCAGGAGAATTGAAGGAATGGTCATGGTGGGAATTTTTTTAAGTCATCATGGAAAGCACTATTAGTGAAGATAGGGGTGGTAATAGGATTGATATTAGGGATTCTGATGGTCACCACATGCTGCGTGATCCATTGCATCGATCCCTGGTCTAAAAGATGATGGCTACGGTGACTGGACAATTTCCGGTTGTAATGACCCAGAAAAGGACACAGCCAACACAGATGACTATGAGACGGTGGTTGTGGAAGCACCAGTGTGGGTGATCGACACCATCCCCTCTGCCCCCGAATGTAAGGATTGCCATGGAAGGATATTGAGCCAGTGCATATGGCTCACGATGGCGGAAAGATTGTTCATTGTAACAATCATACAGACAAGGCCGCCACGGTGGTACAACGGTAAGAGAGCCGACTTTCAGTCGGTGCAGTTGTACTCCGAGGATCGGGGTTCGCGCCTCAGTCCTGCCAGATCCGAGCATGGCCGGTGCCCTGTGGGAGCAGCAATTGGCGGCTGCTTCCGGGTGGGGGTAGGGGCTCAGAGAGAATCTTTGCACACAAAAAGGTTTTTGGATTTGGAATCACGGTCAGGAGCTCGAGGAGCCTTGTAGAGGACATGGTGCCCTCCTTCCTACTACCGGCTGACATAGTTGTATAGCAGTGGTTCTCCAGCGGTTGCTACACTTTGGGAATTGAATTAGAATAGGGGTTCAATTGGATACAAAATTTGGAGAAAAAAAATCTAAAACAAATTTATTTGAAAACAATCATACAGACAGGACCCAATGAGCATCGGGATCAATGTGGGAATCTAGTAAACACTAAGGGCGGCCCGCTCGACTGCCCCTTCGGAAATCCTCTTTGTGAATACGGTGTGAGAAGAGGTGCAGGCTGGGAATGCAGGAAGCACCACCCGCTGCCCCAACTGATAAATGATCCTCAGTTTTAGAACGCTTATGCGAAGCACATTTGGGGTCTCGATGATGTGGAGTGCACAGCGCCCTGCTGCATGGAGACGGGAGAAACAAATCACTGTGCATTGCATGTGGTAGTAACCTCTCCACAGTGATGACCTTTTACGGTGTGCAAAACATCTGGGTTGATGAACGAAAAAACTACACTGACTGCACACTAACATGAAGACAGATGTTCACGCTCAGGAGCGAATCGCTCCCTTACCTATGACAGTTAAAAAACACACATAGTTATCTCACACTCACACAGCTAAAACATACACATAATCATTTTACACTCCTCTGCCAGAGAATATCATAGCCAGAGGCTGAGTGAAGTGCTAGCAACCTCTCCTCTGTCCAATGGTCCAATGTTTTGACACAGTATGTTAATCCGCTCAAACACCTTATGTAACTCTGTAAAACAAGATTTGATTGTGCACTTAGAACATGTGGCTGGTCTTATTATTATTATTAAACACATGCTTAAGCAGACAACATTTATATGGTTAAATATTTGTATTTATAAAGAAGAATGAGACCACACTGAGTCTCATTGGCCCTGTTGCTATAGTTCAGGAGAATAAAGGCAATGCAATCACATTCATGTCTGTCACAATCATCGATGGCATGCATGTGGAAGGGGGCCACAAGAAGCATGTAATGGGAACATGCCTAAAGCAGTGCTGTGGCTTACTACTTACATTAGCCTGCAAGTACTGAGCAATGGCTACCTGAGCAATGGCTATCAAATTACTGGTGGCACATATTAAGCAGTAGAAAGGCCGGCTAAGGAGTCTGCTGAAGTATTTACCTAAATGCACCACAATGATTTGTAGTTACCTGCACTTATTGATTTACACATGATTATACTGATAGTAAGATCTCTTGAAGCTACCCTGCAGAAACGGGTACAGCTATGTGTTTTCCTGAACAACCCATATTGTAACCTTTTGTTGACTGATGTGAGGAGAAAGGAGCATGGTGTGGCTTTTACCCACTTCCTGTAAAATAGGGAGGGGATGTTTTCCACATCATGCTCTTCTCTGCTGTTGGACCTCCGTCCAGGCGGCAGTCATCATCTTGATAATCGCTGAGGTCATGAGATAGCGTTTCGCTATCTGACTGGATGGACTCTGACAACAGCTGTTAGGGAAAGCATGTGACTATGAAGTCGCAAAGGGGGGAAATGTGGAAGAAAGTTCTATGCAGAAAAAGTTTACAGTCAGAGTCTGGTATGTTATCAGCTGAATGATATACAATAAACCGAATTGCATCAGACTTTGAATAATCAAGCTTATTCTTTGAAGAAACACTGAACAGTGTGAGAAGGCCTTCCAGACTATCTGGCCCTGATCTGATTGTTAACTGGGCCAGAACTAGCTAGCCAGCGAGCAAACGTTAACTTAAAAATGTTAAGCAATTTAGCTAATGTTAGCGCGCTCGTCCAATTTACCTTTTGCTGCCATTGATCTTACTAAATAAAAAATAATAATTAACTCATCAGAAATGTGTCTAGTTGCGATAAATAAAAAAATGTTCAATGAAATAATCAAATACTTGAACATTTCACTACAGGTCACCGTCTGCTATTTGTTAGCTCCTTCATATTCAAAACTTGCCCTACTCTATCACTGAATAATCGGTAGCTAGCAACTGGTAGCAACCCAACCGCTTAAATTAGAAATAGTGGGAGGGACTCATACATTTAATTGACAGTATTATCGTTCAAGTCATGGCAGAAGAAAATGACAGGAGCCTCCAGGTGGGTGCAAACTTCTCTTCATATGGGTGCAAGAAGGACCAAAATTCTAGCAAAGGCTCGTGGAGCATATTCCTTTCACCCAGAAAGATCAGCGAACACACCTTGGTGGCAAGCCGTGGTAATGTACTAACCACAGTCAGGAGTACCAATTAGATGAAACAGTAGTCCTCTCTGAGCTCTATCTCCAAAAATAATAAATACCAAGTGGAGCTGGTATGCCCCAGCCCTATGCCATATTTGAGGGTAGTTCAGGTAAAACCACAGCTTAATGAGACTTGGATTTACGCTGCTGTGGGAAAAAATGTTGAGTGTCTGGGTTAGGGTTCCCCTTCATGGACGTGCGGTAATGACACCACTTGTTCTGTGATAAACCCAGCCAGCCTCCAGATCCTCTGAATCTATCGCATGCGGTACACAACCACAGATGTGCCTGCCATTGTAGCCAACATCCACAGGGGAAACCTAAGCCAGTGGCCTGGGTATGCGTAGGCCTATCCATATTGACCATAGACTTACCCAATCAAATGGCAGAAAACATATTTTTTACATTTGAATTTTTTAAGATAATGAATTTGATTTATTTTCCGTATGTGTCATCATTGTATTGTGACCAATTAAAACTGGAACATAAAAAAAGTTACTGCATGCGGTAGAAAAGGTCATATGCGGCAAGGCTGTCATCCGTGTCATCAAAATTAGTTTGTGAGTTATCATTTAATAAATTCAGAGACAACTCAGATTTTGATTACGACAAGGTGCTAAAGTTAACCGAGGAGCTGATGAACAAACACAACATTCTTCACGGCAGTAAAAATTACTGGCAAAATGGACAAATTCTGTAATTGCAACACGGCCTACTTTAGGGAAACGTCAAGCATCAAGAACAGCAGCGATTTAAAGCAAATGTGGAATAGCATTCTGGACACGCATATCGCAGAACAGAATACAAGATTTCAAGAAGACACATATGGCCTTTGTTCAGCGGCGGTCTCCTTTCTCAAAGATTCGCAAATTTTGGCCGAAAAGAACAACTGAAGGTCCCCTGCGAGCTGTATGGTATATCAATGCCTGATGCTGAATTCAGCGTTTTCATTGACCAGTTGAACCACAAAATTTAATCGGGAACCTGTTCTGTTCTTCCATAATAGATGTAGCTTAGGCTACTGGACACTTGCCCTCAAGACATTTTCCCATGTTTAAATTCAATATTAAGAGTCATTGCCTCACTCCCAATGACATCTTGCAGTGTGGAGAGACTGTTTTCTACCACAAACAGGATTAAGACTCGTCTTCGGTCATCAATGAATCGCGCTCGGCTAAACAACTTGACTTGGCACCTCCTCCGCAACAAGCCAGCAAAGGTACAATTATAGCAAGCTACATTTTTCATGTCCGCCATGGCAATGTTACTATAATGTGGTCACTAAAGGTGCTGTCTTGTAAGTTAACAGGTTGTTAATATCACTTATCACTTGTAGAGGTCATAAGTAAAAAAATAATAATAAAGTTTGACAAAAATGGTTGGCTGTAAAGTTGTATAGTTGTAAAGTTGTATGGCTGTGTTTCTGCCTGCGCCAGGGCTTGCTATTCATGCTTGATGGTATGGGTTTTTAAGTGTGCTGGTCTTGTTTTTCCTTCGACTTTGTCGTGTATGCCTACATATCAGCTGTTTGATTTGAATTCAGTTTTTTTCCCTCTTAATTCGGGATAATAAACTGCCTGTCACCAGCGGACGCCTGCTATAGGGAGTAATGTTGCATTGTTGTTTTGGGTTTATGTTAAGCCTGTGTTCTCCTTGTTGTGTACTTAGTCTTGCTGTAGCTAATTGATTTTAAAAATGGAGAAAAATGTATTCACGTTATTTGTCATTGCCGTTAGAAATACAGTAATGTCATAGGATAGCTCCAAGCAGCGCTGGAGCGGGACATAGAGTGTGTGGACTCACGGTGACTCCCCTCCCTGTATCGGACCATTTCTTTATTTCATTCTCTCTCTCCAACCCACTCTCCCCCAACTCCTCTAACAAACTACCCTCTGTAACTTTCAGGAAAAATCTCCACACTCTCGCACTCCTCTCTCTGTACCTCTGCTCTCTCTGCACTTCCTCCTCCTGCATATTTTGTTAATTTTCCTATTGATGTTGCCACCTCCACCTTTAACTCCTGCCTCTTTCAGTCTCTCGACTCACTATGTCCTCATGTCTCCAAACCAGCTCGATCATCACCCCCCTGCTCGTGGCTGACAGATTCTCTCTGATCCAGCAGAACCACACTGCGAGCTGCTGAGAGAAAGTGGAGGAAATCCAGATCCCCAGATGATCTGGCCTCATATCAAACTCTGCTGGCAGTCTTCACATCAGCAACCACATCTGCTAAGATTTCATTTTTTTCGTCAAAAATGAATGCATGTGTGTCTAACCCACGTAAACTCTTTTCCACCTTCTCTTGCCTGCTGATCCCTCCTCCACCCCCCTAACCCTCTTCCCTCTCTGCAGATGACTTCCTAATCCACTTTGAGGAGAAGGTAGCCAAGATCCGAAACTCCTTCACGAATCCGGTGACACCCCAAATCCTCCATAATGAACACACTGCTACACTTCTGTCCTTTAAAACTCTGGAGGACACAGATGTACTCCATCTTGTATCACACCAGCGGTGCAACCACCTGCCCACTGGACCCCATCTCTTCGGCAGTCTATATCCGGTGAGGTCTTTCCATATCTGCCCTCCATTATTAACACATCCTTAACCAGTGGCTATGTTCCTGCTGTTTTCAAAACTGCCTGCGTTACCCCACTCCTTAAGAAACCTAGCTTGGACTCTATTGTACTGTGTCTCTCCTGCCCTTCCTGTCAAAAGCTCTTGAACGAGCTGCCCTTAACCAACTGTCTGTTTTTCTTCATCAGAACAACCTGCTCGACCCTCATCAGTCCAGTTTCAGAACCGGGCACTCTACTGAAACTGCGCTCCTGGCTGTGACTGAGGCACTCACCACTGCTAGAGCCTCCTCCCTCTCCGCTGTCCTGATTCTCCTTGACCTGTCTCCACACTGGCTGAGATGGGCATCTCTGGAACTGCTCTTTCTTGGTTTACATCATATCTCACAGATAGATCCTACCAAGTCTCCTGGAAGGGCTCTGCACCTCATCCACTTTTTACCCACAGGGATCTGTACTGGGTCCTCTGCTGTTCTGCATTTACACTAAGTCTCTTGGTTTGGTTATTAATTCACATGGCTTCTCTTACCATTGTTATGCTGATGACACTCAACTCTTCCTCTCTTTCCCTCCCTCTACCGCACAGGTTAAGGAGAGGATATCTGCTTGCCTGGCTGACATCTTTGAGTGGATGTCTAGTCATCACCTAAAGCTCAACCTCGACAAGACAGAGCTGCCCTTCATGCCATACAAGACCTCCCCGCTTCTAGACCTGTCCATCACCGTCGACGAAACCATAGTGACTGCCTCCCGCTCTGCAAGGAACCTGGGGGTGGTCCTGGATGACCAGCTGGATTTCAAAGAACACATCAGGGCAACGACACGGTTCTGCAGGTTCCTCCTGTACAACATCAGGAAGATTCAGCTGTACCTGACCACCTACTCCGCCCAGCTCCTTGTCCAAACCATGGTCACCTCACGTCTGGGCTACCACAACTCCCTTCTCGCAAGCCTGCGCCATTCTGCCGTTCAACTGGTCCAGAACGCGGCTGCTCGGCTTGTGTTCAACCTCCCGAAGTTCTCACACGTCACCCCCCTGCTGAGGTCACTCCACTGGCTGCCAGTTGTGGCCTGGATCAGGTTCAAAGTTCTGACCCTGGCCACTGCAGCCAAAAGTTCAGGCCCCTCCTACGTACAGGACTTGACACAGCACTACGTTCCTGCTCGACCACTTCGCTCTGCTGCTGCAGGGTGACTTGCACTTTCCTCCCTCCGTGTTAACGGCACTCGCTCATCCCAACTGTGGAGCTTCTCCACCCTAGCTCCCCAGTGGTGGAAAAAACTCCCCACTCCACTGCACTCAGCTGAAATACTGTCTCTTTTCCATCGTGGTCTGAAAACGCACTTTTTCAGACTCCACCTTGACTAAACTATATAGGGCCAATTAAATAGTTCATACTTACTGTTTATCTTTTATTTTCTATTTGTGTTTTTTGCTATTTTATAGTTAAGATTGTATAGCCCACGCTATTCTATGTTCATTACTATGGATAGCTCCTACGTTGTGAGAAAGTTCTGCTTTGTCGAATTTGCTTTGTAGTTGTGTTAATGACCTTCAATATGCACTTATTGCACGTCACTTTGGATAAAAGCATCTGGCAAATAATTGTAATGTTAATGTGTAGGAAAATGCAACATTATTTCGAAAAAAACCTACCTAGTCAGCCTACCCACTTTTTCACCGGCCTACCCAAAAATTATTTATGCCTACGCCACTGTGTTAGCTTGATCTAAAAATTCACTGCACTGCATGAAAAGGTCCTTTTATGGGGCAAACATTTCAGTGCACGAATCCGAAAAACAGTCACATTTCCTGCCGTGTGCGGCATATATTAACTGCGGCTGATTATGTTTCCATTGAATTTACTAAAGTTCATGCAATTAACGAGGGTCGATTTATGAGCAAAAGAGCATGCCAGGCGTAAATTAGTGAAGGCCTATAAAAGGAGTGTTCTTGTGGAGACAAGTGCTGCAGTAATTGTTGCAAGAGAACAAGAATTATACTATTTCTCCCCGAGCAAAAAATCCTCAAATGGTATAGATTAAGCAGTCACACAATAATTACTCTTCTGGTATCATTTTAATTGACAATTGCTGCCGAAGCTGGAATTAGACATTCTGCATTTTGTCAGGTTCTGTCTGTAGTGCTAGATATGCTCTTCGGGGCACCTGCATATACATCAATTTTCCCACATCCAATGAAAATATTCAATGCACTAAACTGTGGTTTTTTGAATTGCACCTTTGAAGCATGGCTTCATTCACAAAATGTGATTAGTAGCCAGTTCCATACACTGATTGCGTAATTAGCTGTAGCCACAGTAAATAAGATAATTTCATAATAATAATAATACATTTTATTTATATAACGCTTTTCAATGACCCAAAGACGCTTACAAAAATGAGTCAGCAAAACAGAAATACATACGAACAGATAAATACATAGAACACAGTTACATGAGTAGACTGGTACATAGAAACGTAAGTACAGGGATACACAAATACATAAAAGGAAGGGAAAGAGGGTAGGCAATATATCTGGGCAGATTTAGCAGTGTGAAGTGCGTTTCTGTAGTAGAGGTGTACAAAACTCATATTTGTCATGGTCGAATAATCAGTGGGTGGTATGAGCGAATAATCGATTATTCGGATGTACCGACATGATCAGAAATTGACACCTGTCAAGTGCGAAATGCAGTAGATTTTCCTGACGCGGTAAAAGTTAAGCGACTGCACGTCACTCTGAATGGAGAAGGTGTCAAATAAGCAACAATATTGTTGTTGCAGCCACTATTGTAGGCCTATGAATTTGCATTTTTCAGATCTTAAATAGTGAATGCTTAACACATTATGGTTTCATCTTTTGGGTTGTGTCGGCTTAACCCTCCTCCCGCTGTCACCCTTCTCGTCTTGGTAAATTCGCTAAAGCCAACTTGGATTTCCAGATTTATTCAAGAAAAGATCTATTTATATTAAATAGGCTATTTATTAAATTGTTGGCTTATTAACAATGAAATTGTGGCAATTCAGGCAACAATTTACAAGTAAGAATTCTATAATATAAAATACGTAGATCAAGAAAATTATGTATTTATATGAAATTAAAAAAAGAACAAAATTTCTAAATGCAAGTAGGCTATAATGTGCTATAAACACACATCTAGGCTATAATCAAAACACGCCAAAGCACATGAAATAGGATAGCCACAAACAAGAAAATAACGGCTGTTTTCCCTGTTTTCAGTACTTTATGCACCTACCCTTTGCAAGGATTACACTGCTGTTATCTAGTGTCCTTCGCATGCCAGCGATTTTCGCGGATATTTTTTCAGCTCGAGGTTTGTCATATTTGCGAGTTTGCAAGAAAGAAGACGTAGCCTGCACCGGACTCTGCTTCTTCAACGATGGTTGTGTTGTGGATGTTTTTGAGATCATCATTGCCAAGGTCGATCCGTGGTAGGACAATTTAACATCACAAATATTGCACTGCACTTGATTGTCCCCGATTGTTTTAAATTGGTCCCAGGCTGAGCTTTTTTCGATACGGACATTTTTGCTGGCTTAGTGGCTAGCTCGGAAAGGCTAATGCGTCCCCAGCAAGAAGTAGTTTCTAGTTGTTTCTCACTAATAGTTCGACGGAACCACGAACTGAAGTGCATAATGGTTCTGTTCAGTGATTTGTATTTATGAAACAATAAACTCTGCAACCCTGTGGGCGCATCCCAGTACTCAAAAAATGCACCCTCCTTTCCTCCACTACCACCTCCTCTTCTCCGTGCTCCGGAAACAGATCTTTGTGTTTTAATTTGATGTTGCTGATTACATCTTAATTACGTATTAATGTTTATGTATTAATGAATGTCTCGACGCATACGGCAATGTCAGGTATCTTGTATACTGTGCCAGCAAATACTCAAAACATTCAGACATTTTTGCATACTTCCGGGTAGGAGAGGAGTGGTAGTGGCGTAGTGGAGGAAGGGAGGTGGGTAGTGAAGAACATTGGGACGCACTCACAGAGGTTTTCCACACTTAGCTTTCGTGTATCTCCAGCACCTGTGGTCTATACAGTCTAGAGTGCAAGACTGTATAGACCACATATACAGAGAATCAAAAAAATTTGATTCTTGCTGTCATGAACGAATAATCAAATATTCTGACTCACCCCTAGGAGGAGATGTGTTCTTTGTATGTGTCGGCGTGGACGGTGAGGTGGGATTTTTTGCATAGTCTTTCAAGTCGACAGCCAATCTGTTTCATGGTGCGGAGCTCCGGAGTGTACCAGAGGGAAGAGGTGGTGAATGAATCTGGTGGGTTGAGGGAGTTGAGGGAGTCCGAGAGAATGGTGTTGAGCGTGGTGACATATTCATCAGGAGAGGAGGGGGCAAGGTCTAGGGGGAGGGCAGAGGATGTGGACTGGGAGAGAGTGATTGGGTCAACAAATTTAATATTACGGAAGGAGATGGATAATTTTTTGGGGTGATGGAGTGAGGGCAGAGGGGCTGAGAAGAAAATACACATGTGGTCGGAGAGTGGGTATGAGAGTGGATGAAGATTAGATATAGGTAGGGAGGCAGAGCAGACTAGGTCAAGGGTAAGGCCTTTAACATGGGTGGGGAAGTTAACATGCTGGGAGAGGTGGAAACAGTCAAGGAGAGAGAGAGAAAATCAATTGCTAAGTTACAGTTGGGTTGATTGACATAGATGTTAAGATGTTAAGGAGGTGGGTGGAGAGTGAAGCAGCAATGGTAAGTAATTCAGATAATTCAGACAGAAAAGAGGGATTTGGGTTGGGGGCCGGTAGAGTAGCAGTGCAGTTATAAAATTTGGTCATTTAAATGCAAGGTATTCAAAAAATGACATGGGTGGGAGGTTGAGTTCCAGTTCATTGACTTTTATATTGCTGTTATAGAGTACGGCGAGGACCCCCCCCCCCCTCGCCCAGAGAGGCGGGGTTTAGAGAAGTAGCTGTAGTTTGGGGGGGGTAGCCTGATTCAAAGTGTAAAAGTCACCAGATTGTTGCCAAGCCTCAGTGAGGAGAAGGAGATCAATATTATTGTCCAGTATTAATTCTGATATTACAGATGATTTGTTTGAGAGAGAGCGAGTGCAAGGGAGATGGATGGAGGAGCAGGGGGGAGAGAGCGGAGGTTGTTGACGTTAACAGCATGATGCATACAGGGATGCGAGAATTAGTCCAGAATGAGTGGATGCTTGTGCCTTTAGAACGGTGTTGAGTCCGATTACGGTTGTGTTGAGGGCCTCGGTGTACATAGCGGCGACAATACCAGCTTTACTGCCAGCAGCGACAGCGGTGAGGCGGTAGTTGTTGTTTAATTTGTGGAGGTCCATAGCAGCGTTGGTTTGTAGAGAAAGAGTTATTGGAGGTTGGAGGTTAGGTAGAAAAAATGAAAGTCCCGCGGAAGTTGTTAGGAGTAGCATGAGTGCGAGTCCAATTTGCAGATGTAACATGAGTGCAATTGTAGATAAGCCGGGGAGTAGGCTAACGTTAGCTAATAATAAAAGGACTAGGCACTTATCCAAATTTTGACTATCCTCATGAACGAACTTCCGAATCATCGACTTAAAAGTCCTATTAAACCGTTCAACGAGCCCATCCGTTTGGGGATGGCACACGCTGGTTTTAATCGACTGAATGCCCAATAACGCGTACAGTTCGTTTAGTGTCCGTGACATAAATGATGTGCCCTAGTCCGTCAGAATCTCTTTAGGGATTCCGACGCGGGTGATGATTTGAAACGGTGCCTGCACAACATTCTTAGCGGAGATATTGCGCAGCAGAACTGCTTCGGGATACTGGGTCGCATAATCCACCAGAACTAGTACAAATCGGTAATTGACATTCCGGGCAAGACGCACACCACCGACGTACGTCTGCCCAAATGCCCGGCTAATAAAATCGGACCATTATACGGTTTAGTGTTTTGTCATATCTCAAGTGCCCCGCCATGCGGTTATAATATAAGCTGAGCGGCTCTTGGACCCTGAGCCACAGCTGTCATAAGTTAATCGGCATCATGGTGAAACGTGATTGAATAATGGGTTAATTGTTTCTGATTGCTATGACAGTGAGCCTGGGCTTGAAAAGGGAGAGGCGGGCGGACAAACCTGAGCTGGCTAAAGATGGAGGAAGAGAGAGCTCCGGAAAGCCACAGCCGGCAAAAGAAAGAAACCAAACGGAAAATAAAAGAACAAGCATGTTTTCCGCATCTTCTGTGTGGTCTCAACGTTATTTCGAGAGGTGGCACTCGAACTTGCCACAGCCTTATTTTATGAATTTTTTTACGACACTGAAAACTGTATACTCCCTAAACACAAATAAGCTATTATGTTTATTGTTGTTAGGCACTGAATGTTATCCACCTGAAGATGTTGGTTTCTGTGACATCCAGAAAGGCCCCAAGACTCAGATTCCTGACACAAGACTTCTCTCCCCGGGCGAGTCCTGAGTGAATAAGACTTTGGGATGCCGATACAAAAAAATGTTGGGACATTTTTGTGTGAATTAGATAAGCCATGGTAATCCTCTTCTGTCTGCACCATGTGGGATTCTTCCTACTCCAGTGAAGTCTGATAAAGATCAAGGCAATGAACGCAGAAGACTTTATGTTAATAACAGGGGGACTGCCTTGGATAACCTGGTCTTTCATAAGATTTCAGCCCCGTACAGCATTGAGCTTTCTATGCAATATTTTATAAGCAACCTGCTCGACACTGCGCTCTACTGCTTTGCATCAAATGTTGGACGTGCCTGAGTAGACCTCTGCAATATCAACAAGATCAGTGCAAACAGTATTTTCTTGATATATTTTAGGGTACAGTACGGTGTACACAGACAGGAAGAATGGGAGTGAGAGAGAGGGAGAGACATGCGACAAAGGTCACACGGATTTGTTGTCTGTTCTTTTTTGTTTATTTTTCGTGCATCATTGATTTCCTGTTTTTTTTACTTCTGCCCGTGTTCTCGCGACCCTGTTTCCTCGACTGTGATTTTGTACCTCCCCGTTTTTTACCTTCGGTTTTCTGCACTCCTGCCTGCTACTGGGTCCGTTATTCCACCGGCCATAACAGTAGGAACTCGCCTGTTGGGACCCCTGTCCCGTCTCGGCCCATGCCGCCTGTCCCGTCCCGGCCCATGCCTCCTGTCCCGTCCCGGCCCATGCCTCCTGTCCCGTCCCGGCCCATGCCTCCTGTCCCGTCCCGGCCCATGCCTCCTGTCCCGTCCCGGCCCATGCCTCCTGTCCCGTCTCGGCCCATGCCTCCTGTCACGTCCCGTTCCATGCCACCTGTCCCGTCCCGTTCCATGCCTCCTCCCGAGCTGCGGAGCCAGCTAACCTCCGGTCCCGAGCTGCGGAGCCAGCTAACCTCCGGTCCTGAGCTGCGGAGCCAGCTAACCTCCGGTCCCGAGCTGCGGAAACTACTAACCTCCGGCCTCCAGGGCATTGCAGCCGCCGCCGCCGTCCACCTGAGCGGTCCTGTCTGCGCCGCCGTCCACCTGAGCGGTCCTGTCTGTGCCGCCGTCCACCTGAGCGGTCCTGTCTGCGCCGCCGCCTTCCAGAGCGGTCACTCCTGCGCCGCCGCCGTCTTCCAGAGCGGTCACTCCACAGTCTACAAAGAAATTATACTCTGGCAGAAGCAAAAAAATTATCTGAGGTCCATGTTAAAATACATGCCTGTCATAGACAGGGGATACGTCCCAATACTCAAAAAATGCACCCTCCTTTCCTCCACTACCCTCTCCTCGGTGCCCCGGAAACTGATCTTTGTGTCTTAATCGAATGTTGCTGATTAAGCTACATATTAATTACAAATGGTTACAAGTTGATTAATATCTCGACGCAAACCGCAATGTCAGGTACATTGTATACTGTACATGCAACTACTTGTACTCAGAATGTTCAGGCAGTTTTGCATACTTCCGAGTAGGAGACAAGTGGTAGGGGGGTAGTGGAGGAAAGGAGGAGAGGAGTGACTAACATTTGGAAGCAACTAGGGAGTACGACATGGTAATATGCAAAGATTAAATCAGCTGCTGCCTGGTCAGCTGAGGCATGTTTTGGAGAAAGGCTTTGACCACACACACACATATTGGCACTATGTTTAAATTAGAATATGTCCATCAACATTGACATGCACAGACACATTGCAACTATGCTTAAGTTGGAATAGTCCCATCAACATTGGCGCAAACACACACACACACACACACACACAGGGACTATGTTTAACTTGTTTGTGCTGACCCCTAGTGGTAGGGACGCCGGCGTCTTAATTTTACAAACATCACAAATTTGTTGCTAGTACCATGAGAATACAGATTTTATCACCATAGCCTGCATATCATCATAATCAGTACTTAATATCCAATCAGCGTGCGACATATCATTTTTCTATCTGCCACCATTAGCTTGTAATTCATGAAAGTAGCATGCTATACTGCTACATTGTTATCTACAATGAACCCAACCACATGTAAGATAGCAGACATTTGAGAGTTATTTAAAGTTTTTATTTTAGGCCAAAAAATCGTTTACTATCACAGCAGCAAGAAACACCTTCCAATATCCTGAATACATATAAGTAAAACTGTCAACATGCCTACTCACTCCACAGGAAAAACAACAAGTGGTATTTGTTTGTTACCACACAACTTTCTTTTGCTATAAAAAGCTCTCGTAAAATATGAAATAAAACCGTAACCTTACCTTTGGTTATGAAGATTAAGATGTGCCCTGCGAGAATCTGAGGTTATTTTTTGCCTTGGTTGACCCGTTTTTAATATTTAATCCTTGTTACAACATGTATCCACGCTCCAAAATGGCCATGCGTAAATGACTGCATTCAAAAGATGCATTTGTAAATCCTTCACACAAACGTGATTTTAATTGACACATATATTGTCCAATAGAGCACATCCTAAGCTTTCTGAAATGGTATAGCATTCCCATAGGTAGATTTAACCAGCTGAACAATATCCATGCGTAACACAGGACTAGGTTGCATCCATTCGGCAGCCATTTTGGATCCGATTTCTACCAGTTTCAGACGCACAATGCCTCATCGTTATTGCACGGAGATTCAAGTAATAACTTTATTTGTGCATAGGTTGAATTTTGGATCTCAACCCAATTGAACACCTATGGGAGATTTTAGACCGATGTGTTAGATATCGCTCTCCACCACTAGGGATGCAAATCTGGGCTATTTTTTCTAACCGATAGTTGACCCTCATTGATCAGTTATTATCGGTTAACCGATAAGCTTAAATAGGCTATAAACAAATGGACGTGAACCATTAAAAATACAGCCGCATGTTCGAACATAGGCTGTCTACCCTGCCGCGCTAATCCGATAAGACCGCTATAGTTTAAGCTAGCCTTATTTAAAATAGCCTAACAGGGAGAAAAAAACTAATAGGTATTCATCTGAAGAGAGGCCGGTTTTGCTGTCATGGTCCCGCGAGCAGTGTTGTAGCTTCCCCAACACTGGCAATCGAACAACACAGGCAGCCTATAATTGGCTACGGCGAGCTGGTAAAAAAAGAAGAAGACACATTTTCACTCACCCGTCGTCAAATAACGTTGAAACACAAGGCCGAGCAGCAAAGTTTCTTAATTCAGCTAACGTTTGCTAGCCATTCCGTTTTGGTAGGTCTACGGCTTTGAAAGCGTGTTCCACCGGCAGACTTTGTTATATTTGTTGCAGTATGGGAAAAAACGTGGCTAGAGCCGTAGATAATTGTCGGCTAGATAAAGGCTACAGCAGCGCTACACTTCTTTAAAGATCTCAAGAAGGGAGCTGAAATCGTAGCCTCTAAACAGTTATGAATAATTAACAAAACAAATTAACCAAGTGATTTTCCCTATAGCATATAATTATAATTTTCCCTCAAGCAAATGGGTCAAATGCAAGCACATGGCTTTAAAATAACCACTTGTACAGCATAGCTACGTAGTTTCTGCTATCGGACGGAGTCCTCCTGCTCTGTTGTGTCCCAAATTTAGCTATTGTCCTCTTTTTTTTACTTTTAACACTATGCTAACGTTATAGCAAGGGCAGTGGGTGAAAACAGTTTTTTTTAATAAACATGTCTGTACTTTGTTTTAGGGGAAATTGATTGCGCAGGTATAGGTTTTGAATTAGCGGAAAGTGAGATGTCAATATGTCTATCCAACTTATATTCACCGCAAATGCCAAATGCATAAAATAGCACGCTAGAATTAAAGGCTATTTGGAATACACTTAGCTTACACTTCTGCTTCTTGTCAGTTCGTTTAGACCGTTGTTTGTCTTTGATATATGAGCATGTAGGCTAGTAGATAGGCTATAATGTGCATTAATCATTAACCTAAACAGTCTAAATTATATCTAGCCAAATACAAACCTGATGACATTGTATTTGAAAGACTGCGCTCCAGCACTAAAAACATTAACTTAAAAAAATACACACAGTCAGAAACTAAATGTGAACTTTATTATCAAATTAAACTATCCACTTCCCCTCCCCTCAAAAATTAACAAAATAGATCAACACACACAAGCCTTTGTAATAAACTAACAAAATAAATGAACAAAAAGAAAACTTAGATAAAAACTTAACATACAACGAAATGTGAATTTCAAATTAAACTGTCCTTTCCATTTTAAAAAATTACAAAATGGATTAGCCTTTAACAAATAGACTGATTTAACAAAAATAAAACTTAGACAGCCCTTCCAGCATAAGCCGACAGCTACACATTTTTGTTTTTCTGTTGATGTTTACTGCGTATGTGGTACTGGATTGTAGTAGTGCTGCTGCAAAATCGGCGTTTGTGCTTCATCGTTTTTGATAAAATGGTCCCAATTACCGAACTCCGTTTTGCTCGCTTCATTTTGTTCTCCGACTCTGTGAGAGCTAACGTTGGCTAAGTAACATAGCCATGTGAAAGCTACGGAAACAAAACTTAAGCCCGGTACACACATAAAGATTTTCTAAATCTTAACAGATTTTTTATCTGTGAGAGACCCCACACATGAAGATAAAAAATCATGGATTGAACAGTTTTGATCGTATTGTGTGTGGTGTGCTCCGATATTCCCAATACAGCACACCACATACATAAAGATTTGTCCTACGACAGTCTAGAGTCTCGTCCCCCAAGCCAGAAATCTCGCGTGATCAAGAAGACGCGTTAAACCCAAACAGAATTAGAACCCCTTGGTGTAAACAAACATGGAAGAGGCATGGGAAGAGGACATGCAGGAAGAGTTTATGATGGTGGTTGCGGGTCTAATCTTAACTGAAAAACCCAAAAGTAGAAGAAAGAAAAGACTATGGACAAAATCGTGGAGACGGCGTGAACATGGACTGTATATGTTACTGCGCGAGCTGGAGGTGAGTTGTTCTCAAATGGCTAATGGCTGTTATTAGCCTATAACGCAATAAACGTAAATAAATCTGACAGCCACCAAGAAAGAGACATTGTGCATGGTTAATTGTGTTAAAGTCGTTGTTTGTATTATGTTGACAGATAACTGACAGAGCAGGTTTCAGGGGGCTGCTTCGAATGAATGCAGAGGAATTTGAGTACATTCTCAATAAAGTGGCCCCACTGATAACCAAGAAAGACACAAAATGGAGATTAGCCATCACTGCCAAGGAGAGACTGGCTTTAACACTCCGATACTTGGCAACAGGTTTGTAGCTCAAGACATGAATTGTTGTGTAGGCCTACATTTGCTGGTGCCTAAAGAAACTAAATGATATATTGTGTTGTTCTTCTCTTTCTTTCTTTATTTCTTTCCTCATTTTAGGAGAATCATTTGCATCCTTGAGTTACCAGTTCAGGGTTGGTGAATCCACAATTTCCTTGATTGTGAGCCAAACATGCGAAGCCCTGCACCAGACACTCAGAGATGAATATCTGAAGGTAAGCTTGTTTAATGTATTATCTGTAGTCGTCAACTTGTATATTTGTACAAATAAATAAGATGTCTTTGCATTAGAATCACTGTATCTGTGTCAACTGAGAATGTGTAAAGTTCATTATGATTAGGCCTATTATTATTATTATTAGGCCTGCTGCTGCTTCTACTACTACTACAAGGCCTAATACTACTACTTCTACTACTAGGCCTACTACTAGCCTACTACTACTACTACTACTACTACCACCACTACCACTACTACTAGTCTAGGCTACTGTTGAAGCTGCAGCAGTTTAGAAGACTTATAAACTGTTTGATATCTTGGCACTCATGTAAACAAAACTTATTTCAGACACCCACTACAGAACAGGAATGGTTGGACATCGCCGAAGACTTCCATCAGAAGTGGCAATTTAACCACTGCCTTGGCGCGATCGATGGAAAACACATCAATATATTGCCACCAGCACACAGTGGAAGCACCTTTCGAAACTACAAAGGACGATTCTCTGTGCAGATGATGGCTGTCGTCGATGCCAGGTACAGGTTCAGGTACATCAGTCTGGGAGCACAGGGCAGAGCATCAGATGCAGGAGTGTTTGCAGAGTCAGATTTCAAGCAAGCACTTGACAGCGGTCTCCTCAACCTTCCTGCAGCGGATCTGCTCCCGGGCTCTGACATGCAAGCCCCTTTTATGTTTGTTGGAGATGATGCCTACCCTCTGCGCCTTGACCTGATGAAACCATACCCATACCGCAACATGGAGCATCAACAGAGAGTATTCAACTACAGACTTTCTCGCGCACGCAGAGTGGTTGAAAATGGGTTTGGAATATGGGCAAACAGGTGGAGAGTATTCCTCACCACTATAATGCTGAACCCCGACAAGGTGCAGAGGATGGCTTTCGCTACTGTGTGTCTCCACAACTACTTGTGTGAGGTGAGGTCTGACACATACACACCTCCAGGGCTGGCTGACACAGAAGATGAAAACCACAGGCTTGTGGAGGGTACCTGGAGAGTTGATAGCCTAGGAGCCATGCTCCCTCTTCAACCAGGAAGATGCGGCAACAGCTCCATGGCTGCCAAAGCACTCAGAGACAACCTGAAGAGCTACTTTGTTACACCAGCAGGCCAGGTTCCCTGGCAGGATAACTACATATAGACTTTTTGGAGCAACAATGAAACATGCAGGGGCCTATGTTTATTTTGGAAAAGAAAAAAAAGAGAAGGACATTATGGACTCATAAAACATTTCCTCAGTATCTTTGCGTTAAAAAAAAAGAAACATGTAACTGACCCTTTGACGGCTTGAACTCTTTTTATTTATGTGAATAAATAAAAACATTTTGCCAGTACTTTGGTCTTGTCATCAAATGACATGTAGCAGAACATTTCAAGATGGCATTCAGTGTGTCTTGCAAAGAAAATATTACAAAATACAACACTGGGCATCTCTTTACCTTGAAATCAAGTTAGTTTCCTCATAAATCTTCAAAAACATGTAAAAATAAAATATTTTCTGTTATAAACAAGTATAAACAATTATATATATATATATATTGTATGAAAAATATAAACAATATGGCATTAGAACTGCCACAAATTGCAGGATTAGAACTGCCACAAATGCATCATACAAATATAACACTGCTAGTGACAAAGATGTAAACAAAATTCCTCAAGACATCAGAACATAGACTGGCTAATCTGATCTATTATATACTCCGTCAAAACTGCTACAACCTCTCCAACTGTGGTGTGTCGTCATCACTCTCTAGCATTCTCTGGAAGCTAGTCTGACTGAGAGGAGACCGGTATTGAGGTAGTGCTTGTGTGTGTGTATAGGTTTGAGAAGGTAGAGGTACATGGTGAGGTAGTGCTTGTGTGTGTGTGTATGTGTTTAGAGAGGAGGGTTGTGGACGGGGCATCTGTACAGTTGAGGGTGGATGATATGTAGGTGACCGCAGGTAGGAAAAAGAGGCCATCTCATCAGAATTACGTTCAGATTGCTGAGCCTCATATAAAGCAGTCATTATCTGCAGCTTAGCTCTACTCTTCATGACTGGATTGTTAATAAGCCTCAACTCTGCTGTAACTTGCACCCCAAAAGTGGTGTCACCATCTGCCACTGGCCTGCTTCTATTTGCCTGAAAAGCAGTAGACATCTGCTGCAAGAGTACTACTTTCTCCAATTCAATGGAATCAGCAGATTGCATTTTCTTTCGCTTTTTGGCCATATTGGGAGGTTCAGGAGTATGGGCATGTAGTGGAGTAGATGGTCGAGACTGAGAGGCACTTGCTGACAGCTCCGGAGTGACATCGCATCGTATCGTATCTTCAGACAGCTCTGACACCTCGGACACATCATCTTCTGCATCACTGGTAGGGTCCTCTGCAGCCAGGCTATCTTTCACTGACACATGTAGCTGTAATAAAAGGATGAGATGGTATTTTCATGTGTCTTCTGTCTATATCTGTGTATAACATGATTACTAAAATAAGACTATTAAAAGGTAATAACAGTCAACAACGGTCAACAACAAAGAACTACAGTAGCACTTACACTGGTCTCTGTGGCACGTTGGATGACATGTGTTTTCAGAAAGAACAAGGACTTCAGCATCCACTTTTGCTTGCTTGTTAAATCCTTCTCTCCACTCCCACTGGGTTTGGTTTTCAGTAGCTTGGAATACTGGGTTCTTAATGATGTGGTTCTTGCACGTACTTCTTCCACTGCAATTATGAGCACCAACAAATAATGTTACTTTCTTTTCATTCTCTGTCTGTCTCTCTCTCTCACCCACGCACGCACGCAAAGCCATTGTACAATAATCAAGCTAGAATACTGGAGCTAGACTAGCTAGCTAGCTATTAGCTTACCTGATAACTCCATTGCGGTGGCAATTTCTTGCCAACTCTTGTCCTTGTCATTTCTATTATGGTAACATTTGGCGGACACATTATATAAACACTGGTGTGTTTGCCATAAATCAACCAGTTGGTCCTCCATTTCTGAAGTCCATCTGACTTTGAGCTTCGCGCGGTTGCTGGTAGCCATGTCGTCTTCTCCCTTTTTATGCTTCCGTGTTCTTCAGTCAGCTCGCTTCTTGATTGGCTACATTCCATTCACGTCACGATCCACAGAGTCAGTGACTCGGGAGCTGTCGGCTTTCCCCACACACAAGAGGACTTTTGATCGTAAATATTGAACAGGTTTAATATTTACGATCGTCGGCCATGACCATTTTTCGAGCAGATTGTCGGGAGGAATTGACTCTTAACACACCTCACACCACAGGATAATCTTGTAGGATAATCTTTAGAGGCATCAGATAATCGGGCGTTTGCTGTCCTTGGTCGGAAGGGGGAAAATCGGGCCAAAATCGGCCAAATTATCTTTATGTGTGTACCGGGCTTTAGGCATCTGAAAGTTAACAAAACGAAACCAACCTAGCCGATATCACGTTATGGTGGCACCCTCTTGTGTTGGATTTAATAATTGTTTTTCCCCACACCCCAGTTGATATGTATGTAAATTAAAATCGCCATCATTATACTGCAATTTGTTTAAAAATTAACTGTTTAACCGATAAGATTAATCGGTTTATTGTCAGTTAACGGTTAGTCGGTTAATCATTAACATCCCTATCCAACGCCATCATCAAAACACAAAGTGAGGGAATATCTTTTGGAAGAATAGTGTTCCATCCCTCCAGTAGAGTTCCAGAGACTAAAATCTACGCTAGACTAGAGATACAATCTATGCCAAGGTGCATTGAAGCTGTTCTAGTGGCTTGGGGTGGCCCAACACCTTACAAAGACACTTTATGTTGGTTTTTGATAATGTATTTTGATATCAGCCACGTGAAATAAATGTCAAGATTTTTAACTACTAAAATAACTACAGTTTTCAGTAAACAATATTATTCGATGCACCTTCGGTGACAGATAGAACCTTCTAATTCTCAATCGAAATGACCTCTTCAGAATTAGAAGGTTCTATCTGCAATTTTGGCTCTTCAAAATACCCCACTTACTAATTTCACATTTTTATACTTTGCATTTGAAGTACACCTAAGATGAGGGACAAAATATGCAATAACAGAATAATACACTATGAAACATTTTTTAGATGTGGTGAGTGAAAACGTTGCTGCTCAATATCTCAAAACTATGCCTAACGCAGACAGAACCTTCTAATTCTCAGCTCACGGAGTGGGTGTGGATAAGATAACAATTAATCAGGCGAGGAGGATGAGCAGGTTTATTTTCAAAACTGTAATTACACAGGTTCAGTCATTTTGCCTGTTTCCTGTTTGCTGTTTGAATGAGACGTGCGCTGGACTTGCCGCCGCTGAACTTTGTTTAAAAAAAATTTCCACTTCAACATCAGAAACAAACAACCCTTTGGACTCTTATCAGCAATACGGTGCTTTAAGTTCTCATTGCCTTCTATTTCATCCACAAGCGAACTGCCTGCAATCAACCAGACTCAATGGCTTCTTTTGATCCTCATGTCTCTCCAATTCCTCACTCTGGTTCTCCTTCCTCTCCATCTTGGACTATCTCCTGTTCTGTGTGTGATATGTTTAATTAAATGCTAGATTGATGGCTGCTGGTTTGCGCACTTGGTAAAAGTGCCGCTTGCAGTGCATGAGTGAGCACCACAGTCTCAAATCGAATGCTGACTGTGGCCGGCAGCCCTGCACAATTGAAGAGTCTTTTTCCAAACCTCACTAAGTCCAGTTTTGATACCATATTTTTCAAGGTGGGTATAATTTTTTGGATAAATGGTTATATAAATTTGCAGTTTTACTTTGACACTATTATTCTTGTAGATTGAACTCATTCAATGCTAGAGTGTTCTGGAATACTAAGCCAAGCCAATATGGCTTCGACATAATTTTTTTTTTGATTGATCCTGTTCATGTGCAAACTTCTAATAAAACACATAATTTTACCTATTGAACAGAAGTTTTTGTTAATGAGAATAGATGGCACTAAATAGTGTACCTTCTGGTTCAGTTCACTATTAGAACAACGTCAAACAATATTGATGGAAATATAAATAATTTACATTCAGTGCTTCTTAGTTTGGTTAATTTGACTCTTACATTGGTGATGTGTAACAATAGCGAAAACTGTTTTCCATAAAAATCAGCTCTTACAGTCACTGTCATTTGTATAGATATGTACTTTTTATCAACCGTTTCAAATAGAAAGTTATCCTGAGGCAAAAATAACATATGTTAATATTTGTGGTGTGAGGGGCTAATTAAAAACAGAACCAACAAAACGATGGTCACTGGAGGAGATATGGAAAATAACTGGACAGAAGTAGAAATCAGAGAATTATTAAATATAAGTTGGGAAATGGATATTATAAAACTCATTAATGGTAGGCTACTGTCCGTGACTCAAACATTTACCAGAGGATCGTGGAATTACTAAAAGCCAGGAGAGTAAGGCAAACAAAACAGCCAATTGCGTTACAGTGGAGCCTTCGCTTATGCCAATTTGTTTTTGATACTGTGTAATTTACTCCCACTGCAGAGAAATACAGCGATTATCAAGTGTGTTTGCTAATTTCCCCCAATTACTGACAGTAGCATAGCAGTAGTTTGTAATATTGTCCACTTGATTGTGGCACAGAAACGTGTTGGTACAAATTGAGTGGACACGTTATTACCATGTCCCGATGTTGGTTTAGATCAGTGGCTCTCAAAATCGGTCCTGGGGGACCACTGTGTATGCTGGTTTTCGTTCCAACCACAATTGCAATCTCAGAATTTTAACAAGCAATTTTTCTTAATTAGGTGTTTTTCATGTTTAGAGGGATTATTTACTCTTAAATCACATTATGTTAGCAATTGCAAATGCCATGAAGAATACAGGTCCAACATTCACATTGTGCTATATTGCAAACAATTACAAAAAGAAAGGTAAAAAATTTTTTAGCTGATAAAAATTAAAGACTGCGGTGAATCAACAGGCTCCCAATTGGTCACATGGTCACTAAAACTAACATTTTGAAAAATTAATTGAAAGACAAAGCAAATGATAATGACCCAAACATGCATTGTGTTAATAAGAAATTATTATGAAGACACTTAAACATGTGTTCAACTACCTAATTAGGAGCCAATTGATTCATCTCAGTCTTTAATTTGATCAGTTAAAAAATAGTTGTTACCTCTTTTTTTGTAATTGTTTGCAATATAGCACAAGCACAATGTGAAGAGGGGATTTTATTCTTCATTGCATGCATGGCTATTTCTGACAATGTGGTTTAAGGGGGTAATTCCTCTAAACATGAAAAGCACCTAATTAAGAAAAATTAACAGCTTGTTAAAATTTTAGGATTGCAATTGTGGTTGGAACGAAAACCAGCATACACAGTGGTCCCTCAGGACCGAGTTTGAGAACCACTGGTTTAGATATGAGGTAGACATGAGGTTTTCAAAAAAATAAAAACATGGGATGGGCTAAATATTACTTAAAATATTTCCATTTAGAACCATTTAAAAATCTTGGGTAAAAGAACTTAATTGTAAATTGGTCATTGTTTCATTTTTACAGACTCAAACCTAGAATTCTTTACCAGTGTAACAGGGTAAAGACGGCTGTGGTCGACTATTTTTGTCGATTTTAAGTCGCCCGCGGCACTGCATGAAAGTATAAACATATTCATGCAAAAACAATTTTTAAAAAAACAAAAATACTCAAAATTGGTTAAAAAAAAGGGCTGTGTGAGTTTTGAAAAAACAGTCTTTAATTGAGTTTGCATCACCCATGGAATATACGGGAGGGATTAATTGAGTTTGCATCACCAATGGAATATACGGGAGGGATTCATTGAGTTTACATCACCCATGGAATATACAGGAGGGATTCATTGAGTTTGCATCACCCATGGAATATACGGGAGGGATTCATTGAGTTTGCATCACCCATGGAATATACGGGAGGGATTGAGTTTGCATCACCCGTAGAATATACGGGAGGGTTTCAGGTGCCAAGGACAGTAGTTTTCATTGCTTGAGTGACTCCTGTTGGCCGTTGGGGCGCCTGTGGCTCTCTGCACATGTGTATGATTGGGTCTCCTCCGCCCTTGCTCTGCGCGAGCTAGTGGCTGCGATGTGAAAAGAAGCATGTGTAACTTATGAGAAGCTCATCTTTTTCGGTTTCGTATGCAGCAGGTAGAATTTCCCCAAGTACAATGCTGGTGGAGCCTTCACAGAAAGGTGGGTGGATTACTTGAAAATGTACTTGAAAACATAAGCACTGGTGCACCGAACATCCATTCATGTTTCCAACAGGTTCTCTCCCCTCAGCAACACACCCACTGATAAGCCTGTTGAAAGAGCTCTGGTAATTAGCGACTCTTTTATATAAACAAAAAAAAATTTTTGTGATTCTTTTAAGAAAATAGTGAATGACCATTTAATTCCTGGAGCTAGAGCGACCGACATTGAGGGAAATATTAAAGTGCTGGCTAAGCATAAGTTCTTGAAAATTGTTTTTCACATTGGCGCTAAGATGTCCAGTTGAAAAGATCATTAAAATTCATCTTAAATCAGTGTGTGCAATAGAAAAACAGATGTCTGCGTCAGATATTTGAGGTGGCTCATCAGCGAGGACGAAATCACAGCAAGTTGACAGCACTAAATCATTGGCTGTCGGTGTGGTGCCCAGCGGCATGTCTAGAAAATTTTGAATGGTGGGTCTGGGGCACAGACACATTTGTTTAGGTGCTTTCTCATTGGGATTCTGACAAGCCAGTGACTTCATTCGCTAGGGGTGGCATCCATGGTGGCCAATCAGATGTCATTGGGGGCCGGTGCATTCCCTGGCCATGCACCTGGTGGTGCCGCTCTAATAAAGTGGGTTACATAGATAATTTCCATACGTTTTGAGGAAGGCTTGGTTTTTTAAATACAAATTGGTGTTCAACCCATATGGGAGGTTACCACTCTTATGTAAGTGATCATTTGCCTGTTTTTACAGTGTTAGAAAATAACAATAAGTTAAAATCAAGAACAAATAGGCAGACTAACAAATTGGTTAGAATAAAATCACCAGAGGCAATTACGGCTCTTAAGGTAGAACCTTTGAATCATGATTGGCAGGAAGTTTATGTAGAGGATATCCATGAATCATATGATGCATTTTCATACAATACATTTTTGACACTTTATGACTGGCATTGTCCATTGAAAGCGTATAAACAAAATCCTAAAAAGAGGGGGAAACCATGGTTTACAAAGAGGTTGGAAAAAGCTTGTAAAAAGAAAAATAGGCTCTACAGGGAATTTATTAAACATCGAACACTACACATCGCTGTGGAGCGCTCGTGTAGTGTCCTCTTTTTTTTGGTTTTCGTTATCCGTCCCGTGTTTTGGTTTGTCCTGCTACTCTGTCCTACTACTGCTAGTGTTTTCACCTGCGCCGCATTTCCGCTCCTTATTTTAACCTTGTGTCTTCTTTGTTCTATGCTTCCATATTGTCTATGTTTGACAAGGAACGCCGGTATGGTACAGGACAGACAGATCTAGCTGACCTCTTTGCCTGAAACACGAAGTTGTTGAAGCAACGGGGGACTTGGCTCGGCTGTCTTAGAGTTATTTAGGAAATCTCCTACTCTTTTCTTTCCTCTGCCTTCATTTTGTGTTACGTTCTGTCTCTCTAGTCCAAGACAGTTCTGTTAGCCTTTCCTGTGTTTCCTCTTTCCTCTCCTTTTAGATTGCTTTCATATATAGAGAGTGAGAGGTTCTTTCTGTTTATTGTTATTTCTTTACTAGGGTTGGACTATGTCTACTCAAATGTGACATCACCATGTGCACATCCAAACATCGTGATGGACGATGACATCGTCCTATTGTGGTTTGTTTTAATTAATAAATTATTATAAAATACTAATTTTCATTATTTTATAGACCTATTATTTATATCAGGTAGGCTATTCGTTTAACTTGTGTTTTATCTATTGTAAACTAAATATGAATCATTATTTCATGGTAACGCAGTTTCAGAAAATTTTGATTTTGCATTTGACAACAGCAATTCAATGTTCCTTGGTGGACTTTGTGTGAGTGTTGTGTTAGAAGTGGTCAGAAAGTTTAAGAATAAAGAATCCACTGATGGTAACTTACTATTTTATTTTCAAATCTTCGACCCATCTGACCAATGGGTCTGAGATCTTTTTTTTAAAATTTAAAATACATACAATTTCTAAACTGTTAACAGTTAACAATACATAGAAAATAGTAAATATACCCCCTACCCACCTGACAAAAAAACACAAAAGTATACCCCTCCCATCACCCAATTACACACATAAAAAATAGAAATAATTATATTCATACATACATTTCATTACAGGCACCAGATCACAACAGGACAATATACATATTTAATTATTTAAAAATTCATACAACAAGCTATTTAAATTTTAACATAATTATATGGGTACATTTTGCAAGATTGTCTAGTTCCCGAATATTGAGTGTGTTAAATAAATTATACATTTTAAAAGTATTTGGCCTTTAATATGAGTTTAAATATTGTTTCCTTTCCATGTCGAAGAATGAACAGTTAAACAAATAATGAAATCTCTATCTTGATGTTGACACAAAGGGCAGTGAGGTTCAACATTTGTGTTAGTTAAATATTTCTCAGCAACAATTGTGAGTCTGCTGCTTCTACATTTAAATCTACATAAATTAATATGATGTCAGTTGCTTAGACTTAAGAAATATTGCTCAAAGCATGGGTTTTGTTTAAATATTCTAAGATTTGTACACAATCCATTATTTTGAACCTCAGAATTCAGATTTTGCCAAAACATATCTATCAATCTCAGGTCAATGGCCTGTTTTAACCACTTGCTGTTAATGACGCTGTTATTATCCCATAGGTTAGAAATACCAGCTTTATCCAAAATATTTTAGATTTTTGACAACCATGGTGATTTATAAATGTTGTTATCAAAGAGTGTTTTCAACAGTTTATACATTACACTTGAGAGTTTGCTTTGTTTACTATTTGTTTACAATACGTGCCCAGAAATGAACCATTCTACATTCAATAACCTTGCCAATGTTTGTTTTACCTATTTTGCCATAAACCATACAGTTCGTAGAGTTTTTTCATTGATCCTGAGAAGATTTTTGCAAAATTGTCTATACATACACTCTGTTTGCTCAAATTTCTCAAAACCCCAAACTTCACTGCCATAAGTTAGAACTGGGGTGACTAATTGCTCAAATAATTCCAGTTGTATATCAACAGGTAAATCAAGCTTATGTGACTTAGTTATTGAACTATACATGGACCTCTGGGCTTGTTCAACTTGTTTGAACAATCAAGTTCACGGGCGGCAGTGTGGCATAATGGTTAAGGAACTGGGTTTGTAACCGAAAGGTTGCAGGTTCGATTCCCAGGTCGGACGCTGCCGTTGTACCCTTGAGCAAGGTACTTCACCTGCATTGCTTCAGTATATATCCAGCTGTATTAATGGATACTATGTATAAATGCAAAAAGAAATGCTGTGTAAGTCGCTCTGGATAAGAGCGTCTGCTAAATGCCTATAATGTCATGTAATGTTTATTAATTGCTTTAGAGAATCTAGCATTAAAATTTAATTTGGCACCAAGATAAATAAAATCATCAACAACTTCAAGCTTGTCGTTTCCAAACATGAAATCAGAATGCTTTCTTACTTTTCCTTTAGAAAAAATCACAACCTGTTTTTCTTGGGTTTACTTGAAGTTTCCAGTCTTCACGGCTACTGCGTTAAGAGCTTGCTGCAGCTCTTGTTCTGATTCAGCCTTGACTATTGTGTCATCTGCATACAGAAGTGTTAAAAATTTCGGAAATACTTTAATGTCCTAATTACTCAACTCATTACGGAATTTCGATGATACAAATTCCAAACTATTATATTTTCTGCTGATACAGTACTCAAAATCATTAAAATACATTGAAAACAAAAGGGGAGATAAATTCTCACCCTGTCTAACACCAATATTACAGTAGAAAAAATCTGACATTTTGTTTCCAAGCTTAACACAAAAGTTGGCATTATTATACATATTATAAATCACTGTTATTATTTTCCCATTTATTTCACACGCAATTAGCTTTGACCATAATGATGCTCGGTCAGCCATGTCAAAGGCTTTACGGTAGTCAATAAAAGCACAATAGAGGCATTTACTGTCATTTAAATACAAGTTAACAATGGCATGAAGTAAAAATATTTGGTCAGTGGTGGAATACCCTTCACGGAAGCCAGCCTGTTCATCCCCAAGAATTCCAATACATAAAGTGAAAGCCGAGCATTGATGACTGCCGTGAATAATTTACCCAGGCAGCTTAACAGAGTAATCCCTCTATAATTATCAGCATCATTAGGTGAACCATTTTTCTTATACAAAGGTCTAATCAGACCAATACACCATTCTGTTGGGATTAAACCAGTATTTAATATTAAATTAAACAGAGATACAATAAGTGTGATCATTGACTCTGGGCAATTTTTAAGAAATTCATTAATAATCAAATCAACACCAGCAGCTTTATTGTTTTTTAATTTCCTTATTTGAGCACAAATTTCATTTTTGGTAAAATAATTTAGTTATTTTTTCATTTACTGAATGAATAATTGTCCGTGGGTCAACATTGCTAGAGTTAACCTCATTTTCTGATTGGACCTGACTTAAGTTTTTTAAATGGTCAAAGAAGGTTTCCAAGGCGATATTTCCAAGTTTATCTACATGATTATTTGCCTTATTAATAAATTCCCAATACTCTTTAGGATTAGTGCTCTTAAGTGTTCTTATTTTTTTATTAAGTTTTTTTCCTAAAGTCTTGTTTGGGTTTATTGATAAGCTTTTTATATTTTTTGCTACTGCATTTAAGTTCGGCTTGACGTTCGGGCGAATACATGTTTCTCCGTTTATTTTTAACTTTCAGGTACTCAGATCTGGCTTTATTGTAGTCACTATTAAACCAGGGTTTATTTGTTCCAACGTTTTTAGACTTATTCTTACTTTTAAGGGAATTTGTTTTACATCGTTTACTTATACCAGTTTCAAAAGCAGGATTCATAAATTGGGCACTCAAATTACTTGTGATATCGTCCATATCTAACTGTGTCATTTCCAGAAATTCATTCTCCACTACTTTTGCGTGAAATTTCATAATTTCTTCTTCGTCGAATGCATTTTTATATTGAACAGAAAAAGCTGAATCCCATTTGGTTTTAATTTTGGTGGTGGTTTGTGTATCTTCAAGGTTAATTAACACCTGCTCCTTGAATTTATCTGTGTATGACACATCTTTAACTTTTATGGTAACTGAAATTGGTTTGTGTTTGTCCGACAAGAATGCATCAAAATTATCAACAGCAAAATTTGTAATTTGAGGAAACAACTCAGTGGAAGCAATAACATAGTCAATCGTGCTTGAGCCACTGCAAGTTACCTTACCTATATTTTTATCATCACCTATTCTTCCATTGACAATATGCATATCAAGATTTTTACAGAGGTTAATAAGATTATAACCATTGTTATTTATGCAAGAATCTGAGCTACACCTTGTCGTGGATATACCGAGATTCTAATTCGTCCTTAGCACTAAATAAACTATCATTTCCTAACTCAATTCCAGAGATAATAGCAACGGAGTCCTCTAATGCAACAAAATAATTTAGATTACCTGACCTGGCATTAAAATCTCCTATCAGACACAATGGCACATTATATTTACATTTAATATTTATACAGTCATCTGCAACTTCATCAAAAATTTCATTAGTATGTTATTTTTAACCTTCATGTGGTGCATAGACCGCACCAACAACAAATTCATATCCAAATGATTTTTTGTAAATATATAACCATAAAACTGAGTTTGAGTATGTGTTTTCTACAATAGAAACATAATTGGAAATATTACTTTTGACAAAAACTGTAATGCCATGGATACCGCCGTACTTGTGTCTGCAATTTTTTTTCTGAAGACAAATAGCATGAAAGCACAGCAAGTTCACCTGGGCCTGCGTTTTCCTACAGTTCAAGGTAGATTCCCAGACTCTTGATTATCTCTTCACACCAACCGATTTTCAGCAAATCGCCGGCCGAGTAAATCACTTTCTTGACATCCCTGCCTTGCTCCTTATGGCCCTGTCACACTATTGCGTATCGTACTAGCGTATGCCAGCGTATGAAAAATATCACTCATACGCTGATATATGCTGACATACGCTAGGGGTACGTTAGGCATAGGTTGTATACGTTTCAAGCACGGTCGCATACGCTGGCATACGCTGGCATACGGCGAGGCACAAAAAGTGTTTTAAGCATGCTTAAAAATTTTGTGCGTTTTCGGACGTATGGTTTATACGCTAAGCATACGCTAGGCATACGCTGAATACGCTAGAATTACGCTAGAGGTACGTTACTCATAGGTCGAGTAGGCTGGTCATACGCTGACATATGCTGACATGAAGGTGTACCGTACAGCTAGCGTATTGATAGCGCATGAGTAACGTACTTCTAACGTATGTCTGACGTATCTGCAACGTATATAGACATCTTGGCGTATGCCTGACGATTGAAAGAAGCAGAGGAACCTCCTGAAGCACTGGGCCAACTCAGGTGCAGGTGCAGTTCCATGGCAAGACAGGATGATTTAGAACAATTGTATAGTTTAAAGTCAAGTGTAAAGTGCAGTTTATTATTCTAGGGGTCAGGGGTACTTATAAATTACATATAATTTGATGTATTATAAAAGTATGAAAAACACCAGAAGTTTAGTAAGTAAGTGTAAAAAACGTTTATTCATATGATCAACTGATCATTAATAATGGCACATGGTAATAATGGTACATAGTAGGGATGCAAATTTTAAGGAATTTCCTTAATCGAGTTGTTAACCTTAACAAACAATCGTCGATTAATTGATAACATAAAAGCTAAATATAGCTTATGATAGACAGAATACAAAATGCATGTTATATTCCTCAATCAAAGATTTATTGTAACATTTGAGAAACAGGCATTATTGTAGCATAACAAAAATAGAATATGAAGGCGTGTATAGGCTACTTTAACAGAAAAGAAATTGCGCTCCGTCTCATCTGTTGCAAGCGAAACCGTTGCTCCGCTAGGCACTTGCAGCATTAACATAATCGCTCTTGAAATTGAAAGGCGACAGAAGGAGACTTTAGCCCTGGTTCTCGCGTTACAACATTTTGAGGTTTATGTTGGTTCCTCTTTATGCCCTGTCGTGGTGCAGACGGACCATAATCCACTTGTCTTTCTTCACCGTATGCGTAATAGTAACCAGCGTCTTATGTGGTGGAGCTTATTTTTGCAGGGTTGCAATTTAGACATTCGGCACATCCATGGGCGTGATAACGTTGTTGGGGACGCCAGAGACCATTGCGGAGCAACGCATGCGGAGAAGATGTGGACCTATAACACAGCTGGACGCCGTCAGCGCGTCAGACACGTCTTTTCATCTGCTACTGAAAACCATGCTCGACATCGCGCTGTTTTTGAGAACACAACCTACCCTTTTAAACTAGCTAATAGGTTTAGTTTAGTCATGCTGTTACTGGCAGTTCAGTTCCTGACCAGCAGAGGACGACAGACATCGTGGGGCCCTGCTGTTGAAATTCTTCGGAAGGACCGGTCAAACGGAAGATCAGGGCTGCATTCCAATCCCATATTTTTACTGCTTGCATCTTTTCCTCGGTCCTTTCCTCGCTCATTAGCTCCACCCAGTGGAGGCCATAAGGAAAGGATCCAAGGATCACATACGAGGACGCAGCAACCGAGGCAACATGAATTAAGCAAATGGAACGTCCTTGCTCAGTCAAGCGTCAGCTGAAGCGACGTCAATTACTAATGACGTGTTGCACAGCTGTATCACCTGTCAAAAAAAGAAAGCTGTATCACCTGTCAGTGGCCATGAAGGCTAACGGATTGTTTTGTAGCCTATCGTATTTTTATCTCTGAGCTTGTTTTTGCATGCAAAATGGTATCAGCTATTGTTTTATTTGACGCTATATTGCACTGTGAAGTTATCACAATTATTTTCAATGATTTTCTCCCGTGGAATTTGACAGATGTGAAAATGACATGGGAAATAGGGATATTGTCTCTCAATTACAGGTGTTTGTGTTTGACGTACAGTGTCCCATTAACACATCCACAACAACCGGCTATTTATTACTGTGTGAATAAAGATCACACGAAGAATAATTTAAATTGTAAGTAGGCTACGCCGATATTCCACACGCTCAATGGCCAGTCCCAGCAATTCATCAATGGACTTGAACGCATGTTTGTTCGTTAAAATCGGAGTACATTACAAATGACACTTCATGCAGTCCCATCAAATCAGCTGCGGTATCCAATTATTGGACATGGCCGGCGAGACCGACTGGCGGGGCAACTGTCTGCTCCAAATGTGTGTCCAGTAGCACTCAACGAACACGATTATATGTAATTTGTCAATTGTTCAAATTATTATTTATACAGGCGAGCTTTTTGTTAGTGTGTTCTTTTTTAATGTTTGTATATTATCCCTTGCAGCCCCTCTCTCTGTCCAGTGTTCATCCACATGTTTTATTTGTTATGTTAATGTGAATAAAATCACTTCCGAATACTAACATATCAGTTTCATACATCTTTTCTGTGCCACATTTTCATTATAATCTTTATTTATTTAAAAACACACTAAGCATACCACTTTGACACCAATGTATGTCAACCACCTGTTGGGGAAGTGAGGATTCTGTAAAATGTCTATTTTCTGAATCCAGCGTTTCCAACAGTCAGTGCCCTTGTTAAAATTTTCAGAGCTCTGAATACTGAACACAGGCAATATTGCGTGGTAGAACCCCTCACTTATCCTGCAGTAAAAATCTATTTCACATCATTTCATAATTATTAGAAATTACAATCCTCAATTCAATATATTATAGGCATTTAGCAGACGCTCTTATCCAGAGCGACTTACACAGCATTTATTTTGCATTTATACATAGTATCCATTGATACAGCTGGATATATACTGAAGCAATGCAGGTGAAGTACCTTGCTCAAGGGTACAACGGCAGTGTCTGACCTGGGAATCGAACCGGCAACCTTTCGGTTACAAACCCAGTTCCTTTAACCATTATACCACACTGCCGCCCCGTAATTCGTCCATAGGTCAGTCGGACAGTAACCTGGTGGAAGCAACAAATCAAGAAGTGTAATTAAGAGTACATAATTACAGTAAAAGAAAAACAGTAAATTCCAATAATGACTGCAAATCACACATTCATTAATGAATGTAGGCTGACTACTTTGAATTTACAAAAAGGAAGACATTCATTTGAAGTTACCAGTAAAGAGACCGATAAGCCAGAAATAGCCCAACTATTACCCTCCTGAAGCTTACACGATCAGCAAAGTAGTAGTTTTTGTTAGTATTTGTGTCTTTCTTTCTCCCAAATTGTTCTGTGCTGCAGAAGGGGTCACTCAGATGACAACTATATCTTAAAAGGTAAAAACACAAGTAAAAAATTGACAAACACTTATGTGAACTATTTACATTTTATTCAACATCTTTTCAAAAATTTCCAATAGTTTGTTGAAGCTTTCTTGTGTGGCCCGGAACCGCTCCTCCTCTCTGGCAGCATCTTCCCTGAGGAACTGCAGAACGGCTCCCTCACTGGTCCTTCTCCTTTTGGGGGGTGGGGGACAGGCAGAGGTGGATGGCCCATCATCATCCTCCAGTGGGAGGCTACTTGAGCCAAGGCTGTGCATCCTCTTCCTCCACACACGCCCGGCTACAAGTGACTGCCACAAATCCAGGAAGAGATGAGCCAGTGCCAATTGAGGCCTCATCAGCCACATGTGCCGGGTTTTCTGCAACACATGAGTCCATCAGGACAGGAGGATCAATAGATGGCCTCCCCCCGATGGCCTCATGCATTGCAGTAAACCATGGCCATGTGGCTGCTGTGGCCTCTCCCCTGTCTGTCCCCGTCCCTGTAGCAGGGCATCTGAGGGCCTACAAGGAAATATATAAGGGTGAAGGTGAGCCAATTGCACAGGCAGAATTGTGTTTCACTATGTAAGATAAACTAAAAATTTGCTAAAGAACAACATCACAAATTGAACCTCACCTTATTTTTTCCCTTGAGGTTGTCCCATTTTTTGGCTATTTGGGCAGGGCTCACCTGGCCCTGTAGGCCCATCTGCTGAAGAATTTCACTGAGGAAAACAACACGTTACCATACCATACCCAAGTGCCCTACAACAATTACTGCCATGCCATAACTCCTGCTCGACCACTTCGCTCTGCTGGTGCAGGGCGACTTGCACTTCCCTCCCTCCGTGTCAACGGCACTCGCTCGTCCCGACTGCGGAGCTTCTCCACTCTAGCTCCCCAGTGGTGGAATGAACTCCCCACTCCGTTGCGCTCTGCTGAAACGCTGTCTGTTTTCCGTCGTGGTCTGAAAACACACTTTTTCAGACTCCACCTTGATTAGCCAAATATATATAGTATGTTCTTGCTTTTTATTTTCTATTTGGTTTTGCTATTTCATAGCTTAGAATGTATAGCTGACTGTATTCTGTATTCTGTTGACTACTAGCGATAGCTCCTATGTTGTGAGAAAGTTGTGCTTCGTTGGATTTGCTTTGTAGATTGTGTCTAAGACCTTCAATATGCACTAATTGTACGTCGCTTTGGATAAAAGCGTCTGCCAAATAAATGTAATGTAAAATGTAATGTAATATAACATGTTTATGTGTTATCCATTTACAGGGGCAGGCATGCCTCTTGCCATCACACTTACATTAGGGATATCAGAAGTTGTCATTTGCATACAATTAACTACTTCAACACAAGACATGAATCATGGTGCTGAGGAGTGATTCCGTCAACATTAATCTATGACATGTAGGAACACCAATATGGACAGTGACATGGTCCTGCAAGAACATAAAAAATGTCTTATTGCCAATGTTTCTGTGTAACATATTTTAGTTCTATGTGACATCACACATTATAGAATGTCAGTAATGACTCACCCCCAAGCTTTCTTTGCTACATGCCTCTTCCCCGTAAACAGATGCTCATTCTCACACCTCAGCCGAATGAGGCTGAGGGTGCTCTCATCTGTCCCTGTAAATGACACAACAGACCTGCAAGTAAAAACCAGCTAGTAATGTCTGTGTATAGCCCTAAATCACAACGGCATGTGTCAAGGGGCTTCACAAGCCCTTAATTCAGACATGACATATGTAAGTAGGCTACATGATGCAAAATAGTAGCCTATCCTAATAAGCTAGCCAAATGTGCATTTCATCAGTCAAAGACAGCAAATGCAATAACATAGACTGAAATTACATTATTTCTGTCATACAAGAGTGAGGAAAAATATATTTTAAACGCAAAGCAGCTGCGTGTTCATGTTTCAGTTGTTACACTGGAAATCGAGCAGCGACTGTCGAGCCTATTTCAGTTAGCCTACTTGCCGGGATGCATTCAACAGTGTGAACATAGGCTAAACGTAACATAGCCTATTGCATAGCGTACAATATAAAATTGTATACAGTTTTGAAAGGACATGGGTTAATTGAAGCTTGTGTTTCCTATAACGTTAGCTAACAAACTATATGGGACAGAAACATGTCCTAAATGTTACGCTTACACGCTGAACTACAATATTTGTTGTCTCTTTTTTCATGAATAAACTTGCCTTTCGTTTGTCCGAAAGAACGAGTGACATTGTAAATGAAAGCGCTTTATAAATTAAATAGAAAGGAACGATAAGCACTTACATTTGTGTACGAGTGGTCCCGCCATGTTTTCAACTGTGGCAGATGTGATGAAACACGTCACGCGTTCTGAGTAAAGACTTCCGCAAAGGCTGCACTTGTGTTTCCTCACTGAAGGATTCTCCGGGAGCTTCCTCTTTCCCCACTCCTCGCTCCTTGGTGGAGCATTTAGCTCGCTGGTGTTTTGAGCCCTCACCGTTGACTTCAAGGCACCGGCTGCCTGGAAAGCGCTCCCCGCCCCAACGAGCTGATCCAATCACCGCAACCCCCGCTCCAAACCCTCTGATCCAATCACCGCAACCCGCGCTCCCATTCAGCCACCGAAAGCTCCAGCGGTTATGACACAAGAGGTAATTTACGAACATTTTTCAAAGATATTAAGTAGTGTTTATTTAAGCATTTTGTGCATCAAAATATGACCTATGTGAAATAGCTACTAAAACAAAGCAATGGTTCACTTATTGGTTGTACCAGACAACTAAGTTAGCTAAGTTACCTAGCTAGCACTATCCAAGTTAACTATTTTAACCAAGCTAACGTTACTTTACTGCAAAGTAATGACTTGTAGTCAACCTAACTAATCTGGTTAAAAACTAATTAAATCCAGCTGCTAATGTTGAGCAGTGTAGTTATATTGACATGTTAATTTACGTAGCTATTAAACCTAGCTACAGTAGGTATACCGGCTAACTCCCAGGCTGCGTAGTAATACCGGCTAACTCCCAGGCTGCCAGTTCAATTTAGATAAATCTAAGGCAGCTAAAGACATGGTAGGTTAAGATGGTTGTCTTCCAGGCTGCGTAGTAATACCGGCTAACTCCCAGGCAGCCAGTTGATTTTAGATAACTCTAAGGCAGCTAAAGACATGGTAGGTTTATGGTTGTCTTCCAGGCTGTGTAGTAATACTGGCTAACTCCCAGGCTGCGTAGTAATACCGGCTAACTCCCAGGCAGCCAGTTGAATTTAGATAACTCTAAGGCAGCTAAAGACATGGTAGGTTTATGGTTGTCTTCCAGGCTGTGTAGTAATACTGGCTAACTCCCAGGCTGCGTAGTAATACCGGCTAACTCCCAGGCTGCCAGTTCAATTTAGATAAATCTAAGGCAGCTAAAGACATGGTAGGTTAAGATGGTTGTCTTCCAGGCTGCGTAGTAATACCGGCTAACTCCTAGGCACCCAGTTGATTTTAGATAACTCTAAGGCAGCTAAAGACATGGTAGGTTTATGGTTGTCTTCCAGGCTGTGTAGTAATACTGGCTTAACTCCCAGGCTGCGTAGTAATACCGGCTAACTCCCAGGCTGCCAGTTCAATTTAGATAAATCTAAGGCAGCTAAAGACATGGTAGGTTAAGATGGTTGTCTTCCAGGCTGCGTAGTAATACCGGCTAACTCCCAGGCTGCCAGTTCAATTTAGATAAATCTAAGGCAGCTAAAGACATGGTAGGTTAAGATGGTTGTCTTCCAGGCTGCGTAGTAATACCGGCTAACTCCCAGGCAGCCAGTTGAATTTAGATAACTCTAAGGCAGCTAAAGACATGGTAGGTTTATGGTTGTCTTCCAGGCTGTGTAGTAATACTGGCTAACTCCCAGGCTGCGTAGTAATACCGGCTAACTCCCAGGCAGCCAGTTGATTTTAGATAACTCTAAGGCAGCTAAAGACATGGTAGGTTAAGATGGTTGTCTTCCAGGCTGCGTAGTAATACCGGCTAACTCCTAGGCACCCAGTTGATTTTAGATAACTCTAAGGCAGCTAAAGACATGGTAGGTTTATGGTTGTCTTCCAGGCTGTGTAGTAATACTGGCTAACTCCCAGGCTGCGTAGTAATACCGGCTAACTCCCAGGCAGCCAGTTGAATTTAGATAACTCTAAGGCAGCTAAAGACATGGTAGGTTTATGGTTGTCTTCCAGGCTGTGTAGTAATACCGGCTAACTCCTAGGCACCCAGTTGATTTTAGATAACTCTAAGGCAGCTAAAGACATGGTAGGTTAAGATGGTTGTCTTCCAGGCTGCGTAGTAATACCGGCTAACTCCCAGGCAGCCAGTTGATTTTAGATAACTCTAAGGCAGCTAAAGACATGGTAGGTTTATGGTTGTCTTCCAGGCTGTGTAGTAATACTGGCTAACTCCCAGGCTGCGTAGTAATACCGGCTAACTCCCAGGCAGCCAGTTGAATTTAGATAACTCTAAGGCAGCTAAAGACACGGTAGGTTAAGATGGTTGTCTTCCAGGCTGCGTAGTAATACCGGCTAACTCCCAGGCAACCAGCTGCCTTAGGTCTTCCTGGCTCCCTTTTATACTGGATAACTCCCAGGTAGCCACATTATTTGATATTAAATAATTATAATATTTGATAACTCTAAGAGTAACATTATTTTAGATAACTATACGGCAGCTAGTGGTAGATGAGTCATTGTCTTTGCATTAATTATATTGCTCTCTAACATTGCAATTTCATTTCTCACCCAGAAGAAAGAGAGACACAATGCCACCAAAGAGAGGTAAGTAAGGGTTAACCTAAATCCACTTTGATATCATTCAGAAGTTCTCTATTAATATTAGACTTTGTACTAATTTTAATAAACTTTAATAATAATAATAAAAAAGTATACTGTAACTACAGCTAGAGATTTTATTAAAGGATACATTTGCTATTTTGGACATTAGGGCCTATTTGTGGTCTGTCTTCCATGAACCTGAAACATAGAGACCGTCATTTGCTTCAGTATTGAGCTAGCAACAGCTTGTTTTCAGGCGCGAGCTGGGATATAGGCTTCCTCTGAAAATAGTTAAATGATACATAAAACCTGATAGGACCCGATACTTTGCAGTGGGTTTTTTGCAAAACATCAATAGACACCCGTGACCACTCTGAGTTTCCTGTCTTTGAAAACAAGAGTTTAATGTTTTTTTCACGAGTGCCCCGTCCACTTCCATTGTAGCCCAACGCGTGCCTGCAAAACAAGTTGTCGCTAACTCAATACTGAAGCAATCATTGAAATTAACGGTCTCTATGTGTCAGGTTTATGGAAGACACACCGCAAATAGGCCCTAACGTTATCTTATATAATGTCAAAACAATACTTATCAATGCCTTACAATGTCTTCATAGGAACAAAGAACAAAACCTCAATGAAAGGAAAAGGTGGTAAGTCATAAATTAGTTAATAGTTCCTAATTTGGACATGTGGCAGGACAGCAATTCATGGCCCATATTAGGGGAAATAGTGTGGTATTTATGTGAATATCGGGTACCACTGACTTCTTGATTAATACATTTAATTTAATTCTCCTTAATTATTATTTATTTTTGTTACTTTCAAGGGCCAATAAAAAAAAAAGAAAAGGGGATTTTCCACCAATCCCCATTGGTGTCACGTGCCACCCCCCAACCAGCTGCAGTCTTGTTCCAGCCAGCTCCAGTGGAGGATGAGCCAGCCCCAGCCAGCCCCAGCCTGTTACAGCCCAGCCCCAGCCTGCTACAGCCCAACCCCAGCCTGCTACAGCCCAGCTCCAGCCTGCTACAGCCCAACCCCAGCCTGCTACAGCCCAGCCCCAGCCTGCTACGGCCCAGCCCCAGCCTGCTACGGCCCAGCTCCAGCCTGCTACAGCCCAGCCCCAGCCTGCTACAGCCCAGCCCCAGCCTGCTACAGCCCAGCTCCAGCCTGCTACAGCCCAGCCCCAGCCTGCTACAGCCCAGCTCCAGCCTGCTACAGCCCAGCCCCAGCCTGCTACAGCCCAGCTCCAGCCTGCTACAGCCCAGCCCCAGCCTGCTACAGCCCAGCCCCAGCCTGCTACAGCCCAGCTCCAGCCTGCTACAGCCCAGCCCCAGCCTGCTACAGCCCAGCCCCAGCCTGCTACAGCCCAGCTCCAGCCTGCTACAGCCCAGCCCCAGCCTGCTACAGCCCAGCCCCAGCCTGCTACAGCCCAGCTCCAGCCTGCTACAGCCCAGCCCCAGCCTGCTACAGCCCAGCCCCAGCCTGCTACAGCCCAGCTCCAGCCTGCTACAGCCCAGCCCCAGCCTGCTACAGCCCAGCCCCAGCCTGCTACAGCCCAGCCCCAGCCCTTTCGATGGGTTTATAGCCTTTTGAGGCCTTGCTCAGGGCACCGCAACCACAGGTAAAGTACACAGCTACATATCAGAAGATTCTAGACTGGTTTATATTTTTAGTTAAATTTTTTTCTAATGGTCTTTCTAGTAACAATACTCAGACCAAATTTGGTTTATAGGACATGTCATGACACATAACATCTATTTAGCATGAGATGGCAGTTGAGTTAAGAGAGTAGGGCTGTATGACACATTTTTAACTATCCCATCATATATAGAAAGTGTGCAAATGTAAAGAAGATAAGAACTATGAGTCATATTGTTACCATTAAAGTTAAACCTCCTTGTGCTCTTACAGTCTGACTCATTAGCCCCTGTTCTCAACAATATTTTTTGACAAAGGTACCCAGTATCAGTGGCGGAGCTCAGGAGGAGGACTGCTCCTCCAGAGAGCTGCTCCGTGAACACTTTAACTGCCCTCCTAAGAACAGATAAGAACCAACGACAGAGCCTCAGGCAGGAGCTGCAGGGGGTGGGGGTGACCCCAGGGCCAGCAACCCAGGTCACCTCCATGTGTAGCAAGTTTTCAGAGGGTACAGTTCAGTTCTACACAGTGCAACACAGTACTTTTTGATCAAAAATGATAGCAAGAAAGCTAGAACGAATTTCAGAGAGGGTATACTAAACGATTTCAAGGGAAGTGACCATGTTAACAAGCATACCAAAGCTCTAATTATTGACAGTACAACAATACTGACAATCATTTCACTACAGTGTTTTTATTTTCTGCCAAATGAATATTTTTGAAATAACAATGTTGGATAGTCTTGGCTTATATTAGTGTGGCTTGTTGGCACATGGTTATGCATATACAACTGTATTCAAAACTATGTTCATTCTTGTGACATTTATTTCCCGTGTATTTTCAGAGGAAGCAAAAGACCTTTGCGTCTCCGTTGGGAGTCTGGCATCCAGGGGGATCTCCTTCGGAGACATCAGTATGCTGCCTGTGGCAGACAGCAGCATTGCTGTCGGCAAGGCAGTTGAATTCAAGTAAGCAATTGTTGCAAAATTACATCTATTCTCTCTGTCGAACATAAGTGTGCTCAGGTGTAGTTAGACTTTGAACTTTTTTTTTTTTTTTTTCATTATGTATCAGCATTTAGAAATGTAGCTCAACTCACTCAGATACTATTTGAACATCACTGTTATGAACATCAAGTGACTTGAAATCTCAGCATTATGTAAATAATATTCTAGGTGGGATCTTTCCCCCGCATGCTATGCAGAAGAGTCACCAAATGGCTCCTGAGAACAATGGTTTCTCAAATAAGAAATATGTTGGATCTTTACTGTGTGTTGTGTGCACACACAAAGCTATATACTAAATACATTCAATCATTTCCTCCCTAGAGAGCAGCTGAACCACCTGGCCAAAGAGGTCAAGAGTCATGGAGAGGAGTTCAGCCAGCTTACCCATACCCTTGGCCCAGGGATGTTAGATGTTGTCATCGACATCTTAAACAAATGTGTTAACTTGCACATTGCCCAGCTGCAAGGCCATACTTCAAAATAATTTTATTTCAAGATCTTTCTCTCTCTCTCTCTCTCTCCATTCTGGTTTGTTCCTGTTGGTTTGGTTGTTTATTCTTTTTAATAAATTGAGGATTTGAGGATTTTACTTCGCCTCCGGCTGTTTTGTGACAATGTTACAATATGTTAACCCTCTACTGCAGAGGTCTTCATTCTCATGTTCAACTATTTAAATTACCTTTATCGTGGTATATGTGTATGGAATTTAACTTGGTGTCTTTGTCCATTTACAGTTTCACAACCATATCATACAATAGGACTGAACTCACAAAGTGCATAGCCTTAGGGTAGGTGGACAACATGAGGTTGTGAACATATAGAAATACATGATAAAACTGTGGTTCAAGGAGAAGTTGTATATTTGTTGTGTGAGGTGGGTCTGTGTAAAGACTGTATAATAAATAACATGGTAAAAACAACATGTGAGAGATGTTAGGCATGTTGATTAAGGCAATTAGGGGTGGCAGCCCTATATTTTACCCGAGAGGTCCTATAATAGAATTATTTCTTGTGGGGTTAATTCCAGTGGAGCATTCCAATGGGTTAAAGAAACCCCACCTGAATTGCTTAAATTACTGATGTCCAATCATACAGGATAGTATCACCAGAGGACCTTGGAGTCCCCCTTCCCCCACATTATAGCAGTAGGTAATTCAGTCCAGTATTTCTTTCAGTTAGGTAAAAATTACCGACATGGTAGAATCTGACGGGATTAAAATCACAGTAGTAATATTACCCATTACAGGACCACCTTGTGTAAAACGAATCCCATCAGAATAGGGGTTTAGTCTGTGAAGGGAGTTGAACAGCTAGACACATTGCTAGGTTGTGAGGTGAGATCAGAGGTATATGATGTAGGACGCACATGTTCTCTAAACCCAGTCTTCAAGACCCACCTTCCCCACCACATATATGTCTCAGTCAGCACCAGCACACTATATTCTCATAGTCAACTATTTATCTACCTCAAGGTGTTCTGGTGCTAAGCTGGTTTAAATATGTGGTGAGGGAAGTGGGCCTTGGGGACTGGGTTGAGAAAGGATGGTGTAGGACATCATCATGGTAGGGTGAAGGAGGGGAGATCAGAGGGTGTTGGGGTTAGTATTCTTGGTGGATAAAGGTAAGAGAATGGATGTCATCAACCATTTCAAAGTAGGTATGTGAATAACCTGACATCCATTTCAAGGATAATTAGAGGGAGCAGCAGATATAATTACGATCACATCAATCATTTCAATGAACTTAACTGCCTACCACACATATATCAATCAGTCATGATCCAAATTAATTCCATATTACTTTATTAACAGTTAACAAACATACATGACAAAACCTTGATATTTTCTGATACAAAATGCTGTCAACAATTTAGGAATTGATTCCTGTTGAATGGTCAGATCTTTTTTACAAGTCCTAGCAACGCTTGATCAAGTACTCTTAAAACCTTATAAGCAACACAGATTGCCTTTATTTATTCCTGATCCTGGTCAACCATAATACATCTAGAAATGGACATTAAGCAAGTATGAACTAAAATATGAAGTCATTGAGTGATATCTCCTCAACTGATATGGTCCCCCACAATGGACAAGGAAGATGGCTTACAATTAATGCTTCTACAGAATGGAGGACATCATGGTCACTGTCTTGTTTAACTGTTATCATGAACCTTGCCTTGCTTGAGGGTCCTCCGCCTAGTACGCCTACGCTTAAATGCTCCATCACCATGGATAGTATAGATCTGTCGCTTTTGGTTGTATGTCTTTGAGTAGTTATGTGCATTAGCAATTCGCCTTTTACTTAGTTCAATGGATTTGCGGTACTTGTGGAGCCTTTCTGTTTTTGTTTTGGTATACACTGTTTTGAAACTGCCAAAGACAAGTTGGTGAGCATGTTTTACTGCGGTATAAAGGCCCAATGATGGATGATACTCCCCTGTCTCACACCAACTACTCAAATCATTTAGCATGTTTTTGATGCAATATTTGGACACTTGGTCAACTGGTGGCTCACTCTGTGTTGGCAGTGAATCATCTTGGTTTTGCTCTGTCACAGTTTCAGTATTTTCAGTGGTTGACAATGACCTTTCAGTAACTTTGTTGGCCACCAACACACACACAGACTTCCCCATAACTGTTTGCAAAGCAAGAACACTGTTGCTTTGTGACATTGACGATGCTCAAATGACCACCATTGTGGATCACAACTGTTGTTCCATCACTCACATATTGATTGGCTGCACATAACATGTTTGCTTTGTCTTCTCGAAGTGCTGCTATGTCAATCAGATCTTTAGACACCATCTGAGCTAAGAGTACATGTTTACATATGTGACCTTGTCCATTGAATGCACATTGGCACACACTGTACAGTAAATCAACTTCGTAAAACCTATCAGGCGTACTTTCTGAAGGGACGTGGAAGCGTGCTTCGGACAGATGACAGATGTTTTGGTCAAGCCCATGGGACCTCATCCTCTCGGCTGATGTAGCACTGTGGTGGGGATGTAGCACTGTGGTGGGGACACGCCCAGCATTTCTGAGATCCTCTAGATGGCTGGAAAAAACATAAGGGCATATTAACAACTGGTAATGGTAACATTCATTATCAGCATAGATTGTCCTATAGTAATTCACGTTAACACAGTAGATATTATTCCATTCATTTCAACATTAATGTTTGACTTTTATGAGGAAAGAGAAAAGACAATGGTAAAATCCCACCATGAAGACTACCACAATCATGAATGAATATTCTGACCATCACATTGAATTTAACAGCCTGAGTATGAAAATACACACAGACATCACAAAAACAAACCTTTTTTTTATTCTTCACCACACACAGACTGACCTGTAATACTTGACCACATGGTTATGAAGGATAAGTAGTAGGTCATCCAACCTCTTGTTGCAATATCCTCCAAGGAAATTGTACTTCATTCCATTGAAGAACCTTTGATTTACAGAAGTGTCAAATTAATAGTTGCATGCACAATGTGGATTACATGTACATACGTTTACAAGGATTTAACAACTTAGGTAAATATTGTGACATCACCGGGGGAAAGGTGAGTCTAGCTAAGGCTTGGCACGGCACCAGCACACACAAGCCTTAGCTAGACTCACCTTTCCCCCGGTGATGTCACATATGGTGGAGAATGTGGGTATGCTCGACACCACTAAGCACACACAGTAGCAAGAGACCAGGCAAGAGGCAGTGGACGTCAAGAAGCCACAGAAGCAGTTTGGGCTGGATGGCAGTGGAGGGCTATGGAGGGAGCCTGTCAGGGCAGTGAGGAAGAGCGGAACAGCCCGGCAAACCAGGCCAAGCTGCAACGGCTACTGCTTAGCTTTCAGGAGAGAAGCTGCCGGATGGCCGCTCTGCAGGAGGAGCTGGCGCGGCTCGCGGAGACGACGCCGGGAGCTACAACGGAACCCACGCTGGAGACGGAACCGGAACCAGAGACTGCTGCTGGACCTGTGGAGCCTCCCACAGCCAAGGCCGAACCAGACTGGGTGCCAGAGCCCATCACAGACACTTCCACTAAAGTGGCCAAAAAGAGGAAGAAGAGGAACACGTCTCAGGAATCCCCAACCGAACCTGACAGCTTTGCAGGTGAGGAAGAGACAGTAATGAAGGCGGGACCAGAAGTGCCCGCTACAGGACTAGAGACTGTTACGGTGACTGTGGTCACCCGGGGGGTTGCACTGGAGCCCAAACCTGTTGCCGAGGTCGAGGCTGCCCCAGCAGCCCCCGCCAAAGAGGCCCCAGCGAAAGAGGCCCCAACAAAAGAAGACGAGGCCCCAGGAAAAGAGGTCTCCGCACCGGAGGCAATAGCAACCTAGGTAGCTAAGGGGACTGAGGCCAGAGCCGTGGAGCCAGAAAGAGCTTGAGGCTACGGTGGCTGCGGTCGCCAAGGAGGCAGTAGCCCCAGAATCAGAGGCTCCAACAGAGGCTGCCCAGGAAAGTGCAGTTAGTCGGGAGTCAGATGCCTCGGTTGTGAAAGAGACAGGACATGGGAAACCCTGTAACCTCAACCCCAGTTCCCCCAGAGACAGAGGCTATGGCCAGGCAGGAGAAGCTAGCACCACCTAGAGGTGAACCCCAGGGTCAGCTAAGCAGCCCGCAGGAGAAGGTAGTGCTAGACAGCCTGCAGGAGAAGTCACAACACCTGGAGAGTAGGCATAGCTCTTAGTGAGGGATTGAGGGCTTGTCAGGAGAAGGCCCTCTCAGAGGCCTCAGCGATACAGAGGCAGGAACTCAAGGCTCTGCAGGGTCAGGTAGATGAGGCAAAGCAGGAGCTAAGCACGTCCAGGGACAAAACCCAGGAGCTAGAGCGACTGGTGGCGGAACTGCAGCCTTAAGGAGAGGGCTCAGTGTCTTGCCGCTGAGCTGGGCGCCTCCAAGCAGGCAGTTGAACTATTGTCCAAGGACCTGAGAGAGCAGAGCCTAGCCCTGGAACGCATGTCTAGGACTGTGAGGAGGACAGGGCTCAGAGAGGTAGACTTGAAAGTCAGCTCGCAGATGCACAAGCCGAGCTAGCTGCCTCTGAGGCTAGTCACAGGGAGCTCTCCTCCCAGAAGGAGGACCTGTTGGTGCGAAGTGACCAGCTGGCAACACAGCTAGAGGAACTTTCAGCCACCAACTAATGGCTGGATAAAGAGAGAGTGTCATTGACCCATGAGTTGGAGACGGTCACTCGTGCGGCTCAGGAGGCGCAGGCCGAAAATGAACACTCGAGACGGGCTGAAAGGGAGTACCGAGCCCAAACTGAGGAGCTCCGAAAGAGGAACCGAGAGCTAGACAAGAGCGGTCTGAAGGAGCAGCTGAGGACCGTAGAGGAGCAGAATGTGGGACTGTCTGGCCAGATCCATTCACTCCAGGGAGAAGTGCTCTCTCAGCGCACGGAGCTGAAAGAGAAGGAGCAGAGCATCAAGACACTACAGATTCAGCTGAGGGAAGCAAAGGAGAAGGACAGGTATGAGGGGAAACTGTCATCTCTCCAGAAAGACGTGTTCAGCCAGGAGGGGAGCAAAGCAGGCGGGGTCCCTTCCAAGCTGACAGAGGCCCTGGTGGAGGAGTTCAGGAGTGCCAGGCTGGAGACACCAACTCAGGGGGAGTCCCTGTGTGAGCAGACTTCCAGAGAAGTGCCAGGATCCGTGAGCAGGCCAGCAACCTCCCCATGGAAGGACGGGTCAAACGGAGCCGAGGGGGGCTGGCAAGGCCCAGCAGAGGTCCGTATGAGCAGTGATGGGGGCCCAACCTGAAACGGGGTTCTGGACGAGGAGGGGTCACCTTGGCCCCAAGAGGGGGCCAAAGCCACGGTGTATGACCTGGGAGGAACAGATGACCGGACACAAGAGGGAGACACACCCAAGGCAAGCTTCCCCAGCCGCATGAAGATGCAGGTGGTCTTCGTGATCCGGGTCTACGACGCCGGAGGGTTTGGTCCGATGGACCGCACCCTCCACAATGGAGCTTAAGGGGGAGGGTGTGTGACATCACAGGGGGCTTTCCCTCCCCAAAATGGCCACTGGAGGCGGCCTACACCCTGAAATGGCTGCCGATAAGGATTAATTGAGCTCACCTGGGCTGAGTGGAACTCAGCCCGGGACTAAATGGGCACAGCTGAGTTCCATGAGCAATCAGCCGGTGGACCTGACAAAAAAGCCCTCAGCCAGAAGAGAAGGAGAAGAGAAGAGTGGAGCTGCTACTGGCCTCACTGTGTTTTTGATATCTTTTTGTTGATGAAGTGTTTTGAGTTATAGTTTTTTTTAAAAGGCCAAGAAAAGGCCAAAAGGCAAGCTGTCTCCTGGTCTCCGTGTGTGTGCGGGTGCCGAGCCAAGCCTTAGCTAGACTCACCTTCCCCCGGTGATGTCACAATATCCATAAGTAACAAGTGTGTTATGTTAATTTCATACCAGTCCTTTAGCTACGTTTTTTTATGACAGTACCATTTAAATTCATATAAGCATCCATATACATTGTACAGTTTAAAGTTTACTCACCTCTCCACAACATTGTTGGTCTCACTTTGGTGGTGGAAAAACATCCGCCCAAAGTTTGACCACATAGCACCACACTGAAACCAGGTCTCTTGCAGGTACTTGGACACTCGTGTTGACTGTGTAGCTCGCTCAATGTTTCCAAGGACTTCCTTTGCAGTCTGATGAAATTCTTTCTCCTAGAAATGTATGTCAAATTAGCACGCTGGAATACATTAAATTCAAATATAACGGAAAATTCTCTAAGGGAAGCAATTTAATATCATTATCAGGGTTTTGCTCAATTCAGAATTTTGGAATTGACTCCCTCGCCCCCTTCCTCTTCATTACAGTCCTGGACTACGCACTAAGACAGGCCATCAATGGACGGGAGCAGGAACTTGGCTTCACTATTACACCTAGGAGGTCGAGAATGAGGCTGCCCGGTCACTGCCAGAGAAACCGGGAGCTCCCAGCCAGCAAGCTGGTGCTGTGGGAGCCAACACATGGACATCGATCGCGAAGGCGTCCCACACTATCATACGTGGACATACTGAGGAGAGATGTGGGGGCGGAAACTACTGGCGAACTAGCCAGATGCATGGAGGATCGAGATGGCTGGAGGCTCCGATGGAGGGCTCGTCCGAGGATGACTTAGTAGTAGTAGTATTCATGAGTTGGAATTTTAATTGAATTGACCACCCCCCATAGGATATAGAATTTGAATTGAATTGGAGGAAGTAGAATTACAGTAACATAGAATAGAGGAGGAAAATTGAATTTAAATTCATTAAATTCTATTTCCTCTAATTGAAATTGGAATTGCAATTTTGTATCCAGTTTACCACTTCAATTCAAATTCAAAAATTGAAATTAATGAGGCATTCTCAATTCATTTCTGAATTGAGCACAACCCTGATTATGATAGTATAGTTTTGAGTGTAGAGAACACTTAACTGTACGGCACTGCTTCAGTGAAAATACTCCTTGAATGACAACGTTTCTGGCAGCTGGATCTTGGAGATGACCTCCATCTTGCTTAACGAGCCAACGGTGGATTGCCTACATGTCAACAACATCAACAATTTAGGAATTGATTCCTGTTGAATGGTCAGATCTTTTTCACAAGTCCTAGCAATGCTTGATCAAGTACTCTTAAAACCTTATAAAAGATAACATTCTTTATCAAGGTTACACAACAGTATTGGCCCTGTACAGTTACAACATTTTGGATTATTACACTTACTTGGAGTACATGAAACCAGCAAAGCAACACAGTTGCATGTGGGAAGACAGTCTTGATTGCCTTGATTTCTTTCTGATCCCGGTCAACCATAACACATCTAGAAATGGAAATTAAGCAAGTATGAACTAAATGAAGTCATCATGAAGTGTTTTAAAGAGAGGCTGACATGGCTTTTCTGAGCTGATTTCTTAACTCTGCCATTTCAAAAAAATAACAGTGGAAAGGTGTTTTCAACAAGAAAAGTCTGATTTTGATGTCAGTATGTCTTTAAAATCTTTGCTTTTTAACCTACAGTACCTTGGTGTGAGATCATCTGCTGCCTCTTTGAGCTTACGAAGGCAAATCTCTAGTGTAGAGGATGTCTCTTCACTCAAAATAAAAAACGAGACAGGTACTCCTTTACCCTCTTCATTTTTCACCATCACTGCATAAAAAGCAAATCCATACTGGGTGATGCTCTTGTAGGTTGCCCCCAAAAAAATCATAGTTTTTCCGAATTTTTTGAGCTGCTCCAGCTGCCATGCAGAACTGTAGACGATAATAAGGGGCTGATCCTCACAATGTGACAGTGGCTGATAGTATAAAATGCTATCTTTCAAGTCAGACTTGATGAGTTTTCCAACAGATACACAGTCATTCCCGTCCATTCTTATGTATTTATTGAAACTTCTTCTGATTCCGACGATGTCCTCTGGAGAGACAAAGTATCTTCTGTCCATGATGTCCGTCTTTCCAAGGTTCTGTGACCAATCAACTGTTTTCAACAGAATGGCGCTATTAGAAAGCCCTTGAGAAATACACTCATGGATGTATTCCACCAAATCTTCACTGATACGGTTGATTCCATTTTCTTGTGAGTTTTGAATATCATGGCCACAGTGCTCACACATTGCTCTGATAATACAACCTCGGAAGTTGTTTGATGTAATGAACTGAAATGAAACATACGCTGGGCAAGAATTTGCTCTTGTATTTTTGGGATGACCAGCCGACAAGCCTGTCGCACAACGGGATCGCTCACACCTCCACTGAATTACATTTGCTCTATTCTTTCTATATGAGAATGTCCCTTTTCCATCCTCATCCAGGGAAATCAGGTGATTCTTCATGAACACATCCTCTGGAATGTTGTCTTCTAATATCTCAGCTGTACGTTTGATCCTTGTGTCTCTCTCTTTCTTAAGGTTGTCTTCGACTGACTTCAACCAATACTTCTCCATGTTTTACCTAAGAGGAAAAAAGAGGACAAATATGAGCCTCCGATACACATAATTGCCTGTCTTGTGATGACCCGATCTATTCTCAGTCAGGTTCACTACTAGCCATTTTAACTTACTATTTGGAAGACAGCGACTGTTACCTACCATGGCTTTAACTGCCTTAAGAGTTATCTAAAGTAAAGTGGCTGCCTGGGAGATACAGGTAGCCTGGAAGAAAACGACTGTTACCTGCCATGGTTTTAGCTGCCTTAGAGTTACCTAAAATCAACTGGCTGCCTGGGAGTTAGCCGGTATTACTACGCAGCCTGGAAGACAACCATAAACCTACCATGTCTTTAGCTGCCTTAGAGTTATCTAAAATCACCTGGCTGCCTAGGAGTTAGCCGGTATTACTACGCAGCCTGGGAGACAACCATCTTAACCTACCATGTCTTTAGCTGCCTTAGAGTTATCTAAAATCACCTGGCTGCCTAGGAATTAGCCGGTATTACTACGCAGCCTGGAAGACAACCATCTTAACCTACCATGTCTTTAGCTGCCTTAGAGTTATCTAAAATCACCTGGCTGCCTAGGAGTTAGCCGGTATTACTACGCAGCCTGGAAGACAACCATAAACCTACCATGTCTTTAGCTGCCTTAGAGTTATCTAAACCATGTCTTTAGCTGCCTTAGAGTTATCTAAAATCAACTGGCTGCCTAGGAGATACAGGTAGCCTGGAAGAAAACGACTGTTACCTGCCATGGCTTTAGCTGCCTTAGAGTTATCTAAAATCACCTGGCTGCCTAGGAGTTAGCCGGTATTACTACGCAGCCTGGGAGACAACCATCTTAACCTACCATGTCTTTAGCTGCCTTAGAGTTATCTAAAATCACCTGGCTGCCTAGGAATTAGCCGGTATTACTATGCAGCCTGGAAGACAACCATCTTAACCTACCATGTCTTTAGCTGCCTTAGAGTTATCTAAAATCAACTGGCTGCCTAGAAGTTAGCCGGTATTACTACGCAGCCTGGAAGACAACCATAAACCTACCATGTCTTTAGCTGCCTTAGAGTTATCTAAAATCAACTGGCTGCCTAGGAGATACAGGTAGCCTGGAAGAAACGACTGTTACCTGCCATGGCTTTAGCTGCCTTAGAGTTACCTAAAATCAACTGGCTGCCTGGGAGTTAGCCGGTATTACTACGCAGCCTGGAAGACAACCATCTTAACCTACCATGTCTTTAGCTGCCTTAGAGTTATCTAAAATCACCTGGCTGCCTAGGAGTTAGCCGGTATTACTACGCAGCCTGGAAGACAACCATCTTAACCTACCATGTCTTTAGCTGCCTTAGAGTTATCTAAAATCACCTGGCTGCCTAGGAGTTAGCCGGTATTACTACGCAGCCTGGAAGACAACCATAAACCTACCATGTCTTTAGCTGCCTTAGAGTTATCTAAAATCAACTGGCTGCCTAGGAGATACAGGTAGCCTGGAAGAAAACGACTGTTACCTGCCATGGCTTTAGCTGCCTTAGAGTTACCTAAAATCAACTGGCTGCCTGGGAGTTAGCCGGTATTACTACGCAGCCTGGAAGACAACCATCTTAACCTACCATGTCTTTAGCTGCCTTAGTTATCTAAAATCACCTGGCTGCCTAGGAGTTAGCCGGTATTACTACGCAGCCTGGGAGACAACCATCTTAACCTACCATGTCTTTAGCTGCCTTAGAGTTATCTCAAATCAACTGGCTGCCTGGGAGTTAGCCGGTATTACTATGCAGCCTGGGAGTTAGCCGGTATACCTAGGTTTAATAGCTACGTCAATTAACATATCAATATAACTACACTGCTCAACATTAGCAGCTGTGTTTAATTCGTTTTTAACCAGATTAACGTTAGCTAGGTTGACTACATTACTTTGCAGTAAAGTAGCTTGGTTAAAATAACGTTAGCTAGTTATGTTATTCTATGTTCTCAGGTCCAATTAACGTTAGCTGACGTTAGCTAGCGTATGGGTAAGGCAGCTAGCTTAGTTGTCTGGTACAAACAAGAAGTAAACCCTTGCCTTGTTTTACTAGCCAGATTATATTTTGCTACACAAAATGCTTAAATAAACACTACTTAATTCATATATTTGAAAAATGTACCTCTAGACCAGGGGTGGGCAAACTACGGCCCGCGGGCCACATCCGGCCCGTTGGTCTTTTTAATCCGGCCCGCCGAAGATTGGTACAGAAAGGTGAGTATTTAGCTGATTTTTTTAAAGGAAATGATGTGGAAACATAATGAGTGCAAAAAGGAATGGCAAAAACTAGTTGATTTAATTAAATTTTGTATGTCTTATTTGCCAAGAAACCGTTGCGGTTTTAAAGGAATACAACATTAGCCGTCACTTTTCCACCAAGCATGCTAATTACGCTAACAACCAGTCAACGCAAGAACGGACGGCTACCGCTTTGAGGTTGGCAGCTAGTTTGCAGGCTCAGCAAAACACCTTTATCCGACAAACTATGGAGGTAGATTTCTATCAAAAATAAACAAGCACAAAAGTATAATCCACAATTGTATTTACCATCCACACACACACACCTCTCAATTTGTGTTTCGTAAAAATAACACACAATTATGTGTTTTCCATCCACACACAAACACCTCTCAACTTGTGTTTCGTAAATCATCATTTGGATGAATGCAAAAATTATATTCACAAATGCAAATAACATTTACAGATATGTTTCCAATGTTCACATGTACAAATCAAAAACTTGGCTTGCGAACGGGAGAATCTACATTTGCCGATCGAAGGACACGCTTGATCTGCTTGGATTTACGGACAGAATTTTGAGACAAATATTCCGCTGTTTTTCACCGTGTCGATTCACGCTCGCTTAATTTGCGATTCGTAAACTAAACCTCTTCTTCTTTGGTGCTACATAACACGGCGGTGTGTGTGTTCGGCTCATCAGCGCCACTTTTAGAACAAGTGGCCAAAATTGCACATTATCTTTAAGAAGTGGATTCATGGTCAATTTAATTAAAACAACCGAGTTTTGAGTTTATTTAGGTTGTAAAGTTCAACTCTCTTAAATTGGATGAGTTTTATGCTTCATTAAGCGCAGCCAAATTTCCAAACACCCAGAAGATGGCACAGAGGATGCTGGTGTTGTTTGGCTCTACGTATGTGTGTGAACAGACTTTTAGTGTGATGAACACCAACAAAGCACCCCACAGATCCCAGTTGAGTGATGAACACCTTAGATCTGTTCTGAGAATTGCCACAACAAAACTAACACCAGACTTCGATGCACTGGCAAAAAAGGGTGATCAACAACACTGTTCCCACTAAAAGTGAATCTAAGTATTAACACTGTAATGCCTTTTTTATGTTTATGTTTGATATGTATGCATCTGGTGCTGGCCTGGCCCATCTGTCAAATTTTAAAAGTCAATGTGGCCCCCGAGCCAAAAGGTTTGCCCACCCCTGCTCTAGACTGTGTCGTGAATGTTGAAGACTCGCTCGCTCGCTCGCTTGCTTGCTCTGGGGTGGCGCGCTGAACGCTCGAGTTTGAAGTTTTGAAGAATGGGAGCGGGGGTTGCGGTGATTGGATCAGAGGGTTGGGGGCGGGGAGCGCTTTCCAGGCAGCCGCTGCCTTGAAGTCAACGGTGAGGGCTCAAAACACTAAACACCGAGCAGCTAGCGGTTTGGAATGTCCTTAAAGATGGCGGACCTCGATCGATTTCCGGGTCAGACGAGGACCAAGGAGAGAGGACGGCTAAAAAATGCGATTGGAATGCAGCCCAGGACCGCTGTGCTGGCTGCTTGGTGAGGCACTGATAGGCTAATTAGTCTTGGTGACTCTGACATTTTAGCTGAACAGTCACTGCTAGTGCTATGGAATCATTAAGCTGTAAATAATAAATAATTGTTTTCTCTTTAAAAACTACAGCGTGTTGGTTACGTCTTTGTGTTGTGGTGGTTTAATATTACGGTTATTTCCACCCTCCTTGTTATTGCAACATTGTTGGGTTTTCGATCCGTAATAGTGGGATCTCGGATCATGTAAAATGTGTCACCGTAGCCTACCTTTAAACGGATTACACTCTCAACCTGTTTACATTAATTATCAGTCAAGCAATTGATTTACTGAATAACAAATATCAATAAATACAGCAAGTTTTGTGGGGTAGCATATTTATTTGTCTCATAAAATCATGTTGCCTAGCATTTAAATATGTAGGACAGCCCTGGAATAAAGCATTTAAAATGAACATATTGTGGCGAGCCATGGAGTTGGAGTCAGGTTTGAGTTCAGATCAGTTTATTCACAGGAGCTCAATCTTCTTATAACTTAACTTCACAGATTACAGGCAGAAATAGACAACGCGCGCTGAACTGTAGCCAGTTTTATAGGCTGGTTTATGCAAATGAGCTAGCTAACAATGGCGACCTCTAATAGGTGCCATGCAGCTCACCCTAACCAATCACACTTCATCATTTTAGGTCACACTCAAAACAATCGTTAACTCCGCTCTAACATCGTTAGAGCGGACCTGGTTGAACCCATGCCACCACACTTGGCGGGACTTTATTACAACTTGTTTACCACAGTAGTCGCCGTTCTGGCGGGAGGTTAGCTTTTAAAAGCTAACTGCCAACTTTACTGTACAAGCATCAATTGCGTTCGAACACGCTCTGGTAATGCAGCTACATCACCCATCACTCGTGCACTGATCCGCACAGCACAAGCACACACACAACAACTCTATGTACACATCGTACACATCATTCACATAACTCGCAATCACCCCGGATCGCCACATTGCCCCCACCTAAGGGGTCAGCAGTCCCCTGCGACCCCTTAAAATGTCCGCACTCACGTACAAAGTCCCGGAAACGGGCAGGGGTTCTCCGCCGGCGAGAAGGGCGATTCGGGCCCTCAGCCGCTGCTGGGCTTTCTGGTGAAGGAGGGGTGGGCGCACGTAAAGCGGGCTGATCCTCGCCGACGCCCATCCCCTCATCGACACCATCCAGCAGCGGCCGGTAAGGAGCCAACCGATCCCGATGAAGCACCACCAGTTTCCTCCGGCCGGGCATGCGCACTCTATAAACTACTTCGCTAAGTCGGCCCACCACTTCGCCAGGGCCCCGCCAATGCGATTGCAATTTCGGGGACAGACCCTTCTTGCGAATCGGACAGTAGATCCAGACCTCGTCTCCGTTGGTGAAGGGCTGCCCCCGACAGCGCACATCATACGCTCGCTTTTGCTTGAAACTCGCGGTGGATTGGGCCTGGCGGGCAAAGCTGTGGGCGGTCTCCAGACGCTCGATTAAAGCCCGCGCATACCCGGCCTCTGACTGGTGGTGCTCCGTTGGTCCGGGCGGAGCTCCGAACACCAAGTCGACGGGCGTTCTCAGCTCGCGCCCGAACATGAGCGCAGCGGGGGAGCACTGACTGCTTTCCTGCACGGCGGAGCGGTACGCCCACAGGACCAGGGGCAAATGGCGGTCCCAGTCCCGCTGGTGCTGGCTGGCTAGAATGGCTAGCTGGGTGGCCAGTGTCTTATTAAAGCGTTCAACAAGTCCATCGCTCTGGGGGTGCAACGCCGTAGTGCGGGTCTTGGCCACTCCCAGCCGCTTACAAACAGCCGCCAGCACCCGCGACTCAAAATTTCGCCCCTGGTCGCTGTGTAGCTCCTCGGGGGCTCCGAACCGGGCGAACATCTCCGTCACGAGCCTCTCCGCCGTCGTGTCCGCCGATTGGTCCGGCACCGCATACGCCTCGGGCCACTTGGTAAAGTAGTCCATGGCCACGAGCACGTAGCTTTGGATAAAAGCGTCTGCTAAATGACTGTAATGTAATGTAATGTAATGTAGCGGTTGCCGGACTCGGTGACGGGGAAAGGCCCTAAGATGTCCACCCCGACCCGTTCCATCGGAGCCCCCACGACGTACCGCTGGAGGGGGGCCTGCGACCGTTGCGTCGGCCCCTTCTTGGCCGTGCAGGCGTCGCAGCAATGGACGTGCAGCTCCACGTCCCGGCGGCAGGCAGGCCAGTAGAACCTCCTCCGCAGTCGATGCAAGGTCTTGCTGATGCCAAAGTGCCCCGCCCCCACAGAGCCACGCACCAGCCCAAGTACCTGGGGGCGGAGCGCACGGGGCACTAGCAGCTGGAGGAGGTCCTGGTCGGACCCGGGGGCCTGCCACCGCCTATAGAGCAGCCCACCCTGCGACGTCAGGCTCCCCCACTGACTCACGTAAGCCTTCAAAGCTGGGCTACTGGCCGACACTTCCCCCCATGCAGGCCGTGTCCCCGCCGCGATCCAGCTTTGTACCTGCTGCAGCTCGCCGTCGCCCTCTTGCGCTAGGCGCAGGTCCTGCTGGCTAAAAGGCAACCATCCAACCTCACTCTCTACAGTCTGAACCGGGCATGCTATCTCCGTCACTTGCTCTCGCTGCTCGGCTTTAGTGCAAGGTCGGCAGTCCAGCTCTGCACAGGGCCTCCGGGAAAGCGCATCTGCATTACCATGCAGCTTTCCGGGCCTGTGCTGAATCTGGAAATCGTACTCCTGCAACAGCTCGAGCCAGCGGGCCACCTGGCCTTCCGGATCTTTAAAATTCAAAAGCCAGGTTAGTGACGCGTGATCTGTTCTAATGAGGAAATGGCTGCCTTGCAGGTAAGGGCGAAAATGGCGAACCGCTTTGACCACCGCTAACAGCTCGCGCCGAGTCACGCAATAGTTGCGTTCTGCCCTGCTCAGCGCGCTACTGTAGTAGGCCACCGCTCGCTCCCCGTCTGGTCCCACCTGAGAGAGCACGGCCCCGACTCCGACATTGCTAGCATCCGTGTCGACGATGAATGGTCGCGCGACGTCCGGATATGCTAGAATGGGAGCCGCCGTTAGGGCGTCTCTCAGCTGGGCAAAAGCATTCTGGCAGTCCCCTGTCCACTCGAACGGTTGACCCTTATTGGTCAAACGATGAAGCGGACTAGCCAGGGTGGCGAAACCGAAGACAAAGCGTCGATAGTACGACACTAGCCCCAGGAAGCTCCGCAGCTCACCCACATTGCTAGGCGTCGGCCAATCCCGCACAGAAGCCACCTTAGCTGGGTCAGTGGCTACACCCTGCTCACTAACGACGTGCCCTAAGAAAGCTGTCTCCCTCCGGAGCAGCTGACACTTCTTGGGATTTAGCCGTAACCCAGCCCGGCCAATCTCAATAAGCACGTCGTTTAGATGAGCGAGGGCTTGCTCGAAGTCGCTGGCGTGTACTAGGAGGTCGTCTAAGTACACGACACAGGAACTCCGCGGGACGGACGACAGCACCCGCTCCATGAGTCGCTCGAAAGTGGCAGGGGCATTACAGAGCCCGAACGGCATGACCCGGAACTGCCACAATCCTTGCCCTATGGTGAAGGCTGATTTTGCCCTCGCTTCCGGGGACAGCCTCACCTGCCAATAGCCACTGCGGAGGTCCAGCGAGCTGAACCAACTGGACCCCGCGATATGGTCTAAGGCCTCGTCAATGCGGGGAAGTGGATAGGCGTCTTTTTTTGTGATCTGATTGAGACGCCTATAATCTACACAAAAACGCCACTCCCTGTCCTTTTTCCTAACCAGGACAGCAGGGGCCGCCCATGGGCTTTCAGAAGGCTCGATAATGCCCGCAGCTGCCATCTCCCTTATCTTATCCTCCGCCACCTCTCGCTTGGCTAGAGACAGCCTGTGCGGACGTAACCGAATGGGCACAGCCGAACCAGTATCAATCTGGTGTTGAACCAGTTCGGTCTGTGTGCATTCTTCATCTCGCACAGCGAATAGGTGAGCGTAACGGACAAGCAGGGCTTTAAGCTGCTGGCTCTGCTGCGGTGTGAGCCCTTTGCTGCTGCGCGTCCATAATGCCTGGACGGCCTGCAGCACCTCCGCAGAGGGCTGGGTAGCTGAGGCTAGCCCGCCCGTCTGCGGTGGTACTGTAACCTGAGGTGGTACCACGGTAACAAGCGGCGAATCAGCGGTGGTCATAGCAAGCACAGAACTGGGGCGACAGTGTTTGGGGGGCACCCCAGGGCATTTAGTTCGGCGGGCCGCTTTTAATTCATAATTTGATTGGAGGCCCAGCGTTTCGGTACCAATGGTTATAGTCTCGGTTATCACATTTATGCTAGCTCCCCAAAAGGCTAATAAATCTAAACCGATAATGCATTCGTCTTTTATATCTGCTAACCAAAACTCGTGTTTCACTCGCTGGGCCCCCGCACACACTTGTAATTGTTTACTACCACGCATGCCCATCTTCTGCCCAGTGACGGAGGTTAGCTGGGTAGAGGTAGGGGTCCATGCACCCGAAAGCAGCCCGCTAGTACCCCGAAGTACCCCCGGCCTTACCAGGGAGATAGTGGCTCCGGTGTCGACCAGCGCCCGGCAGGCTTGTCCGTCCAAACTGCAAGGCAAGTACAGCCCGGTCTTCGTTCCCAGCCTGCCAATACGGGGCTCGGTCCCGTGGACCTGCTCCTCTGCTCTTAAAAGAGCATCAAACGGAACTTTTGCTCTTGGTGAGTATGGAATTTTCGCTAGGATGGGCAGGCTGGGCACGCGAACGCTGGTTTGGGGCCGGGCCTGGTTGAGGAGGGGCAGGGCATGGGACGGCGGTCTCCTCACTGAGCCGTCCCGTCGTCGTTTCCCGCCGGCTGTGGGGCTCTCGCTTTTGGTGCAGGGGCGGTGCAGTCGCGGGCGAAATGCCTCGGTTCGTCGCACCGGAAGCAGCGTCGCTCCCGTTCCTGTCGCTGCCGCGGTCGATCTGTGTTCCGCTGGACCCATCTCACCTCCTCGCCGTCCTCGCAATCGGCAGCTCGGACCCGGGGCTTGTTAGCTGGGGTCCCGTCGGGTGTGGTGCCCAGAATGAGCTCCAGTCGCTCGGCCTCGCGAAGCGCTGCGTCCAGGGACGCTGGTTTGGCGATGCGGACCTGTTGTTGTAGGCGCTCCGGAGTGAGGGCCTGCATGAAGGTTTGGCAGGCTAGCTCCTGCTGGCCCGCGTTGTCGAGTTGGGGGTAGCCGCGGCGAGCTAACAGCCTGATGTCGGCGGCGAGGACGCTGAGGCTCTCTGCTCCGGTCCGCCGTCGCGTAGTTAGCTTCTCTCGGCTCACCTCCAGAAATTGCCGCTGTCCGAACCGGCGCTCCAGCGCTGTCATCAGTGCTGGCAACGTCAGTGGTTCGGCGCTGTCCAGGTCTAAAAGCACCTGGCAGGCCTCGCCCTCCAGGGCTAACGCTAAGTGGGTGGCTGTCTGGCCCTCGTCCCAGCCGTTGTAGCTAGCCGCGAATCGTACCTGGCTTTGGTACGATTCTAGCTCACCCTTTCCCGTGTAGCGGGGTAGCTTGATCACCGTCTTTAACTGTGTGGTCGGTCGCTGCACCAGCACCGCCGTTTGGCTCGGCCTGGAAGCAGGGGCGTCCTCGTTGGCTTCCAGCCGACCTACTTGCGCTCCGTTCCCGGCCGCGGGGTCAGCCACCAGCGCGTGCACCTCCGCCTGGTCTCCAATCGGCATTCCTCGCTCCGGTCTTGCTGCGCTGGCTCCTTCGGGGAGCCCCCCGGGTCTACTCTTGGGCCGCTTCGCAGACGCTCCTGCTATAACGTCCATCTGTTTGGTAACCTGACGTTCCAATTCGCGGATCTGTTCCCAGATCGTCCCAGCAGCCATCCCACTCTGACACCAATGTGGCGAGCCATGGAGTTGGAGTCAGGTTTGAGTTCAGATCAGTTTATTCACAGGAGCTCAATCTTCTTATAACTTAACTTCACAGATTACAGGCAGAAATAGACAACGCGCGCTGAACTGTAGCCAGCTTTATAGCCTGGTTTATGCAAATGAGCTAGCTAACAATGGCGACCTCTAATAGGTGCCATGCAGCTCACCCTAACCAATCACACTTCATCATTTTAGGTCACACTCAAAACAATCGTTAACTCCGCTCTAACATCGTTAGAGCGGACCTGGTTGAACCCATGCCACCACACTTGGCGGGACTTTATTACAACTTGTTTACCACAGTAGTCGCCGTTCTGGCGGGAGGTTAGCTTTTAAAAGCTAACTGCCAACTTTACTGTACAAGCATCAATTGCGTTCGAACACGCTCTGGTAATGCAGCTACATCACCCATCACTCGTGCACTGATCCGCACAGCACAAGCACACACACAACAACTCTATGTACACATCATTCACATAACTCGCAATCGCCCCGGATCGCCACAATATTCTCAACCTGTTTCCGTTTATTTTGCTTGCTTATGTCAATCAAACAAATTCCCTGAATAACCAAGAACAATTGTGTAGCCTATAGGCTAATGATTAACAAATGACAATGACAAAGAGATAACTAACGTGAGATTGTTTAATAAGGGTGGCAATAATTCTCAATAATTAACTGGCAAAAAATCCCAACGTTTTCTCTGAGTTGCATGTTAGCATTGCGTTTTCTCCTCATCACATTAAAGAATGTCATTAATTTAAGAGGGCACTCGATTTAGTCAAAACGATTTAAACATTAGAAAGCATAGGCCTACATTTAAAGAGGAAAACCTCTTAAATTGCTGGAACCAGCATTGAGCGCAATGCATGCTTTCAAGCTAGAAAAACTAATTTACCCAAATACTGTTCATTGATCACTTCGCATGACATAGGCTATTAACACATTTTGCGTCAGCACAAGTGTGGATATAGTAAAATGCTGCACACGTTTATTTACCTATTCGTCTTGGTTATTGAGAAATTCAATCTGGCAAATTACAGCCTACTGAAAAATATTGAAAGACGAGTAGCCGAATAATCTGTTTAAAAGCGAGAAGCGAAATAAACTACAGAGAACCCGATAGCCTACATGCCACAATAGCCTATGCTACTCTGCTGCTGCATAACACAATTTGTTAGACTATGTAGGGACAACAGACTACATTTCCATTCATTCCACAGGAAACCCAAAGGACATTTAAAACACAGCCACAGCGTAACATCCGTTGTTATTGATCAAATCGTGTCACTTGGAAATACAAAACACTAAGGGTCATAAAACGAAAACAGATGAGACTGAAGACATTCCAGTCTGTTGGCCCCACTTTTTCTCTCTTCCTCCATCATGCTGCAGCACAAGAGCAGTACTCCATTTTCTCTTCCCCTTTTTGATAGCTACACAGCTACAAAGGTGGGCCTCGGAGTGAGACTCAAGGAATGGGTTAGCTTGTCTACGGCATCTAACCCTAGGACTGAATTAACGCAACTCCGACTGTTCCAGTCACGGAAAAAGACGCAGGCGATAACCAGACGACGTTGGAGAAATCCCAACCGGTATAAGAAAGGCCAAATGAAAAGCCCTGGCCATTCACCTCACAGACAAGCCAGCTGTAATCAGCTCACCGCGGACTCAGTAAGACTGATCAAACATCCGAGGCATAGTTTAGGATTTTAGTCTGAATTGTTTATCGTTAATTTGATTGTATCTCCACTTTATGCGATAATACCTGTATAGCCGGTTGGCCTATCGTTTATGTGGTAGTACTCTAACTAACCAAAGCAGGCCTCACGGTTTGCTCACCTATCCTAACACTGACTAATGTTCATGTGATCTCATTTTAGCTTACTGTAGATGGTGAATAGTATTTCCTGACCGAAGTGCGTGAACTTATTTATAGTAATGTTAAGATTTGAGATCAATAACCACCATTGTGCTGCGACACAGCCAGTTTACTCCACGCTCCTTTGTTCTCTGAGCACACGTGGCACGCACACACACGCACACACATGTACATACCCACACAAATACTCCAATACGCACACAAAACGATATGTCTATTTAGTAGAATGTGATATTCCTCTTTTTCCTTGTTTAATAAATCTATTTTTGTTAAACCTGGTGTCTGTTTTGATATAATATGAACACGAGGGCTGAGTCTAGTGATGGGCAGTTCGGCTCTTTTTTCTGAGTCGGCTCTATTCGTACCATTCAGTTTGAAGAGTCGGAGTCGGAGTCAGAGTTGCCATTTTGGTACTTCCGGTTAATACAGAAGAGCCGTTTGAGCCGCATCTTTTTCTTTCAGCGGCGCTACTCGCGAGCTGGAATTAGAAGCTGTTTCAGACAGCAGACCCTAGCTGGTAACAAAGTAGACAAAATAAATTTGTAAACTAGCCTTGATATTTTATTCAGACCCAAATAATCTGAATGATACTCATTGCTAATATTCTCAATTTACAGTAGCCTACTGTCTCAAGCTAGTTTGTAATCGCAGGTTAAGTTTATTTACGACTTTCCCATCTCCGTTTTTTCGATCATAGATTGTAACATTAGATCTTACAGGTAATAATAGACATTGAATGGTTATATTTGTATAGAGCTATTTAATCTATGCTAATATTAATCTTATATTTTTTATCAGATCCCAGAATCCAGTAGTCTAGGTCTACTGAAAATTAGGTGGATGGAAGACTGTATAAGAGAGATAGCCAGCCAAATTGGACAAACAAGCCAGATATTTATTGTGTGTGTCAGTGTGTACATATGATGTACAGGAGCCTGTGTCATTTATTTATTTGGACACCATAAGGTTATTTAAATGTGTTTATTTTAACTGTACTTTATTTATTATATCATACGCAATTGTAGGCTATTTATTCTGTTCACTGTTGTTGTTGGTCAAGAGTTCTAAAATAAAAATGCCACCACTTTAAATAAGTCTTTTCTGTCATTTTTTTGTAGCCTAATCTAGCTGAACACAATCGCAATATCGCAAATTTGGCCTAATTGTTTCATCGTTGACTGGAATTCGGTTGCAATTCTCGCAAAAAGTTTAATAATTTCGTAATATACAGTCGGCGTCTCGGAATATCATTAGATATAGGCTAACATAATTCCTTTGTCAATAGGGTTTCCATTTGAATCACGCTGAGTAGTAAACCCGATTAATAGCTTAATGGTGTACTTCATTTTGCCCTTTATTAAAACCACAGAACTCTATAAGAACAGTTATGTGGTTAAAACTCGAAAATTACTTCGGTTTGTGTCACGGCTCTGGTTCCGGCTCTGTCTGGAGCCGTGGAATATTGCTACGGCTCATGGCTCTTAAATTGAGTCGAGTTGATTTCATGCTGATCAGTTGGGTAGTATAGCTACTGTAGCTACGTATCTTTCTTTTAACCATTAGTAGTCATAATAACTTTGGAATGAGCTGGGGCGATTATTAACTTCACAAAAGTGTGTGCAATATTGTTAGATCAAATTAAAAATATATATATTCTTACGTAGGTTCTAACTTAGCAATCAGAAACTGCGCGCCGCGCATTAACCAGTGCTGAGTGTCTCGGGAGAGTGTCTCCCGGCTGTAGTAGAAAGCAGGCAGAGTCAGAGCCAGAGCCGAGAGCCGAGAGCCAGAGCCGAGAGCCGAGAGCCGTGAGCCGAGAGCCAGAGCCGAGAGCCAGAGCCGAGAGCCGAGAGCCAGAGCCGAGAGCCAGAGCCGAGAGCCGTGAGAGCCGCATCTTTGAGCCGCATCTTTTTCTTTCAGCGGCGCTACTCGCGAGCTGGAATTAGAAGCTGTTTCAGACAGCAGACCCTAGCTGGTAACAAAGTAGACAAAATAAGTTTGTAAACTAGCCTTGATATTTTATTCAGACCCAAATAATCTGAATGATACTCATTGCTAATATTCTCAATTTACAGTAGCCTACTGTCTCAAGCTAGTTTGCAATCGCAGGTTACGTTTATTTACGACTTTCCCATCTCCGTTTTTTCGATCAGATTGTAACATTAGATCTTACAGGTAATAATAGACATTGAATGGTTATATTTGTATAGAGCTATTTAATCTATGCTAACCATAGGGTTATTTAAATGTGTTTATTTTAACTGTACTTTATTTATTATATCATACACAATTGTAGGCTATTTATTCTGTTCACTGTTGTTGTTGGTCAATAGTTCTAAAATAAAAATGCCACCACTTTAAATATATTTGCTGTCATTTTTAGTAGCCTAACCTGTCATTTTGAAGTATTTGCTGTCATTTTTAGTAGCCTAACTTAGCTGAACACAATCGCATATTAATTCTGTTTTATAGCCTACTGCAATTTCCTCGCAAACAGCCAAATGTATTAATATAATAATAAACAGTTGGCTATTAAAGTGTCGACGTCTCGGAATATAATTAGATAGCCTATTAGGTACAGAATTCCTTTGCAAATATGGTTTCTGGTTGATACACGCTGAGTAGGCTAAACTCGATTATTAATGCTGTCGCCTACAGCATTTCTTTTCCTCTCCGTTAAAACTTGAAAGGGCTTTGTTTGTTTCACGGCTCTGAGTCGAGGTGATTTCGTGCTGAACGGAGTTAGGTCCGACTACTAGCCTACTATTGCTACCTATCCTTTAACCGTTAGTAGTAGCCTAGTCAAAATTACTTTGGAATGAGCTGGGGCGATTATCTCATTCACAAAATTGTGTGCAATATTGTTTAGATCAACTTTAAATGTATTCATAAAGCATTATAAAGAAGATATTCGTGTGACCTATTTTGTTGGGCGCATCAATCGCTGCTCGACTTCAACGCCGCGCATTACCACTGCTGAGTGTCTCGGGGGAGTGTCTCCCGGCTGTAGTAGAAAGCAGGCAGAGTCAGAGCCGGAGCTGAGAGCCGAGAGCCGAGAGCTGAGAGCCAGAGCCGAGAGTCGAGAGCCGTGGGTTAGCACGATTCCCTCGAACTGGCGAGTCGACTCAGACGACTCAGCATAAAGAGTCGACTCATAATACCGATTCGTTCGCGAACTGCACATCACTAGCTGAGTCAACCTAATCATTAAACGTAATACCTTCAACCCTCATGAGTTATTAGTGCTTTGATGGTAAATTGTAGTCATAATTATAATCCATAATAATCAAAATGAGACTGATTTAATTTGAACCTATCTTAAGAATAATAAGGGTAAACCTCATTATTCCATAGTTATTGCCTATATTGGCATCCCACGAGTTTATATATATACAGAGGCATATTCCTTGCATTTATTGGCGCCCCGTCCGAGGATATTCCCTACATAATTGATGGCGCGTGAGGACTGATGATTCAGAAATAATATTACTAATAATCTTGCTCACTGCTACCAGATTCATATGTATTCTCTACATTAGTTGGTGCCCGGGTGAAGACTGGTAAGACGGACATGTTTTATGTTTCTATCACCACTATTGCTAAATGTATATGTAAACTGCTTGCATGAGTAATGCTCCACATGTAAGAATATAGAGGCATATTACTTACAACTATGAAATACAAAATAGCAAACTACTAGATTAACCTGTATTTATTAGCCTATACACCTTTCCATTCTGTATGTGTTTTTAATGTGGGCTATAATACCGTGATAAACATTAATGTGATTGTCACTGAACAAGACGTTCGATGTGAATTGTGGGTAATATGAGCTTGCCTAGTCTGCTCTTTTGCAGACTTGTGCCCTTGTGAAAAGTTGAGAGTGGAGGGGCTATGTCACAAACTTTACTTGGCTTTCTAACGGATTGGACTCACACTTAAAATGGAGACTGAGGGTACATCCTGGTCTCAAAAGGGATTCTCCCAAGTGAAGTTTGCAAGTGACGTTTACGAGGGTGGAGCAAAAACTGGATTGGGACGCAGCCAAACTCATGCTCTTAAACAAGCATCACACCAACTTGAATGCATGTACTTAAATTACAAGTATTCCTCCATAACTGGAAAGAAAGCCTTTTTATTTTTAAACGTGCTGTCATGGCATGATGTTCATATTTCTCTACCTTAATAGAAGAAAACAGCAACAATCCCAGGTATCTGTTCAACACTGTTGCCAGACCAACTAACGAATCATATCCTAGTTAATCCCTTTGTTCCAGTAACATTTAACAGTAATGATTTTATGTTATGTGCAGGAGTCTTCCTGAAGACTGACATTTTACTTAGCTCAATTGTTCCAATTGATCCTATGGAGTTTAATACCATAGTTAACTCTTGTAAATCCTCTACCTATCTTCTAGACACTATTCCTACAAAGCTATTCAAGAAGTTATTTTAAGAAGTTGTTGCCATGCCGCCTGTGGTAGGTAAGAATGGTAATTTACTCGTAGATAAGGACAAAATTTAAGAGTGATTGAGACCTGTCGCATGAGTTACACACAAAGTAAATAGGCCTAAATTATTTTCACATACAACTGGGTTGTTTTAATTTTGACTATTTAAAATAAACTATGAGTTTAAATTTATAAATTGCTCACCATAATCACATTACCATGTTTAAATTGATGTTATTTTGTGTTTTTATTGTTAAAATTATATGCAATATGTATTGTCGCCTACACGTCAATGTATAACAAGCACCCTGCATTTACCTTCCTCAGTCGAAAACGGTAGCCTCCATTCCATCAAAGTTAACAGCCAGATGCAAAATAAAACTCATCCTTCTTCCCTGCCTGGTTGAGGAACACATGATTTGCTTGATATTATCAACCTGAAATACATCTCGTTTCACTACAGCCCACAAATAGCCCATAACATATATTTTTTCTTTTCCCCCCCCATGCGATTCACTGGCTGAGGCCAGGAAAGCACACAAAGCTTATTGGTGCAGCAAGACAGTGCATGTGGGATGTGTCTTGAACTATGTGAAAAGTTTTTAAATGAGTTTGCGCTCTTCATATAATCCTGAGAGGTATAATTCAAGTGCGTAGGCTACAAAAATAAATTAAGAAAAAATTTATGAAAGAAACCCGCAAACTGAACTAAAATAAGGAGAAAATCCAAACGAAGGTATACCGATGCAAAATAAAAATTTATTCACAACATGTGCTCGTGTGAAAAAGTGAAAAAAGAAAAAGGTGTAACAAAGGAAAAAGAAAATGTTTCAGTTTTACATCATCATCAGTTCTCTTGAACTACGTGCTCATGATCAATCTTTTTCCTTTTTTCCTTTACCCTTTTTTCGGAAAGCTGCCAGTTTTATGAATGCATCTTCCAGATACAGGCAATTCACATGAACGTGCGTTCATTTAAGAACAGGTGAATATACTCTGGCCTGTAAGAAGATTTCTGGAGGTTAAAAGTGTTTGGTGAATCCGGCGTGAAATCCTCGTAAGAACATCTCTCAAGAACGAATATAAGAGAAAGTTAAGAGAAAAATAAGAGAATGTTCTTGCATGAGGCCAATGTCTGAATAAAGCCAATATCACCGTAACAGTGACAATAATGACCAATAAGGAGACTGGGATGCTGAGAAGGGCACTACATGAGCAGAGAGGGCTGCCCCTGTATCTAGTAGTGTGCTGTTGTCTATTCAGCACCTCAGGTGCTTCAGCTTCCGAGGAAAGCTGCAGGAACATGGACAGAACAAACCTCACTCATGGGAGGGCTGCAGGCTGACAGACGGCACCAATTTCACTCACAGAAGGGGAGCAGGACTCTAAATCATCTACAGGAAAGCTGAAGGTCAAGGGACAGTAAGTCCCATCCACAGGTAAAGAAGCAGCTGTGGCTTGTGAATAATGGCAATAGCCTCATCAAAGGGTTTATAAAGAAGCCCAGGGCCAATCAAACACACCTAGGCTGTTTAAGGGCACGTGCAATTCAGTCAAGCCATGCAGCTTAAACAAGCTCCATGTCTCAATAAAATCTACTTTATTTGCTGTATTGAGATGTGGCAACTGGAAGTAAAAGATTGATGTCAATGAACGACAGACCTGTACCTGGACCCGAGCAAGTGAGATTGTTGACTTAGAGATGCACAATATCATATATTTATGAAAAGGCCAAATACCATGTAAATCGTTGGTTACATATGTTTTTCCTATTGCCGTAGGAAATATGTGCCATCATTTAAAAAACTATTTTAATCTACATGTAAATTAATCTACATACTGTGGTTTCAATTTTGTTCCTGTAGATTTAGCGAACTAAAGTAAAAAAAAAAACTCATTGCAGTATTATATGAATCTAAGGTTAAATCACATATCAACTGCTGGTCCAAGGTCATTAATTTATTGCTTTCTTTGCTTTTAGGCTACATCTACTTGTATTCAGTGAAAAAAAGAAGGTTTATTAATATGTTATGCCGCAAGACATGCTTGTGAAGAATGCTTGTGTTGCCAGAAACCAGACTAAATCCTTGTCAGAATCAAGCAATTTGTGTTCCTGTGTGTGTCATCTTCAGGAAGCAGAAATATTATGGTACTGTTTAACCAGGTGCAAGCTACAGTTCATGTAGCCTACCAATTATATGATGTCTGCTAATAAATTCTCATTCAACCCTCCTGATTCAACAGTGACACATGTTAGCAGAAAAATGTACTATGAACAACATTTATGAATTAGCCATGTTTTTTACCCGTTCGTTATTACATAAACAATTTTATACATACCATATTCCCAAAATATTGAAGGTAACACAGACAAAAGACCAGTGGTGGCAGCACGCTGTAGCACTGTGGGCCTAGCCCCCCTAATTTTCTCATTGGCCCACAATAATTCTTCAACTGAAGCAGTTCAAAACATCTGTCCATAATAACACTTAAACACTACGCTGCCCGTTGCCATGCCGATGAGATATACACAACACACTTGTTGACCTATCAAAAACTAGCATCCACTGATTGAGGCAATTACATGTGAAGGGACACTGTTCGTCGCTATGACTCGTAATTGTGGCAAGATCGAGTGCCACCGCTCGGGAAGAAGGGGAGACCACACCGTATTTGCACAAAACCCGCTTGGGTATATTTATTTTGGTTTAAGTTTTCTCTTTTTCGGCTCTGGCTTCTCGACGCGATTCCTCCTTCGTCTCCAGCCAGCCCCGTTTGTCCGCCCGTCTCTCCCTTTTCAAGCCCCGGCTCACTGTCATAGCAATCAGAAGCAATTAAACCATTATTCAATTACGTTTCACCCTGATGCTGATTACCTTATGACAGCTGTGGCTCAGGGTCCGAGAGCCGCTCGGTTCACTCTCTCTCTCTGCACGCAGAGGCTAACCACGCCCACCCTGCCACATACCTCCACCGCCCGACTTAGGCCGGGGAGCTATCCGGCCGATAACCAACCTCCCCCCCACCCCCTCCTTGGCGAGAGAGGAAGTCCGCCACCACCATCTGCGGCCCCGGCCTATGGATCACCTTAAAATTAAACGGCTGTAATGCCAGATACCAACGGGTGATCCGCGCGTTGGCATCTTTCATGCGGTGGAGCCACTGGAGGGGGGCGTGGTCCGACCAGAGGGTGAATGAGCGCCCCAGCAGGTAATACCGGAGGGACCCGACCGCCCACCGGATGGCGAGGCATTCTTTTTCTATGGTGCTGTACCTCGCCTCCCGCTGTGACAGCTTGCGGCTTATGTACAGCACCGGGCGATCGACTCCCTCCACCTGCTGGGTCAACACGGCCCCCAGCCCTCTGTCCGACGCGTCTGTCTGCAGAGTGAATGGGAGAGAAAAGTTAGGTGTGAACAACAGCGGCTCCCCACAAAGGGCTTCTTTCACTCGCTCAAACGCCCTCTGGCACGGCTCCGTCCACTGGACCGGCTCTGAGGCACCTTTCCGAGTTAAATCAGTCAAGGGGCTGGTCAGCTCCGAAAACGCAGGAATAAACCTCCTATAGTAACCGGCCAACCCCAAGAACCTCCTCACCTCTTTTTTTGTCTTGGGCCGGGGACAGGTCGCAATCGCCACGGTTTTGTCCACTAGAGGCCGCACTTGTCCACTTCCCAAGTGGTACCCCAAATACCGTACCTCTGCTCTGCCAATTGCACACTTCCTCGGGTTAGCCGTGAGCCCCGCCCGCCTCAGAGACTCGAGCACCGCCCCCACATGCCGCACATGCTGCGCCCAGTTCTCACTGTGGATGATAACATCATCAATATAGGCTGCAGCATATGTAACATGCGGACGCAGTACCCGATCCATAAGGCGCTGAAACGTGGCTGGAGCCCCGAATAGCCCGAACGGAAGTGTACGAAATTGGTACAAACCGTCCGGAGCAGAGAAAGCCGATTTTTCCTTAGACTCTGGCGACAAGGGAATCTGCCAGTAGCCCTTGGTCAAATCCAGTGTCGAGAAAAAACGAGCCGTGCCCAGCCGATCCAAGAGTTCATCGACCCTAGGCATAGGATAGGCATCAAACTGTGAAACCTCATTCACCTTTCTGTAATCCACACAGAACCGGATAGACCCATCTGGTTTACCTACCAGGACAATGGGGCTACTCCAGGCACTGTGTGATTCCTCTATTACGCCCATCTCCAGCATGGCCTTTATTTCTGCCTGCACCAATTTTTTTTTTTGTTCTGGCAGCCGATAAGGACGGGAACGTACCGTCACTCCTGGGGGGGTTTCAATATGGTGGTGTATGAGATTCGTGCGTCCGGGTAGGGGAGAAAACACATCCGCAAACTGCTTTTGCAATAGAGCAAGGTCTGCCTGCTGGTTTGGCGAGAGATGGCTATCAGAAAGGGGCGGGGTCTGATTGGGTGAATTTGGTACCTCCGGCCCCAGCTCATCTTTCTCCTTATCTACCGTCACCAGCGAGACAGCCACCACCTCTTTCCAGGCTTTTAATAGATTTAGATGGTAGATTTGTTTAGCTCCTTCTCTATCCGACCGCACCACCTCGCAGTCTACCTCCCCTATTCGCCGTGTGACCACAAAGGGCCCTTGCCACTTGGCGAGTAATTTTGTGCTGGAGGTTGGAAGTAATACGAGCACTTTATCTCCCGGTGAGAATTGTCTGAGTTTTGTCCCTTTATTATAGTGCGCTTGCTGCCGTTCCTGGGCCTTGAGCAAATTCTCCCGTGATACCTTACCCAGTGTATGGAGTTTTGCTCGCAGGTCCATGACGTATTGTATTTCATTTTTACTGGGGCTTGGACCTTCCTCCCAGTTTTCTTTAACTAGGTCCAAAACTCCCCTTGGTTTTCTACCGAACATTAATTCAAAGGGAGAAAATCCCGTGGAGGCCTGGGGAACCTCCCGCACTGCAAATAATAAAGGGACTAACCATTTATCCCAATTTCGGCTATCATCGTGAACGAACTTCCGAATCATCGACTTCAAAGTCCTATTAAATCGCTCAACGAGCCCATCCGTTTGGGGGTGGTATACGCTGGTTTTAATAGACTGAATGCCCAATAACGCGTACAGTTCGTTTAGTGTCCGTGACATGAATGATGTGCCCTGGTCCGTCAGAATCTCTTTCGGGATTCCGACGCGGGAGATTATTTGAAACAGTGCCTGCGCAACACTCTTAGCTGAGATATTGCGCAATGGAACTGCTTCGGGATACCGGGTCGCATAATCCACCAGAACTAGTACGAATCGGTATCCCTGAGTGCTCCGTTCAAATGGCCCGATGAGGTCCATAGCCACTCTATCAAACGGGACCTCTATTAATGGAAGTGGCTGCAACGGCGCTTTTGGGGTGGCCGGGGAATTCACTAATTGACATTCCGGGCAGGCCGCACACCACCGACGTACGTCTGCCCAGATGCCCGGCCAATAAAATCGGGCCATTATACGGTTGAGTGTTTTGTCATATCCCAAGTGCCCCGCCATGGGGTTATAATGAGCCGCCTGGAAAACCATTTCCCGGCGGCTTTTAGGTACCAACAACTGGGTATTTTCTTCTCCTGTTTGAGCGTCCCGACACACTCGATATAGCCTATCTCTAATAACAGAGAAATACGGGTGAGAGAGAGCTGTCTCCGGACGCACTTGCTGACCATCAATGCGCATTACTTGTTCGTAAGCAAACCGCAAGGTGTCATCCCGAGACTGTTCGAGTGGGAAATCCTCCGTGGGTTGAAAAATCGGAACCAGGGGAGTCTCCCCTCGAGGCTCCCCCGGATCCGCCCCCCCCTCGACCGTGTCGGTTGACCCTGCGTCATCGCCGTCAACAGCACCCACCTCCCCGAGCCCTACCTGTCGGGATCGCACCTCCCACAGCTTCCCTGACACTTTACTAAACCCCGCCCAATCAATGCCCAAAATCAGGGGGTGCGACAGCCGGGAGCTAACCGCAGCTTTGATAATATAAATTTTCCGTTGAATATACATTTTTACCGGCACTACCGGATATTTGTGCACATCACCATGCACGCACTTAATCGATACCCAAGGTGCCTTCACCAATGCCTCTGGCCGAACCAGGCTTTGCCGAATCATGGACTGCATCGCCCCTGAGTCCAACAACGCCCGGTGTTCACTCCCTTGCACCCTTACCGGGATGCAGTACGCTCCCTCTGGATCGTGAGCAGGAGTGGGCGGACCGACAACCCGGACCACCTGCCCCACCTCCATAAGTGGACAGTCACGGCGCAGGTGGCCGAGCTGCCCGCATCGCCAACAACCCGGTCCGACCGTCTGAGGAGCCCTATGTGGGTCGGACCCTCCCGTCACCGAGCCTGGGCCTGTAGAGGGAGAGAGAAAAGAAGGGGGATTAAATCGGGGATAGGTTGTAGCGGTGTCGCGGGACAGAGAGGAAGGGACCGTGCGAGGAGGGGGTCTCCTCCTAGGAGCTGGTTCCGGCGGTTTTTCCGGCGGGCTGCTGGGTACCACGGCCAGATGGTCTTCGGCCAAGATAACTGCCAGCTCCAGATCAGTGGGTCGGTGACAGCGCACCCAGTTGGCGGTCGCCTCTGGCAGCCCGGCCACAAATGTCTCCAGCACCACCTGTTCCACCACCCCCGCGGCGGACCTGATTTCTGGCTGCAGCCATCGTCGGGCCATATCGGTGAGCCGCTGGGCGAACGCGAAGGGGCGGTCCCCCGGAACCAGGGAGGCTTCCCGGAAGCGGCGCCTTTGATCTTCCGGGCTATAACCAAGCCGATCCAGGATTGCCTTCCTGACGGTGTTGAAGTTCGCCCGTGCTGCGGCCGGCAGCCCATGTGCCGCCTGCTGGGCTTCCCCTGTTAACAGGGGCAGGAGGCGGACTACCCACTCCTCGCTGGGCCACTGACACGCCTCCGCGGCCACCGTGAAACTGTCCAGGAAGGCCTGGGCGTCATCGTCGGCCGTCATTTTTGGCAGCTGGATCTTCATGGGGGCTCGGGCGTGTGGATCCCAGGACCCTGCCCCCCTGCCTCAACGTCTCTGTCTGTAGGGTGGACTGCTCCCGTAGCGCCTCCATCTGCTCCTGGTGTACGGCAGCCTGCCGCTCCTGCATCTGGGCCATCGCCTCCAGCATGCGTGCGAGCGCCAGCACCGGCTGCCCCGCTTCAGGTCGCTCCTGGCTGGTCTCCATTCCTTCTATTTTTTTTTTTTCGAAATTGCCCCCCGTTTTTGGCCACCACTGTGGCACGATCGAGTGCCACCGCTCGGGAAGAAGGGGAGACCACACCGTATTTGCACAAAACCCGCTTGGGTATATTTATTTTGGTTTAAGTTTTCTCTTTTTCGGCTCTGGCTTCTCGACGCGATTCCTCCTTCGTCTCCAGCCAGCCCCGTTTGTCCGCCCGTCTCTCCCTTTTCAAGCCCCGGCTCACTGTCATAGCAATCAGAAGCAATTAAACCATTATTCAATTACGTTTCACCCTGATGCTGATTACCTTATGACAGCTGTGGCTCAGGGTCCGAGAGCCGCTCGGTTCACTCTCTCTCTCTGCACGCAGAGGCTAACCACGCCCACCCTGCCACAGTAATGATGGCTATCATTGCTGTAGTTTGCCTTGTCAAAGAGCATCGGTCTGACTAGCCGCAAAGAAAACAGTGATGCTATTGCTAGCAGCAAGTGTTTTGATGTGGGTCTGGTCTGATCCATAAAACGTATATAGAAAGTCTGAAGCGAGCTAACATTAGCTATGATATTGTGAATGTGAATATTATTGTGAATCTAGCTAGCTGGTTATAGTTTTGTGTAAGCCTACTAGCTAACTGTGTATAGCCTAGTAAAAAAGGTGTTTGTTATTTTTGCAGCTACACACAGTGCTTATGTTAGCTCACTTCCGATGTCATGGCAAGTGATGTTGTTCTGATCTGATTAGACCCAAGCAGTGTTGCTTACCTTTTTCCACGTTGTTTTAATTTTAAACCAGCCTACCACAGCCTGAAATGAGCCTGCAGTCAACAAGCTTTAACTTGCTTTAAATAACAGTTAGCTAGCTAGCCAGCTAGTTAAGTTACCTTTAATTAAATGGTCACTGCAAACCAAACATGAGCATGACTCGACTCGACTCAGAAAGACGAACAAACCACTTCTGCCGCCTTAGACTTCATCTACGGACAGTGTCGGCCCCCTTGTTTGAGATATGTTTTGGTATTCTAAAGGACTTTGTAATGCCCCCATTTGTCCTGTTTGTATATCCAAAAAACTACCTGAGAGGAGCGGGTGAGCGAGCTCTTTTCTCGGCTAGAAGGAAACAAAGAGGGCGGCTGTCTGGCGTTGAATAGTGTCTCGTCACACGTTCAAGAATTATTCATGATCTGGCTTCACCATCCTAGGGGGGAAAAAAACTTAGCGTACAGTACAGTCTAATACAGTCGCGGTGTGGCTAGCAAACCTGTATGATGTAGCCTAAATATAAAACCAATAGCTAGCTATGAGTAATGTTATCTAGCTTTGCGTAACATATCCCAAAATGACAAAACACTTCTCCCTTTTCCAGTTTGTCAAAATAATTGGGAGAGAAAGCCACCATAACCACTGGAAAAATATGGAAAAGCAATTGTAGGCGTGATGTGAATTCTGCAACATGTGAATTCTGTAATGTCAGGCAAATGAAATAGTGGTAGCATTATTGTCAATGGAAAAGCAATTAACTAAGTAGCCTATAGTTTCAGAGGCACAGCATTTCAAAGAAGAATGCTATCAAAAGCTATTCACAGACTACTAAAAGTCAATGTAAGAAAGCACTTAGATATTGATAAAATTGTTAGCGTATGCTTAGGCTACGTGAATAATTCTGATGTGTTATGTGAAATTAAGTCTGGGACTAAATGGGCTGTAGTTTGGAGTACATAGACTATAGGACTGTCATGTGTATTAGTTGTTATTTCGTCATGCAATAAAGACAATTGATTAGGCTATATTTAAGTCACTGCAAATTAATATGAAAAAGCAGTAACGTTAAATGTCAAACAAACGTTTACGTGAAAGTTATCGGGGAAAACAAACTTAACCATTTTGATTAAAATACTAGGCCAGAATCTCTGTAGGCTGAATTTATACTGATTGTTATTTTGTTTTGCAATAAAAGAAACAATATTGATTACGTTTGGGTCTTTGATTTAATTCTGACATTATGTGCGGTTATTTTCATCTCAAAATAGTGAGTGTTTTTTGACAGGTCATGCATAGCCTTTATTTTACAAATTGAAGAAAGGACGTATGAGCACTCTGTTTCTTAAAATAATGTTCTTACTTTAACAGCATATTGTCCTATTTAAAGTAAATGAATGCGACACTCTCTGAATATTAATTTAGCTTGGCCCACTCGCAAATTACCTTGGCCCACCCACTATTTAAATCCTGCCGCCGCTACTGGAAAGGATTACATTATTTAATAGCTTTACTCCTAAAATGGTGCATGAATCAAATGTGATGTTATTCCTTTATTCACTAAATTATTTTTAAACTTCTTGCTTTGAGCATATTTTATTAAATCTATTAAAACAGTAAGGATTTTGAAGTTGGAGACAGGCAAACAGATACTTTACAAAGGGTAAGGACTCTCACCACAATGTTTAGGCCACACCTTTTCTTGCCTCTTGGATTTTTCAGACTTAAAGAGCTCTAAGTCTTGTTTGACTGAATATGAAGTTGATTCAATTGAATTTTCTCTTGAACTAGATAAGTGAATTTGATTGAATCTAGAGCCAACCCTAAGGCCTAGATAGACCACATTTTCTTCATTTTGAGAGCAGATCAGTGTGTTGGAAGATCCATCTTTTTTTATTTTGAAAGCTGAGCAGTTTGTGTTGGAATAAGACTTGAGTCTTCCTCCCCCTTATGTTTATTTTGTTTGGACATGCTATTTTGTGGAGTATAAGTTCTGCATTATTAAACTAAAGGCAACCCAACTGTTTTTTTCTGTCTCTGTTATGACAAATGACCACCCACAGTACTGTCTGTTAAACTGAGTCGCAGCATTAATAGGCAAAAGACATTATTCTGGGATCATGGGTCTGATGGCCAGCATGGCCTCTGGGTAATGAATGCAGGGAGCAGCCCGTAGTGCTGATTGGATGGACCTATACATATTATTAAATTGATTATGACATCAGAAATCCACAGTATTCTTCTGTTCAGGCCAGCTCAGTGTGACACTGATTCTGAAGTACATAATTCACTGCGTCTGATCGCCAAACAGAAGCAAAGCCATATTGCAGAATTCAGTTAAATGTTACAAACTGTAAACAATGTTCAAAGCTGACCCACATCAAAATTCAGCAAAGCAGTTTTCATTCTGAAAACACTCCAGTTGCATTCAGTTAACAGAAATCTCTTTACCCCTCAGGACTATCTCTCTACAGTCTGGAGTGGACTCTGTGGTTGTGCTGGAAGTGAAACTTCTAAAACTACTTATTTATTGGAGCTGCAGTAGTGCTACCAGCCATTGACTGAAACCAACCAATATTACTTATTTTTCTGTCTCTAACAATATACTGATTTCAAATTGAGTCTTCGACGCTTGATAGCTCCACCTATTTGTGGCGCAAAAAATCCTAATTTTCCTGTCACTACACGGAATGACTGCACTCCAATGAGTATCTTATCCACAGTAGGGTGGTTATTGTTAACCATCCTATTATGTTCAGGGTCGATTTGACCCAATTCAGTGTTTGACGTCTCTTAAAAACTAGTTATCCTTATTTTTTCCATCTTTAATGACTTTTATTTATATGCTGGGATTAAATAGGAAACATGCAATCAGCAAAATTGTTGTTTTCATTTTGTACCAACTTATACTGTACACAGAGATGTTGTGTGGGGTCATTTAGATCCTACCCAGATAACAAAGAGAGACTGCGCCAGATCGGGGCCGAATCTAGCGTAAAATCCGGAGCAGATCTGCCTACCGGATCCGGTCCAGAGTCCAGACGCACAACGGCCCAAAAACGGCCCGGGTCTGGATTGCGGATCTGCGCCAGATAAGAGCCAGGACTGGTCCAGTTCTATTATAAAAGCTTTCAAATACGGCACGGATCCAAAAAACGGCCTGGGTCTGGATTGCGGATCTGCGCCAGATAAGAGCCAGGACTGGTCCAGTTCTATTATAAAAGCTTTCATATCCGTTCCAAATACGGCACAGATCCGTAAATCATCCCCAGATCAGCTCTGGCCCAGTTCTGTATTGTTTTACTATTAGTTTAATGTTGTGCATCTTATTCTTGCATACTGTAATAATCTATGGGGTAATAGGCTGACCCGAGATCTTAATATAAGATCAGATAAGATCCATTGTAGTTTTATTAGCAACAATGGAACAAAGCTACACTGTGGTCAAACAAGCTCAGAATGAGCACCAAAAAAACCAGAACACGATTATACTTGCCTTACCTTCCCATAACTCCCTTCTCTCACCCCAGGCATGCTGGGAGTTGCAGTCTTCACTTCCCCCAGACGCTACAATACTGTTTTGTTACACAGGTTTTAACTTCTGTATCGAGATTTGTAGTAGGCCTACTTAAATATTTATCAATAATAAACCCAATAAGCTATCATGTACCACAGGTAATAACACCACATGATGACTGAATAGGAGAGGATAGGGGGAGACAGACACATGAATTCCCTCAGAAACAGTTTAATGCTCACTCAAGCAAAAGAGAACATTTGGCTTATTGTAAACATCACATATGACCGAATTAGTGTAAACCTTTTATCCTCAAATTCAAAACGTTTTATCCTCAAAACCTTTCTGCAGTTCTGCAAGTTCAGCTACAAAATCCTCTAAGAATATGGCACAATGTAATAAACCAGCCCGAAACGGGCTCTGTCGGAGACCAAGGAATCCACCACACACTCAGGGATATAGAAAAATGGATAACCTTTATTTAAACTTATCTAAAATTCATAGGGGAGAGCAGGAACAGGTGAGCCACACAGGTGGACTACTACGCCTAGCATAGTTGAGAGTCTGGTTTCTTGTTACCTGAGAAAAGCCCTATCACTACTGGCTCCTTCATAGGAACAGTAACCAATAGACCATGAATGAAACAGTGAGACTGATTAAAATGTCCATCCAAAACATAACAAAAACTGTGAAAACAATAACAGCACAACAAAATCCCAGTGAAAACAATAACAGCAACAACCCACAGGTAGATGGGCTCCTAAAATATCGTGGGGAGGCCTTCACGCCGGGGAGACCGCCAGTTCAGCTGGGGATTACGGAGTGTGTGTGTGGAGGTCATTAACACTGGTGGAGGGAGGGAGAGGGGGAGAGAGAGAGAGAGAGAGAGAGAGAGAAAAGGGGAGTCAGTCCTACTCTTTGTGAGTGAGCCTCCAGGTCTGTGATGAGAACAGTGTCCGTGGCTTTTGAGTTGGTCTGTCTGTAGTAAGCGTTGCCCATCACTCGGTTGTCTTGCTGCGTGCCCGACGCCCGCCCTCTCTGTCGCACGCCAAACTGAACCATCGAATGATGTGCTGAGTAATCTCGGCATCCGTCGCTGTCCCAGAGGTGGAGCATTTCTGTACAGCACCTACACAAACAAATATAAAAACAAATAATTGATTTTGCACATTTGTTTCACAATTTAATCCTGGTCTAACAAAGGTTTGGATTAATTACTTACGTATCAGTAGGACTTTGCTTCCCATTTGGTGGAAGGCCTTCTTCCCATTGACCCCCTTCCAGTTTATCTTCTTGGCAACGCTGCAGGAGAAGAGGCGTGCAAGGATGTTCCATGTGACCTTCTTTGTGTCTTGCCCCCCAATAGATGCTAAAGCAGAAACCTGGGCACAGAGGTGTGGAGTACAGGGGGAGACAAGACTATATTGAAACAAGTACACAGTGAACATGTTGTCCCCCACCAATGATGCATCACCCCTTTGTAGCAATAATTCTTATCAAAATAAGACATTTCATTTTTTTATAGCCCCCTCCCCCAGCAAGTGTTAGTTTGTGGTGTGTGTTTTTGTGTGTGTGGGAGAGTTCTTCTTCCTTACAAGGTTCTGCTTCCTTCTCCTGTTGTCTGGATCCTGGATCCAATTCTCGAACTCCCCGACTTCCTCCAGGCTGTCCATAGGAAACTGAAACTCCTCTGGCAGTTCGGAGGGCACTGGTGGGGTGGACCCCAACCTGCTCAAAACTGTTGACTGGAGCCAGTTGACTGTATTTGCGAGCTGCGACTGTTTCTGCTTAATATTCTCTAGCAGCAACAAGATGTGCAGTTGTGCAGCTAAAAGAAATGCAAAAAAAAAAGAATGAAGACAATTTTCTACATATCATTTCAGATCTACTTTAGAATTAAATGAATTAATTCATATAGTTCACTATGAGTTTTCATGACACCAATAAAGATTTAACACAAACTTGAGACTTTTAGACTACCTGAGCAGGGGATTGGGCCACCACTATTTCCAACCCTGAACACTGGTCTGAAGTGGTGTTCTGATCTGGAACCTGGAGGGTTAGGATTCAGGCCAGGGGACCCAGAGGGTCTGGAACCAGAAGGGAAGCTGTGGTGCTCGCCATCACCAAGGCCCTGAAAGTTTGCTGCGATGGAGACAAAGAGGAAATCAACTGGTCCTGATAATCACCACCACATAAGCCCAGTTAAAGTAGCTGGAAAGGACAATCTGCAAGGAGAATACCCTGACCTGCACTATAAGGTTAAACTCAGCACAGCTGTATGTTTGGCACCCATCTCTTACCAGTGAGCCCCTGTGGGTCCTGGAACAGGTTTTCTGGAGTGTACGCTGAGCTGGATTGAGACCCATTTCTTTCATATGGGGGGGCCAGAGGGATGGTGGTTGAGGGTGAGCAGAAAGAGAGAGAACAGCCAGAGAAATGCACCATATTCTGTGTTAACTTGTGTTCTGTCAGAATCTGAAATACGGTAATTGAGATGACAATAAGGCTTTGAGGCTGTAACAGTTCCATGCTGTTGAGCATGTGAAACCTGGGGGGCTTATACCTGGAGGGATAGGGTTCAGGCCAGGCGGTATGGAACCAGAAAGGTCGCCCAGATAGGTGTAGGCCCTTCCATGACCAAGGTTTTGAGGGCTGGCAGCTAGGGGACAAACACGAGAGCGTTCAGGACACTTTACAGTATATACAGCAAATGATTGGCAGCAATAAAACTTAATTTGATTAAAATATTGCAGAAAATGTTCTGACAGGTCCACTTCTCTAATGGAATTATTGCTTACAAGTACAAGGGTCAAGACTTTTTGTAGGCGGAAAGGGATGGGGTATTGTTGGGAGGTGGATCCTCTCGCTCCTTGGTGTGTAGTCATCATCAGTCTCAGGCTCACTGTCACTCACATGTCTGGTACTGAAAGAAACAAGTGGACAGTAAACATGTTGTCACCCTGTGGTAATGATGCAGTAGGTGCATAGAGAATTTATAAGATCATGTATTTGGTGGGCTCTGGTACACTTTTGTGACAGATGGACACACGCATGCACTCACACACAGAGTCTGTTTTAAATGCCCCTCCACACCATTTAAGCGGGTGGGGGACAACAATCACTGAGAGCAACAAAAACATCAAGAATTTGGTAAATGTGTATCTTACATAACTTATCACAAAGTTGTTTCCCAATGGCAGTACATACTTTCTCTTTCTCTTTCTCTTTGGGGTCTCATCCTCAGACTGCAAACCGGCTGTGTCGGTGTTGAAGTACTCCTTCATTTTTCTTCTGGCCTCTAAGTAGTCATCTGGTTAGATGTAACACACAAGACATTTTGGGTATAATGAGTTCACCACAGTAGTGACAAACAGGGATAGAAAATTTCAAATTAAAGTTGAATTGAATTACCTTTCTCACATATGATACGGGCGCTGTAGTTCTCCCACCCAAGACTTGGCTCCTCACAACTTTTAATGGCCTTGTTTATCCTATCGTCTGATGTATACTTTGGCCACCAGGAACGGCCATCTTTAAACCATGAACTAGGAATCACATTTACCGCGTTGTCGTCCGTAAATGAGACAACACAGTATTTCTAAGGATAAAAAATATATTAGGATAAAAAATAAACTACAGTTATCTAACTCAATAAAACTGATGTCACTATAGACTGATGTGATGTGGCCCTAATCTTGTGTGTGAAACAGGGGGATGACCACAAGCTTGTCCTGGTAGGGTAGTGCTACACACTTCTGAGAGATCCCTGACACCTTTGAAAATGTAGTGTTACACTGTAGCTGCGATACACAAACTACATTAAGAGAACGTGAGTCAAAAGGGTACGTGAAAAATGGTGTTGCATCAGTAAACTCCTTGTATGCCACATACACATCATCTCTGCACTCAATGATGTTTAGAATTCTGCACACTTTGTCCCCTATCACAAAGGTATTGTTTGCCTCAGTTTTTATGGTGAAGTGTTCTGATTTCATCTCAGCGTATTCTCTGACAACAACAGGGCCAATAGGTACTGGGCCGTGAGAATGTTCCTTTCTTAAGTTTGGCACATTTACAAGCTTGGTGTCTAATGAAGTTTCTTCAGACAGTCTTCTAATTATTTGAGCAAGGGGATATGAAGGTTTGCGGACAAACCGTTTGAGTTTACCCAGATAATTCTCAAATGGAAAGGATGAGATTGAGTCCAGGCAGCCAAAGTTCTTACAGTCCTGTGCCAGATGAACTAAACCGTGCACATTATAGACAATGAGATCTTTTCCATACAGATCACCAAAATGAGTGACAAATGTCTGCAGAAGGGTATTTGCATAATCAGTGTGAGTTGCAGCCAATTTAGGGCTCACCAATATGGCAATGGCAGTAGATAACAGCATGAAGTTGTAATAAGCCACTGGATCTAAAACACCACACAACACTACAGGCCCAGTGTAGAGCAAAAATTGCCTAAACTCAGTGGCCTTCCACCTATCCACTTCCCTGAGTGACCGTGGTTTACGAGCAAATTCATCTGGAATGTATGACCTCAAGTTCACAAGCTTATCTGAGATCCTATTCACAAGATTGGAAGGTAGACGGAACTTAAGTGGTCCCTTTAGCCAAAGATTTATCAGCCGTCTGACTACACCTAAACACACAAGGTGCATATAATCAAGTGGGAATTGGGAGACCAAACCAACATTAACACCAGTAAAGGGATGTGGACCATGATGATGGCCTTCATCCATACTCCTTGAAAATGTCTCATCTGTTCTTAGTCCTGAATCTAGAAGAGGATAGGTCATGCGGTTGTTGATGTAAACCCCATTCTGAATGCACTTATCACACCCATGGTATCCATTATGTGCTTTAGTGTTCTTGACAAATGACCTGGCAGGAGTGTCACATATGACCGAATCCAGTCTTAGTGTAAACTTTTTATCCTCAAATTCAAAACCTTTCTGCAGTTCTGCAAGTTCTGCTACAAAATCCTCTAAGAATATGACACAAGAGTCTGGTTTCTTGTTACCTGAGAAAAGCCCTATCACTACTGGCTCCTTCATAGGAACAGTAACCAATAGACCTAAGATTGGCCATAGTTGTAAATTCGAACTCTTAAAAAGCGGCAGTCCATCAATGTTGATCTGAAGTCTTAAGCAGGAACCATTAACCAATTTGTCCTTTAGTCTAGACAAAGTCTTTCCTATGGCTGACTTGATACCAAAGTAATGATAGAGACCATTACATAGCTCCTTCACTGTATACCTAATCCTTGTATGGAGGATGGTTCTGGCATCTTTAGGCAGCTCAGGGTGGTAGAAACATAAGATAGCCAAGAGAGCAGTCAGTGCAGTGTGAGATATACCATACATTAAGGCCCAATTGGAAAGGCAACTAGTGAGACTAGAACCCTCCTCCGAGTCAGACATCTCCCCCTGACTGCCATCAGAGTCAGCCACTTCATGGTCATCATAACAAAAGCTATCAATGGGGACATGGTCTACATCTTCATCTACTGCAGAGTCTACTATGAGTGGGTCTACATCTTCATCCACTGCAGAGTCTACTATGATTGGGTCTACATCTTCATCCACTGCAGAGGCTACTATGATTGACTCTTCTATCTCTTCAGGTTGGAGTTCATCCATACACATCACATCCTCAATATCCTTAAGCCTTTTGCCTAGATCAACCCTAGCTCTCCTTCTCAGAGCAGAATCTGACACTGGTTTGTTGTGCCTGCTCATTTTTCAGTCAAGTCAGTTAGTCAGTCAAGTCAGGAAAAGTACCTTAGCTGGACAGGTTGCCATCATGTCCTAAAGCTGAAAAACAAACGTTGGCATTTGTGAATTAATGTTCAATTCAAAAGGTACATTTACAGATTATGAAATTGATGATTATTGAAATGCAATCTTTATGGGGTTAGGATTTACTCTGATCTGCACCTCACTAACAAAATATCAACAATGAAGCAAAAAGATCATACATTAATGTATTGGCATTATTGCGATTATATTATTTTGGTTATTAGTCTAAGAGCTCCCCCTACTGACGGGTTTTGCATAGGTTCCCATTGTGTTGTGCACATGCTCTGTACATGCTCTGAATGAATGATCATCAGCATCCACGTTGTTCGGTCTCCGTTAACTTACTAAAATAGAAGTTAAATATAACTCTCAATATATTACAATCAATACACTTGTTTACCCTTTTCTGAGATCACATGGCAAAATAACTCACTCTGGGGGGCCGTTATCTACTAGATTAGAACGTAGTATAACGTTAATCATCTATGGGTTAAAACGAGGTGCTGTTTTGAGAGCACTCTGTCACATAAGCGCGCAAAATCTCAGGGAAGGGGTCCTGTAGCTAGCACTCTTATCATGCTGTAAGGTTAAAACCATACTCAATTGATGAAAGCTAGGGAAACGTTGGACATAGCTAGCTACATTTTGAGCCTAAGATTAGCTAACGTTAGTGATATCTACGTTATGGTTAGCTTAACTAGCTAGACTAATGCATAGGCTTACCTTATAGGCCAACAGGCTAGCTAGCAACAGTTTCTGGTAAGTTAAGGTTAACGTTAACTAACATTAGCTCACTAACGTTAACGTTAGCTTCGGTGCGATTTTGTCAATGAAAATATAACTAGCAAGCTAACGTTAGTACTAAGTTACGCAAGGTAAAGTTAGCTGACTACACGTCGTCACATTAGAGTTAACAGTTAGCTAGTTAGCTAACGTTCATTGGATAGCTAGCTAAGCTAGCTCTAGTTCGTTACGTTAATGTTAGCCAACACTGTCGCACCACAGTCCACTGCCCACAAGTGAAATATGTTCCGCTAGCTAGCTGGCAGCTGGAAAGTTAGTCTAGCTAAATCGTTAGCTAGCTAATTGCTTGCTTCAATTATAAAGCAGCATGTCGCACTTTCTCGAAGATTCGCACTTTCTCGAAGAGACATTAACTTTGCTAGACAATACCACAATTATTAACGTAAGTGAGTTATGTTAGGTAGCTACAAATACTTTAAAAAAAGACCAAGGACACTTTACCACTAAGTTAAGATGAGGTTTGGCCGCTGGCAAGAATCAATTTGCAGCTGCAACCGTTACTTTAAATCCGTGGACTGAACCAACTTTTTTTTTTTTTTAGAACGTTAATCATATTTTAGCAAGACACAAATTATAATGTGTATTGTTTTATTGTCGACCCAAGTTGCCTTTATATTGTAAAATGTATTATAGATTGGTACATTTATTTAATTTTCATATTTTAAAATTTCTGTCCCCTATATGTCACAGTCTTTCGGCTGACCCACGCTCTCGGCTCCGTATTACGTGTTTGGCCCAGACCCGGCCAGGGCCCACACTTTCATTTCGCCTCAGTTTTTGGCGCTTTCGGGTGAGGTCTGTATTACATTGTGTGGCCCATTAACCAGTTTTTGGCGCTTTCGGGTGAGGTCTGTATTCATTGTGTGGCCCAAACCCGTTTGGCACCAACAAACGGAAAGGCCGTTTTAAATTTGTTATCATCATTCGGACCAGATGGCAACTTTTTTTTTTTATCTCAAAAAGACTCTTGCTATCTGGTAGTGATTCTGGGTACTTGTGTAAAACTTTTTTTTTTTTTTTATCTTAAAGTTCATGACATTTTTTTGTGAGTTCATGACATTTTTGGATAACAGGTTTAAAGGCGACGAGTTAATAAAAGGCTAGACATTAAGAAGGCGACTCATAAAGTGTCAACATTTTTTTCCGGTTTAAACCGTTGGGGTTAATTTGACCCAAAACATAAAGGGGGTCATAAAATGTCAAAAGAATAGGAGGGTGTAAAGGACTGACACGCAAACAACAATTTTTAATGCATAAATGACTTATCAAAGTGGATTAAATCTGACTGAATTATCTACTACAATGATCCGGCATTAAATTGCGAGCACTCGTAAGTGACAATTTCCTGTGGATCCACTGCATGGTAATCCAGTCCCCAGCGGTTTTGCCCTTAAGCACAGATTAAATTTTTGGACAAGTGGCTATGACTGGGGAGCTAGCGTCTCCCCACGTGCTCGGCATGAGGGTTTAAATCACATTAATAAGTACATATTTGAAAAAAACATGCCCGACGGGTCCCTTGAGAAATTCCAGTGGCAATATTATTAAGACAATTGAGCTGCTGCATTGCTACTGCCTTGCTCTTAGGCAATTACCAAAGGCTGTCACGCATCATCAGGAGGACGGTGTGGCAGTAATATCAGCAAGACTGTGAAGAATGCTAAATAAATAATGCTAAATATTTTCTGGTCGCCCGCCTCCTCTTGCTTTAACTCGAGTCCTCAGACGATATTATACCCCCAAAAGTGACGTGAAGGACTGATGAAGGAAGCCTAGCAGATTAATTCTGGTCAGGTAGAAGCTCATAACACATAATAATTGGATACCTTGTTGTTATTCCTTCACACGGGCTGCGTCCCCACAGAGCAGCTTTTCATTTCTTACGCAGGGCTGCGGTTCCTTCACACGCAGATCCTTGAGTGCGGCTCTAGGCATTTTAGGATTTTTGTATTCATAAAAGGCTTGGCAGAAGTGCCATCCCTTTTAAGGCAAATTCATAAGGTGCATGGCATTATGGGTGGCACAATCAGTTTCCTCAGCTGTGGCCAATTGAAGTAAGCGTAACATAGCATGTCGGGTCAGATTTTCCTTTGAGAAATGCGACCAGGGACCATGATAGGGGCTACTACAAGTGAAATGTGAAAACGGGGGGGGGGGAACTAACATCTAATTTCCACATAAAAAATTAAATAATTATTTTGCTTGGAAAGACTGCCTTCCATAGCTAACTGACAGAGACAGGCAGGTAGTGACACATAGTCTGCTCTGAGGCAGTGACAGGTGAGGGAGAGCCTCTGATTTCAGCTGTCCTTCACAGCAACTGTCACTCCTAATCCCGCTTTACATTGCAGGTTCTTGCCACACCATCTACAGATGAACAGTGTCTGTGCAGGAAATGTATTTTGACACAAACCTAGTTTGTGCGATAGTTTCAGCATAGTTTAAGTGCGGTGTGGTCTCTGTAATTGAAAGTTTTGCTTCATTTTTGGCTCCATGTTCCTTGTACCCTGTTGGGACACCTGCAGTCCTGTCTGGCACAATCATCACGTACAGCACAAAGTGATGCTAGAATTTGGATAGGCAAGGCCACTAACACACGCCATTAGGACGAGGTGTTTCATTTAAACATTGATGAACAGCGGTTTTCTGCGACCCTGTGTTGCCTCTGCTTTGAGGTCACCTGCCCCAGTGATGCGGGCACAATCACATATGTGGAGACACCAGGTACCAGGTACTTCCCATGGGGATGGAAGTACTCACATTTTAGGCAGACCCATCATCTAAATTCCTAATTCCATTCCAAAAATGGCTTCTCGGGTGATTCAGAAATGGCTGCATTCCATTTTCCACTGCATCTTCTTCAGTAGCTTCCATTTTCTCCCAAAAAAGAAAGAATGGGAATTTAAATGATGGCATTATAATCTGTCTTCTGTGGATAGGCATGCTGATGACCAATCAGAGTGGTGATGTGCATGTGGGAGGGCCCTTGAGACGTGCTGATTCAATTTACTGGCATTTTGAGTCAAAAACACAGAGGTTGTGTCCGAATGCAACCCCCGTTCCCTGTCAACTGTCCCCTGTCCACTCAGACCCGTGTCTAGTATGTGCCCTGTCCCCTCACATTGCAAGCAGTGTGTGAAATAAATCCCGCAAAACTCTCTCCAAACTAGTGAGGAAGTAGTTTGTAATATTTTTTGTTTCATTTTTATTGTGAATATCAATCAGTTAACATATGACGATTGTTACAAAGTGTAGATTATGAATGAAGATAGAATTAACAAAAATAAAGTAATAAGTAATAAGTCATTTGTAATATTAACCTGTCTTGTACCATAGATATGCATATACGCTCTATGGGCCTCATTCATGAAACGTGAGCAGAACAAATTTGTACGTTAATCGTTTGTATTTGCTTTTTTGCCCGTATTTTGGTATTCATCAACATTTTCGTATCTTAGTACATCCGAACAAAATTTACACCTGCTCCGGAGCACACCTCGTAAATTCAGAATGCCAGTAAATGTAGCTTCTGAGTGATAATTAGAATATTAATTTATTTTTATTTTCTGTTAAATTCACAAGACTAAATGTAGCCTTTGAAATACACATTGCAAACATAATAAATTATAATTGTAAAAAGCAAACACTTTAGATTACGCCTATTAATCAATTGTAGGCTATAAAGCTGTTTAATTAGACCCATAACGTAGTCTAATGAACACTCCCAGTAGCCTACTATTTTTTCTAAGTTGCTAAAAATTTAAATTATACATGACCTTACATAGGCTATAACACACATTTAACCAATGTACCATATGTGCTTTAAAGTGGCTTACATGTCTGTAGCCAGGGTTGCAATTGTGGTCAACAGCTTAATCCAGCTAATGCCAGCATACATGCAGTTCCCCTACAAGATGCAAAGACAGGTGGAGGTAAAGGAGGGTTTTTATGAAATTGCCAACCTGTCCAATATTATCGGTGCCATAGACTGCGCACCCCAGTCGGTAGGAAAACCGAATAAACATCTTTATCTAAAAGTGAAAGTTTATTAACCGGTTAGAATGTAGCCAGCAGGCTATATCCCGGTAAAACCTGAGCTGTGTGGGACACGCGCATCAATGTGACCGCAATTAGAAAGTGCCAGAGAGATTCTAAAATAAGGTAGCCCATGTGATTACCCGATTTCAAACCACAACTCACATGCACAGAATCCCAACAGAATTACAAAATGAATAACGTCTAATTTATTTCCAGGCTGCGATAAAGCAATGCGCTCGTATCGCACGTTATCTCCTGCTAGGCCTTTACTTTACCAGTTCATGCCTGTACTGACAATATTAAACTATTTTTTTCCCTTGATTGAACATCTGCTAATAAAACTTCGATGTCAGTGTCAGAATAATTCTTTGCTTTGCTTTTTCTGGGCTATTCTGACTAGGCATGGACCTTTAAATGGAAGTGACAGCCTCCATATAAGGCAATTCATGGGCGTGGATTTATGCTAATCACAAAATAACGTGGACGCGCATCGTCAGTGAATACAAAAAAATCAACCTTTTCCACATGGTTTGATGAATCCGGCGTAAATTTTTCGTAGCAACTCCCTTTGGACATAAATTTTACGTTTTTACTTCCGGGTTACTTACTGAAATTGTCGGATGAGTGCACCGCTCTGCAGATGAGTGTGCTCCTCAATCCCCTCAACAAAACCCCGGAAATAAGAGGTTCATCCTGGTATTTTAAGTGCCCCCATTAGTGAGAAAAAGTCACCCACTCAAACGCTTTTTGACAAAGTTGTCTCAAATATGCGCCCTCAAAAGGGTGTAGGGGTCGTAATCGGACACAGCCATGGTGATGGGGAAGGGTCCTGGTCTCTACCACTACCTTGGGGACGACTTCAGCCTCACAATGGCGGGAGCGGCATCCTCAATTATCCCTCAGAGTACAGCCTCTATAATTTTCTTTTCCACTCAGTAAAGGGACATAGTCCAGCAGGTTTCTGTAGCTGCTTAAATCACCCTGTCCCTCAGGGCAATCCAATGTCTCCGTTACATTAAGGCAGTAATTAGCAGAATCAGGTCTCAGGTGAACCAAAAAAGTAATTAACAGACACCGGATTGAGGTTGTAGAGTTCTACACGCTGGGGATTTCAAACAAAGTTAGAATTCATTACCATGGCGATACTTATCCTACCCATCCAGCTGACCAGCTATGAACGCTTTTTCATCTGAGATGAACCATCTGCACTATTTCCAAAAAGCATTAAGGCACCGGCATGTCTTCTGACACTTCCAGCGCTCTGATTTCCCCACTCCTTTTCCTGATTTTTCAGCTCCTACGGACGATTAAAAAGTAATTTTGTGTGTTGAATAAAATTTGAGTACAGGAATGCATCAGGGTGCCAGCAAAGACTGCATAATACACCACCCGGTTAATGGCAGCCCCGCTCTGCTCCCACCACTGCCCTCCCCCATGACAAAGCTGCTTATCGCTGAACCGGACGTATGAGTGATCATCGGTCATGACAGAGACACAGGAGGTGCCGGCTAGAAAATGAGAGGCTTCCGTGCCTCAGGTAGCCGGCTAGGCTGAATCGAGAAACATCCCGGCCCCATGACAAATGACTCTGGTCGGGGTCTCCCAACGGTCCTGGCCGGCCAAAAATTTAGGGAAGAAAAGAGAGCTGCGGCGCGAATGCAATATATGGGCTGTGACTCCTGTTCTCCCCCTCAGGTCTGCAACACTATTAAGATTTAATTCCTCCCTGCCTGTGTGTCCATGGTCAGAAGAGCTCACTTTTCATCTGGGCTAATCTCATTATGTTTTTATGGCCTCTGCAACTCGGGGCACCTGAGTCTACAGCCCAACGTGGAGCCATGAATAGATTTGGCTGGCGTGGGGCTTGGGAAAGAAGAGGGGAGAAGAAAGGATGGCTTCTGCATTTATAATACTGTCAGTCGTCACGAACATGTCCCCTTTAATGACACAGGTTTGATGAAGCAAACATACCCTAATTCGGCAGTGGGGGGGATTCCTAATGTCTCTTGCTCAGAACCACTGCCGCTGTTGCTTAAGTGCGCAAAATGTCTGAAGCTAATGACATCTAATTAAATCTTTCTTTGTATCTTGGTTTACATCATGGTTCACATTGCCAGGCATATGCGAACGCATTTCTCGATGATCCTGGCCACTGCTGGAATTTTACTTTAAACTGTTGTCACTGTCTATGCAATGCGTTACAAGGATTATAGCAGTTAAGAATGATATTCTTATGATTTCATGAATTCTTGGGGAGACCTCAGTCTTCTTGTTACACTGCACCCTTTTGCTTTTCTATGATATTGCTTAATTTATTGATTAATTGATCATTTCTGTCATGGAATTAAGATACCGTTACTCCAACAATCCAAAGATGACCTTATGTTGTTTCTATTATTTTTCCATTTCGTATTCATTCATATTCATTTGCTCAAATAAAAGGACTTGCAGCAGACTCAGCCTATCAGACAATTGCATACCCTCTGCAACACATTCTAATTTGGTGATTACAGCATCGAGCCACGTTTGCTCGGAAGGCGCCGTCCATCTGTCTGGTTTACACTGATTTCTATTCTCGTCACTCTGTGACAGAGAGTGTTGGCGTGCAGAAGCAACGCACCACCACCCCCCCTGCCACCACCACCCACTACACCTCCCCTGGCCCTCGCAGTAAAGACTGCATTCCATCAACAGGGGAAAACAGGTGGTAAAACGCAGTTAATAATCACACACCCAGACAACTGACGACAGGCCCAACTCTTGTTACCATGGACGATGGGCAACACTGTCAGCGTTCATCTCTTTTTTTATTGTTGCCGTGGTAGCACTTTCTATAACCTCAGGCCTGCATGCATGGTTTTCGGAGGCCTGATATATTCTCTTTCTTCCTTTTTAATTTTGATATTTCTTACTAATGTGCTTATAGGCCTATCAAATGAGGGGAGAAAAAATCCTGCCTTGCCTCCCTGCTTTAATTTCTAACTGAAGATATCAAGAGATGCATAAATATTTATCTTTCCCATTGTGAGACTGAGCCTGTGCACCTAACAGCAACAAAACATTCCCTTGATGGTTTTCGCCAGTAGATTGACAGATCTGAGTGATACTGGAGACTGCCCCTGCAGTCAGTGGACCACTTCCTGTCAGGAGGCAGAAGTCTGGAATGCGGAAAAGCGTGCACTTGTGCCGGCGGTGGGCCTGCACTGACTAGCTGACAGCCTTAGTCATTAGCATTCCAATCCCGCCTGCCCCTTGATATCTCTGTGCCGTGAGGCCCTGATGAGCGACTCAAAGCACTGCCCACTCCTTGGATGACATTGGAAAGCGTTGGTGTCCAACACTCTCTGTGGAATGCGTGCTGGGGTCAGGCGTGCATAAAGGACCAAAACCCACTTAACGCCGCTCCCCGTTGACATTACCACCCCTGACATCACCTGCCAGTTCATCATGGCGCCAAGGGAAAGAACTGATTTATATTTAAACATTTCTGCACAAGGACTAGGTGTTTTTGTGTATGCATTAATTGTCGCAAGTTGCCAGAATGTGCCAGCACTCGTATGTGCAAAGAGATACAAAGATTATGTAAATGAGACTTCCTGAAGGCAAGCAGACACGAGCGTAAGCCCCTTTTATTTTCAGACACTCCTTAGCTTTATTCACCAAGGCTAAGCTTTTTGATCAGGTAGCCTCAGGGTAAAAAAATTAAATTACCTATATCCAGCACTTATTCACGGTGAAGTGGGAAATGGTAAAGCTAGACAGCCGTAGCTTTCTTTGTGTCTACTGCAAACAGTGGTGTCTCGACAGGAAATCGGCATTGTAAAACTGAAGTACTGTAACCAAAGTTATAAACCACATGACTCAAAATATGCAATTCTTCCCAGAATTTCTTCCAGCACGTTTCTTCCCTAGAAAAGTCTAATGCATAGAGATTTGAGGCAGAGTTATAAGTTTCACTGCATGAAAAGCTGCATTTCCGGGGCAGACACTACAGTGCACAAATCCAAAAAGGGACTAAATCTGGCCATTTGCAAATATGTTTCCCATCGGAAACTGACATAATCTTGTGCAGGGAAGTGTTCTTGTCCAGAAACTTCCCATAAATGACCAGACATGGCTATCAAACTCTTAATCAGAAATATCCAGAAATCCCAGATCCCGGGAGTGTGCAAAAGTTTCTGGAAATATATACTTGTCGAGATGGGAAACTACCGCTCATGACCAAAATTAACAGGGTAGGTCAGATCAGATCTTCCCAAAACTCTTCTTTTCATGCAGTGTTTGATAAACCAACACCTTCATCAGGCCCAGTAATTGAGGCAACCAATTACTGCAATGTAAAGTTTTCTAGAAATCTGGTTTCAAAAGCCACTGCCCTGAAACAAAAGTTACTGGGCGGCTACTCATCACTGTTAATGTCCGGAATATACAGTATGCATCAGCCTTGTGTTCACGTCTCCCTGCTCTGAATCTTTGGCCTTTTTTTGTCCCATGTAGTCAAGAATATATGTGCCTTTGTACATATGCTGAAGACAAATATGGTCTGCCTTCAAGTTGTTTTAAGGTATTAACATCCCTCTCAAAGTCTCTTTTTTGTTACTTTGCTTAATGTCCTCTAAAATGCATTCATCCTTTTCTGTTCTAATCACCTTGCTGCTATAAATATAAGACAGGTACGTGCAAAAAAAATAGCAGATTTGACCAGTGAAGTGGACAGACAACTGCAGAAAATCCCCTTGGATGATAGCTCAATCATGTCCTTGAATTATGTAAAAGCCTGATTGTGCCAAGACAAATAAAGGGCCCTAGGGTGGGACCATTTTTCCACCATGCATGCATGCAGCATGTGCAGCAGACAGGATACCAATTGCATATTCAAAAGCCACATTTCAGAGATGGCCAACTTAAGCCACATACCTCTCCAGCGCAACTTTTTCATGGGGTGATCTACGCCATATTCTAACTTATGCTCCACGGGTGCAGTTGTGCAATTGTTAATTGTTGACATCTGGTGGAAGTCTGCAATTGCAAGCACCATCACTAACAGCTTTCTTGCAGGAAACATTGCATTATTTTTTATTGTGCTGTATAGTGTGGTTGGCTAGTTATTTCAGCAATTGTGCTCAAACAGGTTAAAAATTTTGCTTAAAATTTGGCTACAGCTTGTTGGGCTGGTTCGGGTCGGGCCTCATTTCTAGCCCGATGCAGACCTCTAATATGGTGAGTTATTTTCTCAAGGCCTTATGAACAGAGATATACAGACTAAACTAGAAAATAATGGTGTTTACAAGACAAAAGCCAACCAAAAAAATATAATGACTCCCAACAGTAAAGGGCAGCCAAAGGCAATTATAGTACATAAAAGGCCTAGATAAAGTTCAACAAGACATCAACTAAATTAAAGTGCCTAAGTTGCTCATTACTGGTCCCTTTGAAAACAGAGAGGTAAGATGCTGTCTGTAATTAGACCAATGGTTCAGGTCATAGCTTCTACGGGCATTAATAACCTTTCCATTTATAACTTTACCTATTGTAAAAAGAATGAAACCCTCTGAGAATCATCACAGAAAGGCTCTAAATATATAACAAAATTTTTTATAAATGTGCACATACAGAAAAAAGAGATGGAAATATCCATAACTCACTATATAATAGTTCTTACAATGTTTTCCCATTTGTAATACTTATCCTTATAATTCAATTGGATGAAGTAATAAGAATATCATAATTTTTCATGAAAATAGAAAGTAAATTTGCAGTGGGTAAAAATTTACAAAAGGGGCTTTTGCTGATGATCCTGCAAAATTTCCCCAAAACATGACAATAGCACATGCAGGTCACAAGGAATGAGATGTAAATTCAACTGGAAATACTGTGAAATATACAGTGCCCTCCACAATTATTGGCACCCCTGGTAAAGATGAGTAAAAAGGGTTATAAAAAATGCACCGTTTGGTGAATTACCTTAATAAATGAGAACAATCCAAACTTTAATTGAAGTAAATTTATTCTGAGAAAAAAAATCCCTCATCAAGAAATAATTATTTTTAACAAAACCATGTGGCGCCACAATTATTGGCACCCCTGCATTTAATACTTTGTACAACCTCCCTTTGTCAATAAAACAGCACTGAGTTTTCTTCCGTAACATCTAATAAGGTTGGAGAATACAGAGAAAGGACTCTGAGACCATTCCTCTTTACAGAATCTCTCCAGATCATCGGAATACCAATTGCATATATGAAGTTGGCGCTAGCATTGCTGGGAAAGCGGAGACGTATACAGTGACTTAATGACATGGCTCTCTAGCCCGTGGAAAAGCAAACCGGTTTTTAGAAGGTTTGCGAGTTGAACCAACTGCGAACCAGAGCTAGGTTTGTGTTGGTGGATCAGTAAGGGGGTATCAGTAATCCTGCTTCATAGTATACCCTTCGGGATTATGCCTGTAGTCAAAGGGTTCCAAGAACAGTAACTATTTTGTTTTTAAAAAGGCGGTGCTAGAAAAGGGTTTATTTCGTGCCGTGAAAAACCGCCCAGTTAGCTATTAGCAAGATCTAGCAGGTCAGCGGACGAGTTGGCCGGAGCTTCACTCCGCTCGCAGACCCACCAGCTACTAACTCACCAGACGCAATCCTCCAGCTTTACTAACATTGCCCCGCTGACGCTGGATGAAAAACGGCCATTGTAACATTAGTCCTAGGATGTAGCCAGGCTAATTAGGCATAAATTGAATTAAATTGACATGTCTGTTAACCTAAATGAACACCCCTCTCGACGATGCATATGATGGCCTATCATATAGGCTAGCTTGTTGGCTAAGCCTGCTTTGTTCACGTACAGCTTCGAATAACATAACGGCGAGGTTAATCAAAGTTTGTCCTAGTTAACGAGATGGCTATTAAACATTTTTAGTAACTATTCGTGGCTCATTTATCTGAATTTGCAGTTGCGGTAAGGCTGTAAAGAGATTTCAACAAGGTAACGTTAGCCTACAAAGCCTTCAACATTAATCTATCTAACGTAGACACAAGTTCACCATAGTTCATTATATCAGTCCAACATGGACATTCCGGAGAGACTATACTTGCAAAATAGGCTAATGTACAATTTTCACAGTGGCCATTTCCATCACAATTTCTCATAATTTAGGCTACACCTCACGTTAGCTAGCCGCGCAAGGCTGGTTCACGGAAAGCTTGAGACTGAGCGGTCGGGACTTGGGATCTACCGGTGTAGCTTGCCTATACCACAGACGGTGGATTAAGCAAAATAAACAAGTGGACGCAATAAACATTATTTAATTATGTGAATGTAATCATACGTAACATTAATGTATCTATGTATTTATTGCTTGGGGGAACATGGCGGCATCGGGAGGATCAGTCGTGTTCATGCGAAGCTGAGGAGAAATCTTGATTTTCTATCCTGATAACAGACTTTGGTTTAGTGCCTGACATGGACAATGATATAATATTGCATTGAAGTGGAATAATACCGGATCTAACGATTTTTAGTTTTGTTCTTTGACCCAAGTGAACTTTCAACTGGCTCTCTTGTACTAGCTAGCTAGCTTGTGAGTAACGTTAGCTAATTAAGGAAGAGACCTTGCGCCTGCGACTGAGAACACGATGTCTGAGAAGAGAGGAAGAGAAAAGGTTAAGAAGGGTATTAATCCCTTTTCAGTCTTAAGCGATGATGGTCGTGAGATGGAAGTCACAAATGAAGAGGTGCATTCTTATTCACGCGAAAATCCTGATTGTGTGCCGTTACCTACCTCCATGCCCAGTACTCCTGTTTCGAAGAAAGGGAAAACCGAGCCAACCCTTGCTGAAGTCCAGGACAATATTGTGAGGCTGCTGGTGGAAAAAATAAACGAGAGGGCTGACGGTCTAGAAAAGAAGGCAGATGGTCTAGAGAAGTTGATCAAAAGTAATTCAGAAAGTATTAATGCCTTGAAAGAAAACGCAGAGTTTCTATTCAAAGAGGTCCAAGATATGAAAGCAGACGTCACAACAGTGAAGACGGCAACCGCAGACCATGAGAAAAGAGTTTCTGAGCTTGAAGATAAGGTGAATGAAGCTGAGCGATACCAAAGAAGATGGAACCTGAGGCTTTATGGGTTACAGGAACAAGAAGGAGAGGATGTTAAACATCGTGTGATCGAGATCTGTCGTGCCATCGTTCCAGAGGCTGGAGATGCTCTTCGCTTCCTCATCGATGTCAGTCACAGAGTTGGAAGGAGAAATGGAGACAAGGTGCGTCCAGTGATCATCAGATTCACAGCCAGATCAACCAAAGATTTGGTATGGAAGAGTGCAAAGGGATCTGAGTACCTTATGTCCAGGAAGCTAAGGTTTGGTGAAGATCTGACGACAAAGGACAAAGAGACTCGCAACAGGCTGTGGCCCCAAATAGAGGCAGCACGCAAAGAAGGAAAGAAAGCTTTCTTCGTTGGACCCAGAGCGATCATCGATGGAAAAGAACTGAGGTCCTAAGAGAATAACATGGCAGCGCGAATCTGCGCGATCTAATGGAGTTGATCTTTGAACACTAATCCAGTGAGCAGTTTCAATATGATCAGGTATAATTTTGTTTTGATTTGATTTTGTTAGCAGGTGTTGATTATCTTTTCTCTAGGCTACTTCCCGGGAAGAGTAAGAAGTTGTCTTTATCAATATGTTCAGTTAATGTTAGGGGTATCAGAGATATGTTGAAAAGAAAAGCTATGTTTTTATTTTGTAAAAGATTTAAGGCTGATTTTTATTTTTTACAAGAGACACACGCGTCAATATCTGATTATAATTTTTGGAAGAACCAGTGGGGAGATAATATTTGGATGTCTTATGGTAGTAATAACTCTGCTGGTGTTGCTATTATGAGAGGACAGTTTAATGGTTGAATTTTGAAAAGTAAAATTCATGGTTTTGGTAGATGGATAATTTTAGTGGTAGAAGTAAAGGATATATTTTTTATTTTAGGAAATATTTATGCCACAAATAACAGTTCTGGTAATAGAATTCTTTTCCAAGAGTTTCAGGAGGAATTTTCTAGATTCTTGAGAACTTTTGCTAATGCAAAATTAATCCTGGGAGGAGATTGGAATTCCATCAATGATACACTATTGGATTGTATACCTCCAAGACCTGTAAGAGTGAATTATACTGCAGAGTTTTATGATTTATGCTTAAGTTTAAACTGTTTTGATATATGGAGACACAGGAATCCTGACAAAATGCATTTTACTTGGTGTACCAAAGATATGACTAAACAGTCAAGGATAGATTTCTGGTTAATATCTAAAGAATTAGAAAAACTAGTCATGGATGTTGATATTGAGCCCTCTGTGCTCACTGACCACAAGCTTATTTACATATCAGTAAGTCTTGATAACACAATGGAAGGGAAAAATACCAACATAAGTTATTGGAAGTTTAACAATACCCTTTTAGGAGATAAACAATTTATGGATGCTGCTAAATTAATTATTAATGAGAATTGGAATAAGGCTAATGTATTGAAATCCTATGGAGGTCACTGGGAATTTATGAAATATAAAATCAGGAGATTGGCTATCCAGAGGGGGAAGGAAATAGCAAAGGCCAAACGAATAAAAGAGGACAGTATAATTAAAGAAATAATTACGTTGTATGGAAAAGAAAAATTGTGTCAACAAGACAAGGATAGTTTAACCAAATTACAATTAGATTTAGACCAAATTTATGAAGACAAGGCAAGAGGGGCTTTTATAAGATCTAGAAAGAAATGGTTGGAAAAAGGAGAAAAGAATACAAAATATTTATTTAATTTGGAAAAAAGAAACGCACAATTATCCTCGTTGACTAAACTTAATATTAATGGCCAAGTCTCAGAAAATGCTAAAGATATCTCCTGCTTTGTTACTAACTTTTTTGAAAAATTGTATCCCAAAAGTAATTATATTAATGATGAATAATTTTTTTCCTCAATAAGGGAGAATGCAAGGTCTATAGACGAGGAATCAAAAAAAAATTGTGACCAGAATATAACTTTAGAAGAAATAAAAAATTGTATTTCTAAATTAAAAGATAATAAATCCCCTGGAAACGACGGATTAACGAGTGAATTCTATAAAGTATTTCAAGATGACATTTCAGAATTTATTTTATGTGTATTTAAAGAGGCAATTGAGGTTGGGAAGCTACCTCCAACTCTGTCTCAAGGGCTTATTTCTTTAATACCTAAGCCAGATAAAGATGTTTTGTTAATTGAAAATTGGAGGCCGATAACATTGATTAACAATGATGCTAAACTGTTGGCACTTATATTTGCTCAGAGATTAAAATTATGCCTCAATACAATTATTGATGACTGTCAATCTGGTTTTATGCGTGGACGACACATATATAATAATATTTGCCTAATTTTAGATTTGATTGATTACAATGAGTATATTGAAGAAAATAGTTATATTTTGTTTGTGGATTATTATAAGGCTTTTGATACTGTGGAGCATACTTTCTTATTTAATACTTTAGATTTCTTTGGCTTTGGCAGTTATTTTAAACGTGCAATTCAGACATTATACGAGGGCTGTAATAGTTCAGTTAAATTACCAAAGGGAACTTCTTCTAGGTTTAACCCTTTGACACGTACGGTCACACCGGTTGAACAGCGCTAGAGTGGTCCCTGAAGCGTACGGTCACACCGGTGTGATTAGAACACAAGATTAGAACGTCTATTAACGAATGACGCAACAATAGGCCTGTGGGCTGACGCAACAATAGGCCTGTGGGCTAACCCTAGTAAACACACAGTTCCACAAAAACATTGTACCAAATAAACATCTTTACAACATTTACATTTATTTGTTTATGCAGACGTTCACACTTTCACAGAAGTAATGTAAGCAGCAAATACCCCCTAGCCTATAACGTTGATTTAGCTACAGTTCGCTAACGTCATTGCTAACCAAGCTGTCCAAATGAGCTAACTACAGACTGACAGAAAATATAATATACACAAGCGATTGTGATATAGCGATTACACTTTACAATGTTTTACATCACGGGTAAACTCATCCGTGATCAAAATAATTGACGAAATACTCGAAAAACGCATTTTCGAAAAAAATCCGGCAGTAAGCTAATATTGTTCTTCCGCATTCAATCAAAGATGATGCATGATGAAAAGATACTCCACTTGCTCCCAACTGTAACCATATCAAGTCTCAACCAAGTTAACCTGGAAGTGAGTTATCTTGTCACGTTATCATCTTTGGTTGGACCAGAGATGACGTTGAATGGCTGCGCACGTGTTATTAGCTTTATCAGAGATCAATAGCATACTCCGGAGCAGAAGGTGGCGGTAATGCACCAACAAGCTGGATGCCAACCGCCGTAAAAAAACACGAAGAAGAATAGCATCTCATAGCATCTCATAGCATATGGTAAGCAGTAACGTACAACCTTCAAAAATGTACTTTACCAACATCATGGGTGTCCATTGCAATGGTTGCTTGAATCGGAACACGCCATTTGTAACAACTATTTAAAAACATGCGAAAAATATTTAAAATAAAAACATTTTCACCACACAATTAGCTGACAGATATTTTTATTGATGCAAATGAAAGACAGTGCAGTTAGCTTCGGAGTCAGATGATGACTGTCCCTTGTCGCCTCACACATACTGAGAGTCATCTAGTGTTGTTATATATATATATATATAGTGTAGGCTATGTATATGTATGTATGCGTGTGTGCTAATATTAGCGAACTCTCAACCGTGCGAAGGCTACTGCTGTGACGTAACAATAGAATTATAGAACACCTGTTGCACACAGAAAAAAAACAAAAAAAAACTCACGCTTTGGGGCTGTTGAAAATATTTTGGAACTTACATGCGAAAGGGTTAATATTGGCAGAGGGATTAAACAAGGGGACCCAGCTGCTCCTTTTTTATTTTTGTTAGTTATGCAAACAATGGCACTGCACATTAGGAAAGATCATTTCAAAGGTATCCAAATTGCTGGAAAGGAATTAAAATGCTGTCAATTAGCAGATGATACAACTATCTTTTTACATGATGGTAAAGAAGGTAAAAAAGCTATTGATTGTATTGGTGCATTCTCTCTAGTATCAGGTTTAACTTTAAATATAAAAAAATTTGATCTTTTTGCTTTGAAGGACAGGCCGATAGATGTGGTTGAAATATGTGGTATTCCCATAAAGGATGTAGTATCATATTTGGGTGTTAAAATATGCAAAGATCAAGTTGAAAGGGTGAATTTTAATTTTAATCCCTTGATTGGAAAAATAAAAAAGAAATTTGATTCTTGGTTACTAAGAGATTTATCATTAAATGGACGTGTATTGTTATCAAAAAGTGAAGGGTTATCAAGGTTGGTATACACTGCAATGGTATTGGATGTCCCACAAACAATAGTTAAACAGATTGACACAAAGCTTTTTAATTTTGTTTGGAGGAATAAACCGCATTATTTAAAAAAGACTGTTTTAGGTAACACATATGATGAAGGAGGTTTAAATGTGTTAGATTTTGGTACTTCCAATACTATATTTAAAGTCAATTGGTTAAAAAATTATATTCTAGGAAAAGATCAACTGTGGTACATTATTTCAGAACTTATTTTTGAAAAGGTAGGCGGTATTGAATTCCTCCTCTATTGCAATTTTGATATAAACAAGATTCCTGTTAAACTGTCTAATTACCATAAACAAGCACTATTGTCCTGGTTAATTATATATAAACACAATTTTTCGCCCCATAAATGTTTAATTTGGAATAACAAAGATATAAGATTTAAGAATAAAACATTGTTTATTGAGAGTTGGGTTAAAAATAATATTTTGTTGGTGACACAATTGTTAAATGAAAATGGTTTTTTATTTACTTATACAGAATTTCTCAAAAAATATGGAATTCCAGTTACTCCTAAGGATTTTGCTATTGTATTTGATGCAATACCCTGTGGTCTTTTGAGATTGATGCAAGGAAATAACATGGTTGATGTGAATAGGAAGTTTGAACTTAACCTTAGCTTAGATGGTGTAAGCATTATAGACAAAAAGTGCACCAACAGTTATTTTAGGAGACTTTGCCAGGGATCCACAACTCCTGCTGCCAAAGTATTTTGGAATTCTAAATTTGAAAATATTAATTGGAAATCAGTTTGGAATGCTAATAAGAAATATTGTGTTACCAACAAAATAAAAGAAGTTTCATTTAAAATTATTCATTTGATTTACCCCGTGAACCAGGTGCTTTCAAGATTCAAGGTTGCTATTGATGGAAGATGTGTGTTTTGTTGTGTTGAGGCTGAAACGATTTGTCACTTGTTTTATGATTGTATATGTACAAAATTATTTTGGTTAGATTTAGAATTCTTTTTTAAAACATTGACTGGTTTATTTATTCATTTGGAGAAAAGAGACATTATTTTTCTTTTACGATAATAATAATATTGATTGTAAAAAACAGTTTATTTTGAATCTTTTTATTTTATTAAGAAAATTTCATATTCATAAATGTAAGTGGGCACAAAAGAAACCACATATACAACAATTCAAAGTAGAAATTGGACATTATTTTAGAATTTTGCATGGACTGAAAAACAGGAAAGCGATGAAAACTGTTGAAATTTGTCATGCCTTAAATATTTGGTCATAATGTTTTGCTGATATGATACCCCTTATAGTTCTGTTATTTTTGTTTTGTTGTTCTTGACATTGTAAGACTTAAATATGATTTAATAAAAAATAAAAAAATAAAAATGTATTTATTGCTTTGGTTTTCACACATCGATTGTTCAGTGGGTCTGTGGTGGGCGCTGGACTGGGAAAAAAGTGCTTTAATATGGGAACGGTTGGTGAAACATGAGCCGTTTATATGTTTCACCTTCAATACATGGCGTGCAGAAGTAGCTTATATTTTGTCTAACCGCATGACACATTAACTGCATAATGCGGTAAATGTTTGCGAAGAAGAGCGAGTGCTCCCGTTTATTGTAGCTTTAGGCCTACATAACGTGGGAAATTATTGTGGCGGCTGCGTTTACCATTTTTATGTTGATTGGAATGCAGCTGAATACATCGATGGGGTTAAGGTAGCTAAGCTAAATATGTTCTAAAGTTGGCTAGCTATAACGATGCATGGTTTTCTTTTAAATGTACATTGAGCTACGATTGGCGTATTATTAACAAGCTTTTGTGATAGCATGCGATTTCTACGCCTCTGACTGCTACTGCGAGCTAACAGTACTGTGGCGTTTTCATACGCTCAAATGAACTATATTAGTTAATGACGGACGCAGACACATGTTGCTGATTTACTGACTTGTCTTGTTTTATTTCCCGCTTGTCATCACATGACTATATCGACTACGCACATGCGCAGACGTGCCATTCAAATATTGTATCTTTATTGATTCACTTCACGTGACAAGTACCTTTCATTTAGCATAACCACAGAACTGTACAGTTCTGAGAGCATAATTTAGAAGTCGTCGCTAGCTAATGTTATGAATGTGGTCGCAAGAGGTTCCTGCTTTCTGGGAGGGTGAGCTAATGATGGCCTATATAGCCTGCTTTGTTCAACACAGCTTCGAACAACATAACGATGAGTATAGTTAACGCTAACCAAACAGCTTGTTAGTAATGTAGTTAGCTAATGACATAGATATTAAACATTTTAGTAACGTTAACTATTCACGGCTCATTTATATGAATTTGCAGTAACGTTAGACTGTGAGGCGATTTTAACAAGATAGCCGCTACGTTAGCCTTCAGTATTAATCTGTCTAACACAACGTTACATTACAAGATCACCATTGTTCATTATATCAGTCTAATATCGACATTACGGGAGGGTATTCTCGTAAAATAGGCTACGGTTATCACTGTAGCCATTTCAATCACGATTTCCATTATTCAGGCAACAGCCATTAGCGGCACAAGGACTGGTGCTTCACGGGAAGCTTGAAAAAGCGGTTGGGATCACCGATACTGCGATACCACAGTATCGTATAAGTACTGCTCCGAGGCTTGCTTCAAGTCATGTGATCACAGCAACCGAAGCTTCGCTACGTCATAGTGACGCCGTCATTTTAAACCTGCTCAACCAATACCTGTTGATGTGTCAACTACGGCAGATCTGGGATCAGTGGTTATTTCACTCACATATGAACCTCTATTCAGGTGTACGTGGAAAAGCATGGGACACCTGTGCATTTGTGCAAAACCTCTGATTCCAGATCAGCTCCTTCCTTTCCCACCCACGAACTTCCAAAATGTATAAAAATGGTTCAAACGACCCACGAATTTGACAGCGCGAGTGACCAACCAAAAACAGTTTCCATTATCTAACGTGACATTCAAGACAAGCCAATGGAGTTTATTTAGTTCCATAAATAGCATGCGTGGAATTCTGAAATTAGTGCACAGAACAGTATTTTTCGCCGTTTTCAGCTTGTTAAAATGGCATTAAAAAAATATGAACTCAAAAAACGGCAAAAAACACTGAGTTTTCTTTCCAAAAAAAGCGGCTAATTAGTTTTTCCCTGAACCCGTGTGGTTACGTTCTTCCATCACTTTCCCATAAATTTATTTGTGAAGATTCTGTAAAATGTCTAGTCCAGTGTTTCCAAAAGCCAATGCCCTTGTTAAAATGTTCAGCACTCTGAATACTGAACACAGGTGATATTGCGTGCTAGAACCCCTTACTTATCCTGCAGTAAAATATATATTTCACATAATTTCATAATTATTAGAAATGACAGTCCTCAATTCAATCGCGTAATTCGTCCATAGGTCAGTCGGGACAGTAACCTGGTGGAAGCAACAAGTCAAAACAAAGTCTAATTCAGGCCTAAGAGTACATCATTTCAGTAAAAGAAAAACGGTTAATTACAATGATGACTGCAAATCATTCATTCATTAAGGAATGGAGGCTGACTACTTAGAATTTACAAAAAGGAAGACAATGAGCACGTTTACATGCACTCAATAATCCGATAACTGGGAGTAATCCGAACATGGCAATAATATGATAAATGCGTTTACATGCACTTAAGTAATGCGATAATGGGAAAAATCCAGGTTTACATGATTCTGTCAATATTCCGATTTCTTTCACTGAATGCGATGTGCAACTCAAACGTAAATTAGAAACATATATTAGCCTAACGTTATATATTATAACTTACATATTTTAATGTTTATACATAACATGACTATACTTCCTGTTGGGTTGCTAGAAACAGCACGCGGGTTGGTATGGGTAACCGTAAGTTAGTAAACACGTTAACTATAGCCTAACGTTAGTTACATAAGAAAGAACAGTAGCCTATAACGTATAAGAAAGTAACGTTAAACATGGTAACGTTAGACAGGAATGCTCTTATGTGTTTCGTCGTCATATGGCAGATGTTATGGTTGCGGGTGGCAACTAACACTGTCCTTCAAGCGTTCTGTGTTATGAGCAGAAGACGACGAAGAGCTTTAACGTTACAACAAGCGCTGATTATTGGACCCAGAATAGGCCTTCCTCCAGCACTGTTAAGGACCCGGTCGTGCTGGATGCGCGTTAGGAGCAAGGACTGGTGGGAGAGAGTGGTTCTAAATTAATTCACCGATTCAGACCGTAGACTTGTGGACACCAAACTGGTTCGCTATCAGCCTGTACTCCCCGCAGCTACCGACTTTGTACAGCGCTATTGCGACTCGCATTTGAAGAGGTACAGCTGGACGCACTGTCACTTCGTCAGGGCCCATTATGTTCTGTACCAAACCACAAAGTTTCATAAATGATCTCCGAGCCATACTGAAGTTGCCTCTCCATTCTGAATCGGTGAATTAATCTACCATATGACGACGAAACCCATAAGAGCACTATTTAGTGCATGTAAATGTGCTCATTATTTCCGCCTTTCTAACTTTTTTCCCATCTATGAGATTAAGTATATTCCTCTTTATTATTTCGGATAACATCAGGAGGGTTTCCTCCTCGCTCCAGAAATGACTTCTCCCGTTGGTTGACATTACTCTCTCTGACCTCTCTCAACTGTTTTTACGTTAGCGTTACGTTACTAACAATATCCGGAGTAGCTGTTGCTGTCAAACACGCACATGCGCAGATTTTAAAAAACGATCTAGATCGGAATAAGCGTTTACATGCAACCAATAAAACGAAAAACACGGCAGAAATCCAGGTGTAGTTATCGGATTTCTCATATTCCGATAACTGCTTTTTTCCGAAAAAAAAAAGCGTTTACATGCACTCAATAATCCGATCATATTCGGAATATGGCTGTTATCGGATTATTCAAATTGTCATGTAAACGCAATATTCCGAAAAGCGAGTCACAATAGCGCTGTACAAAGTCGGTAGCTGCGGGGAGTACAGGCTGATAGCGAACCAGTTTGGTGTCCACAAGTCTACGGTCTGAATCGGTGAATTCATTTTGCACCACTCTCTCCCACCAGTCCTTGCTCTTAACGCGCATCCAGCACGACTGGGTCCTTAACAGTGCTGGAGGAAGGCCTATTCTGGGTCCAATAATCAGCGCTTGTTGTAACGTTAAAGCTCTTCGTCGTCTTCTGCTCATAACACAGAACGCTTGAAAGACAGTGTTAGTTGTCAACCGTAACCATAACATCTGCCATCTGACGACGAAACCCATAAGAGCATTCCTGTCTAACGTTACCATGTTTAACGTTACTTTCTTATACGTTATAGGCTGCTGTTCTTTCTTATGTAACTAACGTTAGGCTATAGTTAACGTGTTTACTAACTTACGGTTACGCATACCAACCCGCGTGCTGTTTCTCGCAACCCAACAGGAAGTATAGTCACGTTATGTATAAACTTTAAAATATGTAATTTATAATATATAACATTAGGCTAATATATGTTTCTAATTTACGTTTGAGTTACACATCGTGTTCAGGGAAAGAAATCGGAATATTGACATAATCATGTAAACCTGGATTTTTCCCATTATCGCATTACTTAAGTGCATGTAAACGCATTTATCGTATTATTGCCATGTTCGGATTACTCCCAGTTATCGGATTATTGAGTGCATGTAAACGCGCTCATTCATTTGAAGTTACCAGTAAAGAGAGAGGTAAATATGTGGTATTCTAAAACATGCAATTACTATGTGTGCATGACATAACTTTGCTGTATATTTATTCAGGTGAATTGTACTCACCCACTGTTAAAAGTACTTCATGCTTATCAATGTCCATGTTTGATCAGGAGCACTGTCTTATAACTACTGTTGAGAATATGTGATTCTTACCTCACTTTGGAACAGGACGGCCTGAACTGGCAATGCCACCGTTCCCGCTAAAGCCGGTGCCATGCATTTAGGGCGAACGCTAGGTTCATTGTGGACAGGTTAATTGCGTACAGTATAGTAGCCTATTGAAGTGCGCGACCTAAGTTTTGAAATCAGTATCTGTCGCTTGTACCATCAGATCATACATGGTTGATTAATTAATTAAACGGCATCAGCTGGGTTATTGGCGGGAAGCTCTTTAATAATTGGATACCACAGCTGATCTGATGGGACTGCATGATATGGAACCAAATGATTCAAGTGTCATTTGTAATGTGCTCAGATTTTAACGAACAAACATGCGTTCAAGTCTATTGATGAATTGCTGGAACTGGCCATTGAGCGTGTGGAATATAGGCGTACTTACAATTTAAATTATGCTTCGTGCGATCTTTATTCACACAGTTAATAAATAGCCATTTGTTGTGAATGTGTTAATGGGAAACTGTACGTCAAACACAAACACCTGTAATATCCCTATTTCACATGTCATTTTCACATGTCAAATTCCATGGGATAAAATCATTGCAAATAATTGTGATAACTTCACAGTGCAATATAGCGTCAAATAAAACAATAGCATAAACCATTTTGCATGCAAAAACAAGCTCAGAGATAAAAATACGATAGGCTACAGAACAATCTGCTAGCCTTCATGGCCACTGACAGGTGATACGGCTTTCTTTTTTTTTTTGACAGGTGATACAGCTGTGCAACATGTCATTAGTAATTGACGTCGCTTCAGCTGATGCTTGACTGAGCAAGGACGTTCCATTTGCCTAATTCATGTTGCCGCGGTTGCTGCGTCCTCGTATGTAATCCTTGGATCTTTTCCTTATACCCTCCACTGGGTGGAGCTAATGAGCGAGGAAAGGACACGAGGAAAGGATGCAAGGAGTAAAAATAAGGGATTGGAATGCAGCCAAAGGCTCCATTGACGGTGTTAGTCACTGAAATTCAGGGGAACTAGGAAACTTGCCTAATGTCCATTCCTCCACCCGCCTCTTCGTATTCCGTTCAATCTGTATCACCTAGTAGCACCTGTCCTCTACAATCAACCTGTTACACCTGATTTACAATGCCGTCCATAATCTAGTATGAATTGAAAATGTATTATGAGCAGAATCGGTCTTGATGCATAGAGCTAAACTAAGCTTCGCTAATGAAATGGAGCCATTGTAAATGAGGTTTCAGTAATTAGCTTGCCTATGGTCGCCTATAATTGTGCTAGAGTGGTTCCCAAACTCGGTCCTGGGGTACTGTTCGTTTTCTGCAATCCCAGAATTTTAACAAGCTGTTAATTTTTTTTAATTATGGGCTTTTCATCTTAAGAGGGATCATTTACTCTCTTAAGCTACATTACTTCAGAAATATGCATGCAATGAAAAATAAAACTTCCATGTTCGCGTTCATGTTTAGAAAAAGGAGGTAATTAAAAAATATATATTAACTGATCAAATTAAAAACAGTTCTTTCATAATTTCCCCCTTAAACTCATTAACACAATACAGGTTTAGATCGTTTTCTTTATCTTTGAATTCGTCATTATCTACCAATGGTTAGTTTTATTATTGCTATATGTGTCCACGCTATCACCAATTACAAGCCTATTGATTTTACTAGCTATTGATTTGATTGGTTATTTGAGGTAACTACATTTTTTAACAGCAAAATAAAGGCTGTGGTGAACCAACAGGCTCGTAACTGTTATTGTGGACACATAGCAACTAAGACTAATCATTAGTCCATGAAGAATTCAAAGGCAAAGCAACCCAGATAGCAAGGAAACATTGAATCAATGTTGAATTAACATAAGATGAAGCATTGATTCAACGTTGATCTCTGATGTTGATTCTGCGTCCAGGTGCTCATCGAGTTTACGTTGAATCAATGCATTGAAATAATGTTCAAACAATGTTGATGTTAACAATAGAAATCAACTAACGTTAAATCAATTTATTATCAATGTAATCTATGATAGCTAATGATATCATTTTATAATGTGGTGCCTCAACTGTGCGGGGTCAACCACTAGTTTAGAATATTTAACCGATCTACGTCACCTCCTATTTAAAGGGGTAGGAAACCCTCGGTTACATTCTCTCTCCGCCCACTCCACGAATTCGAAAAATGCAATTAAATGGGCGTGGAAAGCAGCAGCCGAGGGGGAGGGGCGAGAGCGAGGAGAGAGGCTATCGTCACCTGAAGACACGCCTACAAGGGAAAATATTGCGAGTGAAACTGAGTCTGTATCAATCGCTGACTAATTCGGTGATATCAGTCAATGGCTTCTTCGAGGTGGGGGACATATCCCCTCCGGAATGCTCTGGGCTTTCCACCGCCCAGGAGTATGAAGAAGAAAATGGTCTTATACATCTAACGTAGCTATGCTACACGAACATGACAATAAAATATGTAAACGAATGCCAAGTGAAACTAAACGGCTGTTAGCTGATATAGGCTACGCTACGGGAGACTTCAGTCTGCTCAAATCGATGTTCTGCCCAATAAATTAACGTTTGTCAGCAAATATTCATTCTGACATAACGTTACCTGCAGATTATACAAACATGAAAAAATACAACACGTAGGCCAATTAATGTCAAGTGAAACTGAACGGCTTTTGGCTTTTTAATTTTGTTTTACCTAGCCATCTACAAATGCACGTTTACTAGCTATCCAAATAACTTAACTAAGACATAAGTTAACATAAGCACAGCATTATCACTTTGTACCTTGTACCATTTTTATTTCAGTAAATACATGTTCCAGCCATGGGGGGTTCCAGATAGCGCAGTTAACGGTTATCCATCAAACGTAACTCCGTAACTCCTGCTCCAGTTAACTATGGTTAACGATACGAAAACAACTCAAGTAAATATCTTTGAGGCTACAAGATAACCATCACGTTAGCAAGCCAACAAGACGCCGTAGGCTGCACTTAATTTAATTTACCGCATTTGGAGGGACAGAAATATCAGTCGGGCTTGGTAACGTTTCCGCATTCCTTTGGCTGGCATACCCCAATTCAACCTGGGCATAGTGTAACTGTTAACGTTAATCCGCTGATGCTCTTGCACCCAGAGAAAGCACACTTGCGACCCATCAGTCATTGCTTGTAAATTGAAACTATTGGAATTGAAAAAACGAATTTACAATTGTTAATAACTAGCATAATTGGAAAAATGCTAATACATTGAAAGAGACTAACTGTAGGCTACAACGATATTGCTTGTCAAATGGATATAGCCATTGGCCACGCCTTCTCAGGAATGTATTTATATTGGGGGCGGTAACAAAGTGCGAAACTGATTACGCGCAAGTGTACAAAAAGTACACTTCAACGTCATTTTTAATGACGTAGCCCATTTTTTATTTTCAACCCCGGAAGAAGAAGAATAGGCGATGTAACGGCTAAAATACTGAAATTAAACGTTTTGCCAAAAATTGTAGATATAATGCATACTATTGTTCTCTTCCATCTGAGGCAATGCCTAGATATTAGTTAACAACTCAAAAAATGTTTTTTAGTGTTTCCTACCCCTTTAAGGAGGAGGAGGAACTCCAACACTTATAGTCATAGCAACTCTCCCCATGCGCAAAATTCACAGAGACCAGATGAGGCAGGAATAGATGAAAGTACAAAACTACACTTTATTTTAACAATGAGCTCACAATCAAAATTTGTAATGGACTAATTACAAAGAGATGCCCTTGAGGTCAATGCTGAAGCTGCCGACACCACTCTGCACCACGGAGGGCACAGGGACCGCCCTGCCTGCTCAGCTCCGCCCTATACCAAGAGCGCCTGTGGAAAGGACAGTGAAGTGGGAAGAAAAGGAAAGGAAAACACCGCACACGCGCCACAACCACCAAACCAATAAGGGCAGCATGCGAGAGCCACAACCACTGCAATCAAAATGTATAAGAAAGTGTGAGAATATAAATGATCTTTACAACACCTAATGTGAGAAAATTTGAAAACGAAAGCGCACCTGAATCTGATTAATCTGATCTGATGAAATGTTTTTCATCAGTATGATGACTTTGGTTGTTATTGATACATTGATACAGTGTTTCAATTTCAACCTAATACATCTGTGACCATTACCATCAGAAAGTGAATGTTGATTCGACCATTGAAAATTGGTTGATGACCGATACTGATGCTTATAACACAATGTCAATGTTGATTCAATACTTCCTTGCTATCTGGGAAATGACAACGAGCGAAACCTGCATTGTGTTAATAAGTTTAAGGGAAAGTGATGGAAGAACTTAACCACACGGATTCGGGGGAAAATGCAGTGGTTTTTTTTGTTGCCGTTTTTGAGTTACATCTGTGAGCCTTACATCTGTTTTATACACAGTAAAATGTTTAGTGTTAAATTAACTCTGACAGTGTAAATGTGGTCTATGTTCAACTCATATAAACTCTCAGAGTTTAACCACTGCACATTTTACTGTGTAGCTTCTATGAAAGTTATCACAGAATTATCTCAAGAATTATCACATCACAGTGGTTACAATATTATTCACCATACATGCTACGGTGTGATTTGCATGATTCATGGTATGTAATGTTGTAGCTGCAAGTGTAATCAACACCATGACAGTTTATTGACATGAAACAAATGTGTAATGATGGCCTATAATGGTGTTTATTGCTGCAAGAAAAGAAATCTGGTGAAAAAAAGAAATAAGGATAAGAAAATTTCAAATTTTCCCATAATCACACCCAAGGAGAGACCTACCACAACTTTAAGTAAAATAATGTATGGAGTATTTTACTTTTGTTGCACGGAAATGTAAGAAGCAACAGAACCTTTAAACAGGAGGAAAGGATGTGTTTCATTTGGCTTTGTCAGGTATTTATACACATACATGGATATACAAGGCATGGGAACATAAGACTGCTTAATGAAGAGAATGGGCCTTTCAGTGCATCTAGGTTTGTCATTGCCGTCATATAATGAAGACAAATACTTTTGTTATATGTATGAAGAATATGCTTCATATTTCCAAAATGATATGACCTTTATGAGGTTTATTTTAAAATAATAAAGGTTTTCTCCTTTTCTGACACATCACTGTGGCTTGCCTACTATCAAAGAAAGAGCCTTTGCACATTGTCTTTGTCTGGACTAGGTAAGGGTACTGTGCTGGTACCACTGGACAGCTTTGTCTGGACAGCTGACCGGCAGTTCCATAGTCCACCCACCACTGAGAGTTCCTTATGAGAGGACAGGGGTGGGCAGACCATGTTAGCCGGGCAGCGCCTGCGATGGTTGGGCCTCCTGGAGCGAGGCATAGAGCACAGAGGAATGGGAGTTTAAAGGCTATGAACGGTTCACCCGTAATCCATACTTTTATCAAGCTCTATCCAATAATTTCAATACAAACTAGTGACGTCTAAAATACACCCCCGGCCAGTGGCGTCAGTGCTGAGCGCATGTGCTGCAGGGTCAGAGCGAATACGTTTGTTGCGTCCATGTTTATTTTTCACAAGTTTGTATTGAAATTATCGGCTACAGCTCACTAAATGTATGAATTACAAGCAAACTGTTCATAGCCTGCCCTAACCAGCTGAGATTTGTGGAGAGGACAAAACTTTCAGAATTACTCGACTCGTTTCCGTTAGGCCACAAGACTGCCCTACAGCATTTGCTTTTTTCCATAAGCCGTTTCACAAATATCGCCATCTTGGCTAATTGCGTGGTATGTGAAATGCATCGTGGGATTGTTTTGGAACATTGCCGCAGGCATTGTCCTCTGGTCCCATGGCTGCGAGTATAGAGGAAAGTTTTGAGTTGGAACGTCGACGAATTGAAGGAATATTTATTAGACTACGTGACAAATACACAAAAATGTGTTTTAATGCGCACTGTATATTAAAACTAAAGCCAATGTCACGGTTTTTCTGGTTGTTGCTCTCTCTCCACTTAGTGTTCCTCGCAGCTCCGGGATGGCGTTTATGAGCCCTCGCCCACTTTTCCTGGGTCGTTTTCATTTGGCTGTTAGCCGGGAGTTTTATTCCAATTTCCTTATTTTTTCTCTGCTTCGTTCGTGGACTCCTTTTCCTTCCCTTTAGTGGTCCCCACTCCGTGGGAGACTTTCTGATTCCCTCTCCGTCGCATCTGGTCCTCCGAAACCGACCGCCTTACAGCCAAGGGCTGCAATAGCGGCCTACACACATGAAATAGAAAGACATCGGTTGGAGAAGCTAGTTTTGGATGGAGGCGTACACTGTAAAACCTAATAAGTTACCTTTACTCAAATGGATTGCTGAAATAGATTGCCTTGAACCATTTGAGTTACATCATCAAATCAAATCTTTTAAGTTAATGAACAAAGCTAACCATTTCAGTTTATTCAAGTTAATAATATGAGTAAATTCAACTCCATTGGTTGGAGTTACATTAACTTAACAAAGAGTTAATGTTACTCTTTAAAATTGGTATCATAAACTTTAAAACATTAATTTCCTATGACTCGTATTAAATAATCTTGCAGAACATGCTATATTACATTAATGGTACTCAATCAATTCACATTTCCTTAAACTAACTTTCAGTTTATTCAAGTTAATAAGAGTAAATTCAACTCCATTGGTTGGAGTTACATTAACTTAACAAAGAGTTAATGTTACTCTTTAAAATTGGTATCATAAACTTTAAAACATTAATTTCCTATGACTCGTATTAAATAATCTTGCATAACATTCTATATTATGTTAATGGTGCTCAATCAATTCACATTTCCTTTACTTTAGAGAAATTATTTGAGAACCGTCTCAATTTGTCCAATTTAAGTTAAGTTTTTAGTTGCCGTTAACCGTACTCATCATGAAAGCTACTCTGCCTTGAAATATTTAAGTTATATTAACTTGTTACAAATTCCATGAGTGTAAAACCACATTGAACATGATCAAATAAAAAAACAACCATTTAAGACCAAGTCAAAAACTTCTTTATTATAACATCTCATGCAATCCGTTCACACTCTGAATCATAAGGAACATTTCACATGAGTTAGTTTGTTTTTCTTATATAGAGAACATTTCCAAATGCAAGTGACTGTGAAAACAATGTACCAGTCAGTTGGTTTGTGTGCGTTTAAACAAGATTAATTTGTCTATGGGACCCTAGTATGGCAAAAGAAAAACCCAACTGTAAAAGCACTGCACAGTCTACAGCCAAATAGTAAGTCTTAAAACAGTGAGTTATTGACAAGTGAGGTAGATAAGTACAGTGTATAGGGGTTACAACCCTGCTGTGCTGCTAACTATCCGGGAAGGAATTATTTACTTACAGCAAACCAAGCTGTTGAATGTTATACCACAGGCCATGTGAAGGCATTCTAAAAGATAATAACTGGTAGTAACCAACCATATGTTCCATACTGTCCCACCCCCCATAATTCCCATAGAGATCCATTCTAATGCAGAGATTATAGTATCGCTTGTACAAGTACCTGAAAATAACATATCAAGAGTCTTTTGATGTTGTTGGGTCACGGTTACATTTCAAATCCAATGTCCTGGAGGCCAAAACAACAAAACCTGTGACTGTCCAACTACTTAGACTGCACTGTACATATTTGCCTTTCGGCCTACCATTAAAGCCCTTTTCAGAGACAGGAAAATCCCTAAATGGAAGCATGTACCAACCCCAATTCCAAAAAAGTTGGGACACACATAAAAGCAGTAATTTGTACATTTTCTTTTACATATATTTCATTGAAAACAGGAAAAACAAGCCTTCAAGTGATCCATCCATGTCTACTGCATATCTGGCAGCAGAGTGATTGTTTGAGGCTCATTTGATACCTTGATGATGGTTTGATACCTTGATCTTGATGATTTATAGCCATTTAGCCAACCATTTAGGCTCCATACTGTTTCAGCGTAATTTACAGCTAAATCCCATCCCCCAATTATCAGAGATCCATTCAAATGCAGAGGTTATACTATCACTTGTAAGAGTACCTGAAAATATCCTTTTATAACCAGTCATGACAGCATCACCCGTTTATCTGTGGAATGTTCCAAAAATGTGTTTTTTTGAACTTTTCGTTTTTTTTCCCCCCATCCCAACTTTTTTGGAACATGTTGCAGGCATCAAATTCTGAATTAGCGTATATTTACAAAAATCAATAAAGTTGATTAGGTAAAACATTAAATATCTTTTCTTTGTACCGTTTTCAATTAAATATAAACTCCTCAAAAAAAGTTTGGAAACGTTATTTCGGTCGATTATTCCTCCCCTTTAATAATACCAATTGGTATTGTATTTTATATCGTTGGAAAGCCTGATTAGTCACCTTTACAACGAGGTACAACTTGTAAGGATCATGCATTCGTGGAATGAGCAACACAGCTAACCGTGTGGGTAGCGGCCCAAAAAAATGTGCCAAAATCCCCTGCAATATTCTTCTGTTGGTATTCACTCTCGTTTTGAGCTTCAAGTGCTGGCAGGTGTATGCCAGTGGGATGGAATGGGATGCCATCCCACAGCAGTGTGTGACCAGGCTGGTGACCAGCATGAGGAGGAGGTGCCAAGCTGTTGTGGCTGCGTATGGATCTTCCACACGCTACTGAGGTCCCTGACAGTGTAAAATGAATAAAGTGTAAAAATGGCCAATATGTGTTGTTTTTTCCTTATTACTGTGGGAGAGTGCAATCATCCAGTCCACCAAGCAACTCAAAACGAGAGTGAATACCAACAGAAGAATTTGGGGATTTTGGCACATTTTTTTGGGCCGCTACCCACACGGTTAGCTGTGTTGCTCATTCCACGAATGCACGATCCTTACAAGTTGTACCTCGTTGTAAAGGTGACTAATCAGGCTTTCCAACTATATAAAATACAATACCAATTAGTATTATTAAAGGGGAGGAATAATCGACCGAAATAACGTTTCCGAACTTTTTTTGAGGAGTTTATGTAAAAGAGAATTTACTCATCACTGCTTTCTGCTTTTATGTGCATTTTACATACTATTGCAACTTTTTTGGAATTGGGGTTTGTATAACCAAATACAATTAGATATTATGCTGGTTAACATTCAAAAACATTAAATGACCAACATAAAGCCATTTACTGAACATTTACAACATCTAAATCTTATGAACGTTACTTTTTCTTTACTCTAGTGCATTTTTCAGGGACTGAAGCTTAGGCGGAAGCTGCTTGCTCCCATCCTCAAGGTTGAGCAGCAACAGCTGAATAAATTCAAAGAAACACTTCAATGTCTTTGGGTAGCTCAAGTTTAGAGCATAGATCAAACCATACAATACCACAAGAGCATCTGGCCATGATCTGACAGACATTACAACCTGATCTTCCAGGATGATTGATACATAGAGTAGTCTGAAGGTCACCCCTGCTGCCAAGCGCTCATCTTCATCTTCATCCACTACTGACACAAGAGCCACAGTGCCCCCCTGGAGAATTTCAAGCTCATCTTCCTGAAAAGAAATAAGTAGTCTATAAGTAATTTAATACGTACAATAAAAACAGGCTTTACAGACCGCACTAAGATTAAGCATACTCCAAGAACAAATTCAGAGAATTAAGCCTTTGAGGAATTAGGCCTTTGGGAAGGAACCAACAGCGAAAGCCAATAAAAACAAACACATCGTCTTGGCGTCTCAAAGTTGTCGGATCTATGCTGTGGATCCTCCAGGTTCTCACCGTGTAGAAAATCTGACCAGAAACCACACGCCAGCTGTAGGTATAGTTATTGTGTGGACCCATACATGCTATTGGATACGAACTATTGAGCAAAATACTGATATGTGCTTTGCAGGACCATGAGTAATAAGACAATAGATTACCTTGCAGATCCTGAAGACCTCAGATGAGTCTTCTCTGAGATACAATGGTAAGCCAGCCAGGGCTGCTGTTCTAGCTGCAGAAATGTTGTCCTTCTTTACAACAGTGAAATAAAGACAAGTAGGGTAAAAATGCATCATTCATCTGATACATTTAACCTCCGTCCTTGACACTTTATTTCAACTGCTAATAGAAAGCCTAAGCTTCTATTTCAAGACTTTTTTTTGAGTGTTCTATCTTAAAATGTTTTTGTTTGTTGGCCCCATTAGCTGCTGCTCATTTACAATGGGGGAAATAAGTATTGGACATGTCAACAATTTCTTTATTAAACATATTTTCAATGCAGCTATTCACATGAAATTTTGACCAGACATTGGTATTAACTCAATAAAACTACACAGCTAAAGAAATTGTAACATTCCAATCCTTAAACAAAGTTATGCGCAATAAAGTGGAATGACACAGAAAAAAAGTATTGAACACGCTAAATGAAATGTATTTAATACTTGGTGGAAAAGCCATATTTGGTCGCATATCCTTTGCATGCCATGGCTTCCGGATGTCTGTGACCCAACAACATCAAAAGACTTTTGATATCTTATTTTCTGGTACTCTCACAAGCGATACTATTACATCTCTACATTTGAATGGATCTCTATGGGAATTGGGGGGTGGGACTAGATTTAGCTGTAAATTACACTGGAACAGTACGGAACACATGGTTGGCTAAATGGATCTAAGTCATAAAGGGTCTGATGTATCAAACAAGCCTTTAACCATCACTCTGCTGCCAGAAATACAGTAGATATGGATGGATCACTTTAAGGGTTGTTTCTCCTGACAAAATGTCCTATTGAACTCTATGGAAAAATAAGTCAGGAGAAGAAACCCTTCAAGTGAACTGGTCAAGCGCAGAAAAGAAACGAACTGGAAGGTTTTGGTTCATGATTCTGTGGAACTCCAGATAAACCTACAAAAAAAAAAGACAAAAAAAAATTGCATGCAAAAGTTGTATTGTTTTAACTGACAAATGAGGAAGTGATAACAACTAAGATTATACTCACTTGGGCCTAAGCAAACAAGGCTGGCCATCGCTCCTTAAATTCTGCAATGGGGGGCTCAAACTTCACTGTCTCGTCACGCCGAAGTGCGAAGGTGCTCTGCATGTATCGATTGATCATTATCATGTCTCGATCCTTCTTCTTACTTTCCTCCATCTCAAGTCTTTGAGCTTCCAAGGACTCTTCAGTATGACCTTGAGGGAGATTGGGAAGGAAGTTTACTTCACCTCTTCTTGGCCGCTTCACATTGGCCCGGGATGGAGCCGCCTCCGAATTGCTCCGGCTCCGTTTTCCCGCATTCACAGCAACATCCTTAATGCCAGCTTTACTCAGTTTGGTTCTGAGGTTGCCCATTTTGAATCGCAAGCTGTTGGTCCATCCATCATAGCCGGATTTAGACCCATTCTCTCTCAGGCATGGGTGTTTGGTCAGAAGTGCCTCTGCAGAACTCCCTCAAGCTAGGGTACACTTTATAGCTGTAGATCTCATTGGCCATCACAGACAGAATATTGTGTTCCCAAGTTAATTTCAGCGGATTCCCTGTCTTCTCATATTTAAAATTGCCATCACATAGAGCAAACTCTACCTCATAAGAAAAGGTTGGCATGTTGAATACCTCTGGCCATCTGTTTGAATGCTCAGGTGATGATACGAGACTTGACAGTGACATTGTCTCATCAGTGCTGGTTGAAATCAAATCCAAATCAACTAAATTAACAACCTTCACAGTTGCCTTTGAGGGAAGATCTGCGATGTTCACAAGGTTACACAGTGCATTATCAAATTCCGGGTCCTCAAACTGGAGACGGAAGTCATAGGTAAGGTTGACCTTTTCTTTTACTTCGAGGACAAGGTCATTAACAGTCTCTGGACGTGTGGGCAAGATAATTTTTTCAGCATTGAGTTCATCAATGATAACTCTGAGTTTTAACACATCAGCTGTTGCCATTTTGGTGGAGTACAAGACCTGTAACAGAGAAAAAGAGCTTGTTACTCCATTTCAGAAATCGGAATGAATCTCTTTGTAACAAGGATTAATTTCCCAGCCACCCTGTAAGCAATTAATGGTAACTGGTCAAATAGGTCGTTCACAGTAATCACAGTATGAGACATTCCCTGGGCTACTGTCAGCTCATAAGAGCGTAAATGTTCAATGAACCATGACTCATAGCTTTTCAGGACAAAATAAATATCCTCTGCCATTAGCAGTATTTTCTGGATTTCTTTAAATTCGGGCAAGGCACCACACACTCCTGTGCAAACAAACATACCACTGGCAAAAAGAATACCGTCAATTGTCACTTGTTTTGTGCTGTATACAGTGCTGCTCTTTGTAACACCTGATATGAAGGAGTGCGTATCTTTGGGTAGTGCATCTACAATGACAGATTCCACTTTGGAAGTCTGCACTGTTGGTTTAAAGAACTGTGCAGAGGACAGATAAAAAGCCATGCTTTTTTGATGTCTATCTTCCAGTGTTTTCAACACATTTTTGTAATTACGTGTGTCACGGACAATTCCTTTGAACACTTTATGTTTCCCCTCAAACCTCATTGTCCAGAGATGTACAAGTGGACCATAGCACTTAATCAATTGTGGGTAGTGCTCAATAAAGTGGTGTTTTGGTCGCAGTATTAGGTTTGGAAAAACTTCCTGTAGAAGCTGCCTGTGATCCGCTATCTTGCAAGCCATATACTGAACAGTGTGATCGGTAAATTTATAGGCTACTGACATCTCAACTATATCCTTCAATTCCATGAGGATTTCCCAGAACCTGTCACCTTGCGGGACTTTTGTGCCAATAAGAACAGGTAGGAGTCTGAGTAAAGTGTGATTCTCGTGACCATTTCCGCCAATAGTTCCGCGAGCACCATAATTCTGAGGAACTGGGTGTGGACTGTCAACTTTGTCAGCATACTCATAAGAAAAGGTTTTTATTGCCCTGTTAAGATCATCCAAAGAGAAATATTTCCTTGATATCATACCTTTCAAGCACAGCGCAAGCTCGACGGGAACTACTCCCTCCAACAGGTCATGGAGGATATCAGGCGGAAATCCTGTGATAGGGTGGAAGTAGGACAGACAGTCAGAAAAGACACAGCTATCCTTCACACTAAAGTCTACTTGACTGACACCACTCTTTACTTCATTGACAAGTTGATCATGCTGACTTTTAGTTCTCATTTCACAGCTGCCAGTGATTACATCGACAGTCTGCATATCGGCCTTTGAAGTTAAACAAAACCGACAGCAATATCCAGAGCTAAAGCTCTCCTTGAAGCCTGCTACCCCATGAGCTGCAAGGTTATCAGCCACAACAGAGAAGACCGTGCCCTGGATGCATTCACCCATGTCCTCAACAAATACACCCTCCTCTTCAAGAATCTTCAAATCTTTTAAGAGAGGAGCTAACACTTTAGCATAACCAAACTCCCGTAGGTCATTAGACTTGCACAAAAGGGCAAGCTGAATAGTATGCAATGATGAACGATATTTAATGGGAAGATTCACTAGTGTCCAATACACAGCGCAAACCTTGTGTATCTTTCTAGAAGTTCCGAGAGGGTTTGCAATTTCAAAATCATCAATGTAAAGAATTAAAGACAACTTCAAGCTCTGTTCAGAGAGAAGAGGATTTTCTTTATAGTAAGAACCATCCAGATATGACATAGTGGCCAGGTTGTTGTGCACCGATTTCCTGAATTCTTTCTCTCACATCTGCTTTTTTCAACAACTGTTGCAATGATGTAAGGATGGGCACATACACACACCTATGCTTTGATGGCTCAATGTAATATTCACAGGGCTTCGTCAGTGGAAACATTTGCTCATAATAAGACTTCCGTCCTCATAATAAGGTGCCTTCTCTGGTAATTGATTGGTATAGAATATTACAATGTTGCACAGCAAAGACAATTTCATTGACAGTATTTGCACTAAATGACCAACCATTTCTGGTAAGCATCTTAACAATTGCTTCTTAACAAGTGGTTCTGATAGTGTAAACAGCTGATCTAGAGTTCTTGAGTTGCCCTTTCTGATACGTGGCATATTGTCTGCATTTTCAAAAAGAAAGCAGCAAGATTGTGTTGCAACTGCTCACGCAACACATCAGTGTTTTCCACTATCGCTGGCAAGTGTGTAATCTCTGTTGGAGGATCAACTGAATGCCATTCAATATCCTCACTTTGTACATTTTCTGGTTCATTTCGTACTACCATTGTAGCATCATATTCAGATGCACTCTGGTGCTCCCTGGATTTATGAGCATTAAATGTAGAGTAGATGCTGCTTTTAAACTTGCAATCTTTAAAAGGGCAGGGGACAGCTTCATAATTTCTTAAATGGCCTCGTAGGTGCCGGAACACATCAAGTTCACTAAATGGTTGGGTGAATGTACAGAGGGGACAATGAAATGTACAGTTGCTTTCAGTTATCTGGGCTCCAAAATCAAATGCCCTATCATTGTGGAGCCTAGACAGGTGAATTCTGAAAGAATTAATAGTCCTGAATGTGCACATACAGGTCTCATACGGACAAGGTAGAGGAGATATTGCAGAAAATTGCCCATGTTGTAGCCTGTAGTGTCTCAATAAATCTCATTTTGTCAAACAAGTGAAGGGGCAGAGCAGATCATCTTTCAAAGTTGGAATAAATATAAAGCATCAACACTTATGTGCTGCCATTTTAAATACCACTCTTAAATTATTAATCCAGGTCTTTAGCTGTATCAGAACAAAAAAGATTGGTTAATTGCTTTATATTATTTTTTATCAATCATGGTAGACCAACATTACCTTATAGAGCAGCCTTTGCCGTGTTTCGTTTGTAGTGCAGCCAGCCAAAGGGACAGCAAGCAAATTGTAGAGATGTTATCCCTTCTCCTGCGCTTAAAAAAAAGCCCAATAACTTTAGAGGTTTACACAACTGACCACAGCTAAGCACAATGTGATTTGTAATAACATCCGTCATGCATATCAGATGTACACAAAGAGCACAAAACAGCCCTGACTCCCGTTTAGCCTATGATGCCTCCTAACCATTAAATGAGATCGGTGGCGCTGTCAGGCCAAAATGTGTCCGGGTGCCAAAATGTGTCTGGGCACGTCATCGGAATGCTTGGAATGTCGTTGCTATGCCAACATGACGCGCTAGCATTGTGACGCGCTAGCATTGTGACGAGCTCGCACTTGCTTTTACCTCAGAATCGCCAAAATGTGTCCGGGCACGTCATCGGAATGCTTGGAATGTAGTTGCTATACCAATATGAATGAGTTTCAGTAAAAGACTAATCTAGCTACTTCAAAATAAATCTAACATAATCTAACGTTGGTATGCTAGCTAACCTTGTTGGCTTGCTAGCTAACAATGGGTAACCCTTGTAACCGAAAGATTGCAGGTTCGATTCCCAGGTAGGACACTGCCGTTGTACCCTTGAGCAAGGTACTTAACCTGAATTGCTTCAGTATATATCCAGCTGTATGAATGGATAAATGTAATAAGAAGTTGTGTAAGTCGCTCTGGATAAGAGCGTCTGCTAAATGCCTATAATGTGATGTAATGTAATGTAACCCTGTTGGCATGCTAGCTAACGCTGTTAGCATGCTAAAATAAACGCTAGTCCATCCCACAATTGGATGATTAGAAAACAGTCAAAATTGAGCACAATTTAATCTATAAAGTTAAACATTGTCCGAAAAAATATTGCGTATATTATAAGAGCCATTTGAAACCGTTAATCACATTCTTCAATAACCAAATCGTATTTTAAATGCTGCTGAAATGTGTGGCACTTTGCGCCTTGCATTATGAACATTACCCTACAAAACATGACAACAACTCACTAAATAAAAGTTAACAAATAACATTTATTGAAAACAATATTCAACGTAACAAAACATTTTTAGGAAACGTGCCTGATTATTACAACGGCATTTTCATTGGGTGAACGCGATCGCATAGCAAATACAGTAAAAAAAATAATAATTGGTCATTAGAAAAACTACCAATAGGCCCACAAAAAAATAACAATTAGGCGTACTGATCGACGTGACATTAGATTAGTTTTATTGGGCTATTCAACAACGCGATAGGCCTACTTACTCTTTCCAACTCGCTGGTTTAACTTGCAGTGCGAACAGGCTAATGCGTTTTTTTTATTTTATCCGGCGTTGTTAACATTATTAACGGATGCTTGTTTTTTTATAAAGCAACATTTGACCAGGAAACTACTATGTAGTATTGCTAGCTAGTTAGTTTCAGTAAAAGACTATCTACTTCAAAATGAATCACTAGCTAACACAATCTAAAATCGAAAACAATTAACAATATAAAGCACAGTAGCCTATACAAAAGGAAATTATAAAGGTTATCTGATATAGATCTGTCTATCTCCGGCGATTCTGAGGTGAAAGCAAGTGCGAGCTTGTCACCCGGCGATTCTGTGGTGAAAGCAAGTGCGTACTCGTCACAATGCTAGCGCGTCTGTTGGCATAGCAACGACATTCCAAGCATTCCGATGACGTGCCCGGACACATTTTGGCACCCGGACACATTTTGGCCTGACAGCACCACTCCCTGCAGACTTGAAATGGCGCCAATCCCTGCGGATTTTAAATGGCGCCAATCCCTGCGGACTTTAAATGGCGCCAATCCCTGCAGACTTGAAATGGCGGTTACCGCTTTGGTGCATAAACTAACTTTATTGGAGGGCAGCTGAGAGACCGCCAATAAATGTGTATTCACCGTTTATCACTGCAAGTTATAACTAAGCTCATTGCGTTCCATAATTTGAAACGGTGCAAAGTAAATTAACGATACACTCAGAGTGGATTAGTTAAGTATTCGCCAAATTATTCCCTTTTTTCTTTCGTAGTAAAGTACGTTAATTTACAGTCAGCTTGATTAACAAACTTCCCTGCCAATCACAACTTGATAGAAATGGGGCCAAACTTCCCATAGATATATATGCGCAGAACTAGCTAACATTAGCTAGCCAACTGGATAAATGTAACGTAACACAACCACTTTTACATTTTAAACATTAACGTTAACCGAGAGAAACAATCTATTTCCCCAGTGAGACTAAAAATGGCTCAGTTAAATGAGAACTTAACGTTAGATAGAAGCAGCATCTTTTAACGTTAACAGACGAAGTGGCAGTTTTGTCTGAGTGGCTAGGATAAAACAAACCATCAGTTAACCTAGCGTTAGCTAGTTTAAATGTTTGTGCGGAGTTAGACTGCTACGCTGCAATAATTAAAATCCTGAAATATTGCCTAAATATAAAAAATATTGCCTAAAAGTAACGTTAGTATAAAGCACTTAACCAACTGGCATGGTAGCATTAATGTTACCTTGCGAAGCAGCCGTTGAGCCCAAGCTAGCAGTGCTTACTGATGGAGCAGTAACATTAGGCCAGCCAACTGTCGTTAATCGCAGATGTGACAAGCCAATTTAGCTCTTGCGCTAAAATGTTTTTTAAAAGGCCGAAATAACTTAAGGGGTTCACACACCTGCCCACCGCGAACTACAGTCTGATTTATAATAAAATCCGTGATTCATATTAGATGTCCACAAGTCAGAGAACAGCGTTGACACCTGATTAACGCTAGCCTACAATGCCTCCCAGCCATTAAATGAGACCTGTCGCACTAATCGCTCCCGCCACATACTGTGGTAATTTAGCAAGAACTAAGGCGAGAGCAGCTAAGATCACCTGTAAATATGTAACATTAACTTACTTTAAGTTATTCACCGTGTTTCACTGCCAGTTACAACTCATTAGCTACGACCCATAATTTAAATTCATGTCAAGTCCACTCACGCATTCGCCAAACGCTTTTCTTTATCTGGCAGTAAACTGCCAACTGAACCGAGTCTCGATAAAAATGGCGCCAAACAAATAGCATAACCAGCGCATGCTCATAACTAACTTGCTAATTAACTGTATAAATCCAGGACTACACAACAAACAAGACATAGGTTAGCTAGCTGGCTAATAACTTACAACTAGCTATCTTAATTAACTTGCCTCCAAAAGAAGACCATTTAGCATGTAGCCCAGTGCTTTTCTACTTGAAACTCTAAAATAATATTGAACGGTCAAGCAAACAAATATTTTCTTACCTGAACATGATCACGGCAGGCGTGTGGGAAGCAGTGGGTGATCTTCGTTTGCATTCAGCAAATGGCCAAACAAGCAGCGATGGTCAATGTTGCCAGATGCAACATTTTAAATCCCCTACATTTAGGGAAAAATCCCCAACACTGGCGATGGACCACTTATACAGAAATTCGATTCATTCCTCATTTAGAGTAATTTAATATTCATACGCCAACTTTAATTATTGTTTCATTCTTATATTTTATTTGTATTTTATGCTACAGGTTTTGTAGCTGGTATTCATGGACATAGGACTAATGTTATAACATTATTCGCTATGTTTTAATATTTTACTTGCATACATAAGGTTGGGTGTGAGATCATTAAAATAGATTTGCGAGTAGGCTAAACAGTGGTGGAAAATGACAACAAATTGATACTCAATAGGAATAATCATCCTGTGCACATTGAAATTGAGTTACTCTCAATCAATCGACTACCAACAGTTAAAGCCAACTCAAAATGACTGAGTTATAGCTATGATATTAGCAATTCAAGTTAAATTAAATTAAATAGCTTGAGTATACCCAACCTTCTCCTGAATATAAGTTCCTTTAACTCAAACAAGTCTATTAAGGGGCACTGTTAGGTTTTACAGTGTAATTACCCTTCCTAACCCCGATGTCCTCCAATCTGGTTGGGAAGATAGCCCATCCAGCTATCCCCATATTGTAAAAAGTGGTGTTGAAAACTACTTTGACAAAGGTAAGTGTTGTGAATCCTACTGTGTGAACATCTGGTGAAGAATAAGAAAAATTATGTTGCATTCACCTAGCAGCCCCATGAAATTATATTAATAAAATAATAAACTTAAATTTTATAGCACTTTTCTAAAAAATGTGACTGTGTCTGAGTACCCCCGCCAGGAGTAATTTATGGCTGCATAGCTATGAAGACAGGGTTTGAGAACCCATCCAGTCACGAGAGAGTAAACAATCCTATCCACCTCTCAAGAGCCAGCCCAGGAAGATGGGGTCACAGCTGTTGACAGGTGACAGTAAGGAAAGGATGTCACTCCGCATTACTCTACGACAAAAAGGCTTCTCTGGTCCTGTCTCCGGACTACAACTCGTTATAAGCCTGATCATAAAGGTGCGTTTTTAATCTAGACTTAAATATTGAGACTGTGTCTGATTCCCTTATACATTTTGGAAGGGTGTTCCACAGTAGTGGTGCTCTGTAGGAGAAAGCTCTACCACCCGTCAAGTTTTTAGATATTCTAGGGACTACTAAGTAGCCTGCGTCTTGGGACCGAAGGGATCTTTTCGGCTTATATGGTAAAAGCAGATTACATATATACACTGGTGCAAGTCCATTTAAAGCTTTAAAGGTCAGAAGCAAAACCTTAAAGTCTATCCTATGCTTAATTGGTAGCCAATGAAGTGATGCTAGTACTGGGGTAATATGCTCATATTTCTTTGTTCTAGTTAAAATGCGAGCGGCTGCATTCTGCACAAGCTGGAGATTATTTAGCAAAAATTTAGGACAGCCGGATAGCAGAGCATTACAGTAATCTAGCCTAGACGTAACAAAAGCATGAATCAATTTCTCTGCATCCCCTTCTGATAGGAAATGCCTAATTTTAGCTATGTTCCTTAACTGAAAGAAAGCAACTCTAGATATGTTTTTTATGTGCGCGCCAAAGGTTAAATCCAGGGATATTAACGCTCAATTTTCAGAATTGTCACGCACTTAACAGCTTTTTATTTATTTATTATTTTTAAGTATAACCTACTCAACTGGCATACTCATTAGTAGCCAAGTGTGATAATTTGGACATGGCCAGGGTGCACATATGTATGTAAAGTAGTAAAATACTATACATAGCCTACATAGGCTACATCAAGTAAAACACATAATGGAGGGAGAGGAACATTTGGCTTATTTAACATGATTTAACACATGAATATATAGTCAAATATACTTTTAGATGTATGATATAGCACAAAATAATTCATGCGATTTTTAAAAATGTTTTATATAGAAAATCGAGCAATTGACATTGCTACTGAGGCTCTGAGTGATGGCATTAGTACAACGGCATTGGCCAAAATGTACCATACTGTCTCCTAAGGGCCACCATCATCAGAGAAACAAACACCTCTCGGGTACCCTATTGATGTTCGGTGACTGTCCACAAGACCAAAGCATTGTTAGTGGATGCCTTCTGGTCATGTCCTGCTGGGTATGTATTGCTTATACATACACTACCATGATCATTTCAAGAAAATATATATTTTTAATTATGTAAATGTTAAACCTACTATTTTGTGAGTACTCAATCACATTTTGCCAATATTTTGACCAAACCACACTCAATTAATTTTCTTATGTTCTTCCATAAAACAAAGATTATGTGGCACCTGTAAGCATGTAGAGTGGCATCCCTTTGCCATGCAGTCATCAAAAAAGTGGCACTGGGGGAAAACAGAACCGTTACGCAACAAAAGCAAGAGTGGCATGCACCACCCAAGAAGTCCCACTGTGCAGAGCTCCTTGAAGTCATCCACATCCAGAAAGTTAAAGGTGATGATTTCTGTACAATCAGTAATTGATCAATGATTAATTTCAGTGTAGCCTTCTATGCATGAATATGATACAAAAACTGACCACTGAATAGATTACATTCTAAATCCTAACATAGAAATCCATCTCATATTATTGTACTGACCGCTGAACACACCCCCAAGTCTCCTGGTGTTTTTACCCTCCTGAATCTCCCTTACAAGTGAAGCCACACAGCCCTATTCACCTCAGCCTGGCAAATGATAATATTAACTGAGACCGGTTTTTAATTTAGCATATATATTTTCAGGAAACTGTCATCGAGGAGACAGTTTGTCATTCTCTGAGGTTCCAGTTTGATCCTTGTGCGCTACCTCATAGAACCAAAAAAGTCTATCCACGATATGGACCTTCAGGGACTCTGGGAAGCTACAAATGGAATTGCTGGGATTCTCTGCTACCTGCCAGCAGCCCCTGATCCAGAACATGCGTCACCTGATAAGACGGACTGTGCTGTAGTACGATGGGAGGCTACTCAAGAAGACACATTAAAGCAAGTGAATGCCCCACTGCCTCCCACTCTCACAGCTCTAGCAATTACTCACTGCTCTTCTAAAGATATGTTATTTCAGGCTGCTGTAGAACCACTGGACCAACATGTTGTTTCAGCTCTGACTACACAATAGACCAGGCAAATTCTAGTGGATGGCATGAATACAGAGTTGGATGTGTTACAGCCAGCAAGTGCCATCAGGTAGTTACAAAGGTTAAGGAACAAGTAAACAGCAACAATAATGCTATACTGAAACAGATAATGAACTATGTGCCACCAGCCCACTCACCAGCTATAAATTGGGGCTATTATAATGAAAAATACGCAGTGCGCAACTTTGAGACGCAAGCACAAAGGCATGAAAACAGTGCCCTGTGGGCTCATTCTGTCTGATCAGCTACCTATAATAGCTGCATCACCAGATGCACTTGCAACCTGCAGGTGTTGTGGCACTCTTCCCCTTGAGGTGAAGAACCCGTTCAAGCATCGAGGGCTCAGTGTACCGAAGTTTGCAGAGCAGCCAGATTCTTGCCTCCATGTGACACCAACAGGTCAGATAAAGTTGAAGGCAACACATCCATACTATTACCAGGTTCAAATGCAGCTGCTGGTCACTAATGCAGAAGTGGGTACTTCTTTCTTCAAACTGCCTCCGCATACAACAAGTACCACACAGAGGAAATGTGCTTTGACCCCTTGCTAGTGGAGGAAGTCACTGTGAAGTCAACAATTTTCTTCCAGTCGGCGATTCAACCAGAGTTACTGGATGGGATGTTGAAGAGCTCAATTAAGAAAGGTGTGGAAAGGGAGGCAGGTTCACCCAGCGCAGAGGTGCTCCACAGTGCCACAAGCCATGAATTGCCACCATCCAGTGCAGGCAACATGGTCACACCCATTTCTTCAGCTGTGGAGTTTCCTTGTGGTGTGTGGATAACCCACACATGTTTGAAGAAATTTGTATTTTGTGCAACTCTTGTAAGAAATGGTCACATTGGACATGTGTAGGGTTAAGGGGTAATCGGAAGATAAATTGGTTTTGTGCAAAATGTGCCCAAAAGTAGTGCCATATTGCAGAAAGTAATGACAATCTGCATTTGAATGGATCTGTATGAGAATTGGGGGTGGGACTAATTAAGCTGTAAATTACACATAATAGTATGGAACCCATGGTTGGCTAAATGGCAGTAAGTCATCAAGGGTCTGAGGTTTCCCAGAGAATTCCCAGCTATCCAGTGTCGCCTCACTTCTCCAGTCCTTCGCCCTCACTCAATCCCCATCGCCTGCCACCCACAAGGCTGGTAACCAACTAGACCTTGTAATCACCAGGAGCTGCGCCACGTCTGAACTCACGGTGACCCCGCTCCGCGTATCGGACCTTTTTTTATTTCATTCTCTTTCACTCTCCCTCAACTCCACTAACAACCCACCCACTGTTATGTTCAGGAGAAATCTATGCACCCTCTCACACTCCTCTTTCACTACTTCTGCTCTCTCTGCACTTCCTCCTCCTGCTTTCTTTGCTAATATGCATGTTGATGTTGCCACCATGTTTAACTCCTGCCTCTCTCAGTCTCTCAACTCACTATGTGTTCTTGTTTCCAAACCAGCTCGACCATCACCCCACTCCCCGTGGCTGACGGATTCTCTCAGATCCAGAAGAACCATGCTGCGAGCCGCTGAGAGAAAGTGGAGGAAATCCAGATCCCCAGATGACCTGGCTTTCTATCACACCTGGCCAGCCTTCACAGCTGCAACTATCATCTAAGACTTCATTTTTTCAGTCTAAAATTAATGCATGAGTATCCAATCCGTGTAAACTCTTTTCCACCTTCTCCTCTCTGCTTATCCCACCTCCACCCCCTCACCCTCCTCCCTCTCTGCAGATGACTTCCTGACCCACTTTGAGGGGAAGGTAGCCATGATCCGGAACTCCTTCACACATCCAGTGACACCCCACATCCCCCATACCGAACCCATCGCCACACTGTCATCCTTCAAAACTCTGGAGGATGCAGATGTGCTCCAACCCGTGACGCACCATCGCGCAACCACCTGTCCACTGGACCCCATCCCGTCAGCAGTCCTCCAGTCTATATCTGGTGAGCTCGTTCCATATCTGTCTTGTATTATCAACACCTCCCTAACCTGTGGCCATGTTCCTGCTGTTTTTAAGACTCCCTGTGTAACCCCACTTCTTAAAAAACCTAGCTTAGACCCCTCTGATGTCAGGAACTGCCATCCTGTATCTCTCTTGCCCTTCCTGTCCAAAACCCTTGAACGAGCTGTCCATAACCAACTGTCTGTTTTTCTCCACCAGAACAACCTGCTTGACTCGCATCAGTCCGGCTTCAGAACCGGACATTCCACGGAAGCTGCTCTCCTGGCCGTGACGGAGGCACTCGCCACTGCTAGAGCCATATTCCTTTCCACTGTCCTGATTCTACATGACCTGTCTGCGGCGTTTGACACGGTCAACCACAAACTCCTGAACTCCACACTGAGATGGGCATTTCTGGGACTGTGCTCTCCTGGTTTGAATCGTATCTCACTGATAGATCCTACCAAGTCTCTTGGAAGGGTTCTGTCTCTGCACCCCATCCCCTGTCTACAGGAGTCCCACATGGATCTGTACTGATTCGTCTGCTGTTCTCCATTTATACAAAGTTTCTTGGTTCAGTAATGAATTCACATGGCTTCTCATACCATAGTTATGCTGATGATACTCAACTCTTCCTCTCTTTCCCCCCCTCTACCCAACAGGTGAAGGAGAGGATATCTGCTTGTCTGGTCGACATCTCTGAGTGGATGACCACCCATCACCTGAAGCTCAACCTCGACAAGACAGAGCTCCTCTTCATGCCATACAAGACCTCCCCACTACTTGACCTCTCCATCACCGTTGACGGGACCATGATGGCTACCTCCCGCTCTGCAAGGAACCTGGGGGTGGTCCTGGACGACCAGCTGGACTTCAAAGACCACATCAGGGCAACGGCACGGTCCTGCAGGTTCCTCCTGTACAACATCAGGAGGATTCGACCGTACCTGACCACTTACTCCACCAAGCTTCTTGTCCAGACTACGGTCACCTCACGCCTGGACTACTGAAACTCCCTGCTCGCAAGCCTACCAGCCTGCACCATCCTGCCTCTTCAACTGATCCGGAACACAGCTGCTCGGCTTCTGTTCACCCTTGATCCAGAACTATGTTCCTGCTCAACCACTTCGCTCTTCTACTGTAGGGTGACTCGCACGTCATCCCCTCCGTGTCAATGGCGCTCGCTCGTCCTGACTGTGGAGGTTTTCCACCCTAGCTCCCCAGTGGTGGAACGAACTCCCCGTTCCCCTACGTTCTGCTTCAACCCTGCTTGCGTTCCGTCGTGGCCTGAAGACACACCTGGACTGATACACCTATCTAGGATCTCTCATGGTACTTGTTTCCTGTTTAACTCTGTGTTGAAGTTTATAATGGTATTTAAAATAGAATTGTAGTAGAGCTGATTTACCCAGTTTACTGTGAACTGCATTCAATGTTCATTACTAGGGATAGCTGCTATTTTATGGGAAGGATGTACTTTGTCTTATCTGTTCTGTAGTTACTTCGATGACGTTTCTGTATGCACTTACTGTATGTCGCTTTGGATAAAAGCGTCTGCTAAATTTATGTAATGTAATGTTTCAAACAAGCCTCAAACCACCACTCTGCTGCCACATATGCAGTGGATATTGATTAATCACTTGAAGGGTTGTTTTCCCCTGACTTATGTTTTTATAGAGTTCCATGTACCATAAGGAAATATTTTTTGCACTTATGTACCATAAAGGGAGCATTTCTTCACTTTTTTGTTCACAATAAATGCTGGTACCGTTTAGATGCATCTGTTGCACTTACAGTCAAGCCGGAAAGTCTGCACACCCCTTTCACCTTCTCCACGTTTTATTACGTTACAGACTTATACTACAATAGATTGAGTTCATTCTTTGCCTCAAACATCTACACACAATAACCAATAATAACGAAGTGAAAACAGGTTTTTATAAAATATGCAATTTTATTTTAAGAAAATAGGTTATTTAGGGGTTACATATCTGTACACACCCTTAGCCTAATACTTGGTTGCTGCACCTTTGGCAGCGATTACAGCTTCTTGGAAAAGAAGCTACGAGCTGGGCACACTTGTTTCTGGACATTTCTGCCCATTCCTCTTGGCATATCCTTGCAAGCTCCGTCAGGTTGGATGGGGAGCGTCGGTACACCATTTTCAGCTCTTTCCACAGATGTTCAATTGGATTCAGGTCTGGGCTCTGGCTGGGCCACTCAAGGACATGCACAGACTTTCTCCAAAGCCACTCCTTTGTTCTCTTGGCTGTGTGCTTCAGGTCGTTGTCATGTTGGAAGGTAAACCTTCGCCCCAGTCTGAGGTCCAGAGCGCTCTGGAGCAGGTTTTCTTCAAGGATCTCGGTGTACTTAGCTGCATTCATCTTTCCCTCTATCAGGACTAGTCGCCCCGTTCCCGCTGCTGAAAAACATCCCCACATCATAATGCTGCCACCGCCATGCTTCACTGTAGGGATGGTATTTGCCAGGTGATGAGTGGTGCCTGGTATCCTCCAGACGTGACGCTTGGTATTCAGGTCAAAAAGTAAAATTTTGGTTTCATCAAAGAATCTTGATTCTCATGGTTTGAGAGTCCTCTAGGTGCATTTTGGCAAGCTCCAAGCAGGCTGTGCCTTTTACTAAGGAGGGGCTTCTGCCTGGCCATTCTACCAGGCCTGATTGGTGGAGTGCTGCCTGGATGGTTGATCTTCTGAAAGGTTCTCCCATCTCCACAAGGATACGCTGGAGCTCTGTCAGAGTGACCCTCGGGTTCCTGCTCACCTCCCTGGCTAAGGCCCGTTTTCCCCGATTGCTCAGTTTGGCCGGGCGGCCAGGACTAGGAAGATTCTTGGTGGTTCCAAACTTCTTCCATTTACGAATGATGGTGGCCACTGTGCTCTTTGGGACCTGTAAAGCTGCAGAGATTTTTCCATACCCTTCTCCAGATCTATACCTTGACACAATCCTGTTTCTGAGGTCTGCAGGTAATTCCTTTGACCCCATGGCTTGGAGTTTGCTCTGACATGCACTGTCAACTGTGGGACCTTATATAGGCAGGTGTTGGCAATCCCCAATCATGTCCAATCAATTGAATTTATCACAGGTGGACTCCAATTAAGTTGTAGAAACATCTCAAGCAGTATCAGTGGAAACAAAATGCACCTCAGCTCACTTTTTGGTGTCATATCAAAGGATGTGCACACTTGTGTACATATGATATTTTACATTTAGATTTTTAATAAATTAGCACAAATGTTTAAAAACCTGTTTTCACTTTGTAATTATGGGCTATTTTGTGTAGAATTTTGAGACTCAATCTATTGTAGAATATGTGTAACATAATAAAACGTGGACAAGGTGAAATGGGTGTGCAGACTTTACGGCTTGATTGTATGTTTGTTTAATATACATGTACGTACCACAAGTAGCATATTTTTTGCACTTTTGTTTACAATAAATGTTTGTACCATTAAGAAGTATTTCACTTATCTTTATTTACAATACATGCATGTACCATACAGAAGTATATTTGTTTGTTTACTTTGATTCTCAAAAATTAGTAAAGCTGCAAACACTATAAAACACATCCTACACAGTAAAGTACAGTACATCCAAAAAGCCACGAAGACATGACTTACAAAACAAAAGTTACCCTAGTTTCCACTGGATTCGTACATTTTTTCAGCAAGCTACCGACACATTCTGATACATCCTATACTCTTGGCCTTTCCCTTTGATTAATATTACTGGCTCGAAAACCACCTTTTCCAATATTTCAGCGAGACTTCAGTGAAATTATGGGTGGTTGCAAGTTAATAAGTTGCCACAACAACTACAATGTCATCAAAAATATCAAACGTCCAATGGAAGTTCCGATTTCATGATGCAAAAATATTTAATCCTGCCAATAACACGTTCAATGTGAATTTGGGCGTTAGCGACTTGCTTGGTTCTTCTGTCATCAGCATCTGAAGACTGCTTTTTGGACCTCAAGAATGGTGGGATTACAAGGGACACTCCTTTGTCAAGAAGTTATTGGATATTGAACCCTCTGTCCACCAGCAGGATATCATCCCTCTCTAGTAAGTCAAGGAACCCCTGCAGCTTTTGACAGAAATGACATGGTTCCTGCTGGTGTACATGCCACCAAATGTTTTGCAGTTGGTCTTCCCTTGTATTGAGAGTATACAGTGCCCTCCACTATTATTGGCACCCCTGGTAAAGATGAGTAAAAAGGGTTATAAACAATTCACTGTTAGGTGGAATTAGCTTAATCTCACACTGAAAAAATGAAAAAAATCCAACCTTTAATTGAAGTCAATTTATTATGGGAAAAAAATCCCTCATCAAGAAATAATTATTTTTAACAAAACCACATGTGCTACAATTATTGGCACCCCTGTATTTATATAAAGAATAATGTAATAATTTTTAATAGCTATATGGTCGCATATCCTTTGCATGCCATGACTTCCTGATGTCTGTGACCCAAAAACATCAAAAGACTCTTGATATCTTGTTTTTTGGTACTCTTACAAGCGATACTATAATGTCTGAATTTGAATGGATCTCTATGGGAATTGGTGGGTGGGACTAGATTTAGCTGTAAATTACACTGGAACAGTATGGAACACATGGTTGGCTAAATTGCTCTAAGTCATCAAGTGTCTGACGTATCAAACTAGGCTTAAATCACTCTGCTGCCAGATATGCAACAAAACGGTGAGGAACTCGCAACAAAGGACTGAAAGCACAGAGTACAAATACACTGAGGGAGACAACAAACAATGAAGATCAGGTGTGAGGAACCGGGATGGGCAAATGACAGACAGGTGCATGTAATAAAACAATGAGGAGAGCAGATAATAACAAGGGAACACGTAATACGCGGACCGGATTCACACATAACACATAGACTTGAACATGAACTGGGTAGTTAGGCAAGTGCATACGATTAGAGAATGGAAAGTGGAAATGAGAGTCAGCTGTAGTTAAAAAAGGAACCAAAGAAAGATAATTAGTGATAGAACAGTGGGTGGCAGTGTGGTATAATGGTTAAGGAACTGGGTTTGTAACCGAAAGGTTGCAGGTTCGATTCCCAGGTCGGACACTGCCGTTGTACCCTTGAGCAAGGTACTTCACCTGCATTGCTTCAGTCTATATCCAGCTGTATCAATGGATACTATGTATAAATGCAAAAGAACTGCTGTGTAAGTCGCTCTGGATAAGAGCGTCTGCTAAATGCCTATAATGTAACAGGCAGAAAGAGATAGCTGCAGTGAGGAAAGAAGATGACGTTAGTACATTAGTAGAAAACCCTGATTCTATGGCGTTAGTGGATTAGTATTATATACAAGTTAGTCATTAGTCGATTAGTAGACCCTAATTCTAAGATGTTAGTGGTTGTTAGTTAATTAGTATTATTTACAATGAAGTAATAGTAATGAAGGAAGCACATTACAGAGGAAATCCAGAAAAAACCGAAATTCCCACAGACTCCCGAAAAGTGTGACGAAGACAGGGAGTGACAGTAATACAAAACACAGAACAGTGAAACCACAAATAATCAGAAACATAAATACATAATCAGAATAAATAAACAAGTAAAAAATACAAAACAGACAGAATCAATAACAACATAACAATGATAGCCCGCACATACAGGTGCAGCTCAAAAAATTAGAATATCGTGAAAAAGTTCAATATTTTTTGTCACTCATTTCAGACAGTGAAACTCATATATTATATAGATTCATTACACATAGAGTGAAATATTTCAAGCCTTTATTTCTTGTAATTTTGATGATTATGGCTTACAGCTAATGAAACCCAAAATTCAGTGTCTCAGAAAATTAGAATATTTTGCTTTAACATATTTTTAAAGTATATTTAATATTTGGTCGCATATCCTTTGCATGCTGTTACTTCCTGAAGTCTGTGACCAATCAGCATCAAAAGACTCTCAATATCTTATTTTCAGGTACTGTTACAAGCGATACTATAACCTCTCTGCATTTTAACTGATCTCTATGAGAATTTGGGGGTAAGACTAGATTCAGCTGTAAATTACGCTGGTACAGTATGGAACACATGACTGACGAAATGGCTGTACGTCATCAAGGGTCTAAGGTATCAAACGAGCCCCAAACCATCACTCTGCGGCCAGATATGGAGTAGATGTGGATGGATCCCTTTAAGGGTTGTTTCTCCTGACTTTTTTCCCCATAGAGTTCTATAGGAAAATGAGTCAGGAGAAATAACCCTTGCAGTGATCCATCCACATCTACTCCATATCTGGCAACAGAGTGATGGTTTGGGGCTCTTTCGATAGCTCAGACCCTTGATGACTTACAGCCATTTAGCCAGCCATGTGTTCCATACTGTACCAGTGTAATTTACAGCTGAATCTAGTGTCACCCCCCAATTCCCATAGAGATCAGTTCAAATGCAGAGAGGTTATAGTATCGCTTGTAACAGTACCTGAAAATAAGATATCGAGAGTCTTTTGATGCTGATTGGTCACAGACTTCAGGAAGTAACAGCATGCAAAGGATATGCGACCAAATATTAAATATGATACTTTAAAAATATGTTAAAGCAAAATATTCTAATTTTCTGAGACACTGAATTTTGGGTTTCATTAGCTGTAAGCCATAATCATCAAAATTACAAGAAATAAAGGCTTGAAATATTTCACTCTATGTGTAATGAATCTATATAATTTATGAGTTTCACTTTCTGAAATGAGTGACAAAAAATATTGAACTTTTTCACGATATTCACATTTTTTGAGCTGCACCTGTACTTGTAATTTCTGAAGCATCCAGGGTAATACAGGTGTATCTCCACTTGTTGGGGCCAGTAAAGAAGTGGCTGCAATTCTTTTGAGAGCAGAGGCAGCCATATAAACAGAATCTGAGATACAACACTGTTTCAGGTTCCAAATAGATGGGCTAGGAACTTTTGTGACAACTTGAGTTTCAATTTCATCAGAGTAACCAAAAGGTAATTTTCATGGAACATTTCATTTTCACTGTGGCCCTGGTTTTTCATCTGCATTCACCTGATACCTCTTTATGGTTTGAGACTGTGTACCTTTGAAATAATGTATAGAGGGCAGTTTGGGCTCCACCTGATTAAACACCCACTGGAAGAAGGCATAGTTCTGTAAGCCAGTGTGCAGACACATTAAATCATCAGAACGCTTGAGGCAAGAGATATCATAATGTCCTGGCAATGAAGATGAATAGCTCTGTTCTGATACCCTTCTCTCCAAGTCACGTCCTTTAGCTAAGACTTCATCCCTAAAGCTAAGTCTGTGAGCTATGAACCCATCTCTCTCATGCAACTCCTTTATTGTGCACATTTCACACGCCAAACAGGGACATGAGCAGGCACCCATAGGCTTCAAACAGTAATTATGCTCCTCTTGCTGGTCAGCGATGCTGTATGAAGAGGATTTGAATGGTGACTCAGATGTAAATTGCTGAGGAGTGTGCCCAGCTTCAGTTTCATCATGAACAATGTACCCGTGGTCACATGACTGGGGGCTGACAGCTTCAGCATTAAAGGCTGTTATTTTGATTTTTTAAAGGCCGTCACTGTGGCTGCCCTTGCCTAAAACCACCCTCATGTACAGGGATGAATGGGGCTGCTGTCCAATAGATTTACCCAGTACGAAATGGTTGCTGCACACTCGGGTGTTGTCATTAATGTTGGTGAGGTATTTCCTGTTGATAAGCTTCACCCAGAGAGAGTGCCATTTGGGAGAGCAGAAGTGAAACTTCAGCTCCTTAACATGTTCTTTGATTACCCGTCTAAAACAATACAATAAAGATTTAACGTTACACTAACACCATAGTTTATATATACAAATACATTTGTATAATATACAAATACAAATCACAATTCCAAAAAAGTTGGGACAGTATGTAAAATCCATCTAAAATCAAAAAGCAGGGATTTGTAAATTCTCTTTTACATGGAGTTAATTGAAAACAGTACAAAAAATATATATTTAATGTTTTACCTTATCAACTTTATTGATTTTTCTAAATATATGCTAATTCCAAATTTGATGCCTGCAACATGTTCCAAAAAAGTTGGGACAGGGGTGTCAGGGTAGCGTATGGAACGAAGGACCAAACGCAACAGTGGGGTTCTTTAAGTGCTCACGAATGAACACCACAAAAGCGGAAGGGAAACCCGCAAACAGGGAATAAAACAACAAGAGAAAAATAATAAACTCTCCTTAAAATGAGAGTAACCGCTACCAAACTGAAAGCGACCCGTATAGGGCGAAAGACTCTAAAGCTAGAGCTTAGGACAATACAACAGAAAGAAAGACCTCAAGCTCACACAAGTGAGAGCCGGAAAACACAAACAAGAGGTAAAAAGAGACGACGAAGACAGAACTGTCTAGAACAGGGAGACAGAGAAGTTCCGCGAGAAAACAAACAAAGGGCAGAGAGTAAACAGAGCTAAAGTTCCTAGCTAACTCTAATGACACCCGAAACAAGTCCCGTGTCACTTCAACAAGTTGAACTTGGAGGACTCCGAGACAGACTCAGGCAAAACCCCAGTAGGGGTGAATTTATTAAGCGGGAGAGGTACGGACAAACAAACACAGACGGCGATATAAATAGAGTGAGGAGCAGGTGAATGCGAGATCAGTAATGAGATGAGGCATGAGGAAGGTATGCGAGAGTAATAGGTGTGGTGCGAGTGTGGAATGAGTGCGAGTGTGGAATGTGAGCGGGGAAGGCGAGTGATTGGCTGAGAGATAATGAAGGGATAATGGGGAAATGAGCAGGGAAAATCTCATCCAGCCTGCACAACATGAAAAGACAAACAAGGTAAACGAAAAGACATGACATGGAATGGGAGGAATAGGAAAAACAAGGAGAACAAAGGGGAGGTGGACTGGTAGGGAGACGGCGGATGTAACACTCTTTACTGGATGTAACTGATCATGCCCTGTATAGCAACCCAGCATGATAACGAGAGCTGCCTCCTTCCAAGCCAAAGAGGCACCTCCCCCATCTCAATCTGCACAGCCGCAGTTGGTGTGGACCTATATGCCCCACAGCAGATCATCAGTGCTTGAGCCTGGACTCCATCTAACCTACTTAACTGACCTTTGGTTGCAGATCCATATACGACACACCCATAATCTAACACAGATCTGATTAGTGCTATATAGATGGTTTTTAGTGCCAACCTGTCTGCTCCCCAGTCTAATCCTGATAGACACGCATTATGTATAATGTTTTTTTGCACCTAATCAAAACCTTATTCATATGCTCAACCCATGTGAGTCGGGCATCAAAACAAACCCCCAGAAATCTAAATGAGTCAACCCTGTAATTGCCTTATACATACAGCCTAAGTCCAATCTCCTCCCCTATTTTCTTCCGGGAAAAGAAGAGAGATTGGGTTTTCCACCTTATCTATAGCTGTCTGCACCTGCCGGACTGTGTGCTGGATGTTTCTCCCTTGCTTCCACAGGGCCCCATCTTCCGCGAAGAGTGGCCTGCCTATTCCTGGATCAATGTGTGAATACACATCATTAATCATCACAATAAAAAGTAGAGGGCTGATTACACTACCTTGTTGTGTTCCATTTTCAATGGGAAGCTGGTCAGAGAATGTACATCCCACCCTCACCTGTACAGATCTATTTAACAGAAAATCCATAATCCAGTTATATACCCTGCCCCCCACTCCTAGAGCATCCAGCTTGATAAGTAACCTTTCCTTCCACAACATTTTTTTCCACATCGAAAAACACAGCTGCCACCACCTCTTTATTTACCTGTGCTTTCCTCACCTCAGACTCCAGGCAAAGTACAGGGTTCATTGTTCCCCTCCCCTTCCTAAACCCACTCTGGTATGAAGACAGCAAGCCCCTCTTCTCCAAGTAAAATGACAGCCTCTCTGTAATCATTCTTTCCATGAGTTTGCATAAATTAGATGTCAAAGCTATCAGCCTATAGCTCTTTGGCTGAGAAGGATCCTTGCCTGGTTTACATATTGGCACCACTATGGCTACCTTCCAGCTGGCCGGCAATCTCCCCTCTTTCCATACCCTATTCATGAGCTCCAGTACCACCAATAATGAAGAATCACTAAGATGGGCCAGCATTGTGTAGCATATTTCATCACTCCCAGGCGATGTATTCCCAGCTCTTCTAATAGCCCTCCTCATTTCATCCAGAGTAAATAAGCCATCTTGTGTATCCCCTTGAACTGGTCTCTGTTTTAGTACCTCAGCGTGATCCTTCTTAACTTGCTCCCTACCCTGCCTACCTTCCTCAGAAAAATTATCAGAGCTGTGGATTTGGACAAAGGACTGAGCTAGCATTGTAGCTTTCTCTACGTCACTGACTGCTATTGCTTCCACCTTTTACAAGACAGGCATCCTCCAATCCTTCCTCACTCCACTCATCTTCTTCACTTATCCCCCAAACTTCTCCCACAGGTGTGTCCCTCCACAGTGTGCCACAGAACATCCTCCAATACACCCTCTTAGCAGTACGTATTGTTTTCCTGATTTCTGCCAGAGCCTGCTGATACTGAATGAGATTCTGAAAGCAGTGAGTTCTCTTCAGCAACCTGAATGCCCTGTCCCTGCACCTCACTGCCTCTCTACATACCTCCGTCCCCCACGGGACTGCCTTCCTCCTCTTCCCTCCTCTCCTCTTTGGGATTGCCTGACCTGCTGCTTCCATCAGTGCCTCTCTCGCCCCCTCATTGATGGTATGAATGTCCACCCCTTCGTCCATATTAATCTTTAAAGGGTATGTTTCAAAGAGTGATTAAAATGTTTCCCACTCCGCCTTCCTAAAAACCTACCTCTTCATTCCTGCTGCCATATTACACACCACTACTAACCCTACTCTACACACTCCCTATTGTTGTGTCACTTATGACCCCCCAGGTGCACACCTGAGCTAAAAAACTAGACACCAGGGTGAGGTCCAGGGAAGACTCTGCACCTGTGGTGAAATTAATCCCAGTCCCTTTTCTTCCAGCATGCACTTAATCACAAGACCATTTGCATCAGACCGAAGGCCACCCCAAAGAGAGCTGTGAGCATTAAAATCTCCACACCAAATCACACTCCGCCCATCCTGCCCTTCCACATTCTCTAGTGAGTTTGAGTCCAATTTCTCGCATGGGTTATAGAAGTTCACCACTGTGATACTACCCCTGGACAACCACACCTCAACCAAGAGATGCTCCCCGCCCCACCACCCTATAGGTTAGGCTCTGTCTTACAAAGGTGGCACACCCTCCTCACCACTTCATAGCCCTGTAGCACCAACTCCAAATGCGGCCTTAACCAAGTTTCCTGTACACAAATCACATCTGGTTTCTGTGGTAACTCCACAAGAAATCTCTTAAATTCTTGCCCATTCGCAATCAAACTCTGAGCATTCCATTGTAAGAAAATAATCATTACTACATGGCCCTTTGCTCTGCTGATTCTCAGTCGTGAGTTCACTACTCACAGATTCCCATGTCAGCCCTGAAATTTCCCAATAATCCTCTGCTGCCTTCACAATAATACCAATTTTCTCTCTTTTACTATTAGTCTGTGCTGTGCAGTTAATTAACTTTGCTATGAATAACACAAACCACCTCACAAACCACCTCAGCCAACATGGTATTCTCATTCATTTTCCTCACAATTGTAGCCCCAAGTCGATCCGCATCTTCCAACCTCTGATCCACCACCACTCTTTCCCTTGATCTGTCCCCCTGAACTACTTTCACCATCTCTGCATAAAAGATATTGCAGACATCCCTGACCTTCTGAACTTCCACCAATTTCTTTCTTACTTCACACCCTCCATATGCTACACTATGAGCCCCTCCACAGTTACAACACTTTGCTGGAACCCCTTCACCAAACTCTCCATAACCATGAACTCCCCCACAACGAGCACACCGTCTGCCTGCTCGACAGACTGCCGCTACATGTCCGTATCTCTGGCAATTGTAGCAACACAAAGGCGGGAGTACGTATATCCGTGCTGGGTAGCTCACAAATCCAATCTACACTCTGGCTGGTAGCACATTTCCTTCAAATTGTAACAGAACTGACAAGCTGTTCTCTTTCTTCCCTTCCCTTCCCTCGTGACTTTAAATCATTTAGCTTCTACTAGCGTACCACCTTTCAAATAAATTTTTAAGTCTTCCATACTGATTTCCTGTGTAACTCCCATAATATCGGCTTTTTATCCACCTTTTCCCTGACCTCGCTACTTATCACAGCTTTTTTCCCCACTTGCTTTAAGAGCCTTAGTACGCTGCTCCGGATTACAACACACCACCAAAAGGTTACCCTAGCTGATTTTATTTCCCCTGATTTTATTGCTTTTTTCAGCGCCGCTGTTAAAGAGATCAGGCTCATATTCCTGACTCCTTCACCTTCATTAAACTTCATCACTACTTTAAACTCCTCACTACTCACCCGAACCGCACCTTCTTCGCTTCTACTCTCCCCAGAACCAGAGCCACTTTCTTGAGTTTTCTTCCTCTTACACACCTTTCCCTTCCCCATCAAATGCACATTCCCTCCACTCCCTCTAAACTCCATTTCTTTACCCTCCTCATCTACTCCTCCTTCGTTCCCCACCATCTCAAGACCATTCACAGCCCAGTCATTGCACAACTGCCTTTTCAAACTTTTATTGTTTGTTTGGTAAAATTGCAGCGAACTTCAAAATTACTGCCTCTTCTCAACACCATGATTTTGACTATCCAACAAAAACTCACTTTAAATCCGGCTGGCGCCGGTCAGTTGCACACCCCACTAAGGCTGCGTCCCAATGCAGTTTTTGCTCCACCCTCGTAAACTTCACTTGCAAACTTCACTTGGGAGGACGTGATGCACATACCAATAAAACAGGAGTATACACTTGCGTTTAGCGAGTGGGAGGGAGCGAGGGTGGAGCGGGTTATTTAAATTGAGACGCACTTCACGCATACATTATGTAACTTGTTGCTAAGCTAACTGAAAACACTACTGCGCATGCCTGATCACTTCACCTTATGCGGACAAAAAATCCAATGGGGAAAAGCACCAGTTGCATATCTTCTCATATCTAAAATCTTTGGTAGTAGGCTTTGACCGTCACCCTACAATATTGGATTTATGTCCCATGATGGTTGAAAATGAAAGTTTATTAAACGTTAAGATTACAATGTTGTGGCACCATACAAAATCAAACGTCATAATAATATTGCAATTTGACGGACAAACTCTGACATTGATTTTATGGTTGGAAATGAAAGTTTCCTAAACGTTATAATAACATGGTTGCCGCGGCTATGTGAGAAATAACACCCTAATCACAATGTTAAATAGACAACGTCAATACATCGTTTCTTGAGCCACATGACCAGTCACATGTTGTTTCGCTGTTAATACAACTTAAAGCCAAAAGTGCCTGTTAAAAAGTAATAAAAAATGTACTTGTCATGACATCGTTTGTGACAAGCTCAAGTGTAGCCAACACACATCCTGAAGTACGTGCTTTATTTATTTCCATAATTTTTTTTTTTTATTGAAGGGCTTGCCGAGATTCGAACTTGGACAGGCTATAGGCTATTAGTTTTATATTAACACTCAGTACCGCTGCGCCACCATGACTGTGTGGAAAGAAACGTTGGCTACTGTATATCTATGGGGGATGGTTAGGGCCAAAACCTTTACATATGCATTTGTAACAGGTGTGGAATATGGCTGTCCAGTCCCGTTAACCCCCTTGCGTTGTGTTCAGTGTAGTAAAAAATAATAGAAGATGAGACGTCTGCCGTGAATCTGTTTTCCTTTATGGCACTCTGTTCAGAGGTTAAATTAAACAGAAACTGCATCAAACAGGGTCTATGTTTCAGCTCCTCAGTACCTTAACAAAACAGGCGAAATACACTGTAAACGTCTGCTAGCAGAGCTGATAATGCATTCGGCCATTAGCTAGGACTAGCTAGATAGCTAGCTTGTCAGTGAATATCCATCCTATATCTAACAAAATACCAGTGGCGGGCCGTCAGGGCCAGCAAGGCCTTCTCTGCTGGCCTAAACATCATCAGAATATAAATTTAATTTTGATATATTTTTTCCACAAATATGTATTAAATTATTCCCCATAGTCTATTCTCTTCATTTCATAGCTTTTCTCTTGGTTGCGCTGCTTCCAGCCTCAGATCGAGATTTGGAGGGCTGGCCTTTATGTTAGAGCTTTTATCCAATCATATTTCAGCCATAATGTGTTGCCAGGGTCCAAGAAATCTGCCCTTAGGCCTTCAGAATCGACAGTGCGGGCGCCTGTAGCTTAAAGTGAACCGAAACAACCCTGTGGTGTTAACCAATCAGATTTCGAATTGGCGACACCGGGGCCAGCTAGCAGGCGTACGATAACGTCAGCACGTGCACGTCTTTTGATTGGATACGCACTATTGAGAGGCAGAGCTATCGCAGAGATAGCAAACTGAACTTGAACGAGATTTCTACAAGCTGTTTTTTTTCAACCCACAATGGCTGAAGGAGGAGAAGCGATCGATTTGGTCGCAGATATAATTACAACGCCATTTTCAAGACGAACCTTTCAAGAAAAGCTAGACATCGTTAGAAGAGAACGGCCAACTCCGACGCTAGCGAGTCAAAGTGGACATTCAAGGCTAGGAATACACTTTCACCACTGTCGCAAATATATCCTCTTGAACAAATGCAAATTATTTGTTTGTTTTCTTTTATTTTCAGTGAATAGTTTATGTGTCTTTATCGTCACGTTTCTTAAATGAAACTGCTTTGGGTGCGACAATGCGCTGTTTAGCGAACAAACTTGTTAAAGCTAACATACTTTTGGTGGACTTAATAAAACTTTGTAGACTAATCCCTTAAAAGCGATTTTTATTTAAAAGTTTTGACAGTATCCAAGCGATCTTAAAGCTGGTAGTTTAACACTCTTAATTGTAAATGCGGATTTATTGATTATAAATGCTTCGGAAATATTAATATAACTCTGTTGTACTTGACTATGTTAAGGTGATGCAACGCCCGGTTATACTGCGTTTCTGTCTAAATGTATAGTTTCTAGAGCCATGGCGTCATAATGATGGTATTAAGAGGTGGAATAATTCAGGTAGGACTGTGTAGGACATCACTGAAGGCCTAGGTGTGAAATGCACGGCCCGCCACTGCAAAATACACATGTAGCCAGCTCGAGTACAACAGAATAATGCTTATGCACATGACTATTTAAATTCTACATTTGCACAGTGAAATATTTCCTTTATTTTCCATGTTTAAATTTAATTCTCTGGAGCATTCCAGAAAACCACTAACCTTTGTTCTGCATGCCTGGAGCAAGAGAACAAGAGATGCCGCTCTGACGCAATAAGAAATTGCAAGCGTTTCACACGCTATCAAAATAAAAGTAACTATCTAATACATGAAAAACGAAAATAAGAGACCTCAAGGTGGTGGATATATACAAAACTAACTCAGATTTTGGTGAACATTCATAACAACCTACCCAGATAGCAAGGAAACATTGAATCAATGTTGAATTAATATAAGCATTGATTCAATGGTGATCTCTAATGCTGATTCTGCGTCCAGGTGCTCATAGAGTTTACGTTGAATCAATGCATTGAAATAATGTTGAAACAATGTTGATGTTAACAATGGAAATCAATGTAACTGATATTAAATCAATTTATTATCAATGTAATATATCATCGCTAATGGTAATATCATTTTATAACTACATTTTACCAATTCTTTCTCAAAGTAGGCTAGTCAAAATCTACAAAAAACATCAAAATACTTTGTTAAATATAGATAACACATTGACATCAATTTAAAAAATGCAAACATCTTTATTGATTTTAAACCTCTGCTTAATGGACACAATACATGCAATAGTAGTATAGTTTCGTTCTGATAAACAAAAGTTGAAGTGTTTTAAAAGCTAAACTTGTCTAAAAATAATGTTTGTTTACTGTTTACAATGTGGGTCGCGGTGTGAGCTGAAATGATGATGTGATGTCCAGTTCTTCCTAGTTGGCGGTCGTGGTTGATTTCCCGAACCATGATTTCCGACATGGAACTCCTAGTTGTAAGGGCATTTCCTAAATTTAGTCAGATATCGATATTCCTAGTTGGAAATGGATAAAAGAATGTAGCATTAGCATCAACCACAAATACGTTTTGTTTGTTAAGTCTCATTTTGTTTATTTTCCTACGTCACCCTCGTCATAGCAACTAGAACTTTGAACTTAACCAATTTAACCAAGAAAAAATTAATTCACTTACCACGTAACATACACATATATATATATACAGTCAAGCCGGAAAGTCTGAATACCCCTTTCACCTTCTCCATGTTTTATTACATTACAGACATATTCTACAATAGATTGAGTTCATTTTTTGTCTCAAAATTCTACACAAAATAGCCCATAATGACGAAGTGAAAAAATGTTTTTAGAAATTTCTGCAAATGTATTAAAAATCGAAAAGATTTTCATTTACATAAGTATTCATACCCTTTGCTTTAACATATTTTTAAAGTATCATATTTAATATTTGGTCACATATCCTTTGCATGCTGTTACTTCCTGAAGTCTGTGACCCATCAACATCAAAAGACTCTCGATATCTTATTTCCAGGTACTGTTACAAGCAATACTATAAGCTCTCTGCATTTGAATGGATCTCTATGGGAATTGGGGGGTAAGACTAGATTCAGCTGTAAATTACACTACTACAGTATGGAACACATGGCTGGCTAAATGGTTGTAAGTCATCAAGGGTCTGAGCTATCGAACGAGCCCCAAACCATCACTCTGTTGTCAGATATGGAGTAGATGTGGATGGATCACTGCAAGGGTTATTTTTCCTGACTCATTTTCCTATTGAACTCTATGGAAAAATAAGTCAGGAGAAGAAACCCTTCAAGTTATCCATCCGTATCTACTTTATTTCTGGCAGCAGAGTGATGGTTTAAGGTGTGTTTGATACGTCAGACCCTTGATGACTTGGAGCCATTTAGCCAAATGACATGGAATGATCCTGTTACAAAGGCAGCCTACATCTTCAAGAAAATTTTCCTTAAATTGCTTCATCTAATATATCCATTCATACATTTATTTGTAAATTTGTGGATTTTAATAAATGGTAATATGTCTCTAGGAAAGGTAGAGAAACGAATTGCATTAAAATGTATTTTCTTAAAAGGTAAACGATTGGACTCAAGTAAAATATTTAGCAGATCGTTGGCTGTAGCCATCTGGGGCTCCCTGACACTAAAAGACAGGAGTGTGACAGGGTCCAAAATGCAACTCTGCAAAAGGCTCTGGCAAATACCCGCTTGACACCACAAAGTTACTGCCATCAAAGGTAGACAAGATTAATAAATTATTTCAAAATTGACGTAGTATATAACTCATAACTCATGCTGTATATTAAAACTGTTTAAAACATTTTTGATACATTTTGTGTTTAGAATTCTTTACTTTTAACCAGAGTGCCTCAAGTACAGACTTCAAAGGAGAGGAAAGGGAGGCTGTTGAAGACAACTTGTCTCTGGTGTAGCGTTTTCTCTCAGAGAAAATTAGCGATATCAATAAAAAGAAGACATGTTGAAAGTAGAGGTATGTTAATATTTTCGAGTCCTTCTTGCAGGTGATCGACTCGCGTCCACTCACACATCAAACAAAACCTGCATTAAACCGGAAGGCAATATAAACATTGTTCAGCACAATACATAATTGTAATTATACAAGTAGTAGTTTTTTTTTGTTGGGAGTTGTGAACCACCTCACTGCTTCATGTGATCATGGGACCAACACCCCAGCCTACCAACTGAGAAAAGGGTAGTAACGCAAGCAGTCTAGCTCAAACAGTAAGCAATAATAACATTGAAAACTGATGTATTAATCTATTATAATTGGATGCGTCACTACGGTCTCGTGGTTTGGCTACTCTGCTCAGCTTTTACGTTAACTTAACTTTGATTGCGAGCTTGCATGTGATATTTATCTCCTGATAGCAGCCACACTGTATTTTACTTTGAATTGATTGCATTAATTCCTCGCCGGGTTCAAACCACATAACTGTATAAGAACAGTTCTGTGGTTCAAACATGTAGGGCTGGATGACGTCGATGGCACTCGGATTGAGGGCGTGGATTTAGATTGAGAAGTTTATAATAGTATTTACAATATAATTGTAGTAGAGCTGATTTACAAAGTTTATTGTGAACTGCATTCAATGTTCATTACTAGAGATAGCTGCTACTTTATGGGAAGGATGTGCTTTGTCTTATCTGTTCTGTACTTACTTCGATGACGTTTCTATATGCACTTACTGTATGTTGCTTTGGATAAAGCCGTCTGCTAAATGACTAATGTAATGTAGACCACACCCCTACATACATCCCTCTGTGATATGTTTGTGGTTATTTGAAGTTTTTAGAATCCCTTGTCTATCACTTTTAAAGAAAATCCCCACTGATTATTTTTCAGTATAGGGATGAATCGACATGAAAACAAAGTAATGAAGGTTTTGCTTTTCATCTTCGACTTGTCACCATTGAAAAGTGATGTGGCATGAATTCCTCTTCATACTAATACTAGTATACTGAACTCCATACTATGGCCAGCCAACAGTGCCAAAATTATGTCTTCTGTGACTGCCTTACACTGTGTGTTTTTTCATCCGCATTAGCATTGACACTCACAATTGTCACAGTTTGTGCCACTCGCATTCGCACTGGCACTTGCATAATAATGTAGATACCATTGCAGTTAGCATTAAAAATCACAGGAAATGGCAGAAATGTGAGCTTTTAAATTATGAAAACATTAACCTAGGCTACATGTTTCAGTGTAATGTCAGCCCTTGGCCTTTGCATACCCCATACCTATACAGCACAGAGAGTTTCCCACTTTTCAGGTTTTCCTACAGAAATAACCGCAATGACCACAGACTCAGCCCTTAAAACAGTAACTTCTGTACCTTCTGACCTCATGTAACTAATACTCTACATCTACATACCCTGGAGTCTACACAAATGATTGTATTTACAAATATTTACAATGGCAATGATAACAATAATGTTAGAGAATAACTATAAAAATGTGAATCAATGAATTCTAGCTAGCTTTTATTAACACAGCATGTTCGTTTTCTTTTCCGGTGCTGCTACTTCAGTGCTGCTACTCCGGTGCTGGGTGCGCTCCAACTGCAGGTAAGTGTTTAAACAAACATTTACAAAGGAATATGGTAACAAACAAATGTGTATTCAAGCCCATTGCCACTTGTGTGAGTGTGTGTGTGTGTGTGTGTGTGTGTGTGTACAAGACCATTTCCAAAAGCCTTGTGATGCCAGCATCACAGGTATCTTCTTCTTGCCCACTCTCAAAATTAGGGATGCACCAATATGACAATCTCAGTACAATACAGTGGGGTGCTAAAATTTGGGCACCCCACTGTATAGTATTTTATTTAATTATCTTTTGGCCCAGAACTTCTTAACCCCTTTGCGCAGAGGCTTAATTTTACCCATTTTCAAATGTTTTGTACCATTTTGTTTAAAGCTTTATAACCCTGACACCGCCCATAAACTGTTATAAAAAGTTTTTGGCAGTTGTAGTTCGCAGTAAAGCAGATACCTGGTACATGTGCAGTCGTTTGGGGCTATATCTCTGCTCTCACTACAGGTAGAGAGTTGACTGAGAGCTCATTTTAATCAGGAGAGCTACCTTTCTACAAATCAAACATCATTTTCGGTGAATTCCCCTTTTTACCAACTTTCACACCATCTCTAAACTTGCACTATTTTTTTTCAGACGCTATGTAGGAATAAACCCAGAGAGGGGCACCAAGGCTGGACGGGACAAAGTTCTGTCCAAGAGAACTGGTAAAGTCGCTCATAAGAAGACAACAAAGGTCACTCCTTATGTCTCCACTCTACTGAAGAGACTGATGGACTTTGAGTGGGACTTCATATAAGCCAGCTCACTCACTCACTCACCCACCTCTATCCCTACACCAGTTTGTGCCAACCCCCCCCCCCCCCCCTTTTTTTGGACAGACACATATTAGAAAAACATTAATGTATGTTAATTTGTTTATGCTGATATCATTTGAGTTTTGCTTGTGGTTGTATTACTTAACATTTTAGCACTAAAGCTTTGACTCAGGTGTTAACTTGACTACAAGTGACTCAAATTATTATTTTTTGGTTATGACTAAGTTTATTTAAGTTATTTTGCCTAAATGGGCTGCTTTGTCTATTTTTTCCCCATGTACATGCAAATTATGTGCAAATGTTTTGCAAGGGCAATCAAGACTTTCTTTACAATAAAGTAAGAAATGTTTTGTAAGATGCACTTAGAAGCTGTGTTTGTCTCAAATTGTTAATTCAAATAATTGAAAAGGCCATGTTTAGTTTCTTCACTGAGATAGGACACTGGGTTATTTTGGCAAGATTTACAAGTTTTCCATAACTGTTAACATAGTCATTCTCTTAACAAAATAAGATGTAATCCAAATTGCCACTATTGCAATACACATAAATGTTTGTTTACCGTAATAATCTGCAGCTATGCTTACCAGTAGAGATGCAAAAACAGCAATTAACCGCTAACACTGTTATCAGTATTATATTGTAAAAGTATACAGTAATAATTTAAGGTTGTATGCTTTATTTATAAAAGACGGTACCAAACAAAATTTCTGCAGCAGTAAAACTTAATCTTACAGTAACCCTGCTGCCAGCGCTTCACTGTTTTTTTTAACAGTGCAGGCGGTAGGCTCCAAAGCAACATAAATATTAGTCACTTGCAATTTCAAATTGTATTCTATATTCCCGTTATATTTTGATATGGGGCGCTCTTGCTGCTACATGGCAAGATAAAGCAGAAGTAGCCTTACGAAAGGATTTAGTTAGGAGCGCGGGAGGATGTGTGGTGCTGTAAAATAACACAAATCAATTTAAAATACAAAAACGAATTAAAGTCAGTCGACAGTCAAATTCACAACGTATAAAACAACGTGGAAATGTAGGCTACACAAGCCTCGTTTGTGTCGTCTATACCCCAGCAACAGGGCTATGTAGCCTAGATAAATGATTTGAACACTTAAAACACGTTGAACCGGTTCCAATTTACAGCATAGTAAGCAGTACCGAACATAGTGGACTGAATGCAGCTTCTTCATTGTTACCGTATTGTTTTAAATTGCGTTGTCTTGGATCTTTGCAGCCACTGTTTTTTCAGTAGCCTAAAGCATGCCAATTCCACAAACAATGAATATATAGCCTACATGATAAAATATTGTAGCGTTTTCTGGAGAAGAAGGAAAATTGAGTGAGAAACGTAACGTGATTTTGCTGTTGTTTACTCTACTTTTGTTATTTATCTTAGTATTTAGGCTTTATTTTTGTCATTTATTCTGTTCTTTGATATACGATGTGAAGTGATAAAATTCAGATTCATCTTAAAATGTCTACTTCGTATCAATTTTAAATAGAAAGTGGTACAACCTGTAAACCTCAACATGAAGCATCATATAACATATAAAACTATACTGCCCTACAAAGGCAAAAGGCAGTAACTGACCAGAGTGTCAAACTGAGAAAAATGACTTTAAAGTTTTTTGTTTTGTCTACACAAATGTATTATAGGTAGAGCAATGAAAATCTGGTGATTTGTTGCCCTGATGAAGAAATGTGTGTATATAAAAAAATCTTGTGCTCAAAGTTGACCTTTGACTCTTATTTGTCAGATACTGTACTCTGCCTTTGTATTATGTACTAAAAATAAGGAGTCGTGCAAAGGCAAAAGGCAGTAACTGACATATAATCAATATTTGCTTACCACCATATAGAAGATCATTAACTGAAGGTGTTCAGTTAATGATCTTCTATATGGTGGTAAGCAAATATTAATTATATGTCAGTTACTGCCTTTAAAGTCTAATGATCATGGCATTTGTTTTAGATGACAAACAATTACTTAGACATTTAGTTGTTGCTATCCAGTGCTGGGAGTGCATTCAGTTGGAGTCAATGCGTGGACTAAAGAACTTCAATTTTGTGTGCAGCAAAACCAACAGGGTGACTGCAGATAGGTGACACAAGAGTGTACAGTATGAATAAATACAACAACTATCTCTGATAATTAAAAACAATAATTTATTTGAAAGAGAACGCAAAGATATCAAATTAATGGATGGTTTAAAATTCATGTATGGAGATAAAAACAAGTGACTCATTCTTTAAATGAACTTGACTTGAATTATGTTGTCACTCCTCCACAAGAAGTGAGAGCCAGAAAGCCCTTCTGTTGGGGGGCATGAGAGGACAAAGTTTTTTTATGATGTCGTCTTTCTTTGTCTCCTCAATGCCCCGGTCATGTGGCCTCAGGGGAGGGGGCATCTTGAGATCGAACTTGGCCAGGAGGAAGTCCACTTCAGTGAAGTCACAGTCTGTGTGGCTGTGCTTAAAGAAGAGGCTCCTGGACCCACGCCGTAGCTGAATTTCAGCCATCTGGTTCAACTTTGGTGCCTTCTTCATCTTTGCAGCAGAATGGCCATCTTTCCAATTCAGCACATTCGAATTCTCCATCTCAATCACGTCCATCTTCTTTGAATTAGAGCTTGCCACCACACTGACGAAGTCTTCAAAGTCGAAGATATTGCCTCCAGGACGTTTCCTCATTTCTTGCTCAACACCATGATGCACACTATCGGCACTCATAAAAGTGTGCCCCTTCTCAAAAAATTTCAGGGTGATGTCCTCCCTTGAGGTGGTAGACCCGTTCACAAGGCTGACCAGTGTGGACAGAAGGCACCAATTTTTATTTTGGGCAGAGCAGTTGTCCACCCAAAACACACTGTGTATAAGGTCTCTCTCCTTCTCAACTGCCGCCACATAGGCTGAAGCAATCTCTCCAGCACTGCGACCCATCACGCCCTCATGCCAGACCACAGAGATGTTGTTTTTTTAATTCTTTTTTTTGCCCACAGAGGCAAAGGTCTCATGAAAAGCCACAATTCGTCTGGTGAAGACTGCCGTTTTGACACCAGGCATGCGAGGCAACATTATAACCTTTTGGAGGTCCACACTTCTCACAGATGTGTCCTCTGGCCAGGTCCTCTCAGCATCAGCCTGATATGCTGCTCTGCTCTGCACAGCAGACTCCTTGTGCTGTAGCCATTTCTGGCACTGCAAGCAGTCCATCTGTGCATTTTCTTCATGTGTGTGAGTGTTTTTGTGCTGATCATGAAGGAGGCACTCCTCACACTCTTCTTCACCAAGCTTAGTAAAGCTGATGTTAAGCTGTTTTACCGCTTTTCTGTACGTTTCATAAGAGCAGCTGTTGCCCTTTTCAACGAAGTCAGCATACATTAATCTAATTGAAATATCACTAGGTAGGTAGCGACGATGGGGGGCATGCTCCCTACGATAGTGGCTCACTGTGGGGTTGAATGACTCAATGTGGTCAATGACAGGCTGCAGGTCCAGTTTGTTGGCTGGCACATGACGTCCTCTCTGATCTCTGGGGATCACCTCACTGCCTACCTCACTCCCCATCACAGAAAGCACCAGGCTGTCGTTTGCTGGGTGGAACCCTAATGTGGTCAAAAAGAAGGTTTTACAGACTTGCTGTGGGATCTGATTCAAGTCCTTAAGCCTGTACACGAAGGACCAGCTCCGCCGACTCTTTTCTGCATTTACAGGTCTTGCTGTTGGTAGCTGGCTGACGGTGTTATACACAAATGCCCGTTTGTTTGTGTAGTCCAGGTCCCAGAACATTTGCCAGATTTGCTTTCGCCGCTCCTCGCAAAATCTGTCTGTGCATTTCCTCTTGCATTTCTGGCCACATGGATCTCGCATTGGTGGGGCTCTGCCTGGAGTGCGGGCGGATTCTGATGCAGTGGCGATGGCTCCGGTGGTGCTTGGAGTGGGCAGCAGGTTGGTGTCTGGAGCGGGCAGCAGGTTGGTGGCCAGAGCGATGGTGGTGTCTGGAGCGGGCAGCAGGTTGGTGGCCAGAGCGATGGTGGTGTCTGGAGCGGGCAGCAGGTTGGTGGCCAGAGCGATGGTGGTGTCTGGAGCGGGCAGCAGGTTGGTGGCCAGAGCGATGGTGGTGTCTGGAGCGGGCAGCAGGTTGGTGGCCAGAGCGATGGTGGTGTCTGGAGCGGGCAGCAGGTTGGTGGCCAGAGCGATGGTGGTGTCTTGAGCGGGCAGCAGGTTGGTGGCCAGAGCGATGGTGTTGTCTGGAGCAGGCAGCAGGTTGGTGGCCAGAGCGGGGGAAAAGTCCACAAGAGTGTCGAAGGTGGTATTAGGTGTGCTGCAGACATCTGAACAGAATGCTGGGAAACTAAAGTCCAGACAACTGTCGAGAATCGCCCACGTTTTTGAAACGTCAGGATCACAGTCACCCTCAAAAGTGTCTGAAATGAGAAAAACTCATTCTTATTAGACATGTACATTAAAAATAGAAGAAATATGAACCTGACATATGACTAATATTTGATATAATTGAAGGCCTACCATTGTCCAGAATGATCCTTTTGGTTGTGCTTGGTTGTGCAGGACCACAAGGAAGATCCACCTGTGGGACTGAAATGAACACAGAAAATCATTAACTACATGTTACTAGCATTTGAGTCTCCCCAACATTCACACAATAGATCTAACATTAATACTTCTTACTTCAAGCAACTCCCAATATTACTATGTTTGTATTATGTTAATTTGTAAGTGACCTTTGGGGCCTACATTACTACATCACCCTGCATGTTTTTGGCCATCACAAATTTTGGCATTTTAGAACTCCCAGTAATTTTAGTGAAAGTACATGTAACTCAAAAGTAATGCATAAGTTATGTAATGCATTACAATTCAAAGACAGTAATATTGTAATGTAAATAATGAATTGCTAAAGACAGTAACTAGTCATGTATAATGCATTGCATTTTGGAACTAACTTGCCCAATACTAAAGATAATAAATATATTTCATGAAGTGCACGGACTACATGTCAGTTGTTGAAACAGCTCTGATGGAACTTTATGTCCATCCAACTATCCAACTTGCTATTAGTGCTCAGTTTAAAAGTCTGCATCTATGCTGATATATGGATGCATAGTGAAAAGGAAAACATGAGGATGTAAGACGACACTGGGCAGCCTTATCCAGTATTGTGCAAGAATGGATGCATAAAATAATCTTGGCAGTTAACAATAGATATTATCATAAAAGCCCCCTCAAAACATTTAATCTGTCCTGTTGGGTTGGGCCTCCGAGGTAGGCAGTCACTACCTCCCTCTGGTTAATCAAGGGTTAAAGTGATCGAGATGCACGGATCGGATTTTCTGCGGCATGACAAGAACTCGTCTAGTTGGACTATTTGTTTTTTAGCTATAACACCAAGGGAATCGACCAAACAAAAACTTGTATGTGTACGTGGATAATATTTTGCAACAAATACATTTTATGCTGTTTCACTAACGCTAAATGACAGAAGACGCTTTGGAACATCGAAGCTAGCCTAGATAACTTGTGGATAGCTTGGTCTGAATACCAGCAAGGGATACGGAATATGTTCAAAACCTTTGAGGATTGTGGAAACATCGTAGATGACGTGCATTGCAATGGATTTTATGGTGTTACAAGAAAAGGTAGGATATGATTGTTTACTGCCGCCGTGCAGTATGTGTTTAGCAGGCTACTGCCGCTGTGCAGTAATGTGTTAGCATGATAGCTAGGTTGGGGCTAACATGTCAGCATTGAATAGGCTACATTCCTGCAACTTCTGCAGCTCTGGATTGTCTCAGATTTTTATTTATTTAAATATGAATAGCTGTCATGCTGTCTAGGTATCTGTTGACCATGTTTTGCTTCTGGTGTCATAGTTGGTGTGCTGGCTATCAAGTAGACTAGCTAGCTTCTTTGTCAGTTCCTTGTCCTAGCAAGCTCGCTAAATTAAGTATATGGCACTTTCATACTTCATCTAATGCATTATTTTGATATATTAAGATAATTTCTTACCTTGGTCTTGATGTCTGCGTTTCAACGCCAACTCCACCATCATTCTCCCTCGAGAGCAATTTGCCATTCTTACAGTAAACTTGATAAAAGTATTACAACCACTCAACACATTTGACAGCTCAGGCTTTTTTATTTGGATATTTGTGTGTTATAAGTGATTCAGTGACAATACATGGACAGTAACTGAAGCGCGGCAATTTTTTATGGACAGTAAAACAAAGGCAGATCATGGTAACTGCGAGGCGGCACCGTAACATCTCCTTTATGAATGGCTTAACAAAGGCAGGGTACGGTAACTGGACTTGTGCGTCGAAGATCAAAGCCAAAGAACGGTAACTGCAGTTACGGCTTTCTGCCATGGTTGCTTGTATGGTTTTGGGAGTTACGGTGAACACAAACCTCTATTTTTTCGAAAAAACAGTCAAATTGAGTATAGATATTTATCCACATGATAAAGGAAGTCTTTAATATCCCAAAAATGACAATAACTCATTTTTGACCAAAAATGCAGTTACTGCCTTTAGCCTTTGTACGGCAGTATATATATAATGTATAGAACTGGGTGAGGGGGTGGGAACAGGCTAAATGAAAACAGATCACATCTGCGCCAGTGTTGGCCCATGTCTGGCCAGATGCCGGACGGCATCTGGGTCGATTGTGGCTGTGTGCAGGCAGTGTCGGCTGGATTACGGCTGCCGGGGCCGATTAAACGAATGCGGCATGGCGGAATCAGCATCGGGCCCCATATATTTGGCTAGCTGGGTACTCGTAGCTGGGGAAATAACAGCTTCCTTATCCAGCAGATCAGCTCGACTGAAAATTAAATGTGATCCACAGTTATCATATGTAAGTCATATAGCTAAACTATACTGAATACTTGGCAGGACCCCAACGATTACCGTCAAGTATTTCTTTAAATGTTTTCTTGCAGCTAAATGAATACAAATAAAAATGTATCCCCTATACATCACTGACTATTGCATGCTTTGAACCTCCAAACACACAGCGGTCACGTATGTTTTCCCCAAATGTATGTCATATCATGATGGAGTCAAGAGAGTGTTCTATTTCCTGGCACGGCTGCTTTTCCAATTGCCGTGAAATGCACCAGCTCCTAACTTTGTCTGGGAAGATCCATGAAACTCAAAATGGTGATGTTGGGGTCACCAGAAACACAATTACAAGGGGATGCATATTCAGGCAGGGCTGGTTTTCTGATTGCTGTGAAATGCACCCCCACCTAACTTTGGCTAAGAAGGTACCACATACTTGAAACTCAATGGTAACTCATTTTGGCTCCATACGCATGCCCTAAAATACATTTGATGCTGGGGTCACCAAAAACATAATTACAAGGGGGTGCATATTCCGGCAGGGCTGGTTTTCTGCTTGCCGTGAATTGTACCCTCCCTCCTATCTTTGAAAAAATATTGAAATACTCTGAAATATTTTTTCTCCTTAAATCACAAACTATGTAAATGCCAAATAATATTTTTTTCATAAAGTATATTTAATTGAATACTTTTTGGGAAAAAAGCTACTCACAAGTGAAATTTTAAATACGTGTGTTTATTATTTTTTACTTTGTTCAGCAATAATAAATTCCACAAAATCAGTTTCCAAGCCAATGTCTGGAGGGGGTCCATTTCAAAGAAAGGGAAAAAGCAGCCCAGCAAGAATTTTCACCCCGATAATAATGTTAGTGTTGACCATAGTATAAAATGCTTTTTGCAGTGTACAGTTGGGGCCACTATGTTTCATCTGTGTGACTGTCATGGATGAGATGCCTTCTTTGCAAATGTTAGGAAGCGGTGCATTTTACGTCAAAAGGAAATTTACAACCAGCCAGTAATTATGTTTCTGTTGACCTTAGCATAAAATTATTGTAGTGTACAGGTGGGGACAATATGTTTAATTGCATGAGATTCATAGATGTGAAACAAAGATTGGGGGGGTGCATTTCATGGCAAGCAGAAAACCAGCCCTGCTGGAATATGCACCCCCTTGTAATTATGTTTCTGGTGACCCCAGCATAAAATGCTTTTTAGGGCATACATATGGAGCCAAAATGACTTACCACTGTGAGTTTCATGGATGTGAGACCTTCTTAGCCAAAGTTAGGTGGGGGTGCATTTCACGGCAAGCGGAAATCCAGCCCTGCCGGAATATGCACCCCCTTGTAATTATGTTTCTGGTGACCCCAGCATCAAATGCTTTTCAGGGCATACATATGGACCCAAAATGAGTTACCACTGTGAGTTTCATGGATGTGAGACCTTCTTAGCCAAAGTTAGAAAGGGGGTGCATTTCACGGCAATTGGAAAAGCAGCCGTGCCAGGAAATAGAACACTCTCTTGACTCCAGCATAATATGACATACATTTGGGTGAAATATACGTGACCGCTGTGTGTTTGGAGGGTCAAAGCATGCAATAGTCAGTTATATATAGGGGATACATTTTTATTTGTTTTCATTTAGCTGCAAGAAAACATTTAAAGAAATACTTGACGGTGATCGTTGGGGTCCTGCCAAGTATCCAGTATAGTTTAGCTATATGACTTGCATATGATAACCGCGGATCACATTTGATTTTCAATCGAGCTGATCTGCTGGATAAGGAAGCTGTTATTTCGTTATTTCCCCAGCTACGAGTAGCTACATACAGGCTAACCCCAGTAAAATTCCAGCTAATTTTGTAATTAAAGCTGGGCTATATTTTTGCAGAATGCGATCGTGCCATAAGAAAAGTAGCTATGGATTTGCGTCTAACATACCCCTGGCCAATTCCGTGTTTTGAGTCTAAATTGAAATGAGTATAAAATCTAAGGTTGCTTACCATCTTTAAAACAAGGGATACCCTTCACAAAGCATTATAGTACAGTAATATGAATACCTCCTTCATATTATATTGGTACGATAATGAAACAAAGCTAATTCGGCAACTTTTCTAACAGAATGACGTAAGCGTGCGTGCTCCCGCCAGGGGGTGCATAATACGGCACAACACCGGGATTCGGGACTCGGTTCAGGGTTCGGCCGAATTTTAACTGGTGGATTCGGGATTTCGCCAAACCCTAAAAATATGGATTCGGTGCATCTCTATTTAGCGCTCATCTTTTTTTTATTATAAATTGACTTTTTATGCCTTAATTGGTGATTTTACACCAATTACAGTATTCATGTTTTTCTGAAATGATAAATTACAGCTTTAAAGGGTAACTACACCCACTGTTTCCGCACTAAACAATTTAGAAAAATACTTTATGGGGTGAGCGAGGGAGATGGGTGGAGCTGCCATCGTCATTTGCATAAATGAACGTAGCTACATTGTAGCTACATAACAGAATGGATGAATACGTTTTATTATAAGGTAGGCATACAAACACGTTTACAGCTAAAAAAAAAGTGATCTAGGGTGTAGTTACCCTTTAAGAAAACCCCGGAAATTTTGATGCAGGATTGTTTAAAAGGGTCACCGCTTGCGAAAACCTCAGCCTCTCCAGTTACACTGCACCTTTCAAAAAAAGGATTGTATAATACAGGCTTACTCATTCCATGGGTATATTTTTACTTATATGATGCCACATATTTTGACAAAATTCCCATTCACTAGCCATTCCATTAATTTTGTGGCAGCCATTGCTGTCAAATCGAACCATTTTCTTCCATCATTGAAATTCAAGGATTGTTGATGTTGAATATTCCACTGGTAAATCATATTTTAAATAAGGAGTGTGCTGTAAAGTGAGTAATTTAAATGGAACGAGCTCCCCGCCGAAACGACACATTTTTGCAAGACTGTGTGCCAGGCAGGCTCTGTGCCGCCTGCGATGTCCACGGCAAATCTTCATGTGTGAATCTCCTGTCTTTCTAATACCCAATGTGATTTTTCTCTCACAGTGCTTAGTATGCATACTGTATTTGGCTGTTCCTCTCCTCTGTTTTACATGAACTTGTTTTATGTGGATATGAATTCAAATTATATTTCTATACCTTATATTCTCAGAATGGTTCTAATAGAATTGTGCATGCTAGGTTTTATTTCATATATGTTGTCTGTTAGTTGTCATGAATCACAGGGCAGGGCTCTCTCCTCCAGTCACATGCAAACAGCCTGCGCAACTCTACCTTTCACCTTTACCACCTGTACACAGCAACACATTCAATTCCGTTAAATCAACTCCGAGAGAGTACACTTTGCTTTGGTAGAGCACATCCTATCCCTTTTGGAAACATATTGAATTAACAAAAAAACATTTTGCCGTGTGACAAGATTAGGAAGTAGGTGATTAGTTGTGTTTCTGGAGGAGAAAAAAACAGAAACACCACTTGTAATAGAGGTCAGGTTCAATATTGAAAAATATGGCATGGCAGGAGCTATTGTTTCATTCTGAGGTAGTTTTGGGAGGTATAGCTTGCAGGACAGTGATGTGATTGGAATCACTGTTTGAAAGGGAAACCCTGTAGAGAATAAGATGGGTGCAGAAGCTGGCTGAGGCTCTAAATTTCTTTGTTTTGGGTGGTATTTTTGTCAGATAGAAGAGACCACATTGTAACTCCCTCTCATTGGCTGTTATGCATCTGCTCAAATAACTTGCTATATGGCTAGCTATTCAAGAGCGACCATTTATGGATGCAAATAAGTAAGCAAAAGCAGGAATAAAACATAAAGCACAGTGTCTTTAATGCATAGTACACTGTCTGTTCATGTTATAATGCATTACTTCACATTAGTAAATGTTATTAAAAACCTTGAACAATGACCTGAACACAATATCTGCTTTTGCATTGGTTTGTGGCTTTGTTGTCATTGTTGTTATTATTATTACTATTATTGTTAGTAGTAGTATCAGTAGAAGCGGTAACATTAGTAGTAATAGCAATACTAGTAGTAAGTCATAGTAGTTGTAGTAGTAGTAATAGCAGCAGCAGCAACAGCTGTAGTACTAATGCGCCTGGTACAAAGATGCAACATCCATGTGTAGGCACACTAAATCTGGATCAATTAGGTGTCAGAATAAATTGGAGAAGATAAGTGTGCCATCCAATCAAAGCAATTGAACCCTTGTCTTCGATGTAGTCACTGTCAATCAATATTAAAGCGACTGAGGCTTTGTTAAAGTTGTCATGAGAAAGACAGGTATTTCAGAGCGGCGAGACAAAAGTAATGGAATTCTGGTGTGGGCAGCCATCAAGTCCTGAAGCATTTCTATTTCTTACGCAGTCATTTTTCAGCCAATGCCATGAATAACTGTGCTCACAGATCGCTAGCCATTTCACTACACCCCCAAGCAAAAAATAACAGGAAATGAAATGAAATGTGTTCATGCATGTGAAAATATATCTAGAAAATATTTTCATATTACAACAGTTCTGTACCTGATAAATATTGAAAAAATCATTGCTGCTTTCAGATATTACAGCTTGACACCCCTGCACCCCAGGGGAATGAAAGAAGAATTAGGTTTATAATACTTTCTTTATGGTATCTCCCCCATCTGTCCTCAAATGACCTGTCATTCCCTTTGGTGATCAAATTTTCCATAACATAAAGGCTGGGTCACTCCAATAGATGGAAATGGTTTCTAATTGTTCTTTTGTTTTTATCATTCAGTGCAAAGATCCTGGGCTGTGTTCTCACTGCTTATACTAGGAAGTATTTTAGTAGGCTAATTGTTGCACTTGTGTCCTGATTAGTCAGTTGCTGATCATGTATGAAAATCACCTGTAAAATACTGTGCTCTTTTTAATTTTTCTTTACTTCTAGTTGGTGACCAAGTTCTAATTGGCCACCAGCTGCAAGTCATATATAATGAACCTGCATAACAGTGTCCTCCCCTTTAATGAATCAATGTATTCACTATGAATCTTGTCTGTCATGCTGTTAACTCTGTTGACTTTAAACAGCTATGCATTTGTTCGCATAATTGTCTGAATTCAGCAAGCTGTTGTATACAAGTGTACTCAGCAACTGCGCTATGTGTGATGAAACATCACTGAAGAAAACCTTTTGGCATTTAATTTCAATGAGCAATCAAGTAAATCTATGCATGTAAATGGCAGCAGAATGGGTCGTTCACACAGCGGACGGTAGACGGCAGGATGAAACCGGATGTCATTCTTTTCAATGAGACAACGACGACAAGACGGCAGAATCGCCGATGGCAGGACGAACTTGCCGTCGGAAAAATATTTATATTTTTGCCATCTACCGCTGTGGTAGGGGGAAGTGCCAATGGAAGGGAAGTGGTACATTTCAAAATGGATGAGAAGTTTGTGCAACTTTGTGGTAGAGAACGAGAAATGGGCCGTTCACACAGCGGGCGGTAAATGGCAGGACGAAACCGGATGTTGCGGCTTTCAATGAGACAACGACGGCAAAATCGCCAACGGCAGGACGAACTTGCCGTCGGAATAGAAAATATTCTTATTTTTGCCGTCTACCGTGGCGGTAGGGTCACGTGCCGATCAAACAGAAGTGGTCCATTTCAAAATGGATGAGGAGTTTGTGCAACTTCGTGGTAGAGAACGAGAGAAGTGGGAGGAAATATCAAAACAAAAAGTAAAAAAATACAGAGATTTTGATAAAAAGGCTGCAGCATGGAGTGTTGTAAGCACTGCCATGCAGATTCTAGGTACACATTATTATTAGGTGTATTTTCAGAAGCTTTTCTGTGTATGATTTGAGGTGTAACTAACTAGCTAGTGAAGCTACCTAAACTAGCTGACATTATGATACATACACACGCACCGCCCATTTATGAAGACACAGACTGAAACAACACAGTAATACACACGCAATGTATAAATACACTTTCGGTCGCGGTCCATTTTGCAAAGGCACTCTTTGGTACACCGGTAATCTGTTTTGCGCGGATTGTAAATATGGCAACCGATGTAAACAATGTGTTACCGGGACAGACATTTATATACCGTCCTGCCGTTGTACCGTCTACCGTCCTGCCGTCTACCGCCCGCCGTGTGAATGCCACATAAGCTAGTTTTGCCTTTGTCAAGACAAACAGGAAAAAAAAACATTATTTCCCAACTTTCAGTTTTTGCTAAATATGTGTGTGTGTGTGTGTGTGTGTATACAGAATGTATATGAGTCATTCCATATGAAATCAATCAATTCTGGGAAAAGATTCCCCCTGACCCCCTCAGAATCATCAGATTGTTTTTGTACATGAACTCCAATCTATTTAATGAAGCTATGCAAAATTTAAACTTTATACGATGAATATCTTGCGAGTTGCCCCTTGAAGTAACTAGGGGTAGCTCAAATTCTGGATCTTTTTATTTTGCATAAAATTTTCAGCCATTTTTGAGCCCTCATAGCTTCATAAGTGAAGATGCTAGCCACATGAAATTTTCAGGGCACAAAGATACATTCGAGTTGAGTTTACATACATAAGACTTCATACAATCTCAAGCCAAAATCTCAAAAAGTTTAATTCAACTCAATTTCTACAACCAACTTTGGCCACCAATATCACAGGATATATCATTGTATCAATGTTCAAACTATACCAGTTTAATGTCTGTGGCCTAGACTAATACAGGCAGGCATTGGAAGCATGTACATATAATCTGTTTACTGTGAAATCGTTATAAAAAAATATATTAAAAAATTATTTGTACTTTCTTTGAAGGTTCATATCACCATGAGGGAAAGTTGATTGGTGAAAACAAATTATGCCAAGTGAAAGAGCTCACTATTTTAATGCTCACAAAATTGATGCTCACAAATATAGTTTAGGGCAGTGAAATTGGTATAAACAACATTGGTATACACATGTTTTATATAGCCTACTAGAAGTACAACTGATAATGTATACTAATAATTATGATGAAGCTATAACATTGGAAAAATTGGGAGCGTTCTGCATCTCCACCTATATGGGAGCCTAAACCCTAACTCTAATCCTAATCCTTTTTCCCTTGTCAGATTGTGAACATCGCTGAGGATGTGATTTCAAATGTTATATCTTCTTCTTCCATGTATTTACAGTGCATTGCAGTTCATCCCATTTCCATGAGGATATAATGCTGATCTATGGCTTGTGAATATCTTTGGCTGGATTCTGTTCTTTCAAATACCCATTCTCTCGATGGCTATGATAGCGGCCTTTCATTCAGTTCTGCTCAGTCATCTCCATTCTGCCCATGTCCCCAATAAATATGCAGTATTAAAGGGTGAAAGGAATCAGGTTTTCAAACCATGCTCCAGCATGTATTTTATGGTATGCTTTGGAACTACTGTGGTTTTAGGCTGTAATCAGTAACTTCAACAAACAACTTTGCATATTTTATTCACATTAAAGTGCTGAAACTTTAAAACGGTTTCACTTTAAAAAGGTTTCACTTTAAAAAGGGTTCACTTTAAAAAGGTAACGGCATATTTTTTGAGTGTCTGTGACTATGCGTCTGTCATTTGCACACAAATAAGAGAGTGTGGACCTTGCCCTTGTAATAATTAGATGAATAATTTACAATCCTCTTGATTTTTTTCATGCTAATGCGTAGTGTTACAGTGACATACTCTTTATGCTATACAACTCCACTTCTTTTTGCACTTTTATCACAGATATGCTGCCCTCCATGGGCAAATTTGAATAATCAATCTCTGGGTGATTCATTTGCTGACTCCAGAACAGTATTTATAGGTTGTCTCTGAGTATATGTACCTTGCAACTTTTTTAATGCCAAACTAACATTACCATGGGTGCCTTTTCTGTCAAATTTGTTTAATTGAATTGCAAAGCACACCCTTTTTTTCACCATGGATGAAATATATGTTCCCACATGGATTCCAATTATATTTTAGACTTGTCAGTATAAGATGTCTGCTGCGCAGCTTGTCTGGATTATTCTTTATATATTTATTTATTTTTGCAGTGGTTTGAGGCTTAATATTTTTCACGCATCGGAGAGGCGACAGGAGATGACAATTATTTCAGTTGCAATACTGAGGATCACAGACATTTTTGAGAACAAAAAATACAACAAAAAAAGTTAATGATTGGAATGAGAAGGACAAGAATGTAACTGCTGTTGATTACTGGAAAGAATAATAATTAGTATTGTGCTGCTGCTATTACGATTAAATTAATTCCAAAATAAATGGAAGACTTTTCATGCTTCAGGTTCTGTTCTTCACAAAACTGACAGTAAACAATTTTCTCAAAAATATACAGTTATATATATATATATATACAAATATAAGTATACAGTTTTTCTGTGTCAGATCCCTTTGTCTTCCATAGGTCCAAAACCATGCCCAATGTGGCTGCCACCCACGTTAATATATGTGCATAGTCTTTACTCTTTCATCTAACACTGGACAGGCATGGTTTGATTCCCAGAGGGGTGCTACAGTATAGAGAGTAGTATCGAGAGATGTGCTTGACAAGAATTGCTTCAGTAAATATCCAGCTGTGTCACTATTAAAAAAAAAAAAATGTATGTTTGTAAGTTTCTCTGGATAAGAGTATCTAAAATGTCAAACTGTATTAGCGGGTTTTTTTCATGTATTATTATTCGTTTTGATTGTGAATTCCCCTCAGGTCAGATGGATTTATATTCATTGGAACAGTGTGGAACATGAGTAGATACTCAACAATCCAGACAATGCTTGCTGAGCTGTTGACATCAAATTATGGACAATATCAATATCATCCATACCAAAGGAGGCTAACTGGGTAATTTGTGGATAGTGTTATAGTGAACTACTCTTGTAAAGTAGCACAACTGCCTCGTAACTATATAGCTTCAACTGTCATTATTGGTTTTTATCAAACTAAAAGTACTAAAGAAAGGCAGGAGCTAATTCAGATATTAGGACATACATTTGATTATTTCTTGTCTGTGACAGATCATACCTTGCCAGGTTTCATAGCCAATGTATCTCTTGTTTTGGAGCAGTTCAACAAAACTAGCAGTTGATTGCACTTTAAATTGTGTTTGACTGAAAACACAGCATTCATAGGTGACATGCTTTGCACCAGATTGGGCATACCACATATATCCAAAAGCACATGTGTGTTTATATACACTGCCTGGCCAAAAAAATAAGTTGCACACTCTAATATTTAGTTGGACCACCTTTAGCTTTGATTATGGTGCGCATTTGACATGGCATTGTTTTGACAACCTTATGCAACGGCACAACATTTATTTCCGTCCAGATTGATTGATTTTCCGTAGATTGATGTACAAAAATTGCAATTGTCCATTTAAAATTAAATCTACAACACAATAAAGTGCACTTATCCATCTTGCTTGCCACTGTAGATTTATAGCCGGTAGCTACCTTGGTACAGATAGCTACGATAACCTTAGTCTAATTTACATAGTAGACGGACAGTAGTCTGAGTAGTAGTTAAAATATCAATGCAGTAGCTCTGATGATTGCTTTACATTAGTTAACGTGACGATAATTTGTCTCAATAACGTTTAACTATCTAAGTTAATCGGCTCTGAGCACTGACCCACAGAACCCAATGAGAAGCGAGTGATGCGCTTGCTCCAACAGATTTATGATATCTGCCAACTGCTTTTCTTTAAATGTTTGTATCTTCACAATCTGAAAGCTAGCTTCTGGATATCTGAATTTGAAATGCAAGCTTGCTTTTAACTGAACTGAAACTGAATACTAAAATTCTGATTCAAATCACATCATTCAGTTGAAATACAATATGAAATACAAATTCAGATTTACTAAATTCTAATTGTTTACTGGTGGCACAAGATTTACACCATAGAAATGAGACTAGTTTGATCAGACGTTTTCATTGGCAGATCTAGGGCCTCATTTATAAAAAGTACTTTAGATCAAATTTGATCTTACGTGTGGCATACGTAGAAAATCATGACAAGGGATTTATAAAATGTCAACATGACTCCATTTGACCATGGAAACAGTCGTAGCTCCACGTCAGGTCTTCACTTGACGTAAGCACATTACTTGCTGGTTATGCTGAAGTATTGCAGGCTTGAATGAACGCTTATTGGTGTTGAAAATCAAACAAAAAATTTATTTGAAGTTCATTTGACATTTATAGACGTAAGTACGTAGGACAGACGTACGCTATTTTAAACAATTTTATAAATAATGCTTATGTCCATTTAAAGAAATGTGCTTACGTGAAGGCTAAAGATGACGTTCAAGTACTTTTTTTTTATTATAAATGAGGCCTCAGATGTTATCCAATGTGGATAATTATTCTTTGGCCAGTGGGTGAAAAAAGTAAAATTTTATGGCCTACTTCCCAGCTTAATAAAGGCATTTTAGTGCATTGGAACTCCTCACTCCTCTACCAATAATAATAAAAATGATGTAGTCAATAATTGTAATAAAAATGGTTTTCTATAAAATTTGAGGGATTTACATTAAGCCTGTGTCCTGTACACAATCATATCTTCATATCCCTGAAAATAGGCATGTTGTCAAACCAAATACTAGCTTTTTTCTGTAAGCATTAGTAAAAGATCAAGATGCCCAATGGATTTACTCCTTTTAGTATTCACTCAGTGCAGTAATACCAGGTAATTTTAGCAGGAGCTGCATATTAGGGCAAAGCAAGACACTGCAATAAAGGTTTTCTCCGTGTGATCAGAAGATGGATTACACAACCTGCCTGTGTTGCTACTATGAATAATGATGTGGGAATATTTAAGCAATCAGATTTGAGAAAGTCTGTCAGAAGATCCTTAAATAAATAACTCAAAGACAAAAAATAAATCAAAGTTGGGAAACATTGTTATTTTTAATATATAAATTTTTTATGTATCACATGAACCCAGTGCTCTGGTGTTTCTGTTCAATGAGCAGACAGATCCAACATTTCTAGAGGAAGGGTGTTATCACCCAACATAACCAAATGACAAAATTATTATAAAACTTAGCACAGCATTCTATATTTTATTTCTGATAATTTCAGCTGTTGTTTCTGTGAGACTTGTTAGAAATCACTTCACAGCTCACATTATTAAAAATGTATTGATGGAATAAAAAAACCTCTTTGACAGTCCAAGATTTAATAAAATAACTGTACTCTCTAACTGGGTCTTATTATTTCATGAAACATATCTTATAATTACATGCTGTAATTTAATTCTACACATCTATTGATTTTATTTTACAGTATTAATTCTCCAGCTGTGTATTCAAGGGTTGTTAAATGCATTCTCTCCCATTATAAATGTTTTTGCAAAAGCCCTGCTTTAACACATTTTATAATTAAGGACATAGAGACCGAATGATTGTGCGAAATATAAATGAGAACATTAACATACCATCACAGCAAGGGAAGAAAAAAAACTAATTATATTAACTGAACCCCCTTAAAATTTTATTGTAACTATGATACTAGCTTAATTCTGGGGACTCATCCTTTTGTCAATTTTACACGACTTTCATTCAATTATTTATTATCATGGCCCTTTTCATGAATTTTTTCCTTATTAGCCACTGAGCTATATACATAATTGTGAAATATAGACACAGTTGCATGTATCTTTAACCCCTTTGTGCAGATGGTAGATTTGGTCAATTCTCATCTATTTAGGGGGTGCTCTGTTTAAGGCTTTATAACTCCAGGTGTGAGCATCACATAAACTTGGTAAATGGCGTAAATAAAACAAGACAGGTGTACCATTTACAGTATGAACTTAGATTTGTTTATTTTCATAATTTAAGTCAAAATAAAGTGCCAGAAATGCAAGCAAAACTTTGTAAAAATGCAAAAAAAAATAATGTATTTAGTTTGCAACAAAATACTGAGTGCTACATAAGTGAAACAGGTAAATATATACATTTCCTGGATCATAAACTCCATGTCAACAAGTTTGCAAAATCTGAGGATGATATGCAGAACTGCTAAATGTCTATGATGCAAAATATAGGCAGTGTACCCGGTTTTCCATTAGTGTCTCCAAATCTATCCAAATGGCTAAATTGTATACTGCTCTAAATAAAAAAAAAGCGAGATATATTTAACTACAAATCAACAGTTTTGGCTCATAAAACTCACTTTTGCATCATTCTCAAGTGGGAATGACTATATTTTCATCAGTACAGGGGGGTAGATATCTATGGGTCTAAAACCCCTATGCAAAACATGTCATAAAATAAATTTTGTACATTTGCATCTTCTGATAGATTAAGATAAAATATTGATATCACAGTGTTACATACACCTAAATATGTAGCCTAACCATTCACTCTTGTACCTCAATGAAACATCACTTTTTCCTGTACTCTACAGTATGTATACGTTTGCCCAGGGATTGCATTTTTCTGTAGTTTTTTTATATTCCGAGTCATTTTGATTAACCTGTTTGTGCAGAAGCAAATTTGGGCCGATTTTCGCCTGTTTTGCACTGTTCTGTTTAAGCCTTTATAACTACAGTTGTGCTCACCACACACACTTGTTTAATGGCTTAAATTGAAGACCCCTGTATCTTTGTTGTGTGTCTTAGCTTAAAATAATTAAATTTCATAATCTTTATATAGATTATGGGCTGTAAATGCACAAACTCTTTGCAAAAAAAAAAAAAAAAAAAAAAAAACCAGGTTGTCATTCTTAATTTACAGTGCACTTCTGAAAGGCAAAGATGTAAAACAGGTCATACTTTACATTTCCTGGTGCACACACCACTTGTCAACATCTGTACATAATTTTAGGGGGATATGTCAATCTACTCAGGTTCCATAAGCTAATTTGTAAATAGTGTATCCTGGTGTCCCTTAGGGTCTCCAAATCTATCCAAATTGATAAAATGTGCATCACAGTAAATCAAGGCACGCACATCTGGCCCTGGTGCCATCAGGGTTCCTTGCCCGCCGCTGCACTGACTTCCCACTTCCCACCTCTCGCGTGTCCTTCCACTTCACATACAGAAGGGGGGCATCTCTGATCCACCACATGTCCTCTCGAACAGCCTTCTTTGGGAGGCTATTTACTTTGGTCTTGGGAAAACCAATCCTGTTTTCCCTGACGGTACCGCAAGCTCCATAGTGGATACGGTGGAGATGTCGAAAGAGAACCGTGCTTGTGTAAAAATTGTCCACAAAGAAATGGTAGCCTGTCCCAAGGTATGGCACCCGGAGCAGGTTTACAACAGCATCAAAGCTCAAACCGTTCCCACTTGGAGTGAGCGCTTTCCCCATGTCACATGTGTAGCCCGTCTTGCTGTCAGCCAGGACAAATAACTTGAAGCCCCACTTTGTTGGCTTGTCCTTCAAGTATTGTTTCATGCCGAGTTTTTGAGGCTACCATGCATTCATCAATGGCCAGGTTCCGATGAGGGTGGTAGTAAGCCCTGCATGCAGTCAGGATCTGGTCATGCAAAGGCTTCATGCGAAACAGGCCATCATAACCTGCTTGGCCTTTCAGCAGGTCATTGATGGCATCTGCTGTTGTGTCGCTCATGTGGAGGAATGTAGACCGGCATCACACTGCAGGGAAAGAGGTGCTTGTGAAGCCGGTCCTTCCTCCATAGGTCACGGGCAGCAGATGGCTTGACAAGACCCAGGTACAGGAACAGATATTTTTGCATGTCCTCAGCATCCACATCAGACAATGGCGTATGCTGTCCCTGAGCATGTTTGCGGGCTGCGTTGCCATTTGTGTTGTCACAGAGGAGCTTGAGGACATCTGTGCTGAAGAACAGCCGAAAGAGATCAAGGGGGCTGTAGGCCTGCTGAAGGTCCAGCTGCACTCCTGGGGTCCTCCGGGGGCAGAAGGGGAATTGATGAGGCTCTTCATCTTCATCCTCATCCGCCATGGCGTGCCATCTGTCCTCAGACTCAGGCTCTGGCTCGCTTGGTCTTCCTCGCGGTGAACGAGAGCAGGGCCTCCTTGACCTCGTCACCAGAGTCCTGCGGGAATGAGCAGCATGAGCAGGCGCAGGAGCAGGTGCATGAGCAGGAGCAGAGGGTCCAGGACTGTCCAGAGCAGAAGCATCTTCTACCCTGAATTATTTAAAAGAAAACAAAATTTAAAAAGTGCACAATAAGAGCCACATAGTGTACTATGTTGTGAATCAAAAATTAAAATGCTAGGCTTTTCCAAAAAAATAAAATAAATGCTACATTTGACAAAGAGACTGCAATTCAAACTTACCCCAAATTAAGTTAGTTTACTTTATTTCAGTCATTAACATTTTCTTTACAAAGATGTGTGTAGAAAGATATAATTCAATAATAATAAGTAATTTGACTGAAATTGTGTACCTACCCTTCTTACAATATGCATTTTACCCTTTAAAAATTACAAAAATGTATTAGAATTACAAAAATAATTACTTTTTGTAATTCTTTTCTAAATTAAGTTGTTACTTTAGTCTTATAAATATCACAAAAATCAATGCTAACCAGTGACACAGGATTGCCATTGACAACCAGCAACAATGTCACAGGTTAGTTTATGGCCCAAGCGTGCTAATTCATGGCTAAGCTATATATCAACAGGCCTACTTATTATACAATACATGATATGACTTATGCTACCATTTAGCCACAAGAAATTAGATAATAAATGCTATATTTTACACAACTACTGTGACTAAAATTCAACCTATGCACAAATAAAGTTATTACTTAATTTAATACAGTTAATACTTACATGTCAACAGCCACATCTTCGCCCAAAAGCATCTTCGACAACAGAGTCTATGCTTTCAGCCTCAGATCCACTTTCACTCTCTCCTTCCGACTCACTCCTAAAAATCTCCTCCACTACATCTGACAGGGACATATATTTTTTCGCCATCTCATATATATATATATATACAGGTGCAGCTCAAAAAATTAGAATATCGTGAAAAAGTTCTATATTTTTTTGTCACTCATTTCAGAAAGTGAAATTAATACATTATATAGATTCATTACACATAGAGTGAAATATTTCAAGCCTTTATTTCTTGTAATTTTGATGATTATGGCTTACAGCTAATAAAAACCCAAATTCAGTGTCTCAGAAAATTTGAATATTGTGAAAAGGTTCAATATTGGAAACTCATGGTGTCACACTCTAATCAGCTAATTAACTCAAAACACCTGCAAAGGTTTCCTGAGCCTTTAAATGGTCTCTCAGTCTGGTTCAGTAGGCTACACAATCATGGGGAAGACTGCTGACTTGACAGATGTCCAGAAGACAGTCATTGACACCCTCCACAAGGAGGGTAAGCCACAAAAGGTAATTGCTAAAGAAGCTGGTTGTTCACAGAGTGCTGTATCCAAGCATATTCATAGAAAGTTGAGTGGAAGGGAAAAGTGTGGTAGGAAAAGGTGCACAAGCAACAGGGATAACCGCAGCCTTGAGAGGATTGTCAAGCAAAATCCATTCAAGAATTTGGGGGAGCTTCACAAGGAGTGGACTGAGGCTGGAGTCAGTGCATCAAGAGCCACCACGCACAGACGAATCCAGGACATGGGCTACAAATGTCGCATTCCTCGTGTCAAGCCACTCCTGAACCAGAAACAACGTCAGAAGCGTCTTACCTGGGCTAAGGAGAAAAAGAACTGGACTGTTGCTCAGTGGTCCAAAGTCCTCTTTTCAGATGAAAGTAAATTTTGCATTTCATTTGGAAATCAAGGTCCCAGAGTCTGGAGGAAGAGTGGAGAGGCACAGAATCTACGTTGCTTGAAGTCCAGTGTGAAGTTTCCACAGTCGGTGATGATTTGGGGTACCATGTCATCTGCTGGTGTTGGTCCACTGTGTTTTCTGAAGTCCACAGTCAACGCAGCCATCTACCAGGAAATTTTAGAGCACTTCATGCTTCCTTCTGCTGACAAGCTTTATGGAGATGCTGATTTCATTTTCCAGCAGGACTTGGCACCTGCCCACACTGCCAAAAGTACCAAAAGCTGGTTCAATGACCATGGTATTAATGTGCTTAATTGGCCAGCAAACTCACCTGACCTGACCCCCATAGAGAATCTATGGGGTATTGTCAAGAGGAAGATGAGACACCAGACCCAACAATGCTGACGACCTGAAGGCCGCTATCAAAGCAACCTGGGCTTCCATTACACTTCAGCAGTGCCACAGGCTGATCGCCTCCATGCCATGCCGCATTGATGCAGTAATTCATGCAAAAAGAGCCCCAACCAAGTATTGAGTGCATAGAAATGAACATACTTTTCAGAAGGCTGACATTTCTGTTTAAAATATGACAAAAAAAAATCTATTTAATATATGAGTTTCACTTTCTGACATGAGTGACAAAAACAATTGAACTTTTTCACGATATTCAAATTCAAATGTATATACAGGTGCAGCTCAAAAAATTTGAATATCGTGAAAAAGTTCAATATTTTTTGTCACTCGTCAGAAAGTGAAACTCATATATTATATAGATTCATTACACATAGAGTGAAATATTTCAAGCCTTTATTTCTTGTAATTTTGATGATTATGGCTTACAGCTAATGAAACCCAAAATTCAGTGTCTCAGAAAATTAGAATATTTTGCTTTAACATATTTTTAAAGTATCATATTTAATATCTGGTCGCATATCCTTTGCATGCTGTTACTTCCTGAAGTCTGTGACCAATCAACATCAAAAGACTCTCGATATCTTATTTTCAGGTACTGTTACAAGCGATACGCGGATATGCGACCAAATATTAAATATGATACTTTAAAAATATGTTAAAGCAAAATATTCAAATTTTCTGAGACACTGAATTTTGGGTTTCATTAGCTGTAAGCCATAATCATCAAAATTACAAGAAATAAAGGCTTGAAATATTTCACTCTATGTGTAATGAATCTATATAATATATGAGTTTCACTTTCTGAAATGAGTGACAAAAAATATTGAACTTTTTCACGATATTCAAATTTTTTGAGCTGCACCTGTATATAAATTATATATAAAAATACAAGTTTGAATAAAAATAATAATTGACATGTATCTCCATGTAATAATGATGACGCACTGGTCTGTACTGCCTTTGCTGGAGATAATGCCACAATATAATGGGGGTATTCTGATAACCTCAGGGACTGTACTAAGTGGATTTGTTGTTACTTAGATCACTTTTAGGTCGCAGCACCAGCAACAAAATATTCTTCAGTTACATTTTGTTCATAAGAATTTCTAGGGGTGCCAATAATTGTGGCACACATGGTTTTGTTAAAAATAATTATTTCATAATGAGGGATTTTTTTCCCCTCATAATACATTGAACACTACATGACTTCAATTAAAGGTTGGATTTTTCTAATTTTTTCAGTGTGAGTTTAAGCTCATTCAAGGTGAATCTTGTATAACCCTTGGCTTTTTACTCATCTTTACTAGGGGTGCCAATAATTGTGGAGGGCACTGTAGCTTGAAAGCAGTGTAAAATGAAAATACGCATGGTGCTTTTCCAGATTATGAGCTCAAGGCCCAAAGGAGCTTTTGTACTGGGCTCAACTTTTTCATAAACCTCCATTTTAGTTCCAACGCTTCGGGGAGGGGAAATTCCCCATGCCGATATTTTAAAAATATCGCGTCTGAAATGCAGTTGGTCTCGCTGGCTACAGATAATAAGTTAAGTAAGTTCATTATTCCACTCGAGCACTGTCTTTCCAATATGATTGATATGTTCACTGATATGTCTCTGTCCAGAATGCCACTCCATGTCAGATGTTTAAACTGCTGTTTAGATGTCAGTTAAGTAATTAGCTTTTTCTCTCAAGTCTTTTTTCAATTAACATATACAAGCTAAATGAGAAAATGAAGCAAGCTACCTCTGGGGTCCTTCTGGGCAGCAAGCTAAACCCTGGGACCTCCAAAACTTGCCGCTGATGGACTTCATTAAGTGCTATAATTTAACCCCTTTGTTCAGATGGTCTCGCCAACTGAGACATTCATTGCTCCTGCAGCCAAACTATTAGTGGAAAACACAAACTCTGTGTTTTAACTTTATTGGTAGACGATTCGTGACGATTTATGGCCAATGTGTAGTTTCTAAGTGTCACTGTTTTTCCGTAGCAAGTCCATTTAACAAGCACCCTCCCACCCAGTCTATACCTACCCATGCGTGACATAGTCGACAATAGTGTCTACGTTTTAGTTCATAAATATATTTATTCATCATATAAAATTAGAATTCCGTCATAGCAACAAGATAAACTAAACAATCGCCTGATCGTATGCCAGAAAAGCAGTGAAAATCCCTGCTAACTCAAATGCAAAATAAACATGTGAAAGTATTCTCTCATTCTACCATGTATTCTACTACCAATATATGCTACTAAATATGAAATTTTTATACAATCCTACCGTTGGTTTTACACATCGAGATGTTCCTTTCAAAATCAGTGGTAATTTATTGTCTGGTACAATCGGTTTGAGAAATATACAACACTTTATACCGCAAATACACTATCTGAAACGTCGACTCGTAATACCCCCCATGCTCTGCAAGCCTGTCTTGTTCATTACAGTCGGCTCTTTTATCCAACAGAGTGCATTATAACCTTAGCAACGGTGTATCCCATGTCTTCCGGGGTGCTTTAAAGCATTTACTACCGTCCTGTGTAACGCCAGTTCTCATTTTCACGGTCTCATATTACGCAAGCTGTATAAATAATGCACGAGAGAGAGGAAATTCCCCATGCCGATATTTAAAAAAGTTTGCGTCTGAAATGCAATTGGTCTCGCTGGCTACAGATAATTACATTACATTACAGGCATTTAGCAGACGCTCTTATCCAGAGCGACTTACACAAATCTTTTTTGCATTGTTTTACATATTATCCATTTTTACAGCTGGATATATACTGAAGCAATTCAAGTTAAGTACCTTGCTCAAGGGTACAACGGCAGTGTCCTACCTGGGAATCGAACCGGCAACCTTTCGGTTACAAGGCCAGTTCCTTAACCATTATACTACACTGCCACCTTATAATAAGTTAAGTAAGTTCATTTTTCCACTCGAGCACTGTCTTTCCGATATCATTGACAGGCCCATTGTTATATTTGCATTTTGAGCGCATTTCACATACTGTAGTGCAATCGTTAATTGTATTTTTGATGTAGCCTACCGATTTCCATTGAAAATAGAACATTTGGCAGCATTTTGCAGATGGTGGAATACTATTTTATTTTCATGTTATCGTACATAATGTAGGCTATGGCGTATATAGGCTACTTGTCACTTGTGGAATGGCAACTGCTCATTCCAATTTTCTGTGCGCTGATATGTGGCAGATTAAGGTAAATATTTCCCTTAATCAAAATGACGAGAAATATAAAAAAATCTACAGAGAAATGCAATCCCGGGGCAAAAGTATACATACTGTAGAGTACAGGAAAAAGTGATGTTTTATTGAGGTCCAAGAGTGAATGATTAGGCTACATATTTAGGTGTATGTAACACTGTGATATTAATATTTTATCTTAATCCATCAGAAGAAGCAAATTTATATTCTTTATAATGGACAAAACAAATTTTATTCATTTTATGACATGTTTTGCATGTTTCCATGTTTTGGACCAATAGATATCTACCCCCGTATACTGTTGATTTGTAGTTAAATATATATCTCTCTTTTTATTTAGAGCAGTACACAATTTAGCCATTTGGATAGATTTGGAGACACTAATGGAAAACAGGGTACACTGCCTATATTTTGCATCATAGACATTTAGTAGTTCTGCATATCATCCTAAGATTTTGCACACTTGTTGACATGGAGTTTATGATCCAGGAAATGTATATATTTACCTGTCTCACTTATGTAGCTCATAGTATTTTGTTGCAAACTAAAGAAATAGTTTTTGTTGCATTTTTACAAAGTTTTGCTTGCATTTGTGGCACTTTATTTTGACTTAAATTATGAAAATGGTACACCTGTCTTGTTTCATTTGAGACATTTACCAAGTTTATGTGATGCTCACACCTGGAGTTATAAAGCCTTAAACAGAGCACCCCCTAAATAGATGAGAATTGACAAAATTTGCCATCTGCGCAAAGGGGTTAAGCAGAGCAGAGACTGAAAAAGGTTTCTCTTCTACCTGCTGTTGGTGAGGAGGAGAAAAATAGTACCATTTCCTCCTCCATCCAGTGTAGCGTATTCTCAATCATCTCCTTATCTTTGAAGCAGGTGTCCCATTGTCATGTGGAAAAAAAAAAGAAGTAAAAATGGACACACAGTGGCCTATCATTTTAGTAGCCTAATGCAATTTGAGCATGCAACGTAAGCTGAAGGCAAAAAAGCATTCTTTCCGTGATTGACCGAATTAAGTCATTACATGCAGCTAGCCTACATACCAGCCGGAAACATTTCACTTTTTTGAAATTCAAGCACTTGTAACTGTTGAAATCGATTAATTTAATAAATAATACTCCGTGATTTCTGCCACTAATGTTTTAGGTTTTCCGTGATTTTCGACAACTTTACCATAACTGCTTCATGACTTTATCCAATAGGCTATTTTCTGTGACAAACACCCGGCTTTAACAGACATGACAGCAATCAATGTAGCAACTGCACACAAGACTGTAGTTTACCATTTCTTACCACTGCCGCTCTTCTCTTAGCCGGGTAGGCAAAAGAAAGAAAAAAAAGAAGATATATTTAAGGACAAATCAACAGTTTTGGCTCATAAAACTCACTTTTCCATCATTTTCAAGTGGGAATTACTATATTTTCATCAGTATAGGGGGGTAGATATCTATGCTCCCTCTCACCCTCCTCTCTTGCTCCCTGTGTCACTGCTTCCCTCCCCCCTCTCAAACCCTTCTCTCAACTTCCCATCGACTCTGCATCTGACACCCTGCTCACAGCTCTCTCCACATCACTTGACTCTCTCTGCCCTCTTGTCTCTAGGCCCACACGCCCATCTCCTCCCTGCCCATGGATGTCCGACGCCCTGCGCACCTCAAGGGCTGGTCGCCGCGCAGCAGAGAGGATGTGGCGCAGCAGAGAGGCGTTCTCTACAGCAGTCACCGCTGCCAAGGTAACTTACTATCACACAAAAATGTGCAAACACAGTTCTAACCCCCGTCAATTGTTTTCTATCTTCTCCTCCCTCCTCAGCAAACCCCCTCCTGCTCCTCTTTCCTCGTTCACTGCAGACGACTTCGCAGATTTCTTCGATGAGAAGATCGCAGACATCCGCAGCTCCTTCAGCCCCACTCCCCCTCCCCTCACAGACACTGTTTCCAACTCTCTTCCTCTCTCTACCCCTTCTGTGTCCCCCCCCCCCCCTGTTTCTCCACCTTTTCTCCCCTTTCTGAGACCAATGTATCCCATCTCCTACTCTCCCATCGCCCCACTACTTGTGCCCTCGACCCTATCCCTTCATCTCTCCTCCAGGCAATCACCCCAGATATCCTCCCGTTTGTGACCTCCCTGGTGAACTCCTCCCTCACATCTGGCTGCTTCCTCTCATCCTTCAAGAGAGCCCACATCACCCCGATCCTGAAAAAACCTACGCTGGACCCCTCCAACATCCAAAACTACAGACCGGTATCTCTTCTTCCTTTTCTTTCCAAAACTATTGAACGTGCTGTTTCTAACTAACTGTCGTCTTTCCTTACCCAGAACAACCTGCTAGACCCCCACCAGTCCGGCTTCAAACCTGGCCACTCAACGGAGACCGCACTCCTCTCCATCTGCGAGATGCTTCATGCAGCTCGGGCAGCCTCCCTCTCCTCTGTGCTACTACATCTAGACCTTTCTGCCGCCTTCGACACCGTAGATCACTCCATCCTCCTGTCGTCCCTGTCTGAATCGGGGATCAGCGGCTCGGCCCTGGCCTGGATTGAGTCCTACCTCTCGGAACGCTCCTCCCAGGTTGCCTGGGCTGGTAAAGTATCGGCACCCCGTCCCCTTACCACAGGAGTCCCCCAGGGCTCAGTCCTTAGTCCCCTCCTTTTCTCCACCTACACCAAATCCCTTGGCCCTGTTATCACTGCTCATGGTCTTTCTTACCACTGCTATGCTGATGATACTCAACTCTTTCTCTCCTTCTCACCCTCTGACACTCAGGTGTCAGCCCGCATCTCCGCTTGCCTGAGAGACATCCAGAGCTGGATGGACAACCGCCATCTCAAGCTCAATCCAGGCAAGACTGAGCTCATCTACATTCCTGCTTTAACCTGTCCCCCTCTCAATCTCTCTATTTCCCTAGGAGACACCCCACTGACCCCAACGCCCTGTGCCAGGAACCTCGGAGTCGTGATGGACAACAGGCTGTCCCTCTCCGAGAACATCGCAGTGGTAACCTGTACAACATCAGGAGAATCCGCCCCTTCCTCACCACCCACTCAACCCAGCTCCTGGTCCAAGCGATGGTGCTGTCCCGCCTGGACTATTGCAACTCTCTCCTGGCTGGCTTGCCAGCATCGACCATTAGACCCCTTCAGCTTATCCAGAATGCAGCAGCGCGCCTGGTCTTCAACCTCCCCCAACACTCCCATGTCACCCCCCTGCTCATTGACCTCCACTGGCTACCGGTGATGGCTCGCATCAAATTCAAAACATTGGTGCTCGCCTTCCAGGCAGTCCAAGGATCTGCCCCTCCATACCTCCAAAAGCTCATCAGACCCTACACACCTGCCAGATCCCTGCGTTCCGCCTCCTCAGGACGACTGGTACCCCCCCCCTCTTCATAGCACCCGGTCTCGACGTCTGTCTGTCCTGGCCCCACGGTGGTGGAATGAGCTCCCCGCTGGGTTCTTTTCATTTTTGTTCTTTCTCCTTCGGCTCTGGCTTCCCCGGAGCTTTTCCTTCTCCGTTCACAGCCAGCCCCGTTTGACCGCCCGTCTCTCCCTTTTCAAGCCCCGGCTCACTGTCATAGCAATCAGAAACAATTAAACCATTATTCAATCACGTTTCCCCGTGATGCTGATTAACTTATGACAGCTGTGGCTCAGGGTCCGAGAGACCCTCAGCTCACTCTCTCTCTGTACGCAGAGGCTAACCACGCCCACCCTGACACAGGTACCTTCGATGTAAACCTATGCAAAGAAATGGAAACATTGATAAAAAATTACAAGCCCAAAGAGAAAGGCGCCAAGAGAGCAGAAAAACTAGAAAAATAACTAGAAGTACTAAAATTATTCAAAAGAGAGGGAAAAAATTATCAGGTGACTCAAAGGAAAATAGGCGAGATAGTAAAGAGAGACTTAGAAAAATCAACCAGAAATATGGAAAAGGCACTGGAGGAACCTCCACCGTACATAAAAGTATGCCCTCTAATAAAAGGCAATGAGTCTTTTGCGAGTGAGTGTAGAATAAAGAAAGACGGAAAATGAAAAAAGAATAAAGAGGTAGTAAAATCATCCTCATTGTCCTCTTCAGATTTCTCAGGAGATGAGTCACCTCCTGAGTCAAGAAACACAAAAGTGCTAGCTACCCCAGCCAGGGCAGAAGCAGCAAGGGCAGGTAAAGGGCTGATGGCTGCAGTCCACACACAAGACAGAAAAAAAACTGGGAAACAGGAGGGAACACCACACCAGCATCATTAGGAAGAGAAGGTGAAAGAGGAGGGTCATTTGATCTAATAGATCTAGGCCACACTCTAACTCAAAGTCTGAATAGAAACAGCGAGAGGAGAAGAAACTACCATGAAAATAGAGACGCAAAAGACAGAGAATGGGAAGAAAGTGATGCAGCAGAATGGCTAAGACAATATGAAAAAGAAAGAGGAAGACAGTCAGAAACACCCTACGGGTACTCAGACCCAGAACAGGAGGAACGGGATAGAAGGGGGGAAGAGGAAAGGTGCAGAGCCCTCCTAGAAGCCAGCAAAGAGTTTATAAGTCCACACAGGAGAGAAAGAACAAGATCAGGCCTAGAACAAGGACCATACTCAGAACTTAGTAGACAGCTGCACAGGATAAATGGGTATAGAGTGATTGAGCACTGGGATGACATAGATGGGTATAGCAGAGTAAAGGAAGCATGCAGTGCGCTAGAGTACAAAAGTAGACCAAATGTAGAGATCAGGAAGCCAGACTCAGGAAGCCTTACAAACAGTAAGATACCGCAGCCCGGCTAGCATGAGGGGAAGAGTTCCCAAAAGAAGAAAAGACAGAAAAACATGGTTGAAGCCAAGAGAGGAGAGCAAAGCAGGAGAAAAGAGGAACGAGTTAGACGAGTTAGAGCCAGAGGAAATGTTGGATGAGGAAAGAGGAGCAGCAGTAGGAGGGTCTAACATAGCAGACAGAACCAGAAGTAGAGCCGCACCACAAGCAAAGACTGAGCAAGAGCCGGAGGGCAATGAGAACCATGTTCAGGAACTCTGTAATAGAGGCACTGCCAGGCCCGGTCAAGAGCAGACTGGAAGAAACTGTGGGAATAACGACAAAACCCAAGAGCGAGTTCAGCGAGCCTGTGGCACATGCTGTTGAAGCCTACAGAAAAGGCAAGAACAGAGCAAGAGAACAAGAAAAAGAGATTACCAAAAAACTCTCACAGCTGCAGCTGGCTGAAATCACCAAAACCAGAAAAAGAAAGTTCAGGCTCCCATAGCTGCTGATCTGTTGATATCAGCGGGCGTGTCCCAGGATGCAGGATATATGGCACCCCTCCAAGGACAGTTGAGCCAGTTGGGGACCAGGGCAAGGTCAGCAAAGACAGCAGCAGCAACGAGGACCAGGGGTGTGGCAACAGCCTAAGCAACAACAACAACAGCAGCAGAAACAGCCTAGACAGCAACAGGTACACCAGCAGCAGAATCAACAGGGACAGGAGGAAGGGTACCCATGGGGATTTACACCACAAGCACTATAGGGGTGCCCAGAGAATCCAAAAGAAAAGGAGAGTCAATGTCCAATATTAACCACAGAAGCAAATCAGGAACCCATGATAAAAATTTAAATAGAAAATAGGGACGGACCTATGATGGTGGACACTGGAGTGACTCACATCTCCCTTTGTCTGGCGAATATTCAAAAACTGTAGGATTCTCAGGACAAACACAGTTAATACCAATGACAGCTCCAATGCCCCTACAAGCAGAACAGGGCAAAGCAAGAATCCCCATTCTAGTGTCAGAACAAACAGCGATAAATGTACTCGGAAGGGATGCGCTCTGTAACTTGGGATTGCAGATATGGTGCTCTCCTCAAGGAGTATATTTAGACAGGACAGGGGTAGTTAACCAAATGCATGTGGGGGCAGGTGATAAAATACCAACAGTATACTGGCTGGGAGACATGGACAGACATGTAATGGAAACAAGAGACTTGTGGGGAAAATTCATAAAAGCACAAATACCGGAAGCAGAAGATCCTAGGCTAACATTTTACTGCACAATGAAATATGACAAAACAATGAACCAAGAATTTGAAGCTGAATGGTTAGCAGAAACAGGAAAAACAAGGATTCTGCTGGTTTCCCAGAACATAATAATAGGACGAGAGAGAGCAGCATTAGCCATAGACCAATCCGAATTTACAGATAAATGGTATAATGTGCCAGGCGCAGTTCCGCACATCACTCTATATGTAAATAAGAGATATGAGTCAAAAAACATGGGCCCAATTATGGCAAGAGCAAGCAAAACTAAATGGGAAGACACAGAGGCACCAAAAATAAAGCACTCAGGAAACAAAAATCGAATCAAAATAGTCTATACTACGGTAGCCATGGGAAAACCTGCTGCAGTAGAGTTAGAAACAAAAGAGTGCTCGCTGACAGAGGCTAAATTGAAAGACAGGAAAAAATACTTTGAAGAATATGCAGAGTACCTAGATGAGCAGACAGAATAGCTGGACAGACAGCAGGAAATATTCGGGTCAAAACAAGACCTTGTACTGCCACCAGACATAAGGAAAAACCACTGGTGGTCTTTATCGGAGGGGCGGCGTGTTCGCGCCCTGGTATGCGAGAAACACGATACAGATGCTCGTGGACAAGCACAGAGGCTCGGACAGAATAGTTTCCTATTTGGAACAGGGTCCACAAATGACCCAGATGGTAGAGAGCGACGAAAATAAACATTGGAAGGAGGCAGAGCAGTTGATACCAGCGTCATTTTGGTCAAGGCATGATACAGATGTAGGTTTAGTCACATCAGCAAACCCAACAAAAATGGTGTGGCCCCATGTACAAGATAAAATGAGAAGCCAAAGAGGGCGTAAGAGAAACAATTAAAGTATTAGATGCAGGAGTAATAATACCAACCGAGAGTCAATGTAATACACCGTTACTACCAGTACCTAAAGCAGACAAAACAAAATGGCGGTTAGTACATGATCTCAGGGCAGTAAATGACGTGGTGGAGGACTACCCGGCGGTAGTGCCTAATCCACACACACTGTTGACTACCACCAGACGTGACCTATTTCACAGTAATAGACCTATGCTCAGCATTTTTCAGCGTACCGCTGGCAGAAGTGAGTAGACATCTATTTGCCTTTACGTACCAAGGACAACAGTACACATACACACGTATGCCCCAGGGGTTCAAACACTCACCGCATGTGTTCAATCAAGTTCTAAAAACAGATTTGGAAATATTAGACCTACAAAGCACTGTGATACAGTATGTAGACGATATACTGATATGTTCAAAAACAAAAGACCAGTGTCACTCTGACTCCATGCGCGTACTGTCCAAATGAGCTCAGGGAGGGCACAAGGCCTCAAAAACTAAGCTGCAATACTGCAAGCCACAAGTTGAATACTTAGGACGAAGCATATCACACAGTAAAAAAGCGATAGCGGCAAGCCAATTATAAGGAATCAGTAAAGCACCAATGCCACAAACAGTAGAGCAGATGATGACCTTTTTAGAGATGAGAGGATTCAGTTCGGACTGTATAGTAGACTATGCCAATAAAACAGCCCCATTAAGGGAAATGATGAAGGAAGCAGGACAGGACAGATTGTCTCATCCAGTAAAATGGACAATGGAAGGACAGATAGCCTTTGAAATGTGAAAACAAGAGCTAATGAATGCCCCAGCACTAGGAACCCCAGATTACGACAAATCCTTTCTGCTATATGTAGCCAATAGATGTGATGGATATGCATCAGCGGTTTTGGCCCAAGAAATAAGTATAGGCAAAAGAACAGCCATTAGCTTACTATAGCACCAAGTTAGATGGAGTAGCACAGGGGTATCCACCCTGTTATCAGCAAGGCCCCGCAGCTGCCCACTACGCCTATAACAAAGCGTCAGCAATAACTATGGGATACCCGGTAACCATAATGCATCAAAAAATAGCTGAATTACTAGAAAAAGGGAGATTCGTTCTCACGGTGGCCCGCACAATGAGCATGAACACATTATTGACATAGCCAGATATAACAATTCAGAGGTGTAATATTGCAAATCTAGTGGAAAAACTTCCACTAGAAATGGAAGAAACCCCACAGGAGTGTGTAGCGGACTCATTAGCTTTCACAAAACTCAGTGCAGATCCGCTAGAAAACCCAGATAAGGTATTTTTCGTGGATGGATCCTGCTTTAAGGACCATAAAGGTAATCATGCTGGCTATGCAGTAGTAGGAAGAGAAGGAGTGGAACATGTGGTCCACATTAAACAGCCATGTGCAAGCCATGCTCAGCCCAGTTGGCAGAATTTAAAACACTAACAGCAGCATGCATATTGGGAGAAGGAAAAAACACAGAAATATACAGATTCTGCGTACGCACACAGGGTATGCCACGTTTTCTGAGCAGTATGGAAACAAAGAGGTTACAAGATACAGCATTTTTACCATTTTTACAGCAGCTCATAGCCGCCATGATGTTACCCACCCAATTAGCAATAATAAAATGTAAAGCGGACAAAGGGAACATGAATGACCCAGTCACGAAGGGAAACAACAGAGCAGATGCAGCAGTCAAAGAGGTGTCAGGTTGCATTTTTGCGCCGAGTGGTGAGGCGGATACTGAACTACGGCATAAGGCACAATATGGTGAAAAGGAGGAAGGCTGCTGGTAATGACCATTGGGGGGGGGATTGTAAGAAAAATAAAAAAACAAGGATATTGGTTACCATACTTACAGGCAATAGTTGACGAGACACTGAATGCGTGTAATATATGTGCCCAACATAACATCAGAAAAGGAATAACGGCACCAATAGGACATATACCAATACCGAAAGGCCTGATGAAACACCTAGTGATGGACTATGTGGACATGATAAAAACAGGACAAGGCAAAAGGTACCTATTGGTAATAATAGACAGGTTCAGCAGATGTGGAAGCAGTTCCATTCCCAAACCCAGGATCAGCAACAGTCATTAAATTCTTGACAAAAGAGGTGATACTAATATTTGGTATTCCAGATGAAATCAGTTTAGATAGTGGAACAGAGTTTATTGCAAAAGCACTCAAAACCGTGCTACAGAAATTAAAAATCAAACAGCGATTTGGAGCTGTCTATCATCCACAATCACAAGGGATGGTAGAAAGAGTAAATGGAACCCTCAAAGCAAAAATAAGCTAAATCTGTGCTGCAACAAAAATTAACTGGGTTGATGCTTTACCGCTTGCTCTACTAAGCTATCACATGCAGACTAACCACACTGATCTAACACCTCATGAGATGCTGACAGGAAGGCCCATGCCTGTTCCAAGTTGGAAGGGACCTTACAAGGGGCCTCCACCAAAAAACTTACAAGATTTAAAAGTATACATGCAGCAACTAACTGTGATACACGAAGCAATTAATTTACAGGAAAAGAAAAGACAACCAGATCCAGTATCAAACCAGGAGAGAGCAGTGGTACCTGGAGAAATGGTCCATGTAAGGGTCTTTCGGAGAAAGTGGCACAACAAAAGACTAGGAAGACCATACAGAGTCACCAAGGCAACCCGCACAGCAGTACAGGTAGAAGGTAGTACTGCATGGTATCATCTTAATCATTGTACCCGAGCAGCAGAACCTAGGCAGGCACCTCCAGAACCGACAACAGCATCTGCAGAGTCAGCACCAACCCAGCAGTATGAGACGGCACCAGCCCAGCAAAATGATGAAAATCTAAATCCTCAGGAAACCAGGAGGATGGACCCAGAACCAAACCTGGAAAACTCAGAGGAAACATCAGAACACCTGTCCAGACCGGTATTCCCGCCTGAGAGTGAAGAAGACCCTGGGCTGGGGACTAGCAGTAGTCATAATACTCTTAGCAGTGTATATCCTGCACAGGATACCACAGACAATAGCACATACAACACAGAACAGGAAACAGGAAGCAGGGGAGAAGAACCTGGCAGCCTAAGGTTCTCCACTATCGACTTCTCAGATATGGAATACAAATTCTTGTAATAAAAAGGACCAGGCAACAACACCCACACTGAACATGACAACCAAAGAGATTCAACAGGAGAAGGGAGTGGAGACTACATTGACAACCTCTCACCCCAGGAGTTTGCTACCATTCATTTACAGGATTTACGAGAAATGGTCACGGAAATTGGGAACATAGCAGTCCCAGACTACCAGTAAAAAGGAGAATGATCAGGGGAAAATAACTCCGGAGGTAGAGAAAGAACAGACAAAAGTACAATTGCCAACGGCTATTAGGAGTAGAAAAAGTGTCTCAAGAATTAGAAACAAGCTAAACAAAGAAATACCTAAATATAGTGGATGGTACAGTTAGGCTTTGTACACAGCAGGATAATACACCAATGAAGAATGTTATGTGTGTGCAGCTGCTGAACCAAAAAGATAATTGACACCAGTACCATATACCTCAGAAATATGTGCAGAGTGGTACAGAAACCAGGATGGGACCTCGGTCAGGGAATACTGTCCATATTGGTGTTTAATATTGACAGGTCAGGGTGACAAAACTAACCCAGTATTGAGCATAGGCATACACCCTCTTTGCGTGATGCATAAAACCCCAGAGATTAGAGAAACTACAGTATATGCCAGGATTGGAGTATGACTGTTATCAGGCAAATGGCACAATAAAATTGAGAGATTTCACGGGGAATTGCTCCACAATATAGTCAGTCACATTTAAAACATATGCTGGCATAGTCGGGAGGCGTATGTATGGGAAGATCTACCCCCATATTGTTTACTGTTTCAATGATCCTTCAGTTCTCAGAACAGGGTCAAAGGGATTATGTTACAGTCACCTCTTGTTGAAGGGGATGGCAGAGGATGGATGTTAGAACTAAAAAATGCTTAGAGAATCCCACCACTAAAGGAAAGTGTAGCGGAACAGATACATGCACTAGGTGATACTTGGTGGATGTGTGGGCTGGAAAAAGGGCTACTGGCCACATTACCAAGAGGGTGGGGAGGAAGGTGTGCTAGGGTAATGATAGTGGAAGAAATACTGATTACAACAAAGTTTGCAACAAAGCTTGGAGAGAAATCAGAAGGTCCTATATACCTGACCCAGGTGTGAAACTAGATGCAATTGGACAGCCAATGGGAATTCAGAATGAATTCAAGGCGAGAGACAAAATCAAGGCAGGATTCGAGTAAATTTTTATAAATAATAAATAATATTTATTATAATCAGCAGAGATTTATCAATTACACAGACGAAGTGTTGAAAGCATTGGGAGAACAGCTCGATGCCACCAGTAGAATGGCTTGGCAGAACAGACATGCACTAAACTGGTTGATGGCAGAAAAAGGAGGCGTGTGTGTACTGTTTGGAGAGCAGTGTTGTACTTACATTCCTAACAACACTGCTCCAGGAGGAAGCTTCTCGGAAGCTACTAAAAAACTTAAAGATCTAAGGGGGGAGCACCGAGCAAACGCGGGCCATGATGAAGGGATATGGGATTGGCTGGACCTAAAATTGGGTAGATGGGGAGCCATGCTAGCCAAAATAGGTGCCATAATTCATGGCGGTGATTATACTGCTGGGGTTGGTGTTTTGCTGTGCCTTACCTCTTGTGATATCCTTTTTAACACAGGGAGCAGTGAAACAAATGCAGCTGATTATGATGTATACCGACCCTCCGCTAGAGAATCCATACGAAGACATGGAAATGGCAGATGAGGATGATGTGGTTCGTGAAGAGTACATAATTAGTACGTAATTAGCGTGGTTAACCCAGCCAGTTACCTGGAGATAATTGGTTAGTCCATTCTGGACGAAGTAAGACGCTGATCTTAAAAATTGTGATTCACACTTATTTTATTTTACACTTTTATATTTTTTTATATATGAACTTAGAAATGTATTGTTATCTTAGAAAATGTATATATTCTGTCAATAAAAATTTTCAGCAAGATAGCCAAACTAAAAATGCTTGAGTGTTAATCATAACATCACAATATCTATGAATGAAAGTAGCATGTAGCGTCAAAATGATATGATGGTGCCGAGCCCCAAGACACATGCTCAACTAGTAAATGTTAAGAAATAGTTGCTCTGTGCGAAACAGTGCAGAGACCTGAAGCGCCAGATCAGATAAAAACGGCAGCCAGAGTGTTACTACATATTCCCGAAGTTTAGGTTGCTTAAGCAATTTCTTGATCTTATTTAATGCTGTTCGTACCACAGAACATGTTTTTGTCATTTCCGTTTAGATTGATAGCTATGCAGGTGTATAAGATTAACATAAAAATGTGTCGAGTAGAGGAAACCGATGTCTTTTACCTCTCCCCTGCAAAAGACGGGAGAGGACATTTGGCTCAGTTATCCTGTTTCGGTTTGAGACCTGGGGAGTTCCAATGGTGGTTCCAATCCCAATGATGGTTGCTTAGAAAGAAACTGGCCAAATTTTAGTTTAATCATTCCTCCCTGCTCCTCAGGCGACTTGCCGGAACCCGGTAAGAAATCATTAGGATGGAAAACCCTCTGGAAAATGAGCCTACAAAGGCTCAAACGGGGAAATTATATGGTAGTTTTCCATCAAGTGATTGCGCACCATTATGCAACCCTATGTACTTAATAACAAACTGATTATGAGCTTATGCAACATTTAGTAGAATCTGCATAAACAAAAGGGATTCAATAAACTAGTTGACGCCACCATTAGATTGCGACACTCAGAAGCCATACTATCAGTGAGCGGAGGCTCACTTATTATTTTTAGATAAACTCAAGAGCATGCCACTATTGTTTTCAGGTCAAAAGGCATAAGAGGAGGGCTCAGACACCATGACGCAAGAAAAGGAGGGAAACCTTTGGCCCAGACACAATAGTGGCAGAATGCCAAGAGGTGTTGGTCATTTGCATAAGGAGGTTGTCCTTGCTTCCGTAGAACTGTATAAATGCCCACCGTGACTTGAGTTTGTTAGTTGTTCCATGGACCAGCACGGCTTTGTTATCCAATAAAGTCTTAGCAAGCAAACTACTCTCTCCTGTCTTTTAGTCTCAAGCGTCCGTTTTTAGTGATCGAGAGCCATTATCCAGCCTGGATTATCAGCTTCTCCACCACAGGAGGTGGGGGGGTTTTGACGGGGGCACTGAGGGGACTGGAGGAGACAGGTTTGACCTGACTGACGTTAAAAACTGGGTGGCTCCTAAGTGATGAGGGGAGTTTGAGTTTGACTGTGGCAGGAGGTGGTGTGGAGGAGTGTGGTGCACGTCGTCTTCCAAATCCTCCGGCATTGGAGGAAATGGGCCCGGACAGATGGTATGGAAACCTCCTCCTCCTGGACTGGGAACAGGGGAGGTTGGTATCCCAGAGAGCATTCAAAGGGGGACATTTTGGTGGCGGCGCTTCTAAGGGAATTGTAGGCATATTCCACCCACGGGAGAAACTTGCTCCAGGAGGAGGGGTTTCGGGCGGACACGCACCACTGGGCAGCTCCCAGGGGTCGGGAACAACAGGTCTGGCATGGGAGGAGTACACACGGGACAGGTCATCAGGCTTGGTGTTACATGAAGCATCGTGCCCACGGACCGAGTGGTCAAAGACCTGGCGCATCTCAGTAGTGAAGGAGGCGAAGTGGAAGCAAGCAGGTTGCTGGCTGTCCCACACAGCAGTCGCCCACTCGCGCGCGCTTTCGCCCAGGCAGGCCATCACAAAGGCGACCTTGCTTGAATCTGAGGAGTAGGAGGAAGGTTGCAGGTGAAAAATTATGTTGCACTGTAGAAGGAAGCTTCGGCACTTTCCTACGTCCACCAGGTAGCGCTCAGGATGCAGCACTCGGGGCTCTCTGCCTGGGAGGAGCGGCGGACCTGCAGGCTGGGGCTCAGGTGGAGGTGGTGGTTGACTGGCGTGAGCCCTCGGGAGGGGCAACTGAACCACCATCTGGCTGCCCATCTGACTCACTTGGTCCGAGACATTTCTCAGGGTCTCCTGGACATCTTCCAGGCAGAGGCCATGTTGGTTGATTAACGCGCCCTGACAGGCGAGGGCGTGGTGGAACTGCTCTGAGTCGACTGAGTCCATCATTTGACCAGTTTGTTCTGTTAAGGTTCCGGACTGAGAGACAAAACTCACAATAAGCTGACAAGGAACATTTATTACTACAGCAAAACTCATAGCGAGAGAGGGGAAGGGACTGGATCCTGGGTTAGGCAGAACCGGAGGGCAGAGCAGGAGAGGGAAGCAGGAAAAAAGCTGAATGGTGACTGAATCCTGGGTTGGGCGTAGCAGGGGCAAAGCGGAATGCGGAAAGCAGGGAAGTGTGCAGTGGAGCAGGCAGGAAACTGCAGGCTGGTGGGTACAAATAGAAAGGCAAGATTAAGCGTTAATTCAGCAAGACAAGACTGAGACCGAGTTCCAAACTAGACATGATCGAGGTATCAATGAACAAGACTTAACAAACTGGCAACAAGACAAAGAACAATGGGAGAATATATAGTGTAGTAAATGAGATAATGAGTGATTGCAGCGTGAGAATGTATGCAAGCATGATTGAGCGGTAATAAGGATGTGAGGAATGGCTGGGGAATTAGTGAGGGCGAAATGGGCAAACAAGAAGGAAAATGACGCCAAACCTGCGCAACACGGAAGACAGACAGGGACACATAAAAACATGACAAGAAATGTGAGGAAAAGGGGAAAACACGGAGCACAAACAGGGAAGGAGACTGAGAGGGAACGGAGAGCGTAACAGAAAATGTAATGAGAATCGAGGTCAATTAAAGTCTACCGCTGGAGAAACTGCACCAGCTGATTACCGATGTTGCTGATAAACAACACTATCGATGAGCAGTGTTGTTCCTGCACTGCAGGGAAGGTTAAGCTAATGAACTAACCTAGTTATCATTAACATTATGAATATAAACCCCCCAAAGCCAGTGACTTGAAACTGTCATATTAAGACACCAGTATGAGTTAGGCTACTGAATAGCTTGCTCGCTAGGTAATGTCGGTGTGACCATATTTTCCATTTCAAAAAGGGGGACGGGTAATGTTTGTAATAGGTTTATAATGGTTTGGAGATTCAAACACGAATGTGGGGGAATCAGAACAAGTCAGCTCACAACCGTGAGGACCAATAACAGGGAGAGAAAATAATAAAAGAAAAGCAAGAAAAGACAGGAACTAATTCCTTAAGGCTAACAGCCAACTTAAATGGGCAAACTAGAAAGCTAGTGAAATACTAACTAAATCTCCCAAGCTCACATAATGAGCAGAATGGGAAATCTAGCAAACAAAAGAACACCTTCGGCTACCTTAGCTCAGAGCCTGAAGAGTGTAAAACCAAAAACAAATCTAGAAAGAAAATATGTCTCCTAGAGAACAGCAATGTACAAAATAAATAGCGCAGAACGCTTAACAGGAGGAAAAATCCTATATTTGACTAAAAGCTAATAGCAAGTCCCTCATGAACATAAACAATGTTTAATATCAGGAGGTAGCTTGTACCTGGCTATACCTGGCTTGAATGCAATGTCGAAAGACAAACCTTGACCGAACCGCTTGACTGAGGTCAGAACGCATAGTAATAGTTGCTAAAGTATGATTGGACAATTTCTGGTTTAGGGAGGAGCCTAGCGACAGGTCAATGGAGTTTTCTGCATCGAGCCATAATCAAGGGAGAATCGCGATGCATCTCAGAATAAATTTTTTCCCCCACCCCTAGAGCAGAGAGAGAAGCTGGCGCATCATGGTAGGTTGGACTAAGGATAGCCTAGCAATAGCTGTTTAGTCATAGGCTTCACCTCTTCAAAAACCTCTTAGCCAACTTGCTCGTCTCTGCAGAACGGCATCTTTAATTTTAGCTTGTTAATGCAGTGAGCCAGTGGCGTCGCTAAAGCCCCCTAAAATTTACTGTATCTCCCCTAAATATTTTTTAAGCCACTATCTTTAATCATTAAATTTTTATTGATTGATTTGACAAAATGTGCCATCGAGACTCCAGAATCATAACGCACATGGGAAAGTGCGGCGTTAGGACCTGGAGGAGGCTGCTATAGCCCTAATCTAGTGCAACCATTGGTTAGAGAGTGCAGTGTGGTGCACGCACTGAGCCGCGTAATCGCTCAATTCAAATGACCACTGGAGAGTGGGTTATAGAAGTGAAAATTAAAGGGGTTAAGAGGGTTAAAAACATTCAGAGACTGATAACGTTAGCTACGATTGCGTTCGTTCCTAGGTCTGCTCTCAAGTGCTACTGCCAGCTGGCTCCACACTGTAGACTGTTAAAAAAAAAAATTAACCAAGTAAGTTCAAACTACTTTATGTTCATGCTTCTTGTAGGCTACTCATCAACTGTACATAGGCTATGCCACTATTTAGAGTCATATGTTGACCAGCCAGAGTCTACTATTGACTATGTGTAAAACAACTTGACTTTGCTTGTATCAAGTAAAATCATGCATTCTTATTGTTACATGCATTATGGGTATAACTGGGTTGAAAATATGACTGTAATCCCTTTAGTTTGGTATACAGTTCCTATACTGGTTCAGTTTTAGGTTTATATGAGATAACGTTAGCCTGTTAGTTATTTGACTAAAATGCCTTAACGGAATTTGTGTCGGCCTAGCTTGTCTATTATTGTTATAAAACCCATCTGCAACATGTAGCTTCTCTGGTTTTACGTATGTCCGCAGTTGGCTACTGCGATAGCCTAGACAGATAATATTTTACAGTTAGATAGCTACGTAGGTAACTTAATTGACTCGTAAAGTTATTATATATTTTGATAAAGCTACAAAAGTGCATGGTTTTTTTCTAATGAAGGCCCACATCAATATTTAGATGTATGCTATGGAATCTTTATTGCTTTTAATTGCAATACAAAACTAAATGCTGGTTAAATTTAATCTACAGACCAGGCCTAAATGAATTCCGCTGCCATTAAAAAACTGCTCTAAAAACTCATGGGGAATGGCCATTTTGTGGCTGCTTTAAAAAAAATATATCCTGGGGGTGCATGCCCCCAGACCCCCCTAGTAGAGGCTTAGCCCCCCTAAATATATATCTCTGGTGACGCCCTTGCAGTGAACTAAGGGCTTGTCTCCTCATTTTATTTATTTTACACTTGTAAAATATGTTGATGTTTAATCACTGGATAGACTGACAGTTTTTCTGGTAACTGGCTTACAGATGTGTGAATATTAACTGTGCACTTGATAATAGACTCGCAGCCAGTTTGCATTGATTCAATGGTGCAGATACAGCCATTCTAATCAATGACAGAACAAGACTAGGTCAACCTAGTGCATGCCAAGGGCTGGAGGTCTTGCCCCGGAGATGTAACATTAGGCTATGTAAAAAAATTACATTGACACGTTGTTTCCTAAAGATATTTTAGCAAAATAAACCAAACAGTAGGCTACTCGAGTGCATTCCTTATGCGGTTACAGAGTGGACAAATGATATGCTACAACTCTACGCTACAAGGGGCGTACCTGTAACCTATAACCTTACTTTTCTATGGATATTCGTGTCAACTTGGCCTGTTTCCATTTATAGTTCTTAATTAAAAAACTGAATAATAAAAAAATTTTTTTGTTTTTTCTTTTTTTTTTTTTTTTTTTTTTTAAAAAAAAATCAATCTAGGGCCCCCCCCCCCCCCTGTGCCCCCCCCCCCCCCCCCCCCCCCCCGCCCCCCCTCCCACCACACACACACACACAACACACACACACACACACACACACCACCACCCCACCACCCCCCCCAATTAAACCCCCACCCTTTATTTTTTTGCTTCCCGTCAAAACTGCACGTCAAAATCCACCACACCAACCATAATCACGCACCTATTGGTCAAAGGCTGAATAATCAGTCCAGCTGAGCAGGTATTCCTATACAGTTCAATAGACTAAGTACTGCCATTTCACTCACAAATCACAAGGCAAGGAAACAATGGATTAAATCATCCCAAGGCAGTGTATGAATCTAGACTATGGCAATATTTCTGTTCACTGAAAAGCAGTGCACACCAGTTATTACTGATAATGTGACAGACTAGGAATAGGTTTACAACAATGCCATCCTAAGGTAATCACACAGCATAGCTGAATGCAGGTTCCCAAATAAAGCTCACTAAGTGAGCTAGGCAACTTCACACAGAACTGCAAAAGCCAACATATAGGCTAATGAACTTGACAAACCGACTCCAACACATATAGCAGCATCACACCACAGTGATGCAATACACGTTATGCAAACAGCATATCAAATAAACTCATCCACAAAATATACAGCTACACACAATCACAACAAATAGCACTGCTCAATGTCATGGATTGGCAGGCTTATTTATTTTCTGTCCTCATTTTCTGGCGGGGCGCTCTTTTCTTGTGCTCACTGCTCCGTGCCGGGTTTCTATTCTTTCCCGGTGCTCAGTGATTGCACCTGTTCCGTGTTTCTGCCGGCTACTTAACCTCTGCGCGTTTATCATCCTGCGCTTCCATATTTGTCTAAGCCTTGACAAAGAAAGCCGGTACAGTATAGGATTGCTGCAAATTCTGTTGACCACATTGTTCATACAAGTTATAAGGTCAACGCGGGACTTGGCGTTTTTGCTTTTGTTGTAGAATATTCTTTCGCTAGGTCTTATTGTTTTATCTCCGTAGTTTTCTCTCTGTTAAGAGGGTGGAGATTATTTTTTGTTTCCTTCTATCATTTCGCCCCTTTGGGGTTGTTTTCTGTTCTATCTGCTATCTTGTCTGAGAGTTAACATAAATTTTCATTTTCTTTACTCACTCTATGCGTTGTTCGCCCTTCAGTTTTACGGGTCACTATCTGTTTTTTGGATTTCTATTTTTGTTTAAATTATCTCCTTACTGTGTAAGGGTGATTTGCTTTCCTTTCTCCCTATCTCCTTATTTCACAGTCATCTCCGTTCTATTGGTGGCTCGTCGTGGTCACTTATTGTATCTCACCTGTTCCGACCATTTCCTCTCACTGATAGCTTAATGCACAGACAGCATAATCAAATGGTTCTTACCTTTAGAAATTCTTCTTTCTTGACTTTTTCTTTGCAAACTCTGAGATCAAGTCTTCAAAATCCAGCTCCTTCACAAGCTCAGACTCGATAGCTATCAAAGAAAGGGCCGAAAGCCTTTTCTGACCGATAGTTGTTCTGAGTTTTTTATCCGTTCCCGCTGTGAAAATGTTCTTTCTCCCTCGCAGTTGGATAGAGGCAGTGTGAGAAAAAGCCTGAGTGCAACAAAAACATTGGGGAAGATTGTCTGGAGTCCATTCCTCAGCACAACTTGCAATAGGTTTGCAAGAGTCTTATCTTGCTCGGTGCTGACAAAAGACCTAAACTGGATCAGCTCATCAGCTAAGGCCTTGTTCAAGTCAGTTGGATATGAAGAGGAGAGAGCATCAGCCCGTTTGCGGAGATCAGTGTCATCACAGTCCATGTCAAATAGGATACCAAAGCGACCATTTTTGTCTCTGTATTCATCCAGCTGTTTGTTCTGAGAGCAGTCTGTCAACAATCACATTGAATGTCTCAACTTAAAACTTTTTACTGTCAGTGAGAACGACTTCATTGTTGACTGCCGCATCATTGAAGGCTCTTCTTTTACTCACTCAGTCACGTCTCGTACTGGTAGGTCTGTGTCACACTCGTGACAGCCCGGGCAGATGTCTCGAAGTCAGAAAATTGCTCTCGTAGTGATGGAACGTAAGTGTGCAGCGATTCCAAAAGGCGGACAGCGATCATAAGGTCCATGTCCCTCTTTTGCAAGCCGTTGCTTGTAAGCTTGAATCGGTGCAGCACAGTGTTCTAAAATATGGTCATCAGCGTAGTCTCCAGCTTCCCAACCTTGGTACATAGCACAGCGGCCTCGCACAGTGTGTCCTGTCGCTCCTCGTTGTCAGATGCCAACATCTGTAAGGCCCCTCTTATTTCACCGTAATTTCACAAAGAGCTCTTGTGGAGTCCCCTCTACAACTCCATCTCATACTGGAAAGGGATTTAAGCATCAGTGTGATGTCACTTTAGTGAACACTTTATTCCATCGGTGGGTGGAAGCAGAGCAAAAAGCATATAGTGCTTGTAGTAAGTAAAAAAAAAAAACTTGCTTCCCGACGACTATTTTCGACACAGTTCACACCAACTAAATTCAAGGAATGTGACGCACATGGAATGTAATGAATGAGTGGGTTGTTTTTCTTGATGGGCTTGCAACCCGTTATATTTCCCCGACATATTTGATGCATTGTCATATGCCTGGCCACAGCAATTGGAGAGATCCAGCCCCAAATCGCTGACCATCTTCATCACACAGTCAGTCAGTGTGACTGTGAATGGGTTAAAATCCAATAAATCGCTGAAATACTTTCCCTTCCTCACTCACAAATCGGAACACAAAAGTCAGTTGGTCCACGTGAGACATATCAGGTGTAGAGTCTACTATCACAGAGAAATATTTTGCTTGCTGTAGTTCTGTAGCAATTGCTTGCTTTGTCACCCATTAGGCTAATAAATTATTCACAAATAGTTGACGACAAGTATGAAGTCTTACCACAGCCCTTCTGACCATACTTCTGAAAATGTTCCATAAAAAATGGATCAAACTTTGCAACCAGCTTTAGAATTCCCAGGTAATTACCGTTGTGTGGGGATTCCAAAAGTTCATCATCTCCACGGAACGGAAGCCCCCTTTCACTCAAGAACATAATGAAGGCAACTACACGCCTTAATACCTCTTTCCAGGACTAACCTTCTGCTTCGATCTGTCTCCCAAGGGAAGCATCCACAGTGCCCAGATGTTGAGTGCGACGTATAAGTGAAAGCATGCATTTTCTGTGCTCGCCACTCATCTCGTGTTCTGTTATTCTCTCAGGGTGTTTCCAGTCAGTAAACCCAGCAACAAATGTGTTGGAATGTGTAGATAAAACTTTACAAGCAAAGCAATAAATTGCTCTGGTGGACGGTGAATATATAATCCATTCCCGTGGTACAATTTCACCATTGTGAAGGTGTCTGGTCAGTGCATTGTTAGTGAGAGAACGTGTCTTGCCCTCAGCTTAGTTCTCTCTCCGGGATGCTGGATACTTGGCGGCCCAATTCTGAAACCCGAGGCCGAAACCCCTTTCATCAGAATTTACTCCCGGACCTTCTCTGTAATCAGTCCCCATAATGCAGGGTCTTCTTCACAAATGATGGGACCTGCTGCCACTGCAAATGAGCTTGAAGTACTTTCCACTGTTTAGTCATCCCCGTCTTTGTTCGTTTCTTCTCCTGTTTTTCCGTCGTTTTCCCCATCTTGTTGTTGTACCCATAGCTGAGGCAGTGCGTCACTACTGGAGCTAGAGGCTTCCAGGCTAATGTTTTTGCTAGCTAGCTGGGGCTGTGCATTGCTGCAACCAACGGTAGATGCTTCCAAGCTATCGTTACTACTAGCTAGCTCGACATCCTCTGTCAGAGCTGTGATATTCCCACTTTGTTCTTCTTTCTTCTTCACTTTGTTTAGCTTTTTTGAAAAACCTACTTATTATTTTTTATTGTGGCTGCTTCTTTCACTTCATTTTCTTTTTTTTGGCAGCCCCGCTGGGCTTTTGCTTTTGGTTAACGACGTCCATTTTCTGCTGCTTGGTAATTTTTCCCGCACACTTCTCACTGATACAAATTAATGTCTCTATGCACCCACCTTGACCTTTAGCCAATCACAGTGCATTGCTCACCAGTCTATTAGGGTCTTTTTTTCTCCCATCGCGGAGGGCCCTTTCACGCTCAGGGCCCCTGGGCACGTGCCCAGATTGCCCATATAGTAGATCCGGGCTTGCATAAAATGTGTAGCTGACTTATTAGCCTATATGGAGCCTATTGATAGCTGGTGCACTGGAAAAATCTGGGTATAGGCTACAGCATTAGACTTGTTTCTGTTTATTTGGCTTGAGTAGCCTAGCTAATCAAACAATTAATTCGCTGAATAATCCAGACTAATATGTAGCCTAATGATTAAGAAATGACAACAACAAAGATGACTAATGTACGATTGTTTAACTTCTTAATGCCAAACGTCCTCTAGCGGTAACACGGGCGTTACGGAAGTTATTAAACTATATATTTAATAAATTTAATAATACAGTCCCCGCCAAATGTTTTGTCGCATGAGTGGACAAAAGTGACAATTGCTAATTACCCAACTCTTAATTAGCTATTAAAGTTGAGAAACAACACAAATTAATCATAAGTGTCTAAAGTTTATTAGAAGCTAGCAAAATGACATTTCAAAATTGTTACTAAATGTTACAGCTTGATAATGATCAACAGGCCAGTTTTGGCCGGACAAAAGTCTTGTCGCAATGGCCAACTACAATTTCTAGGCCACAGTGAATAAGGAAGAAAAAAACAAGGGGCTTGATTAGTCAGCTGTAGGTAACTTTGAGCTATAAAAGCAGAAATTTGACACTTTAAGCCAAGTTCATGCTCAACATTGCTTCTGTCAACATGCCCAAGATCAAACCAGAAACCAAAGTGCTGATCATCAAGAATCTCAAGTCCAAGTCTTCAATGTGTCTAAACGGCAGGTGGAGAGGATTCGCAAGCGCTACCAAGAGACTGGCGATGTCCATGACAGACCCAGACCGTGCAAGCCAATTGCTCGAGACGACAGCTTGCTGGTCCGACGGTCAAAAGCCAGCCCCATGTCAACCGCCTCACAGCTCCAGGAGGAGTGGACGCCAGCAACGCCTGTTTGGTCAAGAACTGTAGGTCGGTTTCTTGCTCGCAATGGTCTCCATGGTCGTATTGCTGCCCAGAAACCAGCGCTAAACAAGAGACAGCTAAGAAACCGTGTTGCGTACGCCAAGGCCCATAGCCTGACGGAAGGTTGGACAGCAGAAAAGTGGCGAAAAATTGATTTTTCAGATGAATCGTCAGTTGAGCTCCATCCCAAGTGCCGCCAATATTGTCGACGACCCTTTGGGGCCCGTCTGGACCCACAGTTCACCCAGAAGACAGTCAAATTTGGAGGTGGAAAGATTATGGTTTGGGGTTACATCCAATACGGAGGTGCCAGGGAGATCTGTAAGGTGGATGGTAACATTGACAGTGCCAAATATCAACAGATTCTTGCCTCCCAGTACATTCCCAACTACAAGAGGGGTCAGATTTTTCAACAGGATGGAGCTCCTTGCCATACCTCAGGTTCCACTATGAAGTTTATCAGGGGGAAGAAGATGATCCCTTCAGGGATGGCCAGCAGTCTCCAGATATGAATATTATTGAGCATATCTGGGGAAGAATGAAGGAGGAAGCTTGGAGGACCAAGCTGAAGAACTTGGAGGAGCTTTGGGATGCCTGCAAGGTGGCCTTCCATGCCATCCCAGACGACTTCATCAACAAGCTCTACGACTCTCTGCCAAACCGGATGGCAACTGTTCTGCAGGCCAAAGGAACCCATACAAGATATTAATTTCTTAACTTATAGTCCATGATGAAATACTAGACTGATTTTTCATTTGGTATTTTATTAACTTTTTGAGAAAGATAAAATTGATTGATTATAATTTGATTTGCGACAAGACATTTGTCCAGGTAGAAACGGGCTTGTTCATCATTATCAAGCAATAAACCTTATAAGCATCAATGAAATTTTTGTTTTGCTAGTATCTAAATAAATTTTAGACACTTATGATTAATTTGTGTTGTTTCCGAACTGTATTAGCTAATTAAGAGTTGGGTAATTAGCAATTGTCACTTTTGTCCACTCATGCGACAAAACTTTTGGCCGGGACTGTATATAATAAACTGCTCGCCTCAATATTTTGATTAAATAACCTTAAAATATATCCATTCCTTCTGGGAAAGTGGTTTTTAAGCCCAAAACATCGAGTTAAAACTTTGTAAATAACGTTGAAGACTACGACCTAATTCCCAAACATGTACTGCAGCTTGAAGTACTTTTTATTTACTTATGTGATACCCTAAAACTTCCTTAAAATTGCAACCAGTTTAAATCCGGAGAGGTCGATCATAAACTTTGTCGTGAGCTATACAATTCTTTATCAAATGAGATCTCGCCCGAGTTGTTATCCTACCCATTTGATCGGGTCTAATAGGTCGTCTAATAGGCTATGGATACTATCAGGTTGCGTCGTGAAACTATTGCCACCCCCTTTGTTCTACTGGAAGCAGATGAAGATGCTTTACTGGAAGCAGCAGCTATGTAATATGGATGACGTCACGTGGCGCTGTAATGGCGAGATGTAGTCCAGCTGTCTCTCGTGTTCGTGTTTGTTAATTTGAATGTGTTTTGTTGTGTCGGGCTTTTGATGATTTTGTTTGTAGCCGAGATGATTTTGTTTGTGGTTGTCACCATGGAGATGCATTTGCATTATGCTCGGAAATGTCCGTTGGATCTGCAGCCACGGAGTTTACCATCGCTCTTCACTGGAGGTGAAGATGTCGGGACTGATCCTAGACTGCGGGCAATCTTCATAAGGCCACCAGGGAAGTAGAAGATAATGCGGAGGGGTGAGGCAGTGACTGGGAAGGCTGAGCTCCGTTTCGACAGTGGGCAGAGACCGCAGCACTGCGTGTATGGAGGAAAGTCGTGGAGGCGGAGTTTGTGTGTTGGACACTGGACATACCGGGACATCGAGGGCTATTTCTAATCATTTCTATTCCACTTTAATTCACTTAATTAATGTAATGATTCTATTGAATGTCTTATTTGATATGTTTGTTTGTGTATTGTAGGTCTGCCCCACTGTCTATGTCTTTTTTGTTGTTGCTGGGGCTACAACTGAAGTTCTCTAAAGGGAAATAAAAGTTATTCTATTCTATATTGCGCATGATAATGGTCGTTCCACATCGTCAAATCCCACCGTCAAATATCCCATCATCGTCATGGTCTATAGTTTGTAATGCGCCGCACAATGCAGTAGCCAACTTGGTTGGTAGTTCGTGGTGAGGTCAGTCGTTAAGTTGCTTAGTCATTTAGTTTGTTTCCGTTTGAGTTGTTTCACAGCGATTTAGGATGGTGAACATTTTTAGCCTGACAGGTCACAGAGTTCACGTTTTTCTCAGAAAAAGTAGCTATATTCGTGCGTGGGTGCGATGTGTGCAGGTGAGGATCGGGACTTCACTGCGGCATCTGTGTCCAAAAACGCGGTCGTGTACGGTGCACATTTTAGGGACGAGGATTATGTCCCCAGAGATATAGGATGAGACTGATAGACCTACCTGGTGCTGTCCTACCCATTCACTCTCCTTCAGTTCCATAGACAGCCTCTGCCACTGGCCCTGGCGGAAACACTTCTCACAGAGCCAGCACAGATTAGACTAGAGCAGGGGTTTTCAAAGTGGGGGCCGCCAGGGGGGGCAATTGGAGGAGAGGAAAAAGGGAGAAGATTTTTTTTTTTTAAATGAATAATAATAATAAAATTAAATTTATTTAAAAAAATACATTTCAATTCATAAGATTGTGCCGGTTTAAAATAAAATATAAATTGTTATAAATCCTTTCATATCGAAATGAGGCCTTTGCCATGCACTTCTTTCAATCGCAGCCAATAACTAATCGTCTGCCTGTCAGTCAAAGCGTTACGTTGAGCTGCCAACGGCCCGATTATGGAATCAAAATGGGGTCAAAAGTATTGTGTTGTGTATTAAGAAGCTGTATGTTTGATTTTTGTACATTTGCCAGTGTAATTTAAGTTTTTAAAGCCATTTCGCAATAGGGGGGCCCCAGCCAGAGGCTACGGCTATTTGGGGGTCCTTGGCATAGAAAGGTTTGGGAACCCCTGGAGTAGAGACTGAAATGTGAAATATTTATGGTAAGTGATTGCTACTAGCTAACTATTAATTAATGAAATAACATTGCTTGCTGTGAGGCTAGGTAGCTAGTTAGCTAAACCGACCCATCGATCTGGCATCATACCTGTTAGCATCAAGCAATATTTCAATTATGTGGTCGTTCATCTGTCATGACAGTGCGTTTATTTTATTTACTGACTTTATTTTGTGGCCGTGCTGTGGAGGTGTAATGTTAGCCTACACCACAGATGAGTTAAATTAGGGGAAGCACTGCAATGTTAGCCAGAAGAATTTTAAACTAGTTTGCTGGCTAGCTATGGTGAGACTTTATAACTAGGAACGTTTTTAGGATTTTTGACTGTCATTTTCATGTTATTGGGGCATTGTTTCAATGCAGAAATATACAATATTATTGCTTTCATGTCAGTGAGCAAAATGCAGTTTTAGCCACAGGGTGGCAGTCTAAGACCACAAATGGTAAATGAGGTTCAAAAGAATGTTTTCTTAGCCCATGGTTTCACATGCAATAGAGTGCAATATTTATTTCTGCACATTTCATAGGCTATAATGGTCACAATTGCAGCTCAATATAGGCTACCGATTAATAGTGTAATTAGCTCACTAGCTACCAGCCGATCTTGACCGAAACAATAGATAAACTTTAACAATAGAAAAATATTGTTAAATGTCAAACGATGTCTTCTAACTCAACCCTAAATCACGATTAAAAAGTGATTTAAACAACATACACAAGTGACCAACACAGCCGATGTCGCCCGACATTATTACGGACGACAAATGGACGCGATTTTGCTCAGTGAGATTGGACAGTCTCTACTGGGTTAGTTTGCCCGCTGTCACGTTAGATAGCTTACGTAAGCATTGGAAAGCGGATTTCCCAGCTCATCTATCTCAACGATGCCGACATTACGATGAATTTTGCTGCTAATGTTGCTTAATTTCCCATTTACTGTAACTCCCGCTCTGTTCTCACTACCTGACATGACGTCACCATTCGATTTGCCAGATTTGACGTGCGCGTGGCCGATTTAATTACAAAAATAAGCATAGTGTAATTCTAAGTGTATTTAAAATATATATATTTTTAAATCGCATTGCTACATAATTTCCCCACATATTAATTCACTGTTGATGTTTGCCCTTTAATACAGAGACGTCTCTGAAGTTGCGTCTCCTTAAGAGAGAGGCGTCTTTAAAGTTACATGACACGCGTCTCCTTATTACAGAGACGTCTCTGAAGTTACTTAACTATAGAACGCTGTTTGGGCCAAAACGTCTTGTTCGGCGTCCGCATTAAGACGTCAAATTTGTTTGTCTTAAGGCCAGTTTATAGTCCAGCAACAGTGTCGCTCGACTGAAATCGCAGAACTTTCATGAACATTCTATTGTCGCGCTACATACTCTGTGGTCGTTGTCGTTCGCAAAAAGTAAATAACACACTCGACATTCCAGCGACAGTTTACAATTGGGGGAAAAGCAGCTTTAATAGGCTTTACCCCTTTTTTGTCGGAGACGGCTGAATTAAAGTTTATAAATGTAAATTCCGAGGGCACCGTGTTGTGTGAAATATCATTCACTGTGTCTTTCATACACTTGTAGGCTATGTGGGTTTTGAACGAGGTAGCAAATAATAACATGTTTGTAATTAAACCTCAACATTGATACAACTCCTCATATTAAACGTTATTGACACATGGAAGGCATAGCCTATGTTAGGGATTTAAATAGCTAGCTACAAGACGGGACTCATTGGGGGAGCAGCCTACAATTCTGTAGTTAGAAAAATGAGGTTCAAGAATGTGGAGTAGCCTATTTCACTCGCTATCAGAATGCCACGGATCAGGTAGGCTGTCACTCGAGTCTTTACGTAAAGTTTAATCTGGCAAATCTAAATTTAAGTTTAATGCTGTTAAAGTAAATAACTTCAGTGCATTCGCAGGTGCCTACAATGCTACAAATTTGTAGTCAAGCTACAAATGTGTCTTCGTAACCATTCACAATAGCCTACAGACTAATAGGCTATTGGTAACTTGTAGCATTGGAAGCGATCTGCTTCTCATTTTGGATTGTAAACGTTTTCTCAACACAGTCTAGCTCAGCATCAATCGGTGAAGTTAAATTGTTATTATTATTAAGCTATTAATGATAATATTAAATTGTGCTCATTTATAATGCTATTCACGCGTTTGCTAGGTAGGTAAGCTATAGGTACAGGTGCAGCTCAAAGACACTGACACTGAATTTGGGTTTTCATTAGCTGTAAGCCATAATCATCAAAATTACAAGAAATAAAGGTTTGAAATATTTCACTCCATGTGTAATGAATCTATATAATATATGAGTTTCACTTTCTGAAATGAGTAACAAAAAATATTGAACTTTTTCATGATATTCAAATTTTTTTAGCTGCACCTGTAGGGTAGCCTACCCTATGGCTGCACGCAAAGTTTTCCAACAAATAAATCTGTCCATTAACAGTTAGCTTCTGTGCAATCTAGTAAGTTGACAGCTCGAGCAAAGCCTCCGCTGTCCGAGACAAACATTACCATAACAACAGAGGCAGCGACAGGGTCAAAGTAGAATTTATTTTATGTCTCAGCGACATCTTCAGCAACCGTTGCAGCGACCACAGGACGACAGTCGCCCAAAGTATAAACCAAATGTCGCTGCGACCAGTGACACCCATGGCACGTCGTCGGTAGCATTGACACACTGTCGCTGGACTATAAACGGGTCTTTAAGATGTCAAATTTGTTTGTCTTAGGACATCTATTTTTAACGTCTAAGGCTTCCATGCTATTAGTTGGCGTCAACATACCCACCCCTTTTTGGCGCATTGCATTAGTCTGTACGTATGCTTACATTGTGGTCATGTGGGCTCTTCCTAGTGTGTACATTTGGGCTACGTACCATTTTGGATAGTCCAATTGACAGTTTAAAAAAAGGCAGAGAACCACTGCTTATATTTAAATGTACAGTACTCCAGCCCTTTTGGGTTAGTGAATTCAGTCAACATTGGCCAACCACATGGGCATTTCACAAAGAACTTAAACTTTGCGCATATAAATAGAAGTGACTCTAGTCAGGGATTTATTTAACACATACCAACATTTGTTCTTCCAGCTGACAAGACAAGCCAAGCATGCCAAACTATTCAGTCTCATTAATTAAAGGGAGAGAGTTGCGCACCTCTACTGGGGAACGGGGATGAATGCAGACACCAACCATACAGCATTAAGAGTGTATTATTAATACCTGCACCTTCAGGCAGATATGCATTTAGGGAAATTGTAAATTAATGATGAATGGTCTCCTCCACATTCATTAAAGCTTGATTTTGAATTGAAAAACTATAATGCTCAATTATGTGAGTGGAGTTAAGCGAAAAGAAACTCTGCTCCCCAGCCACGCGTCTGTGCGTGCGCTCTGCTCCATCGCACCCGTCTTATCTTCGCTCCAGCCGTTACGTTCCCTGCTAATCCGCCAAAAAACTAATGTTTTGAATCAAATTATTTAAATGATCTGGACAGCTCATGCTATTAATTCACCACAACGGGAAAAGATGATAGCCTAAACGAATGTGATTGTTACCAATATTCAACAAAGGGATTATTATCCACGAATTATGGAAAGTTTCTATTTTAGATTTAAATAACAAGGAATACAACAAAAATACTCAAATTTGTGTGTAATGCACACGTTGTCTAAAGAAAAAACTGTGTTATAGCCTAACTATAGAGACAATTACTGAAGGAAAACAGAAAAATTGTAGGCTAGAGAGATATATGATTCGGTTACTGTCAAAATTTGATTGATGGGTATTTTATGAATATTAATGAGAATATAAAAAAATATAATTATACATTAAAATATTGGAAAAAAATGTAAAATACATTTTCTATGATTATGTATTATTATTCGGGGTGTGGGGGTTTTGTTTCAAGGGTTTTATGATGTCATTTTATTGGTGGTTGTTGTAAACGTTGGTAAATGGTTCTGTGACGGTTGTAAATTCAAGCAGGTTGTTAAAACGTGAAAAAATAGCCGAGGCTATATCGAAAAGCAAGTTAGTTGTCTGAAAGAAAGCATGCAAAACATTTTTAAATGTTTGTTAGAGCCGAAAAAATACTTTGAGAGAGTCAGATGTTGCGTGAAATCGTGATACTGTGTAAAATAGCCAGGCGGAATATATCCAAAATGCAAGATAGAGAGCTTAAAAGAACACCTAGAAGGATTATAAAGAAAGACTATGAAGAAAGAATTAAAATAAAAGAATATGTTACGTTTTACAGAATTAAATAAAAAATACTAAAAAGCACTTTGAAAATGTTTGTATTGCGGTGGTCCGTGGATATTCAGTCTTCGGGGATTGTGGCGTGGCCTACAGTCTATATCTCGTGGTTGTGTTTCCAGAATGACCATGTTTCAGAGCCGGCGTGTGTGTGTAAAACTGGTATACGCCCAACATAACCGCTTCCTATTACTCCTATTAATTTGACGGACGTTTACACGGTTCAATGATAGCTTGAACAGCTTGAAAAGTTTGTGTTGTAAAAAGTTTGACGTTTGTAACAGATGCATTCTGGGTGTGTGTGAAGTGGGGTGTGTGTGTGTGTGTGAAGTCTGAGTGAGTCCTATTAAAACTAATTACACTGAGGCAGTTTATAATAAATTTATTTTGAATAACTTTTAATTATTGGCACAACGTTCTGTAGGTCCAATAGGCTTTTTTAGTGTCAAATGGCTTGTAAAAATATGGGCTATTCAATTTAAACAGATTTGCTCTAGTATATGTAGCATTTTTCACTAACTGCGGGTTAGTTAATTTTTTGAAAGTGTATTTAATTGTCGAAAAACTGGGGCATGCGTAGAATTGTCGGAGATGGGGGTTGTAACGTTTCAGCGATTTTAAAAGGTGTCAGCATAGCCAAAGGCTTCGCGGTTTGTATAAAAACCACACATTTTGCGCAGATATTTAGCCGAAGCAGACATTAAAGCTGTCACCTGTAAAAACCTACCAGAAAAAATGTCTACCACGGAAATCTCAACACCCAACTCTCCAGAAGTTATGGCGGATAACCGGACGGTGTTGCGAAGACCAAAGAAACCCTTTGCTGCTATATCAAGACTTTGGGCAAGCATTCTTTACAAGGAATGGGTCTGTACAGACTTCGACTATAGCCGTCGTGGTTATAAGATCCATACAGACGAGGATGTTCCAAAAATTTGCGTTTTCAACCTGTGTGAAGGCGAAAATGCAGATGCTGTGGTGTTTGAGTATAAGGACTGGGGACATTTCAAAACCTGCTACCGAGAGGTGGTCGATGGTGTTCATAGTTACAGTAATTTTGTAAGCTGGAACGGGGATTGTTCTGTGATTTGTGTAGCAGCCCTCAGAGGTGTTAAAAAACTGCTCATTAATGAGAAATATGCCTCAAGAGACATTGTGGATATTCTAATTGAACAATGCTATTGAACAAGCCGATAAAGTGTTTGAAGATTATCAGTTTTGGAGATCCATGGACTTTGTGAAAACGAACCGGTGTGCAAGGTTTGATGCAAGGGCGTAACCATGGTATAGACATTGGGGGGGTCCAAATTTTTTTTTAGGTGCATTCCCCACAATTCTAAGATATTTATATATGACAATTTGCACATTTAGAACATAGTTTTGAGGACTACATTGACCATTTGAATTCACGTTTAAAGAAATAGTCTGATTTCTCCGAGATAGTGGCTGCCCCTCCACTTCGTTTTGGTTTGGTCAGTTGCTTACTGTTTACTGACTTTAAACACACCTACCAATTAGAATTATGCCTTTTCCAGTAGTAGCGAATAGGATGGCTTCCAATGGGGAAAAATTACATACCCAAAGCATGTTTATGTAAATATTGTGATTAGAACGACAACTAATGCTGTACTTGAACAAATGACAGATTATCCCTTTAACAAAAAAAATGTGCTATGGACTTAAGTCCAAGTTAATTTGTATTTTGTTGATTTGTCTCAAAATAAAAGTCTGTGCATTTACACTGAAAAGTCTAGTGTGAATGAAACCATAGACTTGTACAAAGAATTAAATGTAAATCTTGATTTTAATTACAAATAGAGAAGTAAAATAAAAGTCTGTCCATTTACATTGAAATTCATTGACTTGAACAGAGAGAATTAAACATACATGAGGTCCTCTGACATCTGTTATCAACCCAATAGACACAAAACATAAATATATAATATACACTACTGGTCAAAAGTTTTAGAACACCTGCTTAAACCAGTGTTTTCATGATTAAAAATGCTTTAAACTGTATAAACTTGTCTATACACATTTAATATTTCATTATATGATATGTGTCCTTATATAAGCAGATATTATAAGTGAATTGCATGCAAAGGTTTGATTTTTTAATGAAAATGGATTTTGTTAGTACATTGGGAGGGGTGGAGGGGGCATTGTTTTGTTATTTTAATAAATTGGTACATACTGGTGTTAATGATGATATCTATCTTAACAGGTGCTCCAGGGCCTGTGGAATTCTTCATATTTGAAAAAAATTAAATAAAGACCACCCATCATATTTAAAAATGGGGTCTAATCCCCCATCAGTTTCACCCTTCTTCATTCTATTGGAAATGCATGGTACTGCATGTGGTGAAACTTATGTAGGAATAAACTCAATTTCTCTTTAAATATGGCAGGTGGTCTTTATTTTTTCTAAATATGAAAAATTCTACAGGTCCTGGAGCACCTGTTAAGATAGATATCATCATTAACACCAGTATGTACCAATTTATTAAAATAACAAAACAATGCCCCCTCCACCCCTCCCAATGTACTTACAAAATTGCCATTTTCATTTAAAAATCAAACCTTTGCATGCAATTCACTTATAATATCTGCTTATATAAGGACACATATCATATAATGAAATATTAAATGTGTATAGACAAGTTTATACAGTTCAAAGTATTTTTAATAATGAAAAAACTGGTTTGAGCAGGTGTTCTAAAACTTTTGACCAGTCGTGTAGCTGCAAGCAGCGATTAACGGGGGCCAAGCAGAATGGCAACAATTTGTACCTTGTGAAGAGGCATATGTGTGCAAACTTCCATGACTGTAGATCAATCAGGGCATGAGATATTGCTTGATAACATTAGTTTTAACCTACATCTCAGCAGCAAATAAAACTAGTAATAAAAGCAGAGTATTCAATGTATCAAATTAAAATGATCCATCAAGGTCAGTCATTGTTCTTCTGGTAAAATAATGGTATCTGGTCACAATGCAGGCAGCACAGAGAGACACAGATGATCAGGTGAGAAATTGGAGAAATCGCTGTAGCGCCCCCCATTGACCGATCAGTGTATTTCTAATTATTATTGTCTGCTCTGACAAAAGTGAGTAAGTAAGTAAGTACCGGTAAGTAAGTAAGTTTTATTTATATAGCGCCTTTAACAACAGAGATTATTCCAACGCGCTTTACAACTTGACACAGAGCCTTATCCCCCAAATAGCATGCCTAAGGCGACCACCAAGTACTACCACCCTGCAAAGTTTCGTAAAGATCGACTGAGCTGTTTGGGCAATTTTGCCAGATTTGCAAAAGGCAGCGGAAGAAATAATAATAATAATAATAAATAAATAAATAACTACAAATACAATAGGGTGCCTTTGCAGCTGTGGTGCTTGGCCCCCTAATTATTTATACAGGTATGGGGTGTGGGCATCAGTGTCAGTAGTGTATGCAGTGTTGGATGTATTGTTCTCTGGGTGTAAAAATGGGGTGAGCATGTGTAAAGAAAGGTACTGCAGCTACAGACAAGGCAGCAGGGGGCGGAGATGGAAAGGTATCATCTAAATAAATGACCCAAAAACCTGGAGGCGTTCATCGTTTAACTCAACTAGGCTCTGACTGATTTGTTTCCTGTCCAACGCATCTAATTTCTGTTGATGCACATGGCAAATGGCAATGTTGTTTAGCCGGGTCTGCGTCATTGTTGTTCTCAGCCATGTCTTCAGACGTTTCAAGGCGCTAAAACTTCGCTCTGCCTCCGCTGAGGAGGCAGGAACAAACATCAGCAGTCTCAAGAGGACCTCAACTTGCTTGAAAAGATGTCGCACCTAGGGCACCATTTCCCGGAAAATGTCTGCTACCTCTGAGGGAGTTGTACACGTGTAGTTGGCCTGGAACATTTTCAGCTGCACTTCTAAAGCCATGGCATTCAACTCCGGGTATTCATCTAGGACTGCATCAACCTTCCCAGAGATGAGTACGTCCTCTAATTTTTGCAGCCTTTGAAGCCCATTCTGGCCCATCCTGGCACCACAGCAGTGTCCAAGGTACTAAAGTACTGCATTCTGTAGTACGCTTGGGCAGTAGAATGACGATGTGCTGTGGCTGGACCAGTGAAGCGCTTCGGAGGCATCCGTACATGAGGCATCTTGATGGGCTGCAGATTTAGAGATGTTACAACCTGAGATGCTTTGGAGTACAGCCGGTCAAAGTGCTCTTCAGATCTTTTAGCCTGGATGCCTCTTGTCACATGCTCTACAGCAGCCAGCATCCCTGATGTCGTTTGGCTTCTCTGCTGCAGAGAAATGTTCAGCTCCTCCAAGACAGCCATGACATCTTCTGCCAGAATGATGCCGAGAATGGTATTGCCCCTCAAAAAGCTGCCATGAAGGCCACTTGCTTTTGCAGACATTTCCATCGTGGTGGATTGAGACATTTCTTCTGTGGCTGTGAGCACAGATTCGTATTGGGTGAGGACAGAGCGCATGGCTGGCGTTCGCACTGTCCACCTGGTGGGGCAGAGAGGCTTTAGAGATGTGTGCAGAGATGTGTGATCTGACTTTGCTATAGAGGTGAAGATAGCCTTGAACTTCCCGGACTGATTGAATAAAACGCCCAACTCATGCACTAACTGCATTGCATCTCTTATAATGGGGGAGGATACACAGGCGGCTTGGGTGATCAGATTGACACAATGCGGCCCACAATGAACATACACTGCAAGAGGCTGCTCCTTCTTGAGATGAGCTTGCACACCTTGCATTCTACCAGACATATTGGCAGCCCCATCGTAAGTTTGACCCCGTAGTTGTGATAGTGGGAGATTTAGGCAAATTAGAACATCTTTAGCTACACTAGCTATGGTTTCTCCAGTAGTGGATGTGACCTGATATAGGCCGATTAATTCCTCTCTGGGTTGCAAGTTTTTGTCAACGAAGCGCAGACAGAAGGACTCTTGCTCAACTCCTGCTGCGTCCTGTGTCCCATCAATTATTACGGAATACTGAACTACTGGCAATGATTGGATCTCCTTTATAATTTCACGTACAATTGTGTTACTGACGATTTTAAGGGCCTCGTTTTGAATTTTGGGGCTGGTAAAATTATTGTGCCTCTGAAGCCAGGTCGTAAGTTCTTCATCACCCTCTGCCTTGTACTTAATCAACTGGTGGAAGTTGCTCTCTTTGTTGTCATGCCCCCTTAAAGCATTGCCCTGTCTTGCCAAGCAAATCACCCCCCCCACAATCTTTAAGATATTATGTCTGGCCATGTGCTGCTGCTTTTGTAACTGAGAGGAAAGTTGAGTACTGACAGGCTGTTTGCGGTGCAAATGTGTTGTCATCGCTGCTGAATGACAATCGCTGTCTTCATGTTGAGAGAACCTTTGGAGTGCTTTTTTCCAGTTGCTAAATCCTTTTTCAATAAAAGCTCCATCAGCCTTACTGGCTAAAGAGGATTTCTGATCTCCAAAATATTTGGCACAGTAAAAACACAGCACGCCCTTCAACGAGGGGCTGTAATGAAGCCATTTGTACTGCCTAAACCAACTGTCCTGAAATTTGAGTGTCTTTTTTGTCAGGGAATGAGTCTCAATGAAGCAGGTATTGGGCTGGTGTGGGCAGGTACCAAGCTCCTCCATGCGCTGATCTAAACCACTGCTCTCTCTGCCTGGTTCTGTCTATATCTCTGTTAGTCTCCTGAAATATACATAACATGTAGTGTTTAAAAAAACTGCATCTTTTCACCAATGAATCAATGACTGCGGTTACATGGACCGCAATACTCCGATCTTAATCAGATTAAGACACGGGTGGACAACACCACTTTTTCATGAAACATAAAACAACTGAGAAACAAGCTAAAACAAGCAACTTTGACACAAAACATTCTCTTCCTAACCTGGTTTTGTGTCAACAAGACACTTTGCTCATTTTTGTTTGTTGTCAGCTGTTTAATGTTTCATGGAAGAAATGGTGTTGTCCACCCGTGTCTTAATCGGATTAAGATCGGCATATTGCAGTCCATGTAACCGAAGTCATTCATACACAAGATGCAGTTACCTGTAGTGCCTTACTAAGCTACCTATTTAGCTAGATACTTACACTTACGGTCTATATGCTCTACTAACTTGCATTATAGTTCACATTTCAATTTCTCACCTGATCATCTGTATCTTCTGAGCATGTCCCTGTCTGGCCACTGCCTTCAGCATGCCTCTCACTGTCCCTCTGTGCTGCCTTCATTGTGACCATATATCATTATTTTACCAGAAGAACAATGACTGACCTTGATGATCAATTTTAATTTGATACATTGAATATTCTGCTGGTATTACTTGTTTTATTTGCTTTAATATTATCATGCTGTTTAGCTAGCTATATAGTAAGTGTATAAAGAACAGTGTACATCAATGTACAGTAGTAACAGTTACCTGAAACGTTAGCTATTGCCTTATCTACTAAGCTAACGTTGCCTATTTAGGCATCTAGTTACTTACTGTCTGAAAAAACTTCGTATGTCCTGCTTTCTCCGCTTTTTAGGTAACAAGTCCTCCATTGTTCACCTTCACTGAATGACCAAAAATTACGTCAGATTACTATCGCACAGAATGACTTGAAGTGGATTAGAACGTTAAGAGATCTGATTCTGAGCTTCTTTAGCTAACATTATAGGAACAAAATCATGCTTACAATCAGACAACCGAGTTGTGTGTGTTAGCTAACTAGCTAGGGTTAGCTAAATTAATTGGTTTAAGCTTGTAACGTTATTCACTTTTGGCTGACAAATCATACGATGTCGATTGAGCTGTGTCTCTGATTATGCCAACTCAACTGTCCTCTATCATGCTTGCTAGCTAGCTAGTTAGCTAAAGAGGGTTGCACACGAAAACAGACAGTAATACCTATCATTTTAAAAGCCAATTGAGAAAAGTAACTTTATTAAAAAGAACATGGTAGTTAACTTGGGTTAGATTGCTTGGCATTCCATTATTGTCACAGTTGTCAATTACCTCCTCACGTCTTTCCCATCTTCTTGCGTACTATCAGGCAGCTGCTGGGAGTATCAGTATTTTGTTAAAGTTGCCGCGCTGCCAGTGCAGCAGCAAGTGTACGTCGTAAACATGGACGCAACCAAGTGTACAATCGGGAGGGGGGAGGATCACCCACTTATGTTTTCCTCAACAAACGTAAATACAAATGAAAATAAATAGGAAATAACAAGACAGATCCGTCGACAGGGTTCATAAAAGGAGGACATATTTAACATATATTTTCTACTGAATATTGGGGGGGGGACAGATTGGTGTTTTCTCAGTATTGGGGGGGACACGACCCCCCCCCAAAGAATGCGTGGTTACGCCCTTGGTTTGATGCCACAGTGTTCTTGGAAGAAGATAAGGAAAACGTGCCCCTGCCAACACCGTTTGTCTCTGATGACGAAGATTATGCGACAAGCTTGTGTAATTAACTTTACAAAATGTATAATCTAAAATTGTTTTTAAAAGTGTTTTAGGTTGTGCGTTTGTGTGTGTGGGCATACATATATATATATATATATATCAGTGACGTGCGGTGAGGTCAATGGTTGGGGAGGCACTGGATATCAGAGTAGGGCGACCAGATTTTCAAAACCTCAAACCTGAACACTTTGTAGGCTATATGAACGCGCCCCGAAAATGCAGATCTACAGTGCTATTATACAATGTTTTAATACAGATAACATAAACATTCTGATTTTCACACCAAATAGCCCGCCCCAATTATTTAAAAAAGACGTTATATCTGACGGCGAGGACCGGAGGGGCATTCCTACCGACCCCTGGCCTCGGCTATGTAAGCGCTGAATAACGGGAAAATTTGAACGTGATTGTTAAAAAACGGGAAAAATATAGCTGATTTTAGATGCAATTCACTTTCGTTTTAGTTAGTTTTGTGTCGTTCATTGTAGATTTTATTTTGTTTTAGTTTTTATTTTCATTTCAGTTAGGCTATTTCCACTGCTATTATTTTGTTATAATCCTGACACACGCACAAGTTAAAGTGAAAATATTGCTTAGCTTACCTTTACTTGTAAATGAAGTCCATTCGCCTTTCCTTCTGGACGAAAATCTCTGTGACTTTGTTGTAAAAGTCCTCCTTTTCTTCTTTCAGTTTTAAAAGTCTCTCTGTCTCAATTGAGATTATTGCCAGGGAAGAAAGTCGTCCTTGGTCAGTCCTATTCCGACTGGATGTTTTGAGTCTTTTCAATGCAGAAAACGACCTTTCCACAGACGCCGTCGTAGCCGGTATAGTGAGCACCAGCTGGAGTAACTTTGTTGCCTCAGGAACAGTCTGAATCAGATCCTTCTGGGCTAAAAATTTGAGAAGCTGTCCAGGAGATTTGCATTAACTCCTCACCGTTTGTGAACTATACAGTCCAATAAGATCGGCCTTTAGCCTGACAAAGTCAAAGAACCTGGCATACTTTGACAAGCTCTGCAGTTTGGTGTCATCAAAGTGTTGTGACATTTCGTGAAATTTTGCACAATCGACCAATCCAAGGAAAGCTAGCTCACCAAAATTATCAAACCTAGCTTTCATTTGAGCACTGACATTGTCCAGAATGTTGAAAAACGTCCGTTTCCTCTCATCTTTGACTGACAGTTTACTTTGGCTTCTCTCACCATCTGTCAGGCCAAGTGCGGCGCATCTCCGCTCAAACCGCTCATAGAAAATGTCGAACTCCTGTCTCATACGCTCGACAACTCCAATTGTGTCACGTATCCGCGCACAACAAAATCCAATGTCCATTGCTTTGTTCTGCAGCACTCTAAAGAGAGCATCAGTATGACAGAAAATGTCCTCATACGCCATGATGAAAAAGCATGTTGATGCTTTGGATAACCACCGATCATATCCAGTGGCCATCATCAGGGTGTCGTTATCCCAAGTGTCAGGATTTTCGCTCATGATACGGAATACAGCACGCAGATCAGTTTGGTCTTATTGATTGCACCAGCCTTGAATTTGAGCTCCATCTCGTGGGCGCTGCTCTTGGTAAACGCCGCTTCACAACATCATCCAGTAAGTGAGTGCGTTTTGTTGACTTACTGAAAAATGTCCCTCGTCCCTCCACTGTTTTAAAAAAAGTTCTACACTCAGGCATGCATTTTCAGAATGTGAGAGCACAAGGTTCAATTTATGTGCATAACAGTGGGTAAACATGGCCTCAGGGACCTTTTCTTTTATCTTAGCCTGCACCCCGTTAAGCTCCGATGCCATCACAGACGCTCCGTCGTAGGTCTGGGCTACCAGCTTTTTGACACAGTTGTACTTCTCCAAAACTCCAAAAACATACTCAGCTACCGCAGCGGCGCGTCTGTCATCACTCAGATCATCAAATCCTAGAAACGCCTCCTTCACCTCACAGGCCACTTCACTTTTAGCCACGTAACGCAAAATGACAGAGATCTGGGCTTTATTTGTGACATCAGTTGTCTCATCCACTTCCACAGCGACAAATGGGGCGGCATTAATCTCCTTTTTAATATCATGTCTGATCACATCACCGACTGCTTCGATCAAATTCTGTATTCTGTTTGATAAGCCAGAAAACACAGTGGATGTCTCCAAGTGTCTAGCTAACCTTTCATCTTTCTCTGCAAAAGCATGTAATAATTCAACATAGTTTCCACGATTGGAAGAGCTTGCACTCTCATCGTTACCACGAAATGCTAGCTCTTGTTTAGCTAATAAGCAGGTTGCATTTATCAGGTCTTTCAAAATCTCACGATTTTCCTTTACCTTCGCATTGTGGATGCTGATATTAAGTCTCCCTTGTTCATTCAGAGCCAGATCAATCCGCGAGGTTCCAAAAGTAGCACAGCCACAAAGCCAATCTTTTCGAGTATACCAGTCCGTTTGAAAAGAACGAGTTATATTCCGTCCCGTCGTTTGAAGCAAACCTCGTAGCTCCGGCGTCGGTCTCCCAGTAATTATGACTTCTTGCTTTGATTGAAAGTCCAGTTTTGAAAAATTTCTCAGTTTAGAAATCAAATCCTCCATTTTCAGAGCGAAAAATCAGTGCATTTGTTTGGTTGTTGTTCTTTTAACTTTTGCAAGAGTAAACCGAGTCGTAAACTTCAGGCTCACTATCTGTGAGGCAGAGGTACTGGCTGCCTCAAGGCAAGCCTTTTCCTTGTGGATTTATGTCAGATCAATAAGACTTAAATATTACCCACATACGTGAAATACATTACCGAACACTATGGAAATCAAGACGTATAATAAAAGTGTCTTCAAACATGATATTGGAAACATACAGAGAAATGGCAACAAGCACGCGCCAATTGCACGCGCTCAATCCAGTTTGTGAGGGATTGCGCAATCTGGGGAGAGGCTCGGCTCGTCACTGCCTCACCTCTCGTCTCTCTGTTGTATTTGAACAGGAAATACAGAATTTCAGCGATTTTGACTATAAAAACGATCAAAACTTATAGGAACCACACCGAAATTGCATTGAAAGCACAGACGAGTGGACAAATATTAATACTTATTTTATTTTATTATTTCTTTTTTTACTTCTCATGATGACAGGTGAGGCTCTGCCTCACCTGCCTCCCCTGACCGCACGTCCCTGATATATATATATATATTTATATACATAGTCAAGCCGAAAAGTCTGCACACCCCTTTCACCTTCTCCACGTTTTATTACGTTACTTATACTACAATAGATTGAGTTCATTTTTTGCCTCAAACATCTACACACAATAGCTAATAATGACGAAGTGAAAACAGGTTTTTAGAAAATATGCAATTTTATTTTACTGACAAAAATAGGTAATTTAGGGGTTACATATCTGTACACACCCTTAGCCTAATACTTGGTTGCTGCACCTTTGGCAGCGATTACAGCTTCAAAGCATCTTGGGAAAGAAGCTACGAGCTTGGCACACTTGTTTCTGGACATTTTTGCCCATTCCTCTTGGCATATCCTTCGTCAGGTTGGATGGGGACACAGCGTCGGTACACAGCCATTTTCAGCTGTTTCCACAGATGTTCAATTGGATTCAGGTCTGGGCTCTGGCTGGGCCACTGAAGGACATGCACAGACTTTCTCCGAAGCCACTCCTTTGTTCTCTTGGCTGTGTGCTTCAGGTCGTTGTCATGTTGGAAGGTAAACCTTCACCCCAGTCTGAGGTCCAGAGCGCTCTGGAGCAGGTTTTCTTCAAAGATCTCGGTGTACTTAGCTGCATTCATCTTTCCCTCTATCAGGACTAGTCGCCCTGTTCCCGCTGCTGAAAAACATCCCCACATCATGATGCTGCCACCGCCATGCTTCACTGTAGGGATGGTATTAGCCAGGTGATGAGCGGTGCCTGGTTTCCTCCAGACGTGACACTTGGTATTCAGGCCAAAAAGTAAAATTTTGGTTTCATCAGACCAGAGAATCTTGATTCTCATGGTTTGAGAGTCCTCTAGGTGCCTTTTGGCAAACTCCAAGCGGATGTGCTGTGCTGTGATGTGCCTTTTACTAAGGAGGGGTTTCCGTCTGGCCACTCTATCATAAAGGCCTGATTGGTGGAGTGCTGCCTGGATGGTTGATCTTCTGAAAGGTTCTCCCATCTCCACAAGGATACGCTGGAGCTCTGTCAGAGTGGCCCTCGGGTTCCTGCTCACCTCTCTGACTAAAGCCCGTCTTCCCCGATTGCTCAGTTTGGCCGGGCGGCCAGGTCTAGGAAGATTCTTGGTGGTTCCAAACTTCTTCCATTTACGAATGATGGTGGCCACTGTGCTCTTTGGGACTTGTAAAGCTGCAGAGATTTTTCTGTACCCTTCTCCAGATCTATGCCTTGACACAATCCTGTTTCTGAGGTCTGCAGATAATTCCTTTGACCCCATGACTTGGAGTTTGCTCTGACATGCGCTGTCAACTGTGGGACCTTATATAGGCAGGTGTTAGCAATCCCCAATCATGTCCAATCAATTGAATTTATCACAGGTGGACTCCAATTAAATTGTAGAAACATCTCAAGCAGTATCAGTGGAAACAAAATGCACCTCAGCTCACTTTTGGGTGTCATATACACACTTGTGTACATATGATATTTAACATTTAGATTTTTAATAAATTAGCACAAATGTCTAAAAACCTGTTTTCACTTTGTCATTATGGGCTATTTTGTGTAGAATTTTAAGACAAAAAATGAACTCAATCTATTGTAGAATATGTCTGTAATTTAATAAAATGTGGAGAAGTTGAAAGGGGTGTGCAGACTATCCGGCCTGACTGTATATACATATGTGTATATATATATCGCGATTATACTTGCATACATAATGTAGTGATGTTCTTTTTGATTGTTTTGTGAACTTTAAAATAAAAAAGCCTTTATTTTACATACTATTTTACATATTGCTTCATCATTGTTATATTAAACATTCAAACATGTTAAATTCAAATCAAACATGAAGGTCCCACCCCATTCAGAACTCAGATTTCAAGGCGTAGTTCTAAGCTTGAGGAGGGCTTTAAAAGACACTCTGTAAAAGACTGATTTCATACAGTTTGTACAGACTTCTTGACAAACATGTCTCAGGACTTATACAAAATGTATACCCCCCTACAGGTTTCCGAGTGTTCAGAATCTTGGGAGACTGAGTATACAGCCCACAATGACAAACCTGTTACAGATCTGTGGCTCGATGTCGAACCGAATGCCGAACTGAAGGCTGTGGACAATGAGTTATACAAGGGGTCATTCGGCATACAAAAATCCAAAACAGACGGATGTCTAACAACGCCAATGGTTAAGCTTTTGAAAGCCATCATCGCAGACCTTCTGGATGGAGCTATCGAAAATCAGCTGAGAAGCGAATGACAACTTCCTTGCCAAAGTGAAGAGACTATGGTTAAGTCCTCTGCTTGTCAAAGCCATGAAATTGTTCTGTGTGAAACCAGACCCTGTGAGGATACAGGGCTCTGTTGACATGCTTATTGCAGAGATTCGCGAGAAGGCTATTGCTGACGTCAACACAGACTTTTGGGAGATTGACGGTTTTATGCATGATAATCTGTGGTTTGATCACTCTGAAGGCGTTTAAAAAGCGTTTCAAGGCCCTGTTAAATGTTGCCATATACATGGATGCATTTTCTGTAATGTAACCTGAAATTTAAAAAATTATAATAATAAATACTTTGGCTTTTTATATCATATCATGTTTCATTATTGCTATAGCTGTAAGAATGGATGTCGAGAAGCACCTGAAAGATGTTTATTATTCTCCAGAAAATCCTGGGGCTTTTGCAAAGGGGTCTTCATGAAACAAAAGGCTTGAGCGTCTCAGACAAGAAAGTTACTGAATGGTTAGCTGGCAAAGACGCCTACACTTTACACAAACCCATCAGAGTCAAAAGAAACAGGGTTTTTGTGAGTTGATTCATAATGGCAGGTTGATTTAGTAGACATGTCAAGTCTATCTGAACATAATGACAATATAAAGTTTATGCTAACATGTACAGATATATTTTCAAAATACGCATGGGTATGCACTCTTAAAAACAAGACAGGTGCCGAAGTGCTCCGGGCTTTTCAAGGAGTTCTCGCAAAAGGATGAATCCATAATAAAATACAGACCGATAAGGATAAAGAATTTTTCAATAAAATGTTTCAAAGTCTGATGAAACGAAACAAAATAATACACTTTGCCACAGACAACGAAGAAGTGAAAGCATCGGTGGTTGAACGTTTCAATTGAATGTTGAAAACAAGAATGTGGCGTTATTTTACAGCCCACAACACTAGACGCTATATAGACGTTTTACAGGATTTGTTCCTGGGGTACAATAACAGCCATCACAGCACGATTAAAATGAAACCCGTTGAAGTAAACGAAGAGAATGTTTTTAAAGTGTTTAAAAATATGTATGGCATCTTTCTAAAAATCTAAAGTTTAAGTTTAAGGAGGGTGACATAGTCAGAGTTTCCAGAGTACGTGGGAAGTTTGCAAAAGGAAACGAGCAAACATATACAGATGAATATTTCATGGTTACGGAAAGGGTACACAGAATACCTCCTGTATATAGATTGAAGGATTATGATGGTGCGAACATTAACGGTACATTTTATGAGGCTGAATTACAAAAAGTTATAGTGAGAAAAGACAAAACTTTTAAGGTTGAAAAAATTGTTGCTGAGAAAAAACACAATCGACAGAAGCTCGTTTTAGTATCATGGGTCGGATGGCCTGAAAAGTTCAACAGTTGGATCTCGTGTTGTCGATCTCTAAAAGAATAGAAAAGCTTACAGACCCTACAAAAACATTCGGACACCATGGAAAAGCAGGTTTTTATGTCACTGTCCTGAGTAATGCATGTCTAGATATTTACCCTGGAAATAAAATTTCAAGCTACACAACAAAGTTCACAAGGCCGCTTAAATTTCGAGGACAATGGGAGGTTGCTTTAGCAGAGATTCAGTACCCCTATACTTGGAGCTTGCTCGCATCTCATGAAAATGTGTTCCCTTAATGACCGTAAAGCCTGTGGCGCCCCATCCAGTCGATATTTGTGCGGGCTTCTACACAATGTACATCTACACCAACATTATTGACTACCAGAGAGTCAGAGATAGTTTTGTACCATTGCTACGATGTACATATAACAGGGTCTAGCAACGACGTAATTACAATCTGTTACGAGAAGCCACACTACGTGCATGTCAGCAAGAAACACATTGACGATATAACCATTGAGCTGAAAACAGATCCGAACGAGAACATAGGCTTTACTTATGGCAAAGCCATCATAAAACTGCACTTTAGGCCTGTGAAATATCACTATCACGAATAAAAATGGCAAGATGTGGTCAACAACGCTGTGATGAGTCGTTTGAACGCCGGTGACCAGGAAGGATCGGGCCTTATGGTCATGACAAGACGTTCACAGAAGAGGCCTCCCAGGGGGCGTGTCTCAAGCAGATCTAAATCTAAAAAACGACGGACTGTAAGCAGTCGAGCCACAGTAGCGAAAAACAAGCGGAAGGTGAAAAAGCATACCAAGAAGGTTAAGAGAAAAAGTAGATAAAAATGGCCTTCGTACACAACATGTCAGAGGAATGTATGAAGTCAGAACTGGACCTTTTTGCAGTACCGTATACGCAAACAAGCATTGATAAGAACATCTACGTTAAAGTATCCCCCCCGTCAGCCATTGGACACAGGACCCCTAGAGTTCTATATAGCAGGTAATGGTGAAGATTACCTTGACTTAAATAATACTCTTTTATACCTGCAATGCCAGATAACCTGTGTACTCTTTTATACCTACGATGTCAGATAACCCGTGTAGATGGATCCAATATCACTGCAGCGGACAAGGTTGGGATTATTAATTGCCCCATTGCGACCATTTTTTCACAGGTGGTTGTTTTCACAGGCTGGTGAGCCAGTCTAGCAACACGTACCCCTACAGAGCAATTATGGAATGTCTACTTAAGCCACAATGACTAATCAATTTATGGGCGGCTTATTCTATAAGGACACCAGTGGAAATATGGATGAAACAGATCCTGCGGGATCGAACAAGAGCTTGAAAGATAGAGCACTATATACCGCGGCGAGAATCACTTTCGAATTTCTTGGCCCCATCCACGCAGACATGTTTTTTCAGGAAAGACTACTTATAAACGGAGTCGATATTAAAATTAAGATGGTGTGTTGTAAGGATGATTTCTGCCTAATGAGTGATGATGCCCAACAACAGTACCGGCTTAAAATAGTCTCTGCAACACTGTTTGTAAAAAAAAAATCGGGGTATCTCCACCTGTTAAGCTCGGACATGCACAGGCTCTACTAACATCGAATGTTAAATATCCGATTGACCGTGTTAGTCTTAAAACTTTCAGTTTAGCAGCTGGTCTTAGAGTTTACAATCAAGAAAATTTGTTCTTGGGTCAATTACCGAAATCTGTCATTATAGGTGTAATATAATTACATAACGTGTTGTATGAATATTATTGATCATGAACACCAGAGAACTAACTGCTATTTTGAGTAACAATCCTTACACAGTAAATTACTTTTATGGGACTGTAGCCTGCGATTAGCTACCAGATAATAAACTAAATAATTTACCCACCTTGTACATAGTGAATACACACCCTCTAAATAAGCCTGGAGAACACTGGTTAGCATTGTATGAGTGTGCGGTTAAAACTGGCGATTTTTTCTACCCCTACGGCAATCCTCCTGACTGCATTTATTTCCCAGATAGCATCAACACTTTTCTGCAAAATAACTGTAAAAGGGTTGTTTACAACACGGTACAAGTGTAAAACCCACTCAGCGCATTGCATATTTTATCTACACAACAGGGCCAAGGGGTTCCGTTTAGCCAAATTATAGACCTATACTCTGATAATTTGAAAAAGAACGATGCGATGGTGGTTATGTTGGGCGTATACCTGTTTTACACACACGCGTCGGCTCTGAAACATATGGTCATTCTGGAAACACAACCACAAGATATAGGCTGTATAGGCTACGCGATAAATCCTGAAGACTATATCCACGGACCACCGCAACACAAACACAAGTGCTTTTTCGTTTTTTCGTTTTAATTCTGTAAAACGTAACATTCTTTTATTTAAATTCTTTGTTCATAGTCTTTCTTTATAATCTATAAAAAAACATAATTGCTGCTACTACTAACCTATACATTTATACACCATTACTTTTTTATGATGTTGTTTTAATAAAAAGTACATTAAAAAAAAAAAAAATTTCATGTTTCCCTAAGCATCAAGGCCCACCATAAAAATTTACAACCGTCACAGAACCATTTACCAACGTTTACAACAACCACCAATAAAATGACATCATCAAGCCCCCACTCCCCACCCCGAATAATAATACATAATCATAAAAAAAACAATTTTTATGCATAATTATCTTTTCATAACCTTGTTAATATTCATAAAACACCCATAAATCAAATTTCGACAGTAACCAAATCATATATCTCTTTTAGGCTAACTAGGTTATCGTCCTTTGCATTTAGGACATGGGAAAGGAAGGAATCATGGCGACAGTGAAACCTTGTCCAATAATAGCCTGTTTTAATTAATAAAATCACAACAGGTGGTCAAAGTGGGGATTTGAACATTTAATGGCAAATACCAAGGAATATGGCAGATATTTCTAGCTATCTGGGCAAGGGTGCTGCTAATGCAACATCGTGAGTGGCACGGAGTGAATTTGAGCGAGCTTGAGCGGGTTTGAGTGATATCTGTTCAAGTTCAAGTATCTGTTATTATATTATGTTATATATGTCAATGGTTCAAGTGTGCTCCTCGCTCAGGTTAAATTAATGGGTGCTTTGCTGCCTGCCCCACTTCCACTCAATCTGGGCATGATAAGGAAATAATAGGGGCTGAGCTCCAGGTATGAAACCACGCCCAAGCGAGCCCCAGGAAGCTTGCCACTGCCGAGGCAGAAGCAATGGTGGAGAATGCGGCGCGCATAGCCTTGTTTGGGCTTATAATGATGCAACCAGTAAACAACAAATCACACGCTGTACATATAGTTACCCATGCCATTTATTTTTTATAAACTATGTATTTAAAAAAAAGAATAAACTAGCTAAGCTAGACTGAAAAACAAACTAGGTACTATCAAGCTAACTATAAAAAATATACCAAAATTTTTTTATAGGTTACTATAACTTACTAGAATATTCAAAAAAGCTAAACTGTAAGCTAGCTATATATGGCCTTTCGCTCGCTTGCTCTCTCTCTCCTATCTCCTCTCCCCATCCACGGCACGCGGATCAACCGCTGAGATTCACTTTTATAGCTGGGGCATAGCCCGCCCTTGCTCCAAAACTTACGGGCGTAGCTGTACAGAATAGATTTCTATTCTAATTTTGTCACCGAGTACCGGATACATTATGGAAGACCTTTCTGGCCAATTGAACGTGCAGTACCTAACGTTTTACCACGAGAGACACTTTTGAGCCAGATTCTTAAATTTTATGCTTTTTTGTGCCTACTGCAGTAATTGATACAGTTCAGTGATACTTTGCATTCTGCAGAAATATAGCCCAGCTATAATAAAAAAATGAGCTGTAATACTTGAGTTCTGTGGTCTATTCCGTGTAGCTTTTTACATGTTTAGATACCTTCGCTTAAAATCTTTTTTTTAAATACACCATGAAATAAATAAAAAATGTCAAATAATGAATAGATATTTATTTAATTGCTTATTTATTTCACTATCAATTTCATTGCTTGTTTATTTATTTGATGATCTTTTTCATTGCTCATTTATTTACTTGATGGAGCTGTAAACGCATCTAGCTTGGTAGTTGAGAGATGCATGATTCACTGTGTGTCAGTGAGGACGAGTTCTGTCGGCTCTTTTTTTCTGTTTGTTTTAATTTGCAGGAAATTAGGAACGATAAAAAGTTGTATGGATGCGTGAGAAATTTTTCATAGTTATAGTTAGTTTTTTATAGTTATTGTCATAGTGTGAACGGCCCTTTAAGCTATTTGTAATTTGTATCATATGTTCAATTATGTGAAGGCCTACTATGCTGGTGCTCATTCTGGTGTATCTGGGTGAATTTATCTCATAGAATAACTTTTATTTTCCCCTGAGGGAACGTCAGTTGTAGCTACCAGCATCAACAAAAAAGACGTAACACACAAACTAACATATCAAATAAAGACATTCATTCATCAAACAAATTGAGTGAGTTAAAGTGAAGGAATGAGTCGAGTAGAATACAACCGAATGTCATGATTAAAAATTTAGCATCAAGGCTATAATGGCAGAATGGCTACACCATTCTGTAGGCTATAATTAAGTCATTAAGGGTGTCACAATAGTATGTATCTGTATACTTGCTATGTCAAATAAGACAATGAGGCAAAATGTTTAACACTGGCTGACATTATTTAAATCGTACATATAACAAAATGGGTTGCATACCCCGCGTAACAAACTTTTTGTTTATGTGGACCACTAGAATGTTACCAAGAACTTTTGCGGACCACCTCGTATGCAAACCGTAAAAATAAATAAATATATAAACTGGTAGTGTTAAAACGCAGATATTTTAATAGTTAATATGTTTATTATGTATTGTAATAGTTAATTAAGTACTGTGTTATCTGATAATGAAATCAAGTTAATTTGCTTGCATGCTTTTTCACCCAGCATAACACATCTCCTTAGCTGCTGGCAACACCAACTCCTCGCCGATTGTATGTGGCTTCCCTTTTTTCGGGATGAGTCTTGACACCCGGGGTGCGTCCTAATAGTCGAACAATGCAACCTTTCCTCCTCCATTACCACTCCTCTACTCCGTGCCCTGGAAATGGATCTTTGTGTTTTAATCTAATGTTGCTGATTACATCTTACTTATGTATTAATGGTTACATATTAATTAATGTCTCAACGCAAACTGCAATGATACATTGTATCCTGAACATGCAAATAATTGTACTCGAAACGAAAGGCAGTTTTGCATACTTCCGGGTAGTAGAGGAGTGGTTGGGGGGAGTGGAGGTGGGGAGTGAAGAATATTGGGATGCACCCCCGATACGAGGCTTCCACTGATTTAGTATTATCGCTGCGTGTAGACGTACATTCCATGATTTTCTTGCTACTAAGAAATTCTTTGAGCTTGTTTTGAAAAAACTCGACTAGCTTGGACTTGGACTCCATGCTTCTATTAGCTGGTTTTAGGCTCTCGTTCTACAGAGTGTCTCGTAGCACACAACGCATACTGGCAAAGGCTCATTTTCAGTTCTTGTGTACGTAAATCCCAGTTCTAAATATTTCTCACTGTATTTTCTCCTAACCTTTTTTTTCTTTGTTGTTTTCTGCGGAGTCTGGCTTGTACATGCCTCAGACTCGCTCGTCTGTCTCTTTTCTCTTGAGAACCTGACGCTAGCCACCAATCCATTACATTACATTACAGTTATTTGGCAGACGCTTTTATCCAAAGCGACGTACAATAAGTGCATATTGAAGGTCATTGACACAACTACGAAGCAAATCCAACAAACTTTCTCACAACATAGGAGCTATCGCTAGTAATCAACAGAATAGTCGGCTATACATTCTAAGTTATAAAATAGCAAAACCAAATAGAAAATAAACAGAAAGAATGTACTATATAATTGGCCTTATATATGTAGTTATTCAAGGTGGAGTCTGAAAAAGTGTGTTTTCAGACCACGACGAAAAACAGACAGCGTTTCAGCTGAGCGCAACGGAGTGGGGAGTTCGTTCCACCACTGGGGAGCTCGTGGAGAAGCTCCGCAGTCGGGACAAGCGAGTGCCATTAACACGGAGGGAGGGAAGTGCAAGTCGCCCTGCACCAGCAGAGCGAAGTGGTCGAGCAGGAGCGTAGTGCTGGATCAAGTCCTGTAGGTAGGAGGGGCCTGACCTTTTGGCTGCAGTGTAGGCCAGGGTCAGAACTTTGAACCTGATCCTGACCACGACTGGCAGCCAGTGGAGTGACCTCAGCAGGGGGGTGACGTGTGTGAACTTCGGGAGGTTGAACACAAGCCGATCAGCCGCGTTCTGGACCAGTTGAAGGGGCAGAATGGCGCAGGCTGGCAGGCTTGCGAGAAGGGAGTTACTATGTTTTATATTACACAACGTCCGTCCGTCCGTTCCGTCCGTCCGTTGTCTTCCGCTTATCCGGGTCCGGGTCGCGGGGGCAGCAGCTTCAGCAAGGGAACCCAGGCCGCCCTCTCCCCAGCCACTTCCGCCAGCTCTTCCGGGGGAATCCCGAGGCGTTCCCAGGCCAGCCGAGAGATGTAATCCCTCCAGCGTGTCCTGGGTCGGCCCCGAGGTCTCCTCCCGGACGGACATGCCCGAAAAACCTCCCGAGGGAGGCGTCCAGGAGGCATCCTCACCAGATGCCCGAACCACCTCAGCTGGCTCCTCTCGACATGGAGGAGCAGCGGCTCTACTCTGAGTCCCTCCCGGATGTCCGAGCTCCTCACCCTATCTCTAAGGCTGAGCCCGGCCACCCTGCGGAGGAAACTCATTTCGGCCGCTTGTATTCGCGATCTCGTTCTTTCGGTCACTACCCATAGCTCGTGGCCATAGGTGAGGGTTGGAACGTAGATTGACCGGTAAATCGAGAGCTTCGCCTTTTGGCTTAGCTCTCTCTTCACCACGACGGACCGGTATAGCGCCCGCATCACTGCTGACGCCGCCCCGATCCGCCTGTCCATCTCCCGCTCCATCCTACCCTCACTCGTGAACAAGATCCCGAGATACTTAAACTCCTCCACCTGAGGCAGGACCTCCCCCCCGACCCGGAGTGGGCAGTCCACCCTTTTCCGGCTGAGGACCATGGCCTCAGACTTGGAGATGCTGATTCTCATCCCAGCCGCTTCACACTCGGCTGCGAACTGCCCCAGCAGGAGCTGAAGGTCGCTGTTTGATGGAGCTAAAAAGACCACGTCGTCCGCAAACAGCAGACACGAAATCCTTCCACCACCAAACTCGACACCCTCCGCCACCCGGCTGCGCCTAGAAATTCTGTCCATAAAGGTTATGAACAGAACCGGTGACATAGGGCAGCCTTGGCGGAGTCCAACCCCCACTGGGAACAAGTCCGACTTACTGCCGGCAACGCGGACCAGACTCTCACTCCTTCGGTACAGGGACTGAATGGCCCTTAGTAAGCGGCCATCCACCCCATACTCCCGGAGTACCCCCCACAGGATGCCCCTGGGAACACGGTCATAAGCCTTCTCCAAATCCACAAAACACATGTGGACTGGTTGGGCAAACTCCCATGCCCCTTCCAGCACCCTAGCGAGGGTAAAGAGCTGATCCACGGTTCCACGGCCGGGACGAAAACCACATTGCTCCTCCTCGATCTGAGGTTCAACTATCGACCGGACCCTCCGCTCCAATACCCTGGAGTAGACCTTCCCAGGGAGGCTGAGGAGTGTGATCCCCCGGTAGTTGGAACACACCCTCTGGTCCCCTTTCTTAAAGATGGGGACCACCACCCCGGTTTGCCACTCCAAAGGCACTGCCCCCGATGTCCACGCAATGTTGCAGAGGCGTGTCAGCCAAGACAGCCCTACAACATCCAGAGCCTTGAGATACCCAGGATGGATCTCATCCACCCCCGGAGCTCTGCCGCCGCGGAGTTGTTTCACCGCCTCGGCGACTTCTGCCCCGGAGATTGGACGACCCCTCCCCAAGTCCTCCCTCGACTCTGTCTCCTCCATGGAATGCGTGTTGGTGGGATTGAGGAGCTCCTCAAAGTATTCCTTCCACCGTCCGACTATCTCCCCAGTTGACGTCAGCAGCCCCCCGTCACTACTGTAAACAGTGTGAGCAAGTTGCCGCCTTCCCCCCCTGAGGCGACGGACGGTTTGCCAGAACCTCTTCGGAGCCGATCGATAGTCTTCCTCCATGGCCTCCCCGAACTCCTCCCACGCCCGAGTTTTTGCCTCGGCGACTGCCACGGCCGCACACCGCTTGGCCCGCCGGTACCCGTCAGCTGCTTCCGGAGACCCACAGACCACAGTATATTACACAACGATTTTACAATTTTATTTTTATTTCAATTATATTATTATATAATTTTTCTATTATCTTCTATTTTATTAAGCTTTTTTCCCCATGGACTACCTGCAATACCTGTGGTCCGCAGACCAGTTTGGGAACCATTGCAGTAGACAAACCTGATTGTACAGAGACATGTTTGCTTTGGTGGTGTTCATTTGGCTTTTCTCTCACTTAAAATGTAGTAGTTTGTCATAATTGTAGAATGATAGTGACATGTAGCTGGTGTTTAAACTGATCCCTTGGTGGACACAGTTTATTGGCTTTGCTCGAACATGCTAACACAGAGATAGTGACCGTTCGCTGTCACATAACCAGAGAGACCAAGGGATTCTATCAGTGCCGGGAAGGTGCACAGTCAACCAAAATTCAGATGAAGTTAAACAAGAAGAAGACTGAAGGAGGAAGTGGTCAAAGTTTTATATACACTGCCTGGCCAAAAAAAAAGTTGCCGTTGCACCCGTCATGCATAGTGCCCACTGTACAAGCCTCTGGAGGCAGTGTTATGATCTGGGGTTGTTTCAATTGGTCAGGTCTAGGCTCAGCAACCTTATGCAGCAATAAAATTAAGCCAGCTGAGTACCTGAATGCACTGAATGACCAGGGCTGCGTTTCCCGATAACGATCAATCTTAGGGTTAAATGCGATTTCAACGAGCGATTCTACGATTTCCCAAAACAGTTCTTAAACCTCTTAAATGCTACTTAACCAGAGGTGTAAAATCCGGGTTCAGAAAGTAAAAAGTACTCCCCAGTATTTAGTTCCAATCACCTGGATTTTCTAATTTGCACAATTCTTCAGCCAGGAGGTAGAACTAATTAGTGAAATCAGCTGACTGAGTTCATGTGTGGAAGAAACACATAGCAGACTTTTCCTTTCTGATCCCTGGATTTTACATCTTTGTACTTCTGTCTGTGGTGCAGCTGATACAAGAGGAGGAGGGGCAATAGATTGGGAGAACCCCACTGTGATGCCTAATACATGACCGGTTAGGCACGTCACAGTTTCTTTTTAAATAAAATCTTTTTCCCGCTGATTTTACTTGTCTCAAACTTATTTATTTATAGGGCTTTTATGGGTAATTTCCAAATATATAAAAATAAGTACATTCTAAATAAATAAATAAATGAATGTAAATATTGTTGCATCTAACGTCACTATAAAAACAATCAGTGGTTATGGTAACCGTAAAAAGAAATTAACACTTACATGAAAAATCAAATAAAGTATGTGATTTATGGGCTTCTAAAACGCACTTAACCATCTACAACTGGTCTAGAGTAATCGTTAATCTACGAGTGTTTCTAAGAGTGTCCTAAGGTAAGATGCTTTTGGGAAACGCACCGAAAGTTCAAGAAGCTTCGTACAAAGGGTTTTACGATGCTTTTGGGAAACGCACCCCAGGTTATCCCATCAATGGGCATATTCCAGGACGGCAATGCCAAGATTCATTGGGCTCAAATTATGAAAGAGTGGTTCAGGGAGCATGAGGAATCATTTTTACAGTCCTGACTGGAGTCCTGACCTTAACCCCATTGAAAGTCTTTGGGATGTGCTGGAGAAAACTTTACGGAGTGGTTCGACTCTCCCGTCGTCAATACAAGATCTCGGCCAAAAATGAATGCAACTCTGGACGAAAATTAATGATGTGACATTGCATAAGTTTATCGAAACAATGCCACGACGAATGCGCACTGTAATCAAAGCTAAAGGCAGTCCAACAAAATATTAGAGTGTGCAACTTTTTTTTTGACCAGGCAGTGTAGGACTAGGAAGTGACCTACTGTATCCAGTCCTACTTGTCACGTTTTGGGAATTCCGCCCAGGATCACAGTGACACATGTTGGTTCCCAAAATAGACGGGTGCTACATGTGCATGTGTGTTTGTGCATGCGTGTGTGTGTGTTTGTGCATGCATGTGTGTGTTCATGTGTGTTTGTCCATGCATGTGTGTGTGTGTGTGTGTTTCTTTTTTATGTTTTATTCTTCACTCCCTGCTGAAAAATATTGTATATTTAAAAATAACTCATTAAAATGATTCACATAAAAGCATTGCAGCGAAATGTTTCATGCTTATGCCATCAGGAAAGGATGTTTCTTCTCAGGGAGCGAGAGACAGCACATCAGAGCCCTGATAATATATTTCAATAGTCATACTTCTGACACTCCTCAACAATTGGAGACTGTGGATGCAAATATGGTGAAAATGTGTCACCATTTGAATATGATCCTCATCATTCATCTCTCATAAGGACCGCAAGCTCAGTTCATTCATCCTCATTTTGAACCTAAAAGGAAACATCACCGTGGCAACTGGAGCCAAGCAGCTATCAAATGGCCCGTAGAAAATCTCATTGTTGTAATGCAAACTGTGAGCAGATGAAAGACGTCGCCTTCTTGAGTAGATGATAAGGCTAAGGTCCTGGCTCATTTAATATATTGGATCAAAACTGTCTTCGTGGACCCAAATGCCCTGTGGAGAAGATTGAAAGTCTTGAGGAAGGTCTGGAAAGTGCAGCATTTGGGCATTAGCCTATGGTACTTGGGAGGTTGTGTAATATAGTGGTAAAGTGTATAAAAGGTTGCAGGTTCAAATCCAGGGGTGCAGTGGAACCTGAAGTGCTTCAGCAAAAACAAAAAAGCAAGCTGTGTGAGTGGCACGGGATAATGGCAAAATTTGGATATATTGCTATTTTGTTATACTACACATACATTGTATGGATGTCATTATATGATGTGCATGTAATGTAATGCTGAGGTGGGAACTCACTCCATAATGTCAAATCAGAGACAAGCAGAAGTGACCGGGCACTGAAATGTATCTTTAATTGCAAACTTTATTGTGCTCTTTATCTTTTTCATTTGCTCATTTCCCCAAATGGATTTTAACACAAAATAAATGTTACACGGCAAAGTTTCTTCCACTGGGTCTGGTGGCCAGTCTCCAAAGAGGGCAAAATTATTCCAGCCCCTGCAGTGACAACTCCGCTAATAATCTTTAATGAAAGTAACCTGTGATGCCTTCAGTAAGGTTAATGAATATAACCTTGCTGCAGCCGCACAGAAAATGCCACATCTGCCACACAGGAATTGGTGAATGAAGCAGACAGGAAGTTTTAATCATAAATCATGTAGCTGAGTTTGGATAAAGATACCAAAAGATACTGCTGCTCCAACTTTCCTTCTCTTCCCCTCCCAGGCTCAGCATCACCTGTTCTTTACCGGTACGTAAAGCTGTCCCTCCTAGCAACGGCAAAATCCCCTCCATCAACGTCAGAACCTGGTTCTGACTCATAGACTCCGTCACATTTCGATGAGTTTTGCTGGTGTGATTTATCACACGCTATACCAGTAACTGCTAAGCTGTCGTTAGTAAAGCCTTATCAGCCCTTAAGAGCTGCTGTAAAGCCGCCACGCAGATCTCTATCTGCACAGGGGCCCGCATTGATTGGCGGGAGGGGTCGAGTACACGGGTAATATCTTGTTCGCTTCATGGGCCGATTATTGCATCCTGCCACCAAATTGGACTTGAGTAGCTTAATCCACCTGTGTAACTGCCTCCTAATCAACTACTTCACATAATGTAGGCCTGAGTGTTGATGCAAAGCAACACTGCTGGAAAAATCCCGATAACCTGCAGAAAGCTGATTGTTTAGATAATTAAGGGGCTTGTGAATTAAAAACTGACTGAAGTATTCTGTGCAACACATGGCTAGGTAAGTGTCCAGGACAGGTATATGAAGGTGAGTGTTACGCACCATGTTTTAAATGTCAAAATAGACTTAGGAAAAGTGGGCTGTCATCTAGGTTTTTTGTTTCACTCTCTCAAATAGTTGATAAAATCATTAAAAAAAACTTAAACCATTGAATAAAGTCCGTCGAAAAACGCGCAAGAGAGATCCAGTTATCCCGCAAGAAAGGTCCAGTCAGCTCGCGAGAGCAATTGAAACCCCTGCGAGAGAGGTCCAATGGACAGCACGCGCGAATGAAAGTGGCTTGAGAGAGGTCCAATGGATAGCGTGCGCAGTCCACTAGTCAGCGCACGTGAATGAATGTGGCTTGCGAGAGAGACTGAGGTGGTTCTGTTCACTTCCATTAATTTCACGAAACATCCCACAAAACATACCTCTAGCACATATACGAACATCATCGACACGGAACGTTATGTATTCTTGCCAATTTGCTGTCGTAGTTAAAAAGTAATATTTTTTGCTTATTTCCAATAACTTTTCAGTGTAATTATAGCCAACTTCATGTGTAAGTTAGCTTGGCTAGCTACTTCCTGGTTTTTTACAATCTCAGTAACATTAAAAACTATTAGTAGAACAATTTGGGAACTGTACAATGCAAGTAGGCATGTAACCACTAGAGCAATGAAAATACCAGATGTTATGGCATTTAAAAGTATACAGTGAGCGCCATAATTCATTGGACAGTGACACATTTTTTGTTATTTCGGTTTTGTACTCTAGCACTTTGAGTTTGAAAGGATACAATGACAATGAGGTTGAAGCTTTACTGGTAACTGCTCAGCTGTCATTAGCTTTAATTTGAGTGTATTTTCATCCATATTGGATGAACCGTTTAGAAATGATAGAACCTTTTGGACATAGCCCCCCCATTTAGGACAGTGACTAAAAATGTGTCACTGTCCAATGAATTATGGTGCTCACATTCGTTAAACCAAACATTCTTTTCCGATTTGGGAACTGTGCTATATGAATACCATCGGCCTATCATGCCAATGGCGTTTGTTCATTCATGAACACCATGTTAAGGAAACTATAGAGTTAAAACGGCTATTTCACTTTGGTAGCATCTTAAGCTCTAATTTCATATATATATATACAGGTGCAGCTCAAAAAATTTGAATATTGTGAAAAAGTTCAATATTTTTTGTCACTCATGTCAGAAAGTGAAACTCATATATTATATAGATTCATTACACATAGAGTGAAATATTTCAAGCCTTTATTTCTTGTAATTTTGTTGATTATGGCTTACAGCTAATGAAAACCCAAATTCAGTGTCTCAGAAAATTTGAATATTACATAAGATCAATAAAAAAGGATATTTTAAACAGAAATGTCAGCCTTCTGAAAAGTATGTTCATTTCTATGCACTCAATACTTTGTTGGGGCTCCTTTTGCATGAATTACTGCATCAATGCGGCGTGGCATGGAGGCGATCAGCCTGTGGCACTGCTGAGGTGTAATTGCTTTGATAGCGGCCTTCAGGTCGTCTGTATTGTTGGGTCTGGTGTCTCTCATCGTCCTCTTGACAATACCCCATAGATTCTCTATGGGGTTCAGGTCAGGCGAGTTTTCTGGCCAATCAAGCACAGTAATACCATGGTCATTGAACCAGCTTTTGGTAGTTTTGGCAGTGTGGGCAGGTGCCAAATCCTGCTGGAAAATGAAATCAGCATCTCCATAAAGCTTGTCAACAGAAGGAAGCATGAAGTGCTCTAAAATTTCCTGGTAGATGGCTGTGGACTTCAGAAAACACAGTGGACCAACACCAGCAGATGACATGGCACCCCAAATCATCACTGACTGTGGAAACCTCACACTGGACTTCAAGCAACGTGGATTCTGTGCCTCTCCACTCTTCCTCCAGACTCTGGGACCTTGATTTCCAAATGAAATGCTAAATTGACTTTCATCTGAAAAGAGGACTTTGGACCACTGAGCAACAGTCCAGTTCTTTTTCTCGTTAGCCCAGGTAAGACGCTTCTGACGTTGTCTCTGGTTCAGGAGTAGCTTGACACGAGGAATGCGACATTTGTAGCCCATGTCCTGGATTTGTCTGTGCGTGGTGGCTCTTGATGCACTGACTCCAGCCTCAGTCCACTCCTTGTGAAGCTCCCCCAAATTCTTGAATGGATTTTGCTTGACAATCCTCTCAAGGCTGCGGTTATCTCTGTTGCTTGTGCACCTTTTCCTACCACACTTTTTCCTTCCACTCAACTTTCTATGAATATGCTTGGATACAGCACTCCGTGAACAACCAGCTTCTTTAGCAATGACCTTTTGTGGCTTACCCTCCTTGTGGAGGGTGTCAATGACTGTCTTCTGGACATCTGTCAAGTCAGCAGTCTTCCCCATGATTGTGTAGCCTACTGAACCAGACTGAGAGACCATTTCAAGGCTCAGGACACCTTTGCAGGTGTTTTGAGTTAATTAGCTGATTAGAGTGTGACACCATGAGTTTCCAATATTTAACTTTTTCACAATATTCTAATTTTCTGAGACATTGAATTTGGGTTTTCATTAGCTGTAAGCCATAATCATCAAAATTACAAGAAATAAAG